>CM061150.1:8699041-10074041 GCA_030710495.1 Labroides dimidiatus | reverse complement strand
ATTTTGATATATAATTTGTTGGGGTTTTCTCAAAGCTCTGGGAGGAGAAGCGGTCCAAAATTTTGGACGGAAGATGAAAAAGAAAAAAAAAGAAGCGCAACGGAAGAACAATAGGGGCTCGTGGCTTCGCCACGAGCCCCTCTCCCCCATAGCTTTGCTATGGGGGAGAGGGGCTCATGCGAAGCCCGAGCCCCTAACTAGACAATTTCCACGGAAATCGTGAGAGGGGCTCGGGACGCATGCCGGCTGGCATACATACTCTTCTTGATATACTTTCTAATGTGTCCGCGCGCCATTTCAAATAAAGATCCCCTCTGTGAGTTGATTTTAATGGTGAAACATTGATTAACAGAAATACACACACACACACACACACACACACACACACAAAGAGTCATGCACACTTCACATGCTTAAATGTGGGGGGTGTTTTGTGTGAACTGAGGTCCCTTGTACACAATCATAAACGCACACACACTTACACATAGGCGCACGTTGCTTTTCTTTTCAAAGACAACAAGCCCTCTGTGAGTGGCCTTCAATGATAAAACTTTGTTTAACGAAAAACAAACACACCTACACACACACACACATACACACACACACACACACACTCACCCAAACACACACACACACACACACACACACACACACACAAACACACACACACAAACACACACACACACACAGACATGAGCATTACGCGCTTAAATGTGAGGGTGTTTTGTGTGAACTGAGGTACTTTAAACATCATCAATACAGTCACACACACATACACGTTTGCGTGCTTTACATGCCCCTTCAAGGACAAGAAAACCTCTGTGTTTAAGCTTTCATTGATAATATATTGTTTGATATGAGTTATTTCATTCAAAAGGAATCCTCACTCTCTCCGTGTGTGTGTGTGTGTACTTGTTTTGATAATATAGCCAGGATCTCCCAGAATGCCCCAGAATGTCCTTATGAGTCATCATTCATGAAGAGCTGCATGGTTTCCATCTTCCGTCAGTCCTGCTGTGACTGACTGATGATGTCACGCACTCTGAGAGCTGAGTTTTAGTGAAAAAACTCAAAACTTTGTGTTGCTTTACCTTTGTTTTCTCAAAAACTGTTGAAGATAGCAGAATGCCCCTAGAAATTTAAGCTGTGGACAGATGTGTCAACATTTTGAACCAAGAATGATGTCTCTAGCTGAAAGTATGGCGAGGCAGGAGCAGTGGGAAATAGTGTGTTTTTTTGGTGTTCTCGGGAAGCCTCCCTATTCATTGTCTATAGGACTTTTTCGTCGGTTTTTCAGGGGGTTTTTTCGGCCAAAAAACACCGAAATTCTTAGAAAAGTCATAGCACGCCATTCTGAACCGAGTCGCACGTTTTGATATATAATTTGTTGGGGTTTTCTTAAAGCTCTGGGAGGAGAAGCGGTCCAAAATTTAGTCCTTATGAGTCATCTTTCATGTAGAGCTGCGTGGTTTCCATGACGATTTAACTGAGAGCAGCTGTGGAGATCAAGGGACACCTCTTTGTGACAGCTGTTCTCTGCTGTTTTTTGGGATGAGGCATGTGTCTGAACAAATGCTCGCTGTGGCCAAACCGTTATAGCTATCAGAAAAACGAGCGCACCGTGAAAATCCAGACGGGCGGAGGAATCCGTCAATGTGCAGTTTATATTTGTAGGGTCAAGAATTTGCCCTCACGGCCGAGTTGAAAATGAGTGACCCTTTTCTGAAAAACCCGAGAGATTCATAATGAAAGTAAGTACAGAGAGGTGGTCAGGTTTGGCTGACAGTTGGCCCTTTCCTGACTAAGAGCTCCATCCTTTGAGTTCAAAGGCTGCTTTGACAGAAGCGCAACGGAAATACCTACGTTTTGATGTAATTTTTATGACCGTGGAGTGAAATTTGTGGTCCCACGAGACATTTGTTTGGGAAATTCCTTGTGTGTCATGAGCTGCTGCTCCCACTCTAACTGATGATGTCACGCACTGTGAGAGCTGAGTTTTAGTGAAAAAACTGAAAACTTTGTGTTGCTTTACCTTTGTTTTCTCAAAAACTATTAAAGACAGCAGAATGCGCCTTGAAACTTAAGCCGTGGACAGATGTGTCAACGTTTTGAAGCAAGAATGACGTCTCTAGCTGAACGTATGGCGAGGCAGGAGCCTTGTGAAAAAGTGTGTTTTTTTGGTGTTCTCGGGGAGCCTTCCCATTCATTCTTAATGGGACTGTTTCGTCGGTTTTTCGGGGTTTTTTCGGCCAAAAATTGCCGAAATTCTTAGAAAAGTCATAGCACACCATTCTGGACCGAGCCGCACGTTTTGATATATAATTTGTTGGGGTTTTCTCAAAGCTCTGGGAGGAGAAGCGGTCCAAAATTTTGGACGGAAGATGAAAAAGAAAAAAAAAGAAGCGCAACGGAAGAACAATAGCTTTGCTATGGGGGAGAGGGGCTCATGCGAAGCCCGAGCCCCTAACTAGACAATTTCCACGGAAATCGTGAGAGGGGCTCGGGACGCATGCCGGCTGACTCTTCTTGATATACTTTCTAATGTGCTCCGCGCGCCATTTCAAAATGAAGAACCCCTCTGTGAGATGATTTGAATGGTGTAACATTGATTAACAAAAATACACACACAAACACAAAGAGTCATGCACGCTACACGTGCTTAAATGTGGTGGGTGTTTTGTGTAAACTGAGGTCCCTTAATCACAATCGTACACATAGGCGCTCTTCGCTTTCTTTTTCAGAGACAAGAATCCCCCTGTGAATGGCCTTCAATGATAAAACTTTGTTCAACGAAAAACAGACACACACCTACACACACACACACACACATACACACACACACACACACACATGCTCAGCCAAACACGCACACACACACACACACACACACACACACACACACACACACACACACACACTCACACACACACACTCTAACACACACACAAAGACATGAGCATTACGCGCTAGAATGTGAGGGTGTTTTGTGTGAACTGAGGTACTTTAAACATCATCAATACAGTCACACACACATACACGTTTGCGTGCTTTCCATGCCCCTTCAAGGACAAGAAAACCTCTGTTTAAGCTTTCATTGATAATATATTGTTTGATATGAGTTATTTCATTCAAAAGGAATCCTCACTCTCTCCGTGTGTGTGTGTACTTGTTTTGATAATATAGCCAGGATCTCCCAGAATGCCCCAGAATGTCCTTATGAGTCATCATTCATGAAGAGCTGCATGGTTTCCATCTTCCGTCAGTCCTGCTGTGACTGACTGATGATGTCACGCACTCTGAGTGCTGAGTTTTAGTGAAAAAACTCAAAACTTTGTGTTGCTTTACCTTTGTTTTCTCAAAAACTGTTGAAGACAGCAGAATGCCCCTAGCAACTTAAGCTATGGACAGATGTGTCAACATTTTGAAGCAAGAATGACGTCTCTAGCTGAAAGTATGGCGAGGCAGGAGCCGTGTGAAAAAGTGTGTTTTTTTGGTGTTCTCGGGAAGCGTCCCTATTCATTGTCTATAGGACTTTTTCGTCGGTTTTTCGGGGGGTTTTTCGACCAAAAAACACTGAAATTCTTAGAAAAGTCATAGCACACCGTTCTGGACCGAGCCGCACGTTTTGATATATAATTTGTTGGGGTTTTCTTAAAGCTCTGGGAGGAGAAGCGGTCCAAAGTTTTGTCCTTATGAGTCATCTTTCATGTAGAGCTGCGTGGTTTCCATGACGATTTAACTGAGAGCAGCTGTGGAGATCAAGGGACACCTCTTTGTGACAGCTGTTCTCTGCTGTTTTTTGGGATGAGGCATGTGTCCGAACAAATGCTCGCTGTGGCCAAACCGTTATAGCTATCAGAGAAACGAGCACACCGTGAGACTCCAGACGGGCGGAGGTATCCGTCAATGTAAAGTTTATATATGTAGGGTCAAGAATTTGCCCTCACGGCCGAGTTGAAAATGAGTGACCCTTTTCTGCCAAACCCGAAAGATTCATAAAGCAAGTAAATACAGAGAGGTGGTCAGGTTTGGCTGACAGTTGGCCCTTTCCTGACTAAGAGCTCCATCCTTTGAGTTCAAAGGCTGCTTTGACAGAAGCGCAACGGAAATACCTACGTTTTGATGTAAATTTTATGACCGTGGAGTGAAATTTGTGGTCCCACGAGACATTTGTTTGGGAAATTCCTTGTGTGTCATGAGCTGCTGCTCCCACTCTAACTTATGATGTCACGCACTGTGAGAGCTGAGTTTTAGTGAAAAAACTCAAAACTTTGTGTTGCTTTACCTTTGTTTTCTCAAAAACTGTTGAAGATAGCAGAATGCCCCTTGAAACTTAAGCTGTGGACAGATGTGTCAACGTTTTGAAGCAAGAATGACGCCTCTAGCTGAAAGTATGGCGAGGCAGGAGCCGTGTGAAAAAGTGTGTTTTTTTGGTGTTCTCGGGGAGCCTTCCCATTCATTCTTAATGGGACTGTTTCGTCGGTTTTTCGGGGTTTTTTCGGCCAAAAATTGCCGAAATTCTTAGAAAAGTCATAGCACACCATTCTGGACCGAGCCGCACGTTTTGATATATAATTTGTTGGGGTTTTCTCAAAGCTCTGGGAGGAGAAGCGGTCCAAAGTTTTGTCCGGAAGATGAAGATGAAGATGAAAAAAGATGCGAACGGAAGAACAATAGTGGCTCGTGGCTTCGCCACGAGCCACTCTCCCCATAGCTTTGCTATGGGGAGAGTGGCTCATGCGAAGCCCGAGCCCCTAAAAAGATGCGAACGGAAGAACAATAGTGGCTCGTGGCTTCGCCACGAGCCACTCTCCCCCATAGCTTTGCTATGGGGGAGAGTGGCTCATGCGAAGCCCGAGCCCCTAATAATAATAATAATAATAATAATAATAATAATAGCAAAATAAAAATATGAAAAAATCATATTATGTACTAGGGAGGTCTAAGGAATGAATGTCATGCACTTATTTTGTAGGGAAAATTTGGGATAAATGGGAAAAGATTCATCCAAAAATTACATCATATCACCACCAAAACCGAAATATCTAATGTATGACCAACAAACCTCATGAAAAATAAGTATTGTGTGGCTTTTTTTTTCCAGGGCGATTACACCTCATATTTTGTGAAGGCTGAGCCAGGCAGGTTGTTTTGCTGGTTCCAATAATGGCGAGCTACAGTCAGCTAGCTGGGAGTTTAAGTGGTTTTGTATTTCTCTGAATTTGGACTCCAGCCGAAACAACACAGACAGTCAGAAAAATTTGTCACCTGACTCACTGAGCTGTCAGATGTGACACTTCACATTCCTCAGACTCAAGAGGGACCGGTCTAGATGTTGATGAGATGGTTAACAAAATTAGCGAAACTATCAGCTGTTTATGACATCCAGTCATCGGATGTGAGTTGTTAAATATGACACATTTTGTGCTATCTCGTGCTTTTTGCATATTACAGCTTAAAGTGTGTGAAAAGCAAAATTAACGGGGAAATTGAGGGAACTTAGGTGCCAATGAATGCAGCATCATTGACGCTTTGAGAGACAAAAATACACTCCCCCAAAAAAACAGCGTGTGGCAGAATTTCGGATAAAACTCAAGTCTGTATTTTTAAATTGTCAATAAAAAAAGGTTAACTGCATGTTAGTTAAGGTAAAACAAGTTGTCTGGAAGTCATTTTGCAGTCTTGTTACGTTATTGATTGTACGCCTCAGAAAGTACTATCAGCTGTGTTCAATCAGATCTTGTGTACTGTAAACTTTCATCATTTAAGTGTGAAGTATGAACACAAAAGCTTTACATTGAGCCAAAAAGAATCGATGCTGGAGGGCAGAAAATGTGTAGGAAGCATGAAACTCAATAAGTGACTCATTCCCTTGTGTGTTTTCAAACACTGTGTTCTGCTCCTTTTCATCCAGCCTGAAGGATCTCATTTGATCGCTATCCAAGCTGTAAATATAGCTGTGAGCCATGCTTTGAGATGCTTTGGATTCAAATGGTTCTTTTAAGGGAATCACTGCCCATGGATCTGCGCACAAACCTGACTCACAATTAGCTCGTTGGCATGCAGAGCAAAGGAGTCCCTCCATTATAACAGCCTGCGTCGGCTGAGTGTGTTCTCAAACCTACAGAGGAGTGATATTTTCAAATCACAACATAAAAGAAAGGAGGAGTCGGTTATAAAGTAATAACCCCAGAGTTACTACTGGGTACAATCAAACAAGTCATGTGAATTTCTTTAATTTTTAGATGAATATTTCAGTGATACCGAGGGATCAGCATAGAAAATGTCAAAAGCAGAACTGCTAATGTCGCAATATCTGATTCCTCCACAGGGATCATTAAAGTCCCATTATTCTCCTCTCAGATTGTGACTGCAGTGTAAGCAAAGGCGTTTAATTTAGTCATAACTCCAGTTTAATCCATGATGACATTTACTGCAGCCTCAGAGTTTTAAGGAGGAATATTTAAAGAATAGATTCCAGCTTTTTGAGTCAGACTTTGCTGCCTGAAATTTTAATGGCGTGTTGTAAATGCATGAATCTCTCAACAGTTCAGAGTTGGTGTGGCTGGAGACAATTAATGGTTCACAGAGTGGACTTATTGTGAAATAGATTTATACATGGTCAATTATAAATTCTACTGAGCGACAGTTGAGCCTCGATATCCAATCCAAGAGCAGGGTTATTGGACGCCATTATTACCAATAAATCGCCAAATTCAGACAATTTAGTGGACATAAAGTCAGACATAATATCTCATTCTGACTGGCTATTTTCCAGTTTATAGAATCTTGAAATGTTTAAACTGGCCTACATTTCTTACCTTGCCAAGTATGAGGTAGAATAAATTTATGTGCCTGTGTTTTCTTGTAAAGATTTAAAGCTAAATATATAAGCTGTTCTAGTCTTTCAAAAATTAAAACAAGTTTTCTGATGGATATTTTTAACCCCAAAAGTTCTCCTTACCTTTGATTTGTTAAGAGTTGGGTTAATGTATTTCTGATAAACTTCAAAAACTAAGTTTAAATTTCTCATTTTTCCTTTTAAAAAAGATTTTTTAGATTTAATATGAGCCCTACTCTCATGATGTGTCCAGAAAAATGTCTTATTTCAAGATACTAAAAGACAAAAATAATGCCTGATATACCTGAAAAGAAAAAAAAATGTTTAAAGTTCTAAAAAGTGAAACAAGGATAAAGCTTAATACAAGAAACTATGCAATTAAATTTTTCTGACCCCAAGGCAGATGTTTTTTTTTTTTTTTTTATCTTTCGACTTTGCAAATTATTCAGCAAAAATTAAACTGGTTCTCTCATCAAAATTCTCATCAATATAAAACTTGTTTCAAGATTCAGTAACACCCTCAAGTACTTACTTGATTTAAGACTAACACAAAATACATCTGTGGAAACCTTATAACTAAAAACTATTTGTTTTGGTACAAACACACTTTTAGTAGATAATGTTCTGTAACCTGGGAAAGAATGGAAACTGCCACTTCATATGACACAAAGTTCTGACTAAAATTCAAAGTTTTATACTGCTGCTCAAAAATAACAAAAGAACAAAAGAATCTAACACGAGATATCCTTCATCAGTCCAAACGAAATGCAAACTTTTCATCCTCTTGTCAGATTGGTTGTTGGAAAAATAATTTAAAAGAACAATAAAAGAGTGCATCATCAGCATACTGTTTGTATGCAGGACATCTGAAAAGTTCTTCACAGGTCATTGCAGACATTTTTGGTGCAAAAAGGAAGGAAAATCCCAACGTTTAAATTGGCAGGATATTTCAAAGCCCTGGAAGGTTGTCATGTTGCTGCATTATTTTACAGTTATCTGAATAACCAATAAGAAAATAATATTTAAAGAAACAGAACACAAATGCAAACTTCTGCAGACAAATCCAGCAATCAGTGAAAGTGCATCATTGTCCTTTACATCTACTGTAACGACAGTTATAACTGCTGATGATAGTTGAACTTAAGATGCTCATTTAATTTGTTTGTCATAGAGAGACTGTGTTTTGAATATAAATATATTGCTATTTGATGCACTGTACCAGAGTTAGCTTGAAGCTCATTTTTTCCTGCAGTCTCTTGGCAGGTCATGTGTTAAGAAAGCTGCAGATACAAAATACCTCAATTAAGAGGTCCAGAGATTATTAACACTTTAAAATTGGTTTCTACAGCAGTCATGACAGAAGAAAAATCACCATCAGTCATATTGTTTGATAAAGTGTAACACAATCATCATTCTATCAGCTGGTTAAGCTGAATCCACAAACAGTCCTAACAGATATTGATAAACATTTACGAACATACTGGGTTTATTTTTCCCCACTTTTGCAAATAATGATTACATGCAGCCTGTTTTTGATTTATTAGCCAGTCGAAGACCGTTAAATACAAGCCTGTTTCATCAAGCACATACCAGTGAAAGTGTTGTTCAGAGAGAGACAAAAGTACTAGTCATCTTAATACTCCTGATCCTCAACTCAAGATTATCTCATGGATGTGGTGATTTAGTTCATGAGCCACCAATAGTTTGATCTGGTCTTTGCATATTTCAGAGTATCCATTGCCACATTTAGCCCATAGCTGAAAGAAGCTGGCCCCCTATAATCAGAAATCAGAATTACTTTATTAACCCCAGGAGGGGGGAAATGCTTTTCACATTATACAGCAGTTTGAAATAAGGAAGAATAGGGTAATAAAATAAATGATAAGATAAGCATAAAATAAGCAATAAGTACTAAACCAGACAGAAACTACTTAAATTATGGATGAGACAAGTTTTTGGGATTTGTTTAACTAAACTCATCGAACTATGAAGCTGCTGGCCGCACAGTCCCTGCAGCTCCTACACATGTTTCAAATGCAAATATGAAAAAAAAAGCTGTGTTTCAAAATACAATGCTTCAGGCTCATGTTTTGGTCAATCAAACCATCTTCACTTATATTATGATGCCTGTTATGACACATCAAGTCAGTCATAAATAAGCCTCCCGTCTATTCCTCATTGAATCTTGTTGACGGCAGCATCCTGGGTAGATGCCATAACATTTGAAATCCAGCATTCAGTGTTCCTCCCCTCAGGCTGGATGCTGTATTATCCAGCTGCTGTGACACTCATCACAACAATGAGCTGACATTCACCTCCCGTCTGAACCTCTAATTGGCTATTAGGTGTAACTGGGTTTGAAGGGCCGCAGACATTTCCCTCTCACATCACGTCCTGCCTCTCATAGGTCGGATCTGCTGCACGCTGTCTCGCTGCTCTGGAAAGTGGCCCGCATGAAGGGGGGTCACTCACACTGTCCATTACATAGAGCAGAAGTGATTTGAGGATAAGGAGGCAAACAAGCTACAGCTCAGGTGTTTTTTTTTCTATCACTCTGAGGTGAGACTTTATGAATATTAGCTTCTTTTTTTTTTTTAAGTTTTCTTTAGTATTTCCTGGCTGCAGCGTCTCAGATGTGATGATAGTTAGGTAATTTCAAAAACGTTATGAGTGAAAGTGCAAAGACTGAAAGATTTGTTTTGCAGTGCATAATATTCTTCAAAGTTTCAGAAGAAATCTGGACACAAAATGGACAAAGCTGACACTTGATGGCCGTGATCTTTAGGACCTGAGGCAGCAGTCATAAAAAACAGAGAAGACTTTGCTGTGGAAATCTCTGCATGGGCTCAAAATCACATCCAAAAACCATTCTCTGTGAACAAATCTTGTCAATGTGTCTAAAAATGTAGGTTTAAACCAAAACCTACCAAAGAGGAAACTATAAATGATCCCAGTGAGTTCATGGATGCTGTGTCCTCCGCTCTAAAGAAAGGACGCAATGTGTTTCCCTTTGTTTGTTCTGTGTATTCTTTGAGCTTTTTTCCTCTTTGTGGGTTTACCTTGTGTTTATTTGTTTTGTTTTCCTTTACAGTTAAGAGTTATCCTTCATGTCTAGACAAAAAAAGATAACTCTTTACATCTTTTCAGAAATTTACCATGACTTTCATACTGTGCCCAACCTGGACACTGATGGAGCATTCGCGAGACGCCTTTTTTGTGCAGCTCAACATTCCTGCCACGTTCAAAGACAGAAATCCTTTTTATGTTTGCCATCAGGAGGTCACGACGCTGTGAATGCCTGAAAAAAAAGCTACGAAAGACAGATTTCAGCACAGATTTAGACTTTTTAAAACTTTTGATCAGCTGATGAACAGCCTGTTTAAGTTTTTAATAAATCACCCAAGCTTTATTTTTTGTCTCTTACTCCTGTTTCTTCTTTTTACATTTTGAAGCTTGACTTTAGATGATCCAATAGCCAGATGTGATTTTTTGTGATGTTTCTCAGAGTCTTAAGATCTTGTTCAGAGGTGTATTTACAGGTTTTGGAGTTTTTTACTTACCTAATTCCTTGTTGTGAAGCACTGCTTCATATCTTATCTATCAATGTGAAGCTTCTTTTTTATGGCTCATTTTTTTGGCCACGGACACCAAACTGGTTACATTTGCCATTGTTCGGGCATCCTATGTGTAACCCTGGTTGTATTTTTTACATACAATATCAGTTGTTAGGAGCCTATAGAATGTCAATGCTAACCAATACTAGGCCAGATGTTCCCCACGAGCTGAGTAGAAGGAAGCAGGGATGACGTGCTGTTGCTGCAGCTGAGAAGAGACGACATCGACCTGTCCTTCAATCTGTTGTTATGGGGAATGTAAGATCCATCTCCAATAAGATGGACGAGCTAGCCGTGCTGACCTAGCACCAGAGGGAATACCAGAGGGCAGAATTGCATCATGCTGTTCACAGAATATCTGCCAACTTTTGACATAGACAAAGCATGAGACCCCCCACCCCACCCCCGCAGCGTGCCTCAACATTTTAATACTCTCCAACGCTCTTTTTTTTTTGCTGCTGTAATTCAGTAAATTTCCCTGTTGTGGCACAAAGAAAGGTGTATTTTATCTTATCTTATCTTATCTTATCTTAGCACAAGATGCAATCCGGATGATGACTTTTTTTCAGGGAAGACCAGCAAACGCAACACTCTGCACGTTACAACAGCATGGCTCTGTAGTAGAAGAGTTCAGGTGGTAAATAGACTCACCTACAGTCTGGACTTGACTCTGAACTGTTAAGCAGCTGAAATCCTAAATCAGGCAACGATGAGACATTTCACTTTCCAAACTTCTGAAACTGATCTCCTCAGTTGCCAAACATTCACAGTGTTATTAAAAATCAAGGTGATGCAACATCATAGTAAGCACACCCCTTGTCTCAACTGTTTTGAAATGAGCTGCTGGAAACAAATTAAAAAATTACTTCAGAAAACAAGTTTTCTGATTTTGAATTAAATATGGAATTGAAATGATTTGCAAAGTATCAAAAGCTGTTTTGAAATAGGAGTTGTAACATGTAATAAAAAAAAAACAAAAAAAAAACAAAAACGAAAACAATTAATAAAAAGTGGTGCCAAATGAAAGTTATTTCTATAAATGCAATTAAAAAATTTTTTTTTGATTATTTAATTCTGATGGAGGGTTTTTAAATGCAGATATTCAATATATAAAGCTTCAGGCTTTTGCAGCAGTCCTGTAGATATTGTGTTGTTGTTTTCACATCACATTTCAAGCTAAAGCCCTCTGAACAAACAGGCTTTCAGGTTGTGCTCAGTAGAAAACAAAGGTTGCAAATATAGATCAAACCAGGAGAGAATCAAACAGGAAGGATCATGATGGAGGTTCAGAACTGTAGTTTTTCATGGTCGAATTCACTGAAAGACCAGATCAGAAGGAAGCCTGCTGTGCTAAAGAACATATAGTTCAGAGAGAACAAAAGGTAAACTCACAGGTCGGAACATCAGACGGCTCTTTCATGTCTGTCAGTGCTCACAGAGACAGTTTGGTCCACACAGAAGGACATTATGGAGGTCTGAGTGTCTCTGCTTCTCAGTACATCAAACCTTATTAATCTGAGCCGCTTTCTGCTCAACATAAAGCCAGCATTAGTTCTGCTGCTATTTTTGTTTCTCTCCATGGATACCAAAAACCATCGCAGCCAGGTTTAATTACAGGCTTATTAAATGAGTGGTCCTTTGTGGGGGAAAGAAGTGAGCTGGGGACAAATAAACACAGCAGCCAATGTGTAAAAATATTAATCCTTTCATGTTAAATATCAGCTCTGCCTCCCCAGAGTCTACCATTCAAAGTCACTCTTGAAAAAGGTCCAGTTGTGCATAAATCTCTATTTTTTTTCTCCTCCTTTCTTCAAACCGTATTAATTTAAGAGGAAAGAGATAGTTGGATGTGTAATTTACACTCTGGGGTTTATGAGGACAAGTTGAAGCTGAATTATCTGCAGGCTTCTCATTTTCAAGACAAAAGAAATAATCCCCACTACTATTCAAAAAAAGAAAAAAAAAACTAAAAGAAAAAAAAATTCTAAGTTAAAAGTCAATGTTTATACAACATTTTCTTTGATGGATGGGACTTAAAAACGGGAGCAGGAGAAATTAGCAGGTAAAACCTTTTTGACTAATTAAACTTTTTTTTTTTTTTTACACTCTTTGGAACTGAAAGCAGAAATGCTGCCTTATTCACTGTTAAATCCTGGAGTTGTTGCATAACACATTCAAACAAAGGTGACCTAGTTTAAAACATTATGAAAGCTGCCACATCTGAATGTTTTTTATGTTTACTCTGACAAATGAAGCCTTGAGGTATAACATCGAATGAAGGCCTGTTTTGTGACAAACTAGACACTAACATTCTGGATCCAAAAGTGCATCAGGTCTCTCAAAGCTACCTCTGAACAAATGAAGGATGAAGTTATGATCAAGCAAATCTATCATCACAAAAGTGTTCTCAATGAGGAGGACACACTTAATTTAACTTATATTTTAGCAGTGATCACTACAAATTCACCAAATGTGGGACACAAACTTCAGCTCTTCCCTGCAGGGGGCGACAATGTTGCACACCGAATACCAGTCCAAACACTTGACAAATTAAATTTACACTAATTAATTGATCCCAATGTAATTATATGAACTAACATTAACTTTTTTTTAACACATTATTTTATTTGCACACCATATTTAAGCCACTAAACACCTTCCTGCAGCCACAATGATGAAAATGATGACACTGCGATAATGAACTGGACATTTCACTCAAAAGGATTCCCAGACATATCAGCCAACCAGTCAAAAGTGATCTGCACTTTGTGTCAATGTTACGGCCATATGTGTTTTCTGTGTTTCCTGTCTCCCCCTGCTTGTTCCCAGGTAACCCCACTGGTTATCAACGAGACTCATCACTGATCACTGACTCATCACTGACTCATCACTCATCACTGCTGCTGGCAGCATTTGAGGCAGTTTGGTTTGGGGACCCCTGCCCTGCTACCTCTCTGGAGAGATTTTTTGTTGTTGTTGTTGTTGTGTGTGTTAATTTAGTGTTGTGTTTGTTTAACTCTTTAAGTCGTATATTAATAAATCCTTTTTGTAATGTTTAGTGTGTGTTTTAGTAAAGTCACATGGATCATTTGTTGATTGTTGTTAGCCCCACAGGGCCACCTTTAGTTGGGGCGTAACAGTCAACTGGAGTCGAATTAGAGTTTGACACTGGGTTTGAGTTTGAGCTGCCACCTTTGAGCTAAGCATACTGATGCAGCAGATAAGACTGTGTCGCAAAAGCTGGTAGTACTCCTAACTTCATATATCAACAAGAAATTCAACCTCTGCAGAGTTTAACTACCATACCAGCAAGCAAGATTGCACAGAAAGATGGTTGAAAGTTCTACATGGCTGCACAGAAACCTGACATTGTCCACTTTGTTGAAAACTCTCTAGTAACCCCCCAAAAACTATCAGTATCATAGAAACTGCTGTGATTTAGAGTCAAGATTGTTTGTCTATTGTAATAACTCATGCACACAGTGAAAGGAGAAAATTATGGTACTTCCAATGCTCTGAAGTGTGACATCATTTCTTTCTCGTTAAAGTCACATCCTTGACCAAAAAACAATCAACTAGATCTGTTTTTTTAATCCTAAAATCTGATGATAAGATAAGACAAGATTCCCAATATACAGAATTACAGTAACGAACAACAGCATATAGTGCAAACAAATTTACAATAAGGAAATATAAAGAATGAAAATGTGCACAGACTGATGATGACACGACAGAGGTAAAAACTATATACAATACAATAACAAACACCAGTAATACAAAAAAAGTTATTATACATGTAGGAGCCAGAGGGTTTTCAGCATTAACAGGAGTGAAAGTGTTGCTGGTGATTGTGCAGTTACTGATCCCATCTTTAAAGTTTGACGTGAGAAGCGGAGCTGAAACCCTCTCTCAACAAACGTCTCATCATGAACTGCACAGACTCACACTCTTTGCATGTTTTTAAGAGCAAAGCACCCACATTTTCAAAATGTGACCATCATAAAGAGGAGTAAAGTTAGCTCACTGAAGTTAAGAGTGCTGCTGGTGGTTTTGTATGCATTCAGAGGTAATATCTGAAGAATATTTTGGGGGAAAATACCCGTAGGGGAGCATGTAAAGTCTACTGAAGATCTTACTCTGCCCTCTGGCAATGAAAGCAGTCAGTACAGCCTGTGCACGTCGACATGCTAGTCGTAAATAGATCAAGTTTGTGTGTTTCCATGTAGACAAATTCCAGCTAAAATCATGGATTTCAACACATCTGGTGTGGTGTGGACTCAGAAAAAGGTTAAAATACCATTTCACATCATTTTTGTCCTGTAATTTCCCTGACACAGTAAAGCCTCTCTCTGCAGTGTGCATCAGCTGTGTTATGTTTTGTGTTCTGCTTGGGAGGCAACATCACAGCGGAGGAGGTAGGCAGGATAAACAAACCAGTGTAAAAAAGCTCTGGACAGCCCGGAGGCACCAGCAGAGGGGAGGATGAGGACTAAAGTGAACTCTCCATCTTAAGCAACATCATCTCCCACCCCCTCTGTGGTGGGCTGAAAGCTACAGACCATCTCCAGCCTTTGCCAAAGCTTCACAAGGTGCAGGACTAAGCTGCTGTTCTCTTGTGTAATAACAGCAAACTGTGTGTGTGTGTGTGTTTCTCTCCTAAAGGTGAAGTGGGAGCTGAAAAAAATGAAAAAGGAGCAAATTAAACTGGTAGATCTACTAAAGTTAAACACATGAACAACAATACAAGTCGTGATTAATCATTAATTTAGAGGAATATTTTGTGATTCATCTTCTTTCCGTGAATGAGGTCCTGTCTTTTAGAGATCTACGCATTCTGTGAAAGAGAAAATTAGATTTTTAGGAAATAATTACTTTCTTTTGTAAAGAAACCAGAGAAATTAAAATATTCCTTTCAAATCTATTCTCTTAATTTTAATTTTGCCAGTATCTGATGTTCTTTTTCTGGCCTGGGGCCAGTGCAGGTAATCGGTACTGAACATTAATTTTTCTCAAAAAAAAAAAAGTAAAACATTAAGCAACACACTTGCTTAAAAACATTTGTTTTTTGAGAAATTTTGAATTTGAAGAAACTTCTAACTAAGTAACTGTTTTCTGCTGACAACATTATTTCAACAGTAGTCAAATATAAGACATTTTTTAAAGGTATTTGTTTATTATTTTGGTATTTGAACTGATAATAACTGCATTATTTGTTATTTAAAATGTTGTCTTATGATAGCTATAAAGTTGTTTTTTTTAAACCGTCGTTAAACCGCAGGCTTCCGTACTTCCTGCACGTTAGCCAGTCTCATCACAGGTGTTCCCAGTCTGACCCTAATTAGCTTTACCATGCAACATCTGCGCACCTCAAATACCAACTCATCCCCTGTCTGCAGTTTTACCTCAAGTTTTAAATTCTGACTGTATTAAGGAGTACTTTTCGTCGTTTTCTCTCGTCTTTTATTTTGAATTCAAAACAGTATCTTTCTGCTTTGAACTTTTCGAGGCGTTAACGGAATTACTACCTAACTACGAGAACAGCACACAAATCAGCTCACTTTTGGGCAAACGTTACTTGTTGACGTCACTATGCTGTTACCTAAGGATGGATCAAATTTCGTAGAACTATATCCTTCTGAAGATGGATCATATTCTGCTGGAAGTCCGGACTGTATCCTGCACACGTTGGACCTTGACCCCATCTCCTCCTGCTTCCACTGCTTAACTTCTACAAGCTAAGTCCCTGCTGCTTATGCTTCCTCCTATTGTTTATGTTTTTGCAATGTTTATTTGCTCTGCTATGATGCTTCTGCCTCCGCTGGCTGTCTCACTGCAAACATGCCTCCACATTTCTCTTCTTTTAATGCTTTCTGTCAACATAATTTAAGCTGCTCATTTGTGTTTTAAAGCTGCTGCTTTTGCTGTTTGTGCACGTTTGTTTGCGTTTAGAATTAATTGCTAATGAGCATATTTTGTTGTGCTAAGCTCATTGTTGATTTGTGGTTGTTTGTCAGGTGTATTGTGATGCCTTCATTGTGTTTGTTGACGTAGTGGAAATACTCATTTGACTCTAATAGAGGAAACAAGCTTTGCATATTTCTCTCTTGGTTTTAGTACCATTGTTACAGAAAGGGGGCCTGCTGCAGAGGCGAATATTGTCAAGTATATTGGCTTTTTCCATGCCCTGTTTTGCACATTTTTATTATTATTTCTGGAGAATTTTAGCTTCCAAAATACCCCAAATGGCTTTCGGTCACATTCACATGCTAACCACACAGCTCCTGTTCAGTTAATATTGAAAATAACTCATAGGGATGTGACACCTTCCTGTTCTGCTCTGCATATCATAATTGCATCTAAAATTCTTACTGCTACTGCTGTTGGTTTCCTGTTCCTGCATTGATTTCCATGTCGTGATGGTCAGCTGCTTATCTGCTCGCCCAACATTTTAAATGTGAAAAATGCAATTTATGTAAAAATGTCACATCATTAATTATCATCTGATAACTCGTGGTCCCTATCCCTCCCTCATATCAGGAGGGTTTCTGGCTTTAGATCCGTTCTTCTTGATTCATTTAGTAGATTATTTCTGGCTATGTGCAGACACTGCCAGAGAAAGGTCTCACAGTAGATTCGCTATAAAAGCTGTCATTAGCTGCTGTATGTAATATTATTTTAAGTGGAAAGTTTTTTGCCATCTCTGCTCAGTCTAGGAGGTGATGAGGTCAGAGCTGTTGTATAATCTGTTTTCTGAGAAAATGAGCGAGATGGGTAAAAGTGAGTGTCTGGATTCGAACAGTCGATTTTAAAAACCAAAAGAAATGGTGTGTGATTAATTTTTGGTCTGATTTGAGTTCACCTAATTTAAGCATCTTTTCACCTCTGCTGTATAGGCATTGTTTATGTGTGAGTAATTTCTACAGAATCTGCATTATGCCCTTTAAGACATTAAGGACGACAGGCACAAGTTCTCAAACTTTGCTCTTCCAAAGACTTCCCAAGTTCTCTGATGCCTCTCTCAATAACCCGGAGCACTTCTATAAAGTGAAGGCCATTGTTCAGGCACCTCAGCATCCTCTGCATGAGGAGTTTCAGATGCTTCCATCCTGGCTGTGCTGCACGCTCGGATACAGACTGAATTTTACTCAATCAGCTGTTTGCTTTCCGAAAAATCTGATCTGTGATGGCAGTGTGTGGATCTTGCGCTGTTTTTCTGAGTCCACACCAGATGCGTCCAAAGCCATGTGTGTTGCTGAAACAAGTTATGTGTGTGGTGTATCGACATTTAGTTTCACAGATTTACGTAAAGCCTGGTTTATATTTTTTTGATGAGCACTGGGGGAACTCTATGACGCTTCATCAGCCTTCTTCTGCGGGGTGCTTTGCTCTCTGTGCAGAGTTTTTGTGGACTTGTATTTCATTAGTTTGCACTTCACTTTGGTTTTGCTTGTTATTTCAAAGAAGTTCTTCATTCCAACTCCCCTGATTCTGAATCTCACAAAACTTTGCCAGTTTCTTCTTCTTCTTCTTCTTCTTCTTCTTCTTCTTCTCCTTCTTCTTCTCCTTCTTCTTCTCCTTCTCCTTCTCCTTCTCGGCAGTTAGACAACAAATTTCAGAGGAGCTACAGTCACTTCATGGCAGTTGTGCTGCATTAAAGCCAGACCTTAGAAAAAAATATGGCGTAAAAATCAATTAGGACACAGTCATGAGTTATTAGATGTTTTAATAAAATAACAACTATTCATATATTCAGAAACCATGACATGTTGATGTGTCTGCATTGCTTTGCTGTAATCTGCTAAACACAATTACGCAGTGTGGTCTGTATGACAGTCAGACGGCCTGTTTCTGGTCCTTTTCACAGTGACTTCGAGTGTATTATGTTATTTCAGAGCTGACATATTGCTAATTATCTGATAAGATGAACTCTGCAGAAGTGTAAACCAGGCTTTAATATGGATAATATCAATGACTGGACACATCACACCTTTTCTTACTTTAATTAACATTGTTTGTTCAGTTTTATTTATTTATTTATTTGTAACTACTCCTTTTTTTCTCAACAAAAGTAATACTGCACGTCTTTATTCTGCTTTTTTTTTCCTGATGGCAATTCCTCACACCCATTATGTTTTTCTGCTTTTATAAACAGTCTTTGTAGTTTACTCTTAACAATATTTAACACAAATTCATCTCACAACATCAAGTCAATCATTGCCTATCATTGTCTCATACCTCTTTGGTACAGATGCTCACTTTTCAACCAACCTGGTGTCGCTGCCGATTAGCGTTCATTAATTTCCAGCCAAGACTTCCTTTCCCTTGCTTGCATCTGCAACATTAGCACTGTTTACATCTTACATCTGCAACATTAACACCATCATTTATGGTCCATTACATCCCCCCAAGTAGCGGCCAGTCATCTGTTCGAAGTAGCTTTCAGTTCACCAGTCGACAGAAGCCTCATACAGAGCCTTTACTCTGGCTTACATCAGCAGTATGACCTCAAAAAGAAACCTGCTTTCTCAACATTTACTTGCATCTGAAGGGTCATAAGATTGCCAAAGAAGCAACATCATGATAGAAATTTGTGAAGAGTGAAAAAGCAAACTTTTTCAGGTCTGTCCTCAAAAAGAGATGAAAACAGTTCTCAAGATGTTTGCTGCTGTTTCTCGTACAGCTGCAGGTAGATCTGTTGCTCAGGTTTAGTTTTTGATGCTGAACAGTTCGTTAGGTGTACTTACATGAAGAGGAAGGTTGAAAAAGAGAGATAAATCATTGACATTACCATCCCTGGGAGCCAGGAGTGTGTTCTGCTTTGTTCTGCTTTACTCTTAGTTTCTCCCACATTCCCCAAACCCTGCATGTCTGCTGCCAGTTTTAAAGCTCCTGTGGGCCAGCTGTGGCTTGGAGTCACTGAACTCTCATCCAGAAGGTCGGGGGTTCGATCCTGGGTCCTCTGTTTCTCATGCTGAAGTGTCCTCGGGTGAGACACTTAACCCTAAACTGCCCCTGGTGTCTGTTTAAACATTGAACTCTTTATAAAGCAGCCTCTGCCATGAGTGGATGAATGGGAACGGGTCAATGTGCGCTGGAATAAAAAAAAGGGATTTGATTTGTCAAAACAAAACAGCACCCCTTAAAGGGTCTAACAACAGTGATAATGCCCTAGACATGATTATCATGTAACTACAAGGTGGCATACATTAACCATTGTTTCTTTTTTGTATGTCTCAGGCAGCTTTGGTGTGTTTGTTGCACATGATCACATCTGATAAATATAAATTAATATAAATTATAATGCACCCCTTAGGTAGAGTATGATCAGACATCCAGATGAAGGCAGAATAAATAAAAGAGTCTGGTACATTTTTACCAAGCCCTGCTTTTAATTAGATTGACAAACAAGCACAAAACCTGATCTAACTTCAGTTAAAAAGCTTCACTGAAGTTAAAAAAGTCTCTATTATCTTTTGTTTCGCTCCATTTTTATATTTTCCAATATAAGCTCTCTGCAAAGTATTCCAGTAATCCATCTTACATTAAACATGCTCAGAGTGTTTCATTTTGAATACTTATTTTTCTGCTTTTGATGGCTTCGTGTATTCAGTGCCTTACTTTCCCATCTGTTCCACGCTTCTTTATTCAACCCTTTGCTGCTGCTGCCTTTAATGTTGACTGTTTTAAAGATACTTCACAGCTATATAAATTAAATAGACCATTATGCACATCAGCTGCTAAACATTAAATGTCGACATCTGGGAAAAGTGTAGCACATATACTCTAAAGCTTAGCTGAGCTCGCAGCAACTTTTCCACACACAGCTTATGACAGTGTTTCTTTTTCTGATGCTGTGAAAAAAGTCACACCTCTGCTGTGTTTAATTATTGAGATCGGAGTGAGTGATGGAGGATATTTAATTTAGAGAAGGATCTAATGTTCTTCCTCTCTACCGTGTCAAAGTTTCATATGGTTTCATATCAGATTGAACAAGGTGCCTAATGAAGTGTCGGTGGGGAAACATTGATTCATGTCATCTTTAAGATTCACCTTTCTTCTAAAACTCATGTGTGAGCTGTGTTTCATGTTGTTGTCAAGCAGATACTCGGGTGTCAATGACCGGGAGGGTGCTTTTCTTTATTTATTTTTGGCTGAAAACAAGATTTTTTCTTTATTATGTGAAAGTATTTTGCATTAGTTTTTCCTTATTTATGTTGATTAATATCAGATTGTGTTAATTCATATTCAGCCCTTGCTCCTGGTTCCCAAGTATCTACAAAAGTGTTCTGACCAGTTATATAAAGTCTTGCTTGTGTTGTAACTTGCTTTGGACAAAAGCATCTGCTTAATGTAATTGTAAAACTGTATAACCCCAATTCCAATGAAGTTGGGACGTTGTGTAAAACATTAATAAAAACAGAATGCAATGATCTGCAAATCCTGTTTAACGTATATCTAAATGAATACACTACAAAGACAATATATTTATTGGTCAAACTGATAAAATTTATTTTATTTTTTTGCAAATTTTGAATTTGATGTCTGCAACACGTTCCAAAAAAGTTGAGACAAGGTCAACAAAAGACTGGGAAAGTCAAGGAATGTAAAAACAAAAACAAAACACCTATTTGGAATATTCCACAGGCGAACAGGTTAACTGAAAATAGGTGAGTGTCATGATTGGGTATAAAAGCCTTTTCTCTTCAAAATGTTTATTTGAAAGCAATCGATTAAAAAAAATGAAAATTGGATGAGCACTGCATAGCGTTTCGAAAAACAAAAACAAACAAACAAAAAAAAACAATATGCCATATTCAACTTTAATTTTATTTTTTTTTATCTAACATTATTTAACCAGGAATGGTCCATAGAGATAAAAAAAAAAACCTGGCCCTGAGGCTGCCTTTATTATATATAGATATTTTTCATTGTACATTGTTGCAGATTTTTATTTTGTTGAGTGTAAAAAAAACTAATATTCAGAAAAAGAGAAGAAAAATAAATTTAAAAAATAACAGAAAAGGGAAAGTCTCCTTCACACGCAGATGCCATGTGACCTCTCATACAGCAGGGGGAAGTGAGCCCCCGCGTCTCCTCTGCTCTCTCCAGAGAACAGCCAATCAGCTCTCCTGATATTAGTATTCCTGAATCCTGCCTTGTGTTATTTTCACCAGCTGCTCACCAAATATCTGTGTGAACGTGCACATTTTCTTGGGGTTCACTTTGGTTATCTTGGAAACATTAGTTTCTAGATGTCTGCTTTCTCACAACATTAAACCAAAATTAGAAAATATCATATAAACACCAGCATCATCACCACCAGTATCACTTATTTCTGATTATCTTCTGAGTGGTTCAGAAGTTATTAAGAACAGTCAAACCTGGCCTCTAACTGTGGTACAAGGACCTGAACTACAGAAATGACTTTCCAGCAACAGATAATGTGTAAGGACAGGAAAGGATGAAGGAAGGAAAGATGAAATATTTACTGTATCCTCAAGCTAAAACTAATTGGCTACCTGCACCCCCAATGTTCCCATTCATCTTTACATATCAAGAGCCTGAAGGCAGCTCTGAGTCTGACAAAGTATTTCACATGAATACCTCTGTCTCTCAAATGTTTTAAATGAAAGCGGGGTTGGTGGCCATTTTTCAGCACAGCTTCTTTTTAGTGATGTTTAATCCTCAGTTAGAGGAAAGGGAAAAATTAGCTGCTCAGCTGGATCAGGAGGAATCAGAAGGTTCTAATTTCTCAGCAAATTAAACTAAGTTGCCTTTTATAAGACGAAGTGTCTGGAGGTTGATAAAAACCCCCAGAAAACATTCAAAACTGAGTACAATTTTTGAACACAACTAAGAAGATGGTCATAGAGTCCACAGCATCCAACAGGTTTGGCTAAGTGTGTCTATGGTTAGCAGAGCTAGCATCACCTGCTGGGGATCCAGAGTTTTCGAAACAAACTTCAGATAAACATTTCAAGCTGAGACATGGCTCTGACATCTATTCTGGGATGCTCGACATCCCAGAATAGTCTTCAAAATGTTATTCTTGCACATTGTTTTCTATTTTTAAAGTGAAAGGTAACTCAATAATAGTGCAACATTAAAATGAGCTGATCTTACTTCTTTTAGGACTCAAAAAGAAAATACTTGACCAAAGTCACCATTTAAATTACTAACAAAATAACAAGACAATCATAGTTGAATTCTAGTTTCCACTTGGGTGACCAGTATAATTCTAGACGCTGGCCATGGCCCCCCCTGGCCCCACCCTGCCACCAGCTCGGTCCTCCTCCGAAGTTATTATCAATGCACATGTGCTGGTTACATTTTGCTCCAGTCATGAGGTTATCTGCCACGTTCACCAGAAACAACCCAAATGTGACTTTATTCTCTTTCTCGATCAAAACCCTGTCAGATGGCACCACGCTATGAAACGCCATCTGTCCATTTTTCGGGGTTATATCCAGGTCGTTGAGCATCGCTGTAAATAAGTGCTTCAGCTGCAGCTCGAGGCAGGTGATTGCTGCAGAGAGGACACAATCTGTGATTGACATTTCAGGCCCTCAGTGATAATAATGTGAATAGTTTCAGAACAGTAATTCTAGTGCTGTTGATCGTTAAGTGAACTGAAGCTGCACACCCCTACCTCGGACTGAATTGCAAAGATTTGGAGCATCCTCACTTTGAAATACAAACCTGAAGTGTTGTGCCATGACCAGAACCAACACCAGATGATACTCTAATACCTCTCTTTCACTTTCAGCCTTGGTCCTCTTCAACTCTCAAAATGAAAGAACCAAACATTGGGAGTTCAAGCGTCATTATGTTAGCTATTGCGGGAATGAAAACCCTGCAGCTTTTAGCATAATGAGAAAACATTATTAAACATGTCTGCAACTGTTTACAGAGCTGTGCTGCGTTTTTCTGCTAACACTCCAAATTAATTCATGACACAATCAGTAATCATACAAACAACACAGAATAATTAGATATTCTCCAGATGATTTCACCACACTGTTTTCGTCATTCACTTCACAACTTCCTGCCAAGACATGAACACTAAAATCGTATTAGGATGTAACAATTCCTAATGTTTGGGGTGATTTGAGAGGACGGTGTGAGTTAATTACATCAACAGATGATTCATGTTAGTCATGCTACATTGCTCCACAATTGGTGAAATAATCACCAACAGCTCATTCTGCCCTGGTGTTACATTTGTGTTCAGTTTATAGTGTGTGCGGCAGCACTGCAGTCTAGATTATCTACATAATTTGGAGTTAAATTTGATTAATTGTCAGGCCTCACAGTGCCAGGAAACAGAGTAATAGGCCATGACTGTTAAACATAACAGGGAGCAATGCTGTCTATTATGTGTTTCTAAGAAGGTGAAACTTTTATTTCTAAAAGGACGGAGGTAGGTTAAGTTACTCTTTTATAATCAATATATGCTGTTAAAAATCTCAAGTCAAGGCTGTCCATTTTTTTTGCATGGGAATTACTCCAAATTCTAAATGTGTCCTTCCATTTTTTTGATTGAGTCCTTTCTTTACACTTTTAGTTCTCTTTTGGAGATTTCTTTTTAGCTCTGATCTTAAACTTTTGATAAGCAAATGAACAGCCTTTTTGAGTTTTTATGTAATTTATAGTCAGGAGTAGTAGTTCAGCAGTACATTCTTTATTTCAGGAATATTTGATTGAATAGACAATATTCTGCTATCTGTTTTAAATCTGTTTATGTAAAGTATTTGCCGAATTTTTTTTCAGTGTTTGTTTACCTGTTGCTTCCTGGTTCTTGTTTCAGTTGAATCTCTTAGCTCTGTTGTTTTCAAAAAAGGAAATACCTCACTATTTGGAATTTGATGTTATGCCCACATACAGTCAGAAAAAAAAAAAAAAAATCACAGTCATTTCACTAACTAGCTTGGAGGAACTGCTGCGAGCGAGGAGTCTGTCTGTGTGTTTTGGATAGGGAGGGGCTCATCAGTGCTGGACATCAAAATATGCTATCATGTCAGTCTCTGAACTCCAGAAAAGTCGTTAGATTTGTCCCTAGGACTTCGCTTTTTTGAAAAAAATTAAAAATAAAAATAAAAAGGCAGTTGAAGTTGCTAAGTTGGCAACAGTGTTCTGTGTGCTGTACGGTAATATAATCAGATCTTGATCATGTGATTAACCTCTTGGGTAGCCATACTTGGCACCAAAAGATGAGGCATATTTTGATACCCAGTACAACCAAAGTATTTCGGTCGGTGCCATGAAAGAACCAAAGTTTGATACCCAGCCCTTGTCATAACCTCACTGAGCTGATTTAAAACACTTCATTTGATGTTTTGCTTGTTATTTAAGTCATAAAGAATCCACCTATGGACTTGTAGAAGTTTCTTATATCCACTGTAGTGTTTGTTAGGTGGGTTGGTAGACTCTAGTTGTGTAAGCTTCTGTTTATTTTCTACTAACTGAACTCTAATGGCAACTAATCAGCTCAAGCTTGACTCCAGTGTGACCTGCCAATCAGCACAAGCTCATTAGCAGAGTTTGGACTCATGTTTGCTTCCAGATAGAAAAAAACAGTTCTAGCTTGTTTTCTTTATTTTCATGTCTGTACTCTGAATGAAGGATTGCATGAATGTGTAGAGGGAAAAATGTGCCTGAATCTGAACCATCTGACCGAAGGCCAGACTAATTACAAAGTTGACATTTTGGAAAAGCAGCCACTACTCTTGTTAGAAGAAATGAGTCACCAAACAACCTGATGACTCACAGCTGTAAATACACCCCCATAGGACCATTCACTATATCGCTGCACCATGATAACTTCTAATGTTCTCTTGGGCCTCTTTAGTGCATCAATAAATCCATCGAGAAAGATGTTTCACCGCAGCAGCGCCTCTCATTAGCAGGCAGAAGGAAGCTGCTGTTTGAATGGGCTGTATTGACAGAAGTGATGTGACTCAAATTCTTGATCAAATAACTGATTTGATGTAAACAAAGATTGAGGTGGTAACAATGATGGAAGCCCCTCTGTCTACTGTGAAGCACTTCTTGTATGAATAATTATTCAGTACCAAAACATGAAAAATCCACAGCTGCATCAACCGCTGCTGTGTGGCTACGATGACCCTGACCTGAAAAATATTTGGCATCTGTTTGGTTTCTCCACCTCAAGGTTAGTCTGCCAACATTACATTCAGTTATTTTGTTGCTTGTAATAGTGAGGAGCCTCAGAAAAAGCAGTGGTCCCTACTCTGTCCAAATATTCAGCAACAACTGGTTTAAAATTTTCATCCGTGCCCTCAATCAAAGTCTAAATTACAGGTCTACAACCGACTCCTGGCTCCTCCACTCCACTCATAAGAGGTGATTCAACGTTTAAGTTATGTAAAGTCATAGTCTCATATTGTCTGCTGGGCTCTAAGTATCTTTTGGGTGTTTTTGGACCAGAAGGTCCAGGAACTTTTATTCCCTGGTGAAACATTCACAAGAACTACATGGTTCCTGTGGCTCGTTGTTTGTCTGCGCTTCCACCAAGGGCCGAAGACCCGGGTAGATTATATAAATCAGTCCAGTGATGTCTGGAGAAAAAAAAATAAAAGTAACTGCAAAACACACTGCCAGACTGGTAGAAGGCAGTACAACAGCAATAAAGACCATTTAGCAAAAATAACACAACAGATAGAGACGGACAAAACGGCGTCTTTGTGTGCAGCGCCACTGTTAACCTGATAGCATGTGGGATATTCAGCCTCTGCTGGTTTTGATTGAGCTTTATTTCAGTACAGACTGATTTGTTGAGACTCAGAAGGAGACAAGCGTTTAAAGTCAAAGCCTGAAACAGCTTTGACTGGTGAAACTCCAGAGTGCTCTGCCATCTAAAGCATTAAGACGGCAGAGATCAACCCGTCTTTTGGCTTAAATAAAGGAACCCATTGATTAAAGACTTTAAGCGGGATTCATCCTTCTCAAACAGTTTCATTTCTTCGTTAAATACATATCTGATGAGATTATGATGCGTATATTAAACTAATGTTGGATGCATTTCTGAGGACTCAGACTTCTGTTTCATCAGTTGTTGTAAACTGGATCTCCACTGACACATTCAGCTGAAGGTCACCAGTTTACAGGGTCACTCTTTAAACCAGAACACCGAGAGCTGACAGAGACACATTCTTACCATCAGGCTCAAAGAAGACCATTGTTTAGTAGTTATTAAACCAAGGCCATCACTGCTGGAGGTCATCTTATTGTGGACGGAGGTTGAAAGAAAAATACTGTGGCTGCTCCACCAATCGTAAACATTCAGCTTGTGGGCCCTACATCCAAAAGTTCCTGAACCTTTAGACAGTACTAACCCCCAGGTAGGGCTGTTTTCAGGGGTGAATTCATTACCCCCTAATCTGAATTCAGGCCCTTGTTCCAATGTTTGAAAATGTTCCTGTGACAAACCAACCTCCATTTTCCCCAAACGTAAGGCAATCTCTTCATCTGCTCTCTTCAGCTCTTTGATTTTTCACATGATGGTGAAGAACAGTCCCAGAAAGATGTTGAAAGCTAATATTGACCTGTCTAAAAGTTAGTAATATAGTGCTGTTGATTTATTGGTCATTAACAGAATGGTTTAATGGTGGATTAGAAATATTTACAGGCAAACGTTGCTGTTTACTTATGATGTAACTTTGCATTTCTTAGCATCCATTACAAATCAACCACTGATCACTCTACCAACAAAATTTTAACAGAAATAAAAAAGTCACACAATAGAAGTTATTTGCAAAAATATTCCCAAATATATTTTGAGTTTGCATAGACTAAATTTGCAGGCACATTTTAAGCTCTGTATTATGGCCTCAGTTAAACCCAACATTGACAATAACAGCTCCTGCATGGTGCTCAATATTTACTCTTCTTTCAGCTCTAAATTGTTCTCCACTGACTGCTGAGGACCACGTATGACTCATTTGCTCTTAAATACTCCTCTGTTTCAGGTGCCAAATTTGTTTTTCTGCTTCCACATCTATCTGCCATGCCGTGATGTGTGGTTGAGAAAACAGCAGGCTTGTTTTGTTCTGATTTTGCAGAAAGCAGATGTGAAGGGTGGCAGGATTATTTTCAGGGAATTGGCAGAATAAGGTCATCATTGGCACACTGAAGTAACGGTGAGTAAATTCAGTGCTAACAGTAAAATAAGAATAAACTGGTATGCTTGTACAGAAAACTGAGCTTCATATGGCATCAAGTTAATCCAGTTTCTTATTCATGGATACATTAGAAAAAAAAAATGAATGTGAAATGAGAGATGCAGCCATCTGTTGCGGACTTAAAGGGCTCCTACAAAAACTTGTAAGTGAAATCTGATTGTGACACATGATCTCATGTGAAGAAATAACGTTCAGCCAGCATCTGTTGAGTACAATGAAACGCCCTGTTCTGTTCAAGATAATGTGGTTGAACAGTTTGGGCTCCAGCTATAACAGCAGAGAGGAGAGGTTCTGTTTTTTAAAAATGACAACATGCAGACGCCAGCTTGTCCTTCTGCTGCCAGACTTGGAAAGACAAACGACCCAAATTTGATATGGTGCTTTTCCAGCACAATTCTGATTCCAGCACACCCCCTGCTGAGCCCTACCATTGTACAAAACACAACAGAAAAACACACACCACACACTGCCAATGTAGACGCAGGCATGTGGAAAAAGGCAAATCTTACCTTTATTGCTGCTGTCAGCTGTGACCATTATAAGGTTGGTGAATTTCACAGAAAGTGAGAGTGTGTAAAAGAGCTCATTAGTTCTTTGCATTTCCCTCAGCCTGACCGGCAGACAGATTCCCGTGGCTACAGCATGCGTGTTTTCTTACTCTCCAGTTTGTTTTTCTGGGTAAAGGAGAGCAGTCATGCTTCATTAGGAGGAAATCGAGGAACTCCCCTGGCAGGTTCCTTTCTTCCTGTATCCAATCAAAGAGAAACGTCTGGAGCTGGGAGAAGCTCGAGGAATTATGCACACAATAGCAACCATCATCTTCTCTAAAGTTTCGGGGGCTCAGTGTTTATGTATAACAGCAAACACACTACCGTAGTTTTCTTCAGATGTTATATGAGCTAAATTATGAAATGTGAGTGACCTTTATGGGAATTTCAGCTTTCATAAATATTTACAAGTTGAAGTAGTGCATATTTTACAAATAAAAAAATAAATAACTACAGCATTAGTATTCTAGAGATGTTGTTGAGTGTTGTGAGGGGTTTGGCCCTGTAGTTAAATCACATACTCCATGAACAGAGGCAATAGCCCTTGAAGCAGGTGGCCTGTGTTTGATTCCACCCAGCGGCCCTTTGCTGCGAGTCATTCCCCATTCTCTCTCTCACTTCCAGTTTCCTGCTCTATCTGATAAAGGCCAGGAATAAACATCTATATTTAAGTTAACAGGAGTAATCCAGTGTACACTCAACCGACAAATAATGAGAGATTGATATTATCACTGACAAATTTCAGCCCCTTAGAATAGAAGACCTGTGCTGCAATACTGACGACTATTATAAAAGCTGACAAGTTGTTCTTTATTGAAGGTATAATTCGACTAAAGGATGCTGAATCTCATGTTTCCGTAATACAATTCTGAGCACTTATCAGTTATATGGCCTAAATAAATGACACTGCATCAGTTGCTGCCGTGTTGCAGTGTTCTGTTTACCTGTCACTACCTGGTTGCTGATGTGCATGTGGTGCACTTGGCAGGGATTGCAGTAATCTGGGAGGTCTCACTCTGTAATTTATTTACTTGCCTGTCTCTTATTGGTCACTATGCATGCTCCCCACTCAGCTAAGATAGTAAGGATGCCAGATGCCACACTCAACTGCATTTCAACTGGAAATTGTGCTGCTTAATGTTCGTTCACATCATGAAAGTAAGTGAAATTACATCACCAGTTTCAATAACTGTTAAATTTTTCAGCAACTGAGTTTGTAATAGATTCTTGTAGATTTTTTCAGAATAATTGCAATTCCTTCTTTTAACTAAATCTATGTGATCTGAATGTTTGTGTCTCTCCTAATTCTCTGTTTCACATGTTTTAGAAATCTTATTTCACTGGTTGAATTGTTAAAGAACTGCCGTTGAATATACATCATTTTCTGACATGGCTGTTTCAGCAAGATGGTATTTCAGAAACTTAGTCCAGAAATTTTATCGTGAAGAGTTTGTCTGAATTTAAATCTGTTTTTCACTGACTCTTTGGGCTCAAGCTGAGCTACAATTGGCAGAAGTTGAGAGGAATTATAGTATTTACACTTGCTCAATTGACCACAAGTCCCAGTTACACTCACTGTGCACTAAAAACAGCTGATTTGTCAGATGATGAACAGAGATGAAAATCCCAGCAGTGCTTTTGCTTGGAGACATCAACCTTGGAGTCTTGATTAGCCAAAACACAACTCTGAGAGAGAGAAGAACAATACAAAAGGAGGAAGGGCCGGTGTTCTTAGATTAGTATGACTCAGCCTTCAAGAACCAGAGCAGAACAGGGTCCAGTCTAGGGGTGTCCCGAACTGATATTAATATTGGATATCAGCAAAAAAAAAAAAAAGAAAAACTAATATCGCATTATATCAGCCTGCATCTAAAATCTCCGATATAAACATTCCAATACAGGCGGTTTATTCCAGACTTTGCTCCAGCAATTCTATCCAGCAGCACCTGGATCCAGCACACAGAGCCCACCTGATCACAACAACAGCGTGTGCCAAGGTGCTTACAAAGGATCAAACAGTAGGAGTGATGTTGGCTGTGTGGCAGTATTTTTTGTTAAAGCCCCAAAAATATGTTACAGCTGAGTGCAAACCTTGACCCACGCTGGGACATAACTGGGGAAGTTTAGCACATTTAAGCTCTTAACATTTCCCCAAGGCTTATTTGAGCCTTGAAGAACGTCACACCACTTGTGCTAATATCATATTGGATCAATATCTGTATCCGCCAGTATTCAAGGCTGCAATATCGGTATCGTATCGGACGTGAAAAGGTTGCATCGAGACACACCTAGTCCAGTTTGCATCATTAAAGGTCAGGAACTACTCTTCTACCCTTCAGTGGTATGAAAATCAAAATGTTTGTAAAAGCAAAACACATATTAATGATGGTATTTCAAAATCAGTCATGGCAGAACAGGACACCACTAAATAATGGAACTTCTCACCAATAATAAGCACCTGAACTCAATACAGATTATTAAAAATTACACCATGATTGCTGCACAATGTGCCTTCTGCTGAGTGGTTTATCCGTGCATTGCATAATGGGATGCACCCATCGGTTTGTATCGGAAAAGATGATCAGAGTGGATGTTATAATCTCAAGGTATGGGTCAGACATCTTTGCAGCAATACAGCATCTATCATAGTGTTGTTTCCCTTCTAACTATTAAAAATGTTTAATTACTGGATATCCTATGCTGTCAAGGAATAACCACATGCACACTTCTTTCCTTTTTGCCTAAAACAGATTTTCATGTAGGCTATTTCCTGGTTCTTACCTTGAAGTATCATGTACAGAGACATTTCAAATGATAGTACTATCCATAGCTGTAACAAGGAAAGAGCCTTTTTAGAAAAATGCTCTGAACTTGAATTTACCTCTGGTGTTTGAGTTCCCCTGCAACAGTTATAAACACACAGACTTCACAGGTGCAGCAACCACAGATGTCACTGAAACTGCTCTAATCAAAACTGAGCCTTGAGTGTTGCAATCTCATGAATGAGCACGATGTTGGTAGATTCGGTCCACTGAGATTTTCCTCACAAGCTTTAAAGAGTGTTTGGTGTTTTCTGAAAACTGTTTAACCTAAAAGCTTTTAATCAGCAGCCGCTGTTTGTTGGAAAATTCCTCAAACAAAACAAAAAGAATCTGTTTATAAAAGTTAAATATAAGTGTGTGTTGTTTTCGGCTTCAAACACTTCCTTGGTTAATTTTTAATTTGAAAGTAAGACTTTGTCTGTTACACAAAGTTTTCAAAGCAATAGTAAGCGATCCAATAATGTATTTAACTTCCCAGGAATCCCAGCACTGACAGAACATCTCATCATCTGTTGTTTGTTATGGTGGCCTGTAAGTGACACTAATAGTAAAGTGTCCTTTTAATATTCCTGTGGGCAGTGAGTTGCAGCCAGGGTCAGAAAGTGAAATAACAGCAGGTGAACTGAGAGTTATTGGTATTGATCAGCGTTTCCCTTTAGGTGTATTACAGTCGGTTTGTGCTCTGGTGCAATAAATATCAAACTTATTGCCTTTCCAAGAAACTTAATGGAATCCGTGACTCCATCGATTTCAGGTATTAAATGCACAAGCTAGATCTTAAATATTTACTTAATTCTTATGGATTTTTTAAGAAGAACAATAAAACTGCATGTACTGCTCTTTCTGTTTACACGCTGCTGTGCATTTCATCTCATAACTCCAGTTTAATATCACATAGTTTAACTCAACAAAAAGTGTGTAAAATTGACTTCATTTGGTTCTTATTTTGCATCTTAATTATTCTTAATACACCAGTACTTTTATGCTTTAGCTTGATATTTGTTGTACTCAACCAGTGATCAGTCGTCAAGCTGCAGTGTATTTTTTTTTATGATTCACTGAAACTTGAAAACCTCTGAAACTTTAAAAGTTCACAATGAATCAGGATTATTATTCAACCGTGCAATAAATTTAGTTTACATAACCACTTCAGTCTTGTAACATTTTGTCTTTACTCTTGCAACATTACGACTGATTAAGAAAAGACTATTCTTTTAAAATTATGAGTATTTTGTTCACATGACAAATTTATTCTCAAAATCTAAATTTAGTTTTATTTTATTGATTTTATTTACAGTGGCCTCAATCCTCCATTATAAAATGTAAAAAGTATTTCCTTTGATATAAAAAAGGGCAAAATAGTGGAGATTATAGAAACTTTAACCTAAGTTTTCAAGCCAATCTCAGTAAGAGATAAATTACTTTTTAGGTGAATAAATACAGACTATGGATTAAACTAAAGCAGTACAGAAAAGCCAAACATTAGACATTATCAAGTATCTTTTTTTATTCATAGTTACAGTGATGTGACTTGACTCAGTTTGTCATCTTCTAGGATTTCACAGAAGTTCATTCTACATTGTGTGATTCAAAGTTCCTGTACACTGGCAGTTTACGGTGAAGTTGTAAACTCATGTGTGATGCATGAACATACTTTGTGTGATTGCAGAAGAATACACATAATACATGTGTGACCATAGAGGTATTGTTTACACCTCTGTTTTACAAGTGCATACAGGGCAAACCCAAATCATCAACGGACTAAAAATGGTGAAGAAAAAAATTGTTTAAATAAATAAATAAATAAATATAAATTGATCACAACACTTTATGTCATTACCAGCTGTCAGACAGCATTACAGTGTTCGTCTATTACTAGAAAATATACACTGACATACTGAACCACATTTCTCAAAACTGTATCTTCTGTATTGTAACAATGGCAAGATGGTAGTCCAAAACCGAAAAACATATTGAGGTCCTTTTACGAAGTGATTTAAACCCCAAACATTTTTTCTCCAGTTTTCTAAAATCAAGAGTAAATTTCAGTTGTTCTTGAGATCTCCATTTATTTTTTATTTTGAGAAAACAAGATCACAGAATAATTTATTATACATCTCCAGAAAATTTTACTAAGATCATTTGAGAGACGATAGGATGCCATGTTGCCTTTCTGCTGCTGCCCACACGGTGTAAACCAACCCACTGTTTCCTCAAAATGACAAGATAAGTTTTCCCATTAAACTGAGATCTCAAGAAATTGGAGAGTAAAATGTATTTTATCAAAAAAAAGAGCTTCTGCAGAGAAAAGTTTTTTATATTATTACTTTTTAAATTCAATATAGTATTGGCTTGGAGATGCATGAATGTATTGGTGTACCATAAATATGGATCAATAAATGCCCTGTAGGCAGACATCGACCCAAACACAGATTATATACCTTGCACAGATGTTTGTAGCTGATGTTTATCTTCATCTTGTCACATCTTATCTATAACGCTGTGAGGGTTTCTGCTCATAAAACTGTAGAAAGACAAAGGTAGAGTGAGGAAATGCAGACATGGTTGAATTTATTTGCAGCTATGCTCTCAATGTGTTGTGCTTAAGTACTCACAAAAATTTGCAAAATTATAACCCCTTCCACTGGACAATTTTAATGTAATGACTTTGAATGAAACTCATGCTTTAAAAGGTTTTGCAATGACTTATGTATCTTAGCTGACATCTGTTCTCACACCAAAGCAAATATTTATAGACGTAAATGAAAAATCAAGCAAAAAGTAGAATTTGTTGAGCCATGTGACCACGACTGTATACCACAGTCACATCGGTTTGATGCTGGTGAACTAGAGCACCTATTTGCTTCAGATGTTTATTATTGGGTAGAAGTCACTTGTTAGACAGACAGATTTGTTTTGAAGGTCAAGTGTTAAAGAAAATGTCTGCAGTGTGAGAGCGATGCTGCAGCTCTGGGAGAGATCAGCAACAGGCCGTTTGTAACATGTCAGTGACTGTTTAAGAGGAGGGACCAGAGGCAAATATTTAAATAAGTTGGTCTCAAAGCCAAGGTTAAAAAAAGATGCAAAGAATACTAAAGAAGTGCTGCAAAAAAAAAAAAAAATAAATATTGGTGCCAGAACTGGCTGAATTGTAGTAACCAACATTGATTTTCACATTAGGGCCTCTTTATAAAGGATTCCTGTTTGTTTTACTATCCGGTGCTATTTGCTGAAACCATTTCCCTCTGAATCCATTCAAAATCAGCTCACATCAGCCCAAAGCCAATATTTTCTTGTTTGCTCACTGAATTGTAAGCAGTCACAGTACAAAAATGTAGAATATCTTTTTTTCACAGCAAAAAAGAAAAGAAGTTATTCTCAGTTGTTGGAGGAAACAATAACTCAATCCAACTCAACCGAAACCGCCTCAGAATAAATCACCCAAATGTATGAACCGCCCAGCCAAAAGATCAGTTGTCTCTGTGAATGGATGTGCAGAGTTGAATAGTGTGCAATAAAGATGTGCAGCTGAAACAAACCGAACAAAAGAAACAATGTGCTTCTGGGTAGACAGCCGGCAATCTCAAGGGAGGAAGAGAAAGAATTAAGAAGGCTGGAACATTATGCATGCTCTCTGTGTGGACTGCATGAAGGGAAACACAATCAGCAGCCCAGAGTAACACAAACGTACAAGCTATGCCAAAGCTGGAGAGCCATCTGCATGTTTGCAGTGCTGTCTGTGTTTCCTCCATGGACCACTTTGACTCTGTCCCTAGTGTTTTCACGTCACAACTGGATGAGATTTATCATAGTCTCCTCAGATCCTGATTTAATTTGTTAATATTGAATGCTTTAATCATTGACTGCTTTATAAATGACAAAGCTTTGGTTTATTGCTGTGTGGAAGGTATCTGAGTTATAGCATTAGCCTGTGTGTAAAGGGCTTTACATGTGACGGTTGTTGGTTTAAAAAGGTGAGGAACTGAAGGCGTGAGCTCCTGTGAAATAGTAAGAGTGCTACCATGACATGGCAAAGCACGTCTGCTGAATTCGAGTTTCTACGAACACTCTGGGTTTTTTTTTTTAAATACTTATAAACAAGGGTTGACACATGGTGCACTAATTGCAGTTTTCTCAGCTGATTCTGGCTGCTTTTTGTTGTAAAGAGTGTAATCACCTGATATAGATTTTTGCCAGTATGGCTGAGCACCCATAAGGGAAAATCTTTTCTTTTTTGTTTTCAGTTATATTTTTCCAGGCTTTATGACTTCAGAAAACAGGATAGTAGATAGAGCAGGAAACATTCATCTATTCCTTGTTTCATTTCTGGGAGTTTTAGAGAGTTTAAGCAATCAATATCCACGTACCTTATCGGTTCCATGAATCTTGGGAATTTGTTTGTTCAAAAACGGGACCAGATCTTGATACCCGACCTTAGCAGGAAACAGGTCAAGAGTGGAACAAATTTCTCAGAAAGGAAAGGAGCTATTAGCTGTCCAAAACGTTGTTAATGACATCATCATCATCAGCGTCAATTTGCATAATAGTCATTAGCATGGATTTATCGTGGATGCTTTAGGTGAGAGGAATAACGGTGGAGGAGAGAAAAAGTGAGTAAAAAACATGGTTAATGTGTTTAGAATAAATGGACTGTCTTCTGTTGATTCTTGGTTTTTTTTTTTTATGTCAAAATAAGAATCCTTCTTTAAACGGGCTTGGGACAAGCAAAAGTGACCCAAAAGAGACAAGCACATGAGTGATTCATTTTCATGCAGTTGTCTGCTCTGGCTGCAGCTTGGATAGACTGCTGTGAATGAGGAGGACTTGTCCCTCTGTGAGTGTTTTGGATGGGGAGGGGCCCACAGCATCACCAGCTGCTAGTTGAGATGAGTTACATTGATACACACTTTCAGATCAGTCTCTAAATCCAGAAAAGTTACTAGATTTGTCACTTTGTGAAAAAGAGTCACTAGAAGGGTCTGAAAGTTGCTAAATACGGCAACAGTTGCTGAGTTGGCAACCCAGATTCAAACCTGGGAAACCCACTCAAGGGTTGACCTCATTGGACGTGACCCAAACCGCTGGGCCATCTCTCTTTCATGGCTTAACCTGTCCTGAGTTGTTTAATTGGCCAGCTGGTCAAGAAATAAGACTCATTCACCAACACTTGATGACTTGGATCCAAAAACTAGTCCAGAATTCATTCGCCACCAAACAACACGATCAGGTATAAAGCAGCAGTCTGTGGGGACGCTCCCTCAAGAGAAACATCAACAATGAATGTACAATGTACAATATACAAATGAATCCAATCTATAACCAGAGACACTGGAGACAATCACACCAGCTCTTACATACTTAAATGGCATCACCAGCTACACAAAAACTCTATCCAGGCACTTGAGAAAAAAATTTAGCATGCTTTAACTGTCAGTAAAACATCAGTTCCCACGAACTCTTACTTTGAAAAGGATGTCATTTGATTTCTGAAGATGACCTCTATGATAACTTAATGTCTATTCTTCGTGCAAAGTCTTGTTTCTATTTCATTTTAATTTTTCAGGCAATTTTAAATCTTTTTTTTTTTTTTAACAGGAAACATAATTTAAAGTGCTGTTGTTTCTTAATAGGCAGACAGTTTGTTCATTAACAGCAGTTAACTTCTTCGTTTTTCACGAATCTTGTTTATTTACTTTTAAAAAAAAGGAGCGGTGATTTTTTTTCCATAGGGACTTAATTGGGGTCATATTTGTGAGAAACATTGCTAATGAGCTCCTCAGTGTTGGTCATCATTAAAACTGTAAACTGTTAGAGCCAAACTTGGCTCCCTTGTGCAAAATGGCCGCCCATAGCTCAGTGGTTTGTTTTGTAGTGTGGCGAGCAGGGGTCCGCCCAATGAGGACTGTGGGTAATTAGCCACTGGGGCAGCAGCTGAAAGTCATGGTCTCCCTCAAAGCTGTCGTCTGTTGCATGCTGATAACATTGACATGTCCTCCTCCTCGCACCACATTCTGCTGCATGCCAGACAATGGGAGGGGAGCCGAGAGAAACAGAAACTAACAGGAAAGAAAGGTTGGAGACGAAGACATTGACGGATGAAGAGGGGGCCGACCTTCGCTCATTAGTGAAGTGACCTTCTATAATCGATGAGTGGTGCAATTGAAGGCACAGAGACCCAGCTGACCACAGTCTGGATCCTGATAGAGACGGATTGAAGAAGACGGCTCTGGGTCCCTGTAAGACGTTTCAGGTTACTTTCCTCTTCCCTGTCATGATTCAGACTTTTTTTCAAAGCATCTCTGCATGAATAAAGGATTAAACTGAATATCTGCTGCTTTTTCCACATCATTCATCAGTTTAATCTTTAAAATTATTTTATCTCCATGACTTTACCTGTTCACCTCTCATATCTAACATTTCCTTATTCTTTCTTGTAGGTTTGTTGGTCATGCTTCCTCTTTAAGGTGTTTTTTTTAAAGGTGCTGTTCAGGGGGTGCCGGTGTGGCCTAGGGGTTTTGTGATCCTTGAGTTTTGCCCTTGAGCGGTGAGGGTTCAACCTGTGATCCCTTTCCTTCATGTCACTCTCCACTCTCACCCTCTTTCCTGCTCTGACATGATTTACTAAAATGGTTGTTGTAAATGAAAGCGTAAAGAATTGAGTTGGGTAGATCTGCCCTATGGATTGGCCCTTTATCACAGATATCTGATCTTACTTTTTGAGTCTGTATTGAACAGATCAATACCAGATACCAGGATTTAATCAGTGCATTCCTAAATGTAATTCAGTCAGTTTTGAACTCAAATAGCATTAATTTGAGTATGATATGGCCAGGCAAAGATGAGTAGATAAATATATAGTAATGTTTCACAGAAGTTAGCAGACCTGACTAAAACACAAATCAGGGTTTTTTTGGTACATTGGACTCTGCTCGGCGATGGGGCCTTAAGATGAGACGCGGACCTGATGTTTTGTGAACTCATTGCAACATGTCTCGTATTTCATTTGCTCTTTCAGAAGTTCCACTTTTGTTACCATCTTTAATGTGTGGAGTTCCTGAGTATTTGAAACTATTCTCCTTTGCAGTGATGAGGTATGATGGGCCACCACAGGCTAACCTGAAAAGGTCTATGTTGAACTTCTCTGTGTGGAGTCTTCTGCTGTATACTGAACATCCTTTAGGTCAGCTGTAAACCTCCTCAGTGCTCATTGTTTGGTTGATCTGTTACAGCTACCATTAGGGATGAACCGATCCCGATCCTGGTATCGGCTGGATCAGGCCCCTCAAAGCTGGATCGAGTATCGGTAGGAAAGGTGCCTTTTTTTAACCAGCCCTCCCATATTTTTTACGAGAATTTTTGTCATCACTTAGAGAACTTGACACTAAAATTAAATTATGATTAAATCAAACAAGGTTGTTTGCCCCATTTTGTCACTTTGTTAACAGTATGTGGTAACAAACAGTTGTGTAACAGTTTTGTACTTGAATGTTCCCTCTGATGCTCTCTGTTTTTTGCTGCATTACCAGTCTACAGGATGTTTAAGTTTATGACTGAATATTAATTTCTGTGAGTTCTGAAGCATTTTTTTTTACCAAACTGCTGGTAAACATTTCAAAACTTGATAGTTTGAATAAATATCAACTTCAGTAACTCCATATGTACTCATTTTTTGCCTTTCACCCAAAACATTACCAGTTTTATCCCACAGTAGAGCATACGGGTTATTATTTTAACACTGGCATCAGATAGGTATTAGTGGATGTCCAAAGCCCAGGTGTCGGTAGCGGGACCAGAAAAGTTGGGGCATCCCTAGCCACCATATCTAATGCAGTCATTTCCAGGATTTCTGCTTGTGACTCAAACTTAAAAAGTGTCAGACGTACGACAGCATTACTGAGTTTTTCAGTTTATAATTGAGTTGTGTACTTTAGAAGAATAGTCAAAGTCATTTAGCAATGAGATCTTCCTGAATGTTAATCGAAAGTTGTGCACAACCACCCATCCCTGAAGATATATCCCACTTTGCTGGAGGACCCTTTATTTACGTACGCTTTCTTCTCACAGCCCTGGAGATGAGCCTGTGATGAAGGGCTGAACAAATAAATTACCAGGAATTTGAATGACAATTAAGATGCCTGAGTGCTTCTGGCCTTGCTGCTCTACCACCAGAGATGAGTGCGTCACAGCATTAACTGAAGGCTCTGCTGGTGAGATTAAAATGGAGATTATTCTTGCACAAAAGCCCAGGTCTTTAAAAGCAGTGTGGTGATATAACTGCTAGCCAGAGGACGTGGATTCAGATGCTGAGTGAGCCGCTCTGTGGTAATCATAAGTTTGGAAATAGAAGCACTTTTTGAAAGCCTTGGTGGATACCTGTGAGAGATACGGCCATGTGATTATGGACTGAAACTGGAAAAACCGTTCTCTTATTGGAAAAATCCCCTCCAGCCACAGAAACAGCCCTGTCTGTGTAATGAACAGCTGATCAATCCACTCAGGCTCACTCACACTTTGTTTTGGACTCACTGGGCAGCTCTGTGATGTGTGGAACATCAACCAAGTCCATCAGCAGGCAGTACTGTAATGAGGTCTGAAAAGTCTGACTGAATTGAGATGTACAACACTCCCTCTGACCTATTATTTTCAGATCTGCTGCTATTTTGTTTGCCTTAAGTGTCTAGTCAGAGATGTGATTAGAGACAAGGGAGTGGAGTCCGCTGACCTCAGCCTGTCAACACTCTGATATTATAACTACAGGGAGAAGAGCCGTCAGTGAAACCATACAGCTTACAGCACTTTATAGAGTCTCAGGCTGATGGTCAGATTACAAACCCACAGAGTCAAGTTTTCTCATTATTTCTCAAGTGTTACCTGAAAACCAGAAGAGATTAAACCGCAGAACCTTTTACCAGTGAGCAAAACTCACACGTTCAGATGTTTCACAGGAAATGATTCAATTTAGTTGCCCGATTTATCAACATGAAAACACTGAACACATGAACTGACCAAGTGAGCAAAACATGTCCCTTTTCCTGATAAAAACAATGCCCCGGATTTATTCTGCAGTGATGGTGGACACTGGAGCTGGGCTGTCAGACAGAAACAGGACGTCAGAGAAGAAGAAAGATAAACAGGAAAGTGAGAGAGCATGTGCTAAAACACAAGATAATCTGTTTGTGAATGGTCATTCCAACCCACCTGTGGCAGTTATACTGCAGTGATCTGTTCAAACTTGAGTCTGTTAATAAAATGAAGAGCAAGCTTACATCTGGTAACCTTCTTTGCATCTTGCATAAAGTTGTCTTGAACACAGAAAAGTATTGTTAAAAAGATTAGATCTCCATCTGCTTGCTAGCGTCATGTTCTCAGAACTGTGGGTGATGGTGCTCATGGGAAATAGTCTTTATCCTTGAAAACTACTACTGATTCTGGCCAAAGATGTTACTGCAATCAATGCTTAATAGTAAAGTCCTCACAGTGTCTTTAAGGAATCTTGTAGGGGGCTTGAGAAGGGTAGACAATCTGCGATGGCCAAAAAGATCTTTGAGCTACAAAAGCTGTAATAATGCATCTAAAAAAAAAAAAACATGCAAAAGTCAGAAGCAAATGGAAACGCACTGCAAATAAGAAAACATGCTGCAAAAAGCTGAAACTACTGTACTGAAATCAACTGTGCTCCAAATTTAAAAATGATGCAAATCAAGAAACACTCATTCATAAAACAAATGCAAAAGCTGCAAACTGAGGTTTAAGTGAAAGTACTGCAGGCCTTTAGGGGGCACTGGGTGACACAACTATGTGTTTAAGCATTTTGGACTGAAGTATACTGGGCTTTTTTTTAGATAAGGCCCTAATAATTAATCTAATTTTAAGCACAGCTTGTGTTCACCCATATGCTCATTCACGTTCTTCACCATCAACGGTGCCAGGATGATAAAGATGCCACGAATAGTGAATTAGATATCACACTTATTGTGTCTTATTCAATCAAGAGCAATTTACTTTACAGAACCACTGAAGGGAAAAAAGGACTCAATATTCATAAGTCGTTTGTTCAGGATACACTCAGAAAAGTTAATGAGATGCTCAAAGTACTCCAGAGCTGGAGTCAGAAAAAAGTTTGTGAAGGATAAAAGCAAAGAATCAGAGTCAGAGATATCCACTGAAGCAACATTACAAATGCAGGGTTAGCTTCTGTTAGGAAAACAGGCAAAGGGATAGTGGCAGGAAAGGCTGTTGGCCAGCCAGACCGCCGGGGCAGCTGGGAGTTTTTGGATCTAGACAGGTCTGACCGGAGTGGAGCAGCATGGGAAGCCAGCTGTTGTTCACCACCTGTCACCTCCACCGATGGACCGCAATACTACAATGCACCGTGTGTCCCTCTTTACCTCTCTGTGCCCTAACAAATGTAAGCTAACAATCTCATTACAGCCTTAATTTGTGGATGCAGAGCTGCTAAAGCTGGAAGAGCCTCGCTCTGCCTGACTGACTGATACGAAATGAAAGAGTGTGAAATGTTCTTAGACCAGAACATGAGACCACCAATTGAAGCACTTTGTTTTTAAAACTGAAAGTTTCTTTGTAACTCCATAAATTCACTTTTGTTTAACATGCTGCTGATTCTTTTTCGGAGGAAGCTGGCAGACGGTTGGACACAAGCCAACCCAAACCACCTGTTGTAGAGAAGCAGCATCCACTGTGAAGTCATGCAGGTAAACATATTAATGACTCCACCAGTTGTGAAAGGAATAGCTGTTGTGTATTAAAACATCTGAGTCACCTGAGGCAAAACAAGAAACGGCTGTAGTCATTTCATTTTCAGGTTCTTGTGTCTTTGGCTTTAATTTCAGACTTAAGAAATTCATGTGGTTGTTTTAAACATGTACACGTTTGTGCCAAATGGCCTCATTTGAATGTAACACAAAACAACAGCTGTCAACATGTGTGTGGGAGGTCTTAATATTTTAATGAGAAAGTTTGCTGTCAGTTATTTCTAGGGCTGGGTATCAATCAAAATGTTTTGATTCCTATTGCAATACCAATACCCTCACTTCAATGCCTGTTCCTGGACAATACTTTTTTTGATACCAATTTTTGAAACAGTTCTAACAAAACGAAAAATTTCATTACATGTTATTGCACAAATCTTGAGTTTTTTCATCTATATCTAATTTTCTACTCTGAGCAGTTTTTTTTTTCTCTTCTTGAAATAAAAAACAAAACAAGTAATTGCCAGTGCAAAAGAACAGGTTCAAACAAGTGACAGGTTAGTGTATACTTAGTACACAGGAAAGGTTAGTTTGTTAGGTTTGTTTATGAAGGAACATTCTTCTGTTGATTCTTCTTGTTCTTTATGTTAAAATAAAAACCCTCCTCCTTTATTAGGGCTTTTGACCGGCAAAAGTGACCTAAAAGAGAAATATTAGCATGAGTCATTTGAGTCGTCTGCTCTGGCTGCAGCCTGGAGGGTCTACTGTGAGTGGAGGAGTCTGTTTTGGAGAGGGGAGGGGCTCAGCACCCACTGCTCAATGAGAAGCAGCGGCTGAAGATCAAAACACGCTTTCACTCTGCCCAAACCCCCCCCAAATTGCTATATTTGTCGCATGTAACGTTACATCGAATCACCGGCGGCATTATCAGATGATGATCATGTGACTAACCCTTTGAGGCGTAACCTGACACTCGGTACTACTGAAGCATTTTGGTTGGTGCCATAAAAGAACTGAAGTTCGGTACCCAGTCCCAGTTATGGGTGTTCATTATGTTCTGACACCATAACAATCTCCCGTCTCTGAGACTCACATTGTTTAGTGTTACCTCTGCGTGTCTTGAGTTAACTGCTGTGTAAAGTAAGCATCCCTGCTGGATAATCCAGAACAACTCCATATTCAAACAGCATACAGACTAAGCTGTGTTAGGTAACACTAACGCTATTACCAGGATAAAAACTACATGTCAAGGCTGGTCATTGGTACTCAGTACCTTACCGTGTAGTATCCACTGAAACCACAGTTTCATTTGATCTTTCTTGTATGTAGATCCAGAAGAGATCAAGTGAAGCATGAATTCATGGATTAAAGGGTGATTGAGTGATTGGCCTACTGTTGCATCAGCTGTAACCCATAAAGTCTGCAGTGGATGTGTGTCAAGTCTGTCAAGCTGTGTGATGTAGGCTGAGGAAAGTTTTTCTTTTAAAAATAATTCAGGTGAGGAGGAGTGATGACACTTTAAATAAGTGAATGCTCCCATTCAGGTCATGAGTATTGAGTGATGAAGAAAAAACATCCACCAAAGTGTTTGGCTTGAAGCAGGATTGTTTTTAGGCTCAGATTTTTTAGGGGGGGCTTAGCCCCGAGAGAGATTGTGACACTGTCAGTCTCTTCTTGCAAGTGTTTGAACCACAGTGCTAAACATCTTACTGACACGTGATTTTATTCACAACAATAACACTTCATACCACAAGCTTAAAAAAAGAAGTGACAGGAGTACTTTAACAAAATCAATACTTTTGTAAAAACAGCACCATCCACCTATTATCATGGGCATAATTAACCGTTACTGTTAAGGTTAGATTTGACCCATTTTGACATTTGACAACAGTAAAAATACCCTAAACATCATGTGTAACATTGCAGCGAATCACTGGGGGCATTATCAGAATGTGATCATTTCATTAACCCTTTGGGTACAGAAACAAAAGAACTGAAGTTTGGTACCCAGCCCTACTGTGAAGGTATGAAACTTGAACAGAATGCAAGAGTTAATACCTTTACAGGTAAGAGGAGGTTGAAGAGAACTAACACTGGATAAAACTAAGTGTCTTTCCCATTAACCCAATAAGGATGCAACACTTGTGCATGTTTACCTTTAAAGGCTGGATGCAATGTGTAGGTCAGTTGCAGACAGTGTTTTCATTTCACGTGAAGGGAATGCTGTGCATTTTTGGGGTCTTTTGGTGTTGTACGTCGCTTTGGACAAAAGCGTCTGCTAAATGAAACTGTTGAATTGTTGAATTGTAGGATGAAACCGTCTGCAGGGACAGAAGCCGGGTGCCTTTTTTCCTACTAAGTCGAGAAATATTTAACTGAAATTGTTATTGATTTACTGCAATTTAATCACATCAGTGATTAGAATATAAATCTTTCACAAAATACCTGCTAAATTGGAAAAAAAAAATCATGCTTCCATCCCTCTGTAATTATTTTTTCCAGGGTTGCTTCAGCCCATGACTTTTAGTGAACCCGAGCTGGAAGAAATGTCTGTTTGAGTCACGTAACCACATGAGACTGCTCTAAATTTTATATTAATTAGGAAAAATACAATGCCATCACATTTTTTGATTTAACAAGCAGCATATTATTCAATTTCTGCAGCCTAAATACCATTTTTAGAAGCATCAGCTATTTTTACCTTCTGGACAGCATGAACACCCTGGAAAAAAATCCTTCCTGGTCCACTGTGAAGTGGGTCCTCAGCAGATTCCAGCTTGTTTTAAAGAGGTCCCTGTGTGGGCAGTTTGAACCAAAGCACAAACACAGTCATTAAAGCATGGAACCACCATCTGGTCCCTGGGTGCTGGTTTAATATTCCCTTCCTCCAAACACCCACACCTTACCTATTACTGGTAGCATCTCAATTTATTTCTTGATTCTTTCATAAATAACCTCCCCTACATAGCAATTTGGGGAGAAAATTGGCACATTTACCCACAGGACGTGGAGACTGATGGTGAAAAACTCAGTGGCCACTTCAGATATTTGTTTTTGGATGAGATTAGAATCAGTCTCCCACTGTCTATTAGCTGAATTCATCTGTTGAGTGCTGATAACTACCTCCAAAGTGAGCTCTCACAAGTATCTAGATCCATATTAATAATGAAAGAGGTCAAATTTGGATCTAAGTTTATATGAACTGTATAAGGAACTCTAGGAGCTCGTGAAAGACAAAAGAAAGGAAAGAAATAGTCATTTATTCGGAACAAGCTCAGACCTTTCAGGCTCAGGGCAGAAAACATTTGCATGCTTTATACAGAAATTTATTTACATAAGGCAGCAGCACAACAATTTGCATACAATTGTGATAGGAAACAGTCTGCTGCTGTTCATTTCTTATTATTTTGTAATTTTTCAAACTTTTTTAATCTTGGAAATGTTCTTGGTGAAATGTTTACTTGCCTTAAAGGTCAAATGTAGGATTTCAATACAGGCAATGATATTAAATCAGAACAGCTTGCATAACCAGAGGGCTCCACTCAAAGCAGAGCGTTCGTTTCTTGACTCAAAAGACATATAAAGACGTAGATAAACGCTCCTCTGAAGTACCCCATAGCACAATATTCTACAAATATGATTTGCAGTTCTAATAACGTTTTCCTGTTGTTACCAATAACAGAAAACTTTGCTTTCTGTATTGTTGAGTCTGTTTTTGTTGTATTTCTAGGTTTGTTGCTGCACAGAGATTGCTCTGTAGATGAGTGAGATCAGGGGAAGAATACAGATCATAAGTGATGAGTTGTTGGGAGAAATCTCTTAATAATTAATTTTTGTCACTGTTTGCTGACATGTTATCAGGCTTGATCATCTTTTAGGATGTTCGGATTCACTGATCAAAGTCAGTGATGGATCAAAATGTTAAAGATTTGAGCGCTCTGGTCTGTAGTTCCTTGTTGTACAAACTGAGGCAAAAGTGCTAAAATGCAGTTCGTCGAGTGTCCACTTGAGGCTGGCTCCGGAAGTACTGGAAACAAAATACACACCAAGCCAAAGACATCATTTTCACAGCAGAAATAAAAATGTTTACAGCCTGGTACAAAAAATGACCTCGACCTGAATAAGTCCTTTCTCTATCAGCACACACTGTACGGGGGGGCAAAGGGACGGCTCAGCTGTTAGTGTGGAGTCTCAAAGCCTGCCTCATTTCCAATATGACCCTGGCCCACGATTTGCTCAAGTACTTGGTTTCAGAATTAGACGAGTGATGTCGTGGAGCCAGTTTGATCATTATTTTTATTTGCACAGAGGAACTTGTCTTTTTCCTCTTTAAAAAACAAACAATGGATAGGCTATTTGAAAGACATGCTGTCTAAAATATACGTATTTATTTTTAAGTTACAAAAAGTAAAACTACCTGTTATAAGTAATGGTTTGCTTTGGGCTGAACAGAATCATTCTGAATCGAAACCTGACTCTATTGGACTGTCATGTCAAGGATGATGCTCACTACTTACACTCCCCAAACACTGAGCAAATAATCCGTTAGATATTTGATATTTGAAGCCCTAAGAATTTCTATGCCCCTCTCTTCTTTCCTATGACTAATCTCATAGGATATTGATGGAGTTTGAAATCATGTTGCTTGAAAAATACAGGATTTCTCTAAACCTCTGCAACAATCACCAAACTCTCATGGGTACTCAGTGTCTGTGTGAGTGTGTTTCCTTTACACACTCTTATCTTCAGCCTCTGATTTGTTTTCTTCCTTGCCTCATTGAATACTGAATGCTGCTGGTTGCAATATTGCTCAGTACAAGGTCATGACATGTTCCACAACAACTCAGACGGTACGACCCGTCACAGAAAGCACACTTCAAAGCTGGCTGGCTGTTGTTTCTTCACAGGTTTTTAAAGTTTGTCAGTGTAAACTAGAAGCCCTGCCATCTACACAAACCCTGGGGCTGAGCTAACACCAAGCTGTCACTGAGTAAACCAGCCGTGATCACAGGCCACCCATTCTCTGTCATGTCTGACCCATTTCTCGATCCGACATCATGGTCATCAATCCAATCATTTATTTTGCTCTGCAGGCCTCAATCAGGTCAGCGTTCTTGCTTTTTTCTCACAAGACCCACATAAAACACACTCAAATGTTCCGCACTATATGATTGCTCTCTGTGCCTTCTGCGTTTCTAACAACTATTTTAGACAATCTTCGTCAACTGCGCACAAACTGATTTTGGTTTTTCTACGATCTTGCAAACTTGTGTTGCATCAATACTTGATTTACTATCCTATTCAGACTAAATATTCACTCTTTGCATTCCAAGGCAGCAAGCTGGAATTTTCTTGCAGAGAATTTCATGTTCTAAGGCCTGTTTTCTTTTTATCCCAGTAAAATAGTTGTCATTTTTTCCCCTTCAGCTACTTTTGTATCTGATGCTTTGCACAGAGATGATCTCTGTGAATCCCTCCCTCGATAAAATGTGAATAGAACAAAGTCATTGTTGAGTCCCACAGTATTGTTTAGGGTAAGAAAAGGGTTTTATTCAATTTTTGGTCATTTTTTAATGACAATGTTGATGCAGTGGTTAGCACTATCGCCCCACAGCCACAAGGTTCATGATTTAAATGAGGCTTCACTGTGTGAGGTTTGCTTCTTGTTTCCTGGCTTCCTTACGATCCAAACACATGCTTGTTAATGTTAGTTGGTCATTCTGAACAACCTGTAGGTGTGAGAACGAACGTGTTTGGTTGTCAGTCTGCATTTTGGCCCTGTGATATGCTGGTGACCTCTCCAGGGTGTATGATGCCTTGTGACAGCTGCGATTGACTGCAACCCTCCATAACCGTACAGAAGCAAGAGGTCTGGATAATGAACCGATGCACGGATGTAAGGCATTCAATCGAAAAACAGACACTGATAGTACAAAAAACCCCCACTACTTAAAAATGTGTGTCTTTGCATCCCTGTCAATCTGTCTTTGTGTGCTCAGCAGCCTGGCGGTCACATCTACAGTCAATGACACTAGTAATGAATATTTGCAAAGTAAACCAACGTAAAGCCTTAAAAATAATATCCAAATACTCTGAGGTCCATCTGTGTCAGCTGCAGCGGAGAGACCGAACATTTGGATGGAAAATCAGGTAATTTTCTCACCCATAGAGCTCCCCTTTAAATGTTTCTCATCGCACAAAAATACAAGCATGTTTTGCTTAAATTGCTCTCAAAGGTAGAAAATTGTCCAAATAAAAATGCGTTCATACAAGAACTTTGCATAAGTATAACATTTTCTAAAGAAAAGATAAATTGAAGTGTAATTTACATCTATCAAGATAACCACTGAGTGGACACAGACATTTACCCCCGCATTTCTTACCCTATCTGTTACTGATCCTCACTCTCCAAGAATAAGAAGTATAATATTCAATTTTCTCCTCTTAATCTTCATCAAATGAAAAACCCAGAGCTAAGAATGATCTAATCCTACTAACAACTATTTCCTATGTAACCACAGGCTCAAACGGCTCAGAGAGGATTCATTTTCGTCCAGTAACTTTTGAAAACCCCAACAATCAGCCACACATTGGCTAACATATCAATTTGTTGCAAAAACACTTTTGAAAAAAAAAAAAATCTTTTGTTGTTCTGAAACAAATATGAAAAATAGGCCTCACAGCAGCAAGGTTCCTGGTTGAAATGGGGTCTCACTGTGTGAAGTTAGCATGCGTGGGTTCCTCTCAGGTACTCTGGCTTTCTTGCAGAGTCCAAACAAATGCTCGTTAGATTAATTGGTCGCTCTAAACTGCTCCTAGGTGTGGGAGTGGATGTGTCTTGGTTGTCTGCCTTGATGTTAGCCCTATGATAAGGTGGTGAACCCAACAGCGAGCCACACAGAGTATCACATTGAATAGTTGAAAAGAAACCCCACATTCTTTTGAATGTGTATTTTTATGTATGTGTATCTTTACAGAAGTGAGATCGTACCAGATCACTCCAGAGTCTTTTCTTTGACATGCATAATTAAAGTGTAAAAAACAAACTTTTAATTGACCCTTTAAGGCCGATTCTATTCTAACTAAACAACCCTCTTTCTTTTACCTCACTTGTTTCAGCTGGTGCTTGGAGACATTAATCAAAAAACAATCATGATATGTTTCTGGCCAAAATAATAATAATAATAATAATAATAATAATAATAATAATAATAATAATAATAATAATAATAATAAAATAAATTTATTTAGCATACACATTTTAAATAGATCATTTTATTGCAGATAATCAGAGTTTTGTAACTGTAAATGTTACCTGAGCATGAGCCTGGCAGGGCAGGGCTTTATTTTCCCCTAGGGGCAATTCACTTCACAGACAGTAGTCAGCACAATACAAAAACAATACACCAGACAGAACACTGCACATGATCCACATATTGTTCACACATAGATCACCGTGGTTACAGATTTTAAGAAACCAGCAGTTGGTGGTTCCTGAATGATTGCACATTGGCAGGCATGATAAAGGAGAGAGGGATGTAGTGCAGCTGCTGTCTCCAGAGTCTCTGCCTCACACCACCCCTCCTGCCCTGCTCCTAATCTTAGTTGGTTTCTGATCCCTGCAGTGTTCATATTCGCAGCAAAAACCCTTCAAATTGCCAGTGGAATTACAGTATCCAGCTCTATTGTTGTTACGCTGGTTATTCCACCCTGAAGAAGGAACTCCTGGTGGTATTTCAGTCCAAGGGGTTGGTCAGAATGTTGCATAGTGAACATTGTAGCAAAAAGTGTTAAAAACACGATGAAAAAAGTCTCCAATCCATGATCAAAAGGTGGCAGTATCATACCTGCCAACTTTTGACTTAGACAAAGCGTGAGACCCCTCCCTCCCCGCAGCATGCCTCAACATTTTAACATCCCCCTTGTCACATTGTCTTTTCTGTGCTTGCTCATCTGTTCTGCTTATGCTTGCAGGTTACTTTTGGCTGTAACCACGTCAAAAAATTACACTTGGCTCTTTTTTAACTAATGGATGAGTGCATCCCACACCTCTCTCGGAAAACTCATGGAAAACACACAGCTGCCGATGACAGGAGATGCATTCACTGAAGCTTGTAATTCTCAAACACAAAATAACCAATTGATAGTAACAAATTCTCTTTATTTAACAAACAACCCACCATGTCTGTTACTGCATCAACGTGAAACACCAGAAGTGTTGGCAGGTATGTTGTTCTGCCAATGCAACAGTAGTCTCTGGTTCTGGTTCCGACGGCGCAAGATCCAAACTCCACCCCCTTGCGTGCATTGAAGGATTAACCAATCCATCATGGGTGACGTTTGTCACTCTAAGCCAACAGGTGGATATCAGACGTTCACTTCAGCGTGAGAAATCAGGAGTGTGGCGTGAGAGTGTGTGAAGCCATTGAAATGCATGTGTCTCACGGCCAATGCGTGAGCATTAGCAGCTATGCAGTACGATTGATAACTCGTCATTAATCCGTACAAAAAAATAAACCGTCCACACATTGACAAAAATGCACAAACACACACTGACTACTTCTGTTGGTTGCTACCTGTGTATGCAGCCCCCCAGGCCCTAGCAGCAGCCTTCCATTACCTTCCATTTATATCCGTAATAAAAAAACATACTTGTTAACTTTGAAGTGGCTGAATGTGTTCTGATGTTGGCCAATGGAGTGTCATGTTTTTCCATAGAATGGTCCTCCTCAAGATTTCTTCATCCATTGTATTTATCATCGCTCCTCAATCAGGGAGTAATGAATGGTAGAAAGACATCATTACAGTTTTTGAGCTTAGGAGTTAGGAATTTGGGTCCACAGAGGTCTTTAAGTTACCTGTCACATAATCCTTAATTCATTTACTTGTTGTGTGCCTTTAATTAATTTTTATCATCTATTAATTCAACAGTACTGCACAACTACAAACAGGACCTAGAAAGTGGATTTCAAAACAGGCTTGTATGACCAGGCTGCCATGCTTTTTGACACATTTCCAACTGCTTTTGTTGAGATTTTATTTATTTTTCCAACATGTTCCTCTGACTACCTGGGAAGCACTGCTGAGCCAATTATCCTGGACAAATAAATGAAATGAAAACCAGATCATCTCTAGTCTATCTAAGCACAAAGTTGGATGCACCGAGTTTCTGTCAAAGTCGGCACATTTAAATAAACCCTCCACAGCTCGATCTGTTTTGATAATTCTTTAAAAATTCCACTCACTTGTGTGTGAACTGAAGCGTGGTGTTGTGAGAGTGTGGGTCGGAGGATCCATAGACAGGACTGCTTTTTACTCATGAGTTTAATGAGCTGGACTCTCTTACTTTTTACTGATTTTAGTAATTTAAGTAGTGCTTTATGACTCCACAGATCACAGCATAAATCTGTCTCTCAGTCTCTGTCCGTCTCTGTCCTTCTTTCTCTCTCTATCTCTGTCTCTACCTCTGTCTCTACCTCTGTCTCTATCTCTGTCTCTACCTCTGTCTCTACCTCTGTCTCTACCTCTGTCTCTACCTCTGTCTCTATCTCTGTCTCTCTATCTCTGTCTCTATCTCTGTCTCTACCTCTGTCTCTATCTCTGTCTCTATCTCTGTCTCTTTCTCTGTCTATATCTCTGTCTCTTTCTCTGTCTCTATCTCTGTCTCTATCTCTGTCTCTATCTCTCTGTCTCTATCTCTCTGTCTCTATCTCTCTGTCTCTATCTCTCTGTCTCTATCTCTCTGTCTCTATCTCTCTGTCTCTATCTCTCTGTCTCTATGTCTCTGTCTGCCTACAACAGGCCAGAGGTCATGTGACTGGATGAAGAACAAACATCAAGCTTTGGGGTTAAATCTTTTTTTTTTTCCTTAAACTAGTGAGATAAATAAACTCAGATCTCTAAGTTTCACTGAAAATAATTTTGTTGCTGTGAATCTTTGTTTTGACATATTACTGGCTTTCACACACTGCGTCCACTTCTTTTATTGGAAGCCTGTGGGTACCTTAATCTGATAAATAGAAACCTTGTACACTGAATCCGATACTTTAATTTCTATATTCAACATGGGAATATCTTGTTTTACATTATAACGTCTGCATTATAAAATCATGTTCTTTTAATCTGATTAGTTGATGTTACACAAAGCTAAAGGTTCCACTGGCGTAAAACTTCACTACTTTTTGCAGTTTTAATCACAGCTATCAGTCAATTATCAGTTTAATTAACTCAAGGAAAGTTTTCTTAAGGCATCTTTTTGTTTGTCAAACAGTTTTAGTAATATTCCACATAAAGGTCAGGAAACAGCAGTACAGAATAAATGTCAAGCTCTGTTTTTTTATGCCTTGTCACCATGGCTCGAGGCAGTTGGGTTTTCTAATCACGGTGCGAAAAAATTCATCATGATTAAAAACAGAGAATGGATTTAAATTCATCCCATAAAGCAGTTTAACTCTGTTCAGTATAGAAAGAACACTTCAACTACACAAAGTGTTTTTCTACTGTTTCCAGAATTGTAATCAGTTGTTTAAACTTCAGCGTATGCAAACCGCTCTCTCAAATCCAGTCCATCACTCACTGACACACACACACATGCACACACGCACACACACACGCACACTTCAGCACAAAGAACTGAAGTGTGCTCGCAGCTTTCTTAAACACATCGTGCATCATTTCACACAGCACGTCCTATCAGAATATTTTCCCCTTCACTTCACAGAATTAAAGCCTCGCTGTCTCATTTTCAAGCGACACAGTAAGCAGAGTCTGTGAGATTCATCACTGAAGCTATTAGAGGCTAAAACCCATTTTTCAGCACCCTACTCTGAAAGTGTTGTTTCTCACCAAGCAGCAGCCGGACCTCAGCCAGGGCTGCAGACTAAATAATTAAAACAACACACTCGAGTGGTGTGTGGAAATTCAGAGTATTGAGGTCAAGCAGTTTTACAACCAGCGTGAAACTTTGGCACAAGACAGACTTTGTTTAAAAAAATGGAGAAGTTTAATCACAAATACAACCACTTCCATTAAAGATGCCCTCAGATGCTGGTTTTATTTTTGTGTGAACCACGAAATACATTGAGGTCACCCTGCAGGAGACCGTTATCTGGACTAATGAAAACGTTTGTTTGTTGGTTACACTGAAGATACATCCTTATTGGAAACCTGGGGAGGAACATGCTTTTCTCTCTGAGGGGTAAATATTGTCGCTGGCGTAGCAGGCAGGACTGTCGGAGCAGAAAATGAATCATTAGTCAGCTAAAACACAAACTAATCTATCAGAACACAGCAGCCTCAAAGAAAACGTCTCAGCTGCCACTGAAAATACCCTCCACTCTGTGGTGCTCTTCTGATAAACTCGAAGTTACAACTTTTGAAACAGCGTAACTCTGCTTGTGCTGTTTTGTGCTGCAGCAAAGATCCTGTAGTGTCGTGCTGTCTCATTTGGATAATTAGCAAAGGAAGGAAAACATTACAAAGGATTCAAGCACCTAAAAGAGTCAAAAATATTTCTAAGAGTTTGGTCTGTACCTGCCATCTACCTTGGTGACTTTGCCTTCAACTTTCTAGTGATGTGAACTCCAGGACAACCAGCAAACACCTTAACCCCTCTGACAAGGGATGATCTGAAATAACTTATTGCATTGTTACTTTACATCCATGTTTGCTATATGTTCAAACATAAAATCTGCAAACTGTTACATATTTATTATCTGTATAAATCCCTGAATCTGTCTGTAAACTGATCAAAATGGTTTGTTATAGAAATAGCACAAGATATTTACGAGACTTGCTGAAATTATGGGGTCTTTGCATAAGGATCTCCTAACTGGTTCATGACACATTGGAGGGCAAGGCCTCAAACACCAAGGTCTTCACATGGGGCCACTATTCACAGGCCTCCAGAGGGCTGGCCAATCAGAGGGAAGGGGTTTTGTGGAGCAGGGCAGCCTTAAAAAGACAGCAGCTCAAACAAAGTGTTTCAGGCGGAGGCCTAAATGATGGTTTCTAAAGCACCAGTGTGAGAAAATAAAAAGCTCAAACACACTTTGAGCCGTAAATCTTGTAAAACTACCACAGTTGGACGAAAGGGACAGAATAAAGCCTAAAAAAAAACTCTTTAATGTAGACAATCATGAAATCATAGTCTGCAGGCAAACAAACAATGTTTTTTGTTTGTCCAGTGTGGCAGCAGACACCATGTTTGACTAGTATTTTTGTGGTACAATAATGAAATGATTCAGTAATGATGATTTAATTAACAGACTACTAAACCTGGTGCCAATCAGTGCGGGTGATGAAATTTAACTGTTTTTAACTCTGAAAAAGACAAAAAACATTCATAACGGCTATTTGAGACAACATCAGACGAACTGAGATGACAGGGACGCACAGCTTTTCAGTTCGCTCTTGAAGCTCACTCCCAACCTCTTTACTATCAAGTTCAGACAACAAATTCTATCACCCTGGTTGTATTTCTGGAAATATTTGACAGATTCAATTCAGTGAGCAGAGTAAGTGATTTTGAAATACTGTGATGAGATTCTCAGGTGTCATATTGAAAAAAAGAACATGCTGCAAAGATAACACCTTCACCTCTCCAACTTTGGGTGTGGGTACCATAAAGGTCAGTCTTGATTAGAACACAGAAGTGTTGAGATATCTGTCAGCTTTTCTTCTCTGTTGTAAGAAATTCTCTTTTCATTTGCTCATGCAGTTTTGGTGCGATGCAGTGAGTTTTTCAGTTACTCTAAGAAGGCTCTATATTCACTCTATTTCTAAACCAAAAATAAAAAGAAAAAAAATTAGGCTTCCCAAACACCACAATATTATTGTTGTTTTTTTTCAGCAGTTCTGCAGAGTCGTGGCCGCCCTGTGTCACAGGAAAACAACAGATATTGAGATTTTTATGAATTTGAGAGGCTGCCAGCTGCTCAGCCTCTTCTTGAGTAATAAGATTCTGGACCCACTGCCCCGCTGTCTAAACAGCCACAGGCTCAAAGACATGTGGGTAAAGTGTGTACGTGTTGGAGCCATTTTCACACACGGTCCAGCTGCAGGCAGCGGGCTGGTTTTTGCTCTCCCCCTGTGGTCAGCAGAAGCTCATTTCAGCATCTAACTGAAGCAATAACTGCCCAGAGACTTACTCAGACTCCTGCAGAACCACTTAACATGCAGCTAATCCTCACAGGGCGAGCCTGCTGCGTACTTACTCTGTTCTGTTACTGTGCCACTGATCGAGACAGTGAAGGAGGATCCTGTGGTTTTTGTATGGAAATGAGAAGACCATTGTGCGACCTTCTCTCTCTCTCTCTCTCTCTCTCTCTCTCTCTCTCTCTCTCTTTGTGTATTTAGATTCTTTTGGCTTCCTCAAGCGTTCTGATAAGTTTGGTGTTTCTCTGTTAGATTCCTGTCCACATACTCAGTCATCTTACTTTTTCTTCACAATATGATTTATAGTTTGTCTGTTTTATACCAGACAAGGCTGTACATAGCTTAAATACAAGCATATCTATGGAATTATCTGTCGAATAACAAGAGAACAGTGTTGCAGCAGTGCCGCCTTGAAGATGGGGAGTTGGACTTTCGACTTAGAGTATTAATTTTTACTTGCATGTACATTCACGTTATATTCTGCAACAGTTCCTGCTTGAACTTTTGCAGAGGTGCATCAAATTGTGAGTTTTGCTTGAAAGATTTTACAGCAAATGCAAAAATGAGTTCAGTAAAAAAAAAAAAAAAAAAAATACAAAGGATAGGAAAGAGACGGGCTCAAACTGTAATTGACATCTGTCCAGGGTGCATATCTTGGATATAGGTCAGGATGTTTGTTTAGTTAAACTTCAGAGTAATATCAGGTAGATTGCCAATATTTTTTTTCCCTGTGAAGCTGTTTGGCCTTTTTCTACCTTCATTTTGGAGAGGAAAGGACAGTAAATGGAGAAGGAAACAGGGTGGGAGTTGGAGCGTGGCATGTTTGTCCCCACTATTTTGCAACCTTAGTCCTCTTTAATGTGTGCACTTATCTTTATATTTTACTCGGTTTCAGTATAAAGGTTTTCATTGTCAGCTTGAATCACATTTTCCAAACAATATCCATGTCCTTACTGCAAAAAAGACCCATCACTGTATTTATTATATTTATTATGTAACACAGAGGCATTCCATGATACAGAAACTAAACAGTGATTGATACAAGTTAAGGTCTTTGTACCGATTGTAAATCTTCTCTTCACTGACTTGGAAGAACCTTTGTCTAATTCTATTATTTGTTTCTAGAACCTGGACTTGTTATAGAAGCCACTTAGAAATGCTCTTCGCTCTCCTGCTGCAGCACTCTTCACCTCCCACACACATCCAAAGATTAACAGCAATAAAAACTCACTCACCCTCACACAATTAGGTGACACTTTTAGCCCCGGGAAAATATGTATTTTATGAAAAAGGTTACATTGACACAGTTCATTATCACATCTGCTCTTTAAAAGTTTGAAGATGTCACCTGCAGAGTGAGAGTGGACACACAAACACGTGTCACTTTTATTTACTACTCTATCTCCATTTATTCTCTAAAAATAAACACTGTAGTAGTGTCAGTGCTCTGGCTCACAGATCTGTTCATGATAATGTGTTGGCAGGGATCGGGCTCTGCAGCTCTGCTGCCAGCGTCCCCAGATGTGCCAGTAATAAGAGATGTCGACCTGATGCCAAACTATCACAGGGCAAACACATCGGGACACAGAGTCTCTCTCATGAATGCACTCAAACCTGAATTATAGCTTGGTGCAATTGAACTGGTCATCAGCTGGCATGTAAAAATCAATCATTTAGTAATTCTCCTGTAAAAGCCTCCCTCATGAGACAGACCTGTGCAGATTTCCCCTGAAAAGATGGTCATTGGTGGTTTGACCCGTTAAAGAAACCGTGATCTCATTCATGCATCAGCTATGAGATATTGTATGATTCATGCTTTATGTAGCACACATGTAGGTTGCTTTTTACAAAATCATCTTCGTTCATTGTGGTGTTATGAATTATAGATACAACTGACAGTGGAGTCAGTGATTTGTTGGCCTTCAGACAGCAGCGCTGCTCTCTGTCCTTGAGGGGAGTTCCAAGAACATGACCAAAGGATTTCACTTGGAATAACAAACTCATCTTATTCAAATCTACTGAGCATATTCATTTGGCTCAGTTTAATCTGGCCCTGTGGCCACTTTGGGCTGCAAATCCCTGAAAAACATATGCCAAGGAAACGTTCTTACCACACTTGCAGCAAAGAAGTTTGTAAGGAGAAAAATGCCAAATGTTTTTTTTTTTTTTTTTTTTTTTAAATAAAATGGATAATAACATCTGCTTCATTCAGATGGAAGATGCATGTTAGCTAAAACAAATCCTAATAGGGCTGAGTTTGAAAGCAGTGCCACAAAAACTGGCTTATTTAGCTTTAAGGGGAATTAAAATGTCAAACCAAGTATTTGAAAATTTACTTGAAAATTTGAAACACTCTCTCTGAGGTTTAATAAGACGTGCCAACTTGTGTCCAGCGGAGGAAAAATGTTGAGTAGAATACCAAACAGAAAATAATCAGTAATTTACCATCAATGATTTATTTATTGAAAACAAGTTAGTACAGTTGGTCCAGGTCATAGATTGTAGAGGAGAATGGACTGTAGAACAGCAATCTTGTGTGAAGTTATTACATGAACAGCTGACCTTATGGTGGATAAACAATGACTGTGATACTTTTCTCCTGACAGGATTCATGTGTGAGTCCCAGAGATTTTTGCAAGAGGATCTCAAAGAGCTGTATGCAGATGATGACATATCTTTGAGAGCAGTTGCATGCTTTTGACTGAAACTTTGCAAGCTGTAAGGAGAAAACTAAGTTTTGAGCGCATGCAGAAACATACTGAGCTCATGATTAGTTGGCTTGTGCTCAGCAGTGCTACTGCTTGTGAAACTTGTCCTACTTGTAGAGCTGCAACAATTAATCGAATAATCGATTATTAATCGATTACTTAATTAATCGTCAACTATTTTGGTAATCGATTAATCTATGTAAGTAATTATTCATGAAAAAGAAGTCCAAGTTCTCTGATTTCAGCTTCATAAATGTGATTATTTTCGGATTTCTTTGCGTCTCTATGACAGTCCTGCATATCTTTGGTTTGCAAACAAGAAATTTGATGATGTCATCTTAGACTCCAAGAAACATTGACATTTGTCACCATTTTCTGACAATTTATGGACCAAACAACTACTCGATTAATCGAGAGAATGATCAATAGATTAATCAATTATGAAAATAATCGTTAGCTGCAGCCCTACCTACTTGTAAGAAGATTTTTTGGTCTCGTCAGTGACAATAAGATGTCTCTATCTCTATCTCTAAATGACTTAAAGAGGCCTTGGACCATTTGATGTGGCACTCAAATATCACTACTGGCTCGCCAAGGCACTACACCTGATTCAGGAAGAAAACTGACCAGCACAGTGGCTAAACACTTGTGTTAGTTGCTAGTTTATTGAGCACGAAATATCAAAATGTTTTATACTTTCCCACATGGCAAGATTAAAAACAATGTTGACCTTGTTTTGGGAGCTTCTCAGTTGGCCAGGTGATGGAAATTCTGAGCTTAAACCAATAAAAGCAGCAGGTCTTGGCAGAATTCTCGAAGACATCTCACCTTTCCATTAAAAGGCTTCTTCAGTGAGAAGAAACACCTACAAGAACTCCACCAAATTGGTTGCCTTCATTGTTTTAAGCTCTGAATTACAGTGACCTTCCATTCTTCTCTCAAGAGAACTTTTAAATGTTGGTCTACCTGATTTTTATTGACTAAATGAGACAAATGTGGCCACATTTGACACAAGCTGTTAAATGGGGATTTAACAGCTTGTGTCAAATGCCAAGTTTTTATGCTCACAAATGGAGCAAATACAGCCACAGTCAGTGCACAAACTCCTAACCTATTATTAGTGACCATCAATTATCTAAGGGATATTCAATGAAGACTCTAGAGTAAAACTGAATGTGAGATATTTTAATAACTAAAACTTTACCATGTTGGTGGAGCAGGCACCCCATATCCGAGGTCTCCAGTCCTCATTTCAAAAATGGTCACCTCAATTATCTGCCCAACTGCACACCAGGAATCAAATCTCACCGAAACCAAAGGTTGACCCCTAAAGGAACCAGAGAAGATATAAATCTTTAAATACAAATGAACAGAGGTGTAATGGCAAGAGAAGCAATATGCCAGTAGTCCTCAGCAAAGGTTACTCTCACTTTCATTTGTCTCAGGTGGTTTAACAGGCAAGCCTTAAAGTGTTTTATTTGCTGACTCAGCGTGTGTTGGTTTATCTCTTTGGGTGTGAGAAGCGGAGTCTTGAAGGTGCATGTGGAAAAATCTATCCTGTTAGGTTATTCATTTGCACAGGTTGTCATTTTGTTCTGAGGATTTGCCCTATAATAAGCCACAAGGGGCTATATGTCTATTAAAGTGTCTTATCTATGCTTAAGCCTGAGTAAATCCATTATTGTTCAGCATTTAAGAGACTTTCCTCCCTTTCCCACTTTCTCAGGTTAGACATGAAACTCCAGGCTCTCCAAGCTGATAAGACAGGAAGCTAGCAGCTTTTTTCTTTCTTTCTTTTTTGAAGGCAATCTACTTTTTGTGATGCTTTGGCTGGCAGGTGCAAGGTAATGGAGGATATGTTTGCTCATATTGAAATTCCAATTTCTCTCTTTGTGAGTGAAATTTTTCAGTCACACAAACACTAATCATTTTAGTGATCAAAATATGAACAGTCAGGAGCTCCTGGTACTGTTCGAATCAAAAACATTTTGACAGAAATCCAAATTCAAGTCACTGTTGGACTTTTTGTGATCGCATGAGGACGATGAAAAGAATGGCAGCCTACATTTAAAAGTCTTATGTATTACTTTTAGCTCTAAATTCATACATTGTAACCTCAAAAGCCTCAAGCTTTTTAGACGGTCTGCATTCAGCCCTTCTGTCCACAACAATACCAAATCTGGGCAATGAACATGCTGTAAGTAACCTAGTTTAAATCCAGTTCCAGAGTTTCCTCTGCTATTTAACTCTTATTGCAGCTCCCTATCTGCACTCAGATAAGCACTCGCTAATTGGCTGTTTCTGCAGGCCCGGATAAATGCCACAGATCAGCAGCCACAGCGGGCTCCATGAAAATAATGAGCTAATAAAGATAAGGATCATGGGAAAATTGCAGATTGGGGACCACTCATATTCCCTGTGACTGGATGAACATTATTTGCCCTCTTGTGAAGTAATCTCAGTCCATCAGTTCTCTCACTGCACGTTGTCTGAAAGTAAAAGTGATTTCCACATCAAGGAAGCTCAAGGTCTATAATATGATGTGTGAAGGCCTAGGCTGCTGAATATAAACTTTGAGTTGAAACTACTTCTTCTTTGGTTTCAGCATGACTTCATTTCAAGGCTGAGTTTGATAGCAGACTCTTAAACACCACTGTCTTTGATTTGAAACATCTGTTTAATAAAACCCTCTTACATCAAATTAAGTGTGAGCTTTGAAACCTTTCAAAAATAACACTTCACCTTGTAACTAATGCAAACCTGCAGAAACCTGCCTCTGAGTTTTCATCCATTTTCCAGCACTTGTATTACTTCTGTGTTGCAGAGGATTGCTTTTGGTTGTAATATAGTTGGAGCACATGAAACTTAAGGACAAGTACTCAACTGTAGGGCTGGGTATCAATCAAAATTTTTTGATTCCTGTACCGGTACGGATATCTTTGCTTTAATACTGGTTCCTTTTTCATTCCAATTTTATGATATCAATACTAACCAAAAGAAAATTACATTACGCATTACTGTACAAATCTTGATTTTTAATTTTCAGCTTTAATATTTTTTTCTGCTTCGAGCAGTTGATGTCACTGAGGATACTTCCATGTTTTACACAGTGAAGGGTCTCGGCTACGGATGGGCAATTAATTTTTAAAAGGGGCCATATGAGAAACCTAAATTGTGTCAGAGGTCCAAACCAACAATAATGTGAATTTAACTTTTTCACATTGTAAAATGCACTTACCCACATATTTTGAATAACTGCTGCTGGTAACCAGAAGAATAAGGATTTTCTAAAAATATGTATATAAATGTGTGAAATTGTGGTATATGTCAAAAAGGAAAATACTCGCATCAGTTTCATTTTATTTTAGCTTGTCAGTCTCTACAAATACTGAAAAACTCTAACAACTTTATAAATCAAACAAACAAGAGGTTGAATATTTTTCGCTTCATTTACCTTTTCAGTGAGAAGAAGAGAGGTGACCTTCAGTAATAGAGGATCTTTATTTGAATTTGTTGAACTTCATCACTTGACGCTGTTCAAGCACAGGGCTCACATGCATGCTAACGTCATGCTTTTCAAAGTAAAAGCAACAAAGTTGTGTGGCGTGTGTGTCATAATTAATTTTTTTCCACTTTTGTTCTAATTGAAGACTGACCTCGCACAGACCAGACAGACACACCCATAGGGTCAGATGTGGCCCGTGGGCTGTAATTTGCCCAGGTCTCATTTAACACCTTACCTGCATAAACTGAAAAGAAAAAAAAAAATCACGGATTAATTAAATCGTGCAGCACAAAATAAGCACATAAATATGAAGACTTGGAAGGACGAATATCACACTAGATAAAACCATTTACACTCTCAAATCTTAAATATTAAGAAGCATAAAAACTTGGAAGTGACTTTTCAGTGTGAAAATGTACTTTAATACTCGGCTGAATTTCCTTTAGAGGTCAAAAGCAGTAAAATGTTGGTGATTGTGTATTTCCTGATAAAGTAAATGACATATCATCATTGGAGTAGTGTTACTGTGACTGATAGTAAGCAGTTTACAGATTAAGGTTTATTCTACATCTTTGTTTAAACTGGAAAAGAGTAGATATTTGACTGAAGCACAGAGGAGGAGGAGGATGGGGATTCATTTGCAGTGTTTTCAGGTAAAGCTACCCCTTAGTTTTCTGGCTGTTATTCTGGTCTTCTCCTGTCATGTCAGCATTCACCCTGTGATCAAACAGAGTAATACCAGTCATAGCCTGTCTGGAGGCAAAGTGAGTAGATGGACCCTGCAGCAGAGCGTGTTATCAGCAGGAACTCGATTGGCAGGCAATTCCAATGAGAGACGATGAATGGCAAACAATCGCCTCCCTGCCAGCAAAGAGAAACCCAGGAGTCAAATTGTCTCTGTGAGAGAAGGGAGCAGGATGCAGCGCAGGGTGAGAATCTAGTATCAGGAGAGACAGGTAAGTAGCTGAACTCTTTTCAGAGCTCATATGAACCAGAACAAGACCTGACCTGTGTAATCCAGGTCTCACGCCAAACCCCAGGATGGGATGTAGTCGTTCAAAGTGTTCAGTCACGCTCAGAGATTTGGTAAATCTTTTTCATAGCACTTAAGGATGTCAATCTTTAACCCGGCTATTCTCTGTCTTATTCTCTTTACTGTGGGAACCAGTGGAGATGAACAGAGAGGTTTCAGATTTAGAGGGAGGGAGTGTGTGATTCTTAAGACTCATATCAGGCAGTTAAAGTCTGGGCTTATTTGAAATAACCTTCAGAAGAAACTTTATTTTAAAACTTATAAATAAATCAGCTGATTAGTTTTCATTCTTGTCTTTTTATGTTAAAACAATATAAAGTTTGGCTTTTATAATAATTTAGAAACAAAAAACACCCAAACAAATATTTCTTTGACAAATGTATGAACAAATCAAAACATTCATCCTTTCAATTGGCAATTCAAATCCATCACATATTTTGCCATTGTCCTGATGAATGAACCAATACTTCACCATTAAAAGCTTTCCATTAGCTCAAGAGTTAATTGAGGATCATAGAAAGTTTGGCTCTTTCTCACTCTTTGTCATTGAGTTCAAACCACTGACTTCAATTTGAGCCTGTTGTCATCAATAATGTGTGACCAGTGCAGAAAAGAAGCTCAAACTCTCCTAAAGCTGGAAGTCAGCACTTTAAACTTGTTTGTTTCATTTCAAATCCAACGTACAGAGTCACAGCGATTTGTCACTGTCCAAATATATAGTAAAGTGAACCACAGATGTGATTGGCTGGATGTAACTGAGATCATCACCGCTGTAATGAGGTAACTGTAGCCCGCTTTGTGATGTATAGTTGCTTGAATGTTTGCTCACAGTCCTTCCAAACTTCTGAGAATGAAATCATGCTTCTTTTTTTCTTTAAAGATCCTGTGAGGATTTTAAGAAGGTTATGAAACAGTACAGTAAACGGTCATGTATTCAAATAAACATAGGTTTAACAGGATTTGGAAATCACTGAATTCTGTTTGTATTTATTTAAACATCATTTTTATTTTATTCTGTTTGGGGTTGTACACAAACTGACTCCCTCACATGTTCTTCAGCATTTTCTTGTGGGCCAGGGTCATAAAAAAATAAGTACTTTTTCCTTAATTGTCCACTGAAAGGATTGGGCTGTTGCCTCAACACTGAAGACATTGTTTTCTATATAAGTCTGTTTTAATTGTGCCTAAATCTACAGAGAAACTAATGACCAGATGGAGAGCTGAGTAGGTACGTCATATGTCCCAGTGTTTCATTCGTCTTCAGTATTCTGATCATTAATTATCTCCATCGTCTTCAAAGTAAGCATGCCAAACATTCTTAGTATTCAACTTCTGTAATTAAAAAACAAGGCTGTGAAACTTTTGATTACCGGTACTTGTGCTCCTGACTCCCACTCTGTGCTGAGCTTTTCAATGCACCGCTTTTCTATAATGGCCACTCGTCTCCAAGGAAAGTCCTTAAGACACGGAAACTTAGTTTACCCAACACATCCTCCAACTCACAGTGTGGGAAGTCATGGGGTGAAGTGGGCTTTCTTTTTGTAGGGGATTCAGATCACATGACGTCATTCGGGAGCTCATACGTATTTTCAGTCATTATCAGCTGGTTTAACGCTTTTACTCTGTTTCTAAATTAAGAACCTCCCAGCCACTGAGAACTGTTAAAAAAAGTGAAACTTCCTGCCCCCGAAAGCCTCCAAACCTTATTAAGAACCAAAGCCACAATGTGTCTTCGTTGCAGTTTTGTCTTTTTATAGCCTCTCTTGTCCCTTTTTTTAAACTTGCCACTTCTCAAAGCAGATGGGTTACACCCAAGGATTGGCCTGCCGCTATTCATTCTCATTCCCGTTTTTAGCACTTCTTTCCACTCTGGTTGTTCCTACATTGGGGTAATTACCATCCAGCACTCTCCTGAAGGCTCCGGCTGTAAAATTCAATCAGCAACCAAGCAAGATTTAACTCCCAAACTCCCATATGTTGGGGCAGTAAAGCCCTGTCCATTGATTTAACGGTAACATCCTCTCTCTCCTCTTCTGCGGCTGTGGGAAACTGCTCTGGCTCTGGCTTTTATGTGTGATTCCAAATAATATCGTAAATATATGGACTTTGTTAAAGGAAGACTGTGGGGAGATCTAAAGTATACAGCTCTCTAAACAGAGCTTATTGCAGATAGTATTTCAGATGTAGCTGTTAGAGCAAACTACACTAAGCTTGAGATTTAATTGAAATATTTGGATGACTCTTACTTGTGTTGAAATATAATGGCAAAAGTTCATTATGCATGCAGCAGCCAGTTTCTTTAATCTTACCTAACACTGGGTACATGGTCTGAATTCATCACACAGTCGCTAACAGCAGCATAGAGCTAATTTAGAGACCAAATACCCTGCACTCATCACTTAAAATAGACGTATCTAATTTCCAGAGCCCCTGGAAAGGCTAATGGCTATACGGCTGTCTCCACACAGCATGCTTTGTTGCAAGGATTAAAGCCCTGGCTATCCATTTGCTGATGTCATCTCTCTTTCTCTCACTCTCTTTTACTCTTCACTCTGGACACAAAAGAAATAAGAGACTTGCAAAGACTGCTGCACCCTCTGAAAGGTCTTTTATCAATCTGTGTTAACTACCTGCCACAAGCTTATTACTCAGGGCCATATGTGACTCTGCAAACCTATTAGAAGTGAACAGTTAGTGTGCTGAAAAGCCCTCTGACACCTACTGTAGGCCCTCTGTTAGCCAATAGCTGCAGTCACAATTAATGAGCTTAAAACAGAAGCTTCCTCTCTCTAAATTATTTCCTGTCTCTTAATTATTTTAGGTCAATATTGATTATTGAACCTTACATAAAGTCCAGCCTGCTCGTTTTAACTTTGGCAAAGTGTTTTAAAACTACATTTAGGGCTTTTATGCCTTTATTGAGGGATTCAGGACTGTGGGTGTTGGAGGAAACTTGAAGGAGAGAGTGTGGCCATACAGAGCAGGGACCTGGGTCAGGCTCAAACAGCTGCTGGTAACAAGATATTACCTTCTGAACATGGGGCATGCAGTTTAACAGCAAAGAGAAACCAGCACCTTTAGAAAAATCTTGTAATCACATTGTACCGAAAGGTAAATGCAATGCTTACTTTTGGAGACACTTTACTGATCCCTTTCCTTAGAAGTATGTCTGGTGTCATCAGAGTCGGATGCATTGTTATACACAGAGCGTTGCAGGAGCAGAAGCTACTCAACTCTGTGTGCAAAATATGAGGAAATTCAGCAGTAGCAGTGTTCAATACTTAAATAACAGTTTAACTTCTGTGGATTTTGGGGTGCATTTTCTTACAGTTCAGGTGAAGTTCCTCTCTGTGCTATAATTAACACTGTTCAGATCAGCGTTTATATGCTTGTTACCTTTTTAACTTATGCTTGTTGCCAATTAACAAATAATTTGAAGGCAGGCAGCAGTGTGAAAGTATTAGCTCCATGGTTTTGGTCTGCCTTCATAAATGTTTTCTCTTCATTGCTTCAAAGCAGAAATCAAACTGATGAAATCAAACCTCAACTGTCCCTCAGGTGTCTCTTGATACCAGATGATAAGTGGTCAGTTTGGTCTGACCAAGGAACATGTTCTCCATTAGGGGGCGATGGGAGGAAAATATGTCAGGATTTCTTTATGACAGGATCAGGATCTGGACTTTATCAGGATTGTTTGTCATGGTATTTTTTAGAGTACCAACATTTTTCGTACCAATTTTGCTCATTCTGCACCACTTCATATTTTTTGACCTCTCACATTTTCATGTCATGATTCATTTAAAAATCCAACCGCTGTAAGAGTTCTTGAGTTTCTGCTGAATGTACAGTTTTTGTGGCTTTAGCACTCCAATTTTGTTTGAGCACTTGACAGATAATGCAAATGTACACATAACTGAGGAGGTGATTATTTTCAGGGCCATAGTTAATGTAGAGTGAGATGAAAGCTGGGGGCTGGATGAAAATGGACCTTGGGTCTGGCTTTGGACCTGCCTGCTTTAAAGCCTGAATTTTGGATTTACATATGTTCTTTAGTGGTTTTTCAAATTTTGTGACATTTTTTGCCATGATATTACTTACTGTGATATTTATGGACAACATCAGTTGAATCATGGAAAGGCAAGACAAGGGTGAAGCTACCTGTTACTTTATCAATTTCACCAATAAACCAAACTGACCCGTTTACATGTTGTCAAGTTATATTTAAATAATGTTTCATTAGTGTCACCAGCCCTGCGACGGAAGCTTTTAACTCAACAGAAGCACTGCTGTCCTCTCTTTGGGAGTCTTTATAATCTCTTTTTTGCATAATCCAGCTTTTTTTTTTCCTTTTGATGCAGGTGTAGTCCCTCTCTTCACCTGTCATCTCTCATGATTTTTGCTGCAGTAAAAGCCACACACTTCATTTTCTTCATCTCCTGCTGTACTTCCACTGCATATTCTTTGTCTTCTCTACATTTCACGGCAGGTGGCAACCAATGTAAAAAACCTCTACTGCCCCCTGTGAAGGAGTTATTTGCACGTTGTCACTGCGTAACAGCTGTGCTGCAGAGAAGAGTGATACCGTCCTGACGGTCCTCCTTCAAGCTCACTGGGGTACAAGTGAAATCTTTGGTCTTTATATTAATTTATCACCTGATTTAGGTTCCACCATGATATCTCCCCTCACTCTGACTGAATGTTACACCCTCGGTTGGAGGCTGTAGTTTGGCTGTTGGCCTCAGTTATCACACAGATGTTTGATACCTGCAGCCAAACGCTCTCCTCTCTGCTCACTCTGCTGGAACTGATAACATTAATTGTGGCTGCACCAGTGTACTGTAAGTGTGTTTTGTGCCTCAGTATTAGTGATCTGGACGCTGGATCTGCATGCTGGCTGGAGTGTTTCAGAGCTTTCATTAATGTTATCACTTAACACCTGTGCTTTCCCTGTAAGGACGAGTTAGAATATCTAATGTGCAAACATCTGTTTGACTGGGAAACGTGAATGAATGTGACAGTGAGACATAATCTCTGTGCATCTGTACTGAGAGCTGTTACACTAACATCTAGTTCTGTTTGCTCTCCTTTCTCCATTTCCTGATGTTTGATATTTTAGACTCCACTCACAGCCGTCTGCATCATCAGAATAATTTTTGGTACTTAGATTGACCACGTGGGATCTGACTGGGAAGCTGTATGAACTGTGCTAATGTTAAGCACCATAATTACACTCCTCAAAGGCACTGGCTCCTGCTTTGAACTGGTGCCACTCTAACAAACGCTCACTTAACCCAGTGGAGAATTCCAGGTCAGCACGCATTAACAGCTCTATAGAGCAACCCGTAAATTCAAATTGAGTCATTTTTCACTGTCAGAACCTGCTCACAAGAACACTCATTCCCAGGAGGCTTGACATTGAATGCCAGAAACACTTGAGCTGAACTTAAACCAAACCCTGTGTTTGGGTAAGTATGGGACGCTTTGGGGCGGAAGATTAGTGTGCGGATTTGTTTCAACTTGAATTTCAACCAGTATCAAACATTTTTCAGAAGATTACATCCACTTTAAGACGCAAGGAGAAATTACAATCATCTTTCCCCAAAGTTTCCTGTCTCGCCAAAAACCTCCCATACTTTAAAGGAGCTTTGGAAAGAATCTCAGATGATGCAAGCGAAGACCGAGCGATGAAATGATCCGTCACATTGCTCTTTCCAACAGCATCCCCAAAATCCAAGAACACTTCATGATGACATCACTTTGATCTTTAATTAGTACATCTGATGTGGACAGAGCCTTAAATCTTACTTCACAATATCTAGATGTCCTCTTCCCCTCCTCCAACACATACACTTTATATTTATGTTAGAGCATGCAGTTACAGATAAAATGAATCAGCTACAACTCAGCTCAGGTCATACTTGTGTTCACTCCAGCACATTTCATAAACAGCTCTAATGCTACACAGACAAGTGAAAATACAACAAGACAGCGTAAACAAACAATCCGTCTTTGCATTCACTTTGCACCCACCCCACGGCGTCTCCCACCATGAGTCATTTTAATGAAGAAAACCAGCAGAAGTCATCTGTGGTTACGAGGTAAAATACGTAAATCACCTCTGCTAATAGCTGTCAAAACATGGCTCTGCGGGCATTAAAAAAAGAGAAACAAAAACATAAATAAAATGACGTAATTAGTCGTGGCTACAGCGCTCATCAAAACAAGCTTTACATGTTAACTGGTTTTCTATTTCTGACATTGAAACGGAGATTAAATATAGCTTCCTCAGAGAGATATAGGAGTAATTATTTCAAACCCTCACTGACAGCTTTAATCAAACAGCAGATGAATAATTTAAAAGCTTTTTTTCTTGTTGTTCTGTATTTCGCCTGAAAGCTTCTTTTTAATACAGTATAGAAATATCAGCTATTTACTCACAAGAACTGTTTGCAGGAAACTGTAGGGCTACAATCTCAAAAATTGAAGCAAAAATTAAAAATGTTTACATGATTTTCTTTTCCTAGCTTGGCTTTAACTGTATTTCAATGTTTCCATGCATCTTATTATGCTAACAAATTAAAAAAAAAAAATAACTTTTCTTTTCTTTATTGAAATAATAACACTTAACATAACAGGTAAATCTCTTGATTTTAAACCAGAAATGGTCCAACTTTCTGTCCTCTTTCTCTGTGTCAGTGCTCTAGCTTTGTGCATTTTCAGGTGACTGCACTCATATCACTGTCTCAGTAGATTAAATGTCCTCGTCTTCCCACTCTGCTTGCATTTTGGGACTTTTATTGTGCATTGCTGTCACAGCAGTGTTTGCATCAGGATGAGCCGACCAAATCTGTTTAATGTCAGTCTATATCAATAAATAACAGAGGTAAATATTGTTCTCTTCATCCTTGAACCTCTCTGTGACACAAACTTTATTGCAGACGTTTGGCTTCACGTTTTTGCTGTGGTTGATTTCTAGGATGGATTAATGCAGTGTCCTTTAATACACATTACATCTGTCAAAAATTGAATCACACAATCACAACATTAATGTTTTGAAGTCCATTTTTGTTGGGTTCAGCTCTCCAACAGCTACTCAAGTGACACTTCACTGAGTTGACTGCTGGTGGAGACAGTAAAATTATGCATAACATGGGACACCCGTCCTGTTAATGGTTTGTTTGTGTGGCAGGAGCATGAACAGGCACAGGGGTGAGGTGCTGCTGGCAACATCTATTTCGACCTCGTTTTTATTTTATTTTATTTCTATTCTTTTTTTTTTTTCTTCAGTGCAGTCAGCATTCTTCTTCTTTCCTTTTCAATGCAGTTAGCAAACAGCTGACAGCCACTGTCTGGTGGGGGGGTTTACAGTTTTACCTTTAAAAATGGTGGGAAATTGTTATTTCAAGATAAAACAGTATTTGCAGTAACTCCTCAAATTTTAATCTTTTCCTGTCGTCAAAAGATGTTTACTGAAAGAGTTTTTAGAAACATTTACCCCTCTTAGTGCAGCAAAATGCAGTCATTCCTTTTAGTTTAAACTGCTTTGCCAATAAAAAGACACTGAAGCACTCTGAGAATGCAGGGCTCGCACACACAGACAGACGAGTATCCGAAGCTCTGGAGGAGAGTGAAGGCCTGTCACAACTGTTACTTTACCAGTTTGCCTTTAAAATGTCTCTCTTGACTCTTTTAAGGTTTATCCTCCCACCACTCTTCTAAAAGCTTGGTAATTTCTTTACAAGGCAGACTGTAAAGACTCAGACAGACACTTGAAATGTAAATATATCTAATTAGATGTTAATTTATGAGGCTGGTGTTACTGTTTTGGTCCTCCCAACAGTACTAAGCTTATAGACCATCAGGACTATAACACGTTTTCCAGTAAATTAGCAGTAAAGTCAACTCAAAATATTCTGTTGGCTCACAACTCAAACTAATTTGTCATTACATTTTACAAAATAACTTTATGCTTAATAGATTCAAAAGCCATTTTAAAGCAGTCCCATTCTTGTTTTAGAAACTTGTCTCAGACAAAGTTTGGGCTTCTGTCAGAGCGCTGTGACGCTAATGATTCAGCTTTCTGTTGTGCAGCATCACGAAACGCACTCATTTGTCTCCATTAGGCATGTTTTCTTTTGTTTCATGAAAGGAAAGTTTTACTTGAGGGGTGATTCATTCATAAAACCTGTGTAAAGGCTGCTTCCTGACGACACTAATGTAACACTAAGCTTGAATTCTTTTGTCTATAATTACAAGTTTAGTCACACAAAGAACAAAATAACTACTTACCCTGTGACCGAAGTTTTAGAGATGAGTTGTCTCAAGTAGAAACAGTAGATAGAGCTTGTTATACATAAATAAATAAAGTTGTGAGATTTCTACATCACAGCAGGATAAAAAGCAGGTATCAGCGCCTCATGCAGTGTTAATAATTCATTGAACTATTCAGTAAATCTGGTGCCAACTGAGTTATAATCATTTAGTTTACTAAACATGGACATCCAGAGTTCATATGTATGTTTAATCTGTGTAGCAAGCCCTATGATGTTGGACTACAACTTGGACTGTATTGTTGCTGACCATGTCCATCCCTTTATGAGCACAGTGTACCCATCTTCTGTTGGAGACTTCCAGTAGTATATATAGGATAACGCACCATGTCACAGAGCTCAAATCATCTCAAACTGCTTTCTTGAACATGACGATGCGTTCACTGGACTCCAACGGCCTCCAGTCACCAGATCTCAATTCTATAGAGCTCCTTTGGGATGTGGTAGAGCAGGAGATTCTCACCATGGATGCTCAGCCCACAAATCTGCAGCAACTGTGTGATGCTAGCATGTGGAGCCAAATCTCTTTGGAAGTTTTCCAGCTCCTTGTTGAATCTGTGCCCCAGAGATTTAAATCAGTTCTGAAGTCCAAATGAGGTCCTACCTGGTGTAGCAGGCCAAAATATGCAATGAACTATTTATTATGATGTGTGCTGCTGACCATTTGGCCAGGTCACCCTTGCAAAAGAAATCTAGATCTCAATGGGTTTTCCATCTGGTTAAAAAAAACAAAAAACAAAACAAAACAAAAAAATAAACTATAATTAAGATAAACCCACATCCAGACTTTACCAGGGGTTAAAGTGACCCAGGTTAGAGTATACCCCTGGTGTACTTTGGCCTGAGCCAGATCATACTGCCCAGTATATTTTGGGCCGAGCCACATTTCATATTGTTCCATTTCATTACAAGAAAAAAAAAAAAAAAAGGTGCATAAATTGTCTGTAATCTGAGTTTATGCAGGGGGGTATAGAGTTGCCCATGCCAAAATATACCAGGGGTGTAATCTAGCCCTGGCAACTTTAATCCCAGGTTTAATCCTGACTGGAGTTATATTTTGGCCTGTTACACCGATTCTAGCAATAAAAATTAATTCCTTAAAAGCAATCCCTCCCATCCTAAGACAAGATCGATGATTAAAAAAGGATGAAAATGCATTACAGAACAGCAGAAACCAAGCTCATTCAGCGCTGCCTGTCAGACAGTAATGGAGCTTTTACAAATCAAAAAAGTCTTTATCAACTCACTAATGACTGTCAAGTACTTCTCATGTGATTCCAGAAATCAAACTAACAATTATAGAAGAGGATTAGTTTTCTTTTGAGATTAAACTGAATTTTCTCTGATGCCTTATACCAGGAACGTTCTTTAAGCCATATGGAAGAAAAGTGCGGATCTGAGCTTTTCCAAAATAGTGTCACCAAGAAATAGTAGTCTAGGTGAGGTTTGGATCTCAAACACTGCATTTTCTTTAAGTGTCTTTAGTGTTGAACCCCAGTAGGGTTTCATTTGTTGCAGTTCCAGAACATAAGCATCAGCTCTCCTATCTCTGATCGATATCTAAGGCAAAGGTCTGAAATTGAATTGTTTATCCTCTGGAGTCTTTCGAGTGTAAAGAAGGTTCTGTGGGTAATATAAAAAGACAACACTTTATAGCCGTGAATAATCAGGGTTAATGACGTTTCATCCCATTATTCTCGTCTTGTTCTTTGCTCTGACACCTCCTGTGTTGTTAGTTAAGAGTAATTACTCTGCATTATCTGTTTCACATCTTAATCTGTTATGGTGCATTAGAGGAGTCTGTGTCGCTTTACGGAGGACCACAGTGAGGGTGGAGACAAATCTGGAAGCTCTCAAAACCATAATCAAGCTTTCATCCTGCAGATAAAAGCCATCTTTGATTTAAATTTCACATACCTTAAGCAGGATAAGACACAAATTTTGACATTTGCGTTTTGTTGCCTTGCTGGGAGCAACAGAAAATGAATTAAACATCAGATTTAAACATCTGCTGAACACTAACTGTTATTGTGTTACATAAGGCTGCTTCCCAAAGATTTATAACGCCATCAGATTAAAAATGCATCGATAAGTATTCCGTAAATGGTTCATTTTCAAGTCGAACATAAAAACACATAGTATATATGCTCACTCTGCATCTGCTCCTGCTGTAAGGTACCACAGCTGTGATAAGAGGCCGTAACCCAAAGTGATATCATACATATACTCTGCTGTAGAAGTAGAACACCATTACCATACTGTACCATCATTTTACACACACATTCTGGTTTTAAATTCACGCTGATTGCTGCATAATAACCCTCTCCCCAGATCCAAATTAGCCAATGTGCATTAGCAGGTAATTGTCACTACAGCAGGATGTTGCCTTCACAGGCTGAAGACCTCATAAAAAATCTGGCAGCAGCAGTGCCAGGAACCACATATTAGTCCCCTGCTAGCAGCAACAGGGTAGAAATGGTCCTCGGCACAAAAGGCTCAGTGCGGCCAAGCCTCCCTCAGAGGTGAAGATCTCCCAGAGTAAACTTGACACCGCGGGAGATTTTTTAATGATCTCCAGCTCCAGCCTTATTGTGTTTGTTAGATTTATGTCTGGCTCAAGGAGAAGAGTGAAACCTCATATTTGTTGTGGGAAGTCAACAAATAAACTAAGTCTGCCCTCTCCACGAGGCCGAGGCTGTTTGTCGGTCCTGCTTCAGAAATGTGGCATTCAACCCGAGAGTGTCTTCCGTGATAAAATGCAGCCTTTAGACCCCCGAGTAGTTTCAAGGCTTTTCTGTCATCAGTGCACGGCATGTCACAAAGTTTGAGGCTTTATATTAGTGTTAGAGGAACTACATTCACTGTGAACGACTGGGATGAAAGCTCCAACAAGAACCATGTCAGCTGCGTGAGCCATTTGACTGTTTTGCTTTCTGGGCTACAACCTCAATGAAAATACACTATATAGCCGTGAAATGCTTCATTCAATGTGTGTGCGTGCACCTAAGGGCCGGGCGACAGACTAGTTTTATCCATCAATCTGTGCTCCTCTTGGGCTCCAACTTTTTCCCCTCATTTGCTTCCAACAGAGGCACACATGAGGACATGGCTGCCAGCATTAATGAAGAGTTTGCTCTCAAAAAAGCAAAGTCTCGTTAGTTGTTCTGGTTCAGTTTGGCAGCGTCAGACCCGTAACAACAGCAGTTTGCTGTTAAAAAGCTGTTGCAGCTAAAGGCAGCTGCACACTTATATCAACATCTGAAATGGGGGCAAATCGAAGACTGTGCAAGTTGCACAAAACAGCTGCATCTCACAAAGACCTGTGAGAAAGCAGCAAACATCAGCAGAACCCATTTCACATTGAATATGACAGGACAGTGACAAGCTGGAAATGCTAAAGGTGGTGCATACGCGCTACCATGTGCTAAATAGAATCTACATGTTACATTTATCATTTATGCTGTCCTAGATGCTATTTCAGCTGTGTTAGTATAAAACTGACAAGGCAATGGGTCGACACATCTAACTTCGCAGTTCCTCTTTCAGATCAGTACTGAAACATATTGTATTTAAAGCTTCAGGATGGTTTGTCGCCAAGAACCCCACCTCTGGATGGCCGTTTGACTCGACTTAAAGCACCTTAGTATGACTGAAAGGACACTTCACTGTTTTTAACACAGGGTAAAGGATCACAAGCAGACTTTGAGTACTGTACCTCACCTCAAAGATGTATTGTAAGAAGTCTCCAGAGAACACATTGTTGGATTGGAAAATGGCTTAAAGAGGAAATGTTGCGCTCCAGCACAGATGACTGCTTCACTGCAAATACACTGAAGTCTACCGCACATACATATACGTACTCATAAGCCCCGTTTCCACCAAGTGGTTCGTCTCAGTATGGAATTTTGTGGTGTTTACTTTGACTAAAACTGGGACAGGTCCCCAAATTACCAGTACCCTTCAGACATTGTGAAGATAACTTTCTTTTTGTTTGTAAAAAGGCATCATGACACACTGACGCAGCTATCAGCATCCGGCTTATAGCCTACCAAAAAGGGCAAGGTTGGCTGTGGAAACAAAAGCGGGATCAGCCTTTACCAATGCGACCCCTACCAAACTGTACTGATCCATTCCGGACCGCTTGGTGGGAGAGGGTCTTTACTCTTTAATGTACAACATCACCTTCCTGCCTGGAAGAGTTAATAAACAGCTCAGATTATTGGTGAAACATGCATGGATGAACAGAATCCCAGCGCAATCAACATATCTGGGTGCATTGTGAAAATTTGTGATAATTGTTTGGAATGTGCCGTTTTCCTGCAGGGACCGATTTGTGCTGCACTGTGAGAATGATTTCAACTTCCCCCATGTTTGCAGACTATAGTGAGAACAAATATCCTCAACACTGTGCCCATAAGGTTGTTTTCTTTGGGCGCAGAGCATTGCATATTAAATAAATGGTGCATGGAGAGGAGGAAAAACAGGAGGAGTTTTTTTTTTTTTTTTTTTAATAGCTCTCAAAGAAAAGTGGTGCACTATAGTTTTGCAGTTGCATTAAACAAAGTTGAAGGCAAAGGCAGCAGTCTTTTTCTCCAGCAGTGGTCCCAGAGGGGCTGTCCACAGAGAAAGGAGCTGTGAATAAGGTGAGAGTGGAGCCTTTTTTTACTGTCACAGAGAACATCTACAGTAACTTACTTTACCTAAAGGGTAGTGGAGGATGACACAGGTGGAACATCTTATCTGAGCAGGGAGAAGAGAGCATGCTGAGGGTGCTGTCACAGCTTTTCTTTCTTTAGTTTGATGCATAAGATAACAGGCAAAAAGGTTTAAGTACATGTAACAATGGAGCCAAAGATGCAACACGACCAGCTGCTCTCACTGTTAGCTCCTGCTGTATTTGTTGAGCGTTTGGGAACTCTTTTATTTTTTTCTTACAGAATGATGAACACTCATTTTGTAAAAAGTTTAGATTATTAGAGATTATTAAAGGATAACTTGTATCTGCGTCCCTTACAATATTGTTTATTTTAAACTATAGATATAATGCTGCAAAGGTGTCATTGCGGATCAAGAAGAGGTCAGACTCCTTATCCTGTCTTCATGTTGGTTATTTGTTAATGACATACCATAAGATAGTCCAGACCAGTGAATCTTGTTGGAAAGTGTCACGAGAGATTAATTGACTGTTTGAGAAAAGGATTTTGATTCAGTGACACCTAATCCTTCTAAAGACAGGTTAACATTGCACAAGTTTAGGGAGAAAGCATTCCTTGGGCTCAGAGACCATTTTTTTCTTATCATTGCCATAAAACCAGACTTTTGTGTTTGTGAACGATCATAAGGGGGTGACAGTGAGATTGCGCATTGATTGATTGCGCAAATTTAACCCTTCAGATGATTGATAATTTTAGTTTCAGCAGTCTATGCTGGAGATTTTAAACCTCTGTCCATATTCATCAGGATTTAATATCAAAATACAGCAAATAAGAAGTAACACTGCCACTCTTAATAAACAAAAAAGACTCAATTTATCCCCTTTTTTATTCTGGAAAAAATGAAGAACAGACTGTTTAACAATGTATCCTGAAATATTTATTAGTTTTCCTTCAATCAAAAATGAGTAAAATAAATATTTACATTTAAGAGCGAAATAATGCAGTTTCACCCAAACTAAAAAAATAATAAAACAGAAGTTAAATGCAAGGATGCATGTACCTACATGTGATAGCAGAGATGTGTAAGACACATTTGTAAGTTTTTACTATTTCTTTGTTACCATTTCTTTGAATATTTAGTGAGCAAAATTGCACAGTTAACGTTCTACACTTTCCAATTAGAATTGAAATCACCATTGGTAACACAAAACAGTTCTGACTCTTCAAACTGTTTTTCTTTTTTTTTTAAATTTACTTTGAGTTAGAGGACTCTTACGTGTGCAGTAATAACCTCTTCATGTTAAGGTCCCTGATCCAGCCACTGGGCTGTCAAACTCAGCATACTGGACTAACACCAGGAGTCCACATGACTGTGTTAAAACTGATGTCACTGACCTTGTTGTGAATCAGACTGAATGTGTGCACAGATCACTTCATAGAAGGAGCTTATACACAGGAACAAATATGCCATTAGTGGGTGGAAATCTTTGGTCATCTGCCTCTGAAAAAAGTGGATAATCAAGTGCTGTATGTGTTTTTTATTTATTAAATTTAACTTTTGAGTTGCCTGTTTAATTTTCTGCAGTTCCTGTCGAATCAGCCTTTCTCTTGGTGCTAATGCTAGCTGCAGTTATTGCTGCTTCATATTTCTTCAGTAAATCTTTAATATGATAGCAGCTTCTCAGCACTAGTGTTGCAATTTGAAACTGTGTTATAATTCCCTGAAAAAGTGAAATCATTCACATCAGCATCGCAATATTTACCCTCTTAGCAGCTTGCTGTTGCTGCACTTCCTCATCTTTGTAAAGGCAGATTGAGTACTGCCACCTACTGAAGATAAAGGCTTGTTAGTATGTAAACAGAGGGTACTTTTACTTTTCTTATCGTATTAAGTTATGCTGTGAGGATTATATCATCAATAATAATGATATATTTCCATGATTGGGTGAAAATGTAGTCTGTTCATTCCCATTAAATATCTGGGACTTCATGAAACTCTGCTTGAAAATGTTATTAAAATTGGATCATACCGTCATTCATAAAAGCAGAAATGAAGCGTTTTTCCTCGAAGCCTGGTTATTCAGAGCCACAGAGACAAGTTCCAGTCCTGCCATCCACGCCACTACCTCCAGTATTTTCTGCTGGTTTTGGAAACCATTATAAAGAGAGAAAGGGAAAACATCTCATGCAAGTCAAATAATTCCTCCATGCAGTCACCACCTTGCTATAATGATCAAGTTATGTGTACAGACCCCTGGCTTCCACCACATACCACAACCAGCTATAACTGTAAGTTATTGTAATCTTCCCACTATTCATTAAAATACGAAGGCAGGAAAGCGTGCACGGAAATGTGCATTTGACAGATTTAATGAGACTGGCTGCGAACAATGAGCTGACGGGGTCTCCGCTAGGGCGATTCACACTTACTCAATTTAATGGGGAATTAAATTCAACTGATGGACAAAGGTATCCGCGAGAGTTTGTCCCTCCCACATCCCCTCGCACATGGATAAAGATCTATAAATGAAATGAGGATAAAGCTAAAAGTTGGACGAAGGAAGACTCTTTGTGAAGTTAGGATGAATGTTTTTAATGTAACTACAGTAATATGAAAGTCTAATGTACTGAGGTGGTTGGGATGCACTCATGAGATGTGCTACAGTTTGATGATGTATCAGAGGAGGTGCAGGAGGTGCAGGAGGTGCAGGGGGCATCTTAATTACAATTTATAAGAAAAGCTTCACAGGTGAGTCTTTCATTAAATGTTAATTACTTGTCATACGTCTGTTCAAGGTCATCATGGAAAAAAAATCTTGACACAACAGTACTGATCCTTGTGTTAGATGAACAAATTTCCCCTGTCTGATCTTTACATCTTGCGTATATCTTAATTACGGCACAAATTATGCTTTCATTATAATGTCAGCCTGGCAGTCAGCAGTGATGAAGCTCACTTTCCTCCTCACGCTCTGGGTTGCAGACGAATGTGTGTGTAGACGTCATCAGTCTGCTGAACGTTCAGACCTCATTCAGAGTTGGTTATATGAAAATGTAAGTCTCAACTTCTGCCAGTTAGCCTGAAAAAATGCTTCATTTTTTTCAAGGTTTTCAGACACTGTTTGTCTGGTATTTATTCAGGTACAAAAGACACATTTACATGAAATGTGGTTGAAAATATTCTGAATGTTTTGAAATTGTTTCATATAAAAGCAATTCTTTCTCATAACATCACTACACTTCACCTGTTGGATGGCAGAATGGCTATAATGACCATGTATTTACACAATTTGGGTGCAGCCACTTGAAGCTCAGACTCGCTGTCAGCTCACTAAGTGAGCCAATTAGTGGTGAAGAGAAACGCTTTCTCAGATTTATTTTTGATTCAGGAGGGATGCATGAAAAAGTATCTAAAACATGGACAATGGCAGAGGCATAGAAATTGTGAAATGTGGCTAATTTAAGATCTTTGATGTTTGTCACCAGTGCTAAAAATCTGCTCCTGTATGAATTTAACTCCCCAGCACACCAGGAAAGCTCTCCGGCTGCCAGTGTTGCGATTCCTAATAGAAACGCTCCCCTGCTTGCCTCTGCTTTGGTGAAGCAATGGTCGCCTTGGAGGATCATGCTTCACATGACATTTATATCCTAAATTTATCAAGTAAAAACCACCTAAAGCAAGTCTCTCAGTGAAAATTATTTTGCGCACAACTACAATCTCGTCCTGCTGATGAGGAAATGTGATGGTTCAAGGTGGCAGCTGCTGCGAAAAGGGGTCCACTTCTTTTTTTAAATGACTGATCCATAAAGATTTTTATACTCAATTGATCATACACTGATTTAAACATACATATTCATACTATTTTCTTTAAAGTACGTCCACAAACTGCACCTTTAACTATTAACAAAGATATATGTACACTGACGATCTACTGATGCTGGTTGCAAGATACACACGCCGTCAAACGAATAAGTCAATTCACATCACTTGTTTTTCGACTTCAAATTGATAATACAACATTGATTAATGCTTCTGCATTCTGAATATTATTTCTTGTAACTCAAAGGCCTAATTTTCATCACTATTAAGTCTTCTGAAAATAACATCCCCATGATGAGCTCTGAGAGCAAGGCCTCTTCCACAGAGCTGCTTCACTGCCATGTTTCTACAAAAGCCCCCAAAAGACAAATCAAACACAGGCTCCAGAGCGGGCTTTTCACCTTCATCAGGAGCATCTCAATCACTGCACATCCTGCCACACACTCACAGATGAAGGTTGAGGGGAGCAGTTTTTAGAACTCCACAGCAAAGCGGCATAAATCTTACTTTCTGCTCCTTTAACTTGCAGGAGGTTAGGCTTTGAGCAGTGAGTTGAGTCGCTGATGAAATTAAGAAACAGATTAATTACAGTTGAACGCACATTCATATTAAAACAAAACCAGTGATTCACATTGTCCTCTTAGACGATGGTGACTTTAGTATCTCCAAACCAAAACCATCATTCATAGAGTGATCTGACTGAGGAGGTGACAGAGGACTTTAAAGTCCTCCACAGTCGAAAGCAGCCTCATCCACCAAACTCCAGGTACAGGCAGGAAGGCTTAATCTGACAAACACAGGGGGTCCTCACAGGTGGCAGGTCTGTGGGCTGCTGTGGGGTAGAGATGGATTTCTAAGGTAATTAGTGATGACATTCTCCAAAGACTTTAGTCAGCATCAAAGACCCTCGCTCTTAGGGAGCTGCTAGATCCCAGGAAAAGGTTAGAAAAGACCCCTGAAGACTGTAACAGCTTCTTTTTCCTCTTTCTGTAGTGAAGCAGGCGGCTGACAACTTGCTGACACTGTACATTATTACACTGCTACTGTCATCTAGGGACATGAAAGTGTAGGCTGAATTAGGAGAGATATCTGAGTATTGAGGCTGTCTTTTTTATCTGAGCCAAGTGGGAGAAATAAGGTAATACAGAAGTAAAGAAGCTTTCACAGGAAAACAACAACACAGAAATATTTATTTGGGGTGTTTTGAGGTCTTGGAATACCAAATGAGAGAACTTATACATTCTGGAAAACTTTGATTTGTGTGTTTTAAACCTGATGTATCAACATATAGAAACAGGATTTTATATTTACTGTTTACCGTACTCATGTATAAATATTAAAAATTTTGTTGTGTTTTAAGCAGACATGCATACAAACATGTCTCATGCAATGTTTATAAATAAATATTCAGGAATTTTTCCTGAGTATAAATGTCAAATATAGGCATAAATATGTCATGAACAAACATACATGCAGATGTACCTTATACATCATTTATAAATAACACTAATTTCACAGAACAACAAAAACCATGAATGGGGATAAATAAAAAAGATGATTCAGGTATTTACAATAGCCCAGACATATTCCTTATGTTCCATCAGCACCCTAAAATAATCCCATTCAAAACTGTCAAAATGTTTAGTTTAGCTTCTCTCAGGCCACGCTTTCTTCTCATCAAGGACCTGGACCTCATTGTCTTTAGTGGCTGCTGCCGCGTTATGTCTGGTTGTCACCTTAAAATCCACAATATGGTTTATTTCACAGGACAACAAAAACCATGAGTGCTGAAAAATAAAATTTAAATAAAAAATTAAAAAATAAAAATCAGCAATCAAATTTTTAGGAAATTTCATTTTGGTTGATGGCAACAAAACCCTGAAAATTTTAAATATTCCCAATTTAAAATTCCCATAGAATTTTTCAGGAAACCCTCCTGATTTTTTTTTATTTTTATATTTTTTTATTACAGTTGGGAGCGAGCACTAGGCCATCTGCACTCCAACTCTCCTGAAATTTACCAGAAATTTTCCACCCTTTTGCAACCCTATTCAAAAATAAAGACTTTTAAAGACAGAAATATCGATAAAAATGTCATTGAATGTCATTAGGAGTGGGAAACGTCTCCCACTGGATGCTCGGGTTTAGTATTTTTAAAATATAGATGTGAACATAAGCATATCCTCAAACTTGAGCCTTTGTTTGGAACAATTCCTTTGCTATCTGTTAGCAATTTGGGATGAGACGAATTTGTTGCTGTTATCATTTAAATCAGCTTTAACTCCCATATGCTGATGTGGCCAATATATCAATAAACAATGTAGAGATGCGTTGCTTTGTGTTTCAGTTTTTAGTCCAGATGATGGTGCCTGAAGAAGCAAACAACCACATAAGTCATGTTTTTCCCTCATTAGATCATAATCACACATTTTATTTAACACAACAGTTACCTTCAAAGTCTGTTTTTAATGAGATTTGAACCAAATCCAGACATGTCATGAGGTTTCAGATGACTTGGCAGAAATCGTTCATCCTGAGTTTAAAAGCCATAAAACTGACCAACAACCACATCAACAACCTGTCGATTCAAATGTAATTCCCTTTTTTTAGTTTCAGTTACACACATACTCCACAACACACACACACACACACACACACACACACACACACACACACACACACACACACACACACACACACACACACACACACACACACACAGGAAATTATCAGAAAAAAGCCCTGTAGTAGGGTTTAGTAAGGGATCGCCAATTACCCTCTCTCTCTGTCCACAGAGCCGTATCAAAGGTCTGTGCTCACTGAGGAGAAAAGGCAAAGAAAATGTGTCTGAATGTCTTGTCTGTATTAATAACAGATAAGACGAGGCAGTGGAAGGATAATGGCCTGAAGGCTGTACCATGAAACGCACACAGCATCTTTTTCTTTGGCTCATTTGAATAGTCGGAGGACACTGGATCATCGCTCTGAGTGTCTACAGTACACTCTAAGTGTCTGGTAAATACAAACCTGATATCAGAGCCATCACTCTGCTGGTAGCTGCTAGTTATTTCAAGCATCAGTTAAACCACCAGTAATTCATTTTTTCTAGTGTGTGAGTAATCTAAAAGTTTGTCCAACAATGGAGAAATAAACACTGTGAGCAACGTTATCGTCTGAATGAATGTTCAACTTTAGTGTTCGTCTCTTCTTTGGAAAATAGTCTGAACAGAAGCACAGAGAAGAGAGTCTGTAAAGAGTACATAAATGATGAATAATAAAAAGGCAACTAGCTTTAACCTGACAACAAGGTACCAACTAAATCAAAATCAAGACACAGTCAAGTTATTTAGAAATCTTTAGCTTAATGTTGATCATGTCTTTTGCTTTTTCTCTGACCTGGTATCATGTCCTTCATTTTGCACACAGTTATTCCAGATTTCTTGCAGTCTGGAGTGTCAACAAATACCCAGACTTTACCAAATCCCCCAAATCTCCAAACTGATGGGAGAAACTTTACTTTGAGAGGGGTACAAAAACAAAAGCTGTTTGGCATTGGAAGAGAAGATTTGGCAGATTCTTGATGGGTGCAACCCACCCACTCTGCCGCTCATCCCACAAATCTGTGTTCCTGATAGATGTGACACCATTTAAAAGGGAAATAAATAAACTTTCTGCTGGTGTGAGATTTATTGCAAAGTTGCATTTATACAACAAAGAATTTAATAACTTTTTTCTGCTAAGTTTGTGTCACGATAGCACATCTCTTTTGGCGCACACTGGGGACACCACCTGCTGTCTGCACTCAAGCTTGACTTTGACTTCCACTTCTTTCTGAACTTCCACTGTAACTCCCCTCTCTTTGGTGTCCCTCTCACATTCGTACATAAACTTCAACTGTTCCAGGACTCCATTGCAAGCATCATCATTAGAATCCTCGGTCAACTACCACTTTGATTTTAAGATTTTTTAAGATTAAGATCCTCACCTGATTATCCATATCCTCGCTCCTCTGATCTCTCTGATCGTCTGCATTTCAACACACCCTAACCTCTTTTGGTTTCTTTTCCATTCACATCACTACAACCATGGCGTTGAGAGCCTTCAGACACTCACCCCCTGCCTCTGGAGCTCCCTCCCATTAGACATCCACAACACCGACACTCTATTTTCCCTCTGAGAACACATCTTCTCAAACTGGCTCATTTCATTAGATCACATGAATGTTTCCTGATGGATCCATCAAATTTTACATTTTTGTTCTTTTTTTTTGTGATGACTTTGAGTGTTTTAAAGGTGCCTATGAATACAATATATGACTAGAAGATTCTCAGATCATGATCAACAAAGCAAACAATGATTCTACTCATGGTAACTTTGTGCACATTTTAATGGCTGCAACTCTGAATCATTTTCAACAAGTATTCTCCTCAACTCTCAAGATGAAGTGCAACCATATAGGATGTAAATTACCTTGAAATTCTCTAACTTTGTGCCTTCTATGCGACTGAACCGCTTGATATGTAACTGAATTTTTCTTTTTAGTTAACTGTTGTAAATCCACTGAAAACATGAAGAAGAAACTTGTATTCATCTTTTTTTGTCCTTCTCTTATACATATGAGGTCCAAACTTCATGGATTTCCAATCCCTGCGTCCTTGAATATGAGAGCTGAAGAGCTCACACTAAGTTCTGTTTTTTTTTTTATTCAGCTTCTGCCAATAACAGTTCAAGGATTATGCTGCAGATATGTGATATTTTTGTAAACAAATCTCACCCAACACTGTCAGAAACTCTGCCCCCATCCTTTCTGTGCCTTATCTTAGAGTCTACTAGTTTTATTAAATATGCGACTGTTTCTCACATGGACAAAATATGTATTCCATGAAGTATTTTCTGGCTTTCTTTTAAAGTCCACTTAGATCTGAGAAAGGGAAAGGTAACACGAGGAGACAGAGGGTGTGACGTGCAACAAAGCCTCTTCTGGCTTTGAGTTAAATTTCAGGATGTTGGCGTTATTAAATATGCAAAAAACCCTTTGGCCAATAAATTTCAATTAACAAGGAGCAGAGTCATGTTTCAAAGTGAAATTTTGTAGCTTATTTAGCAAGCTTTACTCACACTTAGGGAAATCATGTATTTATTTTGGGCTATCTCGCTGACCGAAGTAATAGTAATGAAGGAATATTTTGTCTTTTTCAGGCATGCTGGCGGCATGGCTCCAAGGCAGACTTGTTTGCTGTTTAGTTTTTCAGTGAGATGTGCTGTTGCCATTCATTGTTGTTTTACGTACAAAGCTGTCTGGAAGATAAATAACCTGACTTTTTCTTGTGCCCCAAAGTTTCCACCAGTTTTGCTCCTGTGAAGCCATGTATTCAGCATCTACTGGATGATGATATTTAACATGGACATTAAGTCTTTCCGATGAAGTATCAGGAGGACCCTGCTTATCATTTTACTGCTCTGTTCAGTGATTCCTCAATCGGCATTTGGGGTTTTATTGGATTGTTTTGGCAACTTTTTGAGGGTTTTTATGCCAACACTGTCTCAACACATTATATATATATATATATATGTATGTATGTATGTATGTATGTATGTATGTATGTATGTATGTATGTATGTATGTATGTATGTATGTATGTATGTATGTATATATATATATATATATATATATATATATGTATGTATGTATGTATGTATGTATGTATGTATGTATATATATATATATATATATATATATATATATATATATATATATATATATATATATATGTATGTATATATATATATATATATATATATGTATGTATATATATATATATATATATATGTATGTATATATATATATGTATATATATATATATATATATATATATATATATATATATATATATTATATATATATATATATATATATATATATATATATATTTATATATATATATATATATATCCAGATGTCATGTTTGACCATGTTTCACTGGTCGGTATTTCTCTTTAAATCCTTTAAATATGTTCATTTAGATGTTCTAATGTATTTAAAACAGTTCCTGATACGATATCAGTCCCCATATCCTCTTCATCATATGAAGAACCCATTTTTCACAATCCTGAGAATCTATGATGGAAAAGGTCGCAGGTCATTTATGTGCAAAGCGTCATCTCACTGGAGTAGTCTTTCTTCTTTCTAAAAATCAATCACCTGTTTCAATAGCTTTAGATCACAATTATTTTAACACTTACCAACCAGTTGTTCTTCTTTGATATAGATTCGTTTTTTTTTGATATCTCATGTTTTTTGGAGAATTTATTTAATGTTGCATTATTATGTTGATGCTTTTAATTTCTGGGGGTGTACTTGAAAAAAAGAGCTGTATGTATGGTGCGTCTGTCTTGTATCATTTTAATTTATGTTGTGTATTGCAATCCTTGTTTCGTGTACTGTAATCTATGTTTTGTGTGGGGACCCCTTGAAAACAAGCTGCTGCGTCTCAAGGGGTTATCCTAAATAAATTGAAACTGAATCTTACAATATTTCACTTCCCAAGCTCCAGTTTGTCTCCCCTCTTTTCATATGTTTACGGATATTGTTAAAAGAAACAGTCACTGCAAAACAACAGTAAATATAGTTCTGCAAAGATCTCTTTGAATTGTGTCGCTGGCATCAAAGAAATATAATTTTTCCCTTAGAGTTGTAACTATTTTGTAATGGAGGTTGTACACTGATGCATTCTTTCAGGTGAAACTATCATTTATGATGTTTTGTGTGATGCTCCTTCTAGAATCTTTTTTTTTTAACCAGCTTAATTGAAGCAACAAAGAGAGAAAAAAAAGAAAGAAGAAAAAAACAAACAAACAAAAAACCATCCACACCACTCTTTGTGTGTGTAATTGTGTGTTTTCCTGGCATAGCTCTACAAATACCAGCCCATGGCACTGAGCAGTCTGAGTAATGATAATTTGATCGTATAAGGGGACCACCAAACCCCCCAATTAAATGATACAAAATTAATAAATAAGTTTAGTCTCAGAGTCCTTTTTCTCAGTTCTGTTCTTATTAGATTTATTCATCTCAGCTTTCCGATGGGAAAACATCCCCGTTTCAGAAGTTATCTTGTCTCCAGTCCCACTGAAAGTATTGACTCATCAATATATAATGCCATTGATTTCCAGGAAGTGCCGCCAGAAAACAAAACACCAGCCCAAAGCTGCAGACAGGCTGTCTATAGTCTCCACTGCTTCATCCCATTAACTCAGACTGTGACATAACAAAGTAACATGGCTACAAAGTTGGCGTTCAGTGTGTCCTCTTGTTTCTTTTGCTGTGATGTTCATATTGGAGTCTATGATGCCCCCCACACACACACACACACGCACACACACTCTGAGGAAGACACCTTTTAAACACAGCTCCTCGCTCCAGTCTTCCAGTCAGAACCCTTAAATGCACCACTGGACTGGAGAAGCTTTCATTTGCTGATGTTTCAGTCCTCCATTTTCATTTTCCGTACAAGCCTTTCACATTTCCTTGTTCCTTGCATCACTCCCTGAGAGCTTTATGGTCGGCTGCTCGGCTCCTTCTCCACTCTCTGTTTGAATTAAGTAGAGACTGTGACTCAGACATGGTGTTTTGGAGTGGATAAGAGGGTTTTTCAGAATAAGTGCTAAAGGGACTGCATTTATAATGTGTGGGCAGCTAAAGGGTGGACTCTGGATTAAATCAATATCATGATTACAGCCTGAATAAAGAATTCAGAAATACATTAAATGAAACATTTATTAAATACAGAGAAAACTCAAATGCTAAATGTGTCGCAGGTTGTTTTAGTATTTAATATACAATTTGGTCCTTACACTCATGAAACCCAGCTTATTTGGAAAGTCATCTATTCACTGTGCAAAGCATACAGGGATACAAAATGAAAGAGACCCCCTTAATGGCACCTCTTTTTAACAGCTTCTCTGCCTCATCAGGTTATATTGATGCATGTCAGGAAACAGTGGTGTATATCAAGTCAATGATCCTTGTAGAGTTGGTTTTTAATGAACACAAAGTCTCACACACCTGCTCTGCAACTTGTCGGCTCTGTCAAATGTGATGGACTCTCCTCCCAGGACATTTTAAGGCTCTTCACGAGGGATCAGCATTTCAAACACTTTTTTTTTTTACTTTCACTGTTAACTATTAGCTAATTAATCAACATGTTACCCTCCACTTTTTGCATAAGTAAGGAGATAAAGATGACAAACAAATGGGTATAATGTGCCTATATGTATTCTAGTTTTACTTAGCAAAGTTTACACTTAACACCATTTTTTGTTTTTACTCCCAGAATAAGATGAATTTTACAATGCAAGAATTTTCAAGATCAAAGTAAATCAGCAACACAAAACCAAAACTAATCGCTGTACAAAGAGGGTTCATCAAAAAAACAAGAGCCAAGGATCAGAGCCAAGTTTGGCTGCAATTTTTAACTAACACAAGTTCTTAGTTTTTACAAACGACAGCCAATGACTCAAACCTTGTCTGAGGCAAAACACTTTGGACCAAGTCTGGATTTACTACAAACAGCCTGATCTGTTAACCATCCCCAACAAAATACCAAAAACGGCTGTAAAAGGCATACCCAAAGTAAATTAGATACTGTTCTTGAACCCTTTGGAGTTCATACAAAAGCTTCTTCCTTCTGTAATTTTAACTTCAGCTGTCAAACTTCTTGCAACTGTTTACACCATGTCACACTCTGGGATATTATTGGCTCTGGAGAGACCGCATATTGACCCAGTTGGTCAAATGAGGTGTCAATCAAAAGGACTACTATGATGATAATGTAGTATTGAGATCTGAAACACCTTGCAGAAACAAGGCTTGAAGTCAAAATGGCCTTCAGGTGGGCCACTACCTGTTGAGGGGTTAAGATCTAAGAGCAAAGCTCTTTGCGTCATTTAGGGAAATACAGTAGCAAGAAAAACTTCCTTAATCAGACCTGCAGTTCCAATTACATGTAGTAGTGATTAAATTTCTCATCAGCACTCTTTGTCACTGGGTTCATGTTGTGTACAGACATAACGTTGAATTTGTGCAGTTCTGAAGCCAATGTTATGCTGCAGACAGTTTGTTAGTGGCTTGATTTGAGCACTGCACACATACTCATCGTTAAAAGAAGAAACCAGAGTTTGTACGGTTGCAGTTTTAATGTCAGGAGTGGAAAGGAAGCCCTAAACATCACACAAAGAAAGAAGTGGCAAATAAAACATGAAAGGAGCAGTCATCAACAATACATGAACATACCCGATCAGTAAGCACAGCAGAGTGCAGGAGCTTGTCTTTTGATCACCCTCTCAGCCTCTCGAGCCTTCTCACCCTGTTGCTCTCTATCATTAAGGTTTAAGTGAAAGTAATTTAAGCATGCAAAGGTCAAAGGCATTAAGCTGAAGCTCGTGATCGTCTCCTCTGTGTTTGCTGAAGACATCAAGTACTTATAACCCCACATCTGGTAGGAGTGTACTGATGGATGCCAGATGTGTTGCAGTGATAAGACAGATGTGTTGTCCAGATCGTGCTTAGGTAAGGCTCAACATCAGTTTAATTTCACGCAGGTTCAAGTTCAGATCTGTTACCTCACAGCCTTCATTCTGCGCTCTGTTATCTGTAGTGTTTCTGTTTCTCCCTGCTGGATTCCTCTCATCATATTTCCTTCTCTCCAGTTCTCCTCTGTTTGCTCTGCTTCAGATGTTATGAATGATAAACACACAGTTGTCAAAAGATATAAAACTTTAAAAGCTGCAAGAACATATTTGATTCACTGAGTCACATTTATTGGTAATACCACAACTCAGAATCAACACTTTAAAAAGCAAACTGGTTTATTATACGCTCGGATCCAAGTATAAATGATTATAAACCATAAATAAATTGACTGGACATCATCTTATGCTAAAAGGCTAATAACAAAAATCACAACACCGATGACTGTCAAGACTTAAGTGTGAAAAGGAAATACTAATCAAAACAATTTCCAAAAATCTGGCAGCAACAAAAATCCTTAAAACATCTCTTAAGCACAGGCTTTCGATAAGATGATGTGCATTATTTGTCACTGATGATATCCTGGCATCTTCAGACTCTGGAGGTTTAAGGAAATGATTAAAGGAAGAATCATTCTTTGAACTGAAATAGAATATAAAACATATGCCTTCTATGTGTCTGAATATAGAAAATAAAAAAGAGCTTATTTGCAACGTGTGCAGCTATCCGTAGTCTCACATTGTGCGTCCATCTGTGTTTTCCGTGTGCTGAAACATGCTGTGCAACGTTTCTCGTCTTTGAGTTCAGTTTTCTGGATCACATGCCAGGAGAAGCAGAGACATAATTTACTGACTCAAAAGAATCCTCGGCTTTTGATAGCTGAGCTCACAAAGAAACTTTTTTTCCAACGACAGATGGCTTTGAGGCGCTGTTTTGAAAAGCAGGGACAGTGATCAATTTCACCGTGCTGTGAAGTAGCTGTTCTCCAAACGCAATGCTAAATAAGGTTCAATTTCTGTTTACTTGAGGCTAATCTTTTGTTTTATGATGAGAAAGCTGGAGGAAATTGATGTGTAGAGAACCTCCCTGGGTTACAGACGAGCAGCTGTCTTGTCTCATAGTTATTAAGGAAATGGACATAGTTTGACAAGCCCTATTTCCTTTGGAGAGTAAAGCAATATGATATAGCTCCTAACAAGTCATTTTCTATGTTTATTTTCTATTTGTCTGCTCATAAACTTTAAAGAGAACTCTGCAGTCAAAAACAATTTCGAACATAAAAAATTGAAGAAGAACTTTTTTTCTTTTTTTTGGTGGAAAAAGCTTTTGGACAAGATCTCAGCAGGATTTAAACTCATTTCTCCCAGTCATCCATCTTAATGGTATCATAACAACAGTCTTATTATTGTTGTCCTCAGAGTCAGTGATTTCTCCAAACAATACATTCCCCTTCTTTCCATTAACTCTTAAACATCAACCGATAAACTGGAGACACATTTGAGACTCTTGATTACTGAGCACAGTTAATTCTGTGCCCAATTTAATGTGTTTGAGAAATTTGGATTTCAAAGAAAGGAAATAAACATGAACATGTGAGTCCTCTTCACCTTAGATCTTCATGATAATGCAAGTCCATTGTGCACAGGCCTCATAGTAGGCAACAGCCACCAACTCTTGATGTTCTAAAGGTCAGGTGACTTTTCTGACACTAGTGTCCACAATGATATGTTTTACTTTGAAAAAAATAGTGAACCACAACACAGGAGTCTGATGTTACTTTGATATTTAAACTTTTAGAAAAGGTTGGGTTTTCATCTGACTTGACTGTGATCTTTCTCCAACCTTTAAAATGTGTGTATTATTGTTACTATGGTGACAAAGTTTCTCTAACCTTATAAAAGTGCTCTTACTTTACCTGAACTGAAGTAAGTCTTTTTGTGCCTGCTGCTCCCAGAGAAAGTAAACCCAGCTGTGCACTGACTGCTCAACAACAAACAGCACACAGAGAGAAGATAAAAAAATAAAATAAAACTCTGAGTATTTGTTCACTAAGTTGATGATGATATGAGGACAGATGGATGACTGATGGATTAATCAGTGGATGAATATGAAGGTGTAAATAGATTCACATGGAAAGCAGCTACTGGGAGTGTATGATTGAATGAACTGAAGTGTATGAATGAATCGGTGAGTATTTTATATAGATGGTTTAACTGATGGATCGATGGATGTGAATCAATAAATCTTGGATAATTGATAAGTTGATGATTGATATAGATTGATCAAAAATATGGAGATGTATTTGGATGTATGGGTGATGGATTTAGGAATCAAATGAATGGACAGATAATTGAATGGGTGGATTAACTGATACATAGACATGGGTTGGCCATGAATGGATGAATGAGTAATTGGATAATTTGATAGATGCCTGGATAGAGAATTGGATGGATAATTAACCGGATGGATGGGGAATTTGATAGATGGATGAGTGAATACATGATTGGATGGATGAGTAAATAAATGGATAATGGGTGGATGAACTAGTACTTAGATATGGGTGGGCTGTGAATGGTTGGATGGATGAGTGAATGGATGGATTTTTCTTCAACCAGTAGTGATGGATGTCTTGATGATTGATGGTACAATAAACTGTTTGTTGATGGATGATTTGGGAGTTGAGAGATGCATGTTGTCTGATGGATGGATGATTGATTGAGAATTCAGTTTGAATGAATGAATGAATGAATGAATGAATGAACTAAGAATTGATAGATGAAAGATTTATTTTGATGCATGGATGGTTAAGGAAGGATGGACTGATGAAGTGTAATGAGAAATTGTCATTGATGGATGGAAAAATAAATAAATGTGTAGATGGACGACTAATCTCAAACAGGAAAATTTCTGATGTTCAAGCAGCGAGTTATCTCAACACAAAAAATGAAGAAAATGAACAGAAAACTACACCAACATCCTCAAAACTTAACTTTACAATACAAACATATTATGCTTAAGGATAATAAATCTAAATATGAATCTAAATATTTCTATAATCTGAGTAAACTGCTCAGAAAAACTTTACTGTACAACTTTCAAAGCCTTTTTAAGAGTCAGTGTCGGAGACTGATGACCCTTCTGTCCCTGAGGTGGTTAAATGTCACTCACAGCCATGAGCAAGCACTAATAGGTCAATCCAAAAGTAAACATCAGAACTACACAAGAGAACACAAGAGCCCAACAACCGTAAAATCTATTTGTATTAACAAAAGAAAAGTAAGACAACATAACTTTATGTTTAAACTGTGCAGTGATGGGACAAATGTTTTACCAGCACAGATGATGTCAGACGAATGCTCCCATTAATCCAATATAAACTTTTCAGGGGTTAGGTGGAAACAAAGAAAAGTAGTAAACCAATGAGATTCATTTTCATGGTTTTAATTTTAACGTATTTTTGAAAGGTGACCCCCACCTCCACTTTGAGAACCATCGCTGAACAGGAAAACAGGTTTAAGTATAAAGAATGTGGTAGAAAGTACTGTAACTCATCTGTTGTATAAAAACCTGCATCTCTTAAAAAGGAAACGACAATCAGTGCATAACGCTAACACTTTTCTGAGAAGTGACTTCAGACTTCTTTACCCCACTCTGCTTTATAAGCAGGTTAGTAACCTTGAACATTACAGCATCATTATGACCAAACAGCGCTCTCATCTCATAAAGATGCAAAAATCTCATTTGCACAGCACATCACAGGGAGAAGATTTCCACGCTGCATTATTGGACTCGGGGACTAAATGGATTTCTGAGTGCCTTCACACATATTACCACATCTTTATGTGTTTTATGTAGACTGCAATGTCACTGCGGTGGAAAGGCTGTGTAACATTGAATTATCTATAGACACTTCAATCAGTTTATTGGTAATGAAGTCGCCATTGGTTGAGTAATTTATTGGTGTGTTTCCTCGCCATGCTAATGGTGGTTTGCCTCATTAAGCCTCACAGTGTAGGCAGATCTTTTGTTTTCAGCGGTGCCTGTGCAGGTTTCACTTTAGCTCCAGGTAATAACTTGCTCTTTCTTCGTGCAGATTCTGACATATCAGCCTCAGTTACGTCTGGTTATGGAGCTCATAATTTGTCATATAATTCAAGTTTATTTTATCTGCACACAGGCAATGACTTACTGCTGCAATATGCAATCCCCTTTAGTTTCATCGTTATCAGTGCCGCAGCATTAATATATCTACATTACAAACTGCAACCTGGAAAAGTAGAGGGAGTTCAATCTGTTAAAACTGATGATCCTGACAAGCTTTTCTTTTCATCTGTAAACAATACCTTTAACCAAGTTCTCTGAGAGGAGTGCCACTCATTAAATCATGCAGCAGCTCCACAGAGGTCATTACTTTTAATGGCTGTGTTGATGAATGACAGTGAGGCGGCAGGTTGATGAGGTCAGGAAGAGGATCCCAGCGTGAAAATACCCCCTTAGTCCAGGTAGGGAACAAGTTGTGCTACATCTTTAACCATGTACTTTTAACTGTTCTACCAGTGGAGTCGGTTACATCATACACACTAATGACCACAGTGTTCTTTCTGCAGGAGGAGGTCTTGTCAGGATCATATGAACTAAAGGTTACAGTCACTGGAAAAAAACAAACTGCCCCTCCTGCTGCAGAGGAGGGAGCTGTATTAATCTCATACTTTTAACTAGAACCCCTAGTGTGCAAGCATCTGCAATTATTTCTAAATATGTGGTTCATTTGAAAGAGTGGGCAGTGCAAATTAATGAATACAAGTCTGAAAAAAGCAAGACGAAGCCCAAAGGCTGTTTTCATCTGAAGTCCGTGGTCAAGGTGTTAAGAAGGCTTTTTAAAATACATCAAAGAAAAATGAAACCTTGTATGCAGTTTAAAGTTTTAAAAGAATCCGCAGCATGAACAGCACAGGAAGTCACATACATATGCTATACAGTATTATGCCATACAGTTTGTTTTCTTCACATGTATCAAGAGATCAAATGGCATCTGAAAATCTTTGCATTTACTCGTTCTCTTAAAAACCTTCACCACAAAGGTTCAGGATGGAAACAGAGGCTGCATAATGAAACTGTGCATCAAGGGAGTTTTCTGTTTGTGTCTCTGACCAGAATCAGAATCAGGTTATTGCCAAGTAGTTTTTACATTTCAAGAAATTTGTCTCGGTCTGTTTATGCAAATAGATAAACAAATAGCATAAATAAAACACTTGATATTTTTGTGATTTCCATGCTATATTTCTTCTTAATTTACTGTAAGAGATTGTTCGTTGTTTGCTGACAGAAATCCACTTATCAACATACGAGTCCTGTTGTCTGCATGCATGCACAAGCATCCTCACACCTGTGGACAATACAAAGAAACCCACTTTTACGAACCTACCTCAGTAGAACTACAACTGTTTTCATAAAAACAGACCCTTAAAGTCCACCTGATCTGATTCATTCCTGGTATGCTTATTGTTTGACAACCGGGACTCACCTCAGCTTCCTCAGACTAAATGTAAGATTATAAATATTTGAAGATGAAGACTTCCTGAGCCTTCATCATGGCCCCGTGGGAAGACGAAGGTTACACGATTGCGTAACCATCTGAACTCTAGACTACTCAGCCCTCACTGCCGAGTCAGATTGATCTTTAAACGTTGTGTACATGCAGGAGCTGTACTGTCCCTTTCTTCCCCACAATTAAGCAGAGCAGGTTAATGAGGCTGCCGCTCTGTATGCATATCGATCAGCTGTGGAGAACGGCTGCATGTCAGCGGAGAGAGACCAAAGAGCGAAGCTTAGAAATAAACTGCCGCTGCTGTTAGAGCCAGACAGGCTTTACTAAAAGCCTGTTGTTATTATATAGAAGCACAGAGTGATTTCTGCACAGACGACTCAGACAGCGAACTGTTGATGCTTTTAAAGGTAGTTCAGATGTGGAAGGAAAACTGCCCTGCGTAAGCAAAGAAAGTGCCGTAGGTTGACTTGATTAGTCTAGTAAAGACTTATCTTTATGCTGCTGAAATGAATACATATTCAGTTGGTCAGTTAATGCGCTGGAACTTATGCAGAGTGCTCCAAGAATTCATGGGATCGTCTTATTACACATGTTCATGTGAGAGTTCCTTGGAGCACAGAGTGTTGCCAATTAACACAGTTCTGTCGAGTTTCCTCCCCCATCAGAATATCTACAGAAGGTGTGGACCACACAGCCCGGAGGGGAAAAAAAAGTTGAGTGCAGAACAAAAAAAAGAAAGTTCTTACCACTGGAAACCACCAACACTAACAAACTAAAACTGCCGAAAGGGGTTTAAATGTAAGACGGTTCCTTGCTTTCACAGGACTGGATGGTATTGAAAGCTCACAGCCTTCATTAGGAGCACAGTTACACTTCCTAAGTGTGATCTTATGCTCAACACCCTATGTGAATTAAACTTATACCCACTTAATTTGCACGTATTTGAAAATCAGAACGTTTGTTTTTTCAAACTCAGTGAGAATAAGATAATCTCCCTACTGTCTTTCCTCAAAGTGAGCTCTTCTTTATTCTTTAATCCATAAAATCAAACGGAGGTGTCAGCTGCTCTCCAATACAATCAGGACATCCTATGTTACCAGTGGAGGAACCTCCACCAAGTCTGAACAGACTTTGGTTTCTATGTTTTTTGGTTATTGCAGCTCAAATGATCTTTTTCAAGATCAGATCTCCAACTCTTGCAAATCAGGTAATGAAGCAAGTAACAAATTGAATCCTCTTGAGTTTGTGTTTTTCAATCATAAAACTCAATCTGCTTGTAAAATTTGCCCCGCTCAATTTGAGTCATTCTTGACAAAAAAAAATGTTAACTTGCGTCTTGACTTCTAAGTCAAGACGTGAGACGTTACTTAGTCTTGACTAAGCTTGACTTCTCTTGTGCATATGAAGACTTTGCATACAATTAAATTTCAAAATGATTTTATTTGCAATGAGTGTGAACATGAAGAGGTGCAGACATAGCTTACCTGTCTAAGTTGCAGTCTTGTTTAGGTAAGCCTTCAAGCAGGTCGCCTGCTGAATTCATCTTGTATTACCTTTCCCACTCTCACCCAGTTTCCTTCTCCAACCGCTACTCTGTCCTCTACAAATGAAGGCAAAAAAGACAGGAATAAACTAAGGATAACTGCTGCACGGAGTATATCTTTAACTTTCAGCTAGAGGTCCATCACTAGGTTCACCCAGGTTGTTCACTCACCCTGTTGATTTAACACTCACTGCGACACTGAACCAGCATACTTCTTTCTTAATGTTTTATTCCATCACCTTGCTTTGAATCTGTTTTTCATTCAACACCTGCAGCCTGAGTGGTGCCTTGTGATGCCTGCTTCAAAAATAAAACTGCCTGTTTCTGTGTTTAAAAATGAACTTTCCTGTCATGGCCCGACGAACCCAAGAAGAAGCTGCCAAATAAAAGTATCATCCAAAATAATTAACATACACCCTTTATTACAAAAAAAAGTGTCAAAGATTAGATACTGTGGCTGCACAGAGAGTAACAGACAGCCAATTTATGAGCCTCTTTGACACATTTGTTGCTCTGCTTTGATTTAATTGGCTCGTGGTCAGAAATGGTCCCTGGCATTCAGCGGGAACAAAAGGCGAAGTCCAAAGACTGTGTATCACCCTGGCATTAAAATGTTATTGTCTCTCAGAGCCACAGACTCTCATTGATTTACCCACCAAAGGCAAATTCTCCAGCATTTGTTAGAGTGCTTATTTCAGAATATGCATTAACAAGCCTATTTGTCAGGTCATTTCCAGACATTTGCGCGAATGACTCCTGGGATAATTATTTCTTTGTGTATTGAAAGCCATCCACTTAGTCAAATAGAGAGACGAGAGGTGACAGGCTTATGCAATTTTATGTTAAGCAATTGTTGGATATTCAATCATGGAGTGATAGGTTCACTTCAAATGGCTTAATCCGCATTAGACTCTAACAAGAGTATCGCTGATGGCTGGAGAGCTCTTTGCATACAAAATAACACAAGTTAGAGATAAAAAGAGACATTTTCACAGAAAAATGTCTGTCTATGAATGTGCCGGCCTCTCATGAGACTTGACATGTGACTTTCTAATTACAGCACTGTGTTGTTAAACCACAGAGGGGCCCATCTCTTTTTTTCTCTTCTCCACCCGGGAAATCAAACTGTGAGAGACATTTTCCCTCTGTTTTTTGGTGCAAGAATGTTTCCTTTTTTTTTTTCCTTTTGCATTTTTGTCCTTGGCCTTAACTTTTCCTTCTTACTTTCTGCTATATCTCACCCTGCTTACTGAGGTGTTTCAGGGCTTCCAGGTTTGGGTATCCCATGTCCTCTGAGGCTCAGCTGGCAGAGTGATACACTAACACTGCCAGGATTAAGGGTTTTAGTACATGTGTAGCTCAATAGATAGAGCATCGACCTCACACTGCCAAGGTTAGGAATCCATCTACCCAGCCCATCCTAACCCTGATGCTGTTCAGATGTTTGGATTATGAATGCAACACAGGACAGCCTCACCTCAGGATGACACGCTCTCTGGGTCTATATATAATGCAGGTATGCTATTGATGAGTCAACCATGCTGTACAAAAGTCAAAACAGACATCTACAGGGTGTCCCTAAAAATGTATACACCTTTTAGCAGCTGATAACTCAATTGTTTGTTTTTTCTTTGCAGATTGAACCCATTGAACTGAATAATGGCAGCCAGACTAAACTTTGAAGAAAGAAAATTCATTCTAAAATGCTACTGGAAGTATGAAAACGCAGTTGAAGTGCAAAGACAATTTAGGAGGGAGTTTCAACAAGAACCACCAACACGAGTTACCATCACTCAAATTAGACTCACTAGACTTCTTTTTATGGGGATACCTAAAAGACAAAGTGTACGCAATGAGACCTGCAACAGTTGCTGAATTGAGAGCAACCATTGAACGTGAATGCACACAAACACCCAGGGAATTGGTATTCAATATGATGTGTGATATTCCATCGCTTCGCGACATCATTTTGAGAACAGGCATTGACAGAAGATGACAGAACAATAAGATGATGTTTTTTTAAATTCTTTTAGATGTTGAAAATCAAACAAATTATAATAAACACCTAGTTTACAATTAATTAAAGTGTGTATACATTTTTTGGGACACCCTGTATATGGTTCCTGCTACAAGAATGCAAACAATGTGGCAATGAGGAGCAGCTTTATCACAATCAATCTGACAGATACTGCATCAGTAAGGTTTCATTTTTGTTTTTAATATCTTTAGAAGCAAACACACCATCATTCTCCCCTCTCTCCAATCCAGCCCTCATTTCTCACTGAGTGACACTCAGAGGAGGGCTGTTAATGATTATTTCAGCATTGATTCATTCATTTGATGCAGAATCTGGCAAGAAGAAAGTGACACATCTTCATTGCCCTGAGGGAAGGCATGTTTGTTTCTCTGCATTTGGATCATCTGAAGAAATAATTTGAAGTTTTTTTTTATTATGTATGTAGATATTACAGCAAATATTTGGGTTTTTAACTGACAAAAATGAGTTGAAACATTGTGTTGAAATAATAGAGCACTGTGGTAGCTCACATTCAACATAAACTGTGCAAAAATCTCATTAATCTGTTGCTTCTCTATCTTTCGAGACAAAAAAGTCCAAAATAACTTAAAAACATCTTTATATGCCTTTATTTTTTAAACTTGTAGTGCTCTCGCAGTTTCTGTGCTGGTGCACCAGGGCATCAATTCCATTTATATGCTGCTGTCTGCTTAGCCCCTCCCTGACTGGCTATACTCCACAAAACCTGAACTCTAAGAGATGAGAGCAATATCTTCCATTCCATTTTTCATCTTTTAAAGACATGGAGCCTTGCACCATTTTCAAAAACGACGGTTTCCACCTCGGAGAAAGCACAGGAGTGAAAGATCAGGGCAGCAGGAGCAGAACATGGCTGGAGAAACACAGAATGATGTCAGTTTTAGGTAGTGAACCACCAATAAGTAACGTTATGAATCGGGGTTGTTGGTTTTTTAATGATACTACTCGCAAGATACAATTCAGAAGTGATATTTTCACAACCGGTCAAAATGTTTTCTTTTTTTTTTTTTTTTCTTTAGGTGAAGTCTAATTGGTCAGAAAATTTGTGCACACATCTCCTGAAATCTGTTGTAATAATTCAAATTGTACTGGGCAGATTTTCTGATATCAACTAACATCATAATGCTGTTCAAAGAAACAATATTTTGGAATGTGGTGAAACTGGGGCTTAACATCCCTTTCAACACACAAAAGGAAAAGTTCTTTAATCATTTATGCATCCACCAGACATTCCTAAAAGCATTGCACAAACCACAGTGTTCACATCGGTGACTCTGCTGACAATTAATTATTTCATTGTGCTTGCAAACTTTTTCAGAATACATTTTTGAAAAGGAGGGTGTTCATCATTAATAGATAGTGAGAGCTTGTTTTGTGCTCTTCTGCAGCTGAATGCGCATCATTAGTGTTTTTCTTTTTGATTCCCCACCGTCTGACTCAGCTGTGCCAAATGACACGGAGGACATGACGTCTGCAGACACTCTCAGGGTGTATGGATTCCAAAAACCCAAACTGTTAAATGTAACACGCTGCAAAGCTGTAACATGTTAAAGACAGATCAATGTCTTCTCTAGTTTCTTAAAGAACTGGTTCATGATAATGAAGCATGAAAGTAAGTGCTAATGTGAACCGAATTGATCAAACAGCCTGGGTCCTGATTAGTACAGTGTCTGTCCTTAATGAGGAAGGAAGCTGGAGATGGACACATTAATTTAGCGCTGCGTAACTCCACAGTTTGATCTCATGCCAAAGCTCAAACAGCAGAAAGTCCATGATGTGCCAATGCTTTAGTTTAATTAACAGAAACGAGTACAGTGCAGGTGTCAGCTCTCTTTACATGTGGATAGCACACCTGTTGTTAAAATTTCAGATGTGCCAACATAGGAGCAGCACCCTCTTTATTTTGTACAGTTGTTGGCTTGTTTGTCAGTCTGTTTCTGATAAATTGAGTCCTGAATCAAGAGGGAATAGCATTTTTAAATTGTTTTATTGTCTCTGAGAATTAATCATAGTAAAGAAAAAAAAAAGTTTAAGTCAGAACTTACTCTGAACAGAGACAGACAGAGCCCTGAGCTGTCAAACACTTCTGCAGATTCCTCAACGCTTCTGGGTTTTTAATGACCCACCAATCATGCGTCCAAAGGGACACTCAGTGTAGAGCAGTTTTCCATACATTAAAACTTTCTCTCTTAGTTTAGAGTTTAAAAAATAGAATCAGGAAATAAACAAAAGACAAAAACACACTATGGTAGGTGTTAGATTTACTTTTTCTTTTACCAGAAGGTCCAGGAACTTTTAGTTTTTGAAAACATGGCTCCTGTGGCCCATTACGTTCCCACCACGGGCCAGTTAGTCTGTTAGCATGGAGGATATTCAGCCTGTGTGGGTTTTGATAATGATTTATTGCACTGCAAATGGATTTCTTGACACTTGGGAGGAGAGAAATACAAGTGGCAAGGCTGTTTCTGGTTTCAAAAAGCCTGAAACAGTTTCGACAGGCAACACCATCTAAAGATGTAGATGGCAGATCAACCCGCATTTTGTTTAAAAACGAGCCCTTTGATCGAGGACTTTTAGTGAGATGCACGATTCTCTAAAAGCTGTAAATTATCATTAAGTACTTGTCTGATGAGGATATTTGGACACATATATTAAACTAAACTAGGATGCATTCCTGATGACTTCTTCTGTTTCAACAGCTCTTGTAAACTGAATATCCACTCACAAGTTCAGCTGAAGGTCTCCAGTTTAAAGGGTCACTCTTTAAACTGGAACACTGGGAGCTGACAGAGACACATTCACACTGTCAGGTTCAAAGAAGACCAGGAGTTATTTAACAATTATTCAATTTATTACATGATGAGTTAGATGTTATTTTTTTAATATTTTGTAATGTCAATAGCAAAAAAACTTAACTTAACTAACTTAGCATAATTAGTCTTGCATATATTTTTTACAGGTGTATCATCATATTGCTGAAAGCACAAGTTTAGCCTCTAGATAAGCTGCTGTCTTTTGCCTTCTGTAAACATGTTTTTCAGTAGATGTAGGACTGACAGTAAAAAAAAAGGAGTCATGTCTCAAATGCATCGTATCTGCTTGGCAAAAGTATTCACATTTTTCACTTAAAAGTAACTTTTTTTTTTTAACTATGTTCCTCTTCTGCCCCTCTTCTGATGTTTCATTTAGTTCCTACACAGACACATACAACAACAATGACAGGAATTCTAGCTTTCACAAGGTTGTGTTCAGAAAAAGGGTCAAGTCTTTTGCAAGTTTTTTAAACTGGTTTGATTTTACAGATTCAGACTTTGAACAAACCACAGTCTGCTGCAAAGTGAGTTCAAACATCTTAGCAGAGGTATGTAGCCAGGTGGGAAGAAATACATTCCACTATGAGATGCCCAAGGCTTCTAACACACACTAAAAGGATAACATTACTGGAAAATCTTAACAATACATGGCATAAGACAAGAGAGGTACCAATGCAGTCATGCTATATATCACTAAAGATATGGCGCCCATATGAAGTGGAAAAGACCCCTTACTTGAAATACTCGGCCACAATAATTATCCTGAAGCTGCCTTGTATGTACAACTGTACACTTGAAAAGACCTCCAGAGAAGTAGAGGACCACTGAGCACGTTTGAAGATGCCTTCTATCATCATCAGTACTTCTCTGATGACTCATTTTAGTTCATTATCCTGTCCGTTTTTCTGAGAAGTTAAAGCAAGACAGATTCAAACCCTGAAAGGAACTGATGTGAAAACATGGGGATTTTATTTCTCAGCTCTGAGAGCGAGTGTAAAGGGAGGATAGAAAAAAAAAAGAGAATAATGAGAAACAGTTTTCTGTTTTGTTGGTTTATGAGCTTTACATAATAATTGTTGACAATCAACACAAGAATAAACACAATAAAGCTGAATTCATCCCAAACTAATAACCAATCAACCAAAAGCGTTTTCCATTTCTCATGGGTTACTGACAGTGGCATTATTTTTTGGCAAAGATTAGAGAATATATTCCAGACTGTGTGTTGTTTTAAAAATGTTGCTGACAAAATATTCAGGCATGCATACAAAAAAAAAAAAAAAAAAAAAACGCAGTCAAACCCTCTTCATAATGAATGTCTCTTTCATTCTCTGGCTTTGTTTTGTTCGCATTTTTCACTCAGGAAACTGAGCTTCGGGAGCATCAGCACTCTGATGTTTCTTCACACCAGACCATCCTGCAGGACATTGTTGTCTCCCCCACAAAAAAAGACATCCTCATCAGCTCCTCTGTGTTTGGAGATCATCTTCCAGCAGGTCTCTGTTTTCATCCCATCACACACATCCACACACACAGCTTCCTGTATGGAGCAACATGTGATCCATCAGTTCAGAAACGGTTAGCTGTATATGCCATATACAGAACCTTAATTGTGTTATCAGCTGTGAGATACAGTTATTTAATTGAATGGAAACAAAGAACAAATCCCAGGGAGACTGTTCAAGGCAAAAGTCATTAATGCAAAATGTATCTTAATTAGAATCACTGACAAACTGCTAATTAAAAAGCAAGCAACAAAAAGTTTAAAATGAAGATGACCAGATAAATGTATCTGCCTAAAGCAGTGACCATAAAATGTTATCTCAAAGTTGGGATTAATTAATTCAATTCATTGGGGAGACTTTATAACAGCTTTTGCAACTTTGAGCGGGTGCTTTGAAGGAATCTAAATAACAGAAATTATAACCCTATCAAAAATAACTGTGAATACTTGGTGTCTGAAGAGAAAACAGATCTAATCTCAATTGTAATTCTATTTGGAGTGAGCATTGAGTTTGCATTTATGTTTTCCTCACCTCGTGAATCAAAATAAGTGTGATGATGGTTGGAGATCCTGTCAGCCGCCACTGGTGCTGATGGTGCCGTCCCCATTGTTTTTATGACGGGGTCTAGATTAAGTTTTGTTTTTGAGCCTTTATTGCAAATGCAGTTCTGCTCATTTCACATATGAACAGCTCAGCAGACACCACACCACGTCGAATCATCGATGACACGCTAAATCTCCCCACTGCCAAAAGGTCCCGCTGTTGTGGAACAACACCAGCTGTCCTCTCGGTCTTCTTTGCATTCGTGTGAAGTTGAGTCAAAGAACAACTCTTTCTGGAAATGTGCACGGAGGAGGGAGGAGTAGGTTCTCTTATCATTATTCTGTTAATGTTGATAAGACAGTTCTGGGATGGTGAGAATATGATACGATTTGCTGTGTGCGCGAGAAGTCAATATTCAAAATAGATGACATATTCAAGTGTATGTAAGTAAAGAAGCACCTTGATAAGCAAGCAAACAATAACATTCACTAACACAGTGGGAGATGGGAAACAATGACGGAGGGGTCACAAAATGTCTTCTAAAATCAAAACTATTAACAAGAGCATATTTATATACAATACAAACAAAAATATGGGTAAAATTTGATGTAAAACCAAGCAAATAGAAAATGTTTGATCTGTTTTCCTCTTCTCTTTGTTGAAGACCCTCGAGGTGACTTAGCCATGATGACACTTTTTTTTTTTTTTGTTTGTTTTTTTTGTTTCTGTCAGTTTTTTGATTGGGCTGTTGGTGTATCACCATGACAGGAGGTCACAGGTCTCTGGCACTGCTATTTTAGGGGTCACTGGCTGAAAACTTTTGGAACCTCTGCACTAATAGGTTACTTTTTGCTAATCTTTGCTTCTCCCAAGATCAAGACCTCACACGGTCATGACTGCAATAGTATTACCAACAGCCAAAACTCCGAACCTGTTGATATCCAAATTAAATAAAAGAATACAGACACTCTGCCTCAGACTTTAAGTCCACAAAGTGATTGTTCTACCTCACACACTTGGTGATTATTATTTAAACAGCTTCATCACCTGTATGAATGACTACATGAAGATGCTTTCACATCAATCATTTTCCTGCACAGTTTTCAGTAGTTTAAAGTGAGCATAATCTAGAAATGTTTCCCCACACTTGGTCTAACCTTCTGATCTCTTAGGGCTCATGTCAGGCGTCTCTCTAAAGTTTTAGTAAGATTTTAGTCAGGATATTTTTTCGACACATAGTTTGAATCTTATAAATCCAGATATTCAGAACCAGCGTCTGTACAAGGGGAGGACTTGGTGTTGTCACATTCTTTACTGTAACTGGGGCTGTTAGCACAAACTGAACATTGTGGCTCTTTGCAGTCTTTTCCTTGATGTAACTGTTGTGTTGTTTGACATTTCAATACAGCAGCCAACTGATACTTTGAGCTCTTCTCATCTGGAGTGTTCAACACAGCCTCGGGAGTCCTGTTCTTCAACCACACAAGAGCTGTTGGACATGTCACCTGCTGCCTGTGTTTATTTGCTTCAGCGCAAACGGTGTGAACAGCCCGTTATGAGCTCCTTCATCTAATCCTCCGCTGGAGTTATTTATACTGCTGTATTGTCACTGTGGATCCATTCTCACTGGGAGTCTGAGCTCTGTGGAGCACTCATTGTCATGTGTCATTGTCTGTGTGACTGTACGTGCAGCGTCTCTCTGCACCCCAGCAAAAAGCCTTATCTCTCTACTTCACATATGGATGGTGGGAGAAAACAATGCAGCGTTTTCAAGAGCACAAGAAGAAATGTGATGTTGATTTGACCTTTCAACCCAGGCCCAAGGTGGCAAGTGATGCAAGGAAAAGATAGAGAGCGACAGGAGGAGAGCTGCAGTCCCACTGTAGCTGAGTTAAGACTCAGATAGGATGTCTGGGGAATACAAGCCTCCGTTTGTTCCATTAGTCTCCTCCCCTGGCACATCCTATTCCTTCAGGGAATTAGCCTGTCGATAAGAACGCATCAAACCCGCAGCGAAGGGTGGAATCCATTTAACCGGGCTTTTGTTTCCTTCATTTTTCAGCCGCCATCTGGAGAATGTCATGGCAACCTTATCACAAAAGTCACATGCTAGAGTGTTGACAGTCGGCGTTTGACAGATAGAAGAGTGTTGGAAATAATGTGACATGGCAGTTCATATATGGTCCAATCAGCTGTTTGCTATTTCACTGAGCTGGACTGTGCTGGCCACAGCAGGAAATGAATGTTCAGAGACACAGAGACGATAGCTCGTTGATCATAGTTTGTATGTACCTGGCCACGCTGTTCATAATTTTACTATTACATTACACAAATAAAGTCTAAACATTAGGATTATCCTGATATTTAATATGAAATGTATTTTTTTTTTTTCTTTATGGATTCATACAAGCTTAGGAGTTTTTGATTTGTCAGTCAGAGGGTAAAAGGTTTGACTGCTGTGGAGATCGTGTAGCTTAGCAGGCACATTTGATTCCATAAATAAAGCTCTACATTTTTACGAGAAAGTGTTAACAAATTTGTGTTTGTGGAAAAGCATAGAGGTAACAGAAAAAGTAACAGAAGACATCCTGAACAGAAAGTCAGAGTTTTCCAAAGAGCCCCAGGAGAGTGTCGGCTCCCTTTTGCACGCATTGGCAGTGTCCATTTTCAGCCTCCTGAACGCAGACATATAAAGCTATATCAAATGAGGAAACACGAGTTACAGAAAAGGCTGGAAGTTAAGATGCACTCATAGTAAATCTAGTTGTACTACAAGCTCATACATTTGGTTTTGCAGTGCCCCTATAAGGTTTGAACTTTTTACCAAAGGGTGACCAGATTTTCAGTGGTGTGTTTTTGTTGTCTGCTCTATATCATACATTGAACTGGGGCATAACTGTGTTTCACGTAAAAAGCCCACACACCTCATGATATCTCTATTTCAAACAAGCACCTTTTTTTCTCTAAGTGAGTCCTTCTTCCCCCAATTGCTGTATGCCACGAGGCAGCAGACAAGCAATTAGTCCACAAAGGCCAGACAATTACAGAGACCGCAGCTACACTTCAAAGAGGACAGGGCATAAATCCTTAAGGGCACTGTCTGCATCCCCTCACACGTCTTCACCGGTTGGCAGTTTGTTATTTAGTCTGCAGCTTGTGCACAGAACCAGCTGGAATGTGTCAGTCTGAGTCTCTGCTGAGCCTCGGGCGAGATAAAGCAGCTGAAGCTGAAGGAAGAGAGAGAAACCTGTCGGTGAATTCGGAAGGAAGACTGCCTCGTCTGTGCTGTTACCGTTTGCTTTCCTGCTGCGCTGCTGCTGCGAATACTTAGTCCATGCCAGGTCTGACCTCGTCTGATGTTTTCACTCTGGATGCACATTTGCATCTGAATCAGCTGCCTCTAAGTCACACAGCATTTTGTTTAATGATAATGAAGTCAGTATCAGAATCAGCTCTATTATCTGTAAACTCTGCTGGGTGGCTTAATGGGAAGATGGACCGGAGAAGGTCACTGACTCAATCATACGGCTGCTAACATGCTATTATCCGCCAGTTGTCCTGGTGATGTGTAAATACACTGAGAAGGCAGTTGGGCTGCAGCAAGAAGAAGAAAAAAACAAATTTATTTTTCCTGTGAGTTTTGGAAAAACATCTCGCCTGAAAAACGAAACCCTGCTTTTTTTTTTTGTTTTGTTTTCTCACAGTGAAAAAATTGGAGGAGCAGATCTACCACAATGAAAAGCTGCCGCTCTCAGCTTCTTGCCAATTTCTTGATTACGCTGTTGTTGATTGGAAGCAAAATACTATCATTACCAGAAATTACAATGATTAGTTGCAATTGCAGCCTGTGTTGAATTTTTGAGAGTGAGGGGTGAAAAATGTGGCATAAATATGGCGACTGGCAAAATTTGAGCTTCATTTTCAATTCAGTTGTTCCAAAAAAAAAAAAAAAACAGAAAAAAAAAAAAAATCAAGAAATGGAAGTTTCATCATAACAGTTCATCATAAAGCTCTTACCTTTGTTAAGTTAAAGGACTCTGATCATTAATAAAGTACATTCTATTCTATTCTATTCTATTCTATTCTATTCTATGCAGAGGTCTTGAACGAAGAAAATCGTGTTAAAAAGATCTACTCTAATTTGCTTCAGAACAAATACACACCTTGGACAGAGTTGTGTCTGTGTAACCATGGGCGATGGGGCTCATGGGAAAGTAGGTCTTTATTCCTTAAAAACACTCCAGATTCCAGCCAGAGGTGACAGACAGTCTTAACAGCACATTTAGATAAATGATTTCTAACAGGAAGTGTTTAGCTGCAACATGCACAAAATAACTCTGACCAGCAGGTTTGAGTTGTTGGTTTCCATATTGCATCAAGTGTACTCAGTGACTGAAACATCATGGCTTCATTTCTCTGGCTTTGGTGCACAGAGTGTGGTTTGTGAAAAAGATGATTCTGAAATGACAGAATAAAATTCAGCTGATCTGTAATCCATCAAATATTTGTATCCCTGTTTTTTTAAGGATTTTACACAAGAGAACTCGCCAAACATTTTCTCTTTCTCTTATTTTCTTTCCCTTCTTCTTCTTCGCCAACTGTCTGACAATCATTAAGGGGCAGTCATCATGTGAAGGAGCTGCATCCCTGAACGTGAGCATTCAGCACCGAGTGTTGTGTAAGAAATTACTACAATTAATTCAGCTCCCTGAAGGGCACATGAGTTGGCAGGAAATGAAGCTACTCGAGAACCATCGACTCTCATCCGTCACTCCAAGGAGACTTAATGTTGACATTTGAGTGGTCCCATTATTTTGACCTTACCTTGTATGTAATTAATCATAAAACACCCCTGCTTGATCAGCCTGTTTCAGCTTCTGTAAAACCGCTGAAGTGCAAAATTACAGCTTCAGTAAGGTGACAGGATCCTATCAGGTTTGTGATTTGCTGTCTGGCAGTATGTGAACTGAAATCTAGCTTTGATTGTTCTCTCGGCCACCAAGGAGTTCTCTGTTTGATAATACTCCTCCTTGAAATCCAGATGAGTCGGGTGAATAATTTTCAGTGCTTTTATTGCTGTATGAGTTGATTCAAGGGGCAGGGCACCTGAAAACAAACCAGTGACACATGCTATTTAACTTGAACTTCTTTTCAACCTCGGATACTCAGGGAATTATTTAGATACCCCTGCCTGAGTGTTATGTGTTGACTGCTTGTCAGGTTTAGAGATATTTATGCCTGTGTGTGTGTGTGTGCCTCTTAAAGCTACACAAACTACCTTTCTTCACTGGTCAAAGCATATTGACATCAGAGCATCTCTGCAGAGCAAAAACAACTTAAAAAGATGCCCCTCAGAGCAAAAATAAGCTTTTTGTTGAAGTCGGACTAACGATAAAGTCAAGGGTTGGAAAACATTGCTTTTTTTACTCGTACAACCTGTAACAAAAGCCCCTCTCCCATATGCATTTCTAACAATAAGAAAATTACGTTATAAATCTTGAGTTTTAATTTTCAGCTTCAGTGTTTTTCCGCTCTGAGCAGTTTTCTTACATAAGAAAATAAAAAAAATTGACAGCACAAAAGAACAGTTGCAAAAAAGTGATGGGTCAGTATATACTGAGTACACCGTAAATGTGTTTGTAAATATTAATGAACTTTCCTCTGTTGATTCTTGATGGTTTTTTTTTTTTAGATGTCAAAATAAGAACCCTCCTCCTTTATTAGGGATTGGAACTAAAACTTTTTAATTAATTGTAAAAGCATAGTCCTCAGACTGAGTGATGTGCACTCAGAGATGCATGAACAATTAATACTGATGAACATTAACACACCCACATGTCTGCAGTTACATGAGTGGATACAAAAGCATGCGCAAAGTGGTGCAAAAAAAAGTTAAAAACAATGCCTGATTTAGCAGTATTAGATACTGCTAAGTATCCACGAAGAGAGTGTGTGTTTAGAGACAGGATTTAGAGGAACATGAGGCAGCTGGCAGGACGAAACATTCAGGTCATTGCTACAAACAAAATTTAACTGCCAACAAAAAAAAACCTTAACTTAAACATTGATCACCCCAAAATTTACAAAAAAATATTTCCAAACAAAATAATAAGGTAGATGTCCTTCATGCCGACAGTGTTTTTTATCCTTCAAATGTCCCTTTTTGGTTTAAATCCACTGCCCAACCAACCCTTAGTCCCAGAAAGATGAAAAAAAAAACAAACAAACCCAATTCTCTGTCGCCAATTGGTTGAACAAGAAATTAGCTGGAAAAATCACTAAAGTTAAAGGTCTTGCCTTGAGTTACATTTCCAGAACTTAAAATATGTATTTTTGCAGGCAAGTCTGGCAGACACGCTCCAGGGAAACATGATTGGATTCATAGGTACGCACAGATTCACACATCTGAATATTTTTGTGTGTACAACGTTTTCTGGTTTTGAGAATATGCCATGTTTCAGTAGGAAATCCACGCAAGTCTTTGTACATGAGGCCCCAGGTGATTAACCCTTGGATACCGAAACTTGGCACCAAAAGACTAGGCATATTTTGATACACAGTACTATTTTATTTACAATGGAGAACATTACTACAAAATTGGACCATTTTGAGAAAAGAATGAGGTAATTTTGAGTTGGATTGCAGCAATACCTTTAAAAACGATGTAACAAGGCCGTGTTTACCACTGTGAGCATCCCCTCTTCTTTTAACACCAGTGTAAAAGTCTGGGAGCTGAGGAGACCAGTTGCCAGCAAAAGCCAGGAGGGAATGCTGGCAGAAAACTGCAGTCTATGCTAATGTGTAAATTTGTGAGATTATACAATATGAACTCATTGAACAATACAAACGAAGAGCACTCTGATCTCTCATTATCTCTTTATTAAGACACAGATGTTTGGGGCAGAGAGTTTCCTCAGTGCCTTCCTTTGGTTTACATTTTCCATTGAGTTTTTTTGCCCCCCCCCCCCCCCCCCCCCCCCCCAACCCCGAGTGTGTTTTGTGTTGGAATATTAATTCCTCACCATGAAGGCATAAGTAGTTGTGCGTTCCATAAATTCATTTTTTCTGCAGTTATGCCATGTCTGATCATTATTATGATTAACCTCATTATATCAGGCACGCCCGACTGTGATGTTTACATTTCTAACATATGGCTCCATCAGCTGACAAATGTGCATTTATCCCTATCCAAAAAAAAAAAAAAAAAAAAAGACTGTCTAAATGGGAGCACAATCACTTTTTAGCGTTAATGGAGCCTTTTCAGATGTGTGAGCTACCCGCAGCCATAGGCACTAATGCACCCCCATACTGTTAGAGATACTGGCTTTTGAACTGTGAGCTGTTATAGACTGGATGGTCCCTCTCCTCTTGATTCCAGAGGAGCACAGCGTCCAGGATTTCCAAAACAGGAATTTCAAATTGGTGAAGTTGACAGTTTTTCGGATACTCCGATTTAGTTCCTGCTTGTATTGAACGTTTCTTTGGACAAAAGCGTCTGCTCAGTGAAATTGTAAGATGATAGAATTGTTTTCACAAATGGCTTCTTCTTTGCAAAATGTACTTGTGACCTTTCTAGGTTGTACCCAGTGACAGTTAGGCTCCAGCCCCCTGCAACCCCAAACGGGATAAGCAGCACGGACAACAGATGGAATACAAATGATGGCTTTGACTAGATTTTGTTTTAAGTTGAGTTTTCAGCCAATTTCACGTTTATCGATTTTCCTCAAAACTTTTTGACTGTTAGACCCAAGAGTTCATCTTTCCCCTCTGATCAGCCCCTCCTGCATGTTGTCAGCTCTGAACACTGCAGTGAATACCCATCAGCAGCAGCATGTTTGAAGTCTTTCCAGAACTTTTCGGAGCAGGCCTCAGGTGAAATTTGAAAGTTCACTCAGACACACAAGAAAACGGGGATACATTAAGAAGATAAACTTCAGTCACAAAGAGGGATTAACCCATGACTCTTTGACTCTTCAAAATATCTCTGTGCTTCTGAAACCAGCTCAGACCTTCATGTGGGTTAACATCTTCTTCTGTTATTGTTATACTGTTACGCTGTTACATCCACACCTCCGTACAAAATTGACCAGGGAAGCAGAAAAATCAGAAGCTGTTTTCATGACCTGCTCCTGCTAAAACGAATAGTCTTACATCTGAGCGATGTGTTCTGCTCGACTGCGTTTGTCTGCCAGCTCGCCTTTGTCAGCGCCAGACTGAAACCAAGGGAGAGAAGAAAGAGGACTACGGAAGGAGAGAGCGGGGACGCTTAGCTCTGCCAGATGCTCACTCGCCACCGAGAAGAGACAAAAGCAGAAGCCAGAGGGGTTGAGGGCGGTGAGATCATCCCTCCTTTCCTCTTTACCTCATCCTTCTTCACTATCCTGCTCACCTGCACTGCAGATAAATTGTCACGAGCTTCAAAGCCAAGGGGAGAGCGAACTTACTGCAGCTTCCAGGTCCCCAGGGTCCCTCGGGAACAGCTAAATGAGCAAAATCCTTAAAAATCCAATTTCCTGAGGAGAACCAGGAACAAGAAAATAGCAGGCAGGCAGTGTCTGAGTAAAAGGAGGTGTCACACTTTGTGGATGGAGGTTTTATTTTGTAATTAAACGCTGATTAGCACATGGGCAGGCTTTTAACAAAGCAGCCTTTCATTTATTTAGTTAGGTAACCATGTATATTAAATCAACTAAAAGCCTCAGCGTCAACAGTGTTGAGGAAGGAGGGCATTAATAATTAGTTTTTGCTTTGCCTTCTAATGACTTTCCCTGCAAATGAAAGCAAAAACAATAAATTAAAGCCGATCTATTAAGTTAATTTAGAAACCGTGGGAGTAGAGGCCATCTCTTGCTGCAACATGAGCAACAATTCATCATCGTGTGTCTGATATCAGAATTTAGGTTTTCTGTGCGTGAGGTTTTCAGTCTGACACGCAGACGAGCGTGTTGAGCGAGTTTAGAAGAATGAGTTTGGACGAGAGGAAAAGTAATTAGAGCTGGAAAAAGGAGGAAAAAGGAAATGGACTAATGAGTGAAAAGTGGAGGAGAAATTAGATTAAACTGAGGGAGGAAGAGACGAGACTTAAAAAGAGGAGGAACAAGGATGTGGGCTGAATCAATAAAAGTGTTTGGGATGCAATTAAAAATAATTTCCCCCTCCTAGTGGTAGTTTTTCGATTTTTCGAGTCTTTAAGTACTTTTGTTTTTCAGGAAACACAACACACAATGATGAAAGTTAAAATAAAACCTACCTACAGGTAAAAAATCAGGAAGAAATACTAAGATTTGTGTCCAACAACAAAACAAAGAATCAAATCTTATTCTTTTGGAAACGGCTTGGATATTGGTCGAGATGATTTTCAGAGTCTCTGCTTTCAGCCACACAACGAATAAAAGTTATTCATATTTGTCTTCAACTATCAGATAAAGAGCACTCTTTTGCACCGTGATTCTCTCAGGTTAGATTTTGGAATTGGAAAGTTGGATCTGTTAATCCCCAAAGTAAAGACGTGAGTAAGAATGTGAATCAGAGGAGGAAGATGGAGGTGTGATGTTGGGGAAAGTGAAAGGAGCTGGGAGGAATAAACAGTGTAAGAGAAAAGAGGAGTAGAGGAGCAACAGGGATGCTGGGAGAAATTTGGCTCAGTGCCGTGATATTGTTACGCTGCCAAATCCCCTCCTGGACCTGCAAGCTCCTTGAGCAGCTGAGACAACTGTGGGAGGTTTGGGAAGCCGAGATCCTCCTCATCTAAGGGCAAAGAAACATCTAGAGCAGTGATGAAGAGGCAAGTCATCATCTTCATCATGTAATTATTAGATTGTTCTGCAGGTTGTGTGTTTTGCAGCGTTTTTCTTAACTCTGTATTCAGATTTCTTACTCAGGCTTAAAATTAAAAAGTCTTCTTTGGATATCTTTCAGTGAAATCTCCTCAGTCTCAGTGGAATAGTCGAATCCACATTTCTTTTGGACCACTGTATCACTGTCAAAACATGAGTGATAAAAGGCATGATAAAAGTTTAAACTGACAGTTTGTGATGAATGGCTGGACCGCTGTGTGCTGACTGAGTTTTCCTCAGAGGAAAGTGGTTTTATGCATCCCAGCGGTGAGTGCAGCTGACACTTCTGTCTGTGTGTTGTCAGCACTGGGGAGTGGTCACACCAGGGAATAGAAGAGATAAATAAGATATCAGAGGCAGTAAAAGAGCATGGACAGCTCGGTATGTAGAGTATGTGGTGACAGCGTTATTCAGCCAATCAGCTCAGTAACTAGTAGGGTTGGGTACCGAAATGCGGTGCCAATTGAGTACTGGTTCTGACGTAACCAGTACTAACCAGATCAAATAAAATAAACCATTCAGTGTCTTATTTCAGTGCTTGACTTTTTTATTTTTTTTCCTCCACCCCCTTGTTTTGGTGTAATCATGCATGACGTCAGTGACCCTTCTCCCTGGCTACTCGGTCAGTACGCTTGTTGATCTGATACTAGTGATGAGAGGATTGATTAGGGTGCTGAAGGCAAAACAATCTGAAGTTTGGCTGCGTTTCACAGCCAAGGATGTTGACTCATCAACATGTAACAAGTGCAATAAAATGATTGCAAGCAAAGGAGTAAATACTTCCAATCTAATGAAACACCTGTCAACATGTTACTTGTATTTATATTGTTCAAAGATTTACTGTAAGTTAATATTCTGTTCAGTTTGGCCCTGGAAATAAAAGGGTATTGTTTTTTTGATAAAGTGTGTGTAGTTTAGTTTTTTGCAAGTGCCGGTTCAAGAACTGTTTAAGCACAGGAACTGTTTAAAAAGTACTGAGGAATCAGTATTGGATAAAACCCAACTGATACCAACCTTAGTAACTAGTAGAGTTCAGTATGTGCTGCAGGACTCTGTTCCCTGCCTGATGGAGGGTGTGTGATGGGTCAAACAACACTCCCTGAGCTTCCCTGAGAACAAACTGTTCATATGTTGACTGAAGGGATAGTTTTCAGTCCTCCTCATGACCCTCATGGCAGTCTGAACTCAAACAACCAGCTTTGAGCTGATGTTTAACTGTACAGAGACTGACATCCCAAACCTGGTGATGTTCTCTGACACGGCACGATGAAGTAAAAGCATGATATGATGAACTAGAGCAAACAGATTATAACCATCAGATTGAATCACACTGGAGGGATTTTGATGAACCTTCCTGCAGGTTATTAATTCAGTTCAGTCATCCCTTATTCGACATGTAACCATGGTTTCATAGAGTTCCTGTTTCCCCAGGATTAGGGCGGAGTTTGAGCCTTTGCTTTGCTGCTGTATGTGATTACTCCACCTTGATGAAGGGTGCTTCATTCAGCTGAGAGGACCTCACTCTGTGAGTGTGGAGAGACTAGTTTGAGAAAAAAAACAAAAAAGCCAACAGATCAAAAATGATCAAAACCAAACTTTAAACCATTATCAAACATCATTTAATGTTTTATGTTCTGAAAATGCTCATGATTGTAATCACAGAACTTAACCAATCATAAAAAAATATGTGCCAAGTCACAACCACATGTGCAACAAAACTACTCCTCTCCTGCTTGTTTTGTATCTTATGTCCATGCTGCTTCAGTCTTCAGAAATAAAACTACAAAATGTTTAATGACCAGAGTAGCAGAAACGTTTCTTTTTGTGAGCCCCTGGAGTACCTGCTGAGTGTCTCACTCATCTTGAATGGTAACTGTGTTTTGGATGTTGTTTGGAGTACCAGGAGGATAATGATGAAGTCTGAGAATATGAGAGTTACTTTATACAGACATTAGCGACACTAATCCGGTCCCAAAGTGTAACCAGTAGATATTGCTTTGAAACAGAGACACAAGCTCCAAAAAAGTTTACTTTTTTCCTCTCATGGACTCCAGAGTTGATATTCTGCTCTGATTAACTTCATACTATTGTCTGTCAGTTGGTTTTCTGTAGCTGCTGTTGGCTCAGGTTAAAACTGATCAGTCAATCAATCAATCAATCAATTAATCTTCATTTATGTGGTGCTAAATCCCACTCAAAAAAAGGTTTCTCAAGATGCTTTCCAAAAACGTCACCCAACATCAAGAAAGGATAATAATTCTGATCTCAACCTACCCCACCATGAGTAGAGATCTTTACAGGACTTAGCAAGTTACAGTGGTAAAGACGGACTTTCTTTAACAAACAGGAACTTTGAACAGAAGCAAAGTCATGGCTAATGACACCAGAGGCATCTCTGGTCTGGCTCTGCTCCGTCATGGCACCAGATCAGATAGGCAAATCAAGCGGGACAGGAAGTCGTGCATGGAAACTGCCTAAAAAGAGCGTGTGACTTTTAAAATAAGATGAACCGTGTCAAAACCAGATCTTATTTACTTGACTAAAGCAAAAAAACGTCATGATGAGTGCAGCCAGGCTAGGAATCAGTTTTATAGCTCGCCATGGATGAAGAGAGGATCATCAATGTAGCAGGTAGCTCTGGAACTCCCCGGTCTTGGAACTCCAGCTGTCTGGTGTTCTGCAATGTGCCGCACTGAACACATAGCTGGTGTATGTTTGCATAGCAACAGAGTGGAAAATTGGTGTTACAGCAGTGATGTTGAAGATGATGATGATTATGATGATGGTGAGTTTGCAATAGCTGCATAGCAGGCTGTCTACAGCAACGATCCAGAGGAACCAAAAAGACAAGAGAGCTCAGGGACTCCCAGAAAGATCCATGGTCACTAATGGGACATAAAGATTCAAAGTTAGTGGCAGTTCCTCGAGTGTCCACTTGAAGCTGGCTGCACAAACACCAGAAATTAGTTTCACGCCAATTCATAATCCTTCCAGTAAAAATAATCATGTTTATGGAGGATGATCCAAGTTGTTATACTTATGAGTTTTGCCTGGACACAGGTATGGCTAATTTGACTGACAGACGGGAACACTGTAGCTGTTAGCAAAGAGGCTGAAGGCCTCAGCTCCACTTCTTTACCTCATACTAAATCGACCAAAGTTAGGTGAGTCAGCATTTCCAGTACAACAATGACAAGCTTTAAAACAAATGGGTAACATCAAGGAGACTGCGTCCTTGTATTATACAGTCTATGGTGTGTGTGTGAGTGTGTGTGAGAGTAAGAGAGTTCCTCTGGGGTCGTGTTGTCACAGGCACAGTTAATCGATCAGCTGGCCTGCATTTCTACCACCACGTTCCTGCTAAGGTGCTTTTAATACTCAGAGAAGCACACAAGAGGACAAGTAGACCCATCACACACACACACGAAACAAACGCTTCACTCTATGACACTTTCTATTCATGAAGAACAAGGTTACAGACACCAATGTTTCATGAATAGCACAGTATCATTACACATTAATGTAAAGACCTTCAGACAAATGAATCTTCTAATTGAATGTGCTTGCAGAATAGATGAAGTGAGCGTAGGTGTCTCAGTCTCCTCCACTGATGGAGGAACTGTCTGCTAAAAAACAGACGTCCAGCCTTCACATTAACTCTCCCCGTTAATGTTAAAGAAGCAGATCACATGTCAAACATGCAGACTGAGCAGCTCTCATTCACAAGAAAAAAGACGCACAGGAGTCTCACCCGAGGACGGCAGATGAAGAACACTCTGTTGTCTGATTACTTCTGATGAAGAGTAATGAACTTTACAGGGGACTGACTTCAATCTCTGCTCATTCATTTAGCTTAGATGATGATAAAACAAAAACAACACCTATCCTCCTGAGCCACTTAACACAAAACGCCTCTGCTTGATTCTAAAATTCCACCAATTTAACTTAATTGTAATACATGCAGGAAAATATGTAAATCAGATTGGTTCCAGCTCATTTACGTTCGCCACGCAGCATCACTAAATGTAGTATCCTGGGCTTACTTTGCTCAGTTTGAGCTTTAAATGCTAATTCAAGAAGAAAGCTATCACTGGCAAAGATGTGGCATCACACCAAGCTTCCATGAGGGAAAAGTTTGCAAGTTATGATTTATCACATTTGAAGTTTCTGCAAATTAGAGCAACATCTCACTGAGAATGTATCTCACAGGTTTTCAGCACTCATGACGTGAGCAAAACCACAAGGAAAATTATGATAGCACCTCATTTCTCATACGTTTACGCTCCAGTTTATTCAACAGAGAGCTCACATGTTGTGACTGTTTCTTCCTCAGACACTGTAATGGTGTTGCTTGATTAGGACTGAGAAACATAAACGCAATTAGACCTCGACTGCCCAGACTACAAACACACTTAGTGTAATTTGTTTTGTCTGGAGGCTCCGCTGAAAGCGTGCTGATCTGAATTACCTTTATGTTTTTTTGACGGAGATTAATGAAGTCAAGAGAAGTCGGTGCATGAACTGCCTGTTACATTAAATCATCGGACATCTTTGTATAAATAATGCACCACTGTGTTTCAACAACAGTCTGCTGCAGGTCATGTTTTAATGTCACCATACAGGCTTAATAACTTCATGTTGGACCACATTTCAGGCAAGACTAAGGATTCATATTAAGACAACGGAAATCTTTTCAACTCGAGAGGTCAGAAAACATTCACTACAGTTAAAAATAATCAGGCCCCTTTAATTTCCATCCAAAATATGTGATGATTCATTAATTTGAGCTGAGGTTTATTTTTTTTTCCACAGCAGAGTTAAACTTGAATATTTATGTTTCCTTTAAAAACAGGATTCCTTTGAGAACTCCCAAATCATTAGAAGTAACAGCAGGGATACTCTTTCTCATAAATATGGTGCTATTTGGAAATTACATGAAATAAAGGGCAAATTAAGGGCAATTCAAACGCCAGGAAAAGAAGCAAAGGAGCAGGCACACTTTAAAAGGATTTATGTGTAGAGAAGCCCCTTGAGACAGTACAGCACATCACAGCAGGGTTTAAGATGCTGGCAGCCAAGGCATACATGTAATGGCATAACCAGGTAGCTGGCAGAGCGTACAGGAACATCTGTGCCAAGTATGGACTGGGGGTCCCAGGGTCAAGATGGCAGACACCTCCTAAGGTGGTGGAGAACAAGCGAGCCAACGTCTTGTGGGACTTCCAGATTCAGACTGACAAGATGGTGTTAGCTAATCAGCCTGACATAGTGCTGGTTGATAAGCATCAGAAGACAGTGGTAGTGATAGATGTAGCAGTACTGAGCATCAGCAACATCAGAAAGAAGGAAGAAGAGAAGCTGGAGAAATACCAAGGGCTGAAGGAAGAGCTACAGAAGATGTGGGGTGTGAGGGCAACAGTAGGACACTGGGGGCTGTAACACCCAAGATGGGTGGATGGCTCCAGCAGATACTGGGAACAACATCTGAGATCTCTGTCCAGAGGTGTGCACTCCGAGGAACAGCTAAGATCCTGTGCAGAACCCTCAGGCTCCATGGCCTCTGGTAGAGAATCGGAGCTTGAAGGAGATACAATACCACCCAGGGGTGGGCGAGGGAAAAATCATTATATAAATCCACAGAGATAACCATAACTTGCTCCATCTAAAAATCAGCAACAATTCAGCTTCAAAATAAAGTTTATTCAGCATCATCTCAAAGAAATGCTCTGTAAACAACTTGTTTTGGAGGGTTTTCAGTTCCCATGAAAGCCAGCTGGCAAAATGTGTTTTTTTTTTCTTCTTCATATTTATGAGATTTATTTCAAAACAGGACATTTAAGAGAACTCCAGCTAGACGATATCTAATAAATTTAGTGACTGGGTATTTTTTTTTTTTTATATATTAAACGTGGAGGAAGGAATCAGGGGAAATTAACTCCAGGACAACAGAGAGAAGAACATCAGTACATAGAATAAGTATGTCTGTCAATATTTGAACATGGAGGATATCTGATGTAGTCTAATTTAATGTTTCATAAGCCTGTAATATACCTCAGCATTAACATAATAAACTTTAAATACCATTTGATGAATACCTTATCTGCAGTTTTTAGAAAGGGAAACCTTTATCCTGATCTCAAGTATCAGACTGGAGTTGATCTGGGCTTTTTTTTTTTTTTTTTTTTTTTTTTTTTGATCGGTATTTTAGCCCATTTTCTCCTTAAAATAAAACAAAAAAAGTGATGAAACCAAAAATGTAATAACTGGATGATGGTGTAACAAGATGCAGAGCCCTAAATGTAATAATTTTTTTACCAGTTTTTACATTACAGGGCAGGCAAAATGTTTTTTTCCCCATTGTGTAATAATTTTATTACATCGTAGAGTGGGTCATTAATTTATGGATTAAAGGGCCTAAATGAAATATCATACCAGTAGCGTAACCATAACCGTAATAATGATAGGCCCCTGTGGGAAAAAAAAAAAAAATAAATAAATAAATAAATAAATTATATATATATATATATATATATATATATATATAGTGCCCCCCACCACTGCCCTAAACACAAGCGCGCGAACACACACACACACACACACACACACACACACACACACACACACACACACACACACACACACACACACACACACACACACACACACACACACAGCCACTCGAGTGAACTGCTATTGTCACCATGTAGACAAATGTTATAGGTGACTGGCCACACACTAATCTTTCAAACCAGTTTTTCAGAACCATGGACAGTGTCAGAAGCTCAATCTTAACACTTATCTAACCTGACCAGCCTCGAGCAATTCCATTCAGAAAAACAGGGGTCTGTGGCAATTCTGGACAGCTGCTTCTTTTTCTTCTTTCATGGGCCCTTGTTGGCGTGCACCATTGGAATTTTATCATACACATATAAATACCTCATCCCCCATAAGAGTTCTACAAAAGCATTTTGTCTGTGCCTGATTGTGTCATTGTTCGTTTGAGCAGACGTTTACAAAATATGAGGAGAAACCCTTTAATGCAAACAATATTTTTGAGCGTTTCTTGTGATATTGTTTGTTAAACTGTAGGCTCTGTGGTCATTCCTGGTCTCCTATACCTAACCAATTTCCTTAAGATAATTTAATTATTAAATAACTAAGCTAACTTTATGATAAGGGTTACGCTGACAGTAAAGTTACTCTTATGCAATCAGCAAGCCTTTAGAGTGCAAGTTGTGTACATTCATGTCCTGCCTGCAGTATTTAAAAACTAATCTAAAATCCAAGTTAAATCAGGATGAAGAATTAGACTCACTGACTCTTTAAATATGATTTTATTTAGTGAAAAAAAAAGAAAAAAAAACAAAAGCAGATGTTTTGTGGAGCAGTTTTAAGTGAGATCATATGCCATTGGTGGCTCTTTTAGTGTCAATACATTGATTAATCCACACTGATCTTGTTTTTACCCTCTGGTAGAGAATTGAGTAAGTTTTCATTCTTTCCTCATTAATGATTGAACTTTGTCACACTCTTTTTTTCACAGCTTAGTCTTATTTCTTATTTTTCCAGCGCTCTGACTTTTTTCCTTTGTGGCTTCTGGTGTTTCCTCTCAGGTGTTGTCTGGTGTTGAAAACGACAACGTGACTGCGTGGTTTGTGAAACTCTAACACCTTTTCTATTCAGAGGAGACACTTTTTCCCTCATTTCTGCAAGAGGCTGCTAAAAAAAGGGTTGAAGTGTGAGCACAGGTTGTTTTAAGTGTTTTTCTGAGGAACGGCACTGCTGGCATTTCTCTTTTGAAACCAGTCACCAGTTTCTGCACCACAGCGAGGAAAAAAAAAAATCAGTAATTCATGTGAAGATTTCGAATTTCCTGCTCTGGGGAGAAATGAAGCTTGCATGAGTCTGTAATGACATGGTCTGTTTCTGCCTCATTTACAGGGATTTTTTAGAGTTTCCAGAGCAGCATGTAGACTTTCAGAGAATAAGTTGGATCCGAAAAACATTAACTGGAAGCACATTAATGCAGACAGGTGTGTGAGGGACTCATTGGTGGAAAGCACCAAACTAAGACTCACTGAGCATAACAAAACAAGTTAGGCAGGGTATAAATCATCTAAAGTTATTATGAATCTGCATTTTTAAATATCGTTTTTATATTTTAAGGATGTTTCAGAGCTCTGTCTGTGAGTGTTTGTGTTCCAGCGTCTCTGTATCTGCATGCAGTCTGGTGTATCGGTTACATTAGTCTGGTTTGGTGCTGTTATCTGTTCATGAGTGATTGTCTGCAGCCCTCCTCCGTCTTCTGGCTCCCTCTCCTCTCCACTTTATCTGCAGCCACATCCACTTGCACTAATACACACAGACACAGCGCTCAAAAATGAGAATTAAAGGGAAAAAAAAGAGAAAATGAATTTCACACTCCAGTCGTCAAGTGAATTGAGTATCATAATTTACATGGCTCCTCTTTAATTTATAAACCTGAAATTCAATTAATTGAGCAAATAGCATTCAGAAAAAGGAATGTCATTTTCTCCCGAGCTCATTAGTAAGGCTGTGACTATTCTTGTGGGGATACAAAGTGCACTGTTTTTTCTATGGTGTTACATGCATGATTACTAATTCACCTTTGTTCCTCAACACATTTTTTTTTTTTTTTTTTGCTTCAAAAAGGGCCCAGCAGCAGGACGAAAACACATCGCTCATGGTTGGAGACTCAGGGTTACTCATTTCGCAATTCTGGAGCCGTGCATATTCCTCTTCTGCTTTATTCATCTCTGGCGTTCATACCAGGCAATCTCACATGTGAATAGGTACTGTATGAAGCAGAGCCATTAATGCCCCGCTGAGTCAAGGATTCACTTTTCTTTTGGATGAGCACGGTAGATTTCCAGGACTCTGGAATGCATTGTGCCTGGAGACAGGATGCTTTCAGGTGTTTTTAAATACATATCACAGAGGAAATTATAACTGAGATTGTCATTGTTGTTCATTGTTACTGCTGAATGTAAGCATTCATAGAAAAATGTCTGAAAGAATGTGCACTAACCGGTTTCATTGTCCAGTTTTCATTCATCATGATTCGAACTGTCTCGACATGAAAACAACATTTTTCGGCATCACTCTGTACAGAAGGGTATTTTAAACACAGCTCAGTGTGTGACTGGGTGTGTCTGTTCTTATGGCTTATATAAATGCAAAGAAAAACAATAAAAAAAACAAAACAAACTAAATTATCATGTCCTTCATGTTTAGCTATGCAGGTGTAGCAGAAAAATCACAAAATCCTTTCCTTTTGGGAAAAAAAAATATCAGTGCCAGCTAAATTTCTGACTGTTTGTTGATGCCAAGAAATCTTTTAAAAATTAGCAAGTACATGTTACATCCTTTTTGTAGGATTTTCTAATTGGCTCTCTGCTTGTCTTAAAAGCTGTGTCTAAATTCAAGGCAGCTGATGCAGTAGTAGTTTGCTGGAATGCTGTACTTCTAAAGTGTTGCTAGGGTAACGCTAAGTGCTAAGTGTTGCAGAAGAGTTGCCAAAGTTCTGCCAAAAACGTACAAAAGTACTGCTTGATTGTTGCTAAAGACGTGGCAAAAAGTGGTTGAAGAGTTGTCGGTCCATCCATACATACATCCATACGAACATACATACATACATCCATACGAACATACATACATACATAACATCATTTTAGATTACCTATATTTTACACATTGTTTTTGGTCTTTATTTTACACATTGTTTTTGGTCTTTACTGCCCAGCCTTATATAGAAAACTACATATGTCATGTTTGAATTATAATTTCAGCAAAGGATGATGTCATTTTATGTACGAATATTTTCTCTCCGTCATCGCCTGCTGTGTTATCAGTCCAGAGGTTTAACTCTGGGTCAATGAATGTGTGTCACACAGTCCGTCCTATAGATATGCAGTATTTGCATACACACTGTCTGACAGGAGGACTGGAATTGGCAGAGGAAATGGAAAAAGCCAGCATAGCAGCAGGATCTCATGCCTCAGTACACTGTGAAGTGTCGAGGGAGCGAGTTGGCAAAGCCCTGCTTTACATTCAAGGCTGAGTGGGTCCGTTTCATCCAAAGGTTATACACTTCATATTAGTTCAATGAAGTGGACAAGTCGAGATAAATGCCAGAATGAAGAAATGGAAACAGAAATCTGCCAAAGAAAAGTTTATGTTACAATAGTTTTACTCAGCATTTTTAATCTTAGCTTGTGTTGTTGCTGCACTGGAAGGATCCAACAAACTCAGCTCACAGATTATTATAAGCATAAATTAGCACATTCAAACACCTCTCTTGACTAATTCCCATACCCATGGGATCAGAAAGGATGAAGGTTCACTCACACCAACTCGTCAAATGACCATTCTTATGAAAGTGTTACTTGAGCATCATTGAAGAGAACCTCTCTGATTTTCTTGCCAGAGGGTGAAGAAAAAACTACTTTCTCAGTATAACCCCCCCCCCCCCCCCTTGACACCTTAATGCTAATAATTATAATTGACCTTCTTTTTTATGTAAATGGTTTTGATAATAACCACCTTTTTAGTTACAATTTTAGGCATTTTTTTCTGAACAGGACATCAGACAATTGACTGTGGTGAAGAGAGAGGCAAATGCAGCATTAGTCATTTCTTGGAGTCAAGGACTACAGCCTCTGTCTATGGGGCGTGCTTAAACTGCTGGGCCCACTTCTTGCCAATAACATCTTTATTTATAGACTACTTTTCTAAACCCACACAACAAAGTCTGCATTGATCTGGTTTGGTGTTTGCTTACATTGGCAGATAAACACTAATCCAGATCAATGTGTAACCTATAGACGTGGACGTTAAGCTGCAAGAATGACGGGCTGATGGTGCTAGCTCTGCTAATGTTAGCTACACTTGACAAATCCATTGATGATATACCTGCAGAATCTGGGTAAATGTCTTCAGTTCTGACTATAGAATGTGTAATGTGTGGATTTAGTATCATCTGCAGGTGCGATATCGCCAAGGCTTGATTCAACCTAGGAATAAAGCTGAAAAACATCCCCACAGCACTACCATGCTTCACTGTAGGGATGTCATTGTCCAGGTGATGAGTTGCGTCTGGTTTCCTCCAAACATGAGGGCCTGGCATTCACACCAAAGAGTTCAATCTTTGTCTTATCAGAGCAGAGACTTTTCTTTCTCTCTGAGAGTTCCTCAGTTGCCTTTTAACAAAGTCCAGGCGGGCTGCCATGTGCAGACTTAGGAGTGGCTTCCATCTGGCTACTCAATCACACAGACCTGGTTGGTGGATTGCTGCAGAGATAGTTGTCCTTCTGGAGGGTTGTCCTCTCTCCACAGAAGACCGCTGGAGCTCTGACAGTGACCATCAGGTTCTTGGTTGCCTCACTGACTAAGGTCCTTCTCCCCTGACTTCCTACTCTGTTAAGATGGGCAGCCAGATCTAGGAAGAGTCCTGGTGGTTCTGTACTTCCTTCATGTACAGATGACGGAGGCCACTGTGCTTATTGGAACCTTCATAGTAGCAGAAATTTTTCTGAAACCTTCCCCAGATTTGTGCCCGGAGACAATCCTTTCTCAGGTCTATAGACAGTTCCTTTGACTTCATGCTTGGTTTGTGCTCTGTCATGCACTGTTACCTGTTGGACCTTATATGGACAGGTGTGTGCCTTTCCAAATCCTGTCCAATCAACTGAATTTACCACAGATGGACACCACCTAAATTGTAAGAACATCTCAATGATGATCGGTGGAAACAGGATGAACCTGAGCTGAATTTTGAGCTTTGTGGCAAAAGCTGTGAATACTTATGTACATGTGAATTCTTTCAATTTTCAATTAATTTGAAAAAAAAAAACACCTTTTTTTCACACTGTCGTTATGGGTTGTTGTTTGTAGAATTCTCAAGAAATAAATGAATTTATTTTATTTTGCAATGAGGTTGTGACATAAAAAGGGGAAAAAGTGAAGCGCTGTGAATACTTTTTGGAAACAGGAAAAAAAGCTTTTCAGACCCACACTGTTTAATCTACCATTCCGTAATGTGTTTCTTTTTGCCATAAAAATCGACTTCATTGAACTGCTGTGTTTGTGGTTCCTGGTGTTTCTGCGGCAGTTCTGACAACTCGATCAAGGAAACTGGACTGCGTAGAGTTCTCAACTCAACTGTACACAGTCCAGTTGCCTTGTTGAAGTCGTCAGAATAACCATGTGTAGTGAACCCAAGCCAGAAGACGATGAAACATACTGATGTTTCTCAGAAGCCTTTATTTATGTTCAGCCATATCCGTATTTTGAACACAAATGTACACCTTTTGTCCTTGAAATACTGTAAGAGCTACAAGACAGACAGATAGCCTGAAATTAGCTTTTACACAGCGTATAGTACAAAATGAGCAAACAGAAACCAATCTGTGTGTCCTGTGAACAGCACACAAATACATCAATCAAAAATTTACCCGAACAAACCGCAAAGCTATAACCACAGTACAACTTTTAGCATACAAATAAGCTAGCAACAGGTTTGTATGACTAAGATGAAAAGTATGACCGTTTATGTTAATGAAACATCTTAATGCATAAAATCACCATGAACAAAATTAAACACACACAATACCTTGTTCGCGTTCCAGCTAGGTGCTAAATTATCCATAAGACCTCTCTTTGATGAAGAGTGATGTCGTGAATCTTTCCTTCGATAACCTCTCTGGTGAGAAAACCTTTTTTGTTTGCATGTCAAGTTGCACCTTTGCAGTTAGTCTTCATTTCCGCTAAGTGACTGTCAAAATAAAATACCCTCATTATTAAGGTGACACAAATGAAACAGGCATAAAGCAAATAGATATCTGAAAAATAAGTTGTTTTTGGGTCATTTACACCATGATCTGGATGAATGAGAATCTACATGGATTTTGCGGGCAGCCTCAAGTGGATGCAGTTTTGACTTGTCTATTAGTCTAGATTTTAAAAAGTCAATTTTGGAACATCTTCAGTCTCAAAGTGTGAAAGTGGCAAAAGTAAGCTGGATAAAGGAGGCTGTGGTGGTTAGTATTGTTACCTCACAGCAAGAAGGTTCCTCATCTTCTTGTTAGTGAGGACCTTTCTGTGTTGGGTTGTCGCGTCCCCCTTCCTGTGCTTGTGTGGATCCTCTTTAGAGCACCTGGTTTGCCTCCCACACTCCAGTAAAGAGCTTGTTAGGTCAACTTGGTGCCTCTAAATTGTTTGTAGGTGAGTGTGATGTGTTGTTTGTGAGGCAGCTGATCACCTGTCCAAGCGTCTAATGACCGCTGGCATCAGCTCCAGCCCCCTGTGCATTGACAGGATGAGGAATGAAGATAATGGACGGAAAAGGAAGAATTCTGACTCAACGAAAGACACAGCATTAATCATAAAAACTACAGTTACTATAAATTCAACAACAGATTTCCCTTTTCTCCTTATTCCTGCTGTTAAACACTCATAAAACTTTTTACAGCACTAACATCACAGCAGGGAGGCTGTAAAGAGTATTATAATCACAGGCATTTGCAGCCATTATTTAAGTAGCTATACTTTACACCATACCATTGTTTTTTTTTTTTGCTTCATTTCTTGAATCCATTTTTATTCTCTGCTGGCACAGTGTTGGGAACTGCAAATGTTTCGTGTTAGTGATGCAGAAAAGAAGAGTGAAGGTTTAAAGGGTCCGTGTTCAACCTCTTCCAAGCCTGGAGAGGAAATGTTAGGCTGGGAGTGAAGCTGTCATGTGGAAGGCTTTTATTAGATTGTTCCAAAAGCAAAAAGGCATACAGTGAAACAATTTGCTCTGACTTACAGACTGTAATTTCTGCCATGTCGCTGTCATGGATAGTTGAATATTGCGCAGCCACCATTCATGGAGTGATATCCCGGGCTGTAGATGCACTTTCAAGATGTTTTTGTACTTTCAAGCGAAATGTCTGAAGATTTGAAATACAATTTTTCTTTTAGCAGGTGTCTTTCTGTCCTCATTAATCCACATCTCTACCCTTCAATGACCAGTCCTCACCTCTGTAGCTGAAACCAAGAGCAAAATATGACCTGAATTTACATCTCTCTTTAAGGAGGAATTAAATGAATGAAGTGCAAGGTTTGCTTTCCTTGTGTACAGTGTTTAACTGTGTAATGAGTCTCACTTTCTTTGTGTCTCTCTCTCATTATTTCTGTAAATGGGCTCTCTGTGTGATAATTAAATGCAGTTCTTCAACGAAGAAAATGCAAATGAATGGGACAAACCTAGCAACAAGTTTTGGGCTCTTCACCGCAGACACGCTGAGCCAGGAAGCGATTCAGAGGCAACAAAGGCAACAGTCTCCATTGTGATCGCAGCAGAGGAGCATTTCATGTTTCCACCGTCTGCTCTGTTTCTGCAGAACATAACGAACCTCTTCACTTCTTGCAGACATGTAACATCCCTGCACTGCTTAGGAACAAATCTGAGCAGGACAGTTCAGCCGACAGGATCACGTTGTCTGTAAATGTAAAGCATAAACGAAACCACAAATCTCTGTCCTGACAAAGGATCTGAATAACAACTATCGCTCTCCTTTGTAGCTTCACTTTTTAAATCCCATCTCTGTAGCAAACTTTTGCACCACATAAGAGTCCATAGATTCATGATAGTCAAGGTGAAAGCAATAAAACAAGAATATAGAGGCCTTAATGTGTGTCTAAATAATGGCAGCTCATCACAGTAAATCTCTGCAGATGTATACAGACCCCTGGGTGTCATACAGCCTCATCACCTTCATTTCCATCGTCCGCATTAAGCCTGCACTAAAGGAGCTTTCAAATTTCTGATAGATGACAGCAATATGGATAAATATAACAGTTTTGCCCCAGGTCCAGACACAGGAAATCTCACAAACTTTCCAACAAGATCATCATCAGTCTTAGTGCTGTTAGCTGCTTTGCTACCTGATTTATCCTTTCTCTTAAGCCCCTCTCCCTGTCAGTTTGACTGGTATTTTTGACAGACAAGCTGTGTTTCTGCCACAAATCAACATTTCTGACGTGTATTTATGCTTCCTGTGTACTCCTGTCTCTATGGCTGTGATTATTGGGCTTTCTTATTCACTCAGCTTGCGTCCTGATTGTTTTCTTTCCTCATGACAATCCACAGAGTGCGTACTCAGCTGTCCTCATGTTTCCTCCATGTTTTCTCACTCATCAGGATCATAAATACTGAACATGTTTAATATTTATTACTTCAAATCAGTGCCCTGTTCTTCTTTCATAAAGCAGAAGAGTGTCGGCTCAAACTTTTAATGTCCCCAATAAACAGAAGCATTTTCAAACATGAAATGCTGACAAAAGCCTAGGGCTGAAACAGATTCATTTCCACTAGCTGATTTTTATTGAGAATATTAAAAGTCAAACTTTATTGCAAGTGCTGACATTTTTTTTCCTGCTGGATCATATTCTTTGAGTCACCAGCAACAGATTTGGGGAATTTGTTTTTAGTGTGAGCACGCCATCTCTCTTTTCTTTACAAAATCTTCATTTAAACAAATCGAGGGAAGCAAAACTTTCACCACACTCTACAGGGCAATCTGCCACGTTTACTTTTATTATCTTCAAGTGTGTACTCCTCTTAATGGGAATGAGCTTATCTGGGAAAACCAAAACACAAACTATATGACAATGCTTCTGGCTTTTTGTTCATAAACACCACATTTCTTTTTAACTTATTCCAACAAGGTTATACTAAAGCTATACTTACATAATTGAAAAGTTTAAAATGAACCTAAGAGAGGGATAAAAGAATGTTTGCAAATAAATTAATATGAAAACGTTTTAACGCCTTGCTCAGCTTTTATGTTTTGTTGCCTCTGCACAAATCGACAACTTGAGTAAATTTTTATTTTCCCTTTTTATTTTGTAAATATTCTGTCATTTTTGAAAAACAGTCAACAACCCAAGACAATGACAGTCAAACATGGGCTCAGAGATTTAACAGAATAAAATCACATGCTTGGAAAAAAATAAAATAAAAATAAGATTGTTGAAGAAGAAACTTAATTTAAAAGAGCAAAAGTTAATAAATAAATAAGTAAATAAGCTGATTTTTTTTTCTTTCACAGTCCAGAGTTATTCAGACAACTTTCACAGAGTGATGAAAAAGTCCAGTAAAAGAAATAATCCAAATTGAATGCATTAATATGAAAGTGTTAAAACACAGGTGAGAAACTGTTGGAAATGGCCAGCCTTCATCATCCTGTAAAATATTAATTTGTCTAAAAGTAGAGAATCCTGTTTACCTTTTGCCATTTTCCTGCAATGAACACGCAATGATGTGGATGGAAGAAGTAGAAGGAGACGCCCGAATTCTCAGTCTATGCCAAATTTATTAATTACAATGAATCATGAAATGTGCGAATAGAATCTCTGGGTTCTGAATTAGCGCACCCTAACAACAGACAAGTGTGAGGTCTGACTGCATTAGAACCCTCGGCTAATGTCCCTTGAAACCTTATATAGTTAGAAACTCCTATTTTAGACATTGGTTTCTAACTCTTGGGGGCTTTCTTCTTCTTTGTCATCACACACACACACACATACACCAATAGCTGGTTTCCTGAAAAAAGGAGTTGTTATTTCACACCACTCCACAAGCACGTCTCACACAGGCATACTCAAAATATACCACTTATCAGTCTGTAGCTGGGATGGTGGGAGATCTTACAGCAGTTTGGCCTTGAGTTGGATACTTTCCTCCCACATACCTCTCCCTGCATCTTCCTGTTTTTTTTGCAAAATTAAGTACATGATTAAATGTCAGGCTGACATCTCAGGGTTTCCTCATATAATCCCTCTGTGTCTCAGTATAAGCCTGAAAAAGTATAAACGTACAAAAACATCAACTTGTAAAAGTATAAGCCTGCAGAAGTATAATCCTGCAAAAGTGTGTCATTCATACTGTGGATATCTGTTCTTCCTTGTGTAACTGGTCTGGATCTGCGTTGTGTTTTCCTTTTTAAACTCTGATGAAGGACGACCGACACAGGATCTGGCTCTATCTTCGTTTATTCTGTTGAACTCAAAAAAATCGAGCCCCAGAGTTCCTATTAATTGTGCAGCCCGTCTCCGCTCCTCTCCCCAGAGATGACATAGAAAAGGGGAAGCGCACAGCTGCCACTAACTAAACAAAACATTACATATTTGGAACATTCATTACAATAATCATACCTGTTGAACACAAAAAAATCGAGCCCCAGAGTACCTAAATAAAAATAAAATCTACTCAGTAAACATAAAACACATCATACAGGAAAAAGGCACACAGGAAATAAATAAAAAGAAGTAAAAAGAAGCGATTGAATCAACCAACGAGCACCTACCTCTCCCCAGAGATGACATAGAAAAGGGGAGAGGGCAGGGGGCAACCCAAATAAAAGGGAACACAAGACACCAACGAAGAAGAAAATGAACAGAAGACGAGGCTGCACAAAAGAAAAATAAATATTTAAAATGAATTTAACTAAAAGAGGCTCTATAACGGATGGACTCAGGTATAATTTCTGTAATTATAACATGACATTACTCAATATTTTTAACCCCGTTACACTTGTACCGAGTGATCTGTAGCCTCTCAGGACCTTTTAACCTTCCATTACATATCCTACAATACATGACTGCAATGAGCACAATCATCATTGATTAACACACAAAAATATAGTGAATACAGCTTAATATTTCCTTCAAAACGAATGTATGTTTTAGAATCAAAAAATTAAAGTACATTAGTTTATGAAGAGATGTTTGTTGTGACAGTTTCTGCCTGTAAAGATTGAAAACGTGTAAACCGCAAAACTCACCAGGACAGAAATTGTTGAGCTGAATAAAAGAGCCTGCCATAACAGCTCCCAGGCTTGCCAAAAGAAGTAGAGAGAAAGAGAGAGAGGAGACAATAAAACCACTCACAACTATCCAAACAAAGTGACACCTGGTTGTTCAAGTTGTTGCACACATGATCAGAGCATCCAGGGTTTTTTTTTTGTTGTTGTTTGTTTTTTTTGACTGAGTGCAGGTGTGTCTTCTCTTTCTTTGACATCTCACCTGTTTGTTTCTGATCCAGCTTTGTTACCTCAGCTGCCAGAAGTCTGATTTGGTTTCACTGTCTGAGTGCCAGTTACGGAAAGTCAAAACGACCTCACTGAAAACAACTACAAAACAATAACCTGCATGAAAGCTGGAACAAGCTACATCTATGCCTCACTCAGATGTCTTTTCTTAGATTCAGCTTTGATGAGAGCGGCACAATGAACACAGTTACACAGTCTGATTATTAGTTAATGAGTGCATTGCAAAGCTTGAATTTAGGCTGATCAGGTTCCTACAGCTTAACCAAACCAAACCAGAGTGAAACGTCTCTGTCTCCACTGTTAACCCACCTGTACTTGAAACATATGAAAGGCTGCCACCTCTGAGATGTAACGGACCGTGAAATGACAGCATTTTCTGGCGCAGACGTAAACGTGTGACACTGAATTACTGAAAATTTCAATCTGCACTCAGAGGCATGCATCGCCTCTTGTCCATGATTGCTTATGGGTTCTGGGATTGAATGCAGCCATATGAAGAAAAAACAGCCATCAGCTTCCCTGATTTAAAATGAACGCAACATGCTTTTGCATTCAGAGAAACTGTTAAATTTTCATAATTTTCACATTTTCTTCATGGATGTTGCATGATTGATAAATGTGCTCACATATTGCACATGACAAAGATGAGCTGGGAAAGCCAGGGTATCTTCCTTCATAGCAAAACTGGAGATTAAGAAGGTATATTTATCTTATTTATTATCACAGGTCTCTTTATTGGACCAATTATGATCCATATTCACCTGACATTCCAGAAAAACAACTAATTTTAAGTACAGATATCCTGATTCTGATCTCAGCTGTCAGATTGGAGCTGTTCTTGGCATTTTTAATAAAACTAATCGTCATTTTAGCCTATTATCTCATCAGACCTTTAAAGTAAGTTGCCATGAAGCTCAGTTAGCTGCCAGATGCTAAAGTGTCAGTCAAACTGAGCAATCTGAATTCACCCAATTTCATTAACTTGATAATAAAATAACAAATGGTACATGCAATAAAGCTTTAGTGGGAAACACCAGCCACACTCAAGCTTTATTGCACAACACACAACAAAAAGTTGTGCAGCTCCATTCATCTAACCTCTTATGCTCCTGTTATCTCTGCAAAAACAAATATGGGATCAGGATTCAATATCAGCAGATGTATAATTCTGTAAAATCTGATTAGGACCGAGAGCCAAAAATGCTGATTAGGACATTGATAATAAGATGTTACAATCAAGAAACAAGGCTTGAATTGGTTGAAATGATTGGAAATATCTGCATATACAGGAAACAGAATTGTTGAATCTCTTGGATTTAGGGATGCTAGCATACAATAAATGAATGTTGTTTATATCTACTATAGATCCAAACACACACAACCCTGACTCTTGCAGATGCCATCATATTTTCAACACAAAGTTTCATTCAGGACAGGAACGGGGAACACTGCTAGACTCTGCTCCTTGTCTGTTTAAGAGCCTAGAGTGATTGACTTGATGGAAGACAGGTGTGCAGGAACGCCAGAGAGAGTCAGCACGGGTACGAAAGGTGCCTATGCACAGTCCAGATACAGTTTAGTGAAATCTTACTATATAGACTTTGGTTCTGCTTGTGGCCTTAACAGAAAATGTAAATGTAAACATAATTTAGAACCTGATTCATTTCAGTTACATAATTGATATATTTTGAGATGAAGGCTGGGGGCCGAATGAAAATGGTCCTTGGCTCACAATTGACACCTGGGCCTGACTTTGACCTGCCTGTCTTAGGAGGACCAGTTACTTTCATGCTCAAACAGCACCACTTACTTACCATACCTAGGCTTAGAAACAGCCAATCAGCGCTCTTCACCTGCAGACATGTGCAATGAGTTCCTCCACATTAATAGCGTTTCATCTCAAAACCTTTTAAATTCATGCATCTACGCTCAAGGTGAAACATTTTCAATACTGCTTGATTCATTCAATCAGTTTTTGTGGTTGATGGTTATTCTGTAAACAAAGCATTACCTTGGCATTTCAAGCTGTTTACACATGCTCAGGTATAAAAAAAACAGATGCAGAGTGTTTGTGAGCTGGTGGAAACCTCACATAACAGCAGTGTCTGGTTTTGTGTTCAAATGTTTTCATCACTCACTGCCAAAGCTAAGATTCTCTGCACCGGCTGTAGCAACAAATGATGAAGTTATGATTAATAAGTCATTGATTTTTATGTGTATGTCCCCAGTAAAACAACATATTGAAGGACGAACAACAGCTATGTTGTTTACAAGAGCAATTTATAACAGGTGTATGTCTATTTTTACACCATCTGCACAAACCTGGAGAGGGCATGAAGAAAAACACAATCTGAATGAATACAGTATAATAAATGCACCCATCTATCTCTGTTCCCTGCATGGTTGAACACAGATACATACTATCAAACAAACATGCACCCATTTCTATTACCTACACCATCTCTTCCTTTACGTTCAATCCATTCAGAGTGTCACACTTCTGTATTCCCACGCAGCTGTGTGAGATTGCAAAGACCTTTATGACCGGTCACCAAGTCTAATTTCCTCAAGTCTGGAGAATTGAAGGACTTTGCAATAACAGATGATGAACGTGCGGCCTTCTGAAAGCTGCCTCTGTGTTCAGTGTGTTCCCAAGAAATCTCAAGAATCCCGAGTGAGGGGAGTGCAGTGGGTCGCGGGCAGGCAGGCGTTGAGAAATGCTGCGAGTATTGCCTGCCTCTTTATTATTTTGGGAAATATAAGCTTGCTTGCTCTATTGAATTTGAATTGCCTCCAACTCACCTGTGCATAGCATTCTCCTGCAGGGAATAACACATTATACTCACACCATATGCCCTGTTTTCCCCCCTCACTGTAACACAATAAATTTATATTGAGCACAACATAAAGAAGACTTATTCTCCTTCCAGTGTGAGGGCTTTTATTCTGATGGAGAGAAGAGTGAGGGAGAAGATTAAAACCTTGTTACAGTGTCAAACATCAGCCAGGCCTCTGACAGCTTTGTGGCTGAACATGTAAATCAGACGTCCCTGCAGATATCCGCGCGCTCAGTTTACCAACTTTATGACACAACAGGTTGTGGCTCTTTTCCCTCTGCCTCTGCCTCTGCCAGAGCAAGCACTTTACCTCAGGATAGTAAAAAAAAAAAAAAAAAAAAACAATTTCATGTCACTGTGAGCACAATATCTGAAGCCTTCACCTGCAGACAGCAGGACGAGTGTCTCGGAGGCTGGAGCCCATCAGGAGAGCAAACTGAAAAACACTTTTCAACAAGACGAGTTGAAAGAATCATGTTCAGAATGTATCTGTCTGTTTGCTGCATGCATTGTGTCAGACTGAGTATATTTACTACATATTCATAAAGACAGGAGGAACTCAAGGAAAGGACATATTTACTTTAAATGTGCAGAGCGTAGGCTGAGTTTCACTCTGCAGGATGAAGAAAAGACCTGAATCAATTTATTTTAACCTTACAGTATTTAGTAAAAACATAACTGACACGCACATAAAGCATCCGTCTACAAGCTCACTTCACATAAGTGTTGGTACAGCTCGTTTTTCCCATGTTAAGCTTCTCTTAGAGAAAGACTGTGCAGTCTGTTGACACCAGTGTTTGGATGACACCTCGCTGAATAATTCATTACACACCTCTCCAAACTGTTTCTTATTTACAGCAGGGAGGACCTGTGTTTTATTTGGAACAGGATTTTATCATAAACAGGCTTTTAATCCTGATGTCTGTTTAATGAAAACTCCAAAGCTCACAGGTAAATCTCTGTGTTTACCTGATGTTCTGATTAGTGAGACTGAACGTACGTTTATAAAGCAGTTTAACATCCACAGAGTCTGTTATGCTCTTCACTCTGAAGAGCATAACAGTGCTTCACTTGTTTTTTTTTACCCAAAAACAAGTTTCATCACTTGATATAACTACAGAATGATGGATGTTGTGACAGCTTCTCAAAGTGAAGCCACCACAATGTTAAATGACTGCTAATAGTCTCACTTCTATATATTTTCCAGGTCATAATCCATCTTTTAAAATGAGATTATCAGCACCAAAGTCGATTGTTTCTAAACACGTTTTCTCATGATCTGTGGTTGGGACACATTTTCCTGAGAGAACATGAATCCATTTACCACACATAGATTGAAAGTCCTTTTAACGACTCTACACAGGCTGACAAAGTTTAACACTAAGAAGCAAGAGCTGTTTTATTTCCTGAAGAAAAGGATTTCTTGGATTTATTTTGTAGTAACACTGGAGCTGGACTGCTAGACAGAAAAAAGACAGAGTAGAAGAAAGCTAAACAAGAGATTGATAGAGCACAGGCTGAAACACAAGTTAAACTGTTTGTGGTGAAGTTCATTCCAACCCACATGCAGCAGTTATACTGCAGTGATCTGTTTAAACTTAAGAGTATCAATAAAATGAAGAGTGAGGCTACCTTAGCTCTGCTTGGTGAGGTTAGAGTTGGTAGATGAGCTCTGGTAGGACAACCAGGATTCACTAACATTACATGTTATGGACACGTCATAGAACACCAGACTGTGAGTAACACTAAACAGATAGTCTGCTCACCTTCTGGACACTAAGGGCATGGTCACACTGGCCATCTATACTGTGCTCAACACGCTTCAACCCTAAAGGCCAGTGTGACTGCAAGTCTGCTGTGCTTGAGCACGGTTCACTTCTCCTCTTTGGCACGCTTTAGAGAGGTGTGCTTCAGCGCGGTACACTTCATGCTTGTGATCGTTGCAACCGCTCCTCTCGACATGGGGGTGTTAGAGGTCTGTGTCGGATCAAATCAACTTAACATTATCCCAAAAATGACTTAAGTCGTAATCACGCTCTCTGTGTCTCACTGTGCTGACTCCCACCGCAATGTAAACAGATGCTTTATGGTGATGTAGCCACGTAGTCTGGGTATATTGGAGTATTGTGACCGCAGGCCATACTGGCCAGCGGAGGAATGGCGCTGTGGGGGTGGAATCGTACTTGAGTATGGCATGGTTTGGATGGCCAGTGTGACAGCGCCCTTAACTACACTACAAACTGACTTTTCAAAGTTTGATTGTTGTCACATTTCAACCAATACTGCTATGTAACTATAAATAAATACATCACCTCATTACTTTGCATCCTGGGAAAAGTTGTCTTTAACAAAGCAAAGTAAAGTCACAAAAGAAGATCTGCTCTCCAAAACAAACGCACACCTTGGCAAGAATCGCATCTTTACGAAAGTGGGGGATAGTGCTCATAGGAAATGGAGTCTTTTTTTTTTTCTCAGAAAAACACTACCAATTCTGGATTGTCCTCACAGCTCCTTATAGATACGCTGTGACCTCTGACCCTCATGAAAGTGATACTGCGACCCCTGTCCGTGGATCATCAGCTGATGATTTTGTAAAGTCTCTTGCCCCAAAGAAGCCTTTCTCTGCAGTGCTGCTTGTTTTTTTTCCCACAGTTTGATCAGATAACTTCTGGTGTTGGTTGGTTTTAATTGAATTACTTATTCATGCACTGGGGCTCATTGTGTTTATTGTAATATTAGTTATCTGGTGTCAGCTGGAAGCGTAAGATAACAGACAAGTGCTCTGGGACTGACGGCGGATGGATTCTGAGGAAGTAATGACTTGAAGACTGAGACTGTTTGTTTGTTTTTCAAAGAGAAGAGATAAGGACTGAAATAAACCAAACTGCCCTCGCTGTCAACCCAACAAGAGTACTGCAGGTTAATAAACCACTCAGAAACATCAGTCAGAGTCCATTCAGGTACTTCACATCATGATTATCAACTCAGACTCAACTCAGCGTTGTTTTATTAGTCATATTCAGGGTCTCTGAGGTCAGTGGTACAATTAAATAGATTGGTCTGAGTCAGTTTAATGAGTTGGACAGATGGACTACAGCAGTGTTTCTCAAATTATTTCAGATCAAAGATGACTTACCCCCCAAAAAACACCTCACAGACCACCAAGCTAAATAGCCCCGGATAGCCAACTGATGTAATATAAACTGGCATCATACATGTATTGGCTGCTAGTACTGGCACGTACGTTAGCTTCCACCATGGTGTCCTCAATGCTCACTGCAGCTGAATCATCTTGCTGCTGCACCTTCTAATGGCCTGTGTTGGAGGTCTTCTTTTTCTCATTTGATTTTCTTTTTGATGTCCCTGACTTAAGCCACCAACACATGGTGATTTTCCCTGTAGGCTCGTTAATGGAGTAAGCTAGCTTGACCGTTTTGTTTGGGAGATTCAAGGAAACTTTTGTGAGTCCCGACAGACTTTTTTTTTTTTTTTTTTAATGTTCCATTGACAAAAAAAAAAAAAAAAAAAAATGACAAAAACAAACAAACAAACAAACAAAAAACATTAGGAGGTGCTGGTGGACCACTAGTGGTCCAAGGACCACAATTTGAGAAGCACAGGACATTACTGTACACATCAGAATTAAAGGTTGAAAGTCTGAAATAAAATTAGGTGGATGAATAAATTAAACTAGACAATTTCCACGGAAATCGTGAGAGGGGCTCGGGACGCATGCCGGCTGGCATACTAAATATACTTCCTGATATACTTTGTAATGTGTCCTCTCCCTAATTGTCCCTTAATCACAATCATAAACGCACACATGTACACATAGGCGGTCTACGCTTTCCTTTAACTGAGTCACGTCCTGTGGTGGTGTACTATCAGCCCGAAGTGCAATAATTGATTGATTGGTTATCGATTTTAGCATTTTGACACAAATCAGATTTCAAGCAAGAATATAGCTCATTTTTAAAAATTTGAAGGGCTTTTATTTTGAAATGCTACATCAGAATGAGCTGATATTAAATGAGTGACATCCTGGGGTGGTGTACTATCAGTCGGACGTGGAATAATTGATTGATTATTGGTTTTAGCCTTTTTATGCTAATCTGAAATCAGGCAAGACTGTAGCTCAGTATCTGGAATTTAAAGGGCTTTTATTTTGAAATGCTACATCAGAATTGGTTGAAATTAACTGAGTCGCATCCTGAGGTAGACCTCTACCAGCCTGAATTGGAATCACTGATTGATTATTTATTTAAGACTTTTCATGCTAATCTGAATTCAGGCAAGACTTTTGCTCAGTTTCAAGAATTTGAAAGGCTTTTATTTTGAAATGTTAAATCAGAATCAGCTGATATTGATTGAGTGACATCCTGGCGTGGTGTACTATCAGCCTGAAGTGGAATCATTGATTAATTATTGGTTTTAGCCTTTTCATGCTAATCGGAAATCAGGCAAGATTATAGCTCAGATTCTGGAATTTAAAGGGCTTTTATTTTGAAATGCTACATAATAATAAGCTGATATTGAGTATGTCTTTAAATTTCAACCAGGATTTAGAGTAGATTATCTCTGTATTATTCGGGTCAAAAATTTGCCCACGCGGCCGAGTTGAAAATGAGTGATCCCCATAGATTCAAAATGGAGTTTTAAGTGAAAAAACTCAAAACTTTGTGTTGCTTTACCTTTGTTTTCTCAAAAACTGTTGAAGATAGCAGAATGCCCCTAGCAACTTAAGCTATGGACAGATGTGTCAACATTTTGAAGCAAGAATGACGTCTCTAGCTGAAAGTATGGCAAGGCAGGAGCAGTGTGAAAAAGTGTATTTTTTTGGTGTTCTCGGGAAGCCTCCCTATTCATTGTCTATAGGACTTTTTCGTCGGTTTTTCTGGGGGGTTTTTCGGCCAAAAAACACTGAAATTCTTAGAAAAGTCATAGCACGCCATTCTGGACCGAGCCGCACGTTTTGATATATAATTTGTTGGGGTTTTCTTAAAGCTCTGGGAGGAGAAGCGGTCCAAAGTTTTGTCCTTATGAGTCATCTTTCATGTAGAGCTGCATGGTTTCCATGACGATTTAACTGAGAGCAGCTGTGGAGATCAAGGGACACCTCTTTGTGACAGCTGTTCTCTGCTGTTTTTTGGGATGAGGCATGTGTCCGAACAAATGCTCGCTGTGGCCAAACCGTTATAGCTATCAGAAAAACGAGCGCACCGTGAAACTCCAGAGTTTCGGAGGAATCCGTCAATGTCAAGTTTATATTTGTAGGGTCAAGAATTTGCCCTCACGGCCGAGTTGAAAATGAGTGACCCTTTTCTGAAAAACCCGAGAGATTTAAAGTGGAAGTAAATACAGAGGGGTGGTCAGGTTTGGCTGACAGTTGGCCCTTTCCTGACTAAGAGCTCCATCCTTTGAGTTCTAAGGCTGCTTTGACAGAAGCGCAACGGAAATACCTACGTTTTGATGTAATTTTTATGACCGTGGAGTGAAATTTGTGGTCCCACGAGACATTTGTTTGGGAAATTCCTTGTGTGTCATGAGCTGCTGCTCCCACTCTAAATGATGATGTCACGCACTGTGAGAGCTGAGTTTTAGTGAAAAAACTCAAAACTTTGTGTTGCTTTACCTTTGTTTTCTCAAAAACTATTAAAGACAGCAGAATGCCCCTTGAAACTTAAGCCGTGGACAGATGTGTCAACGTTTTGAAGCAAGAATGACGTCTCTAGCTGAAAGTATGGCGAGGCAGGAGCAGTGTGAAAAAGTGTGTTATTTTGGTGTTCTCGGGGAGCCTTCCCATTCATTCTTAATGGGACTGTTTCGTCGGTTTTTCGGGTTTTTTTCGGCCAAAAATTGCCGAAATTCTTAGAAAAGTCATAGCACACCATTCTGGACCGAGCCGCACGTTTTGATATATAATTTGTTGGGGTTTTCTCAAAGCTCTGGGAGGAGAAGCGGTCCGAAATTTTGGACGGAAGATGAAAAAGAAAAAAAAAGAAGCGCAACGGAAGAACAATAGGGGCTCGTGGCTTCGCCACGAGCCCCTCTCCCCCATAGCTTTGCTATGGGGGAGAGGGGCTCATGCGAAGCCCGAGCCCCTAATAAGACATTTAGAAACAAAAAGGTTAAAGAGCCAGATACGGCTTTGAAAAAGTGCATTTTGCTTTTACAGCTTTAATGGGTCTCTTTCAAACCTGGTAAACTCCATTCACTGATCAGAGGTCAAGAGCGGAAACTTCAGAAAAGCTGCCCAGAGACCTGGAATATAAAGAGTTTTCTTTGCTATCACTAAGGTCAAGATTAAAATTCAAAACGGGTCATTGAGGTTGTTTTTCTGTTATCAATGCCAACGGTTTAGACCTTGGACTTACTGCTTCTACTCTCCAAAGCAAAAATCTAAAGCAAAACAAAAATGTTGAAAAACAGAATCAACGCTGTTATTTTTATGTCTAAATGACGCATGAAGCACAGAGCTGATTGAAGAATCCTGCCTGATAAATGAGATTATATGAGAGCAGGAATCGGAGAGGGATCTGCAGCAGAGATGATTTTAAGAGTTCAGTTTCAACCAAGAAAGACGCATGTATACAGAATTAGTTTAGATTTTTCTAGAAAGTGATCTGAATTTCTAGGTCAGTGTAGCAGGTGAGCATTTTGGTGACAGACTAGTTTTACTTTGAGTTTCAGTGACAAACAGTAGCTAATAGAGCTGCAGGTTGATCCCAGAGGGCAAACAGACAAAAGCTCTGTAAGTACAAGCATGTGACACTGAACTCTCTGTGTACTGACATCACATAATGTCATTTAGCTTTCCTCACTTTTTTTAGTGTGACATCTAATATATGCATTTTTTCATCTGCTGTCACCACCGTGAGGTGAGCTGTGAATGGCAGCCAGCAGGCGAGGACCCGAGGGCGACGGGTTAGATCTCAGAATAACTCTGAAGGTTATAAAGTTTATGTTTTATTCAGATGTTATGATGCTTTGTGCTGTTCTCTTAGCATGCCTGAGAAGCATGTGCAGTGTGGGCGAGATGTGTGTTTGCTTTAATTTGGGTCTAAAGGTATCATTTAAAGGGCAGCCTGCTTAAAGAAAGGTCATCAGCTGGCGTTATCATCTGCTGAATAATAAGATGATGGGTTTGCAGCCAGACTGCATCTCCATGAGGCTTAACTCGGGATTAGCATGAACACTGTACATGTTAAACATGCTAATGCCAATGTTGGTGTATTTCTGCAGTGATAATGGCATTCTTCGCTTGCTAACAAGTTTGTCAGAACAATTTTTAAAGCTGGTTTCATTTTACCGACACCTTTTCTTGACCATCATGGAAAAATGTTTTTTTAAGCTTAGTTGTAGTGTCTGTGTTCAAATTTGAGTTTCTACACTTCCAGGACTGTGACAGGTTACGTCTGTTTAGGACCCTTGGCTCTTTGCTGCTGCTCTCCCTGCCTTGACTCATCATGTATGCATATAGTGGAGACAAGAAGGTGTGCTCTCCTGGCCTCAGGTTTTGGTATTCCATGTAGGCATGCAAATATTTCATCCTTTTCATGAGAGTAGGTGATGGTGCTCATTGGAAATGTAGTTTTCATACTATAAAAAATGTTCCTTATTTGTTTGGCAGAATCCTCAGAGCATGAAAACTCCACACAGCTGCTTTAAAATGTGACATCATCATCATCTGTAACAGGTCTTCACTTTTCGTTTTATTTCTGTACAGAAGTGTAGGACAAAATAATCTTACACCTTTCCTTGAAATGAACACTTGATATGATTTATAAACTCATCAAAAGATTATCTGAAACCGTCATTTTCTATAATGGGTCTGTCAACCTTTATAAACTCTGCTGTCGGTGTAATCCCCCCTTTAACTGGTCTGCATGCCAGTGTGACTATAGATGTTCTGGTTTCTGTTTGTCTGAGTTCAATTGTCCATTAGCACTTCAGTGTGCTGTGACCACATGCAGAAAAGCTTTTATTATTCCAAAGTCAGAGTTCATTTCTCACGGCTGAAATTCCACGTATTGCCTGAAAACACAAAAAAGTGGTAGATTTGTTTTATCCTGGAGGTTTGATTCATCTGACAGAAACAGAAAGAGATTACCTCAGTCTGTGCATATGAATTGAATGTTGAATTTGATGGAAAGACAAACAGATATCTCAGAGAGACACAGTAGATCTGTTTCCTAAGTCCTCGTTCAGTTCTGCAGTCTCTCTTCACTGAAGAGCTTTACATATCAGAGGGGTCCCTTGTGGCCTTAAACCACAGGACTTCTTCTTCTCCGTGCACTCCAACTTCCTCTCTGAACAGCTGGCTCTCTAGCTGAGAGCCGTCGAGCTGGAGAGGGCTGAGCCGCGTTTCCTCCTGGCAGTGATCGAGCTGCTCTCCAGAATGCTTTCCCCCGGTGCAGGATGCTTCTTGCTGTTTTTGGCAACCTGGGAGGTGGGCATCACATCTGGTCCTGCACTGTGTGGAGGCAGTGAGAGAGAAGTAAATTCTCTTAATGACCACAGGCTGGCGGTCCGCCCGGTCTGCTGCAGTCGGGTGTAAAACTGGACTCCTGCTCTGGTGGAGAGGGAAATCTAAAGATGGAGAAGTTTTCTGAAACCTTGAAAACACTTCAGAGTTTTAAAGCAGTAGACTGAATGGAAATGAGGAGAGCTTGTAAGAGAACACGAAGCTGCATGTTTCACTGTTTCATTGTCTGGAACTTTTGTTCTCCAAGGTCACACAGTGTGTTGTGAGAGCAGCTGTGTCCAGATGTGCAGTCAGTCAGCCAGTCAGATGGATGATCAGTGCTGAACATCCGCAGTGGATCCATTAATGACTGATTCATGCTCTAACTTCACGCTACCTCATACATGCAAATGCTGTCCATTAAACTTCTGAAAGGTGCCAATTTATTATTATTTTTTTTTAATATTTGTGGTTTCTGCAGGCTTTTTGAGCCTGCAGTGACAAAAAAACACCTTAGTGAGTGAAGCCATTGGTCAAAAATGTTACAGTAATAGTGTTTCACTCTCTAGTGTCCAGGGTAGCACAGGTGCTTTGCATATTATTGCATTTTAAGTTTGGAATGGTAATAGATTTGAAACCAAATCAGATAGATTGATTTTTCTTTTTGCATATAAAATCTGGGGAGTTACACTTTCATACTGTGTTTTCAACATGTCCCAGGGCGCTGTTTTCTTCCACTGATGTGTTTGCATAAATCCAGTATAAAAGCATAAACAACAAAAACATTATTATCCAGACTGCGGCTGGTCACATCCATGTAGAAAATGCATCATCTCGGTTTTTACATTTACATTTTTGAGAGATACAGCCATGACATTTCAGTATTTTGCTTTTGATATCAACGTGCACCTGTTTTATTTACAGAATCATCTCTAAAGTAGAACTGTGGGTCATAGTGACGTGTTGTTGCTCAGTATGACTACAGCTTTCTGTTGATCTTCTCAGTATTTACCTCAGGGTAACTGCTGGTAAATGAATCTCTGCTCTGATGGCTTAATTCTCTCTTTCAATGATCATGGACAAAATTTACTGCAATATTTATAGATTTTTTTCTTTTTCTTTTTTCTTTTTGCCTAAAATTATTTGTATTCTAAATCTGTGATATCTATCTGATAACAGTTTGTTTTATGTGATTTTTATAATTGTAAAGCTGTGAGAAACCTGAATTTCTCTAGGGGGATAAATGAAGTATATTCTGTTCTGTTGTTCCGTTCCATTCCGTTCCGTACCGTTCCGTACCGTTCCGTACCGTTCCGTACCGTTCCGTACCGTTCCGTACCGTACCGTTCTATCCCGTTCTATCCCGTTCTATCCCGTGCTATCCCGTTCTATCCTATCCACATGCTTTATTTCATTTCCCAAGTCAAAGAAGAACCCATTCAGGATGACAAATATCGTGGGTATTATTGTTTTACATTTATTTTGTTATATATTTATACAATTTTAATTTCGATTAGTATTTATTTTGTATGTTTAAACTATTCAGGACTTCATCTGAAATACCTTTACCTGCTTCATACAAAAGTAAACCAGGCATTCAAAAATTAGAAAAAACAACCTCAGGCTTCTGACAGATAAGGCTCCTGAAGGGAGTCTTTGACTGATTATGAAACAGGCTGGGCTAAAAGTACACATGTAAATTTTCTTTAACCTGATTAAAATCTTCCTGTTTGAGATTCCAACTTCAGAAGTCACATGGACGCTGAATAACACAATCAGGCTGAAGTGAGCATACACATGTATCAACACCTAATCTGGGTAAAATTATCGTAATGTGCAGAGCTGTTCAGCTGGGCTAGTGTGTCAGGAATAGCAGAAGAATAAAATGTTCCTTCCACCTGTTCCTGCTGTTAACAAACGTCACTGTCTCTGCATCACTGTATGTGTCACAAATAGTGTTAAAAGCACACCACAGCCGCTGCACAGCTCCATATGGCTCCCCGTCATCCTGCAAGTTCACCCTCCTTCTCTCTTACATCTGTGACTGCGACTTAGGATTTCTGTATTTTCTTTGTTTATTTGACATTTGATAATCTCAAGTTCTTCTGAAGTCTCTAGCAGAAAGGTTGTGATGTCTGGACAAATTTTGTTTGAGACTATGGTGTCTCCGCCGGTTTTGATGAAAAGCTGTCTGTTTCATGAGGCTGATGTTTGCAGTAAAGATGACTCATTTCAACAAAAGAGAAATGATCGGATAACTGTTAAGCCCTGACTGTCAATGACAAGACTGACACTTTCTGTTTCACACATATACAGTGGATCTAAATCATAGTTGGTCGTGTTTTGCTTTTATTTTGAAAGGGCAGCTCTAAAGATGGGAAATGTTGGTAGGAAATGAAAGCGGACATGCATAAAAATCCCTCCAGGACCAGGAATCAGTCCTTTGACCAGTGCTTTGAGGACTGTATCCTCTGTACAGGAGGCTCCTGCTCAGTGAGCTGGGCTAAAGCAGTGTGTCCCTATAGTGTATTCATTACGACCCTGTAACCACTGTGAGGGGGCAGGTGTCAGACACGGCAATTACAGCACGCTGCCGAAAAGTCTCTCAGCAGCACATGGTGTTCATCGAGAGTGACACTCTGCAAAATACCTCAGGATCCAGACATGTTTCAGCCCGGATATTTACGAGTATGACCCATTAATGATGAAATCTGAACTGGAGGGTGTCCAACCACAGCTTTGTGAAGTGGAGCACATCTGATCTGCAGAATGAGAGCACATTTGGTACCATCCGAATCCAGAGTTAAAGCATTTTCCCGATGTGACTGATGCTGTGTTTTAATGCAGACTCTGTATTTTTATGCTTCAGTCACAGAGTGATGATCTGCCCCAGATTTGTTAAATCTCCTGCCAAAGAAATAAGCCAAAGAAATGGCGTATTTAGGTGTTTTATTTGATGAAAACCTGAAATTTGAAGTATCGCTGCACAGTGTGAGGAAAGTTTTGCGATCCGATATAAAGCACGTCAGTAGATTTGTGCTAGATATGACCCAGACTCTTGCAAGAATCATATAATTTTTAGGATTGGTTATTGGAGTTTTAGTGCAGTATGATTCACGGTAAAAAGAAAAGAAGAAAGATTTCTTTGTCAGAAAGAAAAAAAAAACTTGTATGGGACAAAACAGACGACCACGTGTTTGTAACTCTTTGAATTGCTCCTGCTACTGTTACACAAAGGGCTGCATGATGAATGTGACTGGCCAACAGAACTTGTTCAGATGCTCCAACACATGAGGTATCAGCAGACAGTGTGTTTGTCAGATGTGAAAGGGCTGAATCTCTAAAAACCTGCTCAAAGAATAAACAAAGTAAAGTTTCAAATCTTGTCCCTGGAAGAGTAGATCAGAGTATCAAAGAGGTGAGGAGCTGTGCTCTGTATAAAGCAAAAGCTTTATAATCAAACCGGCTGAAGGAAACTCTCCTTACTGAGAACAAACTGTTACAGCATGAGAGAAATGAACACAGTGCTGTGTTTGTCAGGTTTCAGTCTGACAGCTCTGATATTTCCTCCCTAATCTGACAGACTGTGACAGCAGAAGTGTTAAAGCTGTTGAAGAAGACCTTTAACTCTAACTTTGAGACCGTTTCCTCCTCGGGGTGACCTTGAGGACTCCTTCCCTGCTGTCTTTTTGCAGAACACGGAGCAGTGAAGGGACAGACAGGGTGCATGCTAAGTGGAGGTGGTGGCTCCTGTCATGGCCGACCTGGGTGCTATCAGGAACGAATCAGTCGGCTGTGTCTGGATGACAGGACTCTGCCTGTGTGTCTGTCACTGCTGAGCGTCCCCAGGCGTCCTGCAGCCGCTGCGTCACGGCAGCTGGCTCAGCATGACAAGAGAGAAACTGGAGGAATAGAGGAGTCAGCAGCTTAACTCTCCCCCAAAGTGATCCAGATTTATTACAACAAAAAGGAGGAGTGAGCGAAAAAATCTCATGATGAGTCAACCAGTTTGTGTTGATGGATGAAAAGAGAGAGGATGCAGAGTCCAGCGTTCGTTCGCATTTACAATTTCACCACTAAACCAAACCATCTTTGGGCATAATGACACCTTTGAAACTCAAAGACAACATGAAGTCCATGTCTTTAACCTGTATCACTTATCTGTCGAGGGACACCAGAGCACACAGGAGATTCAGACATAAAGGCAATGACTAAGGTTATTAGTTAATGGATAAGATGATCAAAAGAAGACATTTCTTCATTTAAACTCCAGAATTTAAAGTGCTGACCAGTTACAGTCCCATAAGAATTTCTTTATCTAAAATTACTGTTTCCCTGAAATAAACCACTCCACACTATCTATTTTCCAACAAATAAATATAATACTCTATCATTTCTCTTATAGTTGTCTAGTCTAGCTGAACACAACCCTGTTAACATCCTGTCATAGATACTCACCCTCTCTTCTGTTCCATTTGTCTGAGATTCACAGACGGAGAGTTCCCATCATCTGTGCTGATTTTTTATTCGCTTATCTTGACCGTAAATGTTTAGTTTTGTCACTCAACATTGTATGTTTAAGTTTGCTCTGTTTGTAAAAGCTTTGTTAGCATGTTGCTTTATTTCTTTATAGTTGTTTACGTCCTTGACCGTTTTGCTGTTCCCTTCCACCATCCGTTATTTATCGTCTTACATTTTCTGTGCTGCGTTTACGTCTGCAACATTAACCCAGAAATTTATTTGTGCACTACGTCCCCTGTTGGGGTAGCACCCGTTCATTTGTTTAAAGAAGTGTTAGATCTCAGTTTAACAGTAGACACAGAGATGCTTCACTCAGGCTCACTTCAGTGGAATTAACCCTTAAGGAGACACTTATTGTCTTTTGATTCATTTTTCATGAATCTTTATTAAAAAAAATGATTAAACGAAAGGAGAAGAAAACATCTTGAGTCTCAGGGGTCAGACTGATAATTCCTAATTTGCTGTTGCAGCATAGTGTGATTGCAGTGGAGTGTGCTCTGCCTGCTTTTGCTCTCCACATGGAGTGTGTTTATACACTGAAGCCTTTTGAATATAATCAGTCAGCTCTAGTCAACACTTCTGATGCTGGAAGTCCTGAATCTGTGTACAGATCCTTCTTGATCCGTAAATAGAGATCTGACTATTTACCTCATTTTGTTTCCCAGTTTTAAACTTTCTCAAAGTAGAGGGCTTATTTCTTCATAGTGATGAATCCAAAAACTGTTCACCCTGTGACAGAAAATGTATCCTTCCAACTGTGATGATTGAATAATTGTGACAAGTATTTTTCTTGATGGTTAACATGGTGAGATCAGCACAATAGTTGTTTTATGTGAGTATGAAAGTGTAGAGGTGTTAACACTCAGCCAAAATCGATAAATCATCTCAGCCCGACAGAGCTGCTGGCATGGCTGCGGTCTCCTGTTTTGTTCCATTTAATAGGATGTAGATCATCCTGACTTACAGATTCTGCATCAAAATGCAAAGTCTGTAGATGAAGGAACACATTTTTGACTTCTTAGGGCTCTGGTTTCCATTTTCAGTCTGAGTATTATCCACAAAGACAGGCTGCATGTAGGGAAAGCCTGTAGAGATCATAAAAAGGAGAATGCATGATGCCGTAAAATAATCCAGGAGCCCATCAGCTGTTAACCAGTGAGGATTAAGCTTCCGTTAATGCCTGTGTGTAGAAATCTGCGTGTTGTATCAGACGTTCACACTCCTTAAATCTGCGGTCTGACTGTGAAAAAAAAAAAGAAAGGCGCCTCGGCCAAAAGTCCTTTGATGCTTTCTTCTTTTGCCCCTGCTCCCTAAAGCTTTGCTACCAACATGCAAAAGGCGTCCCAGGAAGGGATGAAGATGGCGAACAGGCATCATCTTGGCTGTGGCAGACATCCTTCCTCTTTTTCAGACCATTTGTAAACAGCTGTGAATGTACAAATAACAAAAAAAAAAGAAAAAAAAAAAGAAAACTCGACATTCAACATATTCACCTATAACTCTCACTCCAGTTTTTTTTAAGTGTTTGTTTTCTATTAGGGTAATTAATTTCTTCTTCATTTACATTAAGCTTACTGCATCTCTCTGACAGGTCCAATTAGTCGCTCAGGATGACTTCTTTCTTTGAGAGAAAATCCATTTTCTAAGTGTGCGTGCTGCCCCCGCCACACACAAGAACACTGATTATTCTGCAGAGAGCACAGAGACAGAGAGAGAGAGAGAGAGAGAGAGAGAGAGAGAGAGAGAGAGAGAGAGAGAGCAGGGGAATGCAGGATGAGGACCTACAACCAGAACACTGTGCAGCTCCACCAGTGGCCTCCATCAGTCACCAGGAGCTGTGGATTGGATACAGTGCACAGGTAGCACTGCTGGCAACATGATGGAGGAGCCAACGGCGTGATTACGCTGTTCGCCTTATGAATGGAATAATAGAGAGAGGCAGAGCGCAGTGCTAAATCGTCCTGATGGAGGCGAGACTGTAGTGTGCGGTGGGGAGGAGTCCTAGGCCCTCCCATGTGACCAGGAGAAGATAAAGGACTGACAATAGATAATTAAGGAACTGCCAGGACTTCTTTCCTCCTCACACGGCAGTTTTATTAAAAGGGGCTTAGTAAGAAGGAATATTAATAAAAACTACCAGCCTGGGTGACTCAGGGATGAATATAAATTGGGGCCGGTGGGGGAGGAATGCTTAAGGGAGCGTTTATCAGGAGTAAAGAAGAGGGCTGGGCTTGTGATCATGGCTGAAATGAAGCTGCAGCTCCGTGTTTCTCTGGTGAATAACCAAACATATGTCATCAGCAAGAAAAGCGCTTTAACAGCCTTCCATGTTCACCTTTACACTGCTCTGCATACGTGTATGTGTGCAGTTTTGCACCTTTATTGCTCCCTTTCCTCTAAAATTTTCCACATATCACACCTTTTCTGCTTATAGCTGTAATTACTCTGCATCATCTCCTCCTTTAAGACCAGGGGAATTTAGCTTAAAGAGGGGGTATTCTCCTTTCTATATTGTAAAAATGGTCTGTTTTAAAGATAGCATGGGATCTTTGCAAGACTTGCTGAAATGATGAGTTCATCACATATGGATCAACAAACTGGTCCCAGGCCTCAAACACCAAGGTTTGTCTGTAGCTTTACTGGCCAGTCAGAGGGAAGGGTGTTTGTGGAGCTGGGAGTCTTAAAGAGACAGGAACTAAAACAAAGTGTTTCAGACATAGGCTGATTGGGATTTCTAAAACACCAATAGGGATTTTTTTTTGAGCTGTAAATTATGTAAAGCTTTTATGGGGATTCTAAAAGGACAGAATAAAGACTAAAAAAAAGAAGAACAATAACCCCTCTTTAATTTTAATGTGAATCCATGATGATGTATCTTTTACATCTGAGCTATTCTAGTAAAAGTATCTAATTACTTTTCTCAATGGTGCTTCTAAGGTTTTACATTTATTTATTTTTTTTTAACATAATACTTTCCCTGAAGTTTCTTGTTTGTCATTTCACTAAGACATAATGAGAAATTTCCTGACTCAGTAGGCCTTAGTTGTATTTTTGGTATAATGCAGAATTTGCTCTTGTTCACATACTAAAAGCTGCTTTTTCACCAAATTAGCACGCATTGCTTGAATAGACTGAAGCTTTGAAAACAGCCAGAGTCATGGCACAAGAAGCGCCTCTTCATCTCAACTGAGTGAGTCTTTGTTCGCTGTAAATACTCACACAGAGGCTTTGCTGTTGCCAGCTTCAGCAGCATGAACTAAAAAGAAACACTTTGTTGGGATCTACTTTTATTTTACAGATCTTGAAGGAAACAGCATGATGCAGATTTGCAAAGAGTGAAATGTTGAAAAAGTCGAGGTAAACAACTTTTAACACCCTTGTTTGTTGACTGGCGGCTATTTTTGATGCTTCCCAATGAGGGAACTCTCAAAACTGAGCAGATTTGTTGCCTGAGTTGACCTTTTTGAACCACAGTTGATTGTTCGCCTTCTTTGCATGCAGACATCTGTTTATAGAGATTTATAAATTGTTGTCAGATCACCACAGACAGGCTGGGAGATGCAAATGCTTGTGCTCTGCCTTCCAAAATGTGGGATATTTTGATTTGAAAAAATGGCTCAAAAGCCCGGTGGCGTCCAAATAACTTCAGCTTTTTGCTTTTAACTTTTAATGTGTATCAAGAATTATATTTTTAATGGTGGCAGTCATTTTTTCTTTCAGCCTTCAGGCATTCATAAGTTAAATCATGTTCTTGCCAATCACATTTTCCAAAGCGTCCACAGTATCACAGCCTTTTCTAGACAAACAGAATAGAAACCATTTCATGGATTTCACACAAACTGACTCCAAACTATGCTGCTCTGATTTCACAGACCTCCCCACAAGTCATATCCCTGACTTCTCTTTCTTTTCTAATTAATAATGATTCTTTACAATGCATGCCTCGCTAGAAGATAAATATACCCAAAGGGACGACCGAGTCTTGACCTTGTTCTTGTAGCATTTCTTGTTGAATAATAATTGGCAACAGACTCCAAGAGGAAACTCGTAGACGTGTGATTGTCTGTGCTGTACAAAGAGATGTTTTAATGAGGAAAAAAGTCAATGTCGTGTTTGTTTTCATGTTCTAGTTTTTATTGTTGGGTAAAATGACAAGCGTGTGTTCTCTATATAAATAACAATCACATGAAGAACATACAAGACATGGCTATGATGGAGGTGAAAGCTGTGTAGTGATTACAGAGTGCTTGTGCACTGTATGGAGATGATGACAGCTGTATGTTTTCATTTCCCAAAAAGGAGGGTGAGGGTGAAAAAGAAAACGGACAGAAACCTGCGTGAATCTGTACATCGATGGAGAAGTAATGAGGTCACAGTCAGCCGCTATGTACAGAACATAAAGAGAGAGAGAAAGGTCAGAGGTCATCATCATCATCAGCAGTACAGTTGGGTTTAAAGGTCTGAAAAGAACATGTGAAAGGATCAAAGTGAATCAAAATCGAACATTTACGGGTAAGATTTTACAGGAAAGACAGAGTGACTTCATAGAATCTGTACACGTCAAAAGTCCGTACTAAATTTGCGATACAGTTGCCCGTTGTGATTCACAGAGTCATAGAGTGCCAGGGTGAAAATGCATAGAAATGTGTCCGGCTAAGGAACAGTTCCGTCGACTCATCGGCCTGCGTTCAGAAAGAGCTGTTTCCAAAACACAAAAACACAGCTAACCTCACTCCTCAGTGAGCTCACTCTTCATTACTCTGACTTAAAACATTTTTTTTAACCTGCTGTCAAAGCGAGCAGCCTGAACCTGACAGCTCATCCTAATTTACTCTGTTCATCTTTTTCTGTTCTTTTGGTCCTGGGCTATGCACGTCATGACTTCGATCACACAGCCAAAGTTTAATCGACTCCCTACTGAGGAAAATGTTCAAATTTCACAAAGTGTAGTGCATAAAGCTGGTACAATTCAACTAACATCACCACTGACTCTCTGCTTTGGACTAAAAAGGAAAATATATATATATATATATATATTTATATATTTCAAAACCTTCCTACGCTGGTTAAATTTGATCAGAGGTTACAGATCGCACAACAGTAATGAACCGCTCAATCTCTTAGTCTCCACTTCAAACAGGATGAGCTCACAGCGAGGGCTCGTTTTAATTAGACTGAGGCGGCTGCATTCGAAGAAGAGACAGACAAGAAAGAGAAGGAGGAGTGTGAGGAACAGCGTTCACCACGAATGGAGGGGTCAGAGAGAAACGTGTAGTCTGCAGTCACACGGGGAATAATTACGCTAATTCCTCTGATGGAGGGAATTTTCCTTGAAGGCACAGGAAAAGGTTTGGGATGGAAAACTTAAAATTACAATCTTGACATTTACAGTATATATAATAGTTTCTGCCAATTAGCTTTAAATATTGGTCTTGGTCAGAGATTATCTACAGCATTCCCACACTGAAAACAATCAGTTTTGAATAATAATGCAAGGTTGTACATGTTTATGGATTCGCACCAATTTTTCCTGAAAAAACAGAACCAGCAGGCAACGTAATGTTGACTTTAACACGAATCCACCTGTGGAAAAAACATCAAAACTTGGCTTTCAGACAATCAATTAACAATCAATTACACCTTCGCTTGTTTTCTTTTACGTTTTTTTTTTCTTCAATGACAGTCCCTCATCCAATGGACTTTAAAAATTTGAAAGTATTCACAATTCACTCCCACAAAATTAAAGAATCTGCAACAGAATTCAGTGCAGCAGTACCTTTGAGGAAAACAAAGCTCATTGGGTCTTTACAACGCAGCCTAAGACTCCCCGACCCACACCACCACGTTGCCTTTGAGGACGTCTGTGATCTCACAGTTGAGCTTGTTGAGGCGTCCATCCAGGATGAAGAGGGACTCTCTGGACGGGGTCATGAGGTACTGTCCAAACAGCCCGCTGCTCGCCATCACCCTGTTCCTGCTGCTCCATGGCCACTCGAAGGACCTGGTAGCTTCCTTCAGGCTCTTGATCATCTTGACTTTGCCGGAGCTCAGCTCCACAAACAGAGCGTCAGTTTGACGGCCGGAGCTGCCGAACACGTTGTACTGGTGGACTTCTGTGAAGGAGCGTTGGAAGGCTAGGTCGGACAAGTGGAGGTTGGTGTGGATGTCAAAGGGCTCCTGGATTTCTCCACGCTCTGAGATCTTTTGGATCCTCATCAAGCCGTCGCCGTCATCCACAGTGATCAAGTAATGACCATCTGGAGAAACAAAAGGAGTGCCAGTGACGTCACGGTTCAGACCAATCACGCTGTCTGTTACACTGTCCAGAATGAGCTGTGGCTGTGTGGCTCCGGTGGAGTCAGCCCTGCAGTTGACAAAGTAGTAGCCGCCCAGATGTGTGTAGGCTACAGATTTGGGGATGCAGTTGTATTCCCATAAGCTGATGTTTTTCACGTATGATGTTGTCTCCAGGTCGATCTTGTGGAGAACAGGCTCATTTCTGTGAAGGATGAGGCCAAACCTGTGAAGAGAAAAACAAAGACAAAATCGATTCAATAACACAAGTTGTTCTCTCATTTAGACCCTAAAGCAGGCATGTCTGAAGTCTGTCAGCTTTTATTTTACACAAGGGCACAAACAAAACTAGGAAAATATGAGACTTGAAATGGTACAAAAAATGCTGCATAAAAATGTTCAAAATGCAGTTGAAGAAATATTTGGGGTTAAAATTGTTGTTTGCAGTTCAAAATAGTCTGAATTAGAAAAAGAATCCAGATAAAATCAATCCTGACATATTTTTCCCATAATGGAGAACATTTTCTTTGGTCAGAAGCAGAGTTTGCTGATGTTTACGCAGCAGGTAACACTGCAGAAAACTGACCACTGGTATCGAGAGACACCTGAGAGACGGGTGATTTCACAGAAGATGCTGGGGCATCAGTAGCATGGGACTATATAACACAACCAATCTAATCCAGCATCTCAAGCACTAAAGAATAAGAGTTCAGCTCAACACAAAGACATCAGTCTTTAAAAACAGTATTTCATAAAGCTTTGTGTCAAAAACTTCATTCCAACATTTTTAGTCAGACTTTTGATTTCCTTTGTTTCCAAAACTCATTTGTTCTTACACAGTATGTGTCGCACATTAAACTAAAGCTGCACAATGCACATATCAAGATGCAGTCAACCTGACAGAGAAAATGCTCATTGATTTGTTCGGGGTAGTTATAAATAAAATGTCAGACTGGCATAATGTTGCTTGAAATATTCAAGGAAAAAAGAAAACTAAATGTTGCTCAGAGGTCCATTTAACACTTCAGCTCTCTGACAATCTTCATTTCTGAAATGCAGGGTCAGATCTCTTTTCCTCTTAATGGAATTATTGCCATTTCAGATGTGGTCCATGGATTGGGCTGAAAAAGCTTTTTTTTTTTTTTTAAAACCCAAAGAATCTGTTAATGGGTCATTACATTTTTACAGCTGAGCAAGGGAGAGGGGGAAAAATGCAGAGAGCTCACGGGCCTCAATTAATTGTGAATAACAGCTGATCGATGCTGACAGCCACTTAAATCTCACTGCCATTTATCATCTTTTACGCCGTTTTAACACCCAGCTGTCTGTACCTGTGAATGTAAAAATGGCTGTTTAAAAGCCATAGAGGACATTATCATCCCTGTGGAGGAAACTATTGATTCAGAGACCGTTGTGTCCACTCGGTCCAGACAGGAATTAAGAGAGTGTAATGAAAAATGTCTTTAACATCAGGGAATGTTAGGCAGACTCTGTACACATCAAACTTTAAGTGTCCCTTAAACTGCTCGTCTATGACTTCATTCAGGCACAGATTGGCTGGTTGTTGTTTGATGTTTGGTGGATTCTGTGCTGTATCTAGGTGGCTATCGTGCATTTTGAGAATTCAGTGATGAGAATTTTCTTTTACAACACCGGTGAAGTACTGATTGTTGATATTGTTATGGCTGACAAATAAATATTGTCTTTTTTACTTCTTCTCTTTCCCCCAATGACTCGACCCGTCTTCAGATTGAATCTGATTAGGAGCCACCTGCTCAGGTTGAGTGAAAGGTGACAGATTAAGGAAGCACTGTGACTTCCAAGCCTAAAGCATGTCAAAGATAACAATTCATTTAACATTAAAAGAAGGGAAATCATGGCTTTAGCCACAAACTTGAGGAAACATTTGACATTTGAGCCATATATATATATATATATATATATATATATATATATATATATATATATATATATATATATATATATATATACACACTGACCAATCAGAATTGAGTATTTAACACAGCCAGGTGAAATTATTTTGTAAAGCTCTATTGAAAGCTGAGTTTCTTGGAACTGTTGCCAATCCAGCCCGTCCGTCTAGGCCCATAATCTCTAATTAAAGGTGTAAATTCACTAGACTGTAACATTGTTTCAAGGAATTCACATTTAATAGAATCATCAATTTGTCAGAAGAGACTGACAGCTAATTTAGCATTTGGAGATACTGCCGTTTGCCTTTCAGGTAAACCAAAGTGAAGTCAAATGACTCAGGCTGGGTTGCTTTTTACAGGATAAATCATACTCGAGCTGACGCCGAAGACTTCAGAGACGTGAAGGATCACAGGTTTTTTTTCCATCTTTCACTCTCATGCGTGAAAGGTGGGCTTAGGTTTTTACTTTCATGTCAAAGCTGCTAAATGGGTTTCACGTGACTGAAGATAGATTTGTTTGGTTAAAATCAAAGGAAGCCCTCTGACATTTAGCAAAGTGTTTCTTGATCTCCGTCTGTCACAAGTGAGTTAAATAAAGTCTGAGGCAGGTACAGCTGATGTTTCGCGGACTGATGTTACTGCCCCCAGTCAGACACAGCTGAGATTGTTTTCCTGTGCGTTGAGTTCAATATCACGGCTGTTGTGACAGATCAATGAGTACTGCTCACATGCTGTGACACGTCGGTAACCTGCCCACAAGCTAAAGGTCAACGGTGCATTTATCCTGCAATCAAAATAATATTTTCACCACCAGGGAGGAATGTTTTCATGTTTGGTAAATTAATAATCAAATGTTTGGCCTCGCTCTGATGTGAACACAGCTGGGTTGCTTGGTTGGCAGACCCAGATCGCTCTCAGCCAATATGACAGCTGCTGTTTGTCATTTGTACTGATGATTAATGCATTAAAGATCCTCCCTGCGTCTGCTCAGCAGGGTTGTGTTCAAATAAAGATGTACTTCACATTCTATCATCTTAGCTCCACGTTAAAGGAGCGACTGGGTCTCAGCCCACTCCTCTGAGGTTCAGTTAAAGATCCTCAGGGTGAATTCAGCAGCAGGAAACAGCTCATTGAAAGCTGCACAGTGGAAGACGTATAACATCCTTCGTCATCCTTCTTACAGTGCAAGAGCATCGAATCAACATCTTGCTCTGCTTGTTTTGCCAAAAGGCAGTCTGGCAGAGTACTGACGATGTGGGTAGAAATAACAGCTTATTTTTGCTGACATGTCAATTTACTGACTGCTAGTCAATGCTTTTAATGAATGAAAGCTCCCAGAAGTTCCTGCTCGCCTCGGAGTAGCTGCAGAGGGAATCCCCAGTCGTTAAACATTCCAGAGAAGTTGCTGAATGTATGTCTGCTGCTCAGCACACTGCTCATGTTGCTAAATTGACTATCAATGCTGCGCCCCTGCCAGCAGACAAATAACTATGTGGGTACCGGATCAAAAAGGAGGAAACAAATGTGAGCCACAAGGCTGTGGTTAATGTGAAACTTTCCCAATATTTTCAGATAACGACAGCAGACGTAAACAAAGAAACATCAGGACGCTGTGTGCTCTTCAGCTTTAAACTGGTGTTTTCCTGGCAAACATACAAGGGACTTCTTCACGCCACAGCCACGAGGCTGAATGATGAGTGTGAAGCTGAACTACAAGGAGACTCAACAGCTTCACAGTGTGATACTTCCATCTGCTCTCAGCAAAACACACCAAATCTAATTATAAAAAGAACGAAGAAGTCCATCAAAATAAGGAGGCCTGCTGACTGACAAAGGAGAATGCCGACATCCATGATACATTCATTCCACAAGTGCTGTGTGTGAGAAACATACCAAAACCACTCTGTATCTCAAGGAGGCACCGATCTGATCCTCAGCAACAGATTCTTCAGTTACTCTCTCAATAAGCCTGAATGAGTATCTGTGGAAGGCAGTTTATCCACTGGCCAGATTATTAAACTCACATTTCTGTTTGCAAATCAGGTTTTCACACTATTTTATGACACATTTCATTCTCTTTTATCATTTGATGTCATTTTTTTTTCTTTTAGATGAATTTAATTTTCAGTGATTGGAGATTGGCAAACCAAACTGAAGGTACACGTTTATGTGTCTCATCCTCACATATAAGTTGTCAGATTAACACTGGGTGTGGTCTGGGATCTGATCGGGTGGCCATCGGCCGATACCAATGCCCAGGTAATAAAACATTTATTATGAAATGATTCCAATCATCAATTCATTTTCTGTTCAGGGTCGTGGGTGGCTGGAGCCTATCCCAACTGTCTTCAGGCGAGAGGTGGGGTACACCTTGGACTGGTCGCCAGTCAATCACAGGGACACACATAGAGACAGACAACCACTTTCACACACACACACACACAACTACAGGCAATTTAGAATAACCATTTAACTTAGTGAGCATGTTTTTGGACTGTGGGAGGACGCTGGCGTACCCAGAGAGAACCCACACATGCATGGGGAGAACATTCAAACTCCAAACAGAAAGGTCCACCTTGCCCGATCTGGGATCCAAATTGTTGACTTTGCTGTGGAAAAAGAGCTTATGCCACGGCAGCCAGAACTCTCTGGAGCTCTCTTCCTCCAAGCATCTGCAACTGTGACTCACTTCACTCATTTATCAACAACTTGAATCTTACCTTTTCAAAAAAGCCTCCAACACCTCCACTCCCTCCTTTACTCATCTCTCTAACTTTGTCAAATGTCTTTGAGTAATTAGAAGAGAGCTATGTAATTGTCAGTGACACAGTATGTAGAAAAAACATATTTAGCAGCAAGTAATCAACAGTTATTCAGTTTGTATGATATGGATCGCAACCTGTCTGAGGTTAATTGTTTGAGCTACTTTTCCAAAAACTGCAAAATATCTGTTGTTGTTGTTCTGGCTTCTCAAAAGTATTTTTTTTAATGCTTGGCCTCATTAAAACAACAAACTAAATAAATTCATTTTCCATTCATCAAGGAGGAAATGCCTAAATTAATAAACACCAATATTATCCTCTGCGGCAACCCTCCAAATATCACAGCTTAGTGTAAACTAATCAACAACCATACCCTGATGTTTACTGTCACATGACAGGAGTGTGCTAATGACTAAGTACTAGGACAGTAATTGTATATATACTGTGCCAGCCACATATAGATTGCAGTAAGAGCACCTGGCAGCAGTAGAAATACACACACAAACACAGAGAGGTTTTTTTTTTTTTTTTAAAGCATCAAAGTGATGATCAACCAGTAGGTAAAGACCACAATTTCCAAACACAACACTGCAAAAGAGTGGCCACACTTTCCTGCAATCTTCCCTGCAGGTCCCACAGGATCTAATTACAGCTGTGCCAGCATCCCCCAGCCAACAAACACACACACACACACACACACACACACACTAATACACACACACAAACACACACACTAATACACACACATTCACACACGCTGGCCTGCCTTCTCCTCCTCTCCAGGAAACCGTTAACATCCTGAAATCCTCCAGACCTCCTACGTGTTTCTGGCCTCTCCATGACATTAGTCAAGCGTTTGGGACCAGCTTGGTTCAATCCATGCTAAGCCTGAGTGTGACACCACTCAAGACTCAGCAGCATTTCGCCTTAGCCTGCATTCAGCGTGTTTTCTTCTATCGTAAAGTGAGACGATAAGGAGGTGAGGTGCCAACAGTCTCCCTCTGGCGACTGTCTTCCGGGCTTTGATTAGATCTTTATTTTCTATCCTGGTGAGGTGAAATAAAGAAGAAATCATCTGTTCTAATGGCTCGTATGGTTTTAGTTATTCCAGAAGGATCGTCCTGTTTAGCACACATAGTCTCTTCTGGACTTCAGCTGAGGAGGCAGACGTTGAGATTAAATCACTGCCTGTCTTTGTGATTTGTCTGATATCATTGCAGAGAAAAATGTCAGCTGCCATGCAAATAAGTGCTTAATCAGTTTTTATATTTTCAAGGTGCATGTAAACTGTGTGATGGTTCAAACATACTAATAAGGGGAAAAAGTACTTTAGATGAGACAGAGCTGAGAGAAAGCTGAATCCACAGCTCAGTCCAAATGATGGTCATCAGCATTTCCTTCTTATTCAGAATGTTCTGATTATAGAACAACCCTGATGATAATGTATCTCTGCAACCACAAGGTCAATTTGAATCATTTTTGTCATAGTAGAGGGAAAAGTTGTAAGATTTGTTGAGATGTGTTCATATGAGTATATGTGATACTGGTAAAGAGTTAATGAAGATGGCACTAAGCAAAATCAGTGCACCGAAAACTGATAATAAATAACGAAGGCAATACCTAAGTGCAGTTCTGTGAATGTCCACTTATGGCTGGATGCAGAAGCCCTTTCTGTCCCAAACTGGCAGCAGAAACATGCACCAATACAACAAAAACTTCACAGGGTCTAAGTACTTTTATTCATAACTCATCCATTTGAATTATATTTATGAAAATACTAATGCATAAATTTGGTTGGCACATTGTGGCCTTTCTTTAGCAGCTCACCTGAGTTCCACCTCCCAACCTGTGTCTATATTGATTGACCATTAGGCTTCATAATGGCTCTTTGGCCAATGAGAGTGAAAGGCCAATGAATGAGCACTGAGAGATGTAACTGAGACTATTTTAATTTATTCTTTGACTGTGTTCGCAGTCAGCAAATTAAATAAGTGTTTCTCTCAGTATTAAATGAGAAAATGTTTCTATTTAAGCCGTTGTTTGTATTCCAGATCTCTACCGGCTAAATAAGAAGACTAACCTTCCCTTAATTGAAAACAAAAAAGAAGAAACTTATCATGGCTTGTTAATCATCTTCTGTAGTAACTCAGCTAAGAGTTGGCTCCTCAGCCAATTAATCAGCTGTTTGTTTTTAGAATCATTTCATGTGATTGTCTCTGCCTTAGTTTGCAAACCTTAGTTTACAGCGTTTACAGACACTGCAAATCATTAACTGTAGCATCGAGTCCAGGAGGGGAAAAGTGAGTGAAATGCCGATGGGGGTTGGACTTCATTTGCGGATCAATTTGCATTAGGAGTGTTCTTGGATCACATTGGACATACCTGATGTGGTTAATGATGAGGCTGGAGGCGGGTATGAAGAAGTCATCCACTCTGTCGAAGCGCCTGCCAATGGGCTGCGTGTGCACGGTGTGGTGGGAGACTCTTCCACTGGCCTGATTGATCACCTGGTGCACACCAGTGGAGAGGGAGGTGGGTGTCAAACATGAGCCTGATAAATACACTTCGAGCTGATCTCCTTTTATTTTGTAGCTTATAACCAAAAAGGGAATAATCTTCATGATTGCGGTGCTTTGTTTTCATTTTGTTGCAAAAGCAGGAGACCCTCAAACGAAACCACTAAAAAACACTGCTATCATTTTTAACTTTGCTCTGGGTGCACCGATTTGAGACACAACCCTCCGGCTTCCCCCCTCATTGCTGAGATGTTGAAACTTCACCGTGGGAGGCGATGTGTGCCGCTGTCACTGGTGTCTAAATAAGACGTGTGCATACATGGGAGCGTGCAGACGTGGTTGTGTGTAGGCAGGGTTTTCTTTTGATTGTGGCACAATGCACAAAGCAAATTGCCACACAACAAACTCTGCTTTATGAGTTTCAGCACAGGCGATGACAGGCAGGATTTTCAAGCAAGGAAAATCACCTGGAGCTGGATGTAGATGATTCTCGGGGGAAACGAGTAGACGGAAGATACTTTTTGGAAATAACAACCAATTTGTTACATATTTTGATTCTATTTTTAGCCTGCTTTTAAAAGTGTTTCAGTGCAGCATACATACATACAAAGAGTTGGTTAATATGGCATCATATTGGTTTAAAAAGAGACTTAATTTGTTATAAATAGTTATTGACATCCTCGTTATTTATCATTCACTTAGGGCTGGGTACCAAACTTCGGTTCTTTTATGGCACCGACGGAAATGCTTCAGTAATACAGAGTATCAAATGAAGTCTCATTTTTGGGTGCCAAGTTTCAGTTCCCAAAGGTTTAATCACATGATCATGATCTGATAATGCTGCCAGTGATTCACTGTAATGATACCCATGGTTGTGGTGTGCAGGACGGTGTTGCCAAATTAGCGTCTCTGTCTCTATATTTCGTGACTTTCAAACACCTCTCGCAACTTTTTTTCCTAAAAAGTGACAAATCTCGCACCTTTTCTGTAGTTTGGGAGTGAAAGCATGTTTTGATCTTCAGCCGCATGTATTGATCTTCAACTGCTGCTTCTCAATGAGCAGTAGGCACTGAGCCCCTCCCCTCTTCAAAACACAGACTCCTCCACTCACAGCAGACCCTGCAAGCTGCAGCCAGAGCAGACGACTGTATGCAAATGAATCACGCTTATGTTTGTTTCTTTTCGGTCACTTTTGCTGGTCAAAAGCGTGAATAAAGGAGGAGGGTTCTTATTTTAACATAAAGAAAAACAAGAATGGACAGAAGAAAGTACATTTACAGTGTACTCAGTATAAACTAACTTGTCACTTGTTTGCATCTGTTATTTTGCACTGGCAAATATTTGTTTTGTTTTTTTATTTTTATGTTAGAAAACTGTTCTGTTTTGAATTTCCCTTTCCCTTTGTCACTATTGTTTAAATCTTTACAGTGTTATGGCCTTAAAAGGATCTCTTGTAATCTTTCATCAGGCCGTTCACTTTGGCGTTTTTTTCCTGAACACAACACTTAGAATACTTGAGAAAACCAAAAAGGAAAAAGCTGAAGAATTACATCATTTGCAAGGGATTTATTGGAACAGAACAAAACAAATAAACATTATCGTTTCTCTACAAAATGTGTCTGACAAAAAAAAAAAAAAAAGTATCAGTCATTTATGTTCATATTCAAAGTCCAAATTCCAAATCTAATCAGCTGAATCTTTTAGTCAGAATTACTGAAAGTCAAAATAAATTCCATGCAGTAACTGGCTTTTAATGACCCGTCATTTGGAGAGTTTAACAAATCAACTCTGCAAACCCACAAGAGGCTGCTGCGATTATTGCTTCAATGATGCCATACATGTTGGAGGAATACACATTTAATGACTGTCCTGGGAGTGAATAAAAAGTAACGTACAATAAGCAGCAGCATAAGATAATCAATTTATCCTGAGTGGAGTAGAATTACTCAGTGATTATGCGTTTGAGAGCTTTTTACGACCTTCAACAATGTGGGTCATCTTCAATAAAAAAACATAATTGATGATGCATAAGCTAATATTACTGAGAAATTGAAAGCGTTATTATGTCCTCCCAATTTGTCAAACACCTTTTGTCCTCTAGGGTCAAAAATGACCCACCTGGTTTGACACCTTTGGTCTTACTTCAGTCCAACCTATTAACTCAAATTTTTTCATCATCGTTTTGGAATTTAGGGCCATCAGACCTCATTTGCAGAAAAGTATACCCAGTTTAACACCTAGGTCATAATCTTAGACAGGAGGCTGAAACACTGAGTCACTTTTCTGATAACCAATGAATTTGTTTGGGTATGATGGTTTGTAAAGTAGCATGTTAATTTCTCTTACACAGAGTCATCAAGTGAAACTGACATTCTGACATATTCTCTCCATGTCTCATCTTCAGAAATAGACTCCTTTCTTGTATCTGAACACAAATGTCCCAGAGACTCAAATAATCCCAAACAAATGAATAGAACTTTTTGGCATGTGTGGTAGAAATATATTTGTAGTTTTGTTTTCTCAGATATTTTGTGATGTGCAGACAGGATATTATTACACCATATTAAAGGCCATGTTAAGATTATGTGTTAGAAGCTGATTGCAGTGACACCTCTGACTGAAGTTGGTAGCGTTTCCATTTCCCACTGTCGTAAAAATGTTACTCTTGTCAAGATGAGCTTTTGCTTTAGAGAGCAGATCTTCTCTTAACTCTACTTTTCCAAGTTACAAAGTGACGAGGTAATGTATTTATTTGTATTTATGTAGAGCTATAGTTTGAAAGGTAACAACAATCAAACTTTGTAAGGTCAGTGTGTAGTGTGGTTTAGTAAACTTTTTAGTGTTCCTCACAGCCCGGTGCTCCAAGACGTGTCTATAATATGTAACGTCAGTGAATTCCGGTTATGTTCTACCAGTGCTCATCTACGAACTCCTCCCTGACCAAGTTAATGGATTCTTGTTCTCCCAGGAAAGTCTGACCAATTTTGGTGCTGATATCTAATTTTAAATTGTAGATTATGAACAGGCAAATATATATATAAAAAAGAGGCTATTTCAAGACCACTTAGAAAGTTCTCACAGGCCTTTTAAGGCAGGGTTGGAAGTCATGGAAAACGAGCGTGAATTTAAATGTAGCATCTCCTCAGGACTCGGAAAATGACAACCCTGCTCACATGCACGAGCGCCACTGAACGCTAGGATTGGTTGGTGTTTCCTCAGGTTTACTCCTGCTGTAGACAGTGAATATGTTTTGCTCAGTTTTAAGCACACATCATGCATTGATTGCCATCGGGACATGAAGATCATTTTAACCAATATAACAAAAAGTGTATCTAAATCTGATTACCAACACTGCTTTTAAGTGACAAAACAATTTCAACACAGGCTTTAGTCTGAGTATTTTACACTTAATCATTTTAATTCCATCTGATTTTTTTTTCACTTAGAGTTTCAAACTTTTGATGAAATTGAACAAATCAATAAATTTAAAGGCAGTAGTTTGGAGTAAGATATCAAATAATGTCATTTTTTTCAGAAAAGAAATTTCTGACATTCTAAAATAATTGATTTCCTAATCAGAGGTTAAAGGATCTGTGTTCAGTTTTGTGGCATCTAGCAAAGAAGTCCCCGACTGCAACAAGTCACGACCACTTATCGTGAGGTCTGCTATATAAATACTTGTCTTTTAACTAATCTCAGGTCTGTGCAACACAATCAAATGCACCCCAATGAAATTACAGTGCCTCCCAGAAAGTCTGCATCTGTGTGCTTTTGTCTCATTTTCCAATTTCTCAGTAAATCAAACTCTGCAGATGAATAAATAACATTGGGGTGTAATAAACAATGAACTGTGTCTTTACCTGGAGAGTCGGGAAGTTTTTCTCCATGTCCCCCCAGCTTAGCAGCCACACCTGGTCATGTGATTTATCATAGTGAAGCTTCACAGGATACGGGTCCGTGCTGACTGTCTGTGGGGGAAACACACACACACACATACACCAAACTTAGTTTCTAAGAACTGCTGGACACAGAATAACAATTCAAAGCAATCAGCTTTGCTTTTGAAGAGATCCCTTTTTGATGTGCGGAGGTAATGCTTTTGGAAAGTTTTCCTGCAGACTAATGCGTCCGCGCTTGACAGGAGCAAGTGTTCTCTTAACGAGGCCGGCTGGAGGTGTGCTTTTTTTTCTGCATTTGGTGTCGAGCTGCATTTCAAATCAAGTTCTGACAGACACAATTGCTTTACCACACTGAGGTAATTGCTTTCAGTTTTCATCCATTCTTTGACACACCGCGGCATTATTCCTCGTCAGAACAATAGATGAGGCGCATGTGACAGAAAAGTGCTCCTCATGCATTACGTCCACCTGAGAGGAGATAGGCAGGCAGCTCAAAGGGAATGGAGAGAGCGCTGTGCAGCAGCTACACCTTCAACACCAGCAAGAAAAAGCAATCATCTTCCTCCAGAATTATTGCAACTGCATCTTCCCACAATCCTTTCTGACTGCCGCCTCCTTTTAGCATATTTGCTGTGCTTTGGAGCCCTAATAGTGTTGTTTACTTTGGCAAAATATATATTGTTTCACTGAGAGCACAAACAGCTCCTGAGAGGGTTTCTGAAAATAAGAAGGGAGTATCTGTTGAATCCTAACTAATCTCTGTGCATGTAGTCATTGGAGAAAACAGGTGTTCATGTTGTTCTTTTTCTCTTGACTAACAACTTCCTTCAAGCTGAGGAAGATTATGAAGATCCTCATTCAATATGAGCACATAACTCCAGCGCTGACTGAGGATTTGTCAGATGTAAAACACACAAACATTACAGCAGCTTCAAACATTTAACGGTGTTTACTTTGCAATTAATTGGTTTTAACAAGCAAAATACAACCAGTTCATTAAAAAAAGTCTTCAGTGAGTATTTAATTGGGTTACAAATTCCAAACTGCAGCCTACTTATTATTCTAACTTCATGCACGTCAATCATATTAATGATTCAATAAGAATATGGAGAGCAGGGAACCTAAAAACAGAACTTGTGTCTCTTTAACTATTCAAGAAGAGGGACAGGTTCAGGTGGTTAATTAACAACAGCTAATATAATGCAATGAAGCTAAACCTCCAGGCGGCTGAATAATGAGCTTGTGACAGTTGCTGGGACACCAACCTGCTCACTGGCATGTCCCTGAGAGGCTCACGAAATGTAAACAGCCATCGCCATGTCAAAAACATCTGCAGGGATCTTGGATTAGCCTGACACACCCAGGAACCCACTGACACCGGTGATTTAACTCGACGCTGCTCACTTGAAATGCGCTGAATGCTGTCACGTAGGAAATGTGCTGCTTCCTGAGCCTGCCTCGCAAGAAGTAAAGATCCCCCCTGGAAAATAAATGGTGCTGCGGAGATGGAGGGTGTTTGAGGGATTGCCTTTTTCACTGTCTGAGAGGAGAACGGCAGGGGTTGGTTGCGATGCTACAATATCTGTGAAGGTTGCCAGGTTACAGTTTCCATGAAGAGGTGGGTTTCGGGGTTATTTGGTCAACACATCAATGTGGCGGTTAAGTGTAGGTCTTGACTGCTGCAGTATGTATGAAACAAGCTGGGTCAGGGGTTAGAAGATGAGCTGAAGGTGGGAAAACTGATCTGAAAGCTGAATGAGCAGCGTTTAAGAGGCAGTGTGAGTGAAGAGAGCAGGAGAGGAAACACTGCCGAGGCTTTGGAGCAGAGAGATAGATGCTGATTAAGACTTATGTCTCAACATTTGGAAGTGAATAAAACTGTACAAATTAATTGAGATGTGCACACAGCTTCCAGTGGCCAAGCGGAAACAGCTTTGAGTGGCAGCCTGATTAATTTCCACATCCTGACACTTCAGACTATAAATGAGATGAGCATTACAAGTCAAGAAATCTTGATTAAATGGGTCTGACACATTAGAATAACAGAGGGATGCTTTGTCCACTTCTTACATCTTGTTTTTCTCGAGCTACGTGACCCAAACACCGAAGTCCTCATTACGAACTGTTTATCAACTGGAAGTTGATAAACTGACATTACTGACATTATATTCATTAAGTTTTCCTTCTGAGAAGACTGTGACACAATCAGTAGCCGCCTCTTCTTTAATAGATATGTCACCTCTCTGTTAGTCCTCCTGGATGGCTTCACACACTCCTTGTTAGCGAGAGGTGTTAATTCTATTTCACAGCAACATGCAGGGAAAGCATTCAAGGAAATAAGTTACAGCTGATATCATCCATTGCTGTTAGGTTGTATTATAAAAAGGTGAGACACAGGGTGCATGTAGGGCTTTGTTAACAAAAACGTGGTTATATTTAGGATTTGAGATTGTTTTATGAACATCTGCCAGGTGCAAAGTGATGCTCATATGCAATGATGTAATGGTTTAGTGTGTATCTAAAATATACTAAGATAGAGAGGACTACATAATAGTGTGACATGTCTGTGTAGATTCTCAGTCATCCAGGTCAAGTTAGTCTTGAGCCCTTAGTCGTCGGTACTCTAACCCCCACTTCACATATTGAGTTTGCACAGAAGTCTGTCTGTGCCGCACAGTACGCTGTACTTTGCTGCCACTCTGGTCAATCATTGTGTTCATGTGCTGCGATCAGTCTCCTGCCTGTGCCACCAATGGCTGATCTTGGCTGTTATGCTGCAAGTCTATTTTTTGCTGGAGTACCCTAAAGAAGTGCGTCTATCTCTGCAGAGCAGATATGAGCAGGAGTATCCCATCATTTCAAAATAAAGCACCATGTTCTGGCTCCCGATTGTAAATTTTGTCCTTCTATATCAAAACTACATCACTACTGATGGCACAGGGCCAGAGGTCATCAGCAGGCCAGAGAGACACAGAGGTATTCGGACACCATGGACGAGGAAAAGTTACGTCAGGTAATTTTAACATTATTAACTATCATCCAAGTATGTTGTCATGGGTACGATTCCTGTGGGAAGATGTGGTTCTCCAGTGATCTTGTGCATCCCGCTGCACCGTGCTCCGCTCCAGCAGTGGATTCAGTGTGAATGGGCACGTGCCTTTAACCGCAGTGCTGACGATTCCATGGCGATAACCAAATATGTGTGAATTGGTTATGGTTGCACATGGGGTTGTTAGCAGAGTCATCGACACAGGCTGTTTTAGAAACTGCCCAACGAAGTGTGTACTGATTAGGCAAAAATGTAATATGTAGTGTATGTAAAAGACCAGAATCTGCAGCATACCCAAGTGGCAAGTTTCGGCTGTGAGAAATGACGCCATATGGAAGTGCAAAAAACTGCTGTTCTTGACGTAGAAAAAGTAGACGTAGTTCCTGACTATATCAAGGTTGTAGGTCGTCTGTGGTTGTTGGGTTCCAATGATTGTTGGTTTTGGTGCAGCTTTGTTTGGATGGATATGATAGGATAAGTTTGGGCATATCTTCTTTTGCAGGAAATATTTCAACTATAGAAATGGTCAGAGAGGGAATGCATATTTTGATCCCTGAAAAGATCCCACCCCCAAAAACTGGAAAGTCTCTTTAACTCCTGAAACTTTTGTTTAAGGTGCAGCAGGATTTTATATGAAGCCTTTGGTTTCCCCAAGTTGTGGTGTTGTATAAAGATGACTGATTGGCTGTGGATGCTCTGATTTTCTTCCATCACATCTTGCCTTTGGAGTCATTTTTTAAAGACTGCAGAAACATGAATTCTCCCAAACATGCCGATTTGCAATACAAATGCCAGACATTCAGAGAATGAGTACCATTATGTCTTCATTACTTAAAAGCTCGGTAACAGTTGTGTAATAGGAGTCAGGTCTGCCCAGGTCTATTTTCCAAATTGTTTTCAGATTGATTCTTTTTTAAATCTTGGATGGCAAATCTCATGAAATATGATTGTAGCCAGTGGGACCAAAGCCACGGCTGGAGGTGATTCAGAATGTGATTCCAATCAGATTTGTACAGATGTGTCTCAGTCTGGATGCTGGGGCTGCACTTGTGATGAGACTGACAATAAAGACAATAGCAGAATGACATCTTCAACGGCTTCAGTTTAGTTTAACAGTATTTAAAGTCATGAATGCATCTCTTTTTTTTCATTCACTTGCATTATAAGTGGAGATGATACATTTTAAGGATCTGATTTGGGAATGAAATATTAACCTGAGAGACTGATCTGTCGGCTTTGAGTATGTTAATGAGCCTGTGATCAGCTGCAGACAGCAGGTATTAAAAAATAATCTGATTTTGCGTTATTGTTTATAGTCCTGACATCAATCAGTTAACCTCCTCTCAAACATGAAAAGCATGCAGCCTCCTCAAAATCCCCCCAAAACTATAACCCAGGAAGACGATTTTGAGTCATTTTGCACCAGCTGTTTCCACAGAAAGTCTGTTGAATGTCCACATGCAGTTTGTGTGAAAGAGGGGAGCTTCAGTGCTCTCAAATAATTGAGTTTCTGGATGAAGGACGATGTGTTGTATGAAACAGAATCCAGCGTCGGAGGGGGACAATTTAATGAAAAAACGTGTCCTTCATTCAGCAAAATTGATGACAGAAAATACCCATGTGGAGAAATGATTTATCGAAGGCTTTGGTGAAAACTTTTGTGTTCAATCAGTGTGGGAACATTTTGGCTTTCTGAGTACAACAGTTTGACAACATAAGACAAAAGGCAGGGGAAAATATCCTCCTCCTTTTGCAGCCTGAAGATCGGTGCGAGATTTTGGCTCTGTGGGAAAAGGGAGCCTATTTTTTGTGATAACACTGAAAGATCATTTGTTCTTCCTTTAACCTCCTATCACACATCACAGTGTTGTTGTGCTGCCAGCATATTGGAAATGAAGCTGGTTTTCTTGAAACGTGAACAGTACCTGGACAGCCTTCTGAGACTGGATGTCAACTATGAGCACTCTGTCCAAGGTCGGCTGTGTCACATAAATAAACTTGTCCTTGACGTTGACGGCCGATGACCACACGCACCTCTGAACCTCCTCGCCCGCAGAGGTGGGGCACACCTCCTCCTGGAAGAGAAAAAAAAAACAGAGAAAAACAAACACTGTCAGCTAATTGTGTTTCATATCACAGGGAAAAACGTCTCATTAAAAAACAATTATCTCCATCCAGTCGTTAGTCTGTGTTGCTCACTACTTGTGCTCTTATCACCTGTGCTGATGTGAGTTGTGTTATCTTGGCAACTTGGTGAGATAAATGAGCTTTGAAAGGACTTGAAAAATCACTGCAATCGCTCCTATTTGTCCCCACACAACAAAGCTTGTGGCCGATGTGTGGCTGCTCTACTTCCAGTCTTGGCTTCCCTCCCTTTTTGGCCAGCAGACTCTTCCACTCGCCTTCTGTCTCTTGAGCTCTCCTCTTCTTTGCTCCCTCCAAACCTCCAGGCTCTGCCCAGTCATCTGTTCCAGGCTCTGTGGGACGATTTAGGGAGCTGCTGGCCGGTAAAGGATGAATGAAGGGCTCCGGCATGGCAGGATGAACTCTTTCTCCCATATTTACAGCCTCAGAGGCAGCACATGACAAGTGTCTTCCCACAGGCCGACTTCTCTCAGTTAAAGGAGCATTTGGTAATGTATGAACTTCAGTGAACTCTATCCAGAATGAGGGGGAGGTGCAACATCACTGACAGAATTTATCTCATCTCCAGTTCATCCCTGACTCCTCTGTTCTCCCCTGTCACCCTGTATTTTACCCACGAAGAGGAGGGTTAATTTGGACGGACATGCAACAATACATCTTGTGAAAAGGTTGTTTCATGACAAAGAGTTCTGAAACAACCACACTGCTTTTTGGCTCTTTATTAAAGACTTTAACTCTCTGAGACTGTTACAAGTGTGGTGTCCATTTGTAGCACTGTCTGTCTGCTGTTGTGATCCAAAGCAGGTGCCTTAAAGCTTCCACCCGGTGAAGTAATCATTGAGTCATCGGAGCTGAACCCTGTGAGACCTCTGCAGACCCACTCTGGGGTCATTTTGTGCTACAGGGCTGTAAATATCTCACTTATTGCACCATTAAGGGTGAGAAATCGAACATTTGATGGCCAGCAGAGGGTGTGAATGGAGGCGGCTGTAATCCTTCCAATGTTTATGAGCGTTGCATATGTCCATATAGGTGTGGGAGCATCGCATATATATGAGCTATGCAGTGAACTGGCAGCTTCTTAAGACTGCAGATATGGTTTTCCTTTTGTTATGGAAATACTACATTCTCAAGACACAGAGAAGTATACATTTTTCATGGATTCAATGAAATCCTGTCTGAATACGACATTTTACAGCACTGGAGTGAGGCCAGAGAGACAGCAACACAATGCAATAATGCACTGTATCTCTTGAAAAGAAGCTGTAAAAATATACTACAGCAAAATAAATTTTAAGGGGATTTCTGCTCTTTTCACTTGTGAATGTTGACAGTGACATTTAAGGAGCTGTGTGGAGAAGCACGAGGACGCTGTTACTCGTCAGTTTAGCTGCGGAGTGATTTGTAGTGCTGTTGTATTTGTGACAAATCATCAGCGACTCTTGGGTGAAGCATCTGCAAGCGGCAACGTCCAGAAAGTGTCAAATGAAGGAACTTTACAAGAAAATCACAATATACTTTTTCAATGGAGCAAGTATTTGCTTTTGTCTTTTTGTTTTTTTTTTATGTTTGTTTGTTTGTTTGTTTGAGATAGATGGATAGATGGATATATGGATGGATGAATAATTTTAAAGTCTCACACCAGGCTGCTTCAAACTTTCCGAGATGCATATGTGGATCCTCGTAACATCTTATTTTCAAACACTGTTTCACCAAACGTTATAAGATAAAAACTTCATATACATGAGGCTCATTTCTGGCTGATTTCCACTCTAATGTTTTCAATAAGTTAAAACTGATTTCCCTCTTGCATCCAATAAGATGTATTTCCCGCAGCACAAGCATGTGGATCGTCAGATCTTCTAAGGGCTCAGAAAATTGCTTCGAGTGATGCAAAGTGAAGCGAGAAAGGGAGAGAAAGCACAAATGAGCTGTTGATTATTACGAGCCAAAGTCCCTTAAGGCAAGAACAGCAAGAAAATCCACAGCTTCTTGTTTGCAAACACAAGGTTTTTACTTCAGACCCATCTTTAAAGAATAAAAAAATACACAAATGGCTCTGTTTTGTGATTCCTTAACTTCATAAAATAAAAACCCTGCAGACATAATATATCACAAACACATCTCCATAACTGCCTCTATTTTGAAAGACCACGTCCACCCGTTAATGTATGCATCACAGTCCAACACAGAACATAAGAGTTAATGACAATGGACTGGAAACAAACAAATCAATTATTGCTCTCCTCTGATGTAAAGAAAAATGTGAGTGACGTGCTAGAAGTGGCCTCGTGTGTTCACACGCTGATCCCCCTGTGACAGCGCCAGAGCTGGCATCACAGCGCGCCCAGTGATTGATATCCTAATACAAGCACACCTCTCAGAGGAACACTCTGCTGATTGTTGTGCACTCATGGCATCACTTTATATGTAACAGCCGTCCTATAAGCACATGGCTCCCAGATGAAAAGCAGCGTCTATTCAGAAACACATGTAAATCTAACAGGATGCCATCAGCAACACGCTTTGAACGCTCTGCTGTTTGAAAGCTTCGGTGGTAAACGCTGATACGTGGAGGAGGGTGGGTGTGAAGGCTGTTTGGAGAGGTGAGACTTACTTCAGATACTGCCTGTGGTCTGACATGGAACTAAAATAAACAGTGATTCAACACCAAGAGGTGGCCATGAGTTCACTCTGTTCTGTTTTCCATCGCTAACAACACCACGAGAGGCAGTTTGACTATATGCAACATCTATACTGTTAAACTGATCGATAGTCCTCTGAGTTCAAGCTCCAGAGGAAATAAGACACCACTGACTGCACACGTTTCATCTCTACACGCATGGAAAAAGTTGTATTTGAGGAAATCACCTCACTCTGTGGAACAAAGCTGTGACTTAGAGTGACTGGTGTTGTGTCATCTACGTGCCATAAATGGATAGATTTCCCCTGGAAAAATCTAACCTGACCACAGATACGGCAAAATATAAATAACCAATTTTGGCTTAAATAATCTCATTCTAAATCATGGGTTATTATTGTGAACATTAACAAAAGTGAGACTATTTCAAAATCCCTTAAAAAGTCCCCATAGTGCCTTTAAATAACAGAAATGGTCATAAAGATATTTTTGCAGCAGTCTCTAAGTTTTTTCTTTTTTTTATCCAGAATCTTTTTATCTGGTTCTGCTGGTTCTGTTCATTTTGCAAACTATTTTTTTTTTTTTATCTTTAAGGGAATTTTTAGTTTGAAACCTCTAACCACTTTGCTTTTTGGACCACAGAAAAAGAATTCCCATAGTTAGCAGGCAACTTTATTCAGTGAAAAAAATAAATATTTAAAGGCTTTGATAAACCCACCGTACAGCCAGATATTTCCCCCAGGAGTGAGTGCAAACTAAAGTTAGAGCTAAAAAGAGAGGGAATGTTGGACCAGGAACCATAATGCAGACACAAACATGACTCCAAATGAATGCTAATGCTTCTGTGTCTGCAGAATGTATAAAGAGGAGGCTTTTTTTTTTCTTCTTTTTTTTTAAGTAAACATGTCTGTCAAAACATTTCTATAATGTGATTCATCTTTATGGCCAGTATCGTATAATTAGTGTGGATTTAAAAAGCAGCTTTCTGCATACATATTTTAACATACAGCATGCATTTTTTAAGAATATGTGTGATCATTTGAAGCCACCTGCAGAACTTCTGCAAGCTTCCTGTGTTGTGGTAAATTTACAACTTTATCACACATTGGACATACAGAATATCGAGGAAGCTGCACCTTTTTTTTTCCTTTTGCATCCATCACAAACAGAATGAGAAAATGACATCACTATTAATCATGTAGGTGCATCGGGTAGGACATAAATATCAGGGTGCAAATCATCTCCGTGGTGGTGGCTCAGTCGTTAGAGGCTGTGTCCCCTGAATTAACAAGTGTGACAGCGAATCCCACATCTTGAGCACGACAGTGAGGCTGCTTGGCTGAATGAGAATAAGAATCAGAGCCAAACCCCAGCACAAACTATATTGACTCCTTATGATTGATCGGAGCAGCTTTTACTAGGTCAGCCAACAGGACGCGTCAAGTGTTGTTTGTCAAGCCCGGAGAATAATAAATCACATGCGTCACACATTACTGAATTATTTAATTCTGGAACACAAACACTTCCCGATTTACCCGCGGGAGTTCACTGTGACAACATTAACGCCATAAATGTTTTAGTATTTATTGCTCTGGGCTGGAGAATGTACATATTATGATTTAAAGCAAGGACTTGCGTCTTTTTACTGTTTCCGTTTGATACAGTCACATTCGATTAATAACAAAACTCTTCATGCTTTGGAAAAGACAACACTCAACAATGTTATGTAAAACATGATCTTTTTTTCTGGCACTGGAAAAAAAAGGCACACTGACTGTTTAGAGACTGTTAAAATGCTGGCTGACTGCTGAGAACAGAGGGTCAAAATGACAAAAGCTGCTCGAGCAATAACTCTCAATTCAAACCACAGAAAATTGAATCCTGCTTTGAAGGATCAACTTTGTTCAACACCTTTTTTTCCAGTTTCTTTCACTGTCTGCTTGGTGTGAAGCAGGTGGTGTATTGTGGCCAAACCTTTCAGCTACAGTTGGAAACAAAAGGAGATGAGAGACTGTGAGCCATCAAACTAACAGAATAAGTATAGAAAACTGTTCAAGGAGATAAAATAATCCATCCATAATACATTTCATATGGGCTGAGATTCGTGCCTCTACAAACTGAAGTTAAGTTATTATACTGAATTTGAAAAGCCTGATCTGAAATCGAATTTAATGTTTGGAAGCTGAATTTTTATGCTTTGAAATTGTTTTTTTCACCTGATTGGAAATTGAACTTTTTTACATGCTGTAAATACGAAAAACAAAATTCAATTTCAGTTCAGCAAAGGACGACCGTTACGTCATCTATGTCTATGAAGAAGAGCAATCGAGCACTGATTCACAGAAATCCTTCATATTGTCTGTGGCTGTACTCCTAACATGAGCAGGGTGAGCCAAGTTAGACCATGACCATGATGTCTGAAGACCAAGGACTGAATAATCAAGTCTGCTTGAAACTTAAAATCATTCACATTTATCTTCATGTCTAAAAAAAAAATGATGGAAGTTACTTACAATACACCACTCAGGTAAGGAGTACAGCCACAGACTGTGACAAAGTTTTCAAGGATACTAAGAGGACTTCTGTGAATCTGTACCAAGCAGCAACCTCCAGTCTGAAAATATGAGGCAATGTGGAAGTGCTAAAGTCTGCTGTTCCTTGACTGTCCGCTTGAGGCTGGCTCCGGAAGTACCGGAAGTCACAAACACACCAAGCCAAAAACAGCAGTTTTCACAGCCAAAATAAGCCCATTTACAGCCTGGTACAAATAATGTCCCCCATCTGAATCGCTAATTTCACTTTTGGCACGCACTGTACGGGGGTGAATTTTTTTCTAACTCAGCAGATTCAACAATATTAAGATCGCCAGTTCGTCAATCAGAGGCACAGCTCAGATCACGTGACTGTGGAGTGTCCTATGGCTGTTACTGTGGAGACTCACTGCCCGCCTCATTTCCAATATGGCCTCGCCGGCTGTTTTGCCTCAAAAATCTGTTTCAGAAACAGACAGTTGATGTCACGGAGACTATGTCCATTAATTATACAGTCTACGTTTTTGAGCAGGTGGGAAAAAAAAAATCAACAACAAGCCAATAACTTCAGTTTCATAACACCACATTCAATTTCAGATTATTCTTTTCAAATTCAGTATAATCACTCACATTCAGTTTCTAGGGGTGCAAATCTCAGCCCATTTTTTCATTTTTGGTGCACAAAATAAAATAAATCAGTAAAACAAGCTGGATACATGAAGGCTGTAAGAATCTGATTTCTCTACCTGGGGCCTGAGATTTACCACAAAAGCCAAGACTGCTCTGATGTCGAGCCCTTAATACAGAGGGTACTTCAAGGAGCCATTGAGCTTAGCTTAGCTTAACATTTAACTGAAAAATAGGGGACGTACTTAGTCTGGCTTTGTCCAAAGGAAGCATAGGATAGAAGACTCACTCGAAGCTGAACATTGAGGGGAAAGTTCATTCATTTGTTGTTAACTAAGTTTAAAAAAATGTTAGCTATGGGCAACAAATGAATGTACATTCTTCAAATTAATACCACAAGCAATAGACATACTTTCCTGTATTTTTGTGTGCAACTGTGACCTTCAAGCTGCAGTTTAGTTGAACAATTAGAGCTTGTCTGAAAAGTAAATGCGTGTATGACATGAGCTCAAGCATTTTCACATTTTAGTTCATGTGTTTCATTCACCTCAAGTTTTCTTCCGTAACGTTCTTTAGAAATACATAAAAAGCCGTTTAAAGCACTTACTCCTTTAGTTGGGTGACACAAAACATTTGATCAGACACACATTAACATCAGGGTGAAAATGTTTTTGGAAAGTGTGATCTGTTCTTACAGTCAGGTTTAAGTGCCTCTCCTAAAAGCTTCAGCTCACACTGATGACTTCAGTGATTCAGTAAAGCATACAATGGATCACATTAAAAATGACTCACTGCTAAATAACTGGCTGCTAAATGTTTTGTTGCGCCTGGGAACTCACCTGCAAAGCCAGCAACTTCTCACTTGGCTTAATGTGTCGCTGTATCTCACACGCCACAGGCTGGATGACTTTAATTCCATCTTCATAAAACACATAGAACATGTTGCCGATGCCAAGACCTGGAGAGAGAAAGCGGCGTTACATATCATCCCTCAAATAGTTTAGAGGACTTCTGAGTGGATATCTGTGACAGAAATAAGTCTACAACACCGCTATCTGCTTTGACAGCATCAAATCATTTAATCTCTCTCATCACAGTTCAGTAACCCTATTACAAAAATTCAATTAACTCAGTTTAATGAATGCTATAGCGGGGCAGGGGCAGTCTAGACGTACCTTCTTCTCGCCACAGAATGTTTGCCACTGTGAGAGAGAAAAAGAGGGAAGCAGGGTTAGGAATCAATGCAGGAATCAATGGAGTCCCTTTGTGAGAGTTAACATCCAAACACTAACTCCTATTGAGGCAAATAGGAAAGCAGACCGCATGAAAGTTTTATGAAAACCGTCTCTCTGACACCTAGTGCAACAAATAATCGATAGAGCCCTCTGCTTGGAAATAATATGATACCAAACACTGGAAAATGGAGTGCAGTCAACAAAATACAAGTACTGATACACAGTTTTCAATCTTACACATCAGATTATTATCCATCAATGTAAGTTTTATGGATAAGCCGTCTTAGACGCCCATGAGTAGTCACAGGTTTTAGGCTCTAAGTCGTCAGGTCTTTGGGATGACGACACGCCTTTTGGGGGCTTTTATAATAGGTAATTTCTCATTAAATTCATTTAGTGGTGACTAATGGCGTGACATGTTAAATGAAAGGCGCATAACAACCTGAGTGCTTTAATGGGCAACCTAAAACTCAGACCAGCTGCTAGCTTTCAAAGCAGCCACTGGGCAGTCTGAGATAAAAACGCCATTACTTAGAATTACATGACTAAAGAGGGATGGAGTGAGGGGGAAATCTTCAAGCACTGCTGCATTTTTCCATACAAATATGAGAGAAATTCTCCTCTGTCTTTCCTATTCTCTAACCCCCCTCGCCACACTACAATCCTCTCACACCGGCGTTTTATTCGTGACCTTCTCTCTCATTGTTCATCCGTCCCCCGGTCTTCCCTCGGCTTCCTCCCCGTCTTCTATTTTCAGTCTACAAACCAATCTCAAAGCCAATTCACATCCGATTCTAATCTCGCCTCTATTGCAATGCTCATTCCCGCAGCCTCTTGCTCGGGTGGACAGATGCAGGGAAAGAAAAGGAGGGGAGGGGCAAAGGCGACCTGACGCCACTGTGCTGTTAGTCAGCCTTAATCTTTCCAAAGTGCTTTGTCAAGGGTTTCCTGTGCAGTCGTGCATACCTTTTAGCTCATTAAAGTTACACAAAAGGAGTCTATAGATGGAGGGGACAAGAAGGGAAAGGTAACATAAAAAGGAAAACAATACAGTTTATATGAGTTGTGCCAAAAATGGAAAAGGAGAAAATGGGAAAGAAGAACAGAGATGAGATCTTGTGTGCCTCGGTCTTTTCCAATAGCCCACAGTATTGGTGCTATTCATCACTTGGCAGAAAGACTGTGGCTGTTCAGTGCATACAAGGGACCCATACATCAACTTCATCATCCATATAACAAAACAAGCTGGCTGCCACTGTAGGCGGTTGAGTTCACTCTTTCTGCTGGTAATAACTGTGTTTCCACTGGGCTCCAAACAGCGAGAGCACCATGCTCACCAGCCAGCCTGGACTCTGCAGTTCCTACCCATCAGCAAGGTTACATAAATTCAATTTGTTTACAAGAGCAAGCTACTGCGACATCAGACCAAACAGCCTGTGGTGTTCCAGTAGTGGCATAAGAGAAGACAGCAAAACGTATGAAAAGGTGGAGTAATTGGTTCACAGAGGATGGAAATACAAACTGTAACTCTGGTTGACTGCCCCGGGGTTTCAGGGGTTTTGCATCTCTCTTAAGATCAGGCCCTAAGTATTATGGACCTTGACCCCTGTGGTCAGTCCTGCTTTAATTGTAAGTAACACATAAATATTTAACTAATGATTTTACTGTGCTGTGAAAATCTCAATGTCTGTTTATTGCTGGAGGCAGAAGAGATGTTCAATGACTTTTTTTTTTTAATCTGCATTCACACAAAATGAATTTCTCCTCAGTGTTGTTGTAATAACGTGCAGGGCACCACATATCCAGAAGCTAGATGAAAAAGATTTTGAATGTGCCCGACAATACATTTACAGTACGCAATGTGCCTGAGTTAAGGTACAAGGTAATTTGCAACAGGTTACCACCGAGACTATGTATTAAAAGGTCACTCCAGAGAGTCTCTTCATAGTAAAGATGAGAAGATGTTTTCTACTCTGATAGAGACTGTGAGTGAGTACTGTGATGTTTCAGAATAATGTTCCTCAGTGTAAAATCTTAAAGAGTGAAGAATAAAAGACGAGCTTAACAATAAAAGATTCAAACAATCTGGAGACATCTGCCAAGAGATGAAATGACCATGAATTAAAAAACTTTCATGACTCTGCAGTGGAAGTCCCCGCATGGGCCCAAAATCACATCTAAAAGCCACTAACTGAAAAAAAATCCTGCTTTTGTTGCATATGTTGGTTCTTTTGTTTATGTTGTGTTGTATCTTATACCTTACACTCTTTAATTTTTGTTTTAACATTAGATACCTGTTTAGATGTGATCTACTTTGTTTATTTCATGAGATAACTTAATAAAATAAATAGTTAGTTTCTCCTTCCACAAATGAAGGTTACAGCTGTACCAAGAGGAAATGTTTAAAACCCTTTAAAAGTTTTTATTTTTTTTATTTTTTTATTTTTTAATAAATAAATAAATAAATAAATAAATAAATAAATAAATAAATAAATAATTTTAAAAAACACTGTTTTTTTTAAAAGCACATTGTTAAAAAGCCAGGATCAATGATGATGTATGGATGGTGAAATGTTAATGGCATTGGTAGGGTTCATGTCTTGGAAAATTTATCTTTTGAAATTTTGTCTTTGGATTTTTTTTTCCCATAAAAATGCTTGTTTTTTCAAGATTATCAAATCATCATTTTTTTGTTTGGTTTTAGATCTTTTCATTGTTTATCTGTAAAAAATGTTGGTGTAAGGGTCATTTTTCAGTATTTTCAGTCCAAATCAAACTGAATGAACTCTCCTAAAGGGCTTCACGTTATGAGCAAAGTTGCACTTCCTGATTACACAATACGAAACCAGCCTTGGAGTAGTTCATGCTATCTTACATAAGTGATATATCATTTGTTCCGAGTGTTAGCTTTTCTCACTTGTTTAATGTGCATGTGGCTCCCTTGGGAAAATAGGACATCTTGTCCTGCAGCACACTGTCACATACATCTCAACATGAAGACAGCTCCTGGGATGTTTTCATGTGACGCAACATTACTGTCAATCAATCCACAGCTACACAGCTGAGGCATAGCTGAGTTTTCTGAACATTGAAAATATTATACATGGGATTGATTTCTATTTATTAGTTTAGATTTTTTGGAACCAAGTTTTTTGAAGCTTCTAAAGCTGGAAGCTATTTTCCCAAATCAAAACAAGAGGCAGAATTGATCTTGATTTATTTTCGGGGTTTATGAAACACAAACTAAAGCGCTGTATAGTTCGTATTCTTTATTTTGAAGTCATTGGGTCATTTTAATGCGGGATTTTGGACATCTGAAAAGGATTAAGATTGACAGTTGAGAACAGTTATTTGGGGGGTCAATTTAATCAGAAGAATGCCCATCCATCTCAAAGCTGTCTCCAAATGTTTGGTAACTTGAATTTTCTTAAAGTTTAAGGACACTGATGAAAAATGATCAGTTTCATTACTTTTCACTTGGCTTTCCGGCTCGGCACTGCACCCAGTCATGATTCACTCAGTGATCAAATCCCACTTCTGACGGAGCAAAAAGTCTCTGCATTTCCATTTCACCCATAAATTCTTCAGTGAGACTTTTTAACAGCCTTTTTTTCCCCCACACAGCTTTTAGCAAGTCTGTGCTGCATATATTTGAGAGTGCTTAGAGATTGAGAGCTGACTCCCTGCAGTACTATTTACAGTCAAGTAGAGAGAGGAAGTCTTCAAAATAACAGGACTGACGGGCACTAGAATTAGAGCTGGACGCCTGTGGAGGCGTGAAGGCTGCATTATCTCTTTAAGGGGGAAAGACTTTGAAAGACTCAATCCTCGGAGAAATATCCGTCAGAGTTTGAAAAAATACAGGTTATTGACAAGGACATGAAGTGTCGAGGCTTGAAAAAACGGTTAGTGCAGTGTAAACAAAAACAGACGTTGAGAGATAAATGTATCTTTGCTATGAATACGTAGAAAGTGATGGGAAAAGATGGGCTTCCGTCGCTTTGTTAGACTTCTAAAAGTTTGTAAGTTATCTAAGGATGACTGAACGCAATGACCTTTTAGTGTGATTAACATAATTGAGATAATTGTGACAGATGAGTTGATGACACGCTCTTTTAGGTTAGATTTCTGTTCTTTCTGTGTCACCTTTCTGCTCTCAATGCATTGATAACTTATTTGAAACGACTGCTTTCTCCTTCATAAGTATAATTATTACATCACCCTTCGACGGGGGAGCATCATAGGAAATATTCATAAGCTGTCATGTTGTAACCAGGGCTTAAAGGCGTTTAAACTTTCCACTGGATTTAAAATATTCATCTCAAAAAGCTTTAGCATGAAACTCAGTCGACAGGCAGTAGGCTGCTGACACTGAGGATAGCGTCACTGCCTGGTTTGAGCTCCTTGTTGCTGACAGCGTGTCCAACTCTGTGTGAAAGCCGCTCTGTGATGGGGGAGGGACACCGCTGATGGAAACATGGGCGCTCTTTTGGCACGTAGCAGGTCTTCTCTATTCAGAGGATGTGGAGCAGACAGCATGGCCGACCCTGCGCGGAATAAAAACAGCTTTGTGAAGTCTTTGGTATGGAGCAGAGGTCCTCATTCCTTCGCCATCCAGGCCTGAGAGATTGCAGAGGCTTTGTTCCAACCAATCACTTCAGTGGCAGATTTCACTGATTAGACCTTCAACTCAACCTGAATCTCTTGAAAATCAACAATGCTGTGTGTGATTGTAACAAAAGCATAGCAACTGCTCGACATCAAAAATGTTTATACACTCTGCAAAGAGAGTGGAATAAAGATAGTGGATCATGTGAAAGGTTGCATTTTGAAAAGAAGACAGTGGAGTCGGTAAAATGAGGATAATAAAGATGAATTATGGAGCTGAAATGTCAGGGTTTGTCATTGGAGGAGTCGGGGAAGGTTACTCATCAGTCAAACTCATCCAGTAATCATTCAACAAGTTTGGACACTTCCACATCCTAAATCAGATGATACTCAGCCAAAATCTTTTCCTCAGTTCAGGAAATGTCCTGAATTGAGTTATGACAAAGATCAAATTTTAATTCAAGATGAAGAAAAACAGGAACTTTCAGACTGAACAGCTGACTCATGACTGAGTAGAGTGGTTTCGGAGTCTAACATTCATCCACTACAGTTTGAAGACTTGCAGCGCTGTTCCTGCTGGGGTATGTAAAGGTCATATGTCACCAAGTCATCAAGTAGTGAGTAAATATGAAGCTCAGAGTACATACAGGAGTCGTGAGTGGAGACCAGAGTGGGATTTAAAGCAGGTAGACGCACAGACTGAATTTATTTCCTTATGTGGGAGCATTGTATGATACACTTTAATCCGAGAGATGTTGGCAAAGTTTCCTATATGGACGGGGGTCAAGAGATCGACTGTATATTTTGACAAGTATTCACTGAGGGAAATGTGTCAGAAGTTATGAAAAGAAGAAGTGTGCACATTATGCAGTGAAGGAAGACTCAGGCAAGCTACTGTGGGCACTCAGCCAGAACCATTCTTGTGCTTGGTTGATGTGACCATATGTAAGTGCAAAAAGATCAGAGAACCCTGCGGGTTTGTCCATCATTGGTCTCCTGTTGCTCCTTATTTACAGAAATTACCACAACAGTTAACATAAATGCCACAGGCACGCCTGAACTTGATCGCGTCAGAGAGTTTTAAAACCAACTCTTCAAATTATATATACGTCTAACTCAACACCTGAATACTGACAGAAACATTCAAAGTAGTGGCACGTTATCACACCATAAGATTCAAGAAAAAAGTGTCCTCTAAAACACCCTCCTCACTGCTTTCAACTACAGATCATTTTCCTCTTGGTTCATTAATTAGAACTTCTTCATCCTCCTGTTTCCTTTTCAAGTATCAAGCCTTCTGTTCCGTCGGCTTTTGCCATCAGCGTCTGCTGTTCCCAAGTACCGACCTAATTGTCATCGGGCTTAAAAAAGAGATACGCAGGTTATTAAAATGTCTGGCATTTGCCTTTAAGTATGAGCATCAAGGACACTTTCAACCTCAAGGTCTTAGTTTTCATGCTCCGTCTGATCCCTCAGAAGATGACACGCTGGTGGGCATGTTGTAGCAGCAGACTACCCTTGATCTAATCCCGTTGATCTAAAACAGACCCAGATTCAAGTGACACTTCGTGATTAAACTTGGAAATGTTTTAGAAATGTGACTTTGTGGAAAGTGATGATCTCATTCTGTGCCAGCATTGTGTTTATGACCTGCCTCAGGCTTCTCATTCAGACACTCGAGTACGAGAGAAAGAGCTGAATAACTAACTAAGGCACTTGTCAAAGGGCTGAATAAGGTATTAAGAAAGAGATGAACTAAAAAACATGATTCTATGAGTGAGGCATGAATGATCTTCTTTAGATGAATTCACCACAGAGGAGCCTGAAGGTCAGAACCTCTTTTCCAGCGGCGTCGTGCTAAAGTGAATTGTTTTTCTCTCAAATTTACCGAAGCGCTTCGTTGTTGGGAAAACCTGAGCAGTCACTATTCTGAGATCTCTTTAACGGATTCTGTCACCAGCAGGCAGTGCATCATCCATCTCTGACAGTCTGCTGCTAAACTGGCATAAATATCTGCCCTTCACAACGTGCCAATTATTTCTGCAATGTCAGAGGATCTGCAAGGCTCAGAACGAGCATTTGTGGCTTTCGTCTCTCAGCTTAATGTCTCTACATAATGCTCACGTCTCATATCGGGGGGTTACAGAGTACTCTATAGTGCGTATAAAGGCTTACACAGATGCTCCTTTGGCCTCAGCAGCTGAAGGGCCATTGTGGAGCAAATAAAGACAGTTATTATTGATTTATTCCCAGAACTTTTATTGTGAAAGGAAATCTGCCAGCTCTGAGGAGGGTAGTATCGCCGTCCAACTGTCCATTGATTTTCAATGAAAATAATTTATTTCTATATACGTGTAAGTTTATCTATTCTTATTATGTGGGTGATGCATTCAGCAGTCAGAGTTATCTCCAATTTAACCTTAGACCAAAGTTTCCCTGGGCTGTCACTTTATTCTTGTTAAGTCCTCATTAGAAAGGTAATTATCACAGAGGACACAATGTGGCTGCAGCACTGGTCTTTTATTTGTGGTCAGTGTGCCGTAACAAGTTACCCTTGAACCCTTTTGCTCAGATATTTAAGTATTTAATGTTGTTAATAAGCAATATAAGCTCTGAGAACTTCCCCAAATCCTATTAGTCGTGTTTCCAGGGCTAATAATGTCAATTAACAGCTGGAACATTTTGGGACCAATAAGTGACTGGTTTTCTGTAGTCAATGCAACTTTAGTGATGAAGTTTGCCATTAAATAACTTTGAATCTGTTTGTCCTCTCTGAGTTTTACCTCAGCATGTCTCTATAGACTCTTGGGTCACTCCCATCCCTGTCATATCTCCCTGAAGCCCCAGATTCTGTCCACAGGCTGGTCCAAACACTTAACCAAGCTTCTCTTGCTGAAAACATGACAACATATGGAGCTAATCTGGACTCTCACTCTAAATGTGCTCCAGCATTTGGGATGAAATGATTTTGACGTGACTCTGGTATTGGCTTCACAGATGTTTTTAGGCATAATTAGTTTTTTGCTGACGTCTTGGTCAGAGACTGAGCTTTAAATATAAAACCATGCACATGTACCATACACAAATTTCCTTCTTGGTTGCATTCCACTAATCTGCAAAACCTACACCCAGTTATATGGCTCCTGCTGTTTGTTTTCCTCCCAGGTTTCTGCATCCCTGTAATGTGAAATCGCATAGTGGGACACCGATATCACGCCATCTTCAAAGGCGTGATGGCTTCATAACATTGCTTTTCCGTACTCACCACGTGAGACAGGCTTTCAATTCATCAAAATGTTTGAAATGTGTCAAAAACTTCTTTTCAGGAGACCTTAGCCATGGTGCTGAAATGCTGCCACTGTACTGGCACTGTATCCGAGAAATTTAAACCGATACCATCATTAAGTGAACATTACTTCAGACAGAATTCCTTATCTCGACTTGGCAGAAGAAGGGAATGAACTCACTGAGAGCATGTCAGTGACTTCTGCTATCGTCTGACTCACAATCGCTCTTCCTGCCGTTTGACAGTCACTGCCGGGAGAGGACAGGAGTTCACATGGGCCGGGCTTTGTAGTGGTTCAGGTGAAAAACTCTTAAAGTGAGTCCCGGGTTTCATGTATGAGTGAAGTCTAGCAGGAGGATGTCCTCTCTTACTTAGGTTACTCTCTGACTTCGACCTTCAGACCTTATCCAGGAGCTACTTTTTTGTTCTGACTCCATCAGAAGACTTCTCCAGTCTTTAATCTGACTCTGCATGAAGTGACGTTGACGACATAATAACTCCTCCAACAAGGACTCAGTTATACATTCATAGAAATCCATTCTCTAATACACAACTAAAAATTCTCCCTGAAACTTGTAGCTGGGGAAATCATGTTTCTGTAATCCTCTTTCCCCGATTACACAAACCAGACTTCATGTTTAAGAAACACCTCTGTGCATGTAAACACAGGGAGGGAAATGAGGTTTATGGTAATGAGACAGCAGGATGATACGCAGACCTGGTGAAGGCTGGCCAGCTTGCCCAACCGCTAATGTGCCTTGGCTCTGATGGAGAACAGCATTACAAACACAGGAGCTGATTCTAATGTGATTTAAAGTGCTTTTGGCTGAGTTTGGCATGTGCTGCTCCACAGAGGCTTTACAGACTCGGGTTTCTCATCATGGATGAATGCCATTTAGAACACGGTGGCTCATTTAAATCTAGGTGCAGTGCTGTAACATGCAAGTCTAAAATATTCATAGTCTAAAATGTTTCAAGAGGAGCATATACAGTGGGGGGAAATAAGTATTTGATCCCCTGCTGATACTAATATACTTTTTCACTTGATAAAATGCACAACAATTTATAACTTTTATACTGTGTGTTTTTACGCATTTTCAACTGATATTCTGTCTATACTTATAACCAGTAAACAACCATAAAAATTACAGTGTGTTAATTTCCCAGGGCAGCGGGCAAACTTACAAATTCAGCAGGGGATCAAATACTTATTTCCCCCACTGTATGTAAAGATCTGCCTAATTCATGCTTTCATTGAGCTGGAAAACATGCACTGATACCGAATTAACTGCATGTGATAGTACACTTGGGAAACAGACAGACTGATTAAATGCTAACCTGGAACATAATAACCTCCATCCTTTGGTCAGGTTACCTCGACAAATGAGATGTAACAGAAAACATATTCATTTTTCTATTAAGAGATGAAAAGATAATGTTGGGGCGGATGACATTTTATTTTCTATTAAGCATTTGTTCAACCAGGAAAGCTTCACTGTGATTAAAAATCTCCGATACAAGAGTGTCCTGTCCGAGACAGCAGCAAGTCACGTAACACAACCACAGACAAACGACACAAAACAGTGACGAAGCAGATCACCATATCCACTGCAACATCAGAAAAAATCAGCCATCAAAGCATTTACAACCTGATGCAACATCCTCCAACACCTTCAGTCTACTTTTGAAAAGATTTAAAGAGACCTCCTGCTACCTTAGGCTCTGCCTCTCCTGCAGTAGGTTCCACGCTGCAGGAGCCGCATATCGAAAACTCCTTTTTTCCCATTTCAAGACGTGCTTTAGTAACAGACAGCAAAAACAGGTCTTGTGAATGAGACACAGAACGAAGACTGTAAGTTCCAACATTTCTCGACTATAATCACATAAGTTAGAGGGAAGCACATAATTCCTTTTTAAATAAAGACAAGGGCCAACCAACTCAAGAATACAGGTCACAATGATGATTAGAACCTTAAGACGTATAATAAACCTTAGAGCTGAAGGCACTGTGAAGATGCATACATGTATAAAATATCACCATGGTCAATCAGGTGCAAGAAATATGCAGCAAAGAGTCTCTTTTTAATCTCTGTAATATTCTTATTTTCCTTTATTATTTTGACCTTGCTTTATTTTCCCTCTCCTCATTTACCTCACCTTTTTACTTATTGTCTGAGTATTATTTAATTAATCAAACCAGTGGCTTAGATTTGCCACTGCACAAACATGCAGTCTTTGTTGTACTGTGGCATGGTCTACATCTCTCTGTTTATGTTGTGGTGCTTTCTCCTCAGGGGGATCCAGTTATTGTTTCAGTGTGTTGTAGGGCCTGAAATGTACTGATATGTTGTGCTAGTTGAAAATTCTCTTGAATTTCTCAGACATTCCGGATGTGTAAGGGACACAACACTTGGTCTTTTAATGCTGTTCTCCTCTCTGCTGGAACTAAGCTTCTTTTGAGATCTTGATGAAGGCCCAGTTGGAGTATCCACAGGTTTTAAGTGCTTCCCTGATGTGCTGCTGTTCCTTCTTCTTTCCCTCAGCCCTCTACTCTAGTGCAGAGTTCTTATTACCCTTATTTTGTGTTCTTGTGAGGATGGTGCGAGTCAAAAAGGAAGTTCTGGTCTTTGTGGATCGGTTCTGTGAAGCCATTTCACATCATGTCAATTTACAGTGCACTGCGTTCATGGCTCGGAGAAATTTATGATGTCTGAGTTGACCCTGAGTTCAGGATGATAATCATGCAAAACATAGCAGGGAAAAAAACCAAACATTTGGCATGTTACCTACATCCTCAAAAGGTTGTTAAAGCAAGAGGGTTCCTTACAAAGAGAAATTTGCTGTTCTTACGGAGTATAACATCATGCAGCATCATTCAACTAAACATGGAGCGGTATGTAAGGTACCAGGGAGATGAGCGAACATGATGAGCTGCACAACTAAAGAAAGCTTTCACAAAGTGTATTCAAGAGAGCAATAAATGAGGCAAATCCAAGAATAGGTTGATATCTGTCTTCAAGACCCTTTTGAATTTAAAGCTAGATGAACAACCATGCTAACACCTCCAATTCTCTCCATGTCCATGTGACTCTCTGTTAGACTGAAGACCCTTAGAGGCCAATATTTTCTGGCTCTGTCCACTAAGGTGAAACATCTTCAGGAAGTCTGGTTGCTTTGTTGGGTTAACTTTGGAATGATGTTGAATGTTTGGCAGACCCACTCTCCTCTGCTGGTCACTTGCTGTCAGATGTTAAGGAGTCTTTTCAAGCAAACCAGCTCTTTGCAAGGTTTGTTCACTTGTTTGTATACTCCTGTAGTCTTTAACTGGACAATTAAAACAGTGACGGGGACAGAGAAGTGTTGCTGATCTGTAACACACCTTCAGTTCACACCAATTAAAATGAACTAGTTTATGTTCATTTTTTTGAAAATTTTGAACTCAGTTCATGATCCTAAAAGTTTAAGTTCTCTTTTTCAGTTGAGCCATCTATGCTTTAATCCAAATCCCTCTGGCCAATTCCCAAAATAAATCAATCTCTGTATGCTATCATCTCCCGTTAGCCTCTGTGTTTATGATCTGTCCATAAAACTCCAGCAAATGTTTAAAGCCACTGCCAGTCTTGTATGCACTGCTGCTGCCATGCTGTGTGCACAGAGAGTGCTGTCGTAGATCTGACTTCTGTTGCTGTAAAACAGTGCTCGACAAATCTGGGCTCCTCCCGTCACTTCCCAGGAACTCCCCTCATCTCGCAGCTCATCTCGGATTGTGGGCGGCTGTTCCCTGCCCTAGAAGTGAACTTTGCTCACGTTCCCTTTAAAGAGTTAAAAACTGAGGGGTTCAGTTCACCATTCATGTTCATGAATTCTACTCGTTCATGTACAAATCTGGTACTGCATATGGGTTGCACAGGTGTATAAGATGTAGCTTTTTACAGTTATGCACAAGTTACTTTAGTATGAACTTCACAGAGTGTGTGTTTATTTAATCAGCAAAAAAGCCAAGCTTAAAAAAATCATGCTGCCCCACGTTTTGTACCAAGTGGAGCTCCTCATTCATCATATGAAACATTCCTGACAGGAATCACTCAGGTGGGATCCCATTGATTGTTCAATGACGTTGTGTTTAATAAAACTTGCTGTGTTAACAGCAAACATCACAATAAACACAGACTGCCTCAGCTTCCCCATTCTGCCTCTAAACGTTGACGTTTTGACGGCAGCTGGCAGCCTTCCTAGAAAATATCAGCCAGCCGCCTTTTATTGAAGAAACCAATAAAAATATCTGTCCATCTCCGCCGGCTAATCAAATGCTTAGATAATGCAAATAACAAGAGGGGGGGTCAACACTCCAACCTGCAGCATTTCTCCCAGATTTAATAAGTTTAGTGTGTATTTCTTTCACCTTCTTATGTGAGCAGCTGCACCGCCAGACACAAGGCTGCAGTCAAATATTAGTTTTTATCCCGACTGTGAAGCTTTATTTGATCCTATGCAGAATTTTTTGGGGAAACCAGAATAAAGGTGGTTGATTTTTCCCTCATATGCCTATCATTTACTATTACTATTGCTATTATTATTATATTTGCCTCACAATAAGTTCTGGACGATGATATTTGCTTTTAACTAGTCTTCATCTAGTCTTTAATCTTCTTTCTTGGTCACTGGCCACTCATCCTTCCTTATACAGACCCACAGATGTTTGCTGTAAAGCACTTTACAAAGGATGAAAGCTCTCCGACAGAAAAAAAAAAAAAAAGATTCCCCTGAACCTTTTGTGACGATTAAAATTCTATTTAGTTCCAAAGTTTTGTTCAGATTTGTGTCTGAAAGACGCAGATTTGGTTCCTTTTGATCATAGACACATCATTCACATGTTCCATATTTCAGTACTTGAGACAGAAAAAAAGCTATATGGAAATGAGTCAAATATATTTCAGACCACTGCTACAGAGCTCAGTTATATTTGATTCAACGCCAATTAGCCATACTTCAGCTTTGAAAGAAGCCTGAAACTGATACTTGACTTTCTCTACCTTTGATATGCAGGATTTCAGAGCAACATGAGACAACTAGTATATTTCAAAGGAAGTAAATCACCTGTGATCAAAACCACAGCTGCACCAGTCCAAAAACTACTCAATTATTTTGTCTTATTAGTAAAGGGAAAAGGTTCTGAAAATTTGAACATAAGCAACAAGAGAAAATCTGCAGCAAAACGACAGACAGGGGCTGTAGGATGAGATTGATTGAAATTTAAAAGTGAGTCCTAAAAATTATGCAAAAGCCTCTTTGCTGGAGCAATAAACCAGATAAATCTGTAATATTGTCCTACACTGTTTTTAGGGGACTCCAAGAGGGTTTCCACAGATTTCCTGGCTGAAGACTATCACTGCATTCAACAATGTAAAGATTTTATGCAGATGTGTAGCTCATTGTAGTGCATGTCCATGTAGCTATGAATATTCAGTTTTAGTTAAATGACTAACCAGTAAACTGGTCTGAGTTTTTTTTCCTACTGTTTGACTGATTTAGCGGGAAATTGTTTTCCTGTCATGGGATTTTTCATTGCCTCTAAAATCAAAGTGCTTTCTGGGACAGTGTGACAGTGTTTTGAAATAAATAGGTTAACAGCTTTAATTTATGATAACAAGATGTTAGATAATTCAAACACTGTTCCCAGGGAAAAGCCCAACATTTGTAAGCTCTGATAAAATGTCTTAACATGTCTCTTTCTGGACTAAATCTCTTGTGAGGATGTACATTTTTAGGAGCAGAGGTGGAGTTGTCAGTGGTTGATGGCTGCAGCCAGTATTAGCCTTGGGCTCTCAGAGACTTCCATCCCATGAAAAATAGACACTGAGTTTGCTCACTTAACTTGTTTCTGAATAAAGGTTTCATTCTCAAAGGAAATCTGGAGTGGGTCATGTACATTCATGTCACAAAGTGAAGCAAAGTCTGTTTTTATTCTGTCTACTTTCCATAACCTGCTCATGCAGCCACGTCCAGCTGTCTGCTCTCCTCCCTTTGAACTCCTTCCCTGTGGGGCCGCTTGCTCTGAAAAGGGTCTGCAATATCCAAGTCCTCGTAGCATTTTGGCTGTCGGAAGACCTTCAAAGGCTTCAAAACCCACAAGTGACTTCTGACCTCGGCGTGCATGATCCTCTGTTGTGTGACAGGTTGGGGAATTGTCATTTTGTGGGGAAGACACACAGAGGTATGTGTAGGTGAGATGTGTAGCTTGGTTGCAAAGTTCTTAAACACGTTATTTGGGAAGTTTAATTGGCCACAGGAAAGTACAAAAAACAAAAAACTTCAGCCCTAAGGACAGAGTCAGACATTTATCAGAAGGTCAGATATAATTACTGCGTACGGAGAGGGAACAAGAGGAGGAAAATAATGCCACATTTGAATAAGAAGGCTACTTGAGTCTTGTAACATATTGACATTCAACAACTAAATATAAACATTAATTTACATATATTCCAGCAAGAATTAACTAGCAACTAAACTAACTGTAAAACTGGCCCACTGTTGATGAATAGACAAGCTTTTTTAACAATGTCTCTAACATTTTATGGATTAATTATTATTCAAATAAAAATAAAAAGACAGAATTCATAAAATAGAGCCAGAACTAATTTTGATCTGATTTTTTTTTTATTTGATTTTTTTTCTGATTATTTAGAGGTAAATGTTAAAATGTCCAAATATTGATGTTATAAAAGAACAAGAATATAAGAAAATAAATCCTCATAGTTTTATGGCAGGGAAAACTGTATTTTTTTTTTCCTTTTTTATTGGATTAGATATACATTTTGATCACCTACAAATCATCCTATAAATGTGGCTCTTATGGAAAATGTCTTAGTTTGCAGCCCTTGTAATGAGAAAAAGATCTCCCTGCCGGAAAGTAGAGTCTGTGGACTACAGTTTAAGTTTAATACCAGATACATCCAGTCATTATCTGAATCCCAGTTGTCATATGCATATAGCGGGGTACAACCTGGATAGGTCGCCAGCCTATCACAGGGCTAACACAAAAAGACTGACAAGCAATTTAGAGTGACCAATAAACCCGATGAGCATGTTTTTGGAGAGAGAGAACCCATACATGCACGGAGGAAACATACAAACTGCACACAGAAAGGCTTCAGCCCAGCCAGGTTATCAAACCAGAACTCTTGTTGTAAGGCAACAGCACCAGATTCAATTCTAGATAAAACAAGTCATATTTAAACCAGTTTCAGTACCTCAGTAACATAAAATGAATTCCTGTGTATCCACTATTGGCTTATTTTTGGCTTATTTTTCCTTTTTGTACCACACTTCAAACACTGCTGGTGCAGAAAAACAGATCAACATTTGACCTATTGCTGCAAGAAAAGTTCAGAAAATTAAGATTTAATGTTTATATTCATAATCCAGAAGGAATGAAGAGGGTCTGCCTTATCCCTGCATTTTTTCTAAGTTTCTAGTTTTGGACCTTTTAAGGCGTCAATCATTGTGCAGAAGCGTAAAAGCTCACAGCAAACAGTCTGCGCAGGCGGCCTAATAGGAATCATAAATGGACCATGTGACATGGCTGTCTCTTTCCTCTGCTCTCTCTCTCTGCCTTCACCAGACATAAACCTAACGTGTATTGTTTTAAAAGAGTCGCCAATTGGAATCATCAAAACACCTGAATTTGTAAACCCTTTTTATCTTTGTGAAGCTACAGGTGTCAAAGAGTGCAAAGCAGAGCTGAGACAAACAGTGCGAAGGATTTCCCACAAACAAATGTGACAGACAAAATCTGAAACCTTTGCACATTTGCACCGGGTGGTGGATTTCTTGATCGCTTCAATTCAGTCTATCAGTGCTGCTCTCGGTTTGAAAGCATGACTCTAGACCTGTTTTCAAACAAGTTTTTGTGCTTTTTTTAATACTTGAGAACATAGAAATTATGGATATGGTATCATTCTAAAGTATTTCGTTTTGAAGGGTATCAAAGAGTCATTTTAATGCTCTTGTCTTGGCCTTTTTGTTGCTGCCTCCAAACCAGGAAACTTCGAGTACAGATAGCATCAACATGACTTCCCTTGCAGAGGCTCTGAAGCTGCAATAATAACTGTCGGGATAAATTATTGAGCGTTCCATTTGCATGGCTCCATTATCCCTCAACTAAAAACAGAGACCAGCATCATGACTTATACATACAAGTTTTGCGTGCAGAGTCCTCCACAAATAGAGAAGAGATGTCCTCGTCCACGCCGGCTTCATTCTTGGCAATGCAGGTGTAGGCGCCAGTGTCCTCAAAGTGCACGTTGCTGATGTGAACCTCGCTGCCATTAGCTTTTAGGGAACAAAAGAGGGAACAGAGAAAAAGAGACAGGAAAAGATAAAAGGAAATTTCCATGCTTCTATCCTCTCCTACATTTGCTCTGTTACGTAACATTGCTGTGGTATGTTCTGAGGGAAGGTGAGAGGTTTGTTTTTGGAGAGAATTCAAAATAGGTAGGAGTTCAAAGCAAGAATTTGGCTCAGGTATACCACATGCTGTGTTTCTCTGGGTACTGGGATTGATTTTAGGTTAAGTAGTTTGTGCACAGTTTCACAAGAAAAGCACTTTACCGTTTCTCTTTCTGCAAACAGTGAAGCAAAGGGTTATAAATCTTAAATATCTGATAGTGGGGCTCGTCAGTTTTTATAAAATCACCTATGTTCTTTACGCTTGACTCCATGAATTTTATTACTCTGCAGTTTCCAGGGCTTTAAATCCAGCCTCATGAAGAAATAAAAAAAGGTAGGGTAAGTAGGTCAGAAGTGCAACAAAAATGTGTGCATTTATTTGTGAAAAACACTGCAGCGCTTGCAGCTAAAGACCAGTTATAGCAGTGAAACTGTGAAACAGCAGCAGAGACAAATAAAAGCAGAAGAGAGGTGTTCATGCAGAAAGCGGTAAACTTTTGACTCCTCTGTACCTTGCAGGGTGAGCTGCTTGGACAGCTTGGTTGTGATGTCCATGCCGTTCTTCAGCCAGGCCAGCTGGGGGCTGGGGATGCCCTCAGCATGGCAGCGCAGGCTGGCAGTGACGCCCGGCTCCCTGGCCTGACTCTCCGGATAAACTCGGATGACCGGAGGAACTGGAAACAAGACAGAGGGAGAGAGAAATAGATGAGATAAAGGAATTACCCATGCAATACATTATTTACATTAGCACCACTTGAGGAGTGAGTAAACCTTATTAAAAGGAAAATTTCAGAAAAGCACCAAGTCCTGAAGTTATGTCGAAGGATTAGCGTACACTTTCAATAAGATGGAGTGTATTTGCAGCATAGCCAAATGTCTTTAGATAAGGTTGACACGCTCTGCGAAGCCAAACAAATCAGATAGATAAATAAGGCAGAGAATCTCTGTTCAGACTTCATCGATTCTGCTTGTTTGCCATTGATTTTGTGTAACCTTTTGTGGAAGGAGATGAAGGGATAGAGGCAGAGAAAACAAAAAAGTGTGAAGAAAGAAAGAGACACAAGCTAAATGTCACTCTTGTCGGCGAACTGTTCCAAAAGCTGATTCATGCATTTCTGTACAAAGTGTCATTGATATGCTGGAGTATCACTTCTTTACTCCACCCTTAAGCAAAAACAAACAACAGCAAAAGAAACAGAGAGGAAAAGTCCCTAACTTACAGTATTTCCAATAACCATAAATCAACATAAATCAATACAACACACAAATATATTTATTATATGCATTTATGCATTGGCTGAGAATATGCCACCATTTTTTCTTTCTGAGACCTGAGGGCTAACTTGTTAGAGTCTTGCTCCACAAAACATGGAAAATATCAAAAGAATGAATTTGAATAATCCTTAAAGAGAAGGAGCCTTCTGTGCAGAATAGCATAACAATGATAAAAGCTTTCAAAGGGATCGTCGTATTTCTGAGGAGACTCTCCCGCTCAAATGTTGACTCAAACTTGGCCAGTGACAATGAACTGTTTACAAGGAGACCGGAAAAAAAAAGCAGCATGAGTCATTCCACAGCAGCCTGTCACACTGAAAGATGACAACCTGGCAGCAGTTTACATAGGGACATGAAATTTCTCTATCCTGCCATCCTGTTTTGAGAAATCCCTCATAGCCACCGTGGCCCAAATCAGTGTCCTCCTTTTTTTTCTGAAACTGACTTCAGAGACACAAGCAGAGGATGGAAGAGGGAGCCTTGGCAGAAGCAAAGAAGGCATACATGCAGTTGAGACCATTTCCTGTGGGCGCTGGGTTAGGAAGTCTTTGCTCAGCCAGGTGAGTGAAAGGACTGCAGATTGTTGCCACGGCCATCTGGTAGCCACGGCACTCCCTGGCTTTGGAGCTCACGTCAAACTCTGTGCCAGTGTCGCCATCCGCAGCGGGCCTCCAGGAGCTCCACCGGCCCCTGGGTTCCTTTACCAACCACAGACACTCCAGGTCTACACGCAGCCTTCAGTAGCAACAGCGTTCACTGAATTGACCCATGGAGGCGAATGATTTTATGATTATTACTCACACTTAATATCCTTTTGAATGCACATAAATGCTCTGACCCAAATTCTTTTTGTGTGGGCTGATCATGTTGCTCCTCTGGCGTTTTATTCTCTGTGTATTTACTGTTGATCACTCTGTCACGTCCGTTTATGAGGGCTGTGTGAATCTAAAGCTGCATCTGAACATCAATCTTCCTGTTGCAATAACAGTCAGGCCAGGGGTTCAAGTATTTTGTTTATCACAAGGTTTGAAAGCAGTATGCAAATTTTCTGATTTGCATGTCTTCATTTTACACTTAAACAAGATGAGATGCCATGTGTGTCTGATCCTAGTAAACAGGAACAAAAACCTGTTTTATGTACATATAACACCCTGTAACTGGGTGTTTACATTTTTGCAAGATTGCTGTTTATGATTAGATTACTGGAGAAAGTGTGGGTTTGGTTTTGAAGATACCTGAAGCCTGAACTTTTGCATAACCGCGTATCTTATAGTTATCTGGCTTCCCAAACTCTGACCAGAGGAATCACTCTGAACACAAATCACAAAGCTGGTTATCAACCTCATAAGTCCACTTAGGGTTACTGATGTTTACTCCAAATCCTGAACTGACTATCTGAATGTGGAGCAGAAATCAGACTCATCAAACCAGGCAATGTTTTTTAATCTTCTGTGCTTCAGTTTTGTTGAGCCGGTGTGAATTGTAGCCTCAGTTTTCTGTTCTCAGCTGACAGGAGGGTCACCCGGTGTGGTCTTCTGCTGCTGTAGCCCATCTGCTCCAAGGTTGGACGTGTTGTGTGTTCAGAGATGGTCTTTGAGTGGTTTTATGAGTTTTTGTTGTCCTTCTATCGTCTCCAACTAGTCTGTCCATTCTCCTCTGACCTCTGGCATCAACAAGGCATTTTGTCACAGAGAACTGCTGCTCGCTGGATGTTTTCTCTTTTTGGGACCATTTTCTGTAGACTCTAGAAATGGTCGTGTTTGCAAATCCCAGTAGATCAGCAGTTTGTGAAATACTCAACCATCATCAACGACAACAACCATGACATATTCAAAGTCTCTTAAATCACCTTTTTTCTCCATTCTGATACTTAGTTTGAACTTCAGCAGCTGGTCTTCACCATGTCTACGTGACTGAATGTACTGACTTGCTGCCATGCGATTGGCTGGTTAGATATTTAGGTATGACAGGTTCGCCTAATGAAGTGCCAGATGAATGTGTATCAGACGGAAACTGCAGCAACATCAGAACCAATCAACCGACACTGGAAATAATTTAAAAGAACAAGGACTTATACACAAGTTAATCATTAAAGAAAAGGAAAAAAGTGGGGACACAGTCTAAGAATTGTTCTGGTTGTTTGATCATCAATTCTAATTACAAACTGGTGTGCTGAATTTCCAGGTGTAAGCCTTTTTAATTTGAGCTGATAACTTGTACACTCTTCTGTCTGTGTGTGGACATTATTCTAACAGGGAGAACTTCATCTTTGTTACTGGAGATGGAGAGGCATATTTCTTTTTAGTGTCAAAGGCAGAAAGTCTCCAGACTGAACTCAGCTCAGATTCTCCAAGTAACCTCGGATGGAGCAGGAGTGACAGATTTGAAGGAGGAGTTTTTTTTGTGGAGGGATTAGAAGCTGACCTGCAGTGAAGCAGACGATCAGAGACCTGAGTAATTAGATTCAGGTACAAAGGGAGCTCATAACCGGGTTCCTCTGTGCTTTATGTAAACTTAATATCCAAAGTATGATCAAATCTAGTTCACCAGAGTGCATGTTCATAAACTAATAATGAAGGCTAAGGCAAGGCAGAGAGTGACTCTCCTCTCAGGATGGAGTGAGATGAATGAATTTATGTCAGCTTCTGAATAAATTCACTCAATCCTCATCTAGTGAAAACATACATTTGAAGATATAAGATGAAAAAGGTGGGATGTGTTTTTCATAATCCACTGTTACATCTGAACAGCAGGGTTTGATTTTGGGGTCATGGCACACTTCATGTACCTTTGATGCTAGTCCAAAAACCCACTACGATCTATTAATGAACTGTGCTGTAAACAGAAAGCAGGGATCAACCAGGTTCCCATGTAAACATTATAAATAAAACCTCGTCTGGCGATCTTGCAAAATTGAATAAATGTGTGTGTAGGAATTAAATAACATAGATCAACAGACCTTTTTTATGCAAGTCAAAGATTGGTTTGTAGGAGGAAGAATGTGGCGCAAAGTATAGTCTATGGAAAGGCACAGAGGGATGAGATGTTAATGCATTCTGTCTGTTGAATGCTTGGTATAATGTGCCATATTAATCTTACTTTCCAGATTCTATACTTTAAAAGGATGTTCATATCAAGGGCTTTATATAAATACCTTCTTTCATTCAATGCTTTTTTTTCCTCTGGAGAGTACTGAAGTTTTGAATAATGTGGCAGAAAAATAAAACTTTGGTGGATACAATTTAACCAGCTGTGTTCCAGAAGGTTTGGTGTGTTTATTTCTTCTTCTTATCTCTGAATTAAACTGATTCTGTTTTAAAAAGGGATCATACATAAGTGTGTCACATGATTTTAATCTCAAAATGTGATAATTTCCTGTTAAATCTGGACAATAAGTCACACCATTATTTTAGAGGCAGACAGTTTTTGTGGGCATTCTCAAACTTCAAACTCTTTCCAGACACGAGTGCAGAGAAGAGGAAGCTGGGCAGAAATCTCATGATCAGTACGGTCTTTAGTTGTAGCCAGTACAGTATATGGAGCTATCTTTTCATGCTATTGAGACTGATAGAAAAAGAAATTGCATGATGTCCAGCTCAAAACACATCTCACACCCTTTTTTTGGGCAGATTGCCCGTGTGATTGAAGAAGATGGAACTGGTTGATACTTTGAGCAGATGTCTGCCGATGATCCAATCACGACACAGCAGAGAGAGTCAGGTTCCAGGAGAAGTGTTTGTGCAGTGTACAGCGGTGTGATTATTGAATAGGGAAGAGCAGGGCTGAGGCTGTGGGGGGGTTATGGAGGTTGGCGCAGGGCAGAGCAAAAGTTTGAGTCCACTGTGGGATTCATGGGCTAAGTTCAACCGAACATCTGGGATGGGAGGGCTCGTCGAAACTCAAGTTATACAGCCTAGTTCTTATCAATCATCAGGGGAGATTTCTACAAAAGTTTTCACCCCAGTTCAGCTTGGCATTATTTTCATACTGAACAGAAAAACACTGTTAAATATGTGTACAATAACTGAGCAAACAAAGGGAACTTTTAAGAAATTCAGAGAGAGTTTCGGGGAGGATCATAAAACAACAACAACAAAATAATTCATTATGTTTGTTTTAAGACAAGGGAATTGTTGCTGTTGATTATTGATTGAGATACTAATCATCATCTTTTTACCAAGCAAGAACCTGAAAACAAAAAAGACTCTGATCTCCGGGTGATGTGGAATATCTTAACTTTTTTTTTTTTTCTTTTTTTTTAATCTAAAAACTGAGATGCCTCATGTACAGGAGATGGCACTCAACAAAGCAAGTGGTCACTTCAAACCCTTTCCCTCTAAAAGCCTGCCTAAAATAGACTGCTTCTATCCACAGACAAGGGTGGCTGTGACTCAGTGGTAGAGTTTTTTTTTATCCTGGCACCTGCTATCCACAAGTCAAAGTGTTCTTGGGCTGCACCAGCTGTGTGTGAATGTTGTGTAAATACGGGAACATGACATGTAATGTAAAAAAGAAAGAGTGGCCAGAAAACAAAAGAAACAGCAGTACATAAAGTTTACAAATCAATTTGTATTTAGTTGAGTGAGTATGACTTAGTACTTTGTGGAGAAACAAAGGTTTGCAAACGTCTCAGGAGGAATTTTGGTCCACTCCTCTTTTCAGATACTCTCTAGATCCTGAAGGTTTCAAGGCTGATGCTTGTGGGCACAGCAGGATCTCAATCTAGTTTGGCGAATTGTGTTACTAATGGTTTTTTTTGTTTTTTTTTTTTGGTGATTTTGGTCATTTACAAGCTCCTCTTGGCTGATCTGTCATCTTTCTCAGAATCATCCATATCTCACTAGATGGGATCTTACATGGAGATTCAGAGGGAGGGCGACTGAACGGATATCTTGTGTTTCTTCTGTTTTTGAATTATCATGCCAATAGTGGTCTCTTTCTTTCCAAGAGAGCGATCCAGCCTTGTGTAGGTCTACAATCTTGTCCCTGACATCATTTGACAGCTCTTTGGTCCTCTCCTCATTGTGGTGGAGAGGTTGTTTCTGAGACAGGTGTCTTTAATACATTTGAGACTGGGCGTACTTGCCTAAAGGAAGAGGTCTAATTTGTATGTCTAATGGGCAGAAAACTGGTCTGTAGGTGTCAAATTTCTTACTGGTTGGTGGAGGATCAAATACTTGTTTCACTGAATTAAATACAAATTATTTTATAACATTTAACAAAGTTTGTTTCCTGGATTTTTAGATTGATATTTTTTCACTGTCTGTTAAAAACAAACCCCCTATACAAATTATGGGCTGTTCATGTCTTTATAAGGGTTCAGTCCTTATTTCCTCCCACTGTAAACACAGTACAGTTACCATTTACAGACCAGACTACAGCAGAACAGTACTCCCAAAAAAGTGCAAAGTCACACAATGAGATATTTCAGTCATGAAGCTGTTGTTATTGTCAGTTCATGATTAATTTATCAGAGGAATAAAAATGCAGGGTTCAAGCTGCCTTAATTGAACAAGTTTTTGACCTTAATTGACCTAAAAGTTTAATTGTAATTACTGCCACTTTGACCTTCAAAACAATTTGCTGTATTTCATGAATTTCCAAAAAGGTTTTGAGTTTAAATTGTAAGCATCAGTGGTGCTCAGTCAGGTTCTGAGTAGGGATGGGCATTTAAGCTGAATTACTATTGGACAGTCGCTGACATCTGTTTGACAATGGATGTCTCATAATGACAAACTTTCTACTTTTTCTGACCACTCAGAGTAGTTTTACAGTGATATTCACATTCACCCATTCACACCACATTCACACACTGACAGATGAGGCTGCTAAGTAATCAGCTTATCTCATCAATACACATTCACACACTGCTGGGAGCAATTTGTGGTTCAGTGTCTTGCTCAAGGACACTAGGCATGTGACTGCAGAAGCTTGGATCGAACCCCTGACCTTCCAATTGAAAGGTGATCAACCTGAGTGCGAAGCTACAGCCGCCCACCTCAAGTGTCTACACACTCATACCTCCAGCTAATGTTACTAATGACTTCTTCTTCGTTTGTTATTTGATGCAGTTACCATTCTTCTTCTCCTTTGATGTGATTGGCAAACAGCTTTAGCTTCAGGACGCATAAAGGCCACTGTTTAGTGGGAATACTGCCTGGCAACAGCAGAAACGATTGGGAGCTGTAATTTTTTAGAAAGATAATATTCGTAATTATGCTTCAATTTTTAATAAAGTAATGAATATTTGAAGCTTCGGAAATCATAACCCGTCCCTAGTTTTGAGAAGACAAAGTAACTAAAGAGACCTGTGGTGTAAAGATTTAGATCGTTTTTAGAAAGAATAAGGTGTAATTATTGATAACATTAAAAAAATCAATAAGGGTTGAAGCTCTGCCAGCTTAGCGGTTAACCATTTATCAGTGGAGCTCAACTCATCTGACCTCTCTGTTTATCCTGAGAAGCTATTTTAACACCACATCCTCCACAGTTTGCATTGTATTAGCTGATATAGATTTTCCTGTCAAGTCTTCACCCTGAATATCAAGCTTATTTATCTCCACTCTGAAACTGTGACTGCTGTCCATCACTTAACCTCCATGGACGTTCCTCTGGGGAAAAGGAGGGGTGGGAGGCAGTGTGTAGGAGGAGTCGGTGTTTCTGAAAATCTCTACTGATGCCCATAGAGCTCAATAAAGGTCATTCCTTATTCAGACGCCCATTGTTTGAGAAAAAAGCTCATGTTGGTGAATTCCCCCTGTGATGGTGAGTGTGGAGGAGAAAGAACATCTTGTGCTGCTACAGAGAATCATTCCTGTTGCTGAGTTCCAGCTGGTCAGAAATAAAGAGGCTCAAATTAGAGTCTTAAATGATCTAATTCACCCCCTAAGGTAGCACAAAATGAACTACAGCGCGCAAGTAAAGAAATATATTTAGTGAAAGTTTGTATTCAGAAGGCTTTGTATGACTGCAAATAAAAATGTTGCATTATTCCAAGATTAAAGGCCTTTGCACACTGATATTCGGATGCATATTTTGCAACAAAATAAAAACTTAAAGCAAAGACACCTTGCTCACTGAATCCAATGTGCTTATTTTTTTCTATTATTTTGTGAAAATTTGTAGTACAAGAAAAAATGGATTCAAGCAGTGATGATGACTATGTGAGTCTTTCACTGCTTGAGAAAAGAAAAAGAAAATCCATTCGGATTGGCTCCATCCACTCCTGAAAACAAGACAAGACCAAAGCAGTTTAAACCTGCTGCTAAAGGGGCTTTGGAATTATTGCTTCCAGGTGTATTTTAGGATGTCTGTGGTTTGATACACTTATTTTTTTGTTTGTTTGTTCGTTTACACTAATTTCCTCAAAACGATTGATCCTGAGCAGCAGCTGGCAGTATGCAGTACAAGTTTTTTATTCATCACTAGAAATGACATAAATCGTGCCCTAAAATGTTAAAAATGTGATGTTGCAAGTAGCCTACGGTGTCTCTGACTAGTTGGACAACCTCCGAAATGACCTGAAGTCACATTCATCATACACAATTCAGTTTAAAAAAACCTGGGCTGATATAATCAGGAGGATTAGGATAATTATTTTTAGTTTAGGATAAGCACTGTTGGCTGCTCATGTTAATTTACTACAGTGTAAGTGGGTTTTATTGGGAGACATAAATGGATGAATCTGTTAAGCAAAATGAATAACATTTTGTTAAAGTTGAGCTTTATTTGACTAATTAGTGTACATAATTGTTAGGGATGTGATATTAAAACCAGTAGATAAAGTACTATTGAGACGTATGAGAAGAGACAAATAAGAAAACAGAAGTTCCAAGCATCTTGTTTTTCTTCAGTTATTTAAAAGGATCTACATCATATCAGCTGACAGATAAAAGATAACAGCAGTTGGATGTTAAATTATTTAAAAACAGAACCATAAGCCTCTTTTTCTCCAATAATGATACAACTTTGAAAGTGAAATAAAATACTTGAGTGTGGGAAGTTATGGGGAAATATTCCTGATTCAATCATATATAGAAGTGGGCAAGTGTAGTAAATAAAGATGGCCACCTCCACCTGCCAGTCCTGGTTCTGGGGTTAAAAAGGAGAAGGTGAAGGGCAAATATGGGTTAAGTTGTTCATTCATCATTCATCTCCTCTACCACTTATTCTGTTCAGGGTTGGAGGTAGCTGGAGCCTATCCCAGCTGCCGTCAGGCGAAAGGCGGAGTACGCCCTGGACTGGTCGCTAGTTGACCACAGACCTGACACACAGAGGCAGACAACCTTTCACACACACACACACACACACACCGACGGGCAATTTAGAATCCCAGTTAACCTGATGAGCATGTTTTTGGACTGTGGGAGGAAGCCGGAGTACACGGAGAGAACCCAAGCATGCAGGGGGAAAACATGCAAACCCCACACAGAAAGGCCCAAACTGTAATTTTAACTGGTGACCTTCTTGCACATACCACTGCACCACCTTGCAGCTAACCTGATTTATATTACCCATTAATAACACCATTTATTATGTTTAGTCCTTCATCCATGAGTAAGTCTTCTACATATTTTGTACACGTATGTCAGTCCTCCCTCACACGCCTCCAGTTAGTGCAAAATGCAGCCGCTCACCTCCTAACTAGAGTTCTGAAGAGGGAGCACATTACTCCCATCCTGGCCTCAGTCCACTGGCTACCTGTGCATTTTAGAGTCCATTTAAGGTTCTTTTATTTATTTTGGAATCTTTAAATGGTCTGGCCCCATCCTACCTTTCTGAACTCCTTCACCCCCACACACCTGCTCAGTGCCCCAGGTCAGCTGATCAGCTGCTCCTTGAGGTACTGAGGTTCAAACAGAAGCTCAGAGGGGACAGGGCCTTTTCTGTTGCTGCTCCTAAACTGTGGAGTGAGCTTCTGTTCCACACAAGAAAGGCCCCTTAACTGTATGTTATTAAAACTTGTCTTAAAACCCATTTTTATTCCCTGGCTCTTACCCTGTCTTGAGACTTGGCTCCTGTTTTAGTGTTTATATGGGTTGTTTTTAGTTTGTACACTGCAAAAACTGACATCTAAGCAATTGTGTTTTTGTGTTATTTTAAGTAAGAATTGCCTTATGATACTTGATATAAGCCACATTCAACAGAGAAGTCCAGGAACGTTGCTCATTTCAAGATATAAAATAAAAAAATAAGGCCTGAATTAACCTGCAACAAGTAAAAAAATCTGTCAGTGGGGTAAGAACAATTTACTTGTCAACTGTAGAATAATGTCTCAATACAAGAAACTTTCCACTGGCAGATTTTTTTTTACTTGTTACAAACAATTCAGAGCTGAGTTTTGTCTTAAAATATCTTTCAATGAGACATGTTTCTGGACTGCTCTGGTGAATGAGGCTCATGTTAAGTCTAAAAAGACATTTTTACTAAATAAGGACAAAAGCACTTCTTTAGATTTCAGTTTTTTGCAGTGTAGTTACTGTTTTTATTGTCTTTAATTGTTTTAATAAAAATGAAAGTAGTGCTATTGTTTTTTTAATTTTATATTTTATGCCTTTATGTACAGCACTTTGATTCAGCTGTGGTTGTTTTTAAAGTGCTCTATATATAAATTTGAGTTGAGTTGAGTTGAGTGTACACATATTTGGACAGTGAAGTTTATTTTGATTGAGTCTTTAGAGAACCTGAAAAAGCACAGGTTTAGTTCTTGTTTGAAGACTGGATTTATGTTTTCTTTGTCTCGCAGTACATCTGCATCTTTCCCCAGAAACCCAAAAGTCTTGGATAAAAAAAAGGAAAAAAAAAAAAAAAAAAACTCATACAAGTCTTGCTGTTCCTCCGAACCAGGAAAAAGTGTTATCTGCCTTTTGAAAATGTCCCACTTACCCACTCCACAGATGGGCGTGTGTAAATGGCTTGCAAATCACCATTCCTCCTGCCTGGACAGTCGCTAAAATAAAAGGAGCAAGCCGGTCAGCGGGATTTTTCCACTCAAACTCGATTCAGACGAGATGTAAGAGAAGTGGCATTCTGATGTGTTTCTGAGTGTCAGGAGAGCCTCTGCCAGGAGAATGCATCTCAGCAGGGCTGACAGCTCCATCATAAAGCTCCCCAGCCAGTCGTCAATCACTCAGCAAGGCTCCTGTTGGCCATGGTGGTGTAGAAGATGAGCAGGCGTGCAGACACACAAACACCTATACACCAACAACATGGCGAGAGACCACTTCGCCATCACACTGCTGGGATATTTCCAACCAAGCCTGGCAGACTTGTTTTAACTCTTCAATCAAACTGAACCCTTTGCTGTAACCTCAAAACATTACAGTCATAACTGTCTGATTTCTGCCTGAGAACTTCACACACAGGCTCAAAATAACACACATAATCCCTCTGCCCTGGCTGTCATGTATGTGCAACCACTTTCTCAAAAAGTAGCCTGACACACACTCTGACATTTACAGACAAGCTCTGCCACAAAGCCCGTCTCTCACCTGAGCTTCAGTAATCCAGCAGACAGCTGTTTAGTCCAGAGCCTGCACCAAATCTTTCACATGTTCATCACAGAGTCAGGAAAAAGAGCATTTTTAGTTTAGCACAAAAAGTAAGTGCAGAAAAAGTAGGAGCTGTTCTAGAGATGTGGGGCGAAATGGAAGACGCATAATGGCTCTCCGGGGAATACCGCTGTGCCGTCTTTATTTTCTTTTACCTCAAAAGACAAGTTTTCCCGGGTGTCGCGCAGACGTAGCTCTTTTTCTTCTTTTAATGTGATTTTAAATCTAAACGCCAAAATTAAAATCTAAGTACTGCAGTATTTAGAGGCTTGTTTCCTCCGAGAATAATAAGCAACCAAAAAACTTAAAGCATCATTTTATAAAATATTCATGAGTTCTAAGGAAGCCACCGCAAGTACTTGAGTCATGTGTTTATTCTGTGAATGGATCCAGAAACAAGTTATTTATTCTTAGTGGGAAAATCAAAAACATGAAGAGAGTAAGTCCAGCATCACAGCCGATTGTTTTAATCATGTGCTTTAGAATAGAATAGAATACAATAGAATAGAATAGAAAAGAAAGTACTTTGTTAATTCCCAAAAGCACTGCAAGGATGGTAGTGTTTTTACCGGATAAAGACTCCATTTCCCATGAGCACCATCACCAAGGCGTGCATTTGTTTTGAAGCAAAAGGAGAGCAGATCTTTTTTTTAAACTACTTTTCTCTGTTCAAGACAACTTTTTGAAGGATACAAAGTGACAAAGTAATGTATTTATTCATAGTTACATAGCGCTAATTTTTGAAACATCCTTTATTCCACCATTGTCCACCATTACAACAAAACAAATTAAAGAAATCTTTACCCCCAGAGAAAATAGGACAGATCTTTCTTCACACTGATAAACTTTGCCAGCCTGCACAGTGTCATCAAAGGAACTTTTGGTCTTCGCGCTCTCACTGGAGTTGTGTTCTACTGGGAAATTCTGACTCAACTACAGATAATGAGAAATGGGATTTTTGAAATTACCGATTTTGCCACTGATAATCTCATTTTAAATCATGGGTTATGATGGGGCAAATATACAAGAGTGAGACTATTTTGAGATCACGTATAAAGTCCTCACATGGATTTGAAAAACAAAGAGTAAAAGATTGTTAATTTCAGCAGTTTTGACAGATCTTCAACATCTGTCTTCCTATCCTGTAAGAACCATGTTTGGTAGCCTTTTTGCTGAAATGCGTCAATGAATTCATAAATAAACTGATGTTGTTATGAAGTTATCATCTTGGTGTACTGATTGATGGTTATCTCTCCTGGATGTTAAACTGTGATGACAGAAAGTGATGACTTGTCTTCAAGAATCAAAGCTCCTGTGTCTGCTGTGGCTCTGACATATTTTCTGGTTTCTCCTGTACATTTACAAGAAATGCAGAATCTGATACTGCTCTGTAATGACTTTTCAACAGTCCACTTTAACTTGTTTAAGGTGTGTGGACCTTTCTATAAGATTATCTAAGGAAGGAAAGAACTGATTGTTCTGGACTCTCATGTACTGTTATGTCTCAAATCCTGTGTTTCGGGTTAAGTATATCCTGGTTCTTTGGTCTTTTCCTGGAGCCTTTATTGAATTTGCTCTCTCTCATTTTACAGACCTAACCTCTGACCTGCAACTAAAGTTTAGACTCTTAAATTGATCATCTGGACTGACATGGACACTTGTTTTTATTTTATATGTAGGCAGATGTTTTTTTTTTTTTTTAACAGCAACCAGCCATTGAAATATCTGCAAACTGATTCTCAGTTGATTGATAAACTAAATGTTGCATCTAAAGCACTGTCTGAGCATCAGTCATACAAAATGATGAGGGCCCTCTTGTGACACAGACCCTCGAGAACTGCAGACAGTGAACTCATTATTTCTCTCGGGCACCTGAGTACAGCAGCAGTCAGAACTGTCCTCTCTGTAACAAGTAGGCAAACCTCTCACTCCCTGGGGAAGACTCCTACGTTTGAGGATTGTGCTTCCAGAGGAGCTGCTGTGCTCTTAGGTGGGCTCAAATACTATTTATCTACTTGAATATATCTGCTGGTAATGGCTTCACATGTAACCCTGGCCCCCTCCCACCAGGGAATACAACACTGCACATCCCAGGGGGCAGCTTTAGTGTCTGAGATCAGCCTTTATCAATGTGTGAGGAGTGCAGACAAGTCCTGTGGAGTGGAGTCAATTTAGTGTCCTGTTCCTGTTACATTTATAATTGCTGACAGGAAACTCTCCTGTCATGGCAGAATGACATCCAGTTATTTTAGAGTCAATCAAAAAATGGCTGAAATAATCAGGGTATTTCTAACCATTTATAAAGACTTATCATGGCTATACACCAACCAGGGTCATATCTACACTCCTTTTCAAATCTGGCTCCAAAAACATAAGTTGGTTGAATCCTAAATGCCAACTTTTAGGCCTTGAAATGATTGTTTGAAGCATACACATTTTAACATCATGGCTGTGACTTTATTGTACAATGATTGACCTGCTGGTGACCGTCTGATTCTCAGCCTGCTTGGCTGACTGTTGCTTGAATCAAAGACAGCAGATCCCATGCTGATCCTAGATTAATAAACAGACTGTCAGCTTCATTCCATGCACACAGTGTCACATACAGTCATGACAACCACACACAAACACTTGGTTCATTTCCATACAGCCCCCGGCTTTCATCTTAATAAATCATGTTCGAAATTATGTGTACCATCAAGGCCTCAAACCAAACCAAAGTCTAACTAGCAACATCTCACTAAGCTACATCTGGACTGGACATAGACTACTTGAATAAAGCTAAAGCTCTGTATATTCTGCAGAAACTCAACAACTCTTACAGCTGACGTGAAATGTGTGAGTACAAAAAACACATGACGGCTGAAATACACCGTCTGTGTTGCAGCTCCGCTCTGTCAGCCATGCAATTTTTGTCAGATGCCAGAGCTGTGACGCGTCAATTCAGAGTAGAGAAGATCGAGCAGGATGGTAAGCAGTGCATGTAAACTACCTTAAAAGAGCCTGAGACTTTCAAAATAAAACAAACCATGTCAAAACTAGATCGTATTTAGCTTTACCAATGCAAGAAAACGTCACAATGAGCGAAGATACGCCAGGAATCAACAGGTTTGATGTTTAACAGCACAACATGAATGAAGAGAGGTTTATTAACGGAGAAGGAAGCGCGGGAATTCCTCGGTCTCATGACTCGAGCTGTCTGTCAGTCCTGTGGCTTGTCAGACTAAAACCGCAGCCGTAAGTTGACAAACGCAGTCAACGCGCAGCAGAGCGGAGCTGCAACGCAGACGCAGCAGGTGTATTTGAGGGGTTAGAGGACACAAGACTAGATTAAAGCAGTGTAAGAAATATTTGGGGCTAGAAATGTTGTTTGCAGGTCAGAATAGTCTGAATATGAAAAACAATCCTTATAAAATCCAGATACTGATCCTGCCATAAAAAACATCCTGACATATTTTCCCCATACCACCCCCTAATGGAGAACATTTTCATTGGTCAGAAGCAGAGTTTGTTGATGTTTACACAGCCTGTAACACTGCAGAAACTGACCACTTATCATCTGGTATCAAGAGACGACTGAGGGACAGGAGAGGTTATGATGGCACATACAGCCCATGAACTTTGTGACCTTTGAATCACACCTTCCTCTCTAACATCACTTCTTCACATAGCCCAGGAAGTCTAGATTTGGCTACCAGATGCATACGGTCTTTGGAAAGTGGACGTATCACGTGGCAGTCCATATTGGGATCAATGAACCACAACAACAGGTTAACAGGTGCACAAAACATCCCTTAAGGATAAAATGGAACAGCTGAGAAGAACATGCTCTGATTATTCCTCAAATACAGTTAGAGGGCAATAATAAAATGACAGTGACAAAAGACTGTGCATGTACACTGCATCAGTAATGCATCTGTAATGAATCACTGATAACTGAAAACAGTTTAAGCTACCTTTAGAAAGATGAAGCTGCCAGAGAGAAGTAAACACAAAATTAGGGCCCGCTTTGTTCCATTTTAACCATCAGAAATACTTACATTTCAAATTATGTTTTCAAAATGAATGCAGCTTTCCCAATTGGAAAACTAAATTTATTTTCCCAGCAGCAGGGGTGGCTGGCGAATTTGATGATCCAATGCAGGCTTTCATTAATTTAGCCCCCAAAACGATTTGTTTTCCACCAAAGTGGCTGGAAGAGTGGACAAAGTTTGCAGCCGCAGTACAAATTAGATGCAACTTTATTGATTTCTGTGGAGGGGTATAGCTGGGTCACTGCAACAAAGAAAGAGCTTAAGAAGAATAAGAGGACATAACGTAGCGCAGATAACAAATAAACACAATAAAATGAACGTCTTTGAAGATAGTAGTGTACAACGCAGAGAGCATTACGGTGTCTGTATCAAGATAAGCCGGTCAATACAAAGAACTTTCTTATAAACACATGGAAAATAAAACAAAATGGGTGTGTAAAATCCATGACAGGAGGAACAAATCAAAGCTCCTGAACGATCCTCCACACGCTCCACGAGCTAACAAAGCAGGCGGTGCAGTGTGTAGAGGGTCATTGAGGAGGAGGATCCGGCTGTGTCTGCTTCACAAAGTTTCTCTAAAAGTGCTTCCTGTCTGAATTTCATCATCTCTTCTGGATAAAACCTAAAACTTCTGTATTTCCTACACTCTCATGAAGCTTTTAAGTGATGGACAGCATTCTAAATCCAGTTTCCCAGAGTTACCCCCTCTCTCTCTCTCTCTCTGAGCTCTTTCTTAATTGAGTTTTAGAAAATCTCTGTAGTCATGGTGGAGTAATAGCTGCTCCTCTGAGACTCGAGCCAGACCGAGAATGTGGAATTCATTGTCTGCGGGAAAAAAAGGTCATCTGGAAGTTTCAGTATCAATTACAGACAAACGTAATCGCTCTCATGGGATTCACTCTGTTTCCATAAACACAATACTTGGTATAATGAGACCTGTGTATTATTGTAATTAACCTTGGAGTGTTCTTTCAGAGGAATGATAATGAAGCAACTGTCTGTCAAGTAAAATGAATATGTGAAGCCTCATTCTCCCCTCACGTGATGATTTATTCACATTCTTCTCTTTACATTCAGTGTTGGAGGAAACGGGCTCATTCACACAAACTCAATCTCAGGCCAACCAGCACCTTTGCCCCCCCTGCAGCTGCTTTCTTTTCTGCATTCACATGGCACAATTGCACACTGATGATGTTCCCAAACCAATTAGACTGAAGTGGAAATTGAAACTCATCACTCGACTCAGTTTGAGGCTTATTTAAGGTGAAGGACATGGCTGATAAATAAAAATTACTCACATGGACAACAAACCATTAGCGGATGTGTCAGAATATGCTTCAAAATTCAAAGCAGGATGTATTTTGAAAATAATAACAACAAAAATAGCTCAGGTGATTTTGAAAAATGGTTTATCCCAGAACAATGAGCCATTCAGGAGCTGCATTTTAAATTTTAATTTAAATTTTAAAACCATTTGGGACTTTATTATTCCAACTGCTAAAATTAATATCTCCGCTGCTGGTTTCACAGGTGGTGGTATCTTTTTCCAAGTAGCTGTCAGCCTCTTGAGGAAAGATCTAACGTTTTCTGACACCATTAGAGGGCAGACATCAGGGGCCCAACGTGAGAAAGAAAAACAGGGAGGAGGGAGGATAGACAGAACTCTTTTAGTGTAGACAGTGATTGACAACACCTGACAAACTATGATCCCTGAAGTATTTGGCTGTAGTCTCCTCCTGCCGCTGTTTGTTAACATGAATGAACCTTGGCCGACACCGTGCTCTGTGCACGGTGTATGACAGGACAAGGAGATAGAGCTGACTGAGTCCCCAGACACATACTGGTGACATGCTGCACTGTGGCTGCAAATTCAGACCATAAAAAAACACAGTTCCTTGCAAAGTTTTTTATTTTTTTATTGGCTACTGCAGCAACACAACCACTTTATTTCAACTTCTTAAATGGAGGAATGCTGTCAAGTGAAATGTGTCTCGCCATGAGGTGCAAAGAACCACTACAGCCCAAAAACACCTGCTAAAAAAAAGCTAACAATGTTAGGCTTGTTTTTCCTTTGCATCGCATACGATAAGATGAAGATATCTCTCATGCTATTACTGCTGCTGAGCCCAAAATTCTGGAAGCCTCCTTCACTGTTGCCATGTATCCCAAGGGGTTGCAGCCTTCGCTGAATTGAATTGAGATGATTTGATCTACTGAGGATTCCCTGTTTACGTCATCAACCACTGATGCCCAGCGTCACATAATGGCAATCCTGTTGCCTTGCAATGGCTAACTACCTCGCACTGTTAGCATCACATAAATAAAACAACCATCACCAACATTTTGGAAACAATCTCAGGAACCAGTGCGTTTGTTTTTACAATATTTGCACAGCTTGTTATTGTGTTGATACTACATACTGTCATCTATCATTGAATTATCATTTTGTTTCAACATGTGCAAAGAATTATGGGATGCTCCTGTTGTAGCCTCTAAAGTCAGAAAAAGAAGGACATATTTGTCACCCACATTTGGAGGAGCCTTGGATGCCCCGCTGTGACACATTCAGTCTTGAAATGAAGCCTTTGAAGGTTGCAGCCCCTGAATTGAGGCACACAGCTATCAACTGGTGATGTCACGATTTGAGCAATTCTCATATTGTCTGCTGAAATCCAGTGTAACTTTTGAAAAAACCTGCAGTCTCCTTTGACAAATATTCACCTTGCGACTTGAAACTGCCCATGTTTTGTATTTTAAATATTCTCCAAATGCTATAATATCGCCTCTTTGTGTAGGTAATAAGACAAACAGAAACAAAACATGCTGTTGTGCAACAGAAAAGGTGCCAACTGCTTCCTGAGTGCAGCGTGGCATCATGCAATTTACCCATTTCTTTTATTGCTTGCGAGTGCTTTCACAGACACTCAGGGGACTTCTAGAAAAGGTTCTTCAAAATGAGTTGAACAAAAAAGTGTTTTTTTTTTCTTAGTTTTGAAGCAGCCTCTTACCATTTACTTGAAGAGTGTGGGTTTGAAAAAGCTTCTCGTATCCATCAGCATGACAAGTGTAGTTGCCCATGTGAGTTGTGGTGACCTTGGTGATGTAAAGGGAGCCGTCATCCCCAAAGTCCTAAAAGAGAGAGAGAAAAAGTCTTAACCATACATTGGGGTAAGAATGAGTATTCTTGCAGTGATGGTGAGGCAGGTGAAGATGGAAAAGAACAAAGTCATTGAAGATGCAAAAGGGTTGCAGTGTGCAAACCAAATATAAACAAAAAAAGGAAAAAGAAAGTGAGTTAGTGGTTGATATGCAGGTCCCAAAACACTAAACGTTGCAGTTCAACTCTGATCTGGCCCATTCAGAACAAAACAAAAGACATAATTACACCAAACCTATCTGTGACGTTAACTTATGTAGAGCCAACTGAAACATGATTAATTCATGCTGTGTTGTCATAATTAAGCCAGTGAACACACAAAAAGAATGGTGCTGGACAAGGAGAGAGAGCAAACAGAAGAATAAATTATTCAGCCGTGAGACAGAGAGGAGCCCCCAAAGCTAATGAGCTCATTGACGGTGTGCCACTGGGATATATTATCAAGGTGAGGAGCAACTGGCTGCCATGTTGACAGGTCATTGTTTTAAGATTTGCTATTACAGGCATTTTATCATGTCTGTGTACATTTCTACATGTACCAGGATGCTTTGTGTTCAAGTCGCTGCAGGTTCAACCTTGCCCTGCAGGATTTTTGATGCACTTTAGGTCTGAAAAATAAGGAATAAAATAATATTTGCCAGGCCAAGAGTGAGATCACCCGCCAACATCCCTGCACTCATACTGGGAGGCCATCTCTATTCCAGCAGAATATTTTTTTCAGTTCAGTCAGAAGTTTTTCCTACTCTCGCCCGTGTGCATTCGCCAGTCATATTTTGTTTAAATTGATTTCTTACACACCTCACTCTCTTACCCCTTTTTAAACATCTGAAATGTACCTCCTATTTATCAGTGTAACTTAAAAACAATTAAAAAATGCAGAGAGAGAGAGTCTCTTATTTTATATGATTTTGATGATGCACTCTCAGAACAAGCAATGTGAAAGCATACAGGACGGGTCATTTTTTCAAGCTTTTCTCCCTCCTCCAAAGACAAATATGCATACATGCAAAAAATAAATAACTAAATAAAATAAAAAAATAAAGTAAATAAAGGTCATTGGGGGTTGGTGTCATGAAAAAGACTTAGGAGCATAAGGCATTAAGTGACCAGCAGAGGGGGTTTGTGAGTCTCAGCAAATCTTACTTTTTACTAAAATTGTACTTTACTACTGGAAATGACACCATGGGATTTGCTGAAGTACCACCAGGGTAGTTTGTTGGCAGAGTAGCGTTAACAGATGGTGCTAGAAAAGGCTACACATCTGCATGGAAAGCGCACATTGCTGATTACAGAGGAAGTCTTCACTCAGGATCATAGTCTGCATTTGATGGCAATTCAAACATGAGAATGATCTCTGAGGCATCAAAGCAAATGAGACATGGGGGTGTAATATTATAATTCTTCAGAGACTCCTTAAAACATAATCACTGACAAAACAATAAAATAAAATGAAATAAAGAAAATACAGGTTTTTAACTTCCTAATGCACAATGTCTCTTCAGCAGCCTTCACTAAGGTTTCTTTTCAGAGCTCCCTAATTCGATCGAGGCTATGTGTCAAAACTTGTTCACTCTCAAACTCTGTCCCCGTGCTCCTCTTTCTTAGAAGTGAACGCACCATTCTTTCTCTGAAAAAAAAATCCTAATTACTGCTCCTCTTTCACAAGAGTTCATGGAGTAAAGTGCTTTTTCTCATTAAAAAGCTTTTAACATTTCCATCACATCTTTGCAGACTTTTTGGCATCCTGCCTCACTTTAAATGTCTAACGACGAGCTCGAAAGTCAGCCATTGTTTTTACAGGCACATGGTGTGTTTATCAGTCCGTCCTGGAGGGCTCCGATCTAACCTGAGAGCTCAGGAACAGGCTGGAGTGAAGCATCAGAGCCTCACAATATGAGGGGAAATCGATGGTGCGTTTTGGCCCCTTGGGCTGAGAGCATATTGTGTCACCTTCTTAAATGAAAAATGAATGGGGGGAGAAATGAAACTCAGGGGGGTGGAACGAGCTGCGGCGGAGGCTGTCGACATGATTCCTCCACCTCACCTCAACACCCTCAACTCAGCTATCAGCAGCACCCAGCGCCCAGCTCTCTGCAGACACAGCAAGCCGGTGCAGGAAGGGAGACAAGGGCAGGTAGAGGTGGATTTACAAATAGGCCATAGCCTTCAAGAAACCATAATTAATAAAGCTGTCAGTGACAGGTCACCTCTGAAAGGACAGCAAAGAGCAAGCTCATTGGATGACTGACCTCTCCGAAAGTGACGAGGCGTTTCAGAAAACAGCTTCCGCAGCAGTTAACAGGCAGGCACACCATGCTGGGTGAAAATCACCCTGCTGTGTGGACAGTGTCAGACGAACGCGTTTCTCTAAAATCAAACCATTTTGAGTCCACACAGCTAAAAATACCAGGTAGTTTGACCGTAATGGGCTCACATGTTCTCTTCTGCCTTCAGGGGTTCAGAGTCATACAGCTAGCTTTGTGAGCCACTCATTTGTGATGTCTTCTGCTAAAAATGCCCAACATGACTCCAGTATAGCAGAGGATAAAACTCATACAAGTTGCTCTGCGTCATCCTGAACTCTGGGTGTTAACAATTTAAAGCTGAAGTTTGTGGCCAAAACACAAACTTCCCCAACACTTTTCAGTGACTCAAGGCTTGGATTACCAAAGGATTGTGCAGCTTTTTGCCTGCTAAATTTGCCTGCAAATGAGCCAAAACTCACAAAGGGTTAAATGCTTCACAAACTGTGCCGCAGAGTGAATAGCATCTCCAAGCACCAGGGTTGTTTGTATGCATCTAGACGGGCAATTTCATATTATCTTGGCCCTCTGTTGACATTTCAGTAACATACAGTTTGTGGTCAGCTTTTCAAATATTTCATAATCTGTCACATAAGAACACAGTATCAGCAGCTTTATTACTTTTACTGTCAGAGAAAAGCCAGGGTTTTCTTAAGTGCTGTAAAAGCTGCAGATCTAGCATGAATAGATGTTTTCTTTAACTCTCACAATGTCATCTTTCTTTTAAGACGCTTTGCAGAAGGAACGTGTTTTTGGGAATGGTAACTTTTATACTTCCTCGCTTGTGTCGAGTATTGTGTGATGTTTTCCTTTCACTCAACAAAAGAATTGCCCGTGCTTACAGTAACAGCTTTACCCATTGGGCTGTGAATCTGGAGCCGTTCTGTATTTTTCCAGTAAAAAATAAACACAGTCAGACAAAAGTCGACACGCATTGATTCTGTTAAAACATAGTGTTTGTGTTTCAAAAGCATGATTAGTTTTTCTGTTGTTTTTTCTGTATCACGGACCTCTTTAATGAGTCACAACTCTGCGCTGTATGACACATTTCTTCATTACCACGAAGCAGCCACTGTTGTTTATTATTATTATTAGGAAGTGTTGTGTTTGGTGTGTCTTTTAAATTAGGTGTACTTTCTTGACCTTAAAGTAAACTTTTTTTAACAGATGGAGAGTGAGGCAGAAAGTGGCAGACAGGCCCAAGAAGTCGAAGCATTTGGGGACTTGTGGACAATAAATGAAGAAAAAATGTCGATATCACTCCTCTTCAGACTTTGCTTGTTCTTGTGGATCTGTTTGGTTGCATTCAGTTTTATTTTTCATATGCAGAAAAGTCACAGTCATAACACTTTAACTCTTTGATGACCTTTTACTTGGGCTTCATTGGTAATCGTGTGCATCTATGTTGGGCAGCTCATTAGCTTTGTGGGCTTGTTGTGACTGAACCATGAATCAAAAGGTGATGCAATGTCCATCTGTTGAGGCAACAAAGAGTTAAAAGTATCCTACCTGAGACGGGATCTGTGGGAGAGAAAACAGGTTTAACACTGATGAGTTTCATTCAACAACACGACAGAAGAAGTACATGTCAAAGCACACGGCTGACAGTTTCTGCTACATGTGCTCAAGAAACATTAACTGAATCCCAATGTATTATGTCAGAGTTGAAGGTGATAAAAGTTGAGCAGCAGCTAATCTCACTGCAGTTATTGCACAGAAGAGTGGAGATGGACTGATAGCAAGTGAATCAGGGTGAGGAGATGACAGGAAAATTACATTCATTTTCGGTCAAGTGCACATGAAAAAAAAATCCATCTAGCAAAATCTCACTAAACTACATTTGGACTGTGCATAGGCTGCTAAAGCTCTGTAGATTCTGCAAAACAATTAAGAACTCTTCCCACTGACGTATTTAAATGAAAGGATTTATCAAGATGTGAAAATGTAAGAGTTCAAAAAACACATTAGAGGACACAAGACGAGATTAGAATTATGATATGGTGCAGAAAAACTGTTCAGAATGCAGTATAAGAAATATTTGGGGCTAAAGATGGTGTTTGAGGTCAAAGTAGTCTGAATATGAAAAAGAAAATCCCGATAAAATGCAGATCCAGATCCTGATCCTCCAATGGAACTGATGTTTTCGCAGCACGTAACACCGCAGAAAACTGACCACTAATCATCTAGTATCAAGAGACTACTGATTTCGTAAACCAGTAACGATGGCACAAGGATGTTTGACCACACTGAGTGACTGATTTTTTGCAGAAATCACTTAAAGAAATACTTACAGAAAAGAGCAGTCAGATGTTAACTTCATGTTTTCATTTTGAGTGTGTTTCTGGACTCTAAGACCACATGAGTATTATAATAAATGTGCCCTCATGATAAAGGTTGAGATGCATTAAAAGTGACTACAGCAACTTAGTAAGATTTATGAGTTATCTGCTTCATAAAGATGCAGCGTTTCATTTATCCATCCTCTGGGAGCAGCATAGGAGGAATGCACTTTCCATCATTTGGCACATGCTGATCAAATCTGAATAAAGACATTATAAAGTATCACACAGACTCAGTGTTACCTGTGGTACATCTCTACAATCCACATAGTGTGAAACTAGACAGAAAAGGCATCAAAAAATAATGGGGCATTTGGCACAGGATGTACTGCTCCCTGCCTTCTCTCCAGTCCAGTCCAGTTCAGTGTCAGCCTCTCACACACTTCTGCATTTTATTAACTGCATGTCTTTCCAAAAATTTGGTGCTTAATCTGATAACTTTTACTGTGACCTTGCAAGTTGACTTTGCAACTAGGACAGGCTCCAGTGCAAAGTAGATCGGAGACACTTTTTTATTTTATATTTACAAACTTCACAGCTGTTCACATGAGTGGATGTTCAAACTTGGAAAAAAAAAGAAAAAAAGTCATAAAATAGAACTGCATTTTTCATCTTCTGTGCTATTTACGAAACTTCCGAATCAGCTTCCCTAGACGCAAACATACACAGGCGCACAAGCACACGCAACCACACACTCACACACATCCGACTGTGTCTTTAGCTTGGCCACTCAGGGAGGATTGAAATACTGACAGCCTTGGATGATGATGCAATAGCCAGCAACTGTCAACTTTATGGAATTACAGTAAGCTGCTTTGTCAAAATTTAGAGAGGCTCCATTGAACTCTGGGATACAAGCGCACCACCGGGATTAATGCCGATCCACTAAGTCTGAACGTTGGCAAAATTTTTAAAATATCCACGTTCCAAAGTGGAAAGGCCTGCAAGATCGGAATGCATAAAGCTCCCGTGTGTACTCACAGGAATATGACTCTAATTAAGGCTGGCAGTGGATACTCACAAATATTAACAGCTAGCAATTATGCAGAAATTGTCTGCAAGGCAATTTAGAACGAGTCTTAGGATGCCAGGTGCAGACAAAATCCATTCTCATCTCAGGAAGGAACAACAATGATTGACTGGATGTCTGAGAGCCAAAAATAAATCTGGATTAAACTGCAGTTGGTGTGTTCCCACCGGTGGTCCTCATGGTGCTGCGCGGTTTGCACATATTTTCTGATGAGTCACAAGAGACTGTAAATGCTCATGCTGATTCATTCGCTGTGTTGCTGCAGATGCTCAGGATGTATTTTGTGCACCTGCAAGGGTTGTAAACTCTGGGTATGTTAGACTTCAGGATAAAAGAAAAAAAAGAAAATCACATCTGACGATCACAGACCTCAAGGGTCAAAGAACAGCGAGTTCTCGAAGAACAGAGAGAAAGTTTGGTCCCGACTCAGTCTCCTTTCATAAAGCTGAACGCACATCATTCTAACATGCTGTGTGCACCACTGAGACGGAGCTTTTAAACCAGCAGATAAACATGGAGAGCCTGGGAGAACCAAGTGGTTCAAGGTTAATTAAAGATGCACTTTGTTGCATCTTTTCTGGAGCTCTTTGGAGAGAAGAATAGTTTTTAGATTTCAGCAGGAGAGCACGAAAGGATGTTTTTTTTTTTTTTTTTAGACAGGATGTTCTCTTTCCTAATCCCTCTAAGAGCTGGAAAATACAGACAGTGAGACTCTGCAGAAAAAAATGTGGGAAATGTTTGTTGTAAAATGTTGTGAGACAAAATGGCAGCAATTTCAAATAGTATTGAATCATTTTTATGCCCTTGCTCAATCTGCTGTCATTATTCCAGCCATTGATGAACTTCACACAAAGCTTTTTTCTGCTGCAGTGGAGATACTGAAAAGCATTTGGCAGCAGAAGCTTTCATCCCTGCTCTGATATGCAGACTGAAAATAGAACTGTGAGCAATCTGATATTAGTCACCAGGAAACTGATGAGTCTGTGAAGTGCAGACAAAGACCACACCTGGTCAGGACATTGAACTTTTGCTACGTGTCTTCAGGCATCGAGAGATGAAACAAAACTGGGTCTATTGCATCTGCACAAAAGAGGAGAAGAAATGAAAAGAACAAAACAACTCTGAGGAATAAAAACATATATGAAAGCAGGATCAAAGCCTGCTTTGACCTTACAGGAGCTCGCACCTTTCTTTTTATTCTCCCACAAATCCTCAAAAAGATATTCAGCGTAGTTTTTAAGAAATAATCTGACTTGACATTTCTTTTTCTCCTACTCGCAGCACTTTTATACGTCTTTTTTGGCCCTGGATGATTTAAAGGCAGTCAGAGAGAAAGCTAAAACATGCGAAAGGTGGGGAGGCTGTAACTCTCCTGAAAATCACCTCATGATGCTGGTGCAGCTCTTAACGTGCATCACACGTAACACAGATACAGATCCGGCGTGCCAGTTTCGAGCTGTCGATGGTGCCAAGGACGACTGGCGACAGCTGGGCGCCTCTTACTCATTTTAAGGGTCATCAACATTTAATGTTACATTAGTGGCTTCGCTGGATCTCCCTTTATCTACTGCGACAGTGTTGACTTAATTATGCACAGAAGTATCACAGCCATCTTGGTCAGCTTTGACACACAAAGGGGGAAAAGAGGAATAGGTCTTCCTTCTTGCAACCCGAGTGTCCTTTTTCTTTTTGATGTGGATGAAAGTGACACAGCAGGCTGTCTGGGGCCACGCTCGCAGATTAACACTCACTCACACACACACAGTCTTTTGCTGAGCTGTAAAAGTAGGTCCTTCCTCTAGGGCTGAACCCCTTTGGTATCCCCCTTCATCTTTTTTTTTTTTTCTTTGTCTGAAATCCCTGTCCCTCCAAGCAGTCTCTGAACACAGACACTAGGGACACAAACTGACATCCTGGATTACTGTCAGACCTACAATACAAAGCCAGAGCCAAAAGTCAAATAAATGTGCTGACAATCTGAGGCGCTGCCAGAAAACATAAAGTTGGGAGATGACATGAATGAAATACAGGTGGAAATTAACTTGAATTTACAGCTCTCGCAGTAAGCAGAGGAGAATTGATGATGCTTCATTTTGGAAATTAGATCTGCACACTGCATGTGTCAAAACCATTCAAAAGTCTAGTTTTATTTACCTATAAGTGTCCACTCCTACTCATCTAACCATCTATCAACCCATCCATCATCCCCGACAAATCAGAGAGAGAGATGACAGCCGGCTCTTACATTGATGTCTTCCAGGTTCAAGGAGTTAAGGTATTGATGGTTTCTCTTCCACAGTATTGGAGGCCTCCGCTCACCACTGATGGCACACGTCATCACTGCACTCTGGCCCACCGTTACTGTAGTGACACTCACTTTTTGGTCATCTGGGAGGCTGAGCAGGTACACATCTGTGGAGGAAAGCGAACAACGACACAGTGTTAGACGCACCGTCATCAGGAGGTTATTTAAGTTTTCAGACACTTTATGGAAGCAACGACAGCGCAAGTTCTTTGTAAAACTTTTCATTGAATAAGTTTGCTCATTCTTCATGAACTGATGGGCTTCTCCTTATGGAGCAGCTCATAACTCAGAGGAATGAACTCAGAGTTGCTTCACAATTTCATTTTTAGCCACATTTTTCACTTAATGAAGCCTGAAAACCACAATAGGAAATACAAGCGTCTCAATTAGCTGCTGTGTGCTGTGCTACAGAGGCAGCTGTTTTTTTAGTTAAAGATGCACTGAGGCAGCACAATTATTGCAATTTGCAAACTAATGTGAATAGATTAGGTTAAATGTTGTGTAAATCTTTTGCATCATTTATGTAATGGTAGTATAATGAAAGTCCTGGTTCCTCTGCTAATCTCTCAGAGGACCCGGGTCCACCACTCCGCACCTCTTTTTTAGCTTACAGCACAAAAACAGACACATCTGGGAGGCAGAGGTTTTGCTGGTGTAAGCCGGCTGCTTTGTAACGGGAAGCTGGGATATTTTGAACATGCTTGGTGCTCTGAGTATTGAATAAGCATGCTAGGCTGTTCACGTAGTTGTTTAAGCCCTGGGGTGCACCTTTTCTGATGAAATAGACATGGAAAAATAAGCTAACTCTGCCTGAGAGGTTCCCTGTGGAAACACAGCCTTACACTCCGACCCAAGTCGGTGCTCTGCTGGATTCTGTAATCCTGAAGTTCCTTAAAGTTTTTGGAGGATTCGTTTGGTGATGATGAGGTGTTGTAAGGTCTTTTATGGTTATTTTGCCGCAACACTGGAAGCAAAGACTACACCCCAGGAGAGTCTGGGTGATTTGGAGGTCAGCATGGCTATGGTTAGTTAATGCTTTTTGTGCGTTGGGTGTTTTGTCGAGACAATGAGCACAATATACACTCATCCGTTCTTCAGATGTGTTATGTAATTTGGCCTGTGAGAGAATGCGATTTAATCTTTCTCTTGGGTAATGAGCAATGGAGCAAAAGGAAACAGAGACTCAATTTGTTCTGCTCCTAAGGGCATGAAATACAAAACCTAATGAAAGAGCAGGTCCAGCAGACAGTGCTCAGTTGCCACAGCCTGAAGAATAAGGATGAGAGCACCTTCAATTACACAACGACTCCAGTGGCCCCATACCAATAGCTGCTGAATGCTTTTTTAACCTTCCCGCTCGTCGGCTGTGTTTGCTCCACTTGTTGTGTCTTTGGTTCGTGAACTTATAGCCCATCAGAGCCGGGCTGTTCAGACTGGAGCCATGAGAGAACTCAGACTTCTTTCTTTGCAGGAGGCTCAGAGTTAAGACTCATAATCTATCGTTTGGCCCATTGAAACCCAGCTTAAGCCCAGCCAAATCTCCATCAAAATTACTGGATTAATAACAGACGTTTCCTGTAAGTGGAGAATAGCTTGAAGTTTTGGATGATTATACTGTCAAAGCTGACTGTTATCCAACCCTGGGGTGATTTCTGAAGCTTAAAATCTGTGAGCATAACTGTTTCTGTTGGAACTGAATTTAGGCTCGTAATCCATATTACGCTGCTTTTTTGTGACCAAAAATCAATCAACGAATCAACTGATTTCATCAAGGTGTGCAGGTTAACATCCTAAGATAACAAACCTGTTCAACTTTTTTACAACCTGACATAGGCCCGCCCACTTCTTGCCTAGGACCAGCCAATCGAGCTGCTTTTTGAGTGAATAAATCTGTTATTATTATAATTAAATCTGACTATCATCTGCCACAAATCTGCCACACGTTTCCTGACACAGGTAAGAACTTGCATAGGGGAATCTATTGGCCTACTGTAACAGTAAATGCTATTGCTCTATATGAAATCAATTGTGTGGCCCATCCACTTTTATTCAGGTCCCGCTGCAGGGTGATTTCTGGCTATGCCACTGCTTGACTCCAGCGAGCCTCCCTCTCAACTCTTTAACCATTTTTCCAAAATGCCAAAAACACCTGTAAAAAGCATACCCAAATTAAACCAGGTGCTGTTCTTGAACTCTTTTGAGTACATACTAAAGCTCGGTCTCTCCGTAAAGGTAACACTCTGAAATTTTAACCTCACCAGTCAAATTTATTGTAACTGTAACAAGTATGTAACACATAGAAATTGAATAACACATGAGGGGATGAAGGTATAGAATTGAAACTCAGATAAGATTACACATGTGTCCGTTCAAGGGATATCATTGGCTGTGGAGAGACCATAGATTGATCCAATTGGTCAAATGAGGTGTCAATCAAAAGAACTACAATGTTGACACTGTGGTATTGAGATCTGAAAAACCTCACAGAATCTACAACACTCTGTATCTGCGGCAGGGTAATGTGTTAATACAATTCAGTTTATAAAAGTGCCTCACACTGGTGCATTCAGTGTAAATCAGGGAAAAAATGACAACAATCCAACAATCTAATTTCAATTATTCACTTAAGTAGGGCACTGAGCAGCACACTCTTTTCCCTTTTATCCTCCATTAATGGAATCACTCCAATAAATGAACGTCCTCACTCTGCAGGAAACAACTTTCCAGTCCACAGAGACCTAGAGAGAGATTATTATCCCTCTTATCTCACAATGCTTTTTAAAGAGAACTGAAAAATGTTCCTGTGTGTGCTCGGCTTTGTTACCAGAATTCCTCAAAAATACTGTATAATGCCATTCAATGCAATGCCACTCAAGCTAACTGCAAGAATATTTATCTCAGCAGATTCAGACAGAGTTAGCAAAACATGGGACACCTTCAGCTCTGTAAAGTCAGTGCTTGTTGCAGAGGTGTTTCAACAGATGGTGTTATATAACACGGGTGGTGGTGCTGTTTCAGTGTCTACTACTGTGCAGTTTTAGATTTGTGAGTCATTTTGAGCTGACTCATGTGCGTTTGTTACTTTACAGCACAAACTTTGAGATAATAATCTTTAAATAGGTTTTTAATAAAGTTTCATTGTTGTTATTATGCCACACACACAGTCACATGATAAGAGCCTTGGTTCAATCGTTCATTGAGAACCAATCAGCCCTTCATTTCTGAATCACAAACATAACGTATTCATTCATTAGCCAGTCTCTTCCATGGGTTGGTATTAAAATTGTCCTGTGATGTCCTGCACAGGGGGAGATTCTTCCTGTCGTGAACATAACCCATCACTGACATTGATGAAGAAAAGGAACAGTTTAAAACGAACATGAAAGCAATAACAATCACCCTAAAGAGACCGAGATATCTCCCGTGTGGACGTCATTATGTGACAGAAATCGTTTGATGTAACTGGTTTGATCAGTGAGGAGCTGTTTGTATGTAATAAAGACGTGACAACAGCAGTCAGCAGGGTGGTGAGAGAGACAATAAAGGCAGATTGAAAAATGAAAAATACTGAAGCACAAAGACGTCTTATAATGAAGGCCTTGCCTTAAACTGTATTTCACCCACTGAGGATATGACTAAAGAACTGTTATTTCTCTCAGAGAATATTTATTTATATAATCAGCTGCAACAATCCTTTAATTATGCCAAGACTTCATGAGTCTGACCTAAAATTGCCCAGTGTCAGCTATTGAAATTTGTGCCATCAGAGTTTGAATATGAATTTCTTACAATGATTGTTTTCTGCATCAAAATCAGACTTTCAATGTTAAAATCTTTCAAATTTCTAGCACTGTTTTTTTTCTGCCTTGGATTTTCCTTCCTGTATTCACCACATTTCCAGAGTTGTCGTACATTATATCTCTGACATCTCCTTTCTGTTCCTCTTTTTAAAAGCTGATGCATGATTGTCACGGCTTCGTTGAAGGGAAACAAGGAATAATGATGACCCAGCCAAAAAAAACCTCCTGTTTGGTGGGTTTTTATTATTACTTACAGTACAAACAGTGGGAAAAATATTTACAGTGAAGCCAAAAAAATTTCCCAAGAAAAAAAAGAAGTATTTACAGGAAAGCTCAGGGCATAAACAGCCAAAATGCTCAAGGGTCAACCAACCTTAGCTCCAACTCCCACACTGGCAGAGCAGAGACACTCTCTTTATATACCCCCTTAGCCCCTCCCCTAGGCAGACCAACTCTAATTAAGTGAGGTCTCAGCATTTCTAGCTCATTAAATAAGGAAAATGACAAAATTAATAAACTGTTACACTACCATAATGGAACAGAGATGCCCCACATGTGGCTCTTAATTCCTGTCAACAAATACAGTACATAAGAAAACAACCCAAAAATTAATCAAATGGTACAGTCTGTGTCACCTGGTTTGCCAAGAGCACACCACTGTGCACTATTTGTGCTGCAACCAGGAAGCGCCTCGGTTTGGCCCGTGAGGCAGACAGGCAACCACATCCAACTGGTGAGTCTCGTTGTTCAGTGTGTGTGTGTGTGTGCATAGACACAGAGTGTGCACCCTCGACGGACTACAGGGCCAGAGTTTAATAGGGAATGTGGGGAAACAGTTTGTGTGCTGGACCCTGGGATGAGAGTGTAGTCCCGCAGGGGAATATGGGGAAAACAGTTTGTGTAGAACTGCAGGTTGTGAGTGCAGACCCGCCGGGAACAATGAGTGCACCCCGTGCGCTCCCACCACAAACTTTCTCCTGAGCAGAAAAGAGAGGCATGCAGCGACGGAGAAAGACAGAGTGGTCTTTACCACTCCGCTCATAAGAATTGTGACAAAGCATAAGCATAGCAGACTGGAAACAGGTGATCTGGCAGTCATACAGACTGCACTGCTTTGCTGTGTTTCAGAGGAGTATCACAGACACAAAAAAAGTATGCAGAATGTAGGGTCAACGCAGATGTAAAAACTAGGCTTTAATTCAAATTATTATTATTTTATCTTTAAAAAGGCGGTATGGAGAAAAAAAAAAATCCATGCCTTGCATCATCTCATTTATCATACTGTTAAGCCGGTTAATTAACAGTTAAATGATGTTTGGATAAAGGCAGCTGGCAGCTTGGAATATTTGTGGATTCACTGAACTAATGTTGCTTAAGAAGAATTGGAAAAAAAAAATGGAATGCTATACGAGCAGAACCTCGTGCAGCCACTTGGTGTTCCTCCATGAGGTGGAGATGATGGTGGGTGGATACGCTGACAAAAATGTCCCTCTATAATGTCCTCCCTAACCATTCAATTACAGCCTCCTTGTCCCTTAATGCTTCTGGAATACGCTGCAAGCAACAAACTCGATTTGCAGCTGATCCCAGGGGATAGGAATGTGTGAAGTTACAACAAGATTTTAAAGAAGAAAGTGGGCAGAGGGAGGAAAAGGCAGGCAGGCTCTATCGTAGCTTTAGCTGGCTGATGGAGGACGGTGGGAGTGGAAGAGGAAGCGAGGACTTGTATCCGACCTGAATGAGAAATTCCTTGGAGAGATGAGAGCCTCGGCTGCTGGATACAGCTCAAACACTTTGAGTCCGGCAGCCCCTCCTCTGTAAGAGATTTATCAGAGGAGGAAGTGGCCTTGGCTCCTCTTTTTGGTCTGATTTGAGGCCTGAGGGGACTCAGCCTCCTGGGAAGGATCAACCTTCTCTGTCCAGACCTGTAATTAGTGATTAACTGTGAAGTCCAGACTTTTGATTTACTCTGCTCTGCTCCCAGAATGGGATGTTGGTTGGTGCCACGGTGAGAGGTAAATCACCTACTGCACTGGAGGCAACAAGCTTGTCAGGGAAAATAGCATGGGCCTGCAGGACGTAGCGAGGGGCCAGCTGCATGAAGACAAATTGCACCGAGGTTGCTTAGCCAACCCTCTTACTCCACCCTCTATCATGCTCCGCCGCTCTCTTCCTGCAATACATGCTTTCTTGCTCTGTCTCTCTTCAGCAGCTCTCTCATTCCTCCAGCACACTCCCCTCCCTCTCAATAATGTTCGATACTACTAAGGCTGAACGCTTGTGTACCCCCATTGCTTTAAGTTTGACATTTTGAGTGGAGATAAAAGTGGTTTCCAGATGCTGAGCATTCATAGCCCGTGCATACAGACTCCAAACAGGGGAAAACACCCCAAAACCAGAATACAGATTCATGTGAGCAGTCTGTGATCCTGGATGGTTGAGTTGATTTGTGCAAACTCTCTCCCAAAACAAGAAGAATGGAGTTGCTTGTTTTGATTCTGACTCAGTGGACTTGAATGTTTGACAGAGAAAGAAAACAGTTTGAGTGCAGAAACACACACACGCTCCTTTTGTTTTCCCAAGGAAAATACTGATTCTTTGCTTTTAAAGCTGAACTGGCGCCATCAGTCGCACTGCTAAACAAAGCAGTTCCCTGAACAACGAGGCCACATAACAAAACAAAACAAAAAAATCAGGTGATTTTTTGTGAAAGTGAACCCATGAAGACTAACACTTGAGATGACAGAGAGAGACCACATCTGCTAACCATCCCAGGCTGTGTTTATTCCTCCAAGCTCTAAGTGGAACAAAACTCAGTTTAGAAGAGCAGAGACATAACTAGACTGAGAGACTGAGGGAAGAAACTTAAAAAGGGACTACGTAAAAGTTACATGTCATTCTTTTTCAGGGACAAATGGTGGCCCCAATCTGTGAGTTTGGGGTTCAATCCCAGCTCCTGCTGCTCAAAGTATGGACATAAATGGAATCAATGATACCACTCAAAGTACTTTGAAACTGTTAGTCACATTCACCAACGCACATATAATTCATACAGAGATAGCAGAGTTTGCTACTGCACAGTTGTCAAATCAATGCTGTTGTCTACACCATGGATCTGAGTAGATCTGCGTAGATCTGCGTAGCCCCCATACCTTGGCAAAGCTGATGTGCACATCCTCCCTAATATTAAGATAATGTTAAAACTATGATTGGTCCCTGAACTGGGTCGTGTTTAAAGCATTTGGATTGGACTCAGGCCTTGAAACATAAGTTTGGAAGTCCATTTCATCTGGACTGGCTATCGAGGATTACCAGTAAAGGTTTAATTTTGAATCTTAAATTTCATTTCTTGAATTTGAGCCTGTACTATGTTTGTTTTTATCATTTCATTGGTTGGACTTTTCTTATTCAGCAACTGTATTTATTGTATGCATACAATAAACGGTCTCTTAACAGTTTTCCAAGATCAAAATCAGGAGTGGGGTAAACTCTTTAAGATATTTGAACCAAAATCATCCTGATCATCAGAGGGATCTAAAGAAATAAGAGTGACTTCTTTTCTTTCCTCTGATCTGCATGGAAGATGATCAGGCCACCCTGATTCGTTATTGTAAATATTAAACATGTTCAATATTTTCAACCAGAAACTCTACTGTGTGGAAGGCTGAGTGTGAACTCTGATTGGTGAAAACTCACAGAGTACAAACAGACTGAAGAAAGTGCGTGAAAACTGCAGCCATGGCTACAACAGTTAATGTGAGGCAATAACGGTGATGGACGTCAGATATGTATAACCAACTTTTTGATTTGGGGCAACAGCACAATATGTGTTAAACTTACTACACTCAGACAGACATTTTAGTTTAATCTAGTCTCCTAAACCATGAGAGATCCTGAGAGCGGGGACTGAAAAAAAAACCCTATTAAATCTGTCATCATTTGTCATTGTGTGGGGTCTGCCACATCTTCAAAATAGGTTGAGATCAATGGAATCTTTCAGCGTGAGCCAGATTTTAGGCAAAACAGAAAAATATTGTATGGATGTTAATCCTTGAGGCTTGTTATCTCAACATCACAGACAAGTATTTGCTTTTTTCTGAGTGTTTTTAAGGGTATCATCTTCCATCAGCATGGTCTGGGACAGTCATCCCACACATGCTCGGACCCTGATTAATGAAATAAATAAACTCATGTGTGTTTATATAAAAGAGTCTGCAGCTCAACTTTAGGTCAGAGAACTTTGGCAACATTTTAAAGGCAGGACTACCTTTGATGTGCTTTCTGAGCTTTTCCACTTAAATGAGATTATTTTAAAATGCTCTCAACAGTTCCACTCAGAGGAAAAACACCCCGGGCTCGGCTACAGTGGCCAGTCTCTCTATCATCCTCTTCTGTCTCATACTGCTGCATCCAGAAAACCCGAGGAGATAGTTATGTTTCTGCAGGATTATTGCTATCACATGTTTAAAAATGCAAAGACGGCAGGTGTAATGTAAAGGGCGAAGGGGTAATGATTACGCTCTCCCTCTCTCCTCCCACAAACATTATAAACATCAAGATGGCAGTAAAACTCTAACAAATGGCCTGAGTGAGTGCATTTCCTCCAGCTGATCAGCCTTCAGTCTGTTTCCAAAGCAGCTGCGGGGAGCGATCCTGAGGGAAGGCCAGCATTAGTATGCAACAGAGCCTGAGAGGAGCTCTAATTGGATTAATTTTATCACAGCTACCTTGTGGAAAACAACTAATGAAAAATCCCCTATCTTACTGCAATAAGTAAATCATAGTGCACTTAAGCCGCAGCATTGGAGAGGCAGTGATTTAATGGCTCCATCACCTTTCAGCCACATGAGCCTGCTTTTACTTACGACTGTATCGGATCGCGTTTTGAGTATTCATCCAGAGTTTAATGCTGTGTGCTGCTTGTTCTGTCCTAGTTCACAAGTTCAGTTCATTTAGCTCACAGCTTCACCCATGGAAGAGTCAGAAAACATTACAGTTCACTAAGCCTCTCCTCGACTGCTGCATGTTCTGCTTGTTTTACACAAATATCAGCTCCATAACACACCCAGATAGACGCACAGCTGCAAATAGTGCACGCCATCGCCTTGGACCGGATGACAGGAAGATGGTAAATGTTGAGAGAAGAGCAGGAATGTCGCAATCTGTTTACACTGAACTGCTAAACAATCTTGACAGCCAGAAAAGCACATTCAACCTCTCTCAGTTGGAGGGCGACAAAAATATTCAGAAGGAGCGTTTTTCTTCGAACTGTGAATTCAGAGCAGGCTGTCAGTGACATGTGGGCTGTGCTGAAACAACATTCACCGAATCAGTGAAATCTCCAGCCTCTGTAACAGCATCCCCGTCTTCAGAGTGACTGACCTTTATCAATAAAGTTAGGTTCAAGACGTATATGAAGAGGAATTTGGATTTATGGGATTTGAAGCAGCTGCCTATGGAGATTAAACTTCACATAGAGTTCAAGCTTCAAACACAGCAGGAGGCATGGCATTGAGAAGGAATGTGTGTGAGAGTGTGTGTGTGTGGGTTTTCTTTCGGAAAGACTGCCACTGTTGTGAATCCTCCTCTATTTAGATTTATTCTCTGTCACTTTTTTAATTCCAGCAGTTACATAGTCATCATTTATCACTTTCTTTGAGATGTAATATTACCGTGGCTGCTCCTTGAAAGTGAGAAAACACATCAGTGAGTTTGATGATGAGCTGTGTATTCTATAGCGCGCTTCAAAAGTAGAACTGGGTGATACAATAATCTCTGCAGGGGACTGCTGTAAAATAAATGACAGCATCATAAACATTTCTTCCGGATATGGATTCATCAAAGCTTGTAAAACGGAAATCTGCGATAAAGACTTAAGCTAATGTTAGCAGCGACTCAGTGACAGCCTCTCCTGACATTGAGTGCATCAGAAAGACATGTTTTTGTGTGTTGGCTGCTTTATTTGGTGTTTTTAGGTGTTGATCCATTTGTTCTGAAAAGCAGCAGAGCTCTGTGGATAATACGGCTGCAGTAAAAAAAAAATGTTGAAGGATGATATTAGTGAGCAGTAGGGGTCATTTTATCACAGTTGTTAATTTCTGATCTGTGATCCCATCCAGATAATCACAAGTAAAGAGCTCTGGGTCATATGAGCTCTTTTAAAATCAACTACGTCCTGACTTTTTATTAAATTACAGGAGAAAAAAAAATTAGCACCAAACAAATAGCTGTTATCAAGCGTGTTTTTATACAAAACCCTTCATTTTTATATCAAGTTTAAAAGGAAGACGACAAGCTTCTCTCAAGAATTGTTGAGAAAATTGTTCTAGTACTCCAATCGAGTATCTCTTCAAATTAAAAAAAAAAAAAAAATCAACTTCTCTGAAATCTCTCTAATATATTCCAGAGATGGAAAAGGCACATGTTGGAAAATGAGCCGTGAATTATAAAACAATTTTAACACCACTTCTTGATGCTGTGAAAGGAATGTTCAGCAGGGGGTTTGACAAGTAGAAGCTTGAGCATCCTTTTTTTGTGGTGCCATGGGTGCTGAGTCACAGCAAACAGCCTGTCTTAAAGGAAGGGGGCTTCCCTGGAGGAGGCTGCTCTGCTGGTTTGGATGTCTAATTAGAATCTCAGAAGTAGAGAGTGTAAGTCAACTCATTTTTCAAGCTTGGCAAACTTTCTGCAAATGTAGAGATTACTTCAGACTTGGAAGCAAACATGAATAAAGCTGTTTTGGATTCCGGGAAAGGACAATAAGACGAGGGATAAAACCAACAGAATGAACTGAAACAATAAATAAGTAAAGATGTGAAAGAAACAGCAGAAAGAAAAAAAAAGAATATCTGAACTGTGAAGTCATAACATCTATATGTAAATCCCCTTATTGACGGACACGTATCAACCTTAAAAAGGATAAGATAGTTTCTTATTTGAACTTGAGGACAGACTGGTTCTGATCTTCCTTTCCTCCTTTAATTTTCTGACACTTATCCTGTTCAGGGTCAATGGTGGCTGGAGCCTATCCCAGCTGTCTTAGGGTGAGAGGTGGGGTACACCCTGGACTGGTTGCCAGTAAATCACAGGGCAGACACAGACAGACAACCTTTTACACACATGCTCACAGCTACAGGCAATTTGGAACCACCAGTTGATCTCGTGAGCATGTCTTTAGACTGTGGGAGGAAGCTGGTGTATCCGGAGAGAACCCACGCATGCATGGAGAGAACATGCAAACTCCACACAGAAAGACTCACCTTGTCTGAACTGGGTTTCCAACTCTTGTTGTGAAGAAGCAACGCTAAATGTTGTGACACCGTGTGGCTCCCTCTCCTTGCATAACTTCCCTTTATAACTTTATCCAGTCAGTGTAGTTTTAGATGAAGTCTATATGAAGAACAGTCAAAATTTTATTTTATTGTTTTTCTTTGTTTTGTTTTGTTTTGTTTTGTTTTTACTAAATGCTTTTTGTCAGCATCTTAAACGTAAGACTCATGCCAGATCTTAGTCAGTCAACTGGATTGTCAGACAGCTTTAAGGAGACAGATGAGTTCCTGCACTTCCCACCCCAATGATGATGATCTTCTCCTCCATCATGTTGGGCTGTAAAACCTCAAACCTGACTCCTGACCTTAGGAGTGTATAATTAAATTTGATAAAATTTGGTGTCAACATGGTTTATTTTATGTTGAAAGTCACTGGATGTTTTAATATGGTCTTAGTGTATAATTTCTGTCTCATTCGATCTGCTCTGTGCAAATCGATGCGTTGCTGCTCGTCCAAAAACAGAAGTGTTGCGTATCTGATCTGGAGGTCAGTCTGCAACATGCAGGAGTGAAGACACAGCCTGAATGCAACAGAGCAGTGAGTTCACATATTGAGTTGAATTGAATCCTATCAGATCTGATGCTGTGATGGGGCAGATATGTATCTGGTGCCATTTTGCTGTAAGAGGCCTTATATGGACATGGTTTTCTAAATTAGGTTATTTTAGTTACATCAATAGGCACATTGGTGACAGATCATTATATATATTTTTTGTACTCTGGGGGCTTAAGTTGCCCTTTAAAAACTGTTAAACCTGGATCCAGCATGTCTGCATTTTGACTTGCCAAATACCCTCATGTGGAATAACACTTCCTGTAATCTTCATATTGAAAGAGATCACCAAGTGGACAAAGGTGGATACTAGAGAATCATCAGTCTATATAGAAAGTTGATGTACAATTTTGGGTTTGATGAAGGGGGTACGAAGTTGTAACCCAGGAGACTATGTGATACCCTGGTGGTTTATTGTTTTGATCTGATGAGGTGCTATTGGGGCCTTTTATGCTATAACCAACAGATTTCAATGTTTATAAGGTGGTTTAACAAACAGATTCACTCAGGTTGAGTGTGGGCTCTAAAACTTTTTGTTAGGTTCAGGGAAAGATCCTTTGAAAGAACATTGGTCGCTACAAGAGAGAAGGAAGAACATATGTTGGTGTTGTCTTTGTTTTAACTTTCTCTTCCTTTATGTAACTAAAATACAACTTTGAACATTTTGGAGTTAAAAAAAATGCAGTTCATATGTTGGGTATACTCATATTGAAATGGGGGCTAAACATGGTGTACATATACAGGTGTGTCCTTGAAACATAATGTTGGTCCCAGAGATGACTCATGTAATCTGAAGTCCACATCAACATTTCAGTATGATGGATCACATTACAGCCATCTTATTTCCCCAGCAGCTTCACCGGACTGTACCAGGTACTGTATAACAAGGTTTCCAGCCTCAGCAGAAATCAAAGAGCTGTATCTCCTGGCTGTGTGTTCTGTCAGGAGGTGTCAGGGTGCAGATCAATATCTTGGCACCCAAGAAACAGCAAGCAAGCGTGAGAAATGTCCCACAGCGCAGCACTGATAGCATTTACACTCTACTCAATAGAAAAAGTACATTTAAGGTCATTACTGCAAGTCAGCTAATGGAGACATAAACTTTGGATCCAAAACATTTTGCACGGTTGACAGACAGCTTCAGAGGAGAGCTAAAATGTTCTAACACTGTAATCATAGCGGCGCTTTACATCAAACAGGTGAACTGTTTTCTCTGCTTCTTTTCAGAGTGTTTAGACTCAGACACTTCGAGACATGGGGCCTTTTCACATGTGTCAAGGTGCACTTAAAGTCTGCTGTGCAAGGACCTTAGTTGAGGTTTTGTTCAAGCCAGCAAACTAGCCTGAGGGAGCATCCAGACAGAGGATTCTTTCCAAGCACTTGCACTTGGTTTCCATTGTTGTCTGTGGAGCAGCGCACCTCGACACTTAGAGGATGCATTTAGAAAGTGTACCCAAACTAATAACATTAAGCTGTGTGGAGGCACAGCACACTGTGATTGTCCAGCTGACTTCAAAGGGCTTAAACAGCCTGATGGCTCAGAACTTGGTCACAGTCTGCATCGTGTGCAGAAACATAGAGACCCTCTGTCTAAATACTGCTCTAAAAAATGAGCTAATTTGAAAATCAGCTAACTTTTTAGCGTCAAATTATGCCAGCTGAAACATATCCCATACTCTGATAACACAAAAAAGGGGAAAAAAGAGTAGTGCAGGCTTCTGTTTATATATTCAGACTGGGATATGACCTTTCCTTGAGTTTATTTCATAGATGTTGACTGGTCTGCTGCAGATGACAGACCTCCCTCCCAGCACTGTCTGCACAAACATGGATTCAGCTAACTTCTTTTGGCAGAGTGCAGAGCTCTGGAGAAGACCAGGAGCACATAATAAATAAACGTGAGAAGAGTTTTTAACAGAATTGGGACAGAACAGAACATCACACCGGCTGATGAAGTGTAGTGAGAAGAGATATCTGTGTTTTTCTTTGCTAAAATAGTATTTCTAGGATTAATTTTTTAGTGATGGTGGTCACTAGTGCTGAACTCAGAGAGAAAAAGGAGAGAAGAGCAGAGGGAAGCTAAATGGGAGAGTGATATCATGAGCCAAAGGCTAAAACATGGACTAAAGGCTTAACCAAAGGCTAAGCTGTTTGTGATTATGTTCTTTCCGACCTACATGCAGCAGTTATACTGGAGTGGTCTGTTTAAACTTGAGAATCTGTCGATAAAATGAAGAGTGAGGTTATGTTAGCTCTGCTTGATAGATGACCAGGACATAAGGATTCACTAGTGTAACATGTTAGCCTACTAAGACATCAGACACCGGGCTGTGAGTAGCACTACAACAGCTAAACTATTGCTCAACTACAGAACAAACTGACAAAGTTTACTTGTTGTCACGTTTCAAACAATAGCTCTGCTTAACTGTTGATAAATACCTTAGATCTTCACGTATCCAGTAAAAAGTTGTCTTGAACAAGGAAAAGTAGTGTTTAAAAGACGATCCGATCCCCATTCATTTCCAAAACAAACACACGCCCTATTAAGAGTCATGTCATCACAACAGAGTGCGCGTGATTCCAGCCAAAAGGTGTCGCTGCAATCCGCTTCAAACAGAGAGTCCTCACAGCCTCTTTAAGTCTGTAGACAAAATGAAACCATGTGCTACGACATCAGCAACAATTCACAAACTGTTGCTCTGCTATTTCTTGGAGCTGCATGCAGATCACACAGTCATGTATCTCAGTCTGTGCGTTAGAAGGAAACAAGTTTAGCTTGAATATATTAACTCGTATTGGGTATTTGAGGATTAATAACGGTTACTGCTTAATTCAGAGCAATAACTACCATAAACTATAATAAAGTATAATGATGTTCAAACTGGGCCAATTACTCTGTGGTTGTTGCCATGGCAGTAAAGTATCAAATCTTGAATCCTGGGTCTTGGTTCTGTAGGTCTCTTCTCGTTATGTTCATTTAGAGTGAGAAACATTTGTCATCATGCTGCCAAAGTTAACGTCTGACAGCTGATGCCCCCATGTATCACGACAGCCTCCTACCAAAAGTTAATGACACTTTATGATTGATGACACCTTATCTGTTTACCCAGAATGCACCAGGCCATCATTCACTAAATTATTCAGCGATTACAAGGGGCTGACTATCAGTAGCGTGGCAGACATCATTCATATCTGTAACATCATCTAATTAAAAGACATCACTTTTGCCAGACAGCTTCCTTACTTCTAGCTGAGGCAAATTGATTCTCTACCCCCCCCCCCCCCCCCCCCCCCCATCTATGCAAAGCAGGAATGAATAATGCATGCACATTAAAGTCTTATCTGCTGTCCTGACAAACAATGTTGCCATGCTTTGAATATTCCACAAAGGTGTGCAAAGGGTGCTTATTAGCAGAGGAGCGGGACAGGTGTCGTTTTCATGGGGAGTCATTCTGGATTTACCGCTGTTCGTTTTTCCAAGCCGCACCATAATTCTGGACACAGCGGATCAGCTGATTTACTTTATGACAGCGCTCAGTTTATGGCAGCGGTTAAAGGTATTTGCGTAGATTTTTACAGCTGCCACTCACAGATTATGTCCGCAATGAAGTGAAAAACTATAACTTTGAAATTCAGCTTCGCCTGAGGCACACACATGTTTGAGGCTACAGCTTAACTCTTTACATGCAGGATCCGAGCACCTTGTCCCTGATACTCTGAGAAATATGCAGGTTTAATCAAGTTTGTTCTGTGGTTTTACATAAAACTCAAACAGCTGTAAAACAACATGCCCATGCTACGTAAATCTGTCTGACTGCTGCTTTTTTTATCTGATGTAGTAACATAATAAAATGTTATGTTTCTCCAATCAGCATTTATGTCCGTATGTGATGATATGGTGAGGGTTTAATGATTATGGGGAGGGTAAACTGAAGTGCTGTGACTCGGTGGTGATACAGCAGATCTATCAAAGGAGTTATCTTCTTTGCAGTTATGAAAAAAGTTCCATTTAATGATTTTTTTTTTAGTTGTTCAGTGTCGTTTCAGCTCTTTTGAGACATCTGAATCAGTGACCTTATCACCAGGACTCTCCTTTTCAGCTTCCTTACAGACATCTTTTGAAGCTTCTTTGCATTAAGTGGCATGAAGTGGCTCTAAATGATGAATGGAGTGAAGAGGGCACCATCTGTGAACTACAATAACCCCCAAGTCTGTGAAAACGCTCATCTGGATTCAGCGTCAGGTGAACAGAGGTGAAATGGCTCAGAGCTCTCCAGGAAATGGAATAAAATCCTGAAGCCATGAAGACAAAAAATGTCTGCTTAGCATATTACAGCTTTATTGAGTCCTTCGTTTTTAACGGTTAAAGGAAAATATGAGCAATCACACTCAAGAGACCTGAGGAAAGAGGCTTTGTGATCATTCATTTATGTCTTGTATTGCACATACAGATTTGGACTGAAATAAAAGACGAAAAAAATAAATTCAGCCACAGAGAGGGAAAATTATTATCAATAAATATCCTATTTCCATTCCAGGAGTAAAGCTGGGAGCTTTCTGACAAACTAAGAGGAAATAGAGTTAGAGAACTCAACTCTTGAAAATAATTGAACTGTGGTAACTATCTCTTCCTTGATTTGCCAGAAGGGGTTCACTCCCTCACATTCACATATGATGTGTGGAATAGTAGATAAGATCAGATGCTTCCGTTCCTCGTTTGCTCTTGTGACTTTGCCTGCTCCTCGGAATAAAAAGGGTCGACGTGATGAAGGTGGATTGTGAATTCTCTTCGGCTCCTAAACGTGTCAAGCCAGCCAAATGTCAGAGGATATTCTGTCAGAGGATATTGAGCTGACTGAAAATGTCAGACAGGGGGTATCGTGATAGAAGCATGAGGAGGAAACAAAAAAGGAGATCCATGTACCCGTACAACTCTGATATGGCATAATATCTGCAACTATTATGTGGCCTAATGAGAGATGGGGAAGTAGTGTTTCTAAAAGGTCTTTAATTATTTCTTTGGAAGAAAAAAAAAGGGAATTTTTGTCTCCTAAACCGTCTTCCTAGTCAAAATTAGAGAATCAACCTGGAGCTCGACTCACATATACATCTCGGTTATAAGTTTGTGAGGAGCTATGTTTCTGTGAAATGCAGCAGCTGCTTACAAAGTTTGCTACAAAAACACGATCACCACTTGACTCCTCCGCAACACAAAGCTCACACGTTCTGAGACAGGTGGTTCAGACTTTGTTCTATTCAAAGAAAAGCAGTGGGAGAAGGAGAAAGTGTATCGTTATCTTAAGTTTCATAGTTCAGATAAAGTGTGAAACTTAATCAAGTTTAAATTAATTTATTACAAGTAGATTCACATTGTTTCCAGCCCAGTTTCCTTTGCTGCATTTAAATCTTCATTAAAAAAAAATGTCTTTGAATTCTATGTCGTAGCCAACTGAGATCTACCCCACCAAATATGTATTGAAGAAAAAGAAATGAGAAGCATAAAAAGAGATACTGAATATACTTGTTTGCCCAAAAAATATGAAAAGAAGTGTGCTCAAGAATACCAAATACTAGCTCCCCTTCAGTTTCTCATGCCAGACCATTTGAAGCCTCTAAATGTGTGAAACTTTCACAATTTTATACATTTTTCTCTTTCTTTAAGGATAAAGACACATTTCTTTAAACCTTCAAACTCACCAAACGCTGTGTAGAACTCCTCTTTTGTCAGATGTTCGTCGTCATTGACATCGTTGTACTTGAGCAAGTCGAACAGTGTGCACTCAGAGACATCCTTGGACAGACCCTCTTGCTTGATGACCTTCAAAGAGAGAAGTGTTGTTGGGTTAGAGGAGGTTAACTTTTGTTTAAATGTTTTTTAACTTTCAGACTGGTGTGTATAATATTTGAACAGAACATATTCTAGAAAATGTTTGAAGGACAGACTGTGGACTGATGTTCTGTTATCATTACAGGGGGAAATAAGTTTGTTTAATATCTAATGAGTTTAAGTCAGGTTTTTCGGTGATAATAAGTAGGGACATGTATCGTCACCCTTGCAAGGAACCAGAATTACTAGTTAAACTAAACCAGTGATTATTTTCTTAAAACTGTGAGCCAAAAACATCAGTCATGTGTTGTATTAAAGCTGTAGGGCTGCCACCCACCACTAGCTGTGACTGTAGCTCAGCCAGGATGCAACAATGTTCCACGACTTGGATGTAAACAGACCCAGATGACTGATGACCCATAACAGCAATTCAGAAGTCTGTGTCCGGTCAAACAGGGATATAAACACTTGATTTGAGCGATGTGTAACAGGCACAGGTCTGTGGACATGCAGGGAGGACATAAGGCTGGTGCTAGCTCTGCTAGCTTTAGTCACACTCTGCACACCAATTGGTCATCATTTAACCAAAGACTCTGTAAACCTGTTTGTTTGAGTTAAATAATTGTACTTTATTTCAACTGTTTTCTTACCATTATTTTAACCTTTTTACTGGTCCATTTGCCAGAATTTGAATATTGTTTTGAACATTTAAGAAGGCAATAACTCTGGAAAAACCTCTTCATTGATTACAGTTGCTTGATGTGTACATTTATTTTGATGCACTCTACGGTGAATCATAATTACTTGAAATCATTCGGCATATGGTCAGTAACTCAAAATAAAACTAAGTATGTTGCACATTACAGAAGATTAAAGATGATGCTGCATAAAATAAAGAATTTAAAAAAAAGTCAGTGGTGATTTAAATGTTGACTATTTATTTCTTCCAAGCCGAGATGAACAGAATAACGAGCCTTCATCTTGTTGTGAAAATTCTTAAACTGCAGCTGAACAAACAAGTCCATCTCAAAGCCATCCCAGGGTGCCCAATCTGGCAATCTGGGAACCACTCAATGAGAGTCTGATGAAGCTCTTGATTTGAAATCTGTGAAAAATATGTATTAAAAAGTCTGAAATGTGGTATTTAAAAGCTAATGTTGACAACCCTGTTTGTTTTTTTGTTTTTTTTAATCCCGAATTCAAAAGGATCACCTTCTGAATGAAAACTCGAAGACTTGCATCATAAACTGTTTCTTGTAAATGTGGGGGGTAAAATGTTGAGGCACAAGGGTGGGGCTCAGGCTTTGCCAAAGTCAAATGTTTTTAGGTATGGTTACGCAGCGCTGTTGTCTGAAATGTGACAACAAGCAAACGTTGTCAGTTTGTACTGCAGATTAGTAGCCAGCTATTTTAGTGCTACTCTCAGCCGGGTGCTCTGATAGCTATTTGTAGGCTAGCATGTTAGTGAATCTTTATGTCCTGCTCATCTTTCAAGCAGAACTAACGTATCCTCACTATTTATTTTGTCAGACTCTCAAATTTGATCAGATCACTGCAATATAACTGCTGCACGTGGGTTGGAAAGAACATTGTCACAAACAGTTTAGCCTATGTTTTAGCCTTTAGCTTGTGGTTTAGCCCTCAGCTTGTCATTTAACCTTCAGCCCATGCTCTATTAATCTCCTGTTTAGCCTTCTTCTGCTCTGTCTTTTTTTCTTTCTGACAGTTCAGCATCAGTGTCTAACATCACAATAAAATTAATCCCAGAATCGTTCAGAGCAGTGAAAAACACCGATCTCTCTTCTCACCTCTAAACTTTGTCAACCGGCATTATTTTGTCATAGAGGCTTCAACTGTAAATCAATCCAGTCCTGCCTAACCTGATCAGGAAGCGGAGAAATAGCTTTTATAAATAACCTGTATTAGAAGTGATAATCTCATTTTAAATTGTGGATTAGGATCAGGCATATATCTAGAAGTGAGACTTTTTCAAGATCACTTAGAAAGTCCTTACAGTCCCTTTAATCCACTGTAAACTTTGAAAAGTTTGGACACAGTTTCTGATCTCTACAATGAGCCATTGTTACGTGTCCCATCTAAACTCTGTATTGAATGTCAGAGTTGATGAAACGCAAAGATTATGAGCTGTCAGTTTGTCGTAGTATGATTGAGGCTCGTTGAGGTTGTGTCACGGTTGATGGTAAAGTTGTCTAAAACACTGTGCAGGTTTTATGATTATCCTGCGAAGTCTTGATCCCATTCAACACCTTCTGCATGCCCCTGATAGTAAAACATCCATCATACTCGATCGGCTGTCAGAGCGCTGATCACATGGGACAGCTTTATACATAATGTCTGGCCTATCGGATCAGTGCATTTCCTTTCCTAGTTGTCTGAAATTAACCTGAGATAGTTTCTCTTCAGTGTCATAGAAAAATTCCAAGAAATAAATAACTGAGGTCTGCTTAAGAAAGAGCTGTTTGTGTCTTTTATCTGCATTTGAATTCATTTGGTAGTTTTGTAGATTGGCCTTCAAGCATCAGTATTTTCAAAACTATAATAACCTGCCTGCAACATCTGGGCCTTTGAGAAGCTGAAGGATTTTTTTTTTTAACTTTGTAAAATAAAGTTTCCAAAAAGTTTAAGTTCTTGGCTTTTACCAAAGCATGTTGGCATTTTTATTTGGCTGAATAAAAACTGTGACATTGGTGAATTCATTACCACATGATGAATGTACACCATTTAAAGCTGAGCGACAACAGCAAAACATAAAACAATGATTGACTATTACGACTTTTACTTCTTTTTAGTCTTTTTAAACACTCCCGCATTGTGTGTGGAGGAAGGTTATTATAGTGAACAAGTTGAGAAGAGAAAAACACTATTTTGTTATCCTTATTTTTTCTTTTGAGGGGCACTCGCTGTCATTTTTTAGTTGCCTGATTTTGTTAAATGCACTACTTTTACTCTTTTGTTAAAGAAAAAGAAAATATAATAAAACATAACAACAACAAAACTTACCACATTTAACTCAGGGATAACTGGCTTATGTTTTTGATCCAAGGATCAAAAAGCGATGTTGCTATGAACATTTAGCTGCCACAAATCAGTTATCCCTGTCGTAACTTTGCTTACACATCCTGCTTAAAACCCAGAAAGTCAGAAGGATCGTGAGGCCCCACATTCACATCAATCAACAGGCTGCACACGTTATTGTTCAGCCATTTAAAGAAATTCTACTGACAAATTTGGCTATTTTTTTTTCTTTTTGTTGTTGTTGTTTTTGAAGCCTTTCTGAATTTAAAAATCCATGCATCATGTTAGAACAAAGTCTCTATGGACAGCCTTACTCACCCAAACTACTCTAGAGCAAGTGGTGAGTAACATGCTGGGTAGGTATCTCACAAAGAAAAGTCATGGGGATGTAAAAAGCAGGCCTGACTCTTTCTGCAGCTACTTTCTGGCTTTCATAAGTGATAAAGGTGAAGGTGAGCATATATAAAGCATATATATATTTATTCTGTAAGTGCTGCTGTAGTTGCAGGTTTTTCTGCTTCCACTCTATATGTAAAATATTGTCTGACACAGCCTTGCCCCTCACACACAAACTTTTAGTTGAATCATTTCCGCGCTCACTTTTGCTGTCGTAGTAGGCCACGTAAATAGCCAGCAAAGACACGTCCCCTGGCTTTCAGCAGACCTTGTGAGGTAAATGAGCTGAGGAGCATCATTGATAGAACTCTAATGTTTATGGAGAATCAGAGCTTAATCCCCACAGCCACTGGAGCCCTGTATGGTCACTCAGACAGAACAGATATCTTACAATTAACAGTTACACTTGATGCTGGTTGCGACAGCAATTATTACACTAAACCTTTTCAAAGCAACATTATGCACTTTGGCAACACAGGAAAATGTCCTGTTTATTGGAAAAGGATGTAGAAAGGTCAATTAAGTGAGAAAGTAATGTGTGAGGTTTTGTAGGAGAGGATTAGAAGCTGTTCAGCTGAAGAAATACCAGTAGTTTTTAAGAGTTCAACAAAACTTTTCTTCTTTCGGTACATTTTCAGGTTATAATTCTCAAAAACATCTGAGTTGAGTCACCTGCTTTAAACTTATTCTTTGATTTGGAAAAGAAGAAGAAAAAAACTTTAAGAAAGGATTTCCATAGCTGCATAACAAACTGCCCATAAAGGGACACAAAAGCTTAGACCTTGAATTTTTATCCAAAGGGGTGAAATTCAAAAATGTCATCAGCTGTACTCTCTGCATTCTTTTATGGTGTTAAATGAGATAAATAAAGAAAGAAACTTCCAGAACTCTGCTTAAAGAATGATAGTGACATAATCTTCAGTGACAGACTTTGTGATGACAGTGAAGAGAAGACAGAGCAGCAGTTCGGTCCATGCTGAACAAGAAACCGTCTCTTTTCATAACCTCTTTTTTTATATAAACCGAGTGATTTCAGGCATTCTGTCTCAGGTTAAGTGATGGATTCAAGCTAAGCATAAAGAAAAAGGGAAGTTTTGATTTGCCATTTTAAAAAGGGCAGCCAGGACCAAAAGGGCAGGGACAATTGCTCCCCTGCGCTCCTTCATGTGCACAGTCTAGCAAGTCAAGTAAGGCAGGGTGAGCGATTACCATCCCAGAATTTCAGATGAGATCACAGAATGCGCCAATTATAAAGGGCACTTCAGGGCGAGATGATGGCAGGCACAGTTTTAAACTTTTAAATCCTGACAGGAGTGTGATTTTTCTAACGGCAGCTCAAAAAGAGTTAAAATACGACCCCTCTGACCTTGCAGCAGGTGTGAATTTATAGCCTTAGAATTTCAGGTGATATGTAGAATCCAGACCCTCCAGACAAAGAGCCTTTTAAAAGACGATCTTAAATTGACCAGCATGATAAAGCCTATTTAAGAAACCACATCTTGTTTGCATTTAAAGCATCCTCAATTTGAGTCAGTCGACCCATCACCTCGGTTCATCAACTTTTTCATCAGAGACCTTTTTCCTCTGGTGTTTAAAATTGTTTTTGTGATGGCAAAGTGATAATATCATGAAAAACTAATCTTCGCAGTATTTTTGCTCAAAGTAGCTCATCCTGATTTAAACAGACAGCAATCAAAACTGACACTGTAGAGAAAGGCTGTTTAGAGCTAAAACCTCTGCTGGTGCTTGATGAAACATAGTGAGAGCTTTTTTATTTTTAACAAGGGACATACAGTATTAAATGACTGAACATAGCAAATTGAGAAGAAAGCTGACAAAGGAAATTAGCAATACCAATGCATGCATGCGAGCGGGGGAAGAAGAAAGCAGCTTCAGTCATCTTAAGTTTTGATTTGTTTTGTTGTTGTTGACATCTTTAAAAATGGCCTCAGCAGAAGAACCCAGAGGGAACACAGAACAGGCAACTTTAGTGTCAAAGGGGAATAGCACGTTGATTGTCTGGACCTATTTTGAATTTAGGAAAGAAGATGTGGCACAACGTAAGGTATTGTGCAAAATATGGCTGGCTACCATAGCTACAACGAGGAGCAACACTACAAACCTGTTCCAGCATTTAAGAAAGCAGCACAAGGCCATGTGTGACATTTGCATGGCTAAAACCGTGACCACCAAGAAAAGAATTGTCTGTATGCTGATAGTATCCTTTGTTGTTTTGGTCATACTTTAGAATGATTTATTGCTTGTCTTTAGTGAATAATGCAGAAGATAAACGTCCCCTCCAAAAAAAATCACATGCTACATCGCAATCGCAATATTGGTCCAAAAAAAATCGCAATTAGATTGTCTTCCAAAATCGTTCAGCCCTACGGTAAACAGGAAAGTATGACCTTTGCTGGACATCAGATACAAAGGACCCACTTGCTGATTTGAAGAAACAAGCATTCCCAAAATGTCCTTCAAAACAAACCTTAATCAAAGTAACCAAGACAAGAGTTAAGCACAAATTACTGCCACATTGGTAGCAATGGTAGCTTAGTGGCTAAAATTATCATCATCGTCCACCATGTTTTTTAACTTTGAAAGTCTGAACTCTGGTGTTTGGTTAGCGTAGAGGTCTGCTACTGATGAATCTGTCATCATTAATCAACATGTGAGGTCTCTCACATTTTTTTTTAAACCAGCTGATTTGTTTAAATGTTTTAGTGTGTGCCAGGTTTTTAGGTCAAAAACAAATTATTGAGCCACACAGACATGTTGAGCTGAAAGGGTCTGCAATGCAGGCATAAAAAAAAGGAAAAACTTTCTTTCATTCTGCCCTGGAAGAGCCACCTGTAATCCACTGATACTTTAACAGCTGTTATTTCAGAAAAAGCTCAGTGCTCTGTATGCCTGAGAGAAATTGTCTTAAGAAGCTCACAATGAATAAAATCTGCCAAGTCTCCCATATGTGTTGAGGACAAAACAAAGTAAGAAAGGCTAAAAGCAGCCCTGGAGGAACCCCTGAAAAGAGCTTCTCCATCTGGACGTTAATTATTATGGACTAGCGTGTGTCATTCAAACGCCTGGGGAGAGGCGAGGGGAGCAGCTTAGCCTCAAAAAGAGTCAAATGGCATCACCGAGAGGTTTCAAAGTAGTAAAGTTTTAAAGGGCATACTGAAGATATTCTGAAAAACACAACACAACATGGGTAACTGGTGGTGGGTTTCATTCACTTAGCATTGATTCCTCTTATGCTGGCAGGAGGCACCATGTAAATGTAAAAACATGTTAAAATATGGTAATAGTATGAAAATATGGCAACAAAGACTCTGTTTTGAGGCAATATTTAGATGCTTTGAACTCAGTCTACTTTAAACCTTGGATGGAGTCTAATGAGACCTCCCCTGTCGAGCAAGAGTGCATTGACAGAGCTGGCCAAGGTGACCCTGATACAGATGGGAGATCCTCCTGGATCAGCAGGAAACTGACCTAAGAACAGCAACTGGTAGCAAGGCTCATGAAAATCGCCGCAGGTTGCTTACCCTTTCAATTATTTAAATACTTTCTCTATTAAATCAGTTCTCTGGTACTGGGATACGGTATTTGTTATGCACAGAATATCTTCCTTCCTCACAGCAGCCACAAAAAGCTCTTTTATACAACCATCCCTCTTGGCAGCACCGGTCAAAGGCTGCAGCCTCCCATGAGCACAACGCTCCTTTTGGCCTGCATTGCTTTTCAAAAGATTTACCTAGAGCCTTGTACGGAAGCTACCAGAGGGAAGGGTAAGACGAGTAAAATGGACACAATTATGGCAGACATCAAAGCAGCTAGTTTGAACACCTGAGCCCACAGATGGTTGGTTCATTTAAAGTCTCCTTTTAGTGAATTTTTGAATAAGAATGTCAGCTTTGACTGATTTGAGAGGTGCTGTGGGGGCTGCCTTAAAAAAATCTTTTAACAAGACAAGTAAATTAACAATTAGAGATCTCCTTAGTCTGAATACATCTTCAAAACTCACAACCATCAAGGTCACTTATTCTTACCTGTGTGCTAATAATACAGAGTTATTCATCCAAAAAATTAAATACCTTTTTGCTACATTCATCCATTTTTCTTACCTGTGAGAGCTCGCTGGCACCTATTTGGCCATTGTTATCCGCATCAAAGCGTTTGAACATCATATCAACTAGTTGCTTCCTGGCAGCCATGTTATCCTTGTGGGCCCCGTGGATCTTAGACCCCATGTAGCGTTTGTCATGCAAATCCAGAATCTTAGTTTTCAGCCGACGGTAGTCACTGAGTCTGCAGTTATCATCTGGGAATAAAAAGACAAAAGAGAGGCAGAATGGTAAGGCGAGAGGAAGAGGATGTGTGTATTAGCTGCAAAATCTCTCCTGTAATAGTTGTGAGGACTGAAATACAAACTGAATACAAAACAGATGTCTTAAATCAGAAATTACATGTGCATTTAAATGAATCCCAGCAGCTGGAATTATGCATGATAACAAACACTGATCTAAAGATTCCTGAAATTATATGCAATGTTTTCCAACTCTAGCCAATTAGTACACGTGAAAGCTATAATCCCCCTAACGCCTCACATTATCAAACAATAAGATGCTGTTTATATTCAGCGAAACTCAAATCTGAGCATTGCTTTGATTCTTTCCATCACAGTAACAAATGTTAAGGATTACTTTCTTGAGGGGAGCACAAACAACGACTGTCATGCAGCATTTCGCCGCCTACAACACAAAGAAACCGACGAACAAATCCATCACACAGGTGTCAAGAGCCGACTCTGACAGCAACAGAAAACATGATGCTGTTGTATTTACAATCCGCCATCAAAGGCACACGGATCAAAGAAGTCAACTACATGAAAGGCTCAGCAGAGTAAATCCGAAGCAGAGAGAAAATAATGAGTAGAAGTAGCTGCTGACACATGTCATATCAGCTCCTCATTGTCGGATGTGGAAGTGTCTCTTCTCTAATAACACTTAGATTAGCCGATGTCAGCCGACCCAGGGGAGCAAACTTTGTTGTTCCTTGAGATGTTACTCAAACCTCTTGGGAGACGGTGACATCTCAGGCATGGTGTGTGGTGTGATCAAACCTGAAAAAGTATAGAATAAAAACTGCTTCATGGAGTCCTCTCGGAGATAAATGAACTTTGTTAGGGATGATCAGGGGAGGATGATTCAGAGAGAGCCGTAATGAGATCTCCACTCAGTAGAAGTGGGTGCTTGCTGGGAGCTGATGAGTAAAATCAGAGCAGAATCAGAGCAACCCCAGAAACCAATGACATGTCATTAACGGCTGCGTTGGATTGTGTTTTTGTCTAAAAATGTCTCACAGCATTCCTTTAGTGAAACAACATGAGCAATAAGATGATGTTTAAATGAGATCCTGACACCATCTTCCGTCTGGATGTAAAAGGCTGAAAGAATCTAAAATAAGTGGACTCCACCAGACGCCTCTGAGTCTTTTTATTATAACCGTTTGTGACCTTGTTGCTTTCCACTGGTATTAAAATGTTAGTAGATATTAACAGAAGTGAAACCAGAATAAGAATCAGACTTAGATTTATTATAAATTACTCAAAACATTACAAGGAATTTATCTTGGGTGCACAGTTTGGCTTTTTAGTAGAAAAAGTTTTAATCTTATGCACACATTTGATATCTTGTGCATAGATTAAAGGAAGATGTATATGTGCAAAAAGTTATTTATATTTATTATTATTTATATTGTTTTCTTAACTTAGTATCTAAAAAACCTGGTTTCTCTAGTGTTAAAAGGTTATAATCTTGTGCTTCCAGTTTAATTATTTTGTGCACACAGGATAAGATATTTTGCTTCTTGGAAATCAGAGGTTCTGTAGAAAAGTTCAACCTTCAAAAAAAAATTAAACCCATTTTCTGAACTCAGAAAATAAATAAATAAATAAACAAATAGATAAATCAATATATATTTATTTATCTTGTTATCACATGAAAAAAAATGACTTTACGTTAATCATGAGTAATAATAAGTAATTAATATTTATTTATTTAATTATTTATTGAAGATGTATTGTGAAAAAAATACAATCAAAAATATATGGTATGAAAGGGTTAAAAGTAGTTTCTATTTTATTTTTATCATAAATAATTAGGGCTGGTGATCATTTGAAAAATTAACCCATTTTCAAAAAACAATATTGATTAGTTTTTTTTTATTATCTGATTCTGTTGAGCTCAGTTCTTGGCTATGGTTGAAATGGTGTGTGAAGCATTTAAAATGCTGTATCTAGAGTCGTGTCTCGATCCTGGTACCTAAAAATCTTCTCAGACTGGTTTGGGTTTGAAACACTGAGATACATCAGTGTCTTTAAATGACATAGGTGATATTGTTATTCATTTTTTAGATTTTGGGAAAGCATTGTAATCCATGTCATGTACAGATTTGAAGCCTGTTCTAATTTGAAGATGTTGCGCCTTCAAATTTAAGTGATATATCTTAAATACATTTGAACTCTTTATGTACCGTATGAACCAGAAACTCTCCCTTGGGACTGTTATGTCTTCAGAAAAAATGGAGCAGATTTTTTCAAGTGATTGCCCTTCACTTGAAGCCATGAAGCTTTTTTCTTTTTTCAGATTGTTTTTTTGGGGATTTATACGGTTATGAGAACAAGACAGTGGATAAAGTAGGAAGCAGGGCACAGAGAGAGGGGATGTAATGTGGTGAAGAGATGAGGGGCCAATCAGAGCTGCAGCTTAGCCTCAGCACATTGGTCATGTGATTTAGCATCTGAGTTTAACTGTCATAGGACTCATCAATGAATCAGTATGAACAGTTGATGATTTTAAAACAGGAGGGGAAATGTGTCCTTTTGTTAGACAGTGTCTCAACAACGACTCTCTGAGCACCATATGAAGGAATACTTTTGAAAAAAAAAATTACAGTTCTCTTCTAATAAAGCAAAAGAGACTCGTTCGTTATTGAAGCAGGGATGTTGGACTCAGAAGAGCCAGACACCTGACTGAAACCTTTCATCTTAGTTTACTCCTCACCCATCTGTACGTCGTGTTTTAACAAGGTCTCTGTTGTTTCAACTTGGGGAACTAAATAATTGAAAGCTCACAAAGCCAGGTGGAGAGAATTAAACATAAGCAAGGATCTCTGGAACTGGAACAATGCTCCAGTTTGTTTTTGCAGGTGCACCTGTCAGTGAGAGAAGAGCTGAGTTGTTGACAGATGTTGGAGCTTCACACTCAGTCTGAGGCTTCCTGCAAACATTAGGGTGTGAACAACCACACTACTGGCAGGTCTTTTCTTCCAGCATATGTGGATAACAACACAGCTGAATGAGCCTTTGAATAAATGAGTTGCTCAGGTCATAAATATAATAATAACTGAGGGTTGAATTCTGTGGGATGGAATCTGCACAGTTTAATTCCTTCCCTGTGAACATCAGGAGCGGTTAGGGTCCACATTGTGTACCACATATCATGGCACAGGGTCTGTTTTGACAGCCGTCAGAGCTAGAGGAGCTGCCTTCGTCACAAATGGCAGGATGAATAAAAGATAAATGGCTGCTGGCATTACCAGGGGATATGAAGGTCAGTAACGCCAGAGGAGCACATGATGGTGCATGCATGTGCACATGCACACAGGTACAAAAACACACTTTCACATAAAAACTACTGCACACACACACACACAAACCTCTTTCCAAATATTGCTGCACCTCTACAAAGGGAAGTGTCAGCATAAATCTGACATCGACTGCTGTGATCGCTCACATTTTAACTAAACCAACTCAGGTTTGTGAGATGAGTCCTTTCAGGGTTGATCAACAACTCTGTACAAAAAGAGCAGAGCTTTATATATGAGCATTACAAGGAAGTCTTCAGTCTGCTCTGAGAGAACTTCAAACTGCTCACAAGGTGATCAATCAACACACAAAAACAAATGAAGTGATTTCAATCCATAATGTCATTTGACGGAGTATGGCTGCCCCCACAATGCTGATGATTTGATTCATCTGTCAAAGCGGCCTTGATTCAAACCACATGTTGTCAGTCAAAGCCTCGGCATTCATTTGCAGTGTCACTGCTCAGAGAAGAAACAGTCGAAACTGATGGCAGATGAGGAACCTTAATGAAAAACCTCTTTGGGGGGGTTTCACCTTGGCCCTAGCTGCCCAACATCAAAACTACAGTTTTAAACCAGATGGGGACTTTTGGTGCACCTATGTCTTATTTCCTTGCTGTCATCATTGTGCACTATTTCCTTTAATTCATGTTCTTTATCATGTGCTTTCCTCTTGTGTGATTTCCCTTTTTTAATGAAACTGAAAAGAAAGCAAAACAAAACAAGAGTCAGCAGTGGCAGCAGAATAAGGCACTTGGCGTTGGCAGATATGGATGATCTGGCAATTTTTTTTTTCATAGACAGAACTCAGCTCTGCTGCTCATCCCATAAATGCATTTTCCAATCGACCCATGGCTAAACCACGCCCCCCGTCATTCACGTAGACAAACAATGAACATTCTGTGACAGGTGCTATGGGGGGTGTCACAGTAGGAGACATTTTGCAGGACGTCATTGATGAAAACAGAAAGATCACGTATCATCTAGATGTCACCAAAAGGGTCTAAACTACGCATTGGAGGGATATATTAATCAATCACCTGTTGAGAAGGTCGATAAAAAGCTTCAGTTACAAGACAAAACTCCCAAGTCCCAGTGCAAATGTGGTAAACCGCATCTTGTTACCATCACCATCAATATGATAGAGGATCGGTATTGGCCATGAAAAAATAATAACCACCTTTTCACAATCTTTACCAAGAGTGTCTCTGTTAGTTTGGTGCTACAGTATTTAGATTGAATCATTCAGAAGAATGTTTGTCAACCTTTGTTTTCTGGGCTATTACAGATAAACTAATGAAGCTTAGCTCCAGAAGCTAACATTAGTTTAACTAGAGCCCTTTGGACAACAACTAACAATGATGTACAATCACCAAAGAACAAAAACTAGAACAAAATACACCATTGAACTCCCAACAAACAAAGTGACACGATGAACAACACAGCTAGGAGCTAAAGTTAGGCTAACATTAGCTAATGTTAGAGAAAATCACAAACTGCTCTTCAGACTGCTGTGGCGGTTCCTGTGTCAAAGATAACATATTTTCCATGCATCCAGAAAAGTGACAATATTTTGCCTAAAATACGATGGTGACTTACCTTAGAACAGACGTAAACATCCTTTTTAATTTTAGTCTCATTGAGTTGATGTTGCGGTCTACCTCACAACTTTATCCAAAGAAGACACTTTTCTCTGCTGAGATGGGTTTTAGGAAAGGGTAAAAAAATACACTCTGCCTCCCATCCTCTCAGGATACCTTGTGTCAGAGTAACCTGTACCCCATGAACATCATGTGACCATTTTCAAGCTTAAAATCTCAGAAAAACATCAGAAAACCAGACGGAAAAACTGACTCTCTGCAATGCATTTCAATGGATGTCTGGGCAGAGAATGTCCAAGTGTATGGGATGGCTATACGCACTGTGATTGGCTGATCACGTTTGAGGGTGGGACTTAGCCATAGGTCAATTTGCAAGCATGACAAGCCACACATCCATGTTGTTTCAAAAACATGTAATATATCTATAATATGTGTAAAATCTCATCCCTTGCATGAATTCTGCAGTCTTGTTATTCTGTATTCTGAATATTTACTTGAACAGATAAGCACAGTGGAGCAGAATGTGAAGGTACAGTATGTGACATCTTATGGATTCAGCACGCTTCATATCAAAGTACGATTTTTGCACAGATGAAAGTAAACTTCTTATTTTATTGTTTAAGTCTGTGTTCTCACACATTTCACACAACAACTTGACCTTCATGCAAGTCACAAGAGCAAATGCAACTTTAAGAACAAACTCAAGCTCATAAAGATAACTTGAAAACCTTCCGATGTCAGTTATTTTACACAGTGTTCCTCATGTGACAAAGAGGCTTTGTCCCTTTCACCAATTACAGACCAAGTGAACATTATTCTGAGGTGTTGTAACAGGAGCATCAACTCTTGAGATCTCCACAGGATTGCTTTGGTGCAATGCAGCTTTTGTCCACATAATTCACGGGTAGAACACGAAACATTTTCCAGGACTAAAAGGTTCAGCAGAAAGCCGCTGAGATTAGATGACGTGGAGTCAGGCTTTGAAAACTTTCAGACACTCACAGGAGCTTTTACACTCCATTTTTCACTGAACCTTTCACTTTTTTGTGAGATTCGGAAAACCTTTGAAGAGGCATCTTAGAAAACTGGCCGCTAATCCGTCAAAATGGCTTTTATTCAAAATGTAGCTCCATTCGATGGTGGGAGATGTTAATACCTGAACACTGTTGGTAATAGCACAAAAAGGATGCAGGCTGCCTGGATTGCTGTTCTGTTGGGCTCTGACTGCTCAATGACCTTGCTTGTGACAAATGTCTCTGGTCACATGGGCTCCATATGAGCCAAGTGGCTGGCCTGGTTCCACCATGAAAAGCCATTGCCTCTTATTAATCGCCTTGAACAGCTCCTATAATGTGGAGGTCAAGTTCCCACCTGGAAGGAAATACATGTTAGAGGGAGAGAGCTCTTGCACTCTATCGATTGGGGCCAAATGATCTTGTTGATTAAAACTATCTGTCAAAAAGAGCATCACAATAACAGAAGGCTACCGACGTGAGGGGGGAGATTCCTGCTAACCCAGTTACAGATTAAACAGTCAAAGATATCGTTTGTTGAGGAAAATGCAAAGAAAGGCTTTTTCTACAGCCTTCTTTCAGTTATCTCATTTGTTTTTCGTTGACAGGTTGTTTCAAATCTTTCTTATCTGTTCCCAGTTTGTTTCACAAACAGTTAAAAACTCCCTCCAGGATCTCTAAGTGTTTTCGCTGAGTCCTGCCCTGCGACAGCAGCCTTCACAGGAGAACTAAAGACAACAGTGACTCACCTGACACTGTAGGTGAGGACACTTAAGGAAAACACTGTGAGACACCTGTCCCATTAACCTGTCCCAGTGTGTGGCTGCAGCATCTTCAGCTTCAGGGTGAGAGGGAGCTGATAGGGGGCACACATCAGCTTAAAATCCACCATTTACTTTGAGCCTCAAGCCAGTGTGTCTCTAATGCAGCAGTGTGGTGTGTTTGTTTACATTCTGCAGGTATGTGGACCATACATGCGGTCTCTGCATTCTTCTCACAGCGGTGCTTTCATACCTCCAGCAACAGTAACTGCTGTTTTTTTTCTTTTGCTATCTAATCTAGCAGCATTTCTCTTCTCCTGTTCTCTAATGCAGTCTAGAACAGCTTTCAGAGACACTGAACACCACAGCGACTGTCTGGTGGCTTTACTGCACTATAACCAACAGAAAAAGTGGATTTTTAAGTGTTTTTTAATTAATTTTAACAGTTTCATGAACATCTTGAAACTTCTAGAGCCAAATTGACTTTACAAAGCAGATGAATTTATCAGATTCCATGTTTAGCATGATAGTTGAGCTGGTAGGCTTTTTTCCTGGCCAGCGAATGACCCGAGCAGTCAGCATTATTGTAGCATTTAATGTGCAAACAATACATTTTTAGCTGTCTTCATCAGTCATCTCACATTTTATCATCTTATTTATATATATATATATATATATATATATATATATATATATATATATATATATATATATATATATATATATATATATATATATATATATATATATATATATCCATTCATCTTCTATACCTCTTATCCTGTTCAGCCTATCCCAGCTGTCTAAGGGCAAGAGGCGGGGTTCAATCCGGACTGGTCTCCAGTCAGTCACACAGAGACAGGGCTGACACACAAAGACAGACAACCTTTCACATACACTGAAACCTACGGGCGATTTAGGTTCACCAATTAACCTGATGAGCATGTTTTTGGACAGTGGGAGGAAGCCAGAGTACAGCAGCCGGCACTGACCACTAACTTAACGATTGACTCATACAGATGTGTCTCATCCTTCTTCGAAATGCACAAAAGACTTCCTCTTCAGTTCATGAGCTCCCTACAATTATTAAATATTGACTAGATAAGGTTTACAAGGGTTGAACACACCGCTGTAGTACAAAGATATAAGATCCGGGGCCCTCAGCTCGCAGAGTCCTTAACACCTTCTTTTTGTGAGGCAGTGAGTTCAGCTATTCAGTTACCTCTGAATTCAGCAGCTTTACTCATAGCTCTCTCTCTTTCTCTCTCTCTCTCTCTCTCTCTCTGTCTTTTAAATTCACCGAGCAATGTCAAACAAAAGTGGGTAATTCATGTAACACTTCTGGAATGGAGCCTTTGCACAAACAACATGATGTTGAAAAAAAAAGTTTAAAACAAGCAAAACTCCCGGTGAAGAGTATCTCAGTTCAAGAGTTTAAAAATGATGTGATCTAAAATTTATAAATATTGACCTGATCCCCTGACCTTAAACACTGCATAAACAGTGTCATAATAGAGCATCTGAAGGACATTTCCTTGGGCCAGAATGTGGATGTGATTTTTTTTAAAGTGAATTTGTCTTGTTGAAGAAGATGATGAACTATATTCAACATCGTCTCTTTCTATAATTCATGTCCAGTTCTCTGTTCTGTCATCAGTGATTTGACTTTTTTTTTCCCCATTTCATAAAAAAAATATCCAACATTCTGCATGTGGGACTTCACTGAGGCTGGAAAACCAGCACATTTCTCCACAAGAAAAGTAAATTTGGCATGCGAACTGGAAACATAATGACATTCTCTGGAGCACAATAACACCAATCCACAGGGAAGAGTCGAATACTGATGAACAAGCTACATTAAGCATGGAGGCTAACAACACTGTGTGCTTCTAAGGTCTTGTTGGTGTAGTACAAAGATTTTTTTGAAGCTATGCAAGTAATGAAACTGAAGCCATATCAACAACTTGAACACTTACTTTGTAAATACCTGAGATCGCTTCTGTGTGCCAGGAATCCATGGCTATCAGTGCAAAGCAGCCCAGAGAAACAATCTGTACAGATGGCACACAGGAAATTCACAAAGTACACTAAGAGTAAAACAAACTGCTCAGATAGTCTCTTCAGCATGCATTTTCTGCTTGTTTTATTTTGCTTTTCCAGCTGATGTTTTTATTTGAATGCTTAAGTGAAAAAGCACATCTTTCTTACAGAACACAATAAAAGCAATGGGAATAAAAGGACAGCCTGCTCTTGCTGTACGCTATGCTGAGGCGATAACTGTGAGTGAACCCTCTGCCCCCGCCTCCTCCACTTGCCCCTTTAGAAGCACCACTGTTTTATTTATATAAAGAAAAAGGTGGCTCAGCAGAATAGCCCGAGTCAACTCGACTGAAACTGTCCCATCTTTGCAACGCTGAGTCTGCTCCCCCACCTCCTCTTCCTCCTCCTCGTCCTCCTCCAGCTTTTCCATCTCCGTCTCCCAGGCTTGGATACTGCCACAGCTCACAATATATCAAGACAGCACAGCGTGACAACTGGGTTACCCAAATCAGAGGTCACTGATTGCAATCTTTAAGAGCAACTAGAGGTGTCACTGCGGCAACACCTGACTGGATCTGAAATGGATATCTGGGCAGCAGGGCAGCAATCTCCTAGCAGCCACTCTGCCAGGGATGATACAGATGCAAAAAACCATCAGAGCAGACCTCAGGCACAGATAACAGACTTCTGTATTCCAGAGTTTAGAATAAAAGTTTCAGTTTTCTCACTGACTGTCACACTGAATGGACAGGTAACACTATTTACTCAAGACAGCAGGAAGGAAAACGATATAACATCTCACATTTTCTGGTAACTGTCAGAACTATAAGGTCTATTTAATATCAAAACTTAGCACAAGAAGTAAGGAAAAGTGTTGGTACATTGTGTATTAGATTATTTCTTCATTGCAACAATGTTTCTTGATCATAAATCTAATACTGTTGGAAAGCCAGTTTATTTCCCTTTTAACTCACTGGCTGCCATTGACCTCAATCTGATTACAACTGTTGACAGCCAATGACGTCTATAGACATCAGTTACGTTTTTCAACCAGGCAGGCTCGGGGACGGTCCGAGCGGAGCTTGTCCATCAATATCAGGCTTGTAAACTACTGTAGGGAGCAGCAGTGCTCTCTTTGGATGAGAGATCAGCATAGGTATAAGAAGAAGAAGTGAGATAGCAGAGAGACATTGTGAGATGTTCGAAGTCAGATAAGTTCAAGCAGCTCGGACTCAAACAGAGAATGTGTCGCAGTAGTTCTGAGAGAGAATGCTGTGATCATGAGAATAGACAACAGAGATCCTGGAGAGGATCAAAGGATGGAGCTTTGGAGATGAGGGGTATCTAAAAATGCTTTGTTTCCTTTTTTTTTTGGTCAAAAATAAGTGTTTTCAGTGAAACCAGTCTGATTACTAAAAAACGGATAAAAGGTAGAAAGTCTACCCTTTCTTTTGGTACTTTCAGTGTTTACATGATCATAGAAAATATTCTGTGGTGCTTGAAGGATCGGTCAAAATGCTCTGAAACATTAGTGAGTTAAATGGAGCCACATTTGTAAGGGACATGCATTTTTTGGGTAAGGTGCAGAGATCTTTCAACTGGAGAAGGTTTATTTCCAAAAATCATTGTTGCTACAAGTAAAGTTTATTGCTTAATTCTATTTTACTGCATTATCCTCATCTTTATTTTTATTATCGTGCTTTCTTTTCTTCGCTGACACAAACACAAGCTCCTTTGTTTCGGCCATGAGACTGATGTGACCGTTTGGTGTCAAGCCTCACAATGTCTACACATGACTTTCTCATCAACGGACGTACAGGGTCCAACGGGTCCCTTAATTTCGGAGCCATGTACCCAAACAAGCAAAGTCAAAGTAGCTCTGAACAAAATCAGACTTCTTGTCATCACTTTGATGGAAGATGAGCTACAAGAAACATTATCTAAGCAAAACATGGGTGGCACATTTTCTTGTTATGAATTAAATGACGATTTGAAAATCAGTGATAAAGCCATTCCTCTGAACAAAACACGAGGAAGATAAGGGCTATGATTTGTTTCAGAGAGGTTAATCAGTCAGCTGATATCAGTGTATCTGTTTGAGAAACTGCCTTTCAATTGGAGCTCCAAATTCACGTCTTTGGCTGTCATTTATGCTAATGGATATATTTTTGTCCTACATAAATCTGAATATTTGTCTGTTTCTAATTCCTAATTCATTTGGTTGTCTGTTTAATTTCCACTCTCTATGTTCAGTAGAAATGTGCACATATAGTTCACTTAAACATTAAACGCTGTCATTCTTGTTAATCCTCACAAGAATGACTCATGAGTATCAATACTTTGATCAGTTTGCCTGCAATCATGTTCCTATGTTGTATCTTATCTCTATACCCCGATGTAAACAAGCACAGTTGATAGACAGCATGGCACAGCAAGGCGTGGCAGTATTTTGATCCAGAAAATGGAGATAAAGTGCTATGAAAACGAAACTAACAAAACCACTTGACTCGATATGTGGACATTGATCTGCGAGGAGGTGCTTATAATACTCAAAATTGAACTTCTTCTCTTATTTTTTTTTTTTCTTTTTAGGATTAATTGACATTTAAGTCTCCATTTAAGACAAAAATTAAGTCTATTGGTCTAGAAGTTTAATATGCAACCTCAGAAAACTGTTGTAGATGTCACCAATTCAACTCTGCATCTTGACCATTTGCTGTACGTCTTCCCCCACTCTCTACTCCCTGCATTTCTTGTCTCTTCTTAAGCTTCTCTCCGTCCATACAGGTAAAAAAAAAGTAAAAACATAAAAAAAAAATCAAAGAAGTTAGTTGCTTTGTGGCACCCCTGACGCTCAGGTTTTGGTAACTAAAGAGTAAGAAATAATGTGCCAAGTTTTCGTAGCGTGTCACACTGTTATCTTTCACACATTCAAGAACCACCTAAACCTTCTCCATGAGGGATGCAACTTAGTGACAAAACCTCGTTTCACAGCCATAGTAGAACATTTTTCAGAAAACTGTAAAGGTCATCATCATTGTTATAAAGTGTTGTGTTAAAAAAAAAGAAAGAAAAAAAAGTTCCTCTACAACTCTTTTTTGGGGACTTCACTTTGTCTGAGGACAACTTTGTAACTTCCTGGGTGTTTTGTAACAGCTCAAGACAGATTCCCTCCTTCACTCAGTCTCTGTCACTTCTGCTTCCTCCCTGGATGCAGGTGTAATTCTCTCCCTCCCATCTTTCATCAGGGGCGCTGCACTTCTTCATGTCTTAATCTTTGATGTATTACGCTCCACCCCTCCTCTCTCACCTTGAAGGAGATCATTATCATCCGGGAGGCTTTACTTGAACCTCAGCACAACACTCAAACTCACCCCCGCCCACCTTCATCTCATCTGGTGATGTCTTACAGAATCTCCTTTTTAATGTTGGCTTCTGAGCTTTCCGTTAACTTTTAGAGCAAAACTCTCAAACTGGATCCACCCAACTTTACTGTGCTCTGTTAGACCCTCACAATAACTGTTATATGATAAGCTCTGATGGTTCAAGTTCTTTCTTCTTTAGTTTACGGGGGAACAAGTGAGTCATCTTAACTCCTACATTATTTTAATAGCTCAGCCTAGCAGTGTTGTTAGATGGAGCACACTTTAATTATCACAGTTTGTACATTATGCAAATGAATGAGGCTGTGGATGGGAACAAACTTTAAATCTTCTTAAATACTTCACTTATTCATAAAGAGCTCTGTTTTTGTTTGGTAGTTTTTTCATTTGTAAAGCCTCAGATTTGATCAAATAGGTAAACTAATTTTCTGCCTTCTCATACGCACACAAAGACGGATGTAGACCGAAAAAAACAAGGAGAAAGAAGGAAGGCTTTGTTCACTGCTGATCCCAGTAGAGATGATTACACAGAGCTGACTCCTTCAGTGGCAGGTCTTGTTGATGTCATGATAGAAAACATTGACCCAGGGGCTCAGCACACCTAGGCTGAGGCATCAAATCAACACTTTGCTGCACATCTATATTTGGACTACCTCACACAAACTGGGGAATATTGTTTTCCACAGTTTGGCTGTACGTTTGCTGACTGTGGTTTCCCACTAGGTGTGGCAACATTTCTCAGGTGTCACTTAGTGATTTAGAGACTTAATATGTTGAACCAAATTTCAGTGGGAAAAGCCAACATATGAGGGGAGTCAGATATTAAAAATCATGCTGCTTCATCATAAAACCACCATCTATTCTTAATAAAACACCAGCACTCGCACCTTCGGAGCAGAAGTTACAAAGTGTTTCACAAGAAGTCTCAGAATGTTGTCCCATTTATTTTTTAAATGGTTAATGAGACCAATTTTCACCCATGTCTTTCTCTGCATAGCTGAGGCTGATCCAAGATATGCAAATTAGCACTGTGGCACGTAACCTTAGCAACAGTTAGGATCCCATGATGCTGCCTGTGAAACATAGAGTGTGTAAAACACAGACATCGTCTGAGTGACACCAGAGGTTTAGTTGTAGTTTTGTGGAAAATGCTGGCTAATGCTAGCTTTTGACCAACCTTGAAAGAGGCAAATAGGTGTAGCTGAGGCCTTAATCATCCTAGAAACGAGCTTTATCACACTTGCTTGTCGGTCAATTTGAAAAATCTGCCTAACTATTAGTCTTAAAATCTTAATTATTTTTTTTCTTAAAATCTTCAAAAAAGTAGTAGCAGCAAAACAAAGTAGTCGGCAGGTTAATATCTGGAGTCTAAATGGACATTTCAATGTGGGTGTTAGAGCGAGCCTCAAGTGGATACTCTAGGAATTGCAGTTTTTTTTTTTGTTGTTGTTGTTGTTTTTTTTTGTTTGTTTTTTTGTTTTTTTCACTACCACTTTAGCTTGACTTTGAAAGCCTGATGTTTGTTCTGAATCACAGTTGAGGGTGTTTAGAAAAGAGGGCATGAACCTACAAGTAGGGTTACAACTGACAGTGGCTATCACTACTTAACAGTTTGTGGGTATTTTGAGTGAAATGGTCAAAAACACTGTGAGAAATTTATCCAATCAACTGGTAAAAACAGTCTCTTCCTTTACCCAAAAGTAGAAAAACATGGAAATAAGTTTGATGGTTGTGTAAAATGTAAATAAATGCAAATCTCATAAAACCTATTTTTCATCATGAAGTACAGAGGTATACACAAGTGAGAATAAAATATGGGTTTATGAGATATGTAAACTTTTTTTTTCCAGATTAAACTCTCTTAAAACAAAGATCAGGGAGCTGTGATGTAGAATGACTTTGCAGAAAACTATTTAGCTATTATGCTTACCGTTAGAGACTAATGACTTTTAGCTAACCCCCGCTAGCTTATTTGAACTCTGAAAATCTTTACTCCTTTGACTCAGTGTTTACTCTACCAATGAGTGTCATTCCCTGGAGAGCTCAGCCTCTGAGAAATGTTTGTCCTACATGGATAAATCTGCTGCCTGCTATAAGTCTGTTTTGTGGTCCAGAGGATTACAAGAATCAATCCAACTTTTATGTAACGTCCAGTATTATATTACAGACGTTAATGGATACAAACATGCACCTTGAGTCTCTCTCAGTCAGTCTATAAAGCAGAGCCTTCAGCTGACCGGCATTAACTCTGATTATCACAATGTCTCTTGAGTCCCGCTTTGATTCCACAGTGGGGTCAGCATTAGGTTAAAGGACTCTATTATCATCCATCCAGGCACTCAAATCATAGCTGGGAACCATAAAGAGTTGGAGTCCCATAGATTGGCTGCTCCTGATATGGCATCCTCCATCCTCTTTATTGACTGAGTTATAAAACATTCTGCTTCACAAACAGGAGTGGGGAAACTGTTCCTTTCCTGAAAATCCACCTGTTACATGCTATTATTTATTTATTTTTATTTCATCTCAAAATGCTCTGATCTGAGTGCCATTAAATTTCAGTCAAATATCCCGCAGCATCTGCTAGTTTAAATAACACACGTTTTCGGACAGTTATTGCCACTCTCGTATATATCTTTCTATAGAAGTTTCTTTGTCGAAGTGTTCTGTGATCATATGGACCATCGGTAAAAGGGAGATAACAGTACTCAATCAGCTGGACTGTTCAGCATTTGATCCGTGGCTGCAGCACACATCCCTCTTGCTGATGGTTTGTCAGCAAACAGACTGTTTTCTGATGTATGGGGTAATCTGCCATATTGGCAGCCGATGTGGTCGTTTTCTGCTTGTGACAGCCTCTCATTCAAAACTGAGAGCCAAGTGGAAAATAAGTTTTCCAACTACTTAAGCAGAGTCCTTATGCACACTCTCTCTCTTTAAACTGTACTTGATCATTCACAGCGGTAGTTTCCCTTCAATGTTAAATCAAACCGTCAGAGTTCAATCATGAAAGACTAACTGCTCGGATTCTGGATGGCATAGTTTAGGTCATTAAATGCCTCATGTTGTCTTCATTTATCATTCAGGGTTCGAGAGATTAAGTTACAGCTCATTGAAAAGCACAAAGCTTATATAGATATGCACAGATGAATGGTGTTCATGCATTTTAGGGCTCGGGTTGTTTACAGAGTGATATAAACATCTCATGAGATCAACATTCCGGCTCATTCTGAAGTTTTTAACCACATCAGACAGTTTCTACTGAAAATTTAAAGCACCCATTGTGTAAAACGATGCATTGAGGGACATTGTGAAGTTGAATTTTTGGGGATTTGTTTTTGTTTTTGTTTCAGTCATGTTTAAATAGGGGTACCATGCTTGTTTTTAGGCTTTATATCATCCTTGTGATTGCTTTGCAGAAGCTTTACATGATTTGCACTTCAAAACAAACCATACTTGTCCAACTGAGAATGTGCATAACAAATTTTTGATAAAAGCAAATAACTCATTACAACAAACAAAGATGATGTTACTTAATAACTGCATGCTGGTCATATATACTGTTTGTAGTAGACTTTGTTTTTAACTGTCAACTTGTGTTTCTCTGACACTTTCCTCTTCATGCCTTCATTGTCTTCCTCAGAGGAATGCAGTGCTCGCGTCATCAGGTCGGAGAGGTTGTGCTATACATAGAATGAAGTCAATGCTTTGATAACAGAAGACGCCCACAACGTGGCAACCCCCCACCCCCTGCCCCCTCCTTTCCTCCATTTCTGCATCTTCTACTTACTCACGAATGCACAGCTTCAAGCATCACTGGCAGCTATTGTTCACTTTTATTTTTGTTAAATTGTTCAGAGGCTTTATATCCAGGATGGAAAAAGTCTGGAGGAAACAAAAGAGAGCGAGGGGAGAGCAATAAAAAGAATTTCTTTGAGGATAATGGCCTGCAGAGGAAAATGGTTTTCTAACCAATACTTTAATGGGCAGCTAACCTTGTGCAGCAAAAATGGCTTTGGGACCTTTCCACTCATAGTAAATGCACTTATAACTGAGAGCAATTGGCCAATTCATCCAGAGCCTGAAGAGTTTTGAAGAGTTTGCATCTTGCTGGAAAGTTCAAGATGACAACAAACAGCACAGAGAATAAACCTTAAACTACATCCCAAATATATAATTCAGAGACCGAGCTTTTATACATCCTCTTTATGCTGAATGTTTCATATTTTTAATTACAGTGGTTGTGTAACTTTCCCTTTCTTTCCCAGTAAGTCCTCTTTTGAACATCAATAAAATTATTCTGCTCTGTCAACCTCTTTTTCAGCACCACAGGGGGGAGGAACATCAAACATGTTTAATTGGCTAATTTGTCAAATGATTGTTTGGGATCCGTGGCCCAGTCCTACGCACACACCTCTGATGGAATAATTGGCCATTTTGGGCACAAAATGAACATGCAAATGAAGATAGGGTGCTTTGAAGCTGAGTGAGCTATAAATAAAACCATCGATCAAAGACATCAGCTCTTTGTGTTCATGCTCAGAAACCAGCTGAGGTTTGGCGTGGTCGCAGATTCGCTCTCCAAAAATAAACCAAACATGATCAAGAGTAACTATCAGTCCTACAGCTGGATGCAGAGTGATGCAGATGTTAAAAAGATTCTCTCTCTCTACCTTATAAAGATATCATCTCAGATTCTCCTCAGGTGCTGTGAGGTTCTGTAGATCAAAAATCTTTGATTCAAACATTTTTTTCAGAAGGAACATGTTCATGTTTTAGTATCAAAGCCAAGCTTGTTGTCCTTCAAATCAGATATCTTTTTATGTAAGATTTATGATTCACTTGTGGCAATGTTTGGAAAACACATCTTTAAAATGATGCAACATGGACAGCAGATTAATAAAGTGTTTGGTCTGAAGACATACAGGATACATTTTAGCCTTTGGACTTTAATGATTTATGAAGTGACTGACGCATCAAAAAAATGATCCTCTTTGGGTAGGAAAGTCTTCAAACTCCTGGGATACGGAGCGCTTGTTGGACTTTCTTTGTGCTAAATTAATAAAGTTAGATATTCTTTTTGGTGATGTAGATTTTTCTTGCATTTTCAGTCACTCGCAGTCATTCTCCCTGTCAGTTCATATACAATAATAGCTATAAAGGTCACCAAACAAACTAAGTTTAATTTTCATATACGCACCATTGCCAAAGGGTGCTCCTGTATATGGATACACACACACACACACACACACACACACACACACACACACACACACACACACACACACACACACACACACACACACACACTCTCTCTCTCTCTCTCTCTCTCTCTCTCTGAAGCAGCTAGTGATAATTATTCTTATGGATATGGTAAATTAAGCCTCCAGTGTTTAGGCTGTGCACCACTGGGGAAAAATACAGAATATGGAAGCACACAAACCATAAACGCAGACAGAATAAATGAGATGTTTTTGTAGGGAAATTCTCCAGAGTTCTTTTGGTTTAAAAAAAACAAAAAACAAAAACAAAACCCTGAAACACACTTGTTTATGAGGACACATGGAGAGATGGTGCAATTAAACCAATATACTGTAATGTTTCTGTTAATACAACAAGCTTCTAACCCGAGCACACAGAGCTTTAACTGATGTCATCTAATATGCTTGATATGTATATCTGTGACTGATCCAGAGCTTATGGATTGATTTTCTGCCAAGAGAGAGAGAGAGAAATACATTTTTAACTAAACATAAATCAAACAAATGATAATAATGTACAATCTAGCTTTTAATGTGGACTTTTTAAAGCAAGCAGAGTGGTGAGGTAGCATGATTTATTCAAGTACGTGTTTCAAAACAAACAATCAAACAAACACACTGATACATATTTCTCTGACTCAACATAAAGAGGAGAGAAATTGGTGTCAATTTTCAGTACAAATACATCTTAAATGTTGTCGGTGAAGGCTCTTGTTAAAATAAGTCATTTTCCTTCCCCCCAGTTTCTATTCAGACTACAACATGTGGTGCTTTTCATGAGTTCTATTTTGGGAACTCAAGAATTTGCTCATGCATTTCACCAAAGGCCATCTTTCTTTTTCCACTTGAAGCATTAGCGGTCATGATGAAAGTACTTTTAGAAAAATATGTACTCGTATATTTTGCTTTTTGAGATGCTCTTAAACTTTCACAAGGAGACAGGCGGCACTTATTTTACATTCTATGTGGAGTGGTTTTAAAAAACCAGGGTCGGTTCAGATGTCTTTAGGAAATCCTTCATAGATGCAACAAGTGGAAAGGGATTTTACTGTGGAGGAACCATGAGAAGAAGCATACTCTCATACTATACGACTAAAATGCAAACTGCACAGACCTTCTTCCCGACTCTCAGGTTTGAGTACAAAGAGCTGACAGAGACGACCCCGTAGAAAGTGCATCCAACTTTAGAGAGTCTATCAACCAGATCTGGAGTGACAGCAGATGCCATCCCTATGATGTGGATTTTGGTTGTAGATCAATTTTTTCACATTTGGATAATGGTCTTGGGACTTTTGTGTCTTTTGAGAAAATATGGCATAAATCAGGTAAGAAATTTCAGCTGCTGCATCAGCGTGTAACCAAACCCTCGTGTGACAGGAGGTGCTGTAAAAACCTACAACCAGTGACTCTTCAGCTAATTTGGGTGACATGTTGGAGGTTCAGTGTTGTGACAGGAGTCAGGGCTGTGAATAAACAAACTGAACCCTCAGCCTTTAAAATTAGAGCAGAGAAGCTGCTTATCCTTGTCAAACAGCCGAGAGGACAGCAGCGCAGAGATGCATCCTTCAGTAAATATTAACTGTGCGCACCATCTGCAGTGACTTTTGCACGTCTTATACACCTTCTGCAACCCAGACCATGATTGCAAGTTTCAAAAATGTTGTTTTTTGATAAATAAAACAAGCAAGAAGAAAACCTCTGAGTCTTACTGATGACCTGTCCTGACATCAGGACTGCTCAAAAGAAGCAGAATAATGAGGACATGGAGATGAATTTGCCCATGTACGGTTTGGAGCTTTGAATCAACCTTTTACCTCGAGTCAGCCTGAATCAAATAGTTCAAAGACAACATTTAACATGTTGCAGCCAAACATTTGGATTGTTTTGTGAAACTATGTGCTCATTTTGAATTTGATACCAGCAACACATTTCAGAAAGATAGAACAGGAGTAAGCTTACCATTGTGTTGCATCACTTCTTCCCTTAACAACACTGTTAAGAACCCAGGAGACCAAGTTTCCAGAGTTAGGAAAGTGAAATGTTGTTCCATGTTTGCTTGATGTAGGATATTCGCCGCTCAACAGTTTGGGGTCTCCTTTGTTAGACTTTTGTTTCATAATGTGTGGGATGTTTCATCGGGTGACAAGTCAGGACTGCACGGTCTGGAGAGCAGCATGTGATGATCCAAAATTCATTGTTCAGCATCTTTCCCAAATCTGTTAGCTATACATGCTATGGTCCCTTATGCACCCCTGTGCTATCCTGGATTCTGGCTTTTGAAGTCTGCACTGGAGGACGCAGCGTCCTTAAATTCCAAACCTTGATCTATTACATGATCCAAAGTATCTTAACTTGGTCAGAATCAGGGTTGTAGTTTAGACATTTTTTTTCCTTAATGTGAAACTCCTGTGAAAACCTTTTATTTATTTATTTATTTATTTATTTATTTATTTATTTATTTATTCTTAGGAGGGACTGATGGTTCATGCCATCTTGCAGTTTTTAGGTGTCACTTACTGTGGCCAGTTTGCACCACAGTCAGTTTGCAACATGTATTTTTTTTTTTTTTTTTTTTTTTTTTTTTTTCTTAAACAAAGAAATGTGAGTAGTTTTGCACATTGCTGCAGATTGGTTTCCATCCTTGACACTGGTCTGACAAATTCCTTTTTACCTTGACCAAACTGAGAGGTTCTTCTTTTGAGTGGAGGATGGAGCATTCAAGGAGCTTTGTTGTCATACAAGCACAGATTTACACATGGATAGCACGAAATTTCACCCTCAAGGTTCTGGTTTTATCTTCCTGTTTCCTCTTTGATTTAAAAAAAAAGGTCATAAATGGTGATCCATGAGTGTCTTCTTTGTTGGATTTGGGGTTATAGTACTGGATTGATTTATTTTCTTAAATCTGAGTGAAAACATTTTTCAGACTACACATACTACTACTACACAGAAACAAAAAAACAGAAATTAAATCTCAGGAGTGGTTGACATGACATACCAACTTGCAGTTTTCTAACAAGGCACACTGAAGCTTTTTATGCTTTTTGCAAAGACTGCAGATTGCACCACAGTCGGTTGAGTATGCAAAATGTCTTTTTATTCTTTATGGGACAGTGACAAATAAGGGTTGGCATTTTGTCCAAATCACAAATATGCTTTAAACTCGTTATAATAACATTTTAGATGTTTGTTTAAATGTGTATTTTGCATTTCTATTGGTACCATAGTATTTTATGACATCTCAACCATTTTAAACCAATTAAAGATTCAATCCCATTAAATTGTCAAAGAGAAGTTGGCAAGTGTACTGGTGAAATAAGTTATTTGTTATGAAATATCATCTCAAAATTTAAAATATTTCATTTGTCACTTAGATAATGTGGGTTTTGTTGTACTTAGCAAGATAGTATGCCATAGACAATATTTTCCTCTATTTTGGGGTCAGTTGTTTTAAATCATTTGAATTTTAACAGTACAGTGACAGTGCTAAAATCATACTTATTGTAACTTTTTTGCACAATATCAGATTTTTTTTATGAGAAACATTGGTTATACCAATTGACATTTATTGTTACACCAACTGACCATGTCTGTCTCCCTAACAGGGATGTCATAAACACCATTTATGGCTCCTTGATCCTCTCAGGTTTTTTTTTTTTTTTTTTTTTGTATCGATTATCTGTTGATACCAAGTCCCAATCCAATATTTGGGTTTGCAGAGAAAAAAATATTGGCACAGGAGGCAACAGAGTAGAGATTTTTTATGTGCTTAATAGTAATGAAAAATCGATGAATTAGGTCCTTAAATGTGTCTTAAGCAAATTCCATTAAACTAAGTCAAGTTGGTTTTGATGTAAAAATTGAGTAATCAGTTAACGATGTTCTCCTGTATGAGACCCCTGAACTTGTATTCACTCTCACAAGGGATCTGTGATATGTAGCCGTGCCTGGCTATGGGACTACAAACGTAAATATTAGACACTAATATGACTATCTCATGTCCCCTTATTATCCCTTATCACTCTTTATCATGTCAACGCTAATTTTCATGTGGACAACAATTATTAAACTTCTTAGTTTGTCAGTGCATCTTTCCAAAGAGGAGATACACAAAGCATGGAGACAGAAACTTCCCTGATCATATCCAGGCCAGTATCCCTCCCTCCAGCCATGTCCTACATCTGCACTATTTCTCTGCTGCATCTGTCTTCATCCTGCTGTAACAAGGGAGGCAACTGTTGCCGTGCTCCCAGTGATATAAGAATCATTAGCAGGTGCCTGTATCACGGAGAAAAGCAGAAAAAAAAAAAAAAAAATCAATCCCAGCATATTTGATCCTTGAGTCTACTCAGTGGCTACATCCTGTTAACTGATGCTTTCTAATAATCATGTTTGTGAGTCATCGATTTGTGAGACACATGAATACTCTCTGTCATTGCTCCAAACAGAAAGTCTCCTCTTAAATACGTCAAAGTGAGACATGGAGGCGCCATTCATTCCTGTTTCTAAATGTAATTTTAATGCATTTGTTCGAGTATTGTCCCGTGGACCCGGCCTTGTAGCTCTCTATTCTCCACATCTTGTCAGGCATTAATTCTCTTACTGACCATTAAAAATGGCACAATGATGACTACAGGGACTGAGTGTATGCACACTCAGGGTCTTCAAGGCTGAGGATGTGTTACTCTCTTTGCCGCTCTCTCTCTTTCATCTAATGGCTTCTTTGCCCTTATTTTGCCTTTTTCCTGACTATGATAAGGCTGTTGTCATAAATACCCGTTTCCAGCAAAATAAAACCGTCTTGAAAAGAATGATAGCAAACAAGCGTTTTTGTTATGGTGTCACTGCACACACTGATGATAGTCTCGAAGTCTATGCAGTGCTCATGTGAGTGTGTGTGTGCGTCTGTTCTTAGTGAAAAGAAAGCAATCTGATCCTGCATCAACTGATCTGATACACAGCAGATGAGCTCATAATCTGGATAGATTGGACTGGAACATTAATCTCCTCTGCCCTGAGTGCTGCAGAAGCTAACAAACATTTAGCCAGTAGGTTCAGCCTTTAGATAACTTATAATTCAGAAGATGTTGGAAAAATAAGTTTAAGTGCATTTTTTAATCAAAGTTTTTACCTTGGTTATTTTAAAAGGTTTTTTTTTTCTTTTGCTACTGTGAAAAAAAAAAACATCTCAGACAACGTTTACTGTGAATCTAATTTTGTAGAGAAACCGTATACAGTGGCCCCGAGAGCTCACAGCACTGCAACTTAAGAAAACACATGCAAAAAGACAAGACACAAGCAAATTAAGCAAACATCTTCATCAGTTTGCCAACACATGCGCAGCATTTAGAAAAACAAGCTGCAAAGACCACAACACATGCAAAAAATGCGCCGTAAATAGGCTGCAACACAACAGAAGTGTTTCCATAGGACACTTATAAGCAGTGTTGGGATGACGCGGTAACTTTCACAATGTTAAAATGTATCAAAACCACTCCAGCACCACTGACGCAGAGAAAACCTTAATAGGGCTATGATTCAAAATCTGCATCAACAACAAGCATGTCTGGAAATGTGCATCACTTTTAAGTGTCCTCTGGAAACACTTCCTTTGTGTTGTGGTCTTCGCAGCGTGTTTTCTAAGGGGTCGTCCAAATGAAGATGGGTTTAGGTGTATCTGCAAAAGTTTTTTTATTGTATTCACATTTCATCCAAATGGAGCCGCCCATATTTGATCATTTTCCAGAGTGGATAAATCTGAAACTACACATCAGTTTGTTTCCATGTTGAAAAGCTATCTGGTATTTTCTGAACTGATGACTCAATGCCCCTGCCTCTCACTTACTTCTTGTATTCACCGCCATCTTCGCACGATCCAAATGCGCATGCTCCATGTGTCATTCTCTGTTTTTGGTGGACTTTGTGGCAGCGTCACAGCGCCACCTACAGCCCTGGCATATGTACTATAGCGATTTCAGTGGGTTTCAGCGCTTTCATCTAGATGCCCATATTTCTTGTTAGGGTTCCACGTTTACAGCAAACTGTTTTTGATGCGAGAAAGAATGAAACCGTTTTCGGCTTCCTGTGGATGTAGTCTAAATGCTGCGCATGTGTTGTCATATTGACAAAGATGTTTTCTTAATTTGCTTGTGTTTTGTCTTTTTGCATGTACTTTTCTTAAGTTGCAGTGCTGTGAGCTCTCAGGGCCACCGTAATAAACCTCTTTAAGCAACAAAGAGCGGGTGATGCAAACAGATTTAACTTCAGAGTCGACAGGCACAATCGACCTTTTAGCTGACAATGGTTTGGGTGTCCTTGCAAACTTAATGATCCACAAGTCTAGATTTTAATGAGGAGCTTGTTCTTTGGCGCTGCTGTCGATGACAATATGCCAGGTCTGGTACAGAGGTCACAGCATTAATGACGCCACACAGTCATTAAAGGAAAGAGGGGAAAAGCACAGGAGGTTGTAACGCCCTTTACTGTACACACAGGCTGATCTCACTGGAGAGCCTCTCCGGTGGGAGAGACACAAACACATCACTAAGGTAGCAGGCCTCTGGAGACGGGAAAATATGATGCTTCATGAGCATGTTTTTCTTGGCAGAGCCCAGGGGAGTCGCTCACAAAGAGTTTGTTGTGCTGAGCACAAGGGAAGCAGTGAACAGCAGAACCTCCGTGGTTCAACAAGCTCTACTTTTATAGACAGCCTAATTACAGATGTTCATTATCCCTATGCTGCATATGTGCCTGTTTTTGCTCAAGGAATAAAACGTAACTCTGCTCCATAATGGTTATAAAACAAGAGTGTATAAAGATGAAAAAGCTAAAAATCTGTTCCTTGAATGTTTTTTGTTTGTCTTTTCTGGAAAGCAGGAACCAAAAGCACTAATCACAGTAAATACTCACCCAGAATGTATAAAAAAATAAGTCTTTGAACATTAATCTTTGAGATATCACAGCTGCTATTAAACAGCAAGTGTCAGTTAAGTATCTGTGGCTGTTTGTTTACATTTGAAACATGATCATTGGGGTTTGGACTTTTCTGCCAAAGGTTCATGAATAAATGTGCAGCAGCAGCAGCATGGCTGACTTCACTATGTCAACCACAAGCGTGGGTTTCAGGGGGGATGTGGAGATATGGTTTCATCAATATTAAATGTGTATTGACTTTTCTCCCTCACTGATTATGCAAAACAGAAAATATTTCATTGATTATTCATCCACAAAGGGCTAACTCACTCCAGGACTTCACTCTGTCTGACCACATCAGTGGAACAGCTGCACAACTCAACTCAACTCAACTCAATACATGAAGCTACCTGTTACTTATCAAACAAGTAAATTCAACAGCTGGAAATTCTTTCCCATATAATTTTTTAATGAAAGTGTAAAAAGACTTTTTGTTTAGATTTTCCCTTTTCCTAAATATGTTATTTTTCTCTATCCACCCATTTATGCACATCTTTAACTCTTCTAATAGAATGCCTGAGAAACTTTGTTTTAATTGTTGGTAGTTATTTACCACTTGCTATTAAATATGCATACTGTATCATGTCTATGTTGAACCTCAGGGTCCTGCAAATATGATAATAAATCATTAATTTCCATCTGTGAGGTAGAACTGTTCCAGTGAGTCAATTTAAGTAGCTTGGGTGATCCTCTGCGCTCCAGCTTGATATGAGCTGATATAGCTTTGCAATTCGCTTCGTCTTAAGAGAGAGGCAAGATAATGTCAGGAAACATGATAGCGAGTAAATGAAAATTTCCTTTCTCGTCACTTTAATTAAAACATGATTAACACACGCATGATTGTGACCCTCGTAGTATAAGAAATCAGGACACAGCCAAAGTTTGGTGAACCTCAAGTATCGCTCGCTAGCCAAGCACACAAGTGATGCTGAGAGCCAACACAGAACTCCAAACTCTGTTCATCTCTCTCTCTTTCTCTCCCATTAAAGAGGAAAAGGGAATGCATGAAATGATTCCCATCACATCTAACAACAGCACATGAATTGCTTTAGTGTCACCATCAAAACTAATTTCATTTGATTCTCAAATCGAGCAACCAGTAAGAACTGATTTACATCATTAATGTGGACTTCAAAACAGTTTTGAAGTTATTCAAATGATACGTTTTTAATGTGGGATTAAAAATGTAATAAAGTGCAATTTAAGAATTTAATTGTTTGACAGCAACAGTAACCACTGATCAAGCTGAGTCCTTCTTTAAATGTTTTTTTTTTAAACAAAAATGAAAAAAAAATATATATATCCTCAGTTTCTCTAATTTAACAAATAGAAGCTATGAATTCTCTTTTTTAGTCTCTTGGCCAACACAAGTGAATGTAAGTTTTCAATCAGGGGCAGCTGACTGGGGCATAATTTAATGTGTAGATGACCTGTAGAATAATAGATTACTCACATCCTTGCTGTTAAATGCAGCCTTATATCAGGAGCTAAACAACGTGTTTCTGCAGGATGAGGCTCAGGGCAAAGACTCAAGGACACGAGCAGCATTTATGCAGATGAGATCCTTGATACGGTACAAGTAGTCAAGCAGCAGCACTGTGATTACAAAAGTGAGAATGCTATTGCTGGCTCCAAAATATTAATTATCCATCACAGCCGGCAGTAATTCCTATGTACATACAGCCACTCATTCCTGAGTGAACACTTAACAGCTATTAGAGATAATATAATGTTTCACTTTTCACCCTTTGTGAGCATAAAGAGCATAATACCGAAGGATGTCAGGGATCAAAAGAACTGTTTTTTCAAATTTTATGAGACCATTATAATTTCTCCTGTCCTTCTGTACTTTTGTGATTTACTTGTAACATTAAATACATTTAATATACATCGAAGTACCATATTTTAAAGGTTTGAGGGGTCTATCTTAATGAGAAGATTTCTGCAGTTGTTCACTTGGGAACGAAGGAGTTCACTGCAGTTCCCTTCCGTCAGCTACTAGCAAGAGGAACTAATTCAGGCTTTTTTATGCACACTGAAGCCAAAGATGGTCAAAGACAGATCAACTAATAGCATTTTGAATTAACTGGTATTGGTTGTTTCCTGTAAAACTGTAGCAGATTATTATTATTATTATTTAAAGGAACAAACAATGTCTGCAGACACTGCAGGCAGCCTCGCCATTGAGGCTGTTTTCAAACAGTATTGCTGTCCCTCTGATTGATAAGAGGGTTTTTTTCTATCTTTATTGACAGCACATCAAATCTAAAATGAAAATGCAATTTAACAGTTAGTTGCAAGATAACTGGAAGAGATCCATCATCATGTCCACCACTGTGCATGAAACATGAAATTTATGGAGACAGGGACAGTGGTGGATGGAGAGAGGAGTGAACACAGCATTCTTTTGTCTGTTCGTATGCTTTTGTAATTATTTTTGAATCTATAAAGAGACTTTATGGACACCCTGTACACTATTGCTCATAAAGTTGAAATGAAATGGGGTTTTTTTTACCCCTTCTGATGAAATGATTGTGATCTGCAAAGGTTAATTGTGGTTTAATTTTCACTGTGATGCTTGGAAAAAGGTTGATCAGTAGAGTTTTGAGAAGATATGTTATTCATTTTCGCAAAATAAATCACAGTGTCACAATTATTTCATGACAAGAGGTAAAAAAGGTTTTATTTAAACTTTTTGGGCAACACTGTACACTAGGTATTGGCAGATCTGCTCTGCATTGTTCTTTCCATCAACTTTTAAAAAAAAGATATTAGTCATCCACTGGAGATGGCATTGTTTAATGTTTGTAGTAAAGGAGTGCTAAAAGAAATGCATGTAAGTTTGAACCACACTTTTTTTCCATACCTTCTTTCAAAAATAACCAAGTAATTGGAAGATGTTTAAGAGCAGTTTAGGGTTAGTTGGCACCATTCCATTTCAAATGACCTTTTAATCGATCACTTTTATCAAGAAATACCAGTTATGCAAATCAAACCTTTATAATCAAAACTTTCTGTTTACACAAGAAAACACATCATCTGTGCCCTTATTTTGACCAAAACATCCCCTGATGGAAGTTACTGGAACATATCAAATGACACAATTTTCATAGTTGTTTGTTTGTTTTCGTGTATTTAAGTGGAAGATTAATTTCAGCCTGGGGATAAGTAGGATTGGAGTTGATTTCATCTACACCAAAAAGCCTGCATTCTTCTGTCTCTTTATGTCGATTCCAGTCGGCTAGTTTACTTTCTCATCTAATGATGAAACAAAGACCTTGCTTCTCTTTTACTCTGTTCTTAGTCTCATGATGCACTGGGAGAGTAAATGATAGTGTTAAACTGGGAAGTTAGTAGTAAATAAAGAATTTAGAAGATCTGCACGGCTGGTTTATTGGAAGCGAGATGCTCGTAGGTTTCTAAATGTATGATCTCTAAGATAATTGGATGTGCTGAATGCAATGAAACCACTTGCTTGATGTGCCTCAACCTTGGCCCCTGATTGTCTCTGCTCCTGGCAATTGCCTGCTGCAGAGATGGCTCGCCTTCATGCACACATTTCCCTCCACAGATTGGACGGGCTTTTGTGCACCACTTAATTTTCAATCAGATCTGATCCTGACTAAGTTGCCAGGCCTTGCATGGGGTAAATGGTGGGTCATATGCTCTCTCCAGTGCTAATGAGAAGCTTCAGTCAACACATGGCTGTCATTTTTTATCCCCTCTTCCACTGCAGATGAGAGGCACAGAGAAGGTATGGCTGGCGAGGCCTGTCCATTTCCAGCTAAGACCTATTCAGCAGGGACCAGAACCAATAATGGCTCAGCTTCTTTGCATATGGGTGTCAATTCTAAAGTAATCATTTCGAGCCGCTCTGAGTTAAAGCTTGCACAAGGGACTAATTGTCTGTCCATCACATTAATATGAAGCTGAATCTTTTCGGTGATTACGAGCTGCTCTGGCCTTGTCTGCTGCAAAATGTGGCCACAGTAAGACATCACGTTCACATTTTCTAATATGGCACAATCACACAGCTCTTACTGGGGCTGCAGCATCTTATTCTATCGTAGCACTTTTACTCCAGCTTTCCCAAAAGCCTGCTGAAAGTAAATTCTTGGTTATAAATTGCTTGCAATAACTACAACACCCCAGAGAAGTGTAAATATGCAAATCTACAATTTAAAATATCTGAATGTGTCTTGGCATATCACTAACACATTGTTTTGTGAATATGAGCGCTGGAGGTGGTTCTGTCTGTTTTCAGCAGTATTGTTGCGGAGGACTAGAGGGTTTGGATTTGGTTTAGGATCTGCTGAGCAAACATAAGTGGGAAAAAAAGATAAACTGCACATCTATAATTAAAACTAGATTTGAGCTGAATGTTCGGCCATAGAACGTAAGCAGCTGATAAATGCAGTAAGTAGACCATCAGTGACTGCTGATCACCACTTTTATTTGCTTCTGCATATTCAACAATAAAGGAAGTATGAGCCAATTTGTGGCAGTCAGCAGAGCATTAGAAGTGCTGGCAAGTCATCCATCTGCTAATGACAGTTCATTTATGGCATTGTGTTTTGAATTTTACAGCCTATGATCATAGATTACAAGCGGTTTTATGTATTGGGCAAAGGACAGACCTTATGCTACCGTAATGATGAGCTTTAAATGTTATATTTCCGGCAATAACTAGAGCTGCATTGTGCTTGTTTTATAAGAAATTTTGCTAAAACATACATGTGTGGTATTTATTTATAAGATGCAACATGCAGGAGTCAGCTGCTCTATCTGCAAAGTGAAATGACTTTTCTTCCGACTTGGCACTATATAGATCAACAACATCTGATTAACTAATCAGAGATTTGCTGCGTCAGCAACACTCTTCAATGCAAATATGAAAGCTTTTGATAAATTAACCGTCTCTTATGCAGTGCAATGCTGAATGGTATGGGGGTAAGGATAAAACACTCCAGAAAAATGCTTAATAAATATGGGGTCATATTTTGTTGGCTTAATCTTAGCAGACACAAATCGCTCTTTAAAGATTCTGGTAATTAATAGGCCCCTGATATCTTAGCTTAATGCAGAGAAAAGCTGCACAAAAGTTCTAAAAATATGACCAAACAGGAGATTCAAGGATGACCGAACTCCATGTTCACAGTTCTAAGAGCAATATCTATGACCTTTCAACTGCTCGTCTTCAGAACGCCAGAATAACACAGCGTATATATTATATTTGGGGTAATATGTATCTTTGTAGGAGTAATATTTGTATGTGTGTACACATGCATAGAAATATATATGTAAAGAAATTAAGTTGTATCTATGGGGTAATATTATGTGTATATTTGTATATAAGTAGCTAATAATATATTACAGCCAATGCCATGGCATCCAGCAAAAAATGAGGTCTTGAGCATTTGATCTAGACGGCTCTGACCTGCTGCAGCTGACATGCAGCCAGAACGTAATGAAGTGCAGCCAGTGTGAGTTAACTCATGCACCCACATGCACACACATGCACAAGCCAAATTTTGTACTTTTCACAGAATGTGCAACAATTTAGAGTCCAGATCCAGAGGGCTGCATAGCTGGAGGTCTCCTGAGCAGTTGGGAGTTCAGTTCCTTGCTCAAGGGCTCTAAACTCCCACCATCGGCAGTGCTCAGGAAATGTTTGAGCTCTTCTCCAGCTACGACCTCAATTTCAAAGTTCATCAATACTCTCCCATTGCCAAGCTAAGTCCCAGCGGAGATGCTGCTGCCCTATTGAAACATATCAGACCCACTGTCTTAACAGAGCGGAGATGGATCTGGTGTGTTCTGGCTGTAAGGCCCTGATGTTGACTTCAATATGAAAAAGGGCTTTTGTTAGCTTTATGGCAATACAACCAAGATGTGATACTAGAGCCAGGATCAAAGCACTGGACTGAGTAAAACTGCCATCCCCGTGGCCATTAGCAAGCCCAGAAAGTAATCATCTGCTTCTTGACCCATTGCTTGACTTTCAAACAACCTTAATTGAAATCCATTGAGTGGATATCCTCAGACTAACAGAGAGAGACATGAGAAGGACCATAAACATAACCTCATTGGTGGAGGCACTAATATAAAAGTGACGAAAATTAATTATTATGTTATGATAATGACTGCATATCTCCATATTGTGGGGTAAATTGAACCCATTACCTGGAGGACAAATAATCAAGTGACACATTTTACGTTCCATTGCAGGCACATTCCATTTTGCCCACTAATAACCCCTGAATCATAATTACATCTAGATTTGGATGTAAGCTCTATTACATTTGCTCAATTATCCATTTCCTCTAATTACCATGGTGCCTTTTGTCGTTGCAACAAAGGATAAATTCTCTGCAGCAGTGTAATATTAAGGAAATCCCCCTGTTTTACTATGCAAAGATTTAAAACAGAACAATATTTCTATAAATATGGTTTTATCTGTAGTTAGGAACTCTACTCTGCTTCAGGAGAGATTTCTAAGGGCTTCAACAGGTTGTTGTGTCCACTCCCTGAAGCTCTCATCCAATGAGAAATTGATTACACGTCAGTTGCAGTGAAAAGAAGAAACGTCTGCATCGAGCAGGGGATGAAATAAGAAGGAAAAAAAGAGGCTTTGTGTTTTTCTATTCCTCCCTTCAGCTCCTGTTGATCTGATATTGATTGCTCGACATTGGTCAAATATTCCACTCTGCATTGCAGATAGATGCTGATTGCTTGTGCAGGGGGTTGGGAGGAAGGAGGAATAATCTGACAGGACAGAACACATACGAGAGGCTGATTAGGCCTGTCAGCCAGCCAGAGTATATCATTGATCTGAATGTCTTTTAATGTGATGGGGATGAAACAGATCCTTTCAAATTATAACATGAACATACGGTAAGTGGATGCCAAGGTATGAGGCCTGGTTTTCCCGATCGTGTCTATTTCACAGAGAATTGTTGAGGAGAGGTTGCACACATGTTTATCCCCACTTGCAGAGAGACTTTGTTCACCTCTAAATTGAACATTTCAGCAGTGAACGGTTGTGTTCCTGATGCTTTGTTTTTGTCTTGTTGCGTTACACTTTTACGACCCCCAGGATGGTGCACCCAAACCTTTTAGTCTGGAGGACCACAGAGAGTTTCATCATCTGGATCCAAAGCTGCTCACAGAATCCTATAAAGTTGCTTTTCCAAGTTAACAAGTGAGCTAAGCAACCCTGTCGAATCAATGCAGAGACTCAATCAGTCGTGTATGAATATCACGACTGTGCGTGCTGTCTGTGAGGAACTATTACCCCTTTGGCCTGGATGGAATAAGGGCGCAGACAGTCAGGAGCTCTTACTTCAATGATGTCTAGCTTTACAAAAGGGAGAGTAGCCTTGTTTCTCGGGACCAAGAATAATTGGTGTGTTTATACAATCAATGGTGGAGAGCAGTCAACCTTCTCTGGGGAAATATGAACACTACAGCTACACCACCTGCTCCTGCTTCTTAAGCAAGTCGAGCATTTCACACAGAGCTGTATGACAGCTATCAGATTGTGATTTGTGTGTGTTTTGTGTGTCACTGATCCCAGTTTTTGTCAATATTTCTTGTCATACAGAGGTTCTTGTATTTTCTCATAGATTTCTTCCATGCTATCTCAAGATGTTCTGGTATTGCATCTTCCTTAGTGGGAGTTCTTTGTCACTATTTTCACTTTTTAGTAATTCTTCTCTTTGTTTGTTTCTGTTCACACAGACTAGAGTGTAGAAATGATTTTCATATCTGCTGTGGGTTATGTTAGGGACGATTTCTTGGCTTTCCACAGTCACTTCCCTGGGTCTCCACTTGTTGCCTGGCAACTACTTGATTAGTGACCTCCAGGTGTGCTGGAAGGTAGATTTACTTGGCGTCACATTTACTGTATTAAGGCTACATGATTTCCAGTTTCTCCCTTTGCTTTACTCACACCATGGAGGCTGTTCTACTTTGGCAAAAGAAAAGCAAAATCCCAATTCACATAATGGTGAACTGTTCCTTTAATTCCACTAAGTTAAGCTATTTATTCTCTCTAGTTTGTATCACTTTTTTAATCTTGCAGAAATGAACTATACAGAGAACAGTGATTGATTTCTTTGTTCCCTCCTTTTACTGCTTATCCTTTTTTTACTCTTTCTAAATATTTCAAACTGCTGCTTAGATTTGGAGAAGCAACACTAATGTTTCATCTCCAAAATGATGACTTTTACAACCTCACAGTGAGAGATTAGAGAGGATCTTTGGTAAACTGGCCAACATTTGGCTGATCGTATTTTCCCAGCCTGATTGAGTCTCTTGCTCATTATTGACTCGGTTATTCCTTTCCTTCTGCTTTGAAAAGTCGTTTTAATTCACCTTCATTTCATTACTCCTTTGGGTCATGACTAACCTTGCTGCAGCCCAGTGTGACTCACTTGGTCAGTGTGGCTCAAAAACTGCCCACAGCCCAGCATTTGTGTCCCACTTGGGGACCCATACTCAATCTGCATGTGCTGGATAACTGCATACTGTACTCTTTGTAGGTCATTTCCTTTTATACTTGTTAAACTGTACCAAAGGGAAGCCTTTCTGTTCAGTAGCTTTCCTGAAATATCTTCTACAGAACATTCTTCAAATTCAAACGCTCCACTTGTACCCAACATTATTTACTTCAAGTTTTGAATGTTTGCTTTAGTTCATTTGGTTGAAATATCTCCAAATGCCTTTACACTGACTCATAGCATTCCTAACACAACACACATCTTCCATTAGAGAAAAGTCAGGCCTCTTACCTTTGTAGAAGCACTCCTCGCCGTGCATGATGGTTATCCTGTGTCCTCTGAGACAGGAGGCCCGGTGGAGCTCGCAGTGGTTCTGGTACAACTTCCCATCTGAGCCGCACACAGGCTTATAGTGCGGCTTGCAGCGATCCAAGCACTTGCACTCGCCTTGGTCAGTGTCATGGTTGACCACACAGTGACGCCCCAGGCCACAGTACTTGTGTTCACATGGACCTGGGAAGCCAGTGTGTCCCATGAAACCTGCAGAGGTGGAAAAACAAGAAAAAATCACATATATGCAAAGATACAAAGCAAATGTATCATTTAACATTTTAATGACCTTAGTTCAACTTATTTTTTTCAGTGCAATAAAACATCACCAAAATGATTCCATGTCCAAATGCACAAGAAGCACTGCCATTTGAAAGAGCTTTACATTCAAAGGTTTGGTTTTGACGTGTGTAGGTTAGATGGTGTATATGAAAGTTTAAAACAGAGAAGAAGTCAATGAAAAGTTAATAATGTCAATGAAAATTTCATCATTTGTTGATTTTTTCTGCAGATCTCGATCTGTTTTTTTGGTCCATGATGCAAAAAATAAGACTTACATTAGACAATATTTTTAAAAAATAGAAAACAAAACAAAAAAAAATTACAATGAACCTTGTTTTACATGAGCAATGATACCGTCAATCCAACATTTATCACTGGTGGATGAAATGTACTTTAGAGATCTACCACAGACTGTATCCTCATGTTACCATCTTTAAATAAAGTCAGTTTTCACCTTTTCATCTTGTGGAAAGGTGTCAGCCTGCTTTAAAAGGTCAAAAGACAAAAGGTAACCGCTGGCACGGAGTGTGTGTGTTTGTGTGTGTGTGTATTGTTCATTTATTCCCTGTATGCAGTGTGAATTTTTGCTGCGATTTCTTCGCAGCAAAAATTATATATATATATATATATATATATATATATATATATATATATATATATATATATATATATATATATATATATATATATATAAAGAGATTGCATAGAAGAATGTGTCTTACTCCAAGTCAAGTAAAACAACAAAACTCTTTCTGTGGACACTGTGGCTCTATTTTTAGTCTCTTGTTTTTACAATAGTCCTTAAATGCACCTGCAGTAAAAGATGTGGATTGGACAGACAGTCTAAATGTGTCTGAAAGATCATCAAACTGGGATATATGGAGCTGTGGACACAGAGCTATTGACAGTAAAAGCTGAAACCATAAATGCTAAATATTAAACAGACCTCAGCCCTGGAGATTTTGTCACACTGAGGGGGTTTAAATCATCAGTGAAAATGGATAAGATGCATGGAGGAGATGAACTTGTACCAACAGCACACTTGCTGCTAACATCCCCCCCTAAGCTAACTATGAGGGGGAGAATATCATAGATTTTCATCTTGTGGAAAACAAAGCACATGTTTGTCAGAGTTTTTATCATCATTGAGTTATTTTAACATGTCATCATCACGACTTCATCATGGAAAAAAGTTTTGTTGATGAACATTTCTTATTGTAATTCCTGTTAACGAATTCAACACTGCCTGGAAAAGTGGAACTTCATGTGAATAAACCTTTACATAGAGGGTCTTTTTTTTTAGGATATTCAGCAACAAATATTGTCCCTAAGAAGATGACCTTTATGACAACAAGGCAAGACAAATGATGGACAATTTACTTGATCCAAGGACTCAGGAGTTCGGAAGTTTGAAGAGAAAAGAAAAGGTGAATCAAACAGGAGGGACGTGTCCTTCAGCAAAACATTTTCATCCCCAGCCTTCAGCTGTGGGTAACAGTTCTGCAGCAGACCCTGAACTCTAAAGATTGTATGGAAGAGGTGAGAGACAGATGAATGGGGAGCAATAAAAAGCAGGGAAAAAATGTACACGCAGGAACAAACGAACACTGCTTTTCTATGAAGATGACTTCATTCGTTGGATGTATCAGAATAATAGCTCCCACCGAGACGTGATCAGAGTGATTTTTCAGATTTAAAGACGTGAACATCCGTGATTCTTGGCAGGCCCCTGATGAGTCTGTACTGTGACCTATATGATCCACATTAGGAGAAATATAACAGCTTTCAGGCCTCAGCTTGCTCACATTTGGAGTGCCCTTTAAAAAAGTGCTGAAGAAAAAGTGCATAATAAGTTTAGATGTGATTATAAATATATACATATCATATATAAAACATTCACATCCTCTCAAGGCTGCAGTGTTATATACAGTTACAGAAAAAACACTGCTGGAAATGATAAAACAGAAAATGATTACAGGTTTGTCCACCACTTATTCTATTTGTGAAAGGTCACTGCATTCATAAGTGGTCATGTACTGTCCTTTAGAAAACTACCAAAGTAATGGGGATACAATAAAAATATATGTCTCATCATTTCCCTTTTTACCGCATGAGTGAGAGTGTTTTAATGGCTGCTTTGAAAGCTGGAGTGTTCGCACATCACACGTACACATCGCCACACACAGATAGTTCAGGGTTGATAAATGGAAGCTCCGACAATACAGGCGCAGCAGCAGCAGCAGCACGGGGAACAGCCTCATGAAACTGTCCTATGAATTCTTTTTTAATGAAGACAAAATAAATCACGCAACACGCCTAATGCATATTAAGCAAGCAACATACGCTTTGTCACAGTGAATGGATTACACAGAGGAGACAGGTGGAGGAATAGATTCTAGTTTGACGAATCAAATCATAGTGTCGGGTGTTTGGCCTGAATATCAAACAATATCAAGTTGTTTTTTTTTCCATCTTCTGTGTGGATTTCATTGCCCAAGGCTTGATCAAGTCAAGGTGTGCAAAGGTGTACTGCTTCATTGTTCATCAAAACAATAACACTTTGGGTTGTTTTGGAATTTAAATCTTCTATTTTTGCGATATTAAAATTATTCATTTAGAGGACATACAGATGCGGCCTGGTGATTTAGGGCCACTTCCAGCTCTCACCCTGTTTCCTGCTCTATCTACTGCCCCATCCTCTCTGAATAACAGCACAAAATAGCTCAAAAATAACTTAAACATAGTCATGTTGTCTATACAAGTCCATAAGACTATCATTGTGTGGATCTCTACTAAAGGACAAACTCCTTCTGTCTCCATATCTGAGTATAACTAAGGAGTAGAAACGAGGAAACAGAGGGGAAATGGGATTCTGTCTCAGATTAGTTCAAATCTATGAATATGTGAATAAACAAGATCAGGTGTATCAGTGTTTGAGTTTTTCTTTCGCATGTTCATCAAAGTGTCACTCAACGCACCTCAAGTCAAGTGACATCTCTAACAGCCAAAAGCAGGCTGTGTGTGTGTGTGTTAGATCACAGGTTTAAATCTGGAGTGGTGCAGATATGCAGGAAGCTGTTCAGAATCCTGTTAGAAAATGATGTCTGCCTTAAGTCTCGATGACTAGTTGTCTGTTTGTGGGCAGCTTTGTTGCAGCCCATGCACCCTCTGATTCAGAGACTGCTCTCTGTGTTCCTCTATATGGAGCAAAAGACATTATGATCATTGAGTTAAAGTTAAAGGCGGATGAGTGGTCACATCTCCTGCACACGGGGGAGTTCTTTATTCTTTTTGACTGATGTGGGGTGGATGCTGATGAGGTGGATCTCGAAACTGGTGAAAGGAGGAGAAGAATTTCCAATTTCCACATCAGTGATGTCCAAAGAGGAGAGAGACAAGTTTTTTTTCTCTCCCTCTCTCTCTCTCTCTCTCTCTCTCTCTCTCTCTCTCTCTCTCCTGATGTCCCAAAGCCACATATCACCAGGTTGACCAAGACCTACCAGCATGCAAAGAAGTACACACGGACTATTTGTGATATAGAAAGATATACGCTAAAAATTATCAGAGGGACAACAAAGAAAAAAATTGTGCCGATAATTTGTGTGAGTGTTAAGTTTTATTGTGTTGTTTTGGATAAAATAACAGTAAAAAATCCTGGCTATTTTTTTCACTGAAGCTTGATTCTGCGATTGATCAGTGCGTTTGATATGATTAATAAAAAAAAACAGCACATCTTCAGAGATTTCACTGTAACAGTATTTTATTAATGTTTTGTTTGAATGCATTCTGTCAGTGTTTATTCATTCTCCCTCACATATTGACTCCACCAACCTGAGGCAACGTTATCATCTATTGGTTGTTTATTTGTTGTCAAAACTAGATTTATGAGAAATGGCGGCGGCCTTTTAAAATATTTATCAGGCTGATGCCCGGATGGCTCAGTATAAATCATTTTGAGGTATATTTTCACTGTCAGGCTTCACTCCTGTATGACAACAAAATGTACATATGACTTAATATTTGCAAAGCAAAACACATGCAGAAAATTAAAACACAGGGTTTCACTGTGTCAATTTTAACCTAGCTGCAGAGCAAATAGGGTCAGAAAAGCTTCCACAAACTTTACTCTCCCATCGCACACTTTGTGTTTGCTGCTGACAAATAAATATCGACCACAGAGTGGTGCTTCACCGCATTAATTACAATCTATGATGCATTTGGCTTTGAGCAGAATGCTTCCCTGATATATTAACTCACAGAAAAGCCGGGTGTTCAATGGCATGCCTCAGCAAATGTTGAGAGAGAGAAACGGCTTCACACTTTGGAGTTTATTTCACTTCCTGCTTTAAAAACAGAAACAGATGTATTTTCTTTTTTTTCACAATTTAGAGCTGAGTCAGACATCAGAGAAAAATCAGGTGAAATTAGATCGCTAAATTCTGAAGGACAGCATGGTTCTAATTAAAATGCATTCATGAATATCTAATCCAAACTTAAGGTATTGAACGACGCGGTAAACAAACTGACTTAGAGTGTTAAGCTCCATCCTTAGCATCTCCCTCCACACAGGCCGGCATTATCCTCCGGCCGTCACAGAGGATTTAGACCAGATACGGGTGTGTACACTGTGACCTGATTGGAGCCAGTCAATTTGCCAGTTTATTAAATCCCCGCGGTGCCCTGGCATAATGATTATTTAGTGAATTTGTGTCGCACGGCCAGGCATCCTCAGCCACCAGCAGGGTCAGTGAAGGGCGCAGTCATTTGTTATCAGTATGCACATCCAACAGTCTGCTCATCAGCTGACATCTGAGACAAATGAGGGATTGTGCAGTGCCATTCATTTATTGATGACCTATTACTTTTCAGAGCATGGACAGAAATACATGATGCTCAATGTGATCCAGAGGTTGTAATAAAATCCTCACAGAATGAAATCACGGCATGATCGCATTACACAACACTGTGTGACGTGATGATGCAGGATGTGCCGTCAGCTGTGATTTATATCCAGATCACTGAAGCAATACAAAGACACAAAAAGAACAAGAAACTAACCCTAGTTTTCTATTAGTTTGCTTTATTTTTTCAAGAATTTCATGACTGGGATCGAGCCTTAAATCCTCCGACCGAGAAACGACCATCTGCCCCACTTTGTCGTGTCAGCTTGACAAGACATCCAAATGAAAACCTGATTACTTAATGAATGCATTCAAACGGAAACAGGAGGACAAGTTTGCATCATAACTGCATCCTTTGGTTGACATTTCCGTTAACTCAGCAAACCCTTGACTGTCCTTAAGGCTTCTCACAGATCTATAACCTTTTTGATAACTCCATCTGAAAACAAAGCAGAAGCTGGTGTGTAGAGCAGCTTTAGATGCAAAGAATTAGCCTAAAGTGTCTCATTATAAAACAAAGCAGGCAGAAAATGTCCTGTGTGCAGGTAAAATGTTGACCTTTAGTCAAAGCGTGTATGCAACATCAAGGTCCTGACATATGTTACTCCGGTGAGCATCATTTGAAGGGCACAAACCTCCGATGCATGCGTAATGAGGAGAAGACAGTCTAAAAAGGATAACAGACTTACTCTGACGTGGCTGACACGATCAGACTGTCACTGCAGGTGGATGAAAGCTTTGCTATCACAGGTCTGATAAAGAACACAACGTCTTACAATAATAACTGCCCTCCACAAATGTGTAACAACCTGCTCCATCTCTGCTGCTCAGGCTGAATCTAAATGCACACAAACACTCACTCAATATGCCTCAATTTTTTTAAGAACATTCACTCTTAGACATGCATCTCTTTCTTTTAAAAAAAAAGAATAAAAAGCTGCACTGCCCTTCGTATTTCCTGAGTGGCTTTTTCTTCTCTATCTAAACTAAGAATGTTTGTCTGGTAGTCATCTGATGTTTTCCATTACAGCAGCTCAGAGTCCTGTGGGAGAGAGCGGAGTGTGGTAAACAACAGTCAGAGGCCCTGAGCTCACTTGCTGCACCGAGTTAAGCTGCCCCACAAGGCTCGTGAATAAGAACAAGGAGATGCAAATCAGAATAAAGCACTACTAAAATAATGCTAAAACTTTACCCGGCGCATAAACAATGCCAGATTCTCTCGCACACGCTCACACTCTGCTCGATTAAGTTCTTTGAGAGTCTCAGCAGACGTTCAGCAGGTAAAGAGAGCAGTACAGAGAGCTGCTGAATGTGTAATACACCGGCTTCTACTGTAGCAGCAGCAGTTTAAGGTATTTTTAGCCAACCTGTTGTCAAGCAAACAAAAGTTTAATGTATTCATGGCTAAATTGTTGACGACACTCAATCTGCCACAAGGCTGGTTCCCCCCCTCAGTGACTGAATTACACTGCGGCCATTAGCAGAGTCTCAGGAGCACACAGCTCTTGAATGTCCCTTATTTGTTGACAATACATTATCTACGATGTATTTCTAGAGAGAGCTGTATAATTTCCCCGAACTCCATTCACATTCAGCCAGCTTGATATGCACAATAATACTGATATTATTACTTTGGATAATTTTGTTAGGCCAAGAGACATGCAAACAAGAAAATATTTCAGAACATAAAGCAATTTCTTTTGTTTTCTTTGATTCAATGTTTTTCTTATCGGCTGTCAGTGTCACGCTCATTTCATCCCCACAGGATATAATCTACAAGGGAGATGGAAATGGGATGGAAACATCTTGTTAGCTTCTATATTTTAACTTTGAGGAGATATGTATTTTCATCTTTTGGTAAAACAAAACAGAACAAAAGAAAAAAAAACAACAACTGTACAGTATCCTTTGAATTTATTCTTAGAACATGTTAAGATCTCCCGGTTCTTTGGACAGACACCTCCTAAGAATCACCCGAAGAAGAGTTATTTCTCAGTTCAGCATTTATTCTGGTCACAGGCAAAGTTCACAGCGCTGGTCTCAACAGAATGAGCCCCGATATCCGGGTGCAGTACAGTTTTAACACATTCATTGGCTACACCTATACAGAGGTTGAGCTTAACTAGACAACTGAGAGTAAGTGGCCATCATTATGATTGACACTGCTGTCTCAACCCACAGCTGAAGTCAGGTTTCAGAGAGATGTGCTATTCAAATGTATGTGTGTGTTGTTTGAGCATGGTGTTAATGGAGACTAGGTAGAAGGTCATTCAGTGTCAGTAAGGCCTGCAGACGTTAGCTGGAGACAGGAGCTACCTGTCTATCAGCAAACTATACACACATTGTCCCTGAGATTGTATGAGAACACAACGTAAGACGAGATAAAATGCTGGCATAAACCAACTATATAACAAGACAGTGATAACCAAATCAGAAATATCCTAACAAACAGGGGCAAAAAAGCTTTGTTTTTGATTTTTTTGGGGGGGGGGTCATTTTTTTTTTCTTTTTGTTGTTTTCAATTCAACACTTTGCCGGAAGCAGCTGCCACCAGAGGATATTAGTCTGTACGTACAAACTAAGCTGGAAGTAACGTTTTGGGCTCTCTGTGAGGATACCTGATGGATCATTCTATAGCCATGATTGTTTTTGTGACTGTGCTGTTCCTCTGTGTAATGGTAAGTCTGTATGTCCAGCATAATCACCATTTCTAAACATAAAAACATGATAAAATTGGTAACCGAATGGCAGGAGCCTGGATTTAATTTGAAATGATTGATACACAGCACCTGGGTATCATTTTAAACTTCAGCTAAGGTTTGAGGTCAGGGCTGGGGTTTGGATTTGCTTGAAACACCTTTTAAGGAGAAAACTCAATTGATTTGTTGCATAATAACACTCCCGTTGCACAGCATACTGGCTGCGTAAACATCTTGTTTTGCTGGAGAAAGATCACCAACCAATTGATTCAAATGTGAAAAACAGATTCGGTTTGTTTGCTTTGGCTGTCGCTGTCCTTGGGCCATCAATCCCATGTTGTGCCTGAAAGCAGCTGCACTGCCGAAGGATGAGAGCATCTGATTAAAAGTTGTTTTGGTAGCACTGGGTGCAAGAAAAAAAAAAAAAAAAGCAGACAGTGTTCATTATTTTAGATTTCAATCCAGCATGTCAAGATTAATGTGCTGTTTAAACAGGAACGGTTTAAGGAGGAAATGCAAAAGTTTTGGTTGTGTTCTGGCCTCTTGTTTACACAGAAACAGTGTTTCAGTCGACCAAAAAAACTTTTTTTAAACGTCCTCCAGAGTGGCATTTTGCTGATAACCTTCAGCCGCCGTTGCCATTTAAGTGGCAAGCCGGAGTTTTCAGTGGAAACACTGATGTCATGCTCCATTTTGCGCGTGCACATTCCACTTTCGTTGTGGGAATTTTTAGTTGCCATGTGGGAACCAGACTACAACAACGGTTCAATGGCGGACTACCATTTTGTGGTTGTGCTGCTGAATCTGCTGACTGCTTTTCAAAAAAATGTGCATCTGTTGCTCTACTTCTGCACTCAGATAAGACCAAGGGGGAACATCCGGTAGAGAAAAATGAAGCCTCTGCTGAAGTGCTAAAAGTTGCTGTTCATCAAGAATCTGCCAGAGGCTAGCTGCAGAAAGACAGGCAGTCACGTACACATCAAGCCAAAACCCCCCCCCAAAAAACTACAGTTTTACGGCATTTAAAAAGCACATTTACAGCTGGGTTCTAACGCAGCGGTTTAAAAGACATTAGAATTATGAGTTTGTCCAATCAGAGGCTCAGCACACATGTCAGACAGGCCATTAAAAAGCTGTTAGAAAGGAAGCTCAAAGTCTGCGTCATATCAGCCCTGTCCAATGATTGGCTTCATTTGACTGCATCAGGAACAGACGGATGACATCACGGAGACTACGTCCATATTTTATACAGTCTATAGATAAGATGCATTCATTATATGCGCCAGATGATCAACCCACCTCTTCTTCGGCGGTGGGCTACCAAAAGAATTTAAAGTTAAATCGCCACCTACAGGCTTGGTACTACAGCGTTTTCATATTTTTCCCTGCGTTTTTTGTGTTTTGGAGTGCAACGCTGTGAAACGATGTCTTATATTATATATGTCTTCTCTGATGTGCAGACCCACTGACAGGCTTGTGGCCCTCTACAATGCAACAAAGGTGTAATGTTATCACCTGTTGAAATGCCTGCCCCCCCCCCCCCCCCCCCCCCCACACACACACACACACACACACACACACCCATGCTAATTGCTGCACTGTGACACAACTATAACTCCTGGTGGCATAAACAACTCGTGAACATTTTATGAGAAGCTATTTGGAGCGTAAGAGCTTTTCAACCCTTCGGTGCTGAATAACCCACTAAGTTTAAAACATTGATGACTCTCCTTCCACCTCGATGACTCCACTCCATCCTCCTTTCACTGAAATGCAAAACCAAAGTGAAGTCTTCTGTTATGTTATGTTTTATTTTCAGTAATTTCACACTTTTTCAGTCAATAATAAATCACCTCGACTCAACTTCAAGGGACTGTTTGAAAACACTCATATCAGGTTTCATGTGGCCGCATCTTTGGACTTGATGTGCTTGTTCCTTTAATTTGTTTGGCATCTTTTTGCCACTGGTGTTTGTGTTTCATTAATTCATCGATCCCGGCTGTAAGTGAACAGATCACACATCCGTAGCATCTTTAATAAAGTGAAAGGCCTGATTTCTTTTGAATGAAAGCTGAGCTCTGTAACCTGCTGATCTGAAACCTCACAGTCCTGCTCTGTTTTTCTGCTTTCTGGTTATGAAAAATGTAACACTCATACTGGAGAGACAACATTTGCATTCACGGTTTAGAGATTTACCTCTTAAACTCCACTACTGAACAGCGAAATGCTGTTTCTTTTCCAGCACTAAAAAGTGCAAGGGTCGAATCTACTTGAGTTCATGCTGACTGGAGTAGCAACAAAAATATTCCTGTGTGCCTCGAATGATCAGGTAAAGACCTGTGTTTAGTAACAAATAGAGCAGAGAGAGGAATGTATTAGACTTTTAACAACCCTGGAGTGTTTCCAGCACAGGTATACGCGGCAGCTATGGGTTAGAAAGGTGCTTGCTACTCAACATCCATCTCGTAGCTCTCTACAAACACAACTGATAGCACATGGAGAGAATGCTAATGTTTCCAAATTCTAACAGCACAGCCAACTCATATCACATCAGAATTTTTGAACGCACTCTGACACATTCATCACAAACCACTTTGCAGACAACAAAGAATGTGCTTCATATACAAATTAAAACTGTGTGGCTTAACCTGAAGTGGAGTATTTTCTACACAGGTATTAATACCCATACTTAATGACTCTTTTCCATGACTTCCACTAAATTATACGTTTACCATATTTACTATGGACTCATTTTATTATTTAACTGTAATACAACTTTGAATAAAAGAATAAATGAGGCTCTTTTGATATTTATCTACAGGAACAAAGAATGAAATCATCAAACCCTCTTTTCCTCTCAAGGCGTTGATACAAAGCAGAAACTAAGTTTTCTTTTACAACATAACTTTGTCCCTAGACTAGATTATACCTTATATAACTTATCTCTGATTTTTATTTTTCAATGTCTATCTCTTTTTTTTTTTTTTTTTTTTTTTTTTTTTTAATAAACACGTAAGTGCTGTAGGCTACAAAAGGTTCTGTTAGACTAGAGGTTCCTGGTAAGACACTCCCAGGAACTAAATGGTCCCTATGGCCCACTGTATGTCTGTTTGTCCATCACAAGTCAAAGACCCAGGTTGATTGTAAAACCAGGCCTGTGACATATGAAGGAAAGAAATAAAGACAGACCAGTAGAGAGCAGTGAGACGACAACAAATAAATTAAAAAAAGGAATAAAAATAAAGGCCATTTAGCAGAAATGACACCAACATAGGAGACGGAATAGCCTGTTAGCATGGAGGATATTCAGCATATTTTGGTTTTGGTCGCACTTTATCGTACTGCAGATGGATTTCTTGAATTGACACTTGAAAGGAGAGAAGAGCTTGTGATTATCCCATCGCCGGCTGAATCTGTTTAAAAAAAAAAACCCTGAAACAGCTTCACACCATCACATCTGGAGGTATCTCTCCCCAGTCAGGGTCATTTCAAGGTGTAAATTTATTAAGTTAATACTAAATTTAGACCCTAGGTCCTGTGGTTCAAAAAAAGTAGTTCCTCAAAAAGTCCTCGGTTCCTGGGGAAGGTTGCTGTGATCAATAAGCACCTTGAGATGTTTTTTTTCTTGTCTCTTATCCCAACACACATATTCAACTAGAAACCTACTTTGAGAAGCAGAGATGGTTTAGTAGCCAAAACATTGTTCGACAAAAATATTTCAACAAGTAGCAAGCAAGGCTACAGTGAAAAAGGCCTTACAGTAACTACAGGAAGGCAAATCAATAAACAATAAAAAATCCCCTCTATTTCTTACAGTGTGAGTCAGCGAGATGGATTTTTAGCCAATGGCCCACTAATTGAAGGCCTTATATTTGCAGAATGGTCTAACATACTGTTTGGAGCTGAGATTCCCAAATGATACCCAGCAGTGTTTGGTCTGCCAGAGAAATGAGGCAAAACCAGTGTATTGTTTTCTTCAGTCCCTGCTGAGCAGTAAGAAAACAGTGACTATGCTGTAACAAAAGAAAAGACTACAGATGACTAAATACTGTTTATAGTCACAGGTGGCGCCAATGAGACAAAAAAAAGTTTGTGTTTGATGTTTTGATCACTTTCTCCCATGCATTTTATAATTTCACAGATTTTACGAACAGATATTGCAGATTATCAGTCTTCCTGTAATCACTGCAGTGTTTCTGCCTCCTCAGCCAACTAGATGAGATTATAGATGCTAATTTAATCTTGAGATTGAATGAAATATTCACAGCTTGGGTTCCTTATTAAAGCTGTATCCTATTGAATTCCGTAAAATTTTGTGATCAAGGCTGGATTTTGATTCAGTCAACCTCAGCACAGTCACACAGATTATACACTAAAAGGAGTGAAGAGCTGTTTAATTGAAGGATAAACTGGAAACACTAGAATATAATGAACATTTTTCTTTCTTTAATTCTACAACTTTTCTCTTCAATAAAGATTTGAACAAACCACTGTAGCACGCTCCTACTTTTCTGTCTTCTGCAGTTAGAAAACTCTAATCTTAACACAGTGAGCTCACCCTTTAACATGTTTAAGCAGATTCTACAGTATCTATTAAATTCTGGCACTGCCTGCGCTGAGGTTATGTAACTTACTCTGTAATGTACTGTGAAAACGTGAGTCATTCTCTAAAGCTACAAAAATAAATTGAACTTCTGTAACGAGACGAAAAGAAATGTGTTGCTTCCACCCTCTCACAGTGTGCATGCATGCTGATCCCTGGCTGAGTGCACGTGCTGGAGTGTGAATATGCGAGCACCTGGCAGCCACTTGGCAACTTTCCGTCCCATTTCATTCCCTCGACAAACGACTGAACGCGGGCCCCGGCTCCTCTCTCTTCAGTCTGCATCAGGATGCAGCACTGAGAGCGTTTCCACCAACATCCCCATTTGTCAGGGATTGCAGACTAATTGTAAGCACCCTGTGCTGCTCCCATCTCCTCACGTTACACACTGGGCTGTGTGGTTGGTGGGCTAAGTGCAGAGTCATTTTACTTTGCATGTTTGATATTTTATTTTTGTTTCTTTCAATGTGGATTTTTTTCAGAGACTGTTTTGCTGACTCTATTTTTAAGTAACCTATCACATAGTAAAGAGACTGAAGGAAGTTTTAGATTAAGATTTTCTTAGTTTGGGCTTGATAACTGAATCATAACTGAAGTGCAGTATATGAGTTCAGACCATAGGCTGTATAAAATATGGACGTAGTTTCTGCTACATTACCCGTCTCTTCCTGATAAAGTGAAATGAAGCCAATCGTTGGATCAGGCTATATTGGAATTGTTGGGGCTTCGAGCTTCCTTTCTAACAGCTATAAGGCGCCTGTCAGTCACATGAGCTGAGCTGTGCTTCTGATTATACAAACTCATGATCCCAATATCGTCTAAACCAATAAGTAAGAAAAAAATTGCCCCCAGACAGTATTTGCTGATAATGAAATTAACATTTCAGACCCGAGTTGCTTTTTGAACCAGGCTGTAAATATGTGTTTTAATGTTGTTAAAGTCCTTTTTTTATTGTGGCTTGGTGTGTATGTGACTTCCAGTCTTTCTGCAGCCACCCTCTAGCAGATTCTCCATGAACAGCTACTTTAAGCACTTCAGCATAGGCTTCATTTTTCTCAACAGGATGATATAATTAAGCTGTTTCCAGTTAAAGGTTGTAACATTAAAATTGAAGATGTCTGTCTATATGAGAGGAGAGAATTTCTGAGAATTTAAGAGGGAAGTGGAGTTCTGTTTGCTGTGCCAATGCATTTTAATACTTGAACAGTTTGTTCCCTCAATGAGTAGTTTAGAAAAAACATTTCATCCAAAGCCCTCGCACATGTGACATTGAATAATTTCAATGGTAATTAAGGTAAGAGCTGCATGTTCAAAGTAATACAGTACAATGGAGTTTAAAATTTAAAAGGGAAGCTGCAAATAGGTTTACATGATGGGAGACATAGAACTGATGACATCTGGATTGTGATCAACTACACAAGGACAGTATTTCAAAACTAAAGACTCGCATTCAAACAACTCAAAATTAACATCAAGGTTGAATTCAGTTAAATTGTTGAGCCTACAATCAAATAAAGCTGTAAAATATTCCAAAGTGATGGTTTTTTTTCTTTTTTTTTCTTTTTTTTTTTTTTTTTTGTTTTCAAGTAACTGTGTGATTCTGTATCCCTGCCCCAGGTTGAAAAGCTAAAGAAACAGTTAGAGGCTTTTGTTGCTTAGCCTTCTGAGGGTTATACCGAATTAAATTCAGTAGGGGAAATTAAAAAAAAAAAAAAAAGATAGAAATACAGTGCCGCAGAAACATCAGGTATGAGTCGAATAGTAAAAAAGCTTAGAGCACATACTGCTCCTGTCTGACAGAAAACTAACAGCAGAGAATTTCTTCTCTTTCCATGATGAAACACATAAAAGACCATCTCAGATTTCAGCTCAAGGATGAACACAAGAAAACAAAAATTGCAGCTGTTTTTTTTTTTTTCTCCCCTGAAATTGCCACAAACGATAAGCTCGACACCCTGCTGGGAAGAAGACTACCCAACAAACAAGTGTACTGCCAGTCACATCGACTTCTGTAACATCTCTCCACATGCAAGCAGTGATGCTAACTGAACAAGACAAAAAAATAAGCTTCAGAAGATAATCTGGAATCCGAGAGTGTTAGAGACACTAAGACCTTGGCTGTTTTCTCTCTCATGCTCCATTCATGCTCACTTTATTTACCCAAAATGCTGCTCAGACATTAAGACTCTTGTCGGCGCTGAAGCGATAAATGTCAGGATCCTGAAATAAACTGAATAAAGACTCACGAGGAATCTGTGAGAATTAACTTGTGTGTTTGAAGATACAAAGCTTTAGAAGTCACTTTCACTTTCAGCGCAGGAACAAATGAAATAAGAGCGTCTTAACGGGCTTTCTCGTGGAGTAACTTCATGTTTAGACACTGACGCAGTCCTTGCGCTTCGATAAAAGGTGCATTAAAGTTAATCTTGGGAGAGAGCAGGAAGCGTCCTTCAAGATAATGTTCCTCCCTGCGATTACTGTCGACCTTCATGTGGGGAAAAAAAGCGTTGCTATTGCAGAGCCTTCATCATTATCTCCAGTAAGTACCACAGGTTCATGCAGATCACCAAGAATTATTGATGTACCTCAATTACATTCGTCTCACTCCATTTAATTCTACATATTCAGAAATGCTTTTCCAAAAAATTACTGGTATCAACATCCTGGGAGTCATTTATACGCTGAAGAATGAGTGTTGATGGTAATATTGTTGATCTTGCTAAGTGTGCTGCACGTTATGCTTCCTTTGGTAGTGCTGATGATCGCCGTGACACCTATCACTCTCTTTTCTTACTCATGTGTGTGTTATTACTTTCAAATAACAGATTTAATGGTCTTTGCAAGTTCATTTATTCAAAGACCTTAAAATAAATGGCGTGCTTTGACAGTTTACAACGGCACTGCTCATATAGTTTAATCTGAAGGTAAAGGACAGTCAGTATTTATTCGCATTAATTGCTCTCTTTTCTTAGCCAGGAGGCAGAGCTAGGATTTGAATGTGATGTGGATTAAGGATTCAAAATCTGAACAAAAGAACTCATCTAGCATAAAAGTTATATTTGTATAATTTATTCCCCTGGAGAGGTTTTTCCCCAGCTTTCTTCTCGACTGAGATTTTATTTTGGACTCAGTCTTTCATTAGTTTTCTGCGGAGCAGTTCCAAACCACTCAAACACATGCACCCTTCTGCTGCTGAAAAACATTTCTGACTTTAATCCGCACAGCAACGGGAGTCAAACAGCTAACTTGTTAGTCAAATGTGTATCCAGGGGTGAGAGCAGCAGAGCTCGGGCATTTAGGGCCATTTAGAGAAATGCTATTTGAACAGTAATTTCTCACACACATTGGCTCATTAGAAGTCTGTGCTCATGCAGGAAACATCTCAGTTGTTCCATCAAGGTTCATGAGTTGCAGAGTTTTCTGGTTTATATCCTCATTAGAAACAGACTTACACCTGAGACACAGGTGTGCAGACACTTAACAAGCTGCTATGATGGAAATGACTGGCGGCTTTAGCGTGCTTTCCAAAAAGGAAGCTGATTCTAAGAACATGCCAACAGGTCAGAATAAATGTGTACCTTGACATGCTATCAGGGATTTTCCAGAAAGACTCATTTCCTCTGACGTGACTCATCAAAGGTTTAAAAAATCCTCCAGAAAACTCTGAACTCTGAACATGAGTTAATGCATATATAAGGCTGTGAAGGATACCATGTTTCTACCATATCACAGAACGTAAGTTATACACTCAGGTTTGTGCCATTGGAAACAGAATTTGAAGAATTATACTGAATTTGAAAAGCATGATCTGAAATTGAATTTAATGTTCTGAAACTGAATTTATTTGCTTTGATACTGTATTTAACCCAGAGGAGAACGGGGTTATTTGTCACACATTTCACTCTAGTGTGAATTGATCATCAACGAAACATCTTTCAATAGTCATTCCTACATTTATTCAAATTTAAAAAAACAAAAACAAACAAAAAAAAAAACAAGGCATTATAACACAAAATGAGGGAAAAAAATAGAACAGGAACCATCTTTAGGCCAGCCTAATGTATATAACCTATATGACACCCCCCCCCTCCCCCCCCCCCAAAAAAAAAAAAAAAAAAAAAAAGTAAAAAAAAAAAAAAAAATGTTCCCATACCACAATTTGAAAGACAGCGACCTCTGGTGGCGATATTCAATAAACCTAGCAACCAACCTGTGTTACAACTAACCCTGTTCTCCCCTACTTAAAAATTTAATTCTACATTCTGTGAATTCAAGAATAAAAAAATGAATTTCACTTGGTTTTACAATTTCAACAATGCTGAAAACAAATCTGAATTGTGCAAACTGAAATTGAGTTTTGTATTATTGAATTTACAGAATATAGAGTTGAATTTTCAAAGAAGTCAATTCAAATTCAGTATCCATTGGCGCAAACCTCAGCCCATAGTTACTGCCTTATGCATCTGAGTATTTAGTGGGTGACTATCAAAAATGCACAAACTGGAAGATGAAGAAAAATCCACGTTATGCTATTTTATAAAGTATGATGTGTTATTGACAAAAACTCTGATCTAAGAAACAAATCAAAGAAAGCTTGAACACCCACTGTGCAAAAAAAGCTAAATCTCTTTAAAGTGCCGTCTGACCACAAAAAGTAGCTGTATCTCACCCCACAGAAGCCGACTCGAGCCGCCCTGTGCTGTATTTAGGCCAGACACAACTGTCCTCGTACGGCTTAGTGGGTCAAGGAGTATAAGTGGCCTGTAAATCTATCCAGAACGTCCTGCAGGAATCTGAAAATAAAATCCAATAGGCTTTAATTTACTTTTCATTTATTTATTTATTTAGTTTTAACTTTGCCAATCATCTAAGCCTGTCAGCGGAGCTCAAAAGCAGATGGTGCCATTAAATTCACCTCTCTCTGTGCTGGAGAAAAAAAAGACTTTGCACTCCATGGAACTACTGTAACTTGATTAAGACTTACTGTATGAAAGGTGGGGTAAATTAAATTTCAGGAAAAACTGTGAAGGGTTAGGAGAACTGACGGGGAGTCTTCTAATAATTCTGTCTGGGAAAAGTGCAGAGCACCGCAGCATTCAGCACTCCTCATACAGCTGTGACGAGTTATTAAAAGTGTAACCCGGGCCCGGGGGGTGGTGTGTAATTTTGGAATTAATATACAATTTAGAGCTCCATGTTTGCAGCCGCTGAATTATTCAAATGTACTTCTGCTGTGGGCTCCGGTCTGGTGGGGGCGAGGCAGCTGCCATGCATACTAATGAACATGCTATGTCAGTGAATGAAAGAAAGGGGGACGACGTAGATTAGAGAACATAAACACTGGTGCCAGGCAGCTAAACAAGATGTTTGCTTTAGTGCAGAGATCAAACCTCAAAGGCTGAGCTCTACTAATGGGAATACTCTGGGATGTTTGATTGTTATGTAAGACTGATATTGCACTCCTGTAGGGAAATCTCTCTTCAGTGTTGTTATTACATGCATGAAGAGCTTACCTGCTTACTCAGTGAGCCTATGCATGTCAACACACAGCCTCTAGTTATGAGAAATTTGATTAAAACGCTGGATTTCTTGAATATCAATATTAATTTGGCCTGGCTAAGAATTTTTAGGGTACATTCAAAAACAAAAGTATCCAAACAAAAGCTTCTAAAGAGCCGTTGAAGTCAAGTTTACTCAAACTCAGCAGCCAGGTAAAGCAGGAAAACTCATAACTGCAGGTTCATTTAGGATCAAGAATTACTTCTTGTTCTCTTTGCTAATAAAAGTGAACGATAATTCCCAAAAACTTCCGACCAAAATTACAGTTGTTTCTATATTGGATCAGTTAAGTTACACGACATTGGCAGTGTCCACTGTTTAGGTGTTACCTGACAAACCTGATTAACATCACGGCTAAGATGATTACAGAGAGCGTCTAGAGGTAAAGGATATGTGACCTGTTCAGTCTGCAACCAACACACATGATACCAATGTTAGAAACTGCACAGACACATCAGCTTAAGTTGGGATTTAGTTCAATATCAGAAAAAAAAAGAAAAGAAAAGAAAAAAACAAAACAAAACAAAACGGAAAACCAACTGTGAACAGAAAAGCTTTGCTAATCTTACTTGATTGGCGATCACAGGACACGGTATCTCCTTAATAACTGTACTGAAAATCATATTTCCAGACATATTAAGCATGCAGAATGTGTGATAAAAAATTAGATCTTTCAGGATCAGAACATGTAGAGCAGGGGTCTCAAACTCATGGCTGGCGGGCCAATTGCGGCCCCCAGAACAATATTTTGTGGCCCCCTGCTTGAAATCAGTAATTAGCAATGGGTCACTTGTAACATGTTTGTGTCACTGAGTGGAAGGAAAATATATCCTGTCACCTAGTGCTATACGGTGTTTGTCGATGTTTGGATCATGTGCCTTTTTGGCAGCATCTATCTGTGTGAAAAGCTCTTCTCCACAATGAACTTTAATAAGTCTAAGTTCAGGTCCAAACTTAAAGACGAGCATCTTAAAGCCATACTGAGGGTCTCAGTTGCTTCCTCCCTCAAGCCAAATGTTCTGAAGAACTGTTCGTGTTCTGCATGTTCTGACCTGTTAAGGCTGAGAAGATTGGAAGATTGATTTAAGTCCAGTCCATATCAATATTTTTGCTGAATGTCAAATGTATGATGGTATTATGCTCTGATAGAAATCTGTTCACAATGGTACTTCGGATTAGATCGTTCTGTATCTTTTTTTTCTTGAGTGGCTATATTTCTTAATAGGTGAATTCTGTGGATTGTGTGTGTCAGTAATGGGCAAACAGTCATACACTCACAATTATGCTGTGATGTGATGACATTCCTTTAGCTTACTTATCTATTTGAGGTAAAAATGCCAGGAAAAAAAGAAACATTTATAAAAAATAAATACCTCCAGGTGTACTGAAAAAACAGCAACCAAGTCTGGGTCTCCCATTTACAACCCATATCAGGCAGAAGACATCTGTCATAACAGCCCTCGCTGACATGTTGTACAAGTAATGAGGACGGTTGAAAAGCTGCATTAGGTGTTTTCGTATGGCGAAAAACAGGCTATTTATACAGTAAAATTACATTTCAGTGGCAGCCCAAGGTCTTGATTCAGCCCACATAACAAGCTCTGTGAGTGTGGCACATGTTCTTCCTGGGTCTCCAATTACACGGCTCCCTGATAAACGGATGGCATTTTTCAGCCTTTATCTCTCTCACGTTGACATTCAGTGAGAGTTTATTGGCAGCGCATTTCCCAGATCTATCATTATTATTTCATTTTGTCTCTCGTCTTCACTGACTGTAGGAATGGAATATCTATTCATCTGTTATCTTAACTGCTCACCCTGTTCAAGGCTTTGGCTCACATCAGGTGAAGGATTGGGCGGGTGTTACCTGGACAGGTCTGTAGATTATCACAGCGTGTAAATAATGAAGTGAAACATGTTCAGCTTTTGCACAAACACAAAACAAGACTGTAGAGAATTTCAACACTTCTCAGTAAAACAGACCAAAAGCCGGTTGGTTTCGATTTCTAGGTGCATTTGTAAAGTATGTGCTACAAAATGCTGATGCTCCGATAGCAACCTTGAATTTTTAAAATGTTCACTGCAGAATTTTGAACCGCAGGTCGGATAACCTCGACTCTTCTGATTCTGATCCAGGAATTCTTCTGTATCATCTTTAGATAATGCTATTGTTGCTCTTTGCCCAGCTTCTTGCTGTTTTCTCTCATTTTGGCTCCTGAACGTCCACTCAAAATGTCAATGGTTTTGCAGCTTGTAAGACTAAAGTTTAATGCTGAATTGACCTCGGTTGCCCAATAATAAGGTGCCCCCAATGTACAGTGTCGATGCTTGAATTATTTATGATTTTCACTACAGTCTGCTCGCCTTCTCGTTATCAGAGCTGAAAATGAGCTTGCTGAAAACTAGCCAAAGTGAGATCGGTCCTCTCGGCTTACAGAACATGGCGCATTAAAGTGAATCACAGCAGACAGCTGGGGCCGCCCTTTATGGTAATGCACCCTCTACAATTACTGCTTCGACCTTCCCTGGTGAAGAAAAATAGGGAGACGTCTATTTAGCGGCCCTTTCAAACACTTAGTGGCAGACATGTTGGGCAGCAGGAGCACCTTTCGCCTGACATTGACTTTAGTTTAGAGGAGACACAGGAGGCATTAAACAGGTGACAGGTAGACAGATGAGATGCATCTGTCAAACAGTGAGAGGACCATGGTGCCATGGTGTGGCATCAACACCAGCTTGTGCCACACCAGGAGATGAAGTTTTTTTGTGATAATGGTGTGACTACACCTGTTACTAATGATTCTCTTTTGTAATTTATTTTAAAGTAATGCAGTGTTTCCAAAATGACAGCGGTCAAAGTGTTCATCTTAGTTTCAAGTGTTCAACTTAATCAACCCATGGTCAAAGCAACTGTTAGAAATCAGAGCTGCATCGATTTTGTTGATTATTCTTTCAATTATTGACATTAATGAATAAGGAAATGTCTCATGCAGTTCAGTCTTTTTAAGTATATTTTTGCCTTTACTCCTGCGTCCATTCAAAACTCCCCGTTGTGTCACTAACAAAGGATTATCTCCTCAAGTCCAAAAAGTCCAACATAAACACTATACCTTGAGTTCATTAGACTGGTTATTGCACGTTCATTCACTTTGCCCTCTGCTGACCCTACTCATTTTGTTTTCAGTATATTAAAATCTACCTGGAGTACTGCATTTTGGCTACAGTCTAATTGCTTTTGGTTTGTGTGTGTGTGTGTGTGTGTGTGTGTGTGTGTGTGTGTGTGTGTGTGTGTGTGTGTGTGTGTGTGTGTGTGTGTGTGTGTGTGTGTGAGGAGCAGAGTTTATGTTCACTGTATCTACTCACTTTTTCATTTAAGCAAATGGTAAATGGAATGGTAAATGGACCAGTGCTTATAGAACTTTTCTAAAGCACTTTTCTAGTCTTACCGACCACTCAAAGCGCTTTAGCCTCATTCACCCCATCACACCACATTCACACACTGATGGCAGGAGCATCAGCTATGTCTTATACATTCACACCACATTCATACACCACTGAAGAACAGTGGGAGCAACTAGGGGTTCGGTGTCTTGCTCAAGGACACTTTGGCATGTGACTGCAGGGGCTGGAATCAAACTCAGGAGCTTCTGATTGTGAAGCGACAACTTTATCACTGAGCCATAGGCAGATGCGCCCTAAGGCAGATGTAGAGATCCTTGACAAAAAATGTCCAGTAGGAAAAAGTCAACATCATTGGTCTGAACATGAGCCAGATTTATTTGACTGTCTTACTGACAGCAGCACAGAGATAGCAGTGCTACCAAAAACTATCAGGTGGTAAGGCTCACTTAACAAATGATTAATGATTAAGAAATAACAACTAGCTAAGAAGAGGTAAATCCACTGGTGTCTATTGGTGTTTCTGTTCCCCACAAGCTATTGAGGATGAGGTCCAGAGATATTCAGAGAAAAAAAAATTATAAATTAAGAAAAAAAGGAGAGAGAGAAAGATAATAAGAGAGAAAGATAAAGAGAGAGTAAAAGACCAATTTTTAAAGACAAAATGTAGAGCAAATAAGTTAAAATAAAATTAAGGGGGAAAATTTAAATTTAGAGGGGGGAAAGGAAAAAGTTAGAAAATGCAGAGAAAAACAACAACAAAAAAGAGAAACTGAAAAAAAATTAAAGAAAATTCACAAATTCAAAGGACACATTTAGAGGGGGAAAAAGACTAATAATGGATAATTTAGACAAAAAAGTGAAATTCTGAGGAAATACATTAATTTGAAAAAAAAAAATTAAAGAGAAAAAAGAAAAAATAGGGAAATAAAAATAAAAAAAGAAGTAAAAATATTAGAGGTATTGACACAGCACTGAGTGATGGGGAGGACTCTACTGCAATGTGCAGACCATGTAGTTTGAATTTAAGTTTAAACAACAAAAAGACAGGAAAAACTTTTTTCGTCTCTTTTTAGAAAGTTTCTAAGTGTCATGTGTGTCTTAGATCCTCCAAACATAGAAGCACTTTTAGTAATTAATAGTTTTCAGAATGGTTGTGTATCTCCTTAAAGAGATTTCCTAAGTTTTGAAACAATGATTGAGCCAACGGCACAGATTTTGCCAATCAAGCAAAAGTCAAGATTGTTATCTTGTCAGTGGTAGTGATTATGATGATGATGTTATTGTGTTTTTTTTTTTTTAATTGATCAAAGAAAAGAAAAAAACCTCTAACTGACTAGAGACTACCTTCCTTCAATTCCTGAAACTTCACAGGGAGCGATGTTTCTATTACAGCTGAGAGTTGAACTTGGCTCTTCGGTACTGAAGGTAGTTTGTAATAAAGGGCGAATATAATTCTTTCACTTTTCATGCATTGAAAAGCTTGCGTGTAACTTCAGGCATTTTGTTCAATTTCTGAAAACTTCATAAAGCTGACTGAAGAAAGATATGAAATCACAGCAGAACCAAAGTGATGCTGAGGGGCTTGTTCTAAGATGCTCCAAAGTATTAAACTTTCCCTGAAATCTATATTTCAAATTCACAGGGATGCAGCGTATACTGCACAAAAGCTCTGTTACTAATAATTGAAACATATTTCTTGCAGCTGCTTCAGAACAGGCTGAGGTATGAGCGGGCAGACAGGAAGTATATATCCTTTGAGGCTTAATGTAAAAACATATATCCTGATCTCTGCCTCACTTCCTCTGACTACCTTCATGTCTCTGTGGACCGGTACCTATAGAAGACCTGGACAATGCATAATTTAAGACTTTCTCTTACAGTAGGATATTGATGTTGTAAGGTGGCGTGATCCACAACAGTATCTTCCATTGTCTGCTCATGGTTGGCCATGACTCACATTTAAAAAAAATAATAAATAAAAGATAAAAAAAAAAAAAAAAAAAAAAAAAAACATTACTGTGGTCTTGAACACTTCCACTGAGTCCAGTTGCTGTTTAAGTGTTCAGTGAAATGTTTGCTTTTCACTTATATCCACAGTTTAAAAGCACCTGGATGTGCAAACCAGTGGCAATCACTACAGCGCATGTTTGCCCCTGAATACGCTCGGTGATTATCTGGTGAGATTTTCGTAGTGAGCCAAACAAACTGGTTGAAAGCTTAGGTGATGGAGTGCTGTGCCCCTAATGGGTTCTCAAGTGGGAATATTTTTCAAAAAGCTGCTCTCTGCATCTGGTGTTTTCTATTAAACTATTCAGCAAGTAAATCCTCCACAGAATGGGCAGTCCAAAGATCCCACAGCAGATGTGCTGCGGCCTCCATCAGACAACACTTCGAAACTTAACCTGCGCGGTGTACAAAGCTGGGTGCGTTTCAAAAGGGAGGAGGAAAGAGCAAAGAATGGGGAAAAAAAAATGAAGACTCACCCTTTATCCTCAAGCTCTCAGGGATCCCATCCTGCAGAGACAGAGAAAAAGCAGAAGAGATCACAGTTTGAATAAAGCACCAGAGAGCTGTTTCTGATTAGGTGAGGGATTGAAATCCTCAGTTATTTCACAAAAAGATGTTTTTCTACAAAGCTTAACACACCACAAAACTTCACTGGGAATGTCTCTGTGATCAGCTCATGTTGGCCGATGACATCCTGGTCTCGAGTTATCACTAAAACTGTAACAACATACCCCGTATGATGTAGTGTTGTCTGTTTGAATGATACCCAATGATGCAGGGATGAGTTCAGCATTAATGTGTTATGTTAAATGGTTGTTTGTCACACTTAATGCACACAAATTAAACTTTTAACTGGTTACTACACGCATGTCCTGTGTGACTAACTGATGTATGTCATGGATTTTTGAATCTCTTTATTTTGCTCACAATTTTGGTCTTTCACAGATCTCTGAGTTATACCCTATAGTTCTCCAGAGCTCCTCCTGTAACACACTGTTATCTAACTTGGTCTTATTCATGTAACTCAGGAAGTGTAAGCAGGGCCGTCAGGTTATCCACATTACTGCGATACCAAATGTTGACATGAGCTCAGGCGTAATGTTCCTTTAACTTCCATTTTTCCACAAGCTATGTGTTCTCCACTGCGTTACACAATCTGTACACAAGGAGAAATATGTGCAGCCACTCTGTTCTTCAAATCAAACATTACTTAATCATCTTGGGAACATTTTTGTTCTAAAGGAAAAAAAAGCAGCATATTAACAAAAGGCAATATGAAAATCTGGACCACAGAGGCCCTGGGAAACAGGAAGTACTTTAAATTTAAGGGCTCATTCCAACCCATTATCCAGCTGTCTTGGTGCGACTGCTGCTCCCAGCACAGAGTCAGAGAGCAGCCTCTTGAGATGGTTCAGTATATTCATCGCCCACAGAGAGGAGTGGCTTCAGTTTTCTCCCCAGCTGCCAAACAGACCTATTCAAGTATCAGACATTAATGCTGAGATTCACTGCTTTACAGCTTGTTTTTCAAGTAAGCCCTATTTTTCTTTTCAGCATCTATCATTTACTTATTGCATGGATAAACTGATTAAAGATGAAATCCAGTCATGCGGTGCGGTTTGGCAGCACTTTAATCTCAAAAATGAAGATTAACCCTTTAAGACATTAACCGTTTTTGATGGGCTCCTCACTCTCCTGTGTTTATTTTGTTTTCTACCCTACTGAAGCACTCAGCATCAAGCGTAATACATCATTTGATTCAGGAGAACCTTTTAAGTCTTATAATGGATGAAAATGTCTGTAAATATGGGTATTTTTTTCGCTTTGGGCAAAGACAAAACCGCAGGAAGTTTTTTGTCTTCATTATAAAGTTGATCTGAGATGTTTTAGACTTCCAGAGGAATATTTGTCACCAATAAAATAATGCGTAATGCCTCTTCTGTTGAGTACCATCATGTTTGGTTTTGTGTTGTGCTGGTCCAAATTACATATAAATCAGTTTGTTTTTACCAGCCGGTTTTCATTAACATATCCCCCATCATACTTTCCGTTCCTCTCCTTCCGTATTGAAATCCTCCCTCCCAAAAAAACATGTTTACACCATGAAACACTAGCTGCATCTCTGGTCGGGCTCAATCAAACAATCACACTTACTTTGAGGGTTAAGTTGTATGTGAGGTTGGCTGATGGTTGTATAAACACCCATCACAATCAATGCATAACCAGCAGAGACATGTTAACCTACAAAGAGGACTGGAGTCTGGTGGTGCTAGCTCTGCTAATGGTAGATGAACACACTACTAATCTGGCATCATTTATGATCATGGTCAAAATTATTCCTTCACTCACAGCAAACCTAAAAATAACTGGACTTTACCTTTAAAATAATCAGATCAGTTACTAAAGGTAGAAAATCCTATGGACATATGTGTGTCACCGATCAAATACCCATCATCCTGGAGTATATAGACTTTAAATCACTGACATTTAATACATGGATAGTGAAGCTGCTTGTAGTGAAGCTGTTATCAGGACAACTACTCTGAGTGCCGCTCTCCACAAACCATGAATACGAAAGAAAGATGCATAAATATTTGATTTCTCTACAGTGGAATCTGCATGGCTCATCCCTCTTGTTCGTGGATTGAAAATGCAGACTCTCTTTCTACCAGCTTCTGCACTGTGCTGTTATGAAGAGGATGCATTATGCAACAGGTCCACAGTCAATAAAGAACGCTGGTCCCCGGCTGCCTGCTGAAAATAGAGGATTACCCAATTCCTGGTTTGCACACAAGAGCTGCATGCTGTATGTTTTCTTTCTAAGATATGCTCACTGGATTCTAGGAAAGTCAATAGATAATACAGGAGGTTAAGGTAATTATACCATAAGATCTGATTGGTTAATAATTCCTCATGACTATAAAATAATTCAGATCACTTAGCTTCTTCTGACTGCTGTGGTCTGCATCATTGTTGCACATAGAGTTGTGCTCATATTGTCATGCCTGTACTTTCATTATGACTCTATTGAGTTGGTTCATTTGCATTAATAACTGCTGTTGCTAATGAGACCCTTATCAGAGGCAAGAACACCCACATGAGCAATTACAGACTTTTAACAAGTCCTGAGCTGACCGTAGAGATTTTCTGAGGCAACCAGGCTGCTGTTTAATACAAGTTTTATTGTTTATGAAATGCAGCTCAAAAGAAAAAGAAATATTCAATTAAACTTGAGAAGTAGCTTACTTGAAGACAGAACTTCCTTCGACATGTTAAAGACACTTCAGGAAACATTTTTTTTTTCTGTGAAATAAAAACTAAATTGAACTAATAATAACTCACTAACTCCTTAGGAAATCAATACAGGGCTTTGTAGCAGTGCAATTGGCAGCTCTCTCTCCCAGTTACTTATGTGTGCATTAACCTGATTTACTGTACTGGCTTGATTATAAGACTTTTTTGTTTCTTTTTCATCAATATACATCTAAAAAAACAGGTTGGCAGTTAAATGCAAACATTATGTTCAATGGTGGACAATGTAACTTATCTGTAAACTTCATAACTGATCCTAACTGTCACTCATCGCTACCTCTACAGCACTAAGGGGTTGAGATATGGTGATCGTAGAGGCGCAGCACAAAGTAGGACAGTAGTTACCTGACAATTGATGCTTTTCCTTCGAAACCGTATTGAATGTAGCAGAGATATCATAAATCTTTTAAACTGTCAACATATACTAAATCCTCGAGGGTTCAGAGATTGATAGTGATACCATTATTGAGACTTTGTAATGATCCAAGTCGCTCGGTATCGTCAAAACCTCACAATGTAACACACTATTAATTATGAGGGTCACAACTCCATTTCCAGTAATGAGTACAAGTGATGTAAATACCCAGATCATTCATTTGAGTACCGTCTAATATTTGCTAAATGATCATTTGTGCATCAGTTGCATTGATTTGAGGAAAAATGGCTCCAAAATGAATTGTAATGTCAAATCATTCCTTAAGACGTGTCAATAAAACATTACAAGATGCTTTAAAAGTGCATTTCTGCAGAATATTTGACATCAGTCCCTCTTATTATAAATAAAGCTGGGGGGATAGCAGTACGGGGGTATGTTGCTTTGGAGCATCTGTGCAATTTGGCTCCAGACACTGTAGATTTGTGATGGCACAAATGGTTTGCTGAAATGTGCCAGTATCTTTGTCCTGCCTCAACATCAACTATAATCTGAGTTTACTTTTTAATTTGAAACAGTAACTTTTCTGAGTTCTTGCCAAGAAACATAAACTGAGTTCCTAATCATGCTGGGGTTAAAAAAAAAAAAAAAAAAAAGTGCCCCCAGTTGAGAGGTTTCCAAAAACGAGCGACCTAGTGGGCCAAGCCAGGAAAAACACCTGTGGATCAGTGACATTCTACATATCCCTACCCTCTGGAAGAGTTGACATTCAGAACTGCACTACAGGTAGGGGAGATATTAAATGGGACTTATTTGCATATGGCAGTCAGTGTTCACACTTCATTTGTTTGGAGAGACTGATTTCCCCCTGGGCTGCTAGCAGGCCTGTCTCTGCTGCCCTGAGACTCTGGGGATGGTGAGGCACCCAGCTGTACAACCAGTGGTCTACAGCCTGTGTCACAGCTAACTGGCTGACCGCCCACACCTCCCTGTCTCCTTCTCTTCCTGGCTTTATCTCACAACCTCTCCTCCCTCCTCCACCCATACCACCCTCCTGCTTCTCATCTCCTTCTCCCACTTCAGATCTGACATCTCTCACTCCTCCACACCATCAACCTCCAAGTACACTTCAACTCGCAACATAAAACTGCAAATTGCAACGCACCAGCATGACGAGGGAGAAGAACATACAGTACGGTAAAATGCTCCAACAGGATTCATCTTTTAGATGCTGTTTAGATAAACAGTAGAAGATAAAAACAACACACACAGATTTCACATTAACCCTAAAGTGAAGAAAAAACTGGCAAAGAAATGCTGAATCTGGTTCAACTTTCACAACAGCAAATTACAACGTTTATTTTTTTTTTTTAGGAAGATAAAATGAAAAGGAGAATATGATGGACAGCAAGAAAATAAACTAACAGATGCTCAAAAGTTACCTATGACAGTAGAGCTTGAAGAATATCAGACTGGTCTTTGGGAAAGGGACCTACTTTGGATTAAAAAAAAAACTGAGATGAAAAGTGAGAGACTGTTAATTAAGAGGTGTGTGCATGGTTGCTTATCTACATGTGTGTGCAGATGTTTCTAGAGAGTCCACTGGCCCATGACCCCATCATGTCAGAGTAAAACCATTGCAAATGAACGCTTTGTTAAGGAATAGTATCAGCTAGTATCATAAAAATATATATATATATATTTCTGCTGCTTTCATCTGACACTTGCTGCGTTTCTGTTACACTTTTTCGCAAAAATAAAAGCAATATTTCCAAAGTTTGGATAAAGAACAATTGAGCCTTGCAGGTTTTTTCATTACAACTAGAATTGCGCACAACTTGAGTAAAATCTTGTCCCGTGAGATTCATTTTGCAGGATGTGGAAGAAGAAAGGAGGACTGTAAACTAACGGTAACCATGGATATCCTAAACATTTTAAGAGCCGAGGGTGTTAAAATTTTGTAACATCCATCCAGACCTTGCAATGATGGCCAATGCCGATTCGTGAACACTTGTGTTTTTATCCACTGGTCACTGACCAGAGCCTGTATGTGTGACATTGGTCACATACCAGGGAATTCTGGGAAAGGATTGTGGCCGAGAAGGTGAGGGAGGTGTGTCTGTTATTTACTCCCAGCGAGGTGTTTTTTTGCGAAAAAGGTGTTTCCATTGCACTTTTGGGATAAACTTCAATATTGAAACTTCTAAAAAAAACACCTCATGAGGGCCTAAAAACTTTTTTTATTGACATTGAGAGGTTTTTCAAAATTTTAGTCTTTCCATTTCCATTTTTTATTGTGATATTTAGGTTTTGCACAATTCTAGGTGTAATGGAAACACATCTACTGTGACAAACTGAAGTAAAATGCCAAAGATTACCATACGGTCACATACAATGTGATGTTTCCACACAGATGTGTAGCGCTGTCTGGAACCATCTGATATCTCCACCATCACAGCCTACTGTATGGCAGTTAAGAAGAGCTTTACTGGGACACTGATAGGTGCAAGAAAAATACACAGCAGTAGGTACCCCTTTCTTGTGACCAGGACAAAGAACCTCCAGCTTCCCCCAAGTCAGTTATCGATTGATGTCATGAATTGAGGACTTTTCTAGATTGCATCAGCACTCCACAAGATTTATTAACCAATAACACACCCTTGTTTTCCTTTAAATTTACTGTTATGACCTAATGGGGAAGAAAAGTTTTAGAGGGACGCTGTAAGGAATCGACAGTGTTTTTCCAGGATAAAGATTCAGTTTCCCATGAGCCCTTTCACCCACTATCGTGAAGACATGAGTCTTGCCAAAACATGCATTTGTTTTGGATGTAAATGATTTCACCTGTTTTTTCTAACACTTTTCTAACACTTCTAAAACTACTTTTGTACTTTTCTTTTATGGGCTGACTTTAAGGTAACAACAAAGGTAGTTTGTACACAAACAGAATAACTAATAATTATAAGTGGGAATACTATTCCTAAATAATTTGATGAGCTCTTGTTAGGATAACATGATCGTTCTGCATACTGTGCAACAAAAATGCAAGCACCAAACTGTTTGGTTGAACTGGTTTTTGGTGCATTTCTAACATTCTCACTTATGAGTTGAAATGTCAAGTGGTCTTTCTAAATAAGGATGCAGTAAGAGGAAGCTTGTAAGGGGGACTGAGAGTCTGTGGAGCAGGTTTTTTTTGTCTCAATGCTGACAGGATGGGTTGCATTATGAAAAATTAGTAGAAACAAAACAACAAACTAAAATTTTTTTTAAAAAATAGGAGAATGTTTAGTGCCTCATTGTTTATGACCCAACAGCTGGATGATGGCTTACAGTTGTTCATAAGTTTGTAGACATCAGATTAGTCTTCAGTCTTTAAGTCTTTACTACACAGAGGATGCAGATCAAAACATTGCCCTGATTGAATATTGTTTTGAGAGCTTAAAGAGAACTCTGTTTCAGTGTCTCTTTTCATTATTTGAGGGTTTGTATTTTCCTCTAGTCCTGTACCCCACTGGAGCTGTACTCCATGCTTCATTTACCCACACTGAAACAGACCCGGTCTCTGGTGTTATTTATTTTTTTATTAAACCGTGACTTTTAGCTTTGTTACCAATATTACAGTAGAACACAGAGAAGCATGCAGTCGAACAGAGCAGGAAAAACACAGGTAGCTGTTAGTGGAGCCACTGACATCTTGTTATTGTTATAGCAGATTGGCTCCATACAGCGTCTGCCTCTTCAAACCCCTGTGGAGACAGCACAGAAGCTGGTTACCTCAGCCTCGGGCTAGCTGCCATTTGAAAGTAGACAGCTCATCAAGATGAGTGACAAGGGTTGGGGCTCAAACTGACCAGCTGAAGAGGAGGAAGGGTGGAAATAATACAGATACAAGTTACATTCAAGCCAAACCCTGTGGCTTTATCAGAAGAAACTGCGTGTCCTGCTGCTTCTTTTGACTACTATAATTTATCCTTGTTATTTCTCCCACTTCGTGTCTGTGTATCTCAATCTCATTTGCCCATCCCCCCCTCCTACTCGTCCACTCTGCTTATCCCCTGTTAATCTAGATTTGCCATGTGGCCGAGCCAGCGCGGGATGGATGGGTTTTTGCACACAGTTGTCCTTGCCTCCATTTTGTTTGTCCTGACATAACAGCTTGATGTCGGAGAGACAAACTCTCCGAGATTGCTTTTGTCCCTCGTGTCAAGCGAGGCCAGTTAAAAGCTGACAAATTTCACAAATCACACATTGAGTCTCTTTATTACTGCTGTGAGCTTCAGGGATATGTGACTGTATAAAATAAAATCTAACTACCACTTTGAGAGTAATCCCCTTTGATATATATATAAAAAAAAAATGAAGGTTTTGGTGGCCTGGATCTGTGTCCTATTCCTGACCCCATGTTGAGGATTGCACCATGACTATTTGAAACAACACCAAGGGAATTATGGGTAGAGCATGTGACCTGCTGTTTATGGCCGAGTGACTCCTGATGATTGAAGTCTCTGTGAGGGAAGCTTAAGAGGTCACATGTGATCCTGTTACCCCTGTCAAACTCTGTCCTTCAAATCAAGAGAAAAGGCAAAGCATTAACACGACCTCCGAGATCTGACAGCATGGCAACGGAGAGCTCAAAAGATTGTCAGTTCATTTCCCTAAAGTGCTAGATTTTAGAAATTGTAGTACGAACATTTTTATTCTTTGATGTTTGAGTCAATTTTATTATCCTTTGGTACCAGTGAGGTTAAAGAAACATTTGGTTGGAGGAAAAAACACAAGTCACCGAAACTTCTCCAGCTTTGTCCACTCTCTCTTTACTGCTGATGTGTGTTACTGTCAAGAGTATTCTTGAAACATTGTTTTTTGTTTTGTTTTTTGATTTTATCCTACAATTGTACTTGCCAGTATCAGAAACTACAATTCATGCCAAGACTGATGTTGATACTCTCAGTTTATTAAGACGAACCTGATTGTTTAGAACAAGCCAAATCTGAATGTTATTAAAAAAATCTGATGTAAACTTTTTTTAACAGTAATTTTATCTATCTAGAGACTCTGATGACCTTCTAACCTTTAGAAATTACAAGAGAATGACCCGATACCTGCTCTCATATTTGATGTGTCTCTTCTTCTCTCTCTGGATATCTCATTTTGAAAAATCTCTTCTTTAACACTGCTCACTCAGCTGTATTGACAAGTGGATGACCCAAGCGTCTCTGCAATCTAGCCAAGGGCGGAGAAAAATTCTCAAAGCAACAAAAGGCCGTTGACACATCTTAGAAAAGGGCTGGTGATGTGGCCGTTTTCCACCAAAGGGCTGCAAATTTCCCGTGCCTGTTTTTGACAGGCGGATAGATGAGCAGGGTTTACCTCTGTCCTCTCACAGGATGGATTGTAATGGTATGCAGATGCTGTAATGACATTCCTCTGCAATGTAATCAAAGCGGCTGGCACATTAATTTCATTGGAGTGGAAAAGCGCATACATCATTTTTGTAGCTTCTTGTCAGGTTCCTGCTACATGTGGATATACATTACTTTAATTATTAAAGTCATTCTTCTTCCAAAACAGGGTCGTAAAAAGAGAGGGAGGCAAAAAATAGTTGGTTTAACAAGAGATAACTCACTGTTGGTACAAAAGATGTGTACAACCTTCAAAATGCACTGTCATATGATGAAAAACTACACTAAAAAGGTATTGTAGCTTGATTCATTCAGAGCAAAACATGAGCATGGAAACCAAAAACTATGCAAGAGAAGAAAAAGTTTGAAGTGAGAGTTAAAAAAAAAAAACCCAAAAAGCTATAACGCAACTTTTAATGAAACACAAAGATAACCAAGTCTATGATTTCAGCACCAGATGTACTTGTTTTTAGCTAATTACATCTTTATAGAAAATTGTGCAAAGCAGCTAATTTGTTTTATAGTTTGTGAGACATAAGTATAATCTAAGGAACAATTAAGCCAAATCATAAAAGAAACTTTCTTTTTTTTCCCCTTTATTTGCCAAAAAAAAAAAAACTGGATTAAAGCCATGGCGATATTACCAAGTTCCTTTTGTTTGGGCAGCATTTTATCCTCAGGTGTTGGAAAAAGGAACATTCAAAGTGATGAAAGCATCTCTGACCACTGCTGCATGACTAAGTCAGGGAATCTACAGAACTGCAGCTCTTGTAGGGTGTTCCCAGTCAGCAATGGTCAGTAGCTTCCAAAAAAGGATCCAAGGAAGGAAAACCAGTGAACCAAGGACATGGGCGTGGGGGGGGGGGGCAATGATATACATGAGGAGAGAAAGTTGGCCTGTGTCTTGATCCGGATGAAGAGCTGTCAGAGCAGTTCATCACATTCAGTGGTGGCCAAAATTATTTAAACACTTGGCATATTTAAGAGGTTTCAGTTTTTTGAATTTGCCAATAAAATACCTATAAAACAAATGAAACATTAACAAATTCATCATTATGCTCTATATACCATAGAATAGAGCCATCATAAGGAGATTTAGGTCATTTTCCTTTGTCATAAAAAGGAACATTGAAAATGATGGACTGGACCCCTTATAGTCCAGACCTCAACCTCATCCAGCAGATTTGGTCGGGTTGTGAAATAAAGAGGACAGATCTATTGTTAATTCAAAGGAAAGTTTTTGGCTTGATTTGCACAAAACATGGGATAACATTGGTGTTGAAGTTCTCAGGAAATATACTGACACTATGCCAGAGACGAGCTGCTGTAACTGATGCAAAAGGTGGACAAACCAAATATTAAAGTTCAAAGGAGATAAAAACAGAAGGAGTCACTTTATTTTATGTGTTGTGCTCAGAGCCACCATCTGCATGTTTCATGATCATGATTTAGAGACAAAAAGGTCAATACTTCCAGGTGTCTCAGCTGTTCTGATCATTTCTGCACCTACTGTACCTTTTACACAAGACAACCCAAAGCAGCGCCATGGCAGAATTTTGCTATAACTGCACTTTTGCACTCATGCGCTGTTGTGGTATTTGTGTCTCAGTGTGTGATTTTAAATGAAGCACATCTTGTAAACACACAGCAGGAGCACTCAATGCACACACTGTACTTCTCGACTGTCCTTCATGATTTACACCGCCACCATCTGCCCACCATAGAAAAAACAACATTGTCCCACCATTAAGCCTTTGTGTGTTGTTGATGCGAAGAAACTGGAGCATTAATATCCTGCTGTGATATACCAGCATGTAAGAACCTACAGTTTGTTGTGTAAGGGGCTGCAGAGCCACAGACTGAACCTTAAAGGGGTACAATGTGTATGTGGGCATCAGAACTGGACCATGAAGCATTGAGGGAAGATGACCTGGAGAAACAACAAATACAAGGTGTTGATTTTGCCTCTAGACCTCAATCCAGCTAAGCGCTTGTGTCCTTGGTAGATATGACAGCACACCTTTAGAAGTTTAAGAGGCAAGGGAGGCTGCCTGATACTAGGTAGGTGGTCATAAATCTAAATCTGGATCTTCCAGATGTTTTGTGGCTTTGAACTACTCTGCATTTTATCCAAAAGTCTCTGAATTGTAATGTTTATAAGCAAAAACTACTTCTCAATACGGTATACTCCAGCATAGCACTATCTTTTATAGTTTGATCCTAGTTATGATAATAAAAATTAAGAAACTTTGGTGGTATAATTTAATCTACTTTCTAAGTCCTACATAAAATAATAAAACTTCAGAGACAGGACACATGTATCAGAAACACTTGCTGAGACACAAACACCTAATCCATCCCCAAAATCCAACACCTAAAAGGTGGAAAGACACCCGTTATCCTTCAGACTTCAGAGCTCCTGCTTTACAAGGTGAAACTGTGAGAAACTGAAATCTTGTGATACTTATTTTCTCTTGCCTCAGCTTAGCTCAGGTTATGTAGGATCTGGAGCTTGGTTGCAAAGTATTGACAAAACAATGGTGCAATGCCACACTGCACAGAGAGATAAGGTTAATAAAAAAAGGCATCTATTCCTTTAAAACTGAAATCCAACACTATCCAGACAGGGGAGCGGGCTGAATCGTTTGCCTCACTCTCTGTATAAAGCATCCCGGCCTGGCAGAAGTGCTATCTCTGCAGTTTACAGGGATCACATTACAGGATTTTTGGATATTGAACTTTAAATCTCTTAACTTCCTTAGCACACACACACAATTTCCAAGGTGGCTGTGACTAAAAGGAAGCAGAGCTCTTGTATAGCTGATACCTGCAGTCTGTGCATTTAGAAAGCATCTCTGTGATTAAATCTTGTCCGTGAGGTCAGAATGTGTTTGACCATTGTGTCCCTTTAACAGCTTTGCATCGCCCCTGGCTCCACTACAAACTCTGATACCGTCCAATGACATTCCCACCATCTGTTCCCTCTGTATTCATCTTTCAACTCACCAACCCTTTGGTACCCCTCTCTCTGTGTTTGCCTTTCATTGCTTAGCCAAAGTGACTGAAAGTGACAGAAACACATGTAAAGCCTATACTCGGTCTGAAGATGACAGATTTCCTCAGAGTGAAAGTGTTTTGTTTTATTTTTTCCACTTAACTACATTTTCACTGCTAATTACTATCTTGTGTTTACCAGAAAAAGAATTTGAGTGGGGGCTTGTGGGAAATGTATACTGAAGGACCACATTTTGACAAACGCCCCTTGACAAAACACATTGCTGTCCTCAAGTCCCTCATCTGCCAAAACAGATAATTTCTTCGCCAGTCGGGCTCTAATTGAACCATCTCTGCTGCTGTGGGTGTTTTGGAAACCAATCATAGTGTGGTGCTAGTTTAGAGAAGGACAAATGTATCTAGTTCCTTAAGAAGCATAGGGAGGGATTAATGGAAGAGTCAGATTTTGCTCATTGAACTTTTCCTGCATTGCAGGATAAATAAGCATTAAGTCACATATTTTGCATTAAATGATCAGCTAATACGGCGTGCAGTCGTCTTAAATTCATTCAAAGCCTGTTTTCATCTTTGCACAGTTGTGCATGCACGAATCTGATGTAGTCTTTCAAAAAACAGTCCCCTGGCACAGGCAGAAGCGTAATGATTCATCAGGGTTTTTTTTTTCTTTTTTTTTTGCAATGGGCAGAAAAACAGCAACAAAAGGAGAGTCATCTGAAGCAGGAACAAAGTGGCACTGTAATTAGTTTCATACTTGGCAAAAAGCACGTAGCGTTTCTTGTTACAGGCAGCAAATGAAAAAAGACAGGGATCAATACCTTGTGTCGAAATCTCACTACTGGTCGATAGGGCGGCGACCTGAATCCCTCCTTGTTGGGCGTCCCGTTGGCACCGAGCACAGCGAGCCCCAGCAGTAAAGTTGCCGCCGACCACCATCTGGCTGTCTTCATTGGTCTTCTCCTGTCAAAAACCAAACAAGAATGGTGAGCGCTCTCCTCCAAGACGCCACGAGTTCAATACCCGCCGGCCAAGACAATACATCAAGTCCACCGTAATTAGTGCAGACAATGGGATCTGCAAAACTGTCGCTGGATTAAACTAAAGCTATCAATACGTACCCCACACTCGGATGAGAGATTAGATCTCTTTTTGGATCAATTAAGGGGAAACAGACGTCATGAGAAAAATCAAGATAAAGAAGAGACGGTGCGATATATTAAGGCAATTAAAGCGAGGGCTCTGGATTAATTAGTGCCTGAGTCAAGCAACTGTGATGTAGCAGCTAGATAATATCTTTAACAGTTCCCTCACACACTCGTAGAGCTGCAGCGCTAATATTTCTCCAAAGAAACAACAGTTTTCAGTCTACCACTATTAAAAGCAGATTTTAAATAATTCATCACGCTTCATAAAAAAAAACAGTTTGACCCCTGCATAGCAGAAATTACATAAAATGGTGTTTGTGAGGGAAACGCATGGTGGTGTTCAAGTAGCCAGTAATAAAAAAGGAAATACAGAGGACAGGATGTGTGTTAGCCAGGATTAACACACACACATATGAACATGAGCTTTGTGATAAAATCTTCTATGCCTTTGTTCCTCCAGTCTTTATCTGCCCTTGCTTCTTTGTGCAGCACATTGCAGAGTCCTCTTTGTTAGTAACACAGAAACAGCTGATAGACACAAATGTGACTCAGCTTGACTTGTTGGAGAACACAGAACTGTACTTTCTAAGACGTCTCGAGCCACCAGTGTCGACTCCAGCTGAGAGAGATGACTGACAGCAGGATGGCGACCCTGCTTTTCTGTTCTTCTGCAGTGACACTGAGTCGGACGTCAGTTGCCCTGTGGTGGAACCTCAGCAGGCCCACATGCTTTTCACTGGAGGTCAGGAGGTCGTACTGGAAAAGCAACGAGTCACTTTGATGTGTTGGACAAAAAGAGAAGATGAAAAGTGTATTTTGTGACTTTCTGATCTTTGGATGCTCTTTGAACTGTACAACACTCAGATATCCTTCACAGCCTTGTGTAAAATCTACTTTTTTGACAGCAGGTTCCCATTAAATACTACATCAAACTTCTGAGATGTCTTACTCACAAATAAAATTTGCCAATAAATCTTCGTCCTGATCTGTGAGATACAAGTATAGGTATGTGGGGGCAAAATATTGATGTTTTAATGAAATAAGGAGCTTGTAATAGCTTTCTGAGCCAATTTGACTTTCTGTGTCACTTCGTAACAACCCCACAGGGTGGCGCCATATTGGATCGTATCATGAGTTACCCAGCGATTCCCACCCCTACACCTTAACCTTACAAAGTCATCTTAACCTTCATCATGACCAAAGATAACATTTTATGTTAACTTTGTGTTGATTTTAAAGAAAACAGATATTAGAGGATACATCTTGATGAAATGTCTTGGTTTTTCACATTCTCTGCTGAAAATATATTTTTGTTTGCATACTGTATTTGGTTCTTGTTCATGAAAATATATCAACTTTTATTCATGAAAACAAAGACCAACGGCTTGTATTTGCATTTAATCTTTTTGTTACTCAAATTGTCAGACACCTTCAACTTGAAAATAACATTTTTAAGTATTGGTTTCTTTTTACACTGCAGGGCAACTTTAATATTTCCTTCTACCTCACAAATTATATCACCCACCAGACCACTCATTTTCTCTTTGTGAATTTACAAAAACATTACTGTCATTTTTTTTTTTTTTTTTTTGCAAGAAAGGAACAAACCAGCTAATTAAAGTGAGTATCGAATGAAATGGATGAAAAAAAAAAACCTTAAAAAAAACGAATGCACAAGTTAAAAGGAAAAAGCTAACATTATCCTGCTGCTCTGAGCCTTGGTCCTCTGATTATTTTCCTTTGCGGAAAAGCTTTTAGCCATTGCAGATGAAAAGTCGTGTTCTGCCTGTCCCTCACTCCTCAGTGTCAAGTGTAGCAGGAAGGGGGCACTGTGTGTGCCTCAATCATCCAGAGGGCAGGAAGCTTTTACTCCAAAGTAAAGTCAAGACACTCAAAAGATATTTGAACATGATGAAGTAATTGTAAAACTGCTGGTAATGATCAACAGCCAGACATATCATGCTCATTTTGTGCTATGGGGCACTAAAAAACTTATTTACTGCCTCTGTAATGTGATCACATCCATTCTTTATGCATTTCTTAAGTCCCCAGATCTAGGTAGGACCCCTGCCTGCAGCTGCTGCTGCTGCTTTACTTCTGTGTTAACGCAGTATTTCAGCCACACTTGGTGGATTAGCATATTCGCTAGCACAATCAATCAACTTCTGTGCAGCGTCCCAGTGTTAAATGGGTTATTAATGGACTAACTTTTTCAGGATGCTGTGTCAGAGACAGAGACATGCACAGTCTCCAAGAGTGCAACTGTGTCATTCAGCGGAGCTCCTCACAGAATTTAACCAATTCTGAGAAGCAGCTAATGTGAAACTCACAATAAACCTTCTGTTTCTAGCAGCTACTGAATTATTGATCATCTTTCTAGGAGCTCTGAATACCGTTTGAAGTGCTAACTGGGCTTTTCTTTAATAAATAAAAGAGTCTTTACTGTGGATTGAATGCACATTTAAATTGCTCGTGTTCCTCTCAAGACATCACACAATATATTTGTGTCCAGTGGTGGGTTAATTTTCTTGTCATCGAGTCTATTTTCCTTTTCATTTTGTGCACCATTACAGAGCTCTGGCACGGTGACAGACTGTGTATATCAAAGGGCAGGAAGCTCAGACTGAAGGCAGACTTTGATTTAAATTCCACTTCTAATGCAAAAGTAAATATTAGCTACAAGCACTCAGTTGGTACAACGCAAAAAAAGTGTTTGTTTTTTTTATATTTAGGCCTCACATATATCATTGAGGATACATTTAATATTACCAATCAGTTTTGGTAAAAAAAAATAAAGTCTCAAAAATGACCATCAAGGGGGCGCCAGTTTGGTCTAGCGGTTTTAGCAGGCACCTCATATACAAATGCTACAGTCCTTGTACCCCTGGACTTTTTGATTCTCATTTTGGCCTTAAAAGAGTCAGAGATCATGTCGAGTGAGCTCAACTTCTCTTCTTTCTGGAACTGTTTGCATTTTTTCTCTTGTCCTAATAGTTCAACAGTTACGGTAATGAAAGCAGCTTGCATTATTTATTGCCTGTGATTGGAATGTCATTGCACGTGGATTCCTCTGCAGTACCGTAATACCCCAGATATTGACATAAAATTTGTCTTGTCTTCTTTAAGGAGCCATTGAATTTTTACGCTAGCCAAAATGTTTGAGGAGTTACGGTAATTTAAAGAGCACTTGGAAAATGGGAGCACCAGCGCTCCAGCGGGTTTTAAAGCATTAACCAACAGAACATGGCAAATATTTGCATGCACATGTTCACTGATGTACACAGATGATGTCAGCTTTTGTTATGCATGCTGAGTGCTTGTTTTTGATAGTTGTCTGTCTCTCATAGGATTAAACCCCCTCAAGTGGCCTCATCTTCATCTTCTATACTGCTTATCCGATTCAGGGTTGCAGGTGGCTGGAGCCTATCCCAGCTGGCTTAGGGTGAGAGGTGGGGTACACCCTGGACTGGCTGCTAGTCAATCACAGGGCTGACACATGGAGACAGACAACCTTTCACGCACACGCTCACACCTACGGGCAATTTAGAATCACAAATGGACGTAGTGAGCATGTATTTGGACGAAACTGGAGTACCTAGAGAGAAGCCAAACATGCACAGGGAGAACATACTCCACACAGAAAGGAACACCATGCCCGAACCAGGATTTCACCCATCTTTCCATTTGAAAGTTGGTGAATCACTAAACTTTACATCAACAGGGGTATTTGTTAATTTTTTAAAACTTATATTTATTACACACATTATATCATCAGCAAAATAACTTTTTCATAATTTTTACTATTGTCTGGTTGTAATAGGGTATTCCAGCCAGACAGTGGCTGTAGTGCGTCCTGAAGCTGTTTGCTAACCAGTGGCGCTAAAGTGTAAACAAACACGGCACACTGCTGCATCATGGATACACTTATGTATCTTAACAACACAGACATTGTTTGAAACATTCCTTAAAACTAAATATTCTGATTGGCAGTCGCTGGTCCAAGTGAGTGAGTAATGAGCCAGAGAACTTGCGCTGCAGAAACTTTACCTAGCCCTGGGCCATCAGGTCATGCTGAACCCTGTCCACCACTCTTCACAGTTTGTGTTAATCTTCAGCTGCTCTATCCATGAAAAGAAAACACTTCTGGAAAAATAAACTCTAATCAAAACAATTCAAGGAAAATCTGAATGCTGTGTTTTACACTTGATGAATTATAGCCAAAGCTTATATAAGAATCCTGTCTCATAAACCTGCAACTCAGAGTATTATTATTTGTTTTTAATGAAGAATAAAGAATTTTATTTCTCTCGACACATTTATTTTGTTTTTCTAGAGGGGGAATTTGTGTCACTCAGTTTTGGAAGGAACTCTGCTGGAATCAAATAGAAGGTAAATAACTCTGATGTCCCCTCCAGCAAAACAATACTGTTTATAATGCTACACTGGTGGAAAAAACGGCCAAATAATGATTCAAAATGAAAAATAAGGATTTATCGTGACAGTGTTTTGCGCACATGGACCTCGAGCTGACTTGAACACTTGTGTGAGCATGTTATATTTTTGTGTACACGAGCTTGTGTGTGTGAAGAGGAAAAGTGTGTAGCTGAGTAAATACTCCAAAGTCTGATTTATTTGCCTTGAAAGCACAAGAGGCAGAAACAGCCCGGAAGTTTTCCCTGGACCCCTCCGGGAGTGCCATCATAACTTTGGCATGGGGTTTTTAAATTCCCCCGAAGCACGTCTAAGCTTTGGCATTGACTTTCAAATGAAGACTACCTATTTCCCACTATGTACACAATGCATCATGCTTTGACAACTCACAGCCGTGCTCCTCTAACACCCCCCTAAACACACACACACACACACACACACACACACACACACACACACACACACACACACACACACACACATACACACACACACACACTCCCACCCATCTGTCTCATTCAGCAGATTTTTGCCATTCAGTGCACAGGGTTAGCATAACAATAGAAATGTCCATATAGCCTGTCAAGCAGATACTGTGTGTGTGTGTACCAGCTGACTGCTACACACTCAGTGCTCTCTGGGTTTGTATGCACACAGTGCAATTTACCATCAGCTGTCATGCATGTTTGGAGAGTCATAAGTCTGGAAAATAGGAACACATTATGAAAAATGCCATACACTTTCCTGACACTATGCATGATTCCCTCTTGACTACTCACCAGCTTGGACTAATTCTGACTTATAGCTGATAAGTCTTTAATTTACAGCTTTCTAATTACAGTCAGCTTGTCTCCAGCGTAATTAAACTAAGCCCAAGAGAAATCAGGAATGCTGGATATGGCTGATGGGCTTTTGGTAGTCTTTTCTCTTCCTCAATGGACAGTACGGTACAGTATGAGCTCATTTTCAAAACAACACTGGAAACTTATACAGCGCTTACCATAATTCAAACAACATATGGCTCAAGATAATAAAAAAAAAAAAAAAAATGTCAGCCTTAAAGCAAAGGGCAGGGAACCCCACAGCAGTGTTAAAATATTTCTGCAAAAACAACCACAGCCACAGCCACTGCCTCCCTCAAGCATCTGTTTCACTCTGCAAGCTTCCTTTTTTTTCGACAGTTTACCACAAGATTTAAAAACCTGAACTGAGCCGAAGGTGTAATTCTCGATCTTTAGCGCGGAGACCCTGAAGGTCTGTGGGTGTCGGAGAAAGTTAAAAGGGTCAGATCTCAAACAAGCTGTGAATATTTAACTGAATCCTTGAAAATATTTATTTAGATGCACCTGAGCAAAACATTAGATACTTCACATCATAATGAAACCACTCCTGTGAGGTCTTTACAGTGGCATGACACAGCTGTACAACCTTTTCTGAGACACACTTCTCAACTCTTTTAACCAAAAAATAGTCTAAGATATTGACAACTGAAGATAAAATTCGAAATGTAAGATAAAATAAGTGGTTTCCAACATTTTTCTGAATCATTACCAATAGTTACAGTTACTTCTTTATATAACTCTTGCTTAGATTTCTGTGAAGGAGTGTGGTCTAACAATATGCCAACAACATGAAATAGCAAAAACAAAACAAAACAAAACAAAAAAAACCTCCTATTTGCAATTCTGAAGACTTGAACAAGGTAACTGGACTTTGTAGAGTTTGGAAGATGTTTCGCATCTCATCCAAGAAGCTTCATCAGTACAATGCTGGTGATGATGATGATGATGATGATGATGATGATGATGATGATGATTATGGGTTTCTATGACCCACTCATTAATTTCAGCTCCTCCCAGTGGTGGTTGTTGTCTCTTCCCCAGCATCTTGGAACTAATAAAGCTTCTTGGATGAGAAGCGAAATATCTTCCCAGCTCTCCATAGTCCAGTTCAGGTCTTCAAAATAACCATGAATTGGATGAATGAAGTCTACACTCCTCCTGCAAGTGCTCAGTGATGTCATTTAGGAATATTAACATTAAAGTTTAATCTACTGTGACAGCACTGGTGCTATATTACCCTGGCTGGAATGTCATGACTGTAACTCTTTCACCATTTGTTCAATCAGAAAAATTTAAATCAGTGATCCCATAAAGCATCATATCCAGTAATACATGGTTTGTTGCAGTAATCACAAACAAAGCAAAACAACAGAAATATCACAAAAATGCTAAAGGGCTGTAACTCATTGAGTTTTTGCTGAAGCCAAAAGATTCCACCAGAGAGCTGGGACGCTGTGCTTTCCACCAATTGCAGTGTTCTGTCTCACTAAACTCCTAAAACTTTGTTTTTCTACTTTTAACATATACAATAATCATTAACCAGATGGTAAACATTCAAGTTTATGTACTACTGGAAAAAGGGGCCAAAGCACTCAGACATAAAGCAATTTCAGATCATTTTACAGTCATAATAAAAAATATGTCCAAACCACTTAAGCCTCAGTAGGTATTGGGTGAATGTTGAGTAAATGGCTGTGGAGAACATGCCTTCTTTCAGATTTTCTTACAGGTAAAGATAAACAAAGTGTTTAGTAATCTTGAGCATGTCTCTTATAGCAGCGACCAACAGGCTTAAGGTGCTGATCCTACAGAGAGGCGTAGCTTTGTGCCTGGATGAATAATCTCACAAACAACATTCACTACCTGGTTATATCGCCTAGTACAAGATTATCATATTTGCTATGGATATAATGAATAAACACTGGATAGCCATGCATGATATGATGCATTTCATGCATCTAATGATTAATATCATTGACACTGAGCTTTGTCAGGCATGGACAAATTTGCAATTTACCACCAAGAGCAGCATGCAGCCTCTTAAACCTTGGTATACATTTTTCATGCTTTTACTCTTAGAAAAAAAAAAAGTACACTGTTATCATAGGGTGAATCTAACATTAAAGTTGCTTAGACGCTGACTACAGCATTTTCTGACTCCGCTCTGTGTCTTTTAAGCAAAATGAAAATTTAAGTTCAAACTGTTTTGTTTGTTTGTTTAAACTGCAGAAGTACAGACAGCTGCTTTTCTGCACTGTAGCTGGTGGTTTGTTTTCCCCAAAATGTTTTCCACCAACAACTGGATGTGATGTTTTATGGGGTACAAACACACACACACACACACACACACACACACACACACACACACACACACACACACACACACACACACAAAATAGCCACCAACTTCCTGTATGGAAATAGAGCTTAAAAATCTTGATACAGGACGTTACGATAGTTGAAAGTCAAGGTAGAAGTATCTCCAGACGGGCAAAGATGAATGCTAATACCAACATTAACATCAGCCTTTTTTGGGGAGTTTTTTTGGGCATTTTGCCGTTACAAGACTGGACAGTTAAAGAGAGAGAGAACATGTCGGGAGTAGAGATGGGGAGGACATGCAGCAAAAGATCTTGACCGAAAGCCAAACCAGCAATCACTACAACTTGGACTTTAACCTCTGTACGTGCACCTGAACTGCCGAGCCGGCCAGCGCCCCCTGTGGGTTTTCCACCACAGCATTGATTATGACCTGTTTGCGCTCCTGACTGACACTGGAAAATGTACAAATGCTTGTTTTTCTCAGTGGTGGGTCTGAAATACTGTTGTTCAGTTCTCTTGTTGCAGTAATTCCACATTCCGTAGTTAAACTGTCATCCTTTCTTGGTGGATGTATACAAAGAATCCAGAGAAAGCTTAAATTGAAGTCTTTCTATTTGTAATCTGCTCTTGAAAGACTGACAGCATCCAACACTGACACGTCCCACACCTTTAACTCCCATTAGTACATCATGAGTCGTTCAGAATGACAAGACTGCTGCATTTGTACAGCTTAGCTCCCAAGGGTGAGTGAGGTAAACATCTATGAATGTCAAAACACTGAGGAAAACATGCTCAGCCTGCTGACAATGGCTGAAGAAGCTCTACAGCACTTTCAGTATGAAACACAAGGTTAATGTGCTGTTAAAAGTGCTCACTCTGGTCATTACACAGACACCAAGCCAGATGATAATCCATGATAAGCATGTCCTTTAGTCAAACTGAAAACCAGAGGTTTTATATTTAGCCTTCAGTCCTTTTAAACACTGTATTTAATATACACTTTGTCTCACAAAAATCTGCATCTGCTGTTTGCGAAATACACATTTAAACACCGAGATTACTGACAGAGGAGCAAGAAATGCTAAGCTTTCCATTTTCAAATGGTTTAAAAACCAGTGCATGTTGTGCATGAGACACAGTTCTCTCCAAAACATTCACCTGAAGTTGTTTTTGCAAACTGTGTTGGAAACTGTCAAGTTTGCGAACAGCATTTGAGACGCCATTTATCATTTGCTTTTGGCAGCAACTTTTCAGCACTTTGGCAGGTGTATCCATTTTTGTTTTCCTCTGGTATGAAATGCAAAGTGAAGTGTACAAAATGTGTCAAATAAACCTTTTTTTCCCTATTTGTTTGCTTTTATCTACCTACTTTTCTAAGCATGCATGGAGTCTTTTTTTATTATACGGTCTGCCTCAAAATCTGCCAGTGTTTCAAATTTATTTGATGGAGCAGCATACTAAAATTTTAGATTTAGAAAGATTTAGAAGATAAAATTTTGTAAGTGTAGACAAGTATATGTTAATGTTTTAATGTTAATACTTAGAAAAAGTAAAAGAATGAAGACTGAATTTCATCATTTTCAATAATAGTATTTTATGATTAAAGTTTTAATGTTATGGACTTTTTTGACACAATGCTAACCGAGATCTTAGTTAGTAGCGCTTAATCCAAAAGAAGCAGCGGTTCCAGAGTTTTTAGTGATGACAAAGTCTCACCAGAAGGATTTTTGGAAAACAAAGCTAGAGAGAAGCTTGTGAACTGCTAGATAACTCTTTATGATGTGAATGCCTGAGGTGTAAATGAACAAAATGTAGCACAGGTAAAGGCAGCTCACGGGAAAAATCCAAGATTGCACATGACGGGTGAACTCAACAAAGGCTCAAGTGGCCGCTAGTTCTAAAGAAGTAAAGCCCATGGTTTGAATCACGATTATTATTTTAATAATTAAAGCAAAACAAATAGATTCAGTACCTTTTATGTACAGGACCAGTCAACTTTAAGAAAATAAGTATTCTGTTATCAAGCCAACAATGCAAAACCTTTTCAAACACATGCATAAACACCAAAACCAAAAACATGAACTGAAAATACTTTCCGAGGGGATGCCATTTGATTGATGTGGCTGTAAATTTGCATGAAACAAAGAAAAAAGGTTCAAGTTTCTTCATTTTCTACAAAGTATGACATGCTTGTTCAAAGAAATGAAAGCAAATTTTCCAGCAAATCTCTCTTTTATTAAGACAATTTAAAAGATGGATTTTTCTAGCCAGAATTTCCAGTATCAATCAATGTCTTCCTTTTTTTATTTGTGATGGTATGAGGCATCCAGCGAGGGTTTGAAGCTACCGCTGTCGGCAAAGTAAAAGGATTACAAAGAAGTCTTCGATTCTGAAAAAGGAACTGGTTTTGTATTCCTGCAAATAACAACTCTGGTATTTTAGATTAACCACAAAAAAAAATGTTTCATAAGTGGGGAATTGTAAAAACATGGAGTTTGTTTTGCCAGACGTTCACAGTGGTTTTATTTTATTTTATTTTTTTTGTGATGATTTCTGGGACCTCACTCACAGGGTGGGGTGACATTCATTTTCAGGATTTCTGAATGCAGCAGACTAAACAGCAAATTCAATGTCCTACCAAATGAGTAACCTGATTCATGTGTTTGAAGCCTTACCGGCTGGTTCCTGAAGAGAAAAATAACTTCTTCTTTTTTTTTTTTTTCACCATGCATATCTCAACTAAGAATAAAGCTCTGCTGTGCTGCTGAGAAAATAGATTGTGATAGCTGCCACATGTGCCTGTTTCAGCCAACACGGAGGCCCTGGTCCTCATAGTTCGCTCTGTAAACCAGTGATTTCCTGGAGAAGCTTGTTTGAAATTATTCAAATTGTCAGTGAGGTCACTGAAGGGGAACTTGAAGTCAGCAGATAAACTGCTCTGCTTTCCTCTCCGCTCACCCGCTCACACGTGTGCTTCGGTTGACACATCCCTGACCTCCTGTGGGCAGAGCTCTTTAAGCAGGCTCAGCGCGTTTTTTATGTACAGACCAATTTGGTCAGAGTGCTACAGTTTGTCTCGGAGATATCTGGAGAAGACTGGAGCATCTGCTGTGTGTTTGCTGTCCAAGCACCCTGCTGCAGCATGTCTTATTTGGCGAAGTTATCGCATCACTTCCTATACTCAAACATCCTCAGCAGCATCGTACGCTGATGAAGGACTTCTTTAAGTTCAGAGCACGTCCGAAACCACAGGCGACACTCTTTTTTCCCTCCAGGGTAGAGCTCCTGTTTGGTGCCTGTTCTTCCCTCACAAATGCAAAAACCACTGTGAAATCTCTCCGACGGAGCACCACAAAGGGACAGAGGGACGACTTTGAATGTCATACATGTTTAAACTATTATCTTTAGTGTATTCATCACTTTAAATCCCTGTGTGTTGTCTGTGTGCTTCAGTTTCAAGGATCCCTTACCCCCTGCTGCTGCATTTATGTTATTTTGGTGCATGAATGGAGCGTCAGCTGCTTCTGTAGTGCCTCTCGTTGTAATGTGCATAAAAATGAAATGCTTGAGGTTTGAAAGGATACGCTGAGAATGTTTTGCATGGAAAAAAAAAAGAAAAAAGAATTTCACTACAGTTTTGTGGTCTTGGAGGAGTAGCTCACACTACTCTTCTTTCTGCAAGACCTGCAGTCAGTGAGTCGGTTAATAAACGTCAAAGTGGGTTCATAAAAGGGGGCAGCACTCGCCTAGAGGTTAGAGGACTTTGATGGTGAATGAAAGGTTGTGGGATTATATGAAGCTCATATAAGCTCAAAGAAACTGGACGTTTGATGTAAAGAGGTAGAAATCTTTGCACAGAAAACTCTGCTGAGATTCCTCCTGAGCAAAGCACTCATCCTGAAACATGAAATATGAAGCTACAAAAAAGTCAACAGTACAAGCCAGTGAGTTAGCAATCCTTCAATATTTCTGCTATTTGACCCACAGGGAACAGAAAAGGCTCTGCACGCATCTCCTGTTTTCAAACAGGCCTCATAACGTTACGCTGTAAAAAGTGCAGGTAGGGTGTGAATGTTATAAACCATAAATCAAAGCTGAACTGTGTATTAGCTGTAAAGTTTTAACAGATTGTGTTTTTATCTACCTTTGCACAATGAAGACATTAACCAAGAGCTTTAAACATCTCTCCGCTCACTTGCAAGAATGAATCCCAAAAACGATTTGATTCCCCCGCAGGCCGTGCAAATTAAAGTCGTTAATTAGGACACTGATAACTTGTGTGTGTAGTTTGTTAAAGGTACGAGGCAGGATGAATGTCACACTGTTTATGGTTAATTTGAACAACCTTTGCAGCGTGTTTGCCTGATCGTTTACCCGACACGTGCTGCAGCACACCCTACACAACATAAAATGATTCACACACCATCTCCTCTCACCTTTGTTCGTGTTGTTTCGTACAGAGGATTGAGTATCTGCTGCTGCTGCTGTCATTATTACCCGCACAAAGACAATGAGAGAACACTTCGATCCCGCTTCATAAAGGGATCTCTATATGTTGTTAAAACGGATAATGGTGAGCTTCAGAGAGGGAGTGTGGCATCCATCTGTCGGGTCAGGAGGCGGGTTTTCCCCTCTGCAGTGATGCCCTTGGCTGACCTCTATAGTCAGAGCGTCAACGTTGTTGTTTGAGTTGAAAAAGACGACATTCAAAGAATGTAACAGCGTTTAAGAAACATGATTTAACTCATCCATCCATTATCTATACTGCTTAAGGAGGCAGAGACAGGCTGGTTTGAAATGTAGATTATACTTTGGTCACAAGAGTTTATATTATATTATATTATATTATATTATATTATATTATATTATATTATATTATATTATATTATATTATATTATATTATATTATATTATATTATATTATATTATATATTTATTTATTTAGTTTTAGATTTTCTTCTTAGAAAAGGTAAAACCATAGACCGTATAATTCATGGACGTAGTCTCCCCAATGTCCCCCCCTCTGTTTCTGAAACAGATTTTTGAAGCAAAACGGCTGGCGCAGCCATATTGGAAATGAAGCCGGCATTGAGTCTCCACAGTAACAGCCATAGGGCGACTGGCAGTCACATGAGCTGAGCTGTGCCTCTAATTGGATAAACTGGCAATCTTAATATTGTCTAAACTGCTGAGTTAGAAAAAAAAAAAAAATCACCCCCGTACAGTGCGTGCTGTCAGTGAAATTAGCGATTCAGACAGGAGACATTCTTTGTACCAGGCTGTAAATGTTTTTATTTTGGCCATGACAATGGCATTTTTTGGTTTGGTGTGTACATGACTTCCAGTACTTCTGGAGCCAGCCTCTACCAGTGCCGCAGAGGCTGGCCGCTTGGGTAAAACAATGACAAGAAATCCCTTCATTGATGCATTACGTCTATACGTCTATATATCAATCTCAACTTCCTCCCACTCCTTTTTGAAAATTGAGAATTTGTTCACTTGTGATGATACTTTATTATTATCATTCTAATGTTCAAAATAAACTCAATCTAACCCAGCCAAACTTATTTATTATTTATTTGTCTGTTTAGTTGTAGAGACCACAGTGTCTGATACCACAAGCCTTGAGGTCAGTTTTTGAACTGCTGAGGTTGGAGATCGTTTAAGGCATGGTTGGCAGTCATGTAAAACTAGCATGAATTTGAATGTAGCATCTCCTCAGGACTCTGTTTAGCGTTCAGACATTATTTTGTTAATTCAGGGTTTTAAGCTGTATTTTTTTTCTTTAATTTTTTAATGCACTGGTCTGAGATTTTTGTTTTCTGTGAAGCTTTATTATCATTGTTGAATTATCACTCTGCTGTCAGAAATCAAAAGTCTGGTACTACAATAAATGTCCAGTGCTGTTATTTTTCCACCATTTAAATTCTGTTAGTGAAATATTTTTGTGTCTTTTCTTGCTGTTTCTGTCATCTCTGATATGCTGAGCGCACATTAGAAGGGCCCAGTCCTGCTGTTTATTTCAAGCTGTTGCAGCAGCTGGAATCATAAAACACAAATTACTTCATTTCTGCCCAAAGATTTTTCTTACAACTCTGCTATAAAGCAGGTGGTAAGATATCTGCAATGGGAGAGTTATCATGAATGGGATGATCTTTGAATCACTCTGATGATAGCAGTTAAAATGTGCACATATACAGAAGAACTGAACTCGGAAACCTTATTAAAAACTCTAAATTTGCTCCTTGTGTTTTCAGGCAACATGGAAAGACTGTTTAGCTGCAGGAGATTTTTTTTTTTTAAATCAAATTTTAAATTTTCATTGTATTATCCAGATTCCTTAATGCCATTAAAGCAGAAATACTTCATTTAAAGGGATTTTTCCTCTCATATGGAGACCTGTCTTTAATTCGTCAAAAACTGTAGCTTCCTGAGTTATTTTCCAATCTTAGGCTGCCTATCTATCTGAATCTAACTAAACTGAACCCGGTTTTTACTGATCTAAGAAATCATTTTTCATCAGCGCTTATTTTCAGCAAGCGAATGAAACAACATGAGCCATGTTGTCATCCACAAAGAGTAAGGTGCATTAGAGCCACTTCTTGACAAAAAACTGTCACTGTGTAATCAACAGCCATTCATCTGAAATGACGTGGTGACAGATGTTTTGGTGAGAGCACGTGAAGCGGCTTTTTGCTACGAGAGCACTTCCTCCGCAGGCTCCCAGCTGTGTCGGCAGCTGCATCTGCTGACAGCGAGCGCGGATTCTGCTTTGTTTGCAGCCTGGAAATTTTTCCTGAGATCGCCATATTTAGAAAACACATTGACACTCAATATAATCACCTCATATTACACATAGACTCTGTTACACGTGAGAATTAGGAGGTGCTCCACTCTTTTAAGTATACCAGGTTTCTGCTGATATGTTGGTAAAAAAAATCTTGACTGACGGCGGCACTGTGCAGCTAATTTATCATCAAATAGCCTCAGAATCATTCTGACAACAGGGGGAGTTCCTTTTTGGGGGGCAGTGGATGAGGCTCTTGTCAATATTAATTGTATTTGCCACAAGGTAGAAGGTTTTCATACAGCCCCCAGCTTTCACCTTACAATGTGTTTATCATGTCACTAAAATGAATCATGTTCTAAATTTGTGTGTACATTTGCATTTTCTGTCAAGTGCACAAACAACAAAGTGTATCTAGTAACGTCTCTCTAAACCTCATTTGGACTGTGCAGAGGCTACTTGTAGAAAGTTAAAGCGCTGTACATTCTGCAGAAACTCAACAACTCTTACAGCTGATGTGAGTTAAAAAAAATGTTCAGGAAGAAAAATATATATTTGGGGCTAAAAATGTTGTTTGCAGGTCAAATAGTCTTAAAAACATCATGAAAAACATCCATCCATCCATGACACCTGAAGAGTTTTAGTAATTTTACCTTAAGACTACCTAAAACTTCAGCGACTGCTTGGTTTCTTCATGACAGATTAACCACTGTAACTTTAGCTAACCCTTAACACAGCCTCTGGAACAGCAGCCTACTCTTCAGATTGGTAAAATGCCAAAGATGGCGTAAGACTTCATTAACTGTATCTGGGTTTGTGCTCCTCAGAGCAGGATAATGAGCTGTAGTGGCTCGGGTACAAGAAAAGAGCTCATTTTTATTTTTTTATTTTTTAAGTACAGCTGTGCTTTTTTTCTTTCCTTCTTTTTTTTCTTTTCATCTGAGGGGCAATTTCCAGAGAGGGGGATTTCTTTGAGGAGCTTAAATTGGGTCCAAATAGTTGAGCCAAATCTGAACAGGGCCTGAAGAGCTGAGGCCTGGCACAGCCTTAATCATCCCCCAGATATTCTGGATCACATCCAAATGAGAAGCACTTGAGCTGCCTAATGTCCCTATATAATCACCATGATATATCAAGCAGGAGCAGGTATGCTAATGGGCTAATTCATTAAGATAATTAATTAATTTGCTTAATGAATTAGCATTCATTTGTGTACATTTCATATCACTTTAATCGTCGTTATATAACATGTAGGCGTGAAAATAAATGTTGGGTTGTTCAACAAATGAGTCCGACTGTGGGGAAAAATACATCTGTCTGCTACAATATGGAAATTTCTGCACATAAATTCACCAACATTTAATCACTTAGTTCAATAATCCACAACATGAGTTTGAAGCACACTCCGTCACCACTGTGATGATGTAACCTCTTGCACACCTCGTTTGCTGGGCTGGTAGGAGGTAAAAACAGTGTGATGGAAGGAGAGCGTAACACAGGTGGGAGTACTTGAAGTCGGAAAGGCTCGTCTTACTGCACCGAAATAATTAACTGCACTGACTTGAACTTTATAAAAGGGTTCATTTTCACACACTTTGTCAGCTGACTCTTGGAGTTCTGAGACTGTGAAGGTCTCAAACTGATGTCATTAAGAGGGCACAATAACGGCAATCTGTAAAGGACATGTTTTCTTCTCTGTGGACGTCTGCAGTGGGAAAAAAAGTACACTTAACCTTTAAATTTAGCTGCTGGTGTCATCTTTCTTTAATTGACTGGCTCGTACGTGGTGATGCTCTTAAACACACTAAAACAATCTGAGAGGCAGCTTCAGATTAACTCCAATTCAAGATGAAAGAGACAAACTTTTGTGCTTGTTCTCCAGCTAAAGCATTTGTAGCTGATGTTTTAAGAACAGAAGCGTATAAAACAGCAAAGGGGGGTCAGACAGAGGATAAAGGGCTTGCTTTGCTGAAGCGATTAACCTTTGGAGTACTATCCTATAAGCTTGCACTCCTTCCTGGCTTACCAGCTCCACCGAGTTTCAGCTCATCTCTCTCGGTGTAGTTTTGTTTTTTGTTGTTGTTGTTTTTTTAAATTCATTTTTACAGCCCTAAAACTTTAGAAAAATGGCCTTCAAGTAACTGTACACCTCTTCTTCACAATAGTGTCTTTGCAAAATGCAATTGGAAACTAGATGTTGGACATTTTGTAGGATTTAGTGACTACGTTTTCTCTCCAGGAGTTGGTGGAGACCAAACATGGAGCTAAAAAAACGGTAACAGTCATCAGGTGCAAAGAAACTACTGATGTTACTGTAAATGTGCATGTGTGTTTATTCAACTCAGCTGTAGGTTTTGGTGATTCATGTTTTCAGTGATTAAAACTTCTCAACAACTTTACTCCCATTATCTAAGATGATCTCCTACTTTCAGCTCTGCTCTTTGTCAAAGCTCAATGTGTCAGGGACAAAAAGTAGCCTTTCTTGCTTCTTGGGGGGATTTTTCTGTCTAATGAATGTTAAAGAACCCACCTGAAGATAACTTAAGATTTCCTATTTGGTTGGTAGATGTTAATCAAGACTGGGTCGAGTGTTAGACCCAACGTTTGCAAGAGTGCTATTTGTAGTGAACAAATGTTTTCCAACCACCTTTGAATTTAATACGGTGTGAAAAATATTTTTTAGAGAGAAGTTAATGAATGACATCATTTGATTGAGGAGACATTAAAGCTCCTGTTAGGAATTTTCAGATGGTTATGACTGAAATTGATGCCGATGCTGCTTAAGTGAACTGCATCATTTGTAACATGGCTGCTTATTTCTATACAGTCATATTTGTAATGTATGAAATACATATAATTATATATTTTTAAAAAAAGATCTATTTGTTCTGGCATTAGGGCAAGGTAAGTAAAGGGGTGGAATGTACCACTTTATCTACAGAGGGTGCCAAAATAGATGCAACTGAAAGTTCCTGATTGGAGCTTTAAGTAAGCTCTTTCAAAAGTTAGCAGGAAAACTACAACATAAAGACTAAATAAGCTTGATTCAGGAAAAAAACAAAAGACGAATGTGAACCTGGCTGTTAAAGTGACTCTCCGCACCTCATTACCCACAGTTTAGGTGCACTCCAGCTCAAGTGGGTCCAGTGGGGCTGCTCAATGGTGGGTAGATAGAAACTGTGGTTGTTCAGGGAGGCTCTTGGCTTTGACTCTATGAGGTGGAGCTGCTTAAAAAGCCTGTATTAAGAAGGATGCTCATAGCTTCCAAAATGTGGAAGACTTAAGTGAAGGAAGTTTAAATATTTGGGTGAAAATGAGTTACAGCAGCAGTTTTATCAATTTAAACAAGCAGCTAATCGTTCTCATGGTGGAGAGCTGGTGTTAGACTGTGCTGGTCTGTCTATGCAACAGCATAATAAATGTTTTTCCAAAGACATTTTCATAGCAAGTTTTTTGCAACAAAGCCTTTTAAACTAAATTTGCTTAAAAGTACAACTCTGCCTTTGGTTTTCCTGCAGCACAAATACGTCCTCCCTAAAACTCTTGTGTTGTTGAACCATGATGGACTCTTTACTGCATCTCCAACCAAAGCAGCTGCTCTCAATGTCTTCTGCTGCATAGGCATTGCCTCATGTCTGGAAATTAAAGTTTCTCCGCACTATTTTAGGAGCTTTAGCATCATCAGGTAAATGATACTCTGAGTGTGCCACATTGGAAGAACATCAATGATGTCCTATGAGGACAAATTAAGGACTTGGGTTGACGTGTATGAGACTTCATGTGTGAGAGCGTAATCCACATCTTTAGGTGATTTTAGTTTTAGTTGTCTTCAGTCAGTCCGGTTAAGATTTGCAGATTTTTTTTCTTTGCACCACTTTGCAACAGCAGTCACAAATTGCTGAAACAAGATTTACTAAAACATGTCTTCACAGGGTAGAAAGTTGTATCCATATATAAGCCCCTAAAGATAAATGAATTAGGTAGAATGCAAAGGGAATAAAGATCATACAAGCAAGTGCTATAAATTGAAAATAAAATCTGTAAAGCAAGAACAAAACAAAAAGATGCCATAGTTCAACAGTTCAAAAAAATATTTTTTTTCCCAGAATGAGAATTTTTTTGAACATATTAAAAGATTCAGAGGTTTAAGAGAAATCTCTGGACAAAAAGTACAAGGCAGAAAACAGACATGACTCTGTAGTGGAACTCGCTGCATGGGCTCCACACATACAGATTAAAAGCTAGCATGCAATGGAGAAACCATATATGGATCTGAGCTCATATCAGGGGGACCATGTATGGCAAGCGGCTACGTAAATCAAAAGTTGGTATTCTTTCTGGAAATCATGGAAGCTGTATCCTCCAACCTGAAGAGGACAGGGACCAGGAAACTAACACTTACCACCCATTAAAACACATGACATAAAAAATACAACAAAGAAAACTATCACATATTGGAATCCTTTATCATGCATGAGTTTGATGACATTTTCTTTCAATACTCCAGAAGCCAGTCCCTTCAGTTCCCAAATGTCTACAGTATTTTTAAAAGATGAGGGGATGAAACACAATAGTTAACATGACCCTATCCGACTTTTTTTGACATCATGTTGTTACTGAGCATATATTTAACATGATTTAAAACAACAATAATCTGATTTGATTTTAGGTTAATAGCCAGTCTTCAGGTAAAAATGGAGCTTAATTTGCAAATCATCGATTTTGTGTCAAACATCAATACAGCATCCTGACTGTTTCGAAAAGGAGGTTGTAAAACTAACAGTTCATAGTTGCAGCAGCTTGTAGCGATAGTAAGAGCAGCTCACAACACCAATAAGTCAATGCCTGTGAGGAGTGAGTCCATCATTTATTTATACTTTTACTCATCAATAATTTAGTGCTAAATATTTACGTATGAATGGATTTCAAAAGGTTAGAGTTTTGTTTGCAGATCTCTGTACTTATCTGTAACCACAGTTCAAATGAAAAGGTTGTGTTTTGCTTCTTATATTGGCAGAAGCCAGCATGTATTCAGATCTTAAGGTATGTATTTTAATTTTTCTCTTGTGAACTGAAATGATCAGCAGTCCTTCATAGTGTAGGGTTTGTAATTCAGTGGCTGAATTCATTTATAGAACAACAAAAGTTCAGAGAAATTAGCCTTATCATTCAAAGTCCTGTGCATCATTCATTTCTCAACCTTACATTATGTTACATATACACCCCTGACTTCACTGCCATCCTGAATAATTAGCTCAGACATCTCAGGCTCCGTGAACCCTCAATCTCACTGGACTTCAAAGAAGCGACTCTGCCGTCTATAACCCTGCCTCTGAACCCTTCAGGATGCCTCCGCTCGGATATCGGCGGCTCATTAGACAGGAAGCACCGCTCCAAATGCCAAGCGGATAACAGCAGAGCATCTCCGTGCCACCAGATAACGGATAAAGAAGGAGACGGGACCTTGTGCAAATTTGTTGGCTGCATGTTGTGATGACATAATTCATTATCCCTCATCCTTTTTACGAGGCTGTTATCTGTTTCAGTCAGATATCTATCCAAACGCATAAAATGTGATTACACTGAGCTTTGAACTTATGCCGCCGTATTGTGTCTCCTCTCCAAATCCCTGTTGCACCATGGGTACATTTTTCAACTGAAAGAGTGATGTTTGTTTATTTTGTAGTGTGTGTGTGTGTGTGTATGTGCATATGTGTTAGATTAGATAACTGCTTTGCAGTACAGTGAAATGCATCATTTATATTTAATTCCATGCAGCTGTCAATCTCTTTTTCCACCCACGCCTCTGATTATGCTTTAATAAACTTCTCACATAACACCGGGTCACACAAACACGTCATATTCTGTATGTTCAGAATATATCAGAGGATGTGGGAATATATGAGCTGGTGAGGATGGCAATAGTAGATGAGGAAAAATATATATATATATATATTTTCCTGCCCTGGTAGGGACTGCAAAAGCCCAGAGCTAAATCACTTTCAAAGTTAATCTGCTATAAATCCTGGCAGGCAGTGCAAATCTAGGCAGAGAAACTTTTGAAATCAAATGCGGAATTTCAATGATCCTCCCGCTGGGGGGAGGGGGGTGGGGGGCGCTCCACCAGAATGCAACAGCAGTATCAGACACAAAACAGGGAAGGAATCCCCGTACCGAGAGCACCTGCGATACTTAAAAATCTCCCAGGACTCCTGCGTTATATGTGGTACTGAAACAGGGCTGATGTCAGCCAGAGAGACTGATGCAGAGAGGAGGTGAAGCAGTTCAGTGAACACATGGTGAAAGTGTTGGGGGTAACTCCAGTTCAGATGGTCAATCACAGGATCGCTAATGAGCCTGTGATGTGTTGGAGTCGGCTTTGTTCTCAGCAGGACTGGAGATGTTTTGTGTGTGGACTGTGAGCGTTCACTGATCACTGAGACTGACTGACTGATCCTGCAGGCACTTCAACATTATTCTCTGATCTAACAAACAAGGTGTGTCCTGTCCTCTTTCAGATCCTTAACTATTCTCTCTGTTGCTTTATTCAAGAAATGTATGTGTGAGAACAGGTGTGTTTTGTAAGCAAGATGGCCAAACATCCCTGTGAAGGTCAGTGAGTATGAATGATTGAAGAACTTCTTACTGATGGTTTAAAGAAAGACTTGTGAGTCCAACAGGACTTGCTTTGTTGACTTCAAAGCTGTATCCATACTAGATTTTAAATTATAATTCTGTTTGTAGATTTTTGCAACACAGGCCCAAAAGGCAAATATTTTAGCAGGGCAGCTAACCTTAAAACCTGAGATGCACTCTGTTCAGGATACTGATTTGCAGCATTTGTTTTAGCCTTTCAGCTTCAGTTTGGGGCTAATTTCATCAACAGAGGTTGTCAGTGTCTCTGGGAATATTGTGTTTAAAGGGTGATCAAAAATAATATAACTATTATTTCTTTTTTTGGCTGTTTTTGCCGTTATTAAACTGGACAGCTAAGAAGAGAGAATGTGAGGAGGAGATAATGAGGGAGGACATGCACACAGTGGTTCATATCTGATCTGACTTCAGCATCCACTACAACCCGAACTGAGGAAAGTTTTCAACTTTTCAGATTTGATTAATGAAAAGATGGTGCACTTTGAACCTGACATAGCACAGAATATTTACAAACATTGAGCTTTTTATCCTTCTTTGTCCTTAGATTAAGAAAATGCATTAGTCATCGTATTCAAAATTGGAACATGAAAACATTTTTTTGGGGTCAATATGGGGAAATTGTGGGTGCAAGTTAGCATTACAAGGAATTATCTCCAACTATTCTAAAGGAGTGGGAATAGACAGCACTCAACTGCATAAAAAGGCCCCTTCAAAATGAAAGCACAGAAATTTATTTATCTGTTTTTGACAAAGCAAAGACCCACAATCCACTCGAACTGGGTCCACAACCCACCAGTTGACAATCACAACTCTTTAAGGTCTTGGCTAAGAGTCACACCAGCTTTCTGCTACAATGACTGTAGCCTCTATACATGGGACACACCCTTTAACAGCTAAGCCAAAGCAACCACCATTTAATCTAACACGCTCTGCTCAGCTTTAGCCACCATTTCAAAGAGGAAATAAGAAGCTGGTGAAAGCTTAACATACTGGCATGGAGACCTCCTCCATCTGGCATCTTGCATGTTTGCATTGTAACTGCACAGTGACACTCCAGTGAACACAGGGCTGTACAAAGGCCATGCTCAAATCTAAAGCTTCTCTGAATCAAAGCTAAGGTAACAAAATCTGCATCACAAAGCCAGACTAGCTGCTTTCGCACACTGAGTTTTGGCCTTTATTAAATGTGGGGGGGGGAAAGGACAAGGTTAGCATTCCTCTCACCAGGAAGGAGGCTAATGAGCTCAGTTTTTTAAATGTCAATTTTTTTTCTTAAAGGTGCTCACTGAAATAGAAAATTCAAGCCTCTCAAACAAAATTTCAGCAAAACATCAAAAAAGGCAGCAAAAAGATTGTTTCACAACTTTTAAATTTACACAACTTCAATAAACAAAGGGAAACCAATATGACCGTAAATGGACCGTAAGGACTTTCTAAGTGATCACTTCTAGATATCTGCCTGATCATAATCTACAACTTAGAATGAGATTATCAGGACCAACATAGGTTATTTCTAAATGCTATTTCTTAGCTTCCAGATTGAGTTGGACAGGACCTGATTGATTTCTATGACAACACCATGCCGGCTGAAGAAGTTCAGTAGTGAGAAAAGAGATCTGTCTTTTTCTCTATTGGAAACGATTTCTGGAATTAATTTTGTAGTGATGGTAGACACTGGAGATTAAGACAGAAATAGCACAGGAGAGCAGTAGAAAGCTAAACAGGCTAGTGATATGGCACGAGCTGAAGGCTAAAACGAAAACTAAAGGCTAAAACACAAGCTAAAGGCTAAAACACAGGCTAAACTGTTTGTGACCTTCACTCCAGCCCACATGCAGCAGTTATACTGCAGTGGGCTGTCCAAACTTGAGTTTCTATCAATACAATGAAGAGTGAGGTTACAGCACCGGGCTGAAAGCAGTGATAAATATAGCCACCTACTAATCTACAGTAAAAGTTGACAAAGTTTACTAGTTGTCATGTTTCAAACAGCAGCGCTGTGTAACTGTTGATAAATGCCTTACCTCATCATGTTTTATCTGGTAAAAAGTTGTCTTGATAAAGAAAAGAAGTGTTAAAAAGAAGATCTGATCTCCATTCATTTCCAAAACAAACACATTGTTAAGAGTCATGTCATCATGACAGTGTGTGCGCGGATTCCAGCCAAAGGGTGTCGCTGCAATCCACTTCAAACAGATAGTCCTCACAGCCTCTTTAAGAAAATCAAAGAATATTCTCTCCATGTGGGGATATCTCAGGGCTCAGTTTTTCAAAGTCTAACACCTTTTTAACAGGCTTTGGGTTTTTCTCAGTATATTTAATTTACCTTTGATCCACTTAGGCAGTCCTGAAATAGATGCCAGACAGCACACTGTGACTATACTGAATGAAACTTTGAAGTAATTCATCCTCAGACGGTGTGCGAATTATTCATCACAGCTCTGAAAAACCACCCAGTGAGAAAATGAAGAGACTCTAATAAATTCTTTGTTATGCACAGATTTTTTTTGCTTGATGTTTTGGCACTGAATCTCAGCATACAAACAGCTAACTGTTTACCACTATCTCCAACTGTACATCAAGGTTCATCTCAAAGCCACAGTTTTAGGCGGTTAAAAGCTCGAGTGAGCAGCACAGAATATTTTCAGCAGCTGCTCTGCACAGGAGACGCCTCGGGTCATCTCAGCGCATCTATAAGTTCTGTATGACAAAGGTCTGACAGCGGGACTCGGGCATTATATGGTTCACATTACAATCATTTATGATCCCTGGAGTCTCCACGTATGAGGCAGCAGCAGGAAAGACCTTGACTTTCTTTTACTGCCGTTTAATTTATAGACCATTTCTAATGTCGTAAGGTACAGGATGTCATTACAGCTCTGCACAAAAATGGCTGGCAGCTACACAACGGTTCTTCCATTGTTAACAATCATTACATAATCAGACGGATCAAATCTGCTGTACTGTGCCCAGAACAGTGGCATCACACTTGGCCACAGCACCAGCGAACAGTGACCTGCGACCTGGGGATGCCATTAAAATGCAACGCATGGCCAGACCACCCAAACAGCCGCCTCCCTGAGAGCCATACACTTTCAACAAACAGCAGACAACAGCATTATTATCTCAGAGACAGACTGTGAAGCAACGCCAGCACCCCCCACCCACTGAGACATATTTCAAAATGCCTCCAGCCACACTTGCCATCAGCCTGCCTGCAGCACACTGACAGGATTAGCCCATAAACCCAGAGCCCATTGACCCTCACCTTTAAAGTTTGTGCAACTTCTATTATAGTCTGACCATCTGCCAAACAGGAGACACAGAAAGAGCCGTCTCTGTATCTCATCCAGCCCCGGCTTTAAAAGACGCCTTGTTCTTCAGTACAGTATGAAACAACTTATGACAATAGCAATTGAACAATCCACTTGGAGTTCAATCAAGACGCAGAGCAGAGGAGGTCAAGCTTCAAACACGAGGGCTGTTTGAAAAGTAAGAAGACAGAGGCTCATTTTGTTGCCTCGGACTGATTCTGACTGAGACAGAAATGTGACTCAGTGGAAGTGTTACCTGTCTGGCTCGACTGCACGCTGGCCAGCTGCTCTCGTACATTATCACAGCAAGTAAAGTGCATGCTAATAATCTAAATTGCCTCAAAGTCTTTTCATCTGTAACTTCTACATGAGGTTATCGCTGTTTGACTGCATATGAGAGATGATGGAAATTGATGCCAGTTCCTGGAACATGGACTGCTTTTAAAGACTAGCAGGGGGTCAATCCTACTGTTTCAGACTGACTTAAAAAAGAAGAAGTGGATTCAGTCACTTAATGTTACCTCAGGTCAGCAAGCCACCTGATTGAAGTCCTGAGTTTGGAGACTTATTTGTTGCCTTCATTGAGCGTGTGCTCACCAGAAACTTGTGTAGGAACACTTGTCCATCTGCTCGTTAACACAAATATATAATCAGCCAACCACATGGTGGCAACTCAATTCATTGAGTCATGTAGACATGGTGGATACAAGCTTCTGAAGTTCAAACTGAGCATCAGAGTGGAGAAGAAAGGTGAGACTTTGAACATGGTATGCTTGTTGACCTGAGTATTTTACAAACTGCTGATGTACTGGGAGTTTCACAACCATCTCTAGGGTTTCAGAGAATGGTCCCGAAAAGAAAAAACATCCAGTGAGCAGAAGTTCTTTGTGACAAAATGCCTGAGGTCAGAGGAGAATGGGCAGACTGGTTGGAGATGATAGAAGGACCATCGCTGAACACGCAACACGTCCAACCTTGAAGCAGACGGGCTACAGCAGCAGAAGACCACACTGGGTGACCCTCCTGTCAGCTAAGAACAGGAAACCGAGGCAAAAATTCACACGGGCTCAACAAAACTGGACCATAGAAGACTGAAAAAATGTTGCCTGGCCTGATGAGTCTGGATATCTGCTCCACATTCAGATGGTCGACTGCTGGTGTCATGGTGTAAGGGAAATTTTCTTGGCATGCTTTGGGTCCCTTAGTACCAACTGAGCATTGTTTCAATGCCACAGCCTATCTGAGTACTGTTGCTGACCGTGTTCATCCCTTTATGAGCACAGTGTACCCATCTTCTGATGGAGACTTCCAGCAGGATAACGCTCCATGTCACAAAGCTCAAATCATCTCAAACCGCTTTTTTGATCATGATGATGAGCTCACTGGACTCCAACACCCTCCAAATTCACCAGATCTCAATCCAATAGAGCTCCTTTGGGATGTAGAGGAACAGGAGATTCTCATCATGTATGTTCAGCCCAAAAAGCTGCAGCAGCTGTGTGATGCCATCAACCTGCTACTACCAGTGTTTAACTTATCCATCTTAATGGATACTGGTTCTTGGTTTGAAGCAGGCACTGGTAATGAAGTTGGATTTTCTCTTGTGATTCTGCTTAAAAAAAGGACACTGCAGGAGCCATTTGTAGACATGGCTGTCATTTAATCACGATTTTAAAACCAAACATCCACCCTGTTGTTTATACATGACTGTTGTACCAAGAAGAGGGCCTGCAAACCAGAGTGTGACATCTCTACATCCACTCCTCATACATAGTCCGTGGTTTGAATGCTTCCAGGAACAGGACTCATAAAACAGAAATCTGCACCATAGAGGAATATCAGGCTCTCTCATCATGAAACAAACGTTCTGCTTGCCGGGGGGACATAGATTGTCTCTTAGCCGTGGTAGAGGGATAAGATTTTTCACTCTGTGTGGGTCTGCAGCACAATAAAGACTCAAGGTATTGAAGAGAAGAACTACAAAGACAGACTGGGAGACATAGATGGGAGTTGGCAGCAGTTACAGCTCAGCTCAGAGTGGGAAGAAAGAGGGAGATGGAAAAGGGGGAGGCAGCGTTAGAAGTGTTATTGTGAAGGTGGGTTGAAGCTGAGCTCTTAAGAGATGAAACACTGAGCCTTAAAAACGGTTGTGTCAAAACATTCATGGAGAACATTTGACACCAAGCATTTCTTTCACTGGTGTTGATTATTTTAATTGTTTCACATGCAGCAGTGTGACACATTTTTTTAAAAAAAAAGGTCATCAGAGTTCCTGGTCAACAGCTGAGGGAGGATTCAAGAAGTAAACACCACACAGAAAGCACTGATGGGCCCATTACAACAGTGCTTTACTCTCCTATTGCTCCTGTGGAGTCACTGTGGCTGTAATGGGCAACTCCCAGGTGAGAGCAACTGTGACTGAGAAACCAGGCATCGCTTTGAAAGGACAGAGAGAGGAAATAATACTTCTTACAATGAATACTGAATCCTAAATAGTTTGGGCTTTTGGAAATAACTGAATACTCTAACATTTTCTGTTTGTTTTAAATAAATAAGAGGTCAAATTAATACCTATGGTGAAAATTATATCTGTTAACCTTCAGCTTCTTGGAAACACATGAGATTAGAACAGACAGTATTAAGAGTCCATCACTGTAAGGTTGAAGGAAAAAACTGTGGAGACTGAACAAATGTGTGGATTGGACAGACAAAATGTTTCCAGTGAGATTATCCGTTCTGAAAGCACATGAAGGCTGTTTAAGATGTCTCCTGTGTATGAATGAAGCTGAGAGGATACATCGTGTTTAGAATAAGCGATAAAAGGTGCTGTCAGATCCAGTTTTTAGCCTAAATAACCAGCTGTTTCCAGCGTGCTGAGGCAGGCTGGTTGTCTTCCAGCTTACAGACAGAAGGACTTATTTCTTTTCTAACTTAAAGCTCCTTTGTGGATCTTTTAATCGGTTAAGATGGATTGAAAATGATACTGGAGTAGCTTGGTGACCTGCAAAAGTAAACAAAACCATCAGAACAACACTGAGAAGTCATATATTGAAATGTATTGGGCCTAAAACAACTGCAAGGAGGGTAGGTGTCAAAAACTAGAAAATTGCATTTCTTAAATTATCAAAAGCAAATATTCACAATGTGCGACTTATTTGACTATTCAAAGACAGCAGGTTGAGAGTTGTTTTTGGATGTGCAGGACAAGATCAGTTTACAAATCCATTTAGCAGACGCTTCTGTCCAAAGCAGCATACAACATTGAGAAGTTGGGGTTTCGGTTCCTTGCTCAAGGGCAAGCTCTTCAGATATCAGCCCAATTCCCAATCCTGGTCCATGCCAGGATTTGAACCTGTGACCCTAAGGTTACCAAGCCAAGGCCCTATGGACTGAGCAACTGCCGCCCAGATCAGGAAAGCTACAAGACGCTCATCTGTGTGTGCAGTGGCTGCCAAAATCAACGAATAAAGGTGTTTTTTGATCAGAAGGTCCAGGAATTTTTAGATTATGCAAATCAGGCCAGTGATGTATGGAGGAAAAAAAATAAACGCAAGTGCAAAACACAGCCAGACCAGTTGAGGGCAGTAAAAGAAATGCCTTTTTGAACGTCTCCATCTTCAGAGCACATCTTACTGTACAGTGTGGCTCCTTCCCCCTTCATGATTTGTTCATTTCAAACATGGCTGAAATGCATTAATGGATTCACAGATCCCAAAGGAAGCCCAGAGGCTTGTAGTACACTTGTTTGATCTCTCATGTGGATCCCAGCAGAAATAACTGGGAGCTTAGAATCCACTGCTTAGTAGCTTTGAATGAGCTTTTGTTGGCTCATAACACTGTAAGGTGTGATGGGAAAAACCTTTCAGACCTTAAGTAGCTTCTACAGTATCTTTGAAAGTGGGCTGCAGGGTAAGACAGAAAAGGATGCTTCCCAAAAACTAGTTTGCTCTCCAAGACAGGCTCTTACAGACATCGCAAACTGAAATCAGATGAGGTTTTTCAAACTGCTGCGATGCTGGGACACCTGAGATCATTGTGAGAATCTCAATCGCTGCCATTTTCACTGCCAGCTCAATTTTCTCTCCACGACTTTCAGCTTCTATTGTCATATCTTTCAAATCTGCCCTCCCTCCCACCTAGTAGCATTACTTGGTGCCCACACCTTCACTCAGAGAGCTTTTCCCCCCTTCACATCTGAAAAGCTTTGATCAGTTTCAGGGTTTTCTTTCTAGTGAAAAGAAGTACTCGCTCAAAAGCTTTTGACTCCCTGCAGAGCTCAAGGGAAGTCATTGTAATGAAAAGCAGAGGAGCTCCATTAACACCACTACTTGCTCGGCTGGCTCCATCTCCTACCTGTTGTTAAATTGTTTAATTGGAAGATGACTGAGGAAAACAGAGGTGGAAAGAATTCTCCTTAACTGGTTGTAATGGTTTAAAAAAAATTCCTGGTGAGAAATGAATTGACTTTGACCATATGAGAGTCATTTTAGAGCAGAAAGTCTTAAAAATCACACTAGAAGGACAGCGTTGTCTTCCTTTTTTTGATCCTTATTACATAATTTACAAAGACTACTCTTTGAATGAACAGTATTCTGTGTGTATGGTTTTTTTTTTTTAACATATAGCCAAGATGAATGATACATTACTTGCTTCTCATTGAAGTGGGAAATCAATTAACAAGTGCAGCCTTGAAAAAAAATAAATAAATAAAAAGATCCCCTCACTCATCTAAAAGCACCACTGGCAATAGATCTGATCTTGTGCTTTCAAAGAGCTTCAGATACAGTTGAATGCATTGTGGGAATTCAGGGATTGAAGTTGGATGGTAAAAGGCATACACATAGCTGAATGTTCAGACTGCACGTTTTTCTGTGGTGTTCCCGCTTCCACTACAGGAATTCAAATTACGATTGTAATTAGACGAATGTTCTGGGATCGTTAATGTGTGTGCACTGGGAGAATCACAAAGCATGGCACCAGTGAGCGGGAAGAACAATGTACAGGCGCCCAGGGATATGCACGAAAGTGTGTGGGTAGCTTTAACTGCAAATGTCACTGGATTTATCAACATGACACCATTCCCAGAGATGATGGGTAACAAAAGATGTGAAGAGAGAAAAAGGACTGGAATTTTCTTACAACCAGCAACGCAGAAAATAAAAATCACTTTAAAAATGATGGCAGAAACTCTCATTAAAAGTAAAACAGCCGATTGAAGATACAACAAATATTGAAGAAGTGTATTTTTTTTTTAGTTTTTTGCACCATCAAGGATGAAACTTGTGCATATTTCAATAACCGTAAAAGCATTTAATTGTTGAAATGAAGCCAATAAGGACCAGCCCTAAACAAAACAATATCATCAACCTGCCATTTGTTCTGCTAAATGTTTGAAGTAAGCCTAATTTCATGTTCTTTAGGTTAAAATGTAAAATGTAATGTCTGTTTGATTGGATGTGTTGATTTTGAAGTTAATTTTGTTTACTTATAGTTATGTGTGAAGTAACTCCACTCTAAAAAATGTATTTACAGTATTTTTTATAATCATGCATTGCTCATTCATGGTACCATTACTGCTATTGTTGTCAAGTGTGGGTAACAGCTCTCCATAAGCTACTCCATATCCCACCAAAGGAAGGACTGAAAGGCTTCCAGACTGTAAATCTCAGTGGTATCGATGGCACAACTTAATCTGGTTTTAGGTTAGCTCATACTCCATCTGCTGCACCAACGAGGGAAAATAAGAGACCCACAATGTCCTACACAAACCATTAAACACCACAATTAATGTCCATTCCCTTCGTTAGAGCCTGTAAAATTCTGCCAAATGAGTCAGGCGCAGAGCGGAGGATGAAAAACAAAAGTATAATCCCTCTGCTGCTAACGGTGTCACTCAAGGATTAGTGTGCCAAGGCAAAAAAAAAAAAAAAAAAAAAATACTCGGTAAGTATTACGCGGATAAATTAAAAGCTCTGTGCAACGTGGCGACGCTCCAATCGCTTCACAAACACTGCATGTGATACAAAACGATGTGTATGTGCGCCGGTGGTCACAGAAAACAGTAACCATAACCTCAACTTCATGTATTAGCTGAGTCCATATGAGCAGGAATGAGAAAAAGCTTAGGGAAGACAGGGGGATACTCCTGAATCTAAACGAGTGACCTGCTGGATTTTTGGAGAACAGAATTGTCAGTATAAGGATTATAAGGTTACAACTGACAGGTTTATGCGAAAAAAGACCAGAAAGATGGACTTTTCGTGCTTGGAATAAAGAATTATTTGTTGACTTCACAGATGTAACCCAACAAGAAATCGTTTTTTCTTACCTGTGTTCCCAGACGTTAACCATCCAGGAGGATAATCCAAGTGAGATTAGCGGTGACCGCAACACTTCTCAACAAACTATTGATAATCTCGCAGCTCCGGGCAAATCCACGGCTGGAGCGCAGCGCGATTTACGATGTGCAGAGCAGAGATGTCCTTCGTAGAAGTTTGCAGCTACAAACAGCCCAAAGGGAGGTTGTTAATCCTTTCCCAGAATATCTTTTACGCACAGCGGAGCCACAGGAAAGCACGAAGGAGAAGGACGCGGAGTTCAGCACCACGGCGCAGTGGACAGCTCTGTCGGTGTAGAGAGATCTCACCTCGGCCGCTCTCGGGTCTCGTGTGCGCCACTGAGGCAGGAGCCACCAGCCCCAACCCTCACCTACTAGCTCAGACCCGACCGGATTTACATACAATCACGCGCGAGGGAGGGAGCAGAGGAGAGGGACGAACCAATCACAGATGTCCCGTAGTAGGCAGCAGCAGCAGCAGCAAAAGCGACAAAACGAGGACAGACGGAATGTGAAGCGGCTCAGTCGCTCCGTGCCAACAAGCGAAAAACTGCCGTTGACTGAGCAGGAAGAGGAGTGGGGGAGAGGAAAAGAGGGAGTTAGGTTTCTTTATGGCTGCCTAAGTCACACACTATCACTTCACACACACAGACACATGCGGTGCTCGTGCGCACCAATGATGGATAGCTACATAAAAAGACGATGAATCAACCTTTTATATTGTACATACGCGATGCTGCTTCTTCACTATCACCCAATGACCTCCAGGTGATCATAAAAGGAGTGTGGTGACCTCTAAAACACTATATTTTATTTCAACGAGTACATTCTCTGCAGTTATTCTCATAAACTCATATTTTGACGTTATTTAGGATATTTACTTTGCTTTATAGTTTTACTTCAAAACTAAGAGGGCTTACTCTTAGATCACTACACTGACTGACTTCTATGCTCAATATATTAAATTTCACATATAAAAAAAACATGTCCATTTAATAAAATTTTGACCATTTAATGTTATAGATTATGGCGTTAAACATCGTATTTGATCAGAATCAGCTTTAGATATCGATGCATCAATACAAGGAAAACTGATAAGGTTTGAGCGTAATCAATATACTATTGTGATCAAAATTATATTTCAATAGATGTGCTGCAGTGTTTTAGGATAGCAGTAAAACTTTGCTTTATGTGTCAGGTTTTTTTTTTTTTTTTGTTTTTTTTTTTTGTTGTTGTTGTTGTTTTTTTTAAATTTCATGCTGATATTCATTTACCATGAGTGATTTGTCCTAATTGAAGCTTCATTTCAATGTTAATCCGTTGTTTTGTAAACATAAAGATTGGAATTAAAGTCATTTTGAACATCTTTAGAATTATATTGTATATACAATCAAAGAAGTAAAATGATGTAAGAAAAATCAATACAAGTAAAGTGAAGTGAAGTAGTAAAATTTGAAATATAGGCCTATAAGAGTGAAGAGAAGTCCAGTTATGTAAAGTAAGGAAGTAAAGAGTGGAAGAGTCAAGAAAAAGATAAATGCAAAATTAAAAAAAAAAATTAAAAAAAATCTTTGAAGTAAAGTCAAGTTAAACACAGTAAAGTGAGTAAGACAAAGTAGATACATTTGGTTAGTTCAGGTCGATTTAGGAAAAATAAAAAGTCAAGTCAAGTAAGGTCCGGTTGAGTACAAGGTAGAGTAAGGTTTTGTTATGGCAAATGAAATTAAGTGAAGTAAAGTTAAGCATGAAGTATAGTTTGGTAAAGCGAAACACATTAAAGCAAGGTTAAAAAGAAAATCAAAGAAAAGCATGCTAGGTCAATTCAAGTTAAGAAAATTGTAATAAAGTTGATTAAGTGGTAAGTCAAGTCACATCAAGTGTAATAATTCAAAATTCAAGCCAAATTACACTGTCGTGAAGTTTGGAAACTGGCTTGAAGTTTATTTAGTTTAAAGCAAAGTACAGTAAAGTGAATTCATGTATAGTAAGGCTCAGTACGTCAAGTCAGGTACAGTAAAGTAAAAGTAAATCTATCGCACCAAAGAAAACACAAAGGCAAGGTATACTGGAGTATAATAAAGTAATTTAAAGCAAAATAAAATGACATTAATTCAAGTCAAGTCAAATCCAGGCAAGTCTTTTAGAGAGTGTTATGCTGTGAATTCAGAGAACAAAGAAACAAAATTTAATGCTAGAAAATTGTCCTTAGGTTTGTAATACTTAAACTTTGTTAAAGCCTCCGAATTCAACTCACTGTAGTCCAGTATAAAAGATCATAACAAAAAGTAAAATCCTTAAGTATCAAACACTGACCTTGAGTCCTTCCCTTTTCTTTCCACCTTAAAAAAGCTTGAAACAAACGTGTTTTCTGCCTTGGATAAAACTCACGTGTTAGACAAATTTTAAACCAATGTGAGTCTCTCTGTAGTGGGACAGTTAAACTGTATGTCTGCAGTGTGTTTGAATGTTCAGTGACTGAACACACACAGGTCTCTGATGGTGATTGGTCGTCTGTAAGAGCTCCTTTAAATAACTTGTATCAGGTCAGTTACATGTTAATATTTATCATCTACAAACTGCATCAAACTCTGTTTTCTCTTTGTGCAAACTCGGTTATTTATGCACGCATTCATCATTTATTCATAGATTTATTTCAGTTTAGCCTATTGTTCACTTTGGTTCTATTTACAGCCGTTTTCCCTCTATCTATTTACACTTCAAGACGTCAGGCTGACTGTACAACAGTTCTGTACGTGTCACTGAAGTATTTCTGTTCTCTGATGCATTACAGGCTACTTTCAGTCAGTAAAATACACCAGCTTCTCCCTGCAATATTTCTTTTTCTTTTTCACCCAAGTGTGATTGCAAAAATGTGTGATGCATTTACGCTATTTTCACATTGTCAGTAGGTTTGTGACTCATGCTAAAACATTTAATGAATCGGATAGAGACTCCTAACACAGCCCAGACTGACATTATGAATCAATTATTGTTTGATGTAATGAGGTCCGTCTAGACCTTGTTGTCTGTTCATAGAAGTGACAGCCGTCTGCTCAGGAAATAGCAGATAAAACCAGCTCTCATCCAAAGAACAGCACATTTCAAAACTTCTTACCCGATTACATTTAATGTTGTATTTTTCTACAGTTACCCAAGCATGATACGCCTGTTTAATCATCTCACAATGTTATTTCCTTTTGGACATTTGTTACTTCAGAAAGTAACTATTTTGATTTTTATTTTCTTGTACCAAATTAAATAATAAAAAAAAAAACTGGTGGTATCAAAATCTCTTTTACAAAAGTGATCTGGCCAAAGAAGTTGGCAGCACACCTCATAATAAATAATCCAAAAAACCTCGGAAGCCCTAAAAGGTCATTATTACATACTGACTCTGATCATTTGACTTCCTCCATTTTCTTGAGATAACAATTTAATTTCAGTTGTTCTCCTGAGATCTTAACTTATTTATCTCAAGAAAACAAAACTTCCTTTTCTGAGGATCTAAAAATGAAATAAGAGGGTTGATGGCTGTCATCCTCCAAAAGCAGTGCGCCAAGCTGCTTTTCAGCCAGTCATTGAGGTAAGTGAAGTCTTTTTCTGTGCTTTTGCTACTTCATGAAAAGCACAAAGAAAAACAGAAAAAGGGCTCCTCTAGGTCCCCAGATAATTATCTAATTTCAGGGAAACAAGTTTTGTTTTCTCAAAGTAAATTATCCCATTATCTTGATTAAACAAGATTTATTTTCTCGAGATAATAAGTGGAAACGACTGAAATTTGTACAGAAGCCTTGAAAAACCTTTTAGGGCCTCCGTACAATGTAGCAGATTTTTGTAATCTTGGTAACATTTTGCCTCAGTATTTGCAAGACAAGTCTTTTCATCATAATATGAAAACATAATATGACAAATAACATCTGGAAAACAACTCAGGGAGGTCAAATAAGGACACTTACAGAAGACATTTAATTTTAGGAGCTTCAAACTTGAGCCTGCATGTATGTCTAATTCCCACCCAAATGATGAAACATTTCTAAGACGATCAGGAACTTAAGCCATCTGAAGCAGGATGAAGAAGATGAAGAGGACTGATAGTGTCAGGTAATAAAAAGGCCTTAGTCACAAGTCCCACTGACTGGAGATAGGATGCAAACCAAGGGGATCGAAATTGTATGAGTCAGCCACTTTGTTTGCCCAGGACTTCTTTTTTTAAACCTCAAAGTCACTGTCCTTCCTGTGCTGCTTTAAAGGAGAGGACAGTCAGTATTTACCACGAGAGGTCATCTGTCAGGAAAGTGTAAACAGCTCTTTTCAAGCACTTGAACAAACAACGGGTGCCAGAGAGGACAATTCTCCTCTTTGATACGACCTGATCTGACTTGACAGCAGACAAATCTCACCCACTGAGTCTCTTTCTTCCCGACCTCATGCGCCCCTGAGGTAGCCTGAACTTACGACTGCTGCTTCATACCTTTACACCACAGAAAAGCTTTGAGCTAAATAATTTTTACACCTTTCTGCATCACACAGGATTCAGGATGCTGTTTCAGAATGTGAAGTGACAGTTTCTTCTCCAAATACTCCTCTTGTTTGTGCAACTTTCTATTACTGCAACACATTTTCAGGTATAAACTACATTATCTACTTTGCAATATACATAATATGCAGTGCAAAGTACACAATATACTGGTGAAATGCATTGCCTACACATTGCCTACATTTTTCCCTCAAAATAACTCAAAATATAGCCATTAATAGCTAAACCCCTGGTAACAAAAGTGAGTACACCCATTTCTGAAAGTTCATTTTTTTGTTTTCCAGAACTGCCTGTACTCTCCTGGGCATTGAGTTTACCAGAGCTTCACAGGTTACCACTAGAATGCTCTCCCATTCCTCCATGACGACATCACGGAGCAGGTGGATATTCGAGACTTTGCGCACCTCCAACTTCTGCTTGAGGATGACCCAGAGATGTTCTATTGGATTTAGGTCTGGAGACATGCTTTGCCAGAGTTCATATTTCCCTCAATGAAATGTAACTCCCCAACACCTCCTGCCCTTATGCATCCCCAGACCATGACATTTTGGAGGGAAAATTACAAGCAGTGCTCAATTTGGACATTGAGGGGTGTAGTCTCTTAGGGGTGTACTCACTTTTGTGATACACTATGTATATATATATATATATATATATATATATATATATATATATATATATATATATATATATATATATATATATATATATTAACAAAATAAACAAGCCATAAGCGTCCCCCCACACATGTAAACACACTCACAGCTCCACATAAGCATAATCAGACATGATGTATGTGCACATTCTCACCCAGTGCATGTTCCAAATGTATTGTTGCTCCTGTGAAATGAAGTTATAGCTTGATTCATTAAGGCAAATAGGCGCAGGCTTTTCCTTAACATGCACCACACAACTCCAGAAATTATATCGCCACGTCTGTGCTTATAAATAACAGAGGGGTGTGTGTTCAGGTGCTGTTGACAACAACAGCCCTGAATGTTAAATGAGATGCACAGACCAGGAGATCACTCCTTAACATGTTGCTGTTGTTCCGCTGTTGTAGCTGGGGGTTCATTTTGTGTATTCCTACAGGAGGTCGTGTTGGAGAGAACAGATTGTGGGTTTGTGTGCTTGGTTTAGTAAAGGCTGTTCAGGGTTGCATGTCAGAAAGTCACTTCCTGTATGTGTTTGTTTAGTATGTTGTATGTTGAGTTTGTTATTTACACCCATCTGTCCTCTGGATGTATGTGCATGTATGGATGTGTGTGGGCTTAATGGTGTGTTTCTGAGTTGCTCAGACTCTGGGTTCTCTGGCTGTTTAGGTTGCTTTAGTCTTTAGTTTGTCTGGTTGTTTTTTGGCTGTTAAGGCTGGTTGGCTGTTTTGGTACTGTTCTTGTTTCGGTAAAGCTTTGGGTTCTTCCTCCAATGTTTGGGTGTTCTTGTTGAACGTCTGTCTGTTAGGGTTCCTGAAGTGTTTATGGTTTATTTGTGTTTGAATTTTTGTGTCTTCTGGTTCCAATCTTGTTTGGGTTCCTGAACCTTTTTTGTTGTTTTGGTGTTCATGTTCTTTTGTCTTCGGGTTCTATTTCCTTTTTTGTTCCTTTTCCTGTACTTCACTTCACTCGTCCTGGTAGCTCATAGCATTTGCTTCAGTCACAAGATTAATGTCATTGAGGTTTCTGTTAGGTACTTTTTCTGTTTGGATATTTTTTGTTGTCAATTAGTTTTTATAGTTTTTATCTTGTTTTGATTCCTTTGATTCCTTTGATTTTATTTCTTATCCCAGTGCCTTTTTAACCCCTTGTTGTTGCCCTTTAAAATGTGCCATGCATTATTGATATTATTTAAATGTTTATTTTTAATCAGTAGCAGTATAGGGAGTTGTAGTATAAATAGTTTGTATCATATCATGGTTTAAACTTCCATGTTAAAGGTGCACACAGTTAATCTTCAGACCCCTGTGTGTGGATTCAGTTATTTGCATGAAGAGTTTGTGTTTGCTTTAACACAACAGAGCGACAGAGAGTGATAGTTGTGCGAATGTGTGGCATATGCGTCGGTGTGTGCTGCAGACTGTAATGGACTGTGACACACCGTACATTAAGAACCAGCAGCAGCACGCTCACACAGACGTGACATGTGACCAGTTTCTCATCCCATTATCCGCTAAATTTTGAGGTGTCGTGCCTGCCTCCAGATTGTGGTGTCAGCTCGATGTGCGTGTGCAGTGAGGCTTCTCTGTTTGGACAAACATATGGCTCTTTCTCCTCTGCTCACACAGAGTGACATGATTTTGGATCTATCTCTCCGAGCTGAGGCTTTTAGTCTGACCTCTGATGATGAATGCTGCAGTTGTGCTGAAGATTCTCTGCTGTAGGCATCCTCTAAGAGATGAAGAGAAAAACCTAAAGAGCAGAGTTTGAGAAATGAGAAAGCTTTCATGACAAACTTGATATAATAAGTAATGGAAGGTGGATTTTTAGAACTTCCTGTTAGCAGATCCTTCGGGGTATGAGACACTTGAAGACCAATACTGATTAAATTAGTGCTGAAATGATATGTCAGTTAATAGTACTGCCCACAGATAGGAAGTTAATTAAGATTTAAGATAGACTTCTGAAATAAGAGAACTTTTGTTTTTTCTAATGTCAGTCAAAAATCAAAAATGTTTCGATTTGAATGAAGCTTTTGCAACACATACCAAATACTTGCTTTTAACATAAATCCTTCTTTTGGGAAAGCAAACAGCCAATCGTAGCGTAGGCTCTTTGGCTTTTCCAAAACAAATGAAAAACTCTTTATAGCAGCTACAACTTTGGATAGACACTGATGGAAAATTTTTAATATATTTAACTTCAATACCTCCCACAGCTTTAACTACATCGATACCTTAAATTCACAGACAATGTGTAATGGTTGATTTTGGTGTAAAATAAGTTAATAGTTTTATTATCCCCACACATGGCTTTTATGAGTAGCTCCCACGCTGACAGTGTGAGAAGCTCTGCATGTGATTCTCAGGGTAAACATTAAGCTCTCTGTGTTGTTTTTCTGGCAGCTGATGTGTTTCAGTGGCCCTGAATGCTTTCAGCGCTTCTCTCACCACTGTTGCCCTCCGTGTATTTAAGTGATACTTTGAAAATGAGAGGAATACTTTGCTGACTCAGTCCTGATGGAAAACTCTGCTGCTACATTCATAATGCAGCAGCTACGGCACTCTGACTGAAAGCTTTTGTGTCTGGCTGTGGAGGTCAGAGTCGCTACAGCGCTCTGATATCAGACTCTAAAAACCCAAAGTCCAACACAGCACCATGCTGCTTTCAGGCGTCCTCTTTTTTGTGATGGCTTGAGTTTGTTTCGCTAAAATTACAGCACACAGCCAATGGCATTCGTCCAGAATTTATGGAATAATTTAGATGAATTATTGAATTTTTCTTTTAATTACAAAACAAGCTCTACAAAAGGGAAGAAGCAGAGAGTGTGCCTGCTCTTCAGTCATTCCGATGATTATTTTGGCACATTTTAATGCGTTGGACGTCTCCATGTTTGCAGAAATTTGTTCCTGAACGTCTCACAGCCTTCTACTGCAGCCAAACAATTCCGCAGAGGAAGCTGATTAAAAGAATAGGATCAGCAATGATCAGAACTTTTGTAGATGTCGCAGCAAAATGATGCAGCTCTTTGAAGTGCTTGCATTGTTTTACAAAGGATGTGAAATGAAATCTGACTCAGCAGGAAGAAAATCAGGAACAAGTACTCTTTTTTGACATGACGAGACAGTACAGACCTACAATGGGCCTGATAGTTAAATCACTGGCAGGACGAAGAAAGCAGAACTTACTTACCGTAATTACCGGACCATAAAGTGCACCTGAATATAAGCCGCGCCAGCTAAATTTAAGGGAATAAAAAGACAAATGTGTACATATACAAGCCACACTGGACTATAAGCCTCAGGTGTTTTTAATGTTTAATTACCATGTGTAAGGGTTCGTGCACAGAGGGAATTGTTGGGAAAGAGATGGCTGTTTGGGGAAGCTTCCATTTTATTAACATTTAAACAAACAAGTTGCATATTTGCATGACTTATTAAAGTGTTACCATTTAGTGCAATAGTACAGAACCTGTAACTTGTAAAATCCGTAGATTTAGAAGGTCCCCTAGTGGTCGTTAGTAATTAGATTAGCCACACAGTTATATAGGCCGCAGGGTTCAAAGCATGGGAAAGAAGTAGCAGCTCATAGTCCAGAAATTACGGTAACTTTCATTCCAGAGTGTCAATGCTCTAATGCTTCCTGGCTCGTGATTTTACCTCAAAATCATTCATATTATGATCTGCTTGAGCTAGAGAGAAAACATGATTGGTAAAAGACCTGATTTAAGGATATGCAGGTCCATCTCAACCTCTATTTCTCAAACTACTTGCACACTCATGAGTCAGTGTTTGTTGTTTCTTTGGCTCCAAAGAGGAAAAAAAAATCTTCAAGTTAAAGCAAAAAAGATTTCATCCCAACAAGCTCAGATAAAAGTTCACAAATAAAATGTTTTTAGGCTACTTGAGCAGCACACTGTGAGTGCAGAAACGTCTCTGAAATACACAGAAACAAACAGAGATGTCATGACAAAAATGGATCTAAAATGATGCAAAACGAGTGGCTGCCAAGGTTGTTTCATACATGCCTGAAAGGAGCGGACAGAATGATTGAGGAGTGCAAAACAAAGCAAGCTGTTACATTTAATGAAAGCTCTGAAGGTACTTTGAACGATGTGGTATGAATTTTGTTATTAAAACAAGTGTTTACTTTCGTAAAAGAGCCATAAACTAGAAAAAGTAGTGGTTTAAAGTTCAAAATTTTAAGTTAAGTTACCATGAGATTATTTGTGTCACTACTTTGCCCCCTGTGGACAAAGTAGTGCTGTTTAGATCTGCACAACAGTGCTTTTGTAATCTCATACTGAGGCACATCCAGTCATTACACAAATGGTACCATTAGTCATAACGTACTGTTATGGAATGGTCCATTTGGTCATAGTGTTAGCTGCATGCACCAATGCCCAAAAATTATCTAATTAACTAATTGCACCATGAAAGTGAGACAGGTGCAGAACATCATATGTCCAAGGAACTTCCTGGAAATCTTCAAATTCATATTGTACATGTGCACTCTGCATAAACAGCGTTAAACAAAGAAATGTTATGTCTCCTAAATCTAAATTTGTTATAAATCTGGAGGATTCAACAAATCCCTAACAGCCAAAATATACTAGATGTGTTTCCAGTCCAGCTTCGCTCTGCTGCTCAGCTTTTGTAAGCTCACTAACATCACAGATAATAATTCTTTGTGGCTGCAAATAAATATATTAACTCATCACTCTGCATTGGGCAGAAAGTTGTCTTGAACTGAGAAAAAAGGAGTTCTGTAGTCATTCGTGTGACATCATCCATCTGTTTCTGCTGTGAAGTTTCAAAGCTTATCATCAGTGGAGGCCATAATTAAAAAGTTTGACTCAACTTGCTCTGTTTCAGTGAGCAGGTGTTAAAAAGGTGGGCCTTCAGCCTCTTCAATAACAGTTACAGGGTACCGACCTTCAGGTCAAATCAGTCATGCCCTGTATGGGCAAACTTGTAAGTTAAATAACTTTGAAAATAACAAATACAAGAAAGAGAGACGTGAGTTACTCAAACCAGAAACTTATTTTAGTAATAAAGATCTGCTTAAAGGCAACATTTTTCAAACAGGAGCCTATATTTACTATTTTGACCTTCTTAACATTTGTTTTATATATATATATATATATATGTATATATATATATATATATATATATATATATATATATATATACACATATATATATATATATATATATATATATATATATATATATATATATATATATATATATATATATATATATATATATATATATATATATATAAAGGTGTAGAATTGTCACCGATACATCTCAGATGTGGCACCCACACATATCTTTTGTGAAAGAATCCTTACCTCAGACTTTACTTCAGTAAACGTAGCTATTTTTGACCCCTGACAGATGTGAGCCAGATACTGAATGCATGTAGAAGTGATGCGTAAACTGTGAATCAGAGAAGCGAGAGCCTGAGACGGAGATAAATGGAGGTTTGAAGAAGTGAAGCAGCAGATTTGGATCAGAACCAAGCTCTGACAGGAAGGAAAAGGGATGAAACATCTTCCTCCAGATGGAGAAGTCGGCTCTTATTTGCAACATGCCGCTCACAAATGCTGCACAAAGAGAACACAAAGAGAACACAAAGAAGGGGGACAGAAATCACACCGACAGATGTGAAAATATGGATGCAAAAACTCTGATTCAATTGCACTATTGTTAAACTGCATATAGATTTACACCCACTCGGCACAAGACAAGAAGGGAACAGCATATATAGTACATAGAGAACACAATAATCAAATTATGGAAGTTAGGAATATTGGCCAGCTTCCAAAAGCTGCAGATAAATGTACTTCACATGCTGCATTTAACGCCTGTTTAAAATAGTTTCTTTTCAACATGGCAGAAGCTCATTCATCTCAGTTTAAACCAGATTTATCGCCACACTTTAGGTCACATCTAAAGCCAATAGATTATCCAGAAAAGTTTGATTCCTTTCCATTATTTTGGGTATATTTTCATATTAGATGTGAGATCATTCCAATAACTTAAAGATCTCATTTTCATCGCAGCATTTCTGTGTTTACGATGTGGCTAATGAGCAACCCGATCACGCCTTTACACTTACATCCAGGATTTATATGCATGCCTGCATCCTGTCCATATTGTGATCAGATCTCATTATGCAAAGCAAGCGAACATGGCAGCTCTTGCCAAACAGCCTCCACTTATTTTCTCTTTTGCTTCAGAGGGGGTTTAGAGGAAGGGAGGGCTGATCTTTCACACAAATGAAGCCAGCAACAGAAGTGATGATGAGACTTATTCAGTTTCTTCAGTGGGAGTGGAGCAATCAGAGGCAGCGTTGATGAATTTGGTAGTTACTCTGAGGAGGTTCTGTGGTACAAAGATGAGTTAAAGAGTCACTGGGCTGATTTAAAATGAATACAGATGCTTTTCAACTCATCAGCACAAAGATGCCTGATGATAGGTGACTTCTTTTTGCAGATATGGTGAGAAAACTCCAGTTAATGTCTCTTACTGTCGTGACATTTCTTTGTATTCATGACAGTTGAACCCAGAGTGTGTATTGACACCAATTCTGCATCTTCATGGATTTCTGGTACATCATAAATCTATGAAAACCTATCCTCAGTCTGACAGTTGGTTGCACATTCAAAACAATTCTTTTCTGTCCAGAGGTCATATTGACATAAAACTGAATTTTTCATTCAGCAGAGTCAAAGTTTCAGTTTTAGCCTTTTCAACTGATGCAAAAAAATAACATCAGCCCCTATATAAGACCTCTCTCTCTCTCTCTCTCTCTCTCTCTCTCTCTCTCTCTCTCTCTCTCTCTCTCTCTCTCTCTCTCTCTCTCTCTGTTGTAACACCATCTTTTACATTGTTTTGAATTCCTCTGCTGTTCAATCAATTTCCCAAACACATTGAAAGTTATATTTATGCTATCAGAAGTGTTTTCGTCACATTGTCAGGAGGAAGAAGTGAATTTATAAACAGTTCGCCAGATGTCCTGTAACTCCTTCCTGCAGATTGATGTAAATATATGACATGTATAATCAGGTTGTCCCTTTACTAGCTAGAATTAGCGCCAACTGTTAAAGTTAGCTCTGAGAGTCTGAAAAAGAACAGCTCAGTCTTCATTTTCTACCATCCACAGCAGCAAATAAATTATTCATAGCCAACACATTCGGTCCATTATATCATACCAAAGTGGAGAAGAAGGGTTGGGCCAAGTCTTTACAACAAAACTGAGGAGGGGAGAGGAAGAGGAAGGTGAAAACTTTTGTATTTTAAATCAACTTTAATGTACATAGCAACTTTTATATAAATTGAATGTGGTGCAAAGCAGTTTACAGGAACTGACAAAAAAAGATAATAAAAACATGTCCAAACACATAAAAAACATTTCAAAGTAGAGATTAATGCACACCCAAAGCTGTTAAACAGTTAAAAGGTTAAACAAATAATAAAGGCATTAAAATACCAATACCAATATCAATATAAAAAGTGTAATGAATTAAAAAGGAAAGGATAGACATTGAAGATAAATAGAAGCACTAAATGTACCAATATGATAAAATAATAAAAGGAGAGTAAATAAAGAAAATTCAAGTTATAAAATGAAAAACCCCCTTCATGAATCCCAGACTAAACAGGTATATCAAAATGCCAAACATCTCTGCAAGGAACTAACCCTCTTTAATTCTGGTTTCCAAGTTTTAAAACACTGATAGGGTCGGGAAATGCTTTTCAAAATCATAAACTATTCATAAGTGCATATTTCATCCATTTTTGTTGAAATGTAAACCAAACTAACCACTTAGCGTAGTACCTCAGGCCATTTGTTTTAATCTGTTTTCGTGCATTTCCAAAGCAATGGGGTCGCAGGCCTCCAGTGTCACTATTCAAAAGAGCTGAAAAGTTTGGGAACTCTTGCTACATGTGGGAGCTAACAGATAACACAAACAAAAGTTGATCATAGTTAGTTTAAAGACGTGATTGAGTGTGTCCTTAAACATCCACCATCCCTCTTAAAGGCAGCAAACTGTTCAAATAAAGACACTAACATGTTTTCATCTCTGTAAGACTGAAAAAACAGGAATCAGAGTAAATGTAATCAGACCAATAAGAGTGAGAATCCAGAGGATCTGTCACACAGTTTACGTCACAGAGCCAATACAGGAAGACAAATGTTGATTTAATTAGCAGGATACACACAGACACATTTCAATTCAAACATAGACAGATATAGCCTCATTAGGAAGAACCAGAGATGTGTCCATTACAGGACTGAGTGATGTGTGTGTTCAGGCTTGATTAAACTTTAATGTAGTTACAAGAGTTTCCCTTCCATGTTGGCACTGAAGAAATTAAGTCAAACGCGACATCTTTAATCACGTTTTCTACTGTCGATTCACAGAAGATGATCAAGGTGTCCATCTGTTTCATTTCCATTTTCAAAGTAGGAATTGTTAATTGATGCCTGTTTTAGAAATAAGCTCAAACTTTTCCTATAGTTTCACATCTGCTGCTGTCTTGTTGCAAAAAGTTAGTATACCATCATTCAAACCACAGTCTGCTGATTGAGAGAACAAGTCTGTTTGGATAAAATCCAAAACCTAGCAGCATTATAGATATCTGGCTTTGCAGTTGCTTCACAGGACGTCGATGGAAGTAAATAGACACAAGGTGACAAGCAACAGGTGTGGACACAGACAGACCGTGTGGAAGTTAAAGGAAAAACATTACAGATTCTCAACAGTGGAGCTGGATGCCAGACTGATTCATCTGACGTGGTTGTCTTGTTAGAAAAACCTTCTGTGAGGTGTTTGGGTCCAACTACAATAACTTCATCCAGGTTTTTATGTCTTAAAGGCATTCTTTAAGTTTAGTAAACTGATTTATTTCTTCTGGCTTCATTGATCATTTTTAAATAAAACTGAGTGTGACCTGCATACCATTGAAAGATCGCTCCAAAAGGAAGAATGAATAATGTCTTAATAAATAATAATGGCTGAAACTTTCAATTTCTTTTTACTCCTCTGTATCACCAGAACTTATTTTAACCCTTCAACACTTGTGCAACCACTGATGTGTAGATCACACTCTTAATACATTGTATATATTGTTATATATATTGTGTGTTCTCTAAAACAAGTGAGTAGAATAAGAGGCGTCAGTGTGATTTTGTGCATTACTTATCAGAATTTCAACACATGGAAAAACTGCATTTACAGTACATTCCACTTCCCTCATCTTCCTTTAAACCCAGAGTCCCTGCACAGATGCATCAGTCCTGCACCTGATTCACCACCAACTCAATCTTGATTGTTTCCTATATCACCCATAACAGTAAGACTTCAGTAAGCACCTGTACAGACGCAGTGACTCCCTGGGATTTTACCTCCAATCCCTCTCTAATCACAGCTTCACCTCTCTCACTACAGTATCGCACCATCTCTTTATTTCTTCCTCGTACTGATCCTCAGTCTTACTCCCAGCGAGTGATACTTTTATCCCACATCAGCCTGCGTTGCGTTGTCCTCCGTCTGCCAGCAGATTACCCCAGCCCCTCTCGTTTCCTCGCATGTCCTGCCCCCTAGTAAGCATCTGACACTAATATTAGTTTCATAATCCACTTTGGAGGAAGCTGCTGTGAGATCTGAGACATTACACCCCTAAAGCTTCACTATCTAATCCTCTCTGTTTGGATCACCTGGCCCACAGTACACAGGGCTTTGTTATTGGAGCTCACACTTTGTCTACAGGCCACTGGGATGTTCTTACACACTAAAATTCACAATATTTTGCTTGTTTGGTATTTTACCTCCCATCAGCGTTGTCTTCACCCTTACATCTGTGCATAATCTGACATCAAGATCTTGTGATTTGCATCTATATTACACTCTCGTGGAGGAAAGCGCATAAACATAATACAGCCGTGTGATGAGTTTAACAGTACTTGTGCTTAGGCAGAAAGAAACGCCAGGAGCGAAAGAGCTCTTTCTGTTTTCACAAAGGGTCACGGGGACATCTAGTGTTGACTGTTGGAAAGAGAGAGATGGTTTTGTGTTATTTATTCTGCATGAAGACTTTTTCATGTTGTGTCTTGGCCACGCCCAGACAGGGCATAACAAACATTTGACATTCTTTTGGAGATTGTTGGCACCATGTCATCTGGTGTAAAGACCAGAGAGAACATTTTTACTTTTAAAACTCCTGAAACTGGTCTCTATGGATTAGAATGTTTAGAGAGTGTCGTCAAAAAGAGAGGGGATGGAACACAATGGAAAACAATGGAAACATGCCACTGTAGCACTTTAAGGAGACCTGTTGTTGGCATCAAATTCAAAATAAGCACATATTTTTCATAAACAATAACATTTAATATGTAGCTTTTGCATTTTTTCAAGTAAACTTTGAGTTAAATAAAGCGTTCAGTTAGCGATAAACAGAAAGAAGACAGTAAAAACACGCAAACAAGAACATTTAAGTATTAAAGGTAGTGATTCATCTTTGTTCTAATAAGAGTTGTAGTTTTTGTTTACTATCTGTTTCTTCCTTCTATGACAACACCTCATGGGTAAAACAACAGTAGACACACCTGTAGGTGTGACCAGGATAGCAGGAATGGGACCCAAAAGCAAGTGCAAAGTCATTAATTTATTTCAAAAAGTTAGGTGTTTAAAGCTGAAGGATAAGGAGGCAGACATGCTGGATAAAGTTCCAGCTAGTCTTGAATTTTCATTAAGAATTCACCAGTCATGGAGACACTAAGACCCAGAAATTACTCATAGTATGATTTATGATGACTATAATGTCTACCTTTTTTCTTTTTTACATCCCAGAAGTCTGGTAGTCATGCACAGCCTGAGACGACAGGTGTGCCATCAGCATGTATCCTCCACTAAAGTATGGTTTATACTTCATAGTGTTATCATTAAATGGTCTTAGTCTCTGGGCATCATCTGTTTGTTTCTGAAACAGAGTTTTGAAGGATATCATTGATGGGAGCCATATTAGAAATGGGTCAGGCTTTGTACCTCTACACTAACAGCTATAAGGTGCCCACCTGTCAATCAAGAGAGCTGTCCCTCTGTTTGGGTAAAATTGCAATCTTAATATCTTTAAACTGCTGAGTTTAAAAAAAAGCCCCTGTACAGTGTGTGCCCACTGGGAAAATAGTTATTTGGGCTCTAATATTTTTTTTTTTGTACCAGGCTGTAAACATGTTTATTTCTGCTGTGAAAATGGCTTTATTTTTGTCTTGGTGTGTATTTGGTTTCAAGTACTTCTGGAGCCAGCCTCAAGCGGACACTTGACAAAATGCAGATTTTAGATATAAATCAGACAGATTGGATTGAGTCTCAGCTAAATATGTAAACAACTTGAAAATAAATTTAAATTCCCAAATAGACTGCCAGGAAAAAAAATCTAGATAACGTTTGGAGTTTGGCCATTTGTGATCACTTAGATTTCAGGACTTTTTGTGCATGTGTGAAAAATCAGAGAGAATAAGGACCTCTGTGTATTGTGGGAAGTTATGAGTAAATATCTGATGAAAGATAAGTGATAAAGGATGGTTTCAGTGATGCCGTGGGAATTGTGGAGGGATCTAAACAAAAGGGAAATCTGAGGGTACCTGGTGTTTTGGTGACTTGGGGAGATGGGAGACAGATGGTGACTCTTTTTAACTCCACAAACTTCAGAGGAATAAACAGTTCTCTGAAACACCTAAAACTGAACTCTAAATGAAAACATGGTGTGTTGTATTGAATGCACAGGTTATATGGTGAATGAACCATCACTTTTTAGTTGTAAGTGGTGTAACATTCAGCTCTCATGCCCTTTGTCTTGCTCCTGTTGTCTCTCTTTCCTTTCTGCCTCCCTGAGCTTTGATTAGCTCCCATTAAGAAATCACCCCAAGCCGCCCTGCTTCCCAACACATTCACAAGTCGTAAAGCAACACAATCAACAAACCCACACCAGGCCCAAACTCTCCAGACGACCGTTTTGTGAGGCTGCCACAAAGAGACAGAGAATTCAAATGGCAACAAAGTGGTGCTTGACACAACTCGGGGATGGATGAAAGAGCTGCCAAGGATTGGTGTGTCAAAGAAATCAAAGTCCATGTGAGACTGAGACCTTAGGGAGGAGATGGAGCCACATCCTCTGTCTAGACTGAGGGAACCGGTCCAAACTATTTGGCTTGATGGTGCTGGCAGCAGCAGCTGGGAACCCAAACAGCCAACACTTTTTGTGAAAAGGGAAAAAAAGAACAAGAGGTGGGAATTAAAGGCCCTGTCAGGACTTTATAAGTGTTCCTGTTCATAATCCATGATTTAATAGATAATCAGCACCTTTAAGTGATTTTAGAGGGTTTCATCCAAAACTAGAGGAAATTAACAGAAAGCAAGAAAGATAAACTGTAGATCAAAAATCAATTTACCTTGAATCTTTTCTAAAGCAGGAAATTGTGTTTAATTCATTTTATAAACAGTGATTCAGAGCAGAGGCAGACAGAAACTTATCTTTTCACTTCATGATCAAGGATATGTTGGCATAATGAACAATTTATGAGTGTTTCTGTGCAAACTTTTGAAGTAAAATGTGTATTTAGAAGACAAAAAAGGATGGGCATGTGAAATCCTGAAGGACCAGTCTGAATAAATGAAAAGATGAATCGATATGGGAGAGAAACAAATTGTGAATTAATAAGAACAAGTTTGGGTGATAACCAGAGTCTAATTAAACATTAACACTATTTGAAGGTGTTGTAATCTTAAGACTTCCTGTGAAAAATAGCCATTGGGGTACTTCTATTCACTCAGTGAGGTTAAGGCTGCCTGTGAGGTGAACCAATGTCTTCTTTCGTTTCCTCCGTATGTATTCAGAGAGAAAATATTGAAGGTGTCAGGTGTTTCAGCATGTTTTTTCCCCCTTTTTCCCACCGTTTGCCTTTATTACACAAAGTAAAGGATTAACTGATTTAACATTTACAAACGTTGGAATATTTGAACACCCAACAATGAAGCCTTTAATCAAAGGAGCATCTTGATCTCAAGGTTGGAGACTTCTTTTTTTTCTATTGTTTAAATGTTTTCTGTAAAATGAACCACGTTCATGGAATATTATAAGCAAAAAAAACAAAAAAAAAATGAACACATTAGGTTGGGTATTTATACATTTGAAAGTAACCTGATTTCCTGAGGACAGTAAACAGATTTCAAGTAATCAGATCACCTTTAAAGACATATTGTGGATACAAGTAATCCGTGAAAATTGTCCTGTGAGGAAAGGTTTTGTCTTGTCTTTCCAAGAACACTTTGGCAAGAGGACTCTTGTCCCACGGATCAAACTGTCGACTTTTCGATTGAGAGACAACCCAACTCTACTACAGCCACCAAAAAGTACATCTTCATAATCAAGAGAAGCATAATGTTTTTAACTTAAAGACAGGTTAAATGGACCAGTAATTATATTTTGCCTGTCTAGTCTGTCCGACCACTCAAAGAACTTTAAACTGCTGATCTCTTTCACCCATCCACACCACATTCACACACTGATGTGTGACTTTCTATATATATGGGAGCCATCAGTTCTATCTAATACATTCACATGAATCCAAGCACCACTGACAAACAGTGGGATCAATTTTGTGGTTAAGTGTCTTGCTCAAGGCTTACTTCAACATGTACAATTGCAGGGACTGGAATCGAACCCTCAACCTTCCAATTGAGAGGCGATGACTCTACCACTGACTCACAGCCATCCTAGGTTAAAAGGTTACAGATGACATGGAGAAAGTTTGAAACCTCTGCAATTGACATGAAAATAAATAAAAATAAATACATAAATCAAACACCAGAAGGCAAAATGGTACAGCCAATGTAAGACTTGAAACCAGGCCTACAGCTGATCAGGGTGTATAGTGGTTAGCACTGTTGTATCCCAGCAAGAAAGTTCCTGGTCTAATTGCCCAGCTGGGCAGGTGCCTTTCTTGGTGGAGGTTGCATGCTCTCCTTGTGCATGTGGGAGTTCCCTCCAGCTTCCACACTTCAAAAACATGCTCATCAGGTTGATCAGTCACCCTAAAATACCCAGTAACCCATCCTAGTAACAGGAGTACTGTTGGGTTTTTTTTAACTTGAAACCTATTTTATTGGATTACTTGACCCCTAAATTGACACTTTGACACCAACTTCGTCATTGAAGCCATAAAAGAGGCAAAGTTATGGCTGCGAAGTATTTTTAGCGAATTGGCAGCCATTTTTGAAAGAAATGTGTCTATTTCCGACACAAAGTGTGATCTCAATTGTGTCTTAGGATAAATTTATTTCTATCGCCCTGAGGTACTTCCATACCAAAGGGGACCTTTGCATCATGACTTGAAGTCAAAAGTCGCTAAACCTCTATGCTATGGATAGGCTATAGGATGACCATACATCCTTGTTTGCCCAGACATGTCCTGCTGTTTGGTGATAAAATTATGTTCAAGGGGATTTTATAAAATCCCCCAAAATGTCTGGGTTTTGCTCATCTTGTTCTACAGACCATTAATATTTATGATAAAGTGATGCACTGGGCCACTGACATTATTCTGATGTACCAACCTGTCAAGATGTTGAGCATGCATGCTGTATGCATCGTGACCCAAGTCACTCCTTCTCTCAGATCAAAACAGAAAACATGCTCTGACTGCCCGCGCTGCGCTCTCAGACAGAAAATTCTGAAGTGTAAATACACATTTACAGACAAACTGCAGAGGGTTATTCCTCTTTCTATCATGGCCATGATTGGTGGGAAGCACTGTATTTTGGCTGCAAAGCTGGCACCTCTTTGTCAGCTGCAAATAAAGGTTTTGCCAGAACCTTTATTAATTTAAATGCCTCAAAATCTTAGTTTAACTCTATCTAATATTTTGAGGCGTTTTTCATATTTTTGCACAAAAGAAATATATTTTTGAGCAATGGGCTACCTTTCTTTTTCTTTTTATTTGAGCATGTTGTGAGACATTATTTATGTTTACGTTATAGAAAACTTCCACTTCAAACAGAAAAGGAATGTTTTAAATAAATATATAGTTTATAAAGCTACTTAATCTTCTTTGAGTGTTTTTCCAGTATCTCCAAGAGGCCCGTCCATAGCTAATAGTCAGATGTAAACATCCAAGCAGTGAAGGACAGCAGTGTGGGCGAGTTGTTAGCCGTGTTGTCTTTCAAGTGGAGAGACCATAATTAAAAGAGGAACTATCTGGAACGCAAATAAGTCCTTGTGGTGTAGAGTCCCAGGCTGTTACCTTGCAGCATGAAAGTTTTGGGTTCAGATAAGTTTTCTTACAAGAGGAGAGTTGGATTGTGTGTGATGGTGTAGTAGGATCTTCCTGGAAAAGGGATGAAAAGAAGAGAGCAAAGAGGAAAGTGAGAGAGTAGATGAGGAGGGGGAAGCAGAAGTAAAAGAGGAGGAAAAAGAAGAAGTAGAAAAGGAGGAGGACAAAGTGATCAAGTTTTCTTGAATCACACATGGTGCAGATTTATACACTTCATTTTCAACTTTGAGGCTGTGGAGCTCAATCTGTTTAGTATGAAGAATAACGCAGATGCACCAAACAAATGATAAAGTGACCTTTTTGAGCAGATTGCAGAACAGTTGGAAGGAGAGCAATTGGATTTTGAGACAATAAACACAGCAGCGCTTGATCCGTAGTAGAATATCGTTCTGTGAGTAATGTATGCATTAAAATGTCTGAGTAATGGCTACAGACTTTATACAGCTCCTCTGACGGCAGCCGTGTGCTCAAACATGCAGAAAACACTGTGATACAAGATAACTGTGGACCACTCAGGAATATGACTGTGATTATGTATTTCATGGGTCGCTCTGAAATAACTTAAGTGTAGCTCAACCCATAGATACACAGGTAAATGTATATAATGAGCATTACTCAGAAGAAAGAGCAGCGCAGTAATGACGAAGACGCTGCAAAATGTAAGGGTAGAAGACCACCCATTATGCTGCAGTGAGGGAGGTTAAAACAGGCCAGCAGAGTGGAATGATGCAAGAAAATGAAAACCAAATTACATTCAGACTTTAAAATACATAAAATGAGTCTGTAGACATTTTTTAAAAGCTTCTATAACAACATTTCTAAAGGTTAAGCTCAGCATTTGGCCTTCTTTAGTGGTAGATTCAGGTTCCTTTCACTGTGCTACTGTTGGGACTTCAGGTTGGAGTTAAAATAAAGCCTGAAACTCAAACGGCAGAAGACACTAGTCGAGATATGTTGTCCTGGTTGTTGTTTATTTTTCTAAATGAAGTTCAGTAAACTGGAAATCTTTAGTATCATGGTCCTGTCTGTGTATATTACAGGTTGTGAGGTAAGAAGGAGAAGTTGCTTGTTGGGTGCAAATGTTGTGTCTACATAGCCAACGAGTAAAGAGCTGAGAATTTTCTCTGTAGAGCAAACACTCACACGTCAGGCTGAACTTTTACAAATATATCGAAATAATGCAGTACAAATGGCCCTGTCTGTAGTAGCTAAGCATCAGTTTGTTTTGTGCAAGAAAAAAACACTGACAGGAAAAATAAAAGAAAATTCTGCCAGTGAGCCATTTAAGGTAATGGTAAAATGATGGCAATTTGTCATTGTTACCAGATAAGTCATCCTTATTCCTCTCCTGCATTCATCCCAACAACCTTTCAAACTCCATCACTGTCTTCACGGCTTCTTCAACAACAGCCGCTGCTGCTGAAGTTATTGTGTCTACTTGACGGTCTGAGATGCTGAGCAACTGGCAGACACTTGACCCAACTCAGATTGCTGCAGCATACTTAAAACTTTGTGTTTGTCAACTGTCAGCAACTTTCATGATGTCTCCTCCAAGTCTGCAGCAGACAACGCGACATAATTATTGTGTTCCTCGGTACGTCACCCAGCTCCAGGGGAGAAATGAGCTCGGTCAGCCTCACTGACTCCCATCACCCGTACAGCTCCTCCTCATCTCACACTCCAAAAGAAATGTGTGTTTGAATATGTGGGTCTGTGCTTGTGTTTCCACCTTTTATACAAGAGATAGGACGGCAGGCAAGAGGAGATGGTACAATACTTTTGTTTACAGCACTGGCAATAGTCAGAGTGTGTATTGGTCTCTCCAACACTTCATTTCTAAGTGTGTGTGTGTGGGAGAGAATGTGTGGATGTCAAACTAGACAAACCAAGCATTTATTCCCTGTAGCAGGAGTGTGTGTCATATCCAGGTGAGTGTGACAGATCGGGGGCTTCACTCCTGCGACAGGGGAGCCAAGGCCGTGGCGCTTGTATTATTCATGAGAGTCAGGGATGTCTAGTTGGCATGGCACAGATAGCACAGCAGCAACATAATAAGATGCTGAAGCTCGCTGCTGTGTCATCAGCATCACAGTCTTACAGCAACACCTAGTGCTCACTATATGAAAAATAAGTCTGTAACCTTAAATTCATGTTTTTCTTTATCTGTACCGTACTTTCAGCCCATGGAAAAAGAATATAAGAATAATCTCTTGTACAAAACAATGCTCTAGTTCTGTCTCAGATTTAATGACCACATGCAAAGTTATATTCTGTAAACCAGACTGACACTTTCCCAGTCACGAGGCAACCACGTGCCCTGTAAGGTTGTATGGGCACATTATTTATTTATTTATTTATTTATTTATTTATTTATTTATTTATTTATTTATTTATTTATTATGTATTTAACCAGGAAAGCCTCACTGGAGATTAAAAATCTCTTTTACAAAAGTGTCCTGGCCAAGACAGCAGCAAGTCACAAAACACAATTACAGACAAACAACACAAAACAGTGACAAAGACGGATCACCATATCCAGTGTAGCATCAGAAATCACATAAATAAGAGGGAAGCAAGTTAAGAATTGCTTTATAAATGAGGACATGCCAATGATTTTGTCTTTGAACAAACAACGCAGGCCAACCAACTTGAGATACAAGACACAATGATGAGTTAGAGCCTTAAGACTTACAGTAAACCTCAGTGCTCCGTGGTATACATACGTACATGTATGAATTTAAGAGGAGAGAGCAGAGGATGACATGCAGAAATAGGCACTAAGGTTTAGACTGAGGACCACAGCAGCTGCAAAGAGGACTTAGGTCTCTGAACATGAGGTGTGTGCTCAAACTGCTGAGCCAACCACTGTAAGGTAAATAAAATATAATATAATATAATATAAATAAAATAGAGGCAGAAAAGGAATGAGCTTTGAATGTGTTGATAACAAGAAAAAATAATTCATGCTGTGTTTCAATTCATGTCCTCATCTTGCCCTCTTGGAGCCAGATTTTCTTAATTTACCTATCACTGTAGAGACTGTGGATATGTATTAGTTTGACATATACTCTCTCACAAAAACAGGAAAATAAGCATCACACGACACCCATGAAACAAACTACAGTGACAGAAACATTTCCGCAAAAATAGATAAAATATAGTTTATATATATTTGAATTTTATAAATGGTCCAGATCCATCTTTTTTACTTGGGGAAGGCAGGGTTTAAATCTTATAATGCAGCCAGTCAAATATGGAGCTCTAAATCTTTGTAATAAGCTGTTTGTAATAATGGTTCATCATTTATTTTGGTTGTAAGTGGATCGAGTTTAACAATATAACTATTATGTTATTTTGGTTCTGACTTAGTATCTCATTATTCCCTTATATTTGACTTTTTATTTTATAATTTTGACAATTTCAACTTACTTTCTCATAACTTTGAGTCTTTCTCATTAATTTAGTTCAGTATCTCATAATTACAATTAAGTACCTAGAAAAGGCACTCCTTTTTATTTAATATTCAACATAATACACCTATGTTTATGGTTACTTACTTAACATTTTTCATGAGCGGTAGCTGCACTGTAACTTAATTAATCGAACTGACAAGCTAATCCGTCGTAAACAGTGAGGTTAAAACCTCAGACACATGGTATCTCTTATAATCCTGACGTTTCCGTCGGTCTTTAAACGCACCGTTAGCTCCATCCACTTGTTGCACAACCATAGAAACGCCCCCTCCTCCCGCTCCACTCTCCCCGTGTATTAGAGCTGAAGCTCGGCCACAAGCAGCTCTCACACACGGCGCGCTGCTAACCAGAACGTAAACATGGCTGCTAACAGGGTGATTGTGTACGGAGGGAAAGGCGCTCTGGGCTCAAAGTGTGTCCAGCATTTTAAAGCGAACGGCTGGGTAAGGGTTGACAGTTAGACCTTATGATGCTAACACTGTGCTTCGGTAGCTGAATGCTAAGCTAACTGTCACGCTTGTTTTCTGAATTAATGAATGAACAGTGGGTCGCCAGCATTGACATGGTCGCAAATGAAGAGGCAAATGAAAGCGTGATTGTGAAGATGAGTGAATCTTTCACCGAGCAGGCTGGACAGGTGGGTTAATCCTCATATTATGATTATGTTTGTATGAAGCATTTAATAAATGTTAAACTAAACAGCCAGTAAACAGCAGCACAGCTGTAACTATCAGCAGCTATGGCTAACTTTGGGTAAGAAATCTGCAACTGTTCAGTATTATATTTCATCAAATATTTTGCTTGTCGTGTGAGCAAGTGCTGCGTTCAAGAAACACTGGAGTCAATAAAGGAAAAATCCGTCCGTTTTATCGTCATAATGCTTAAAGGAACCGTCTGACCACTTGTTATGTTGGTTAAAAACAATTTTAACAGAATGTTTTTTTTTTTTTTTTTTTTTAGATTTGATGGTACACTTTGTGTCTTTTGGATTAAATTATTTTAGATACATTTAAATAATCTGCCTCCCGCCTTTAGATGGGGGACTTGGGTGATGCAGCATCACGAAAATCAACATTAAAGCCTTTGAAAAACGATAAATTGTCTTTAAAAATAATTTTAAAAAATAGGTCAAAGTAATGAAATAAGAGCTATAATCTATTATTATGCTTTTAGAATTCAAGCTATATTGATGAATCAACAAGTATGTGATAATTTGACACTGCATGTTTATAGCAGCACCTTATACAAAAAGCAGGGTTATTGTGTTACATTTAAGCAAATAAAATATACAATTATTCAAAAACAGGTCTATTTAAAATAAGATCTACTTCAAAGCAGAACAATATAGATATATTTTACAGTATGGCATGACGTAGAACTCAGTCCTGTGCTCTTAAAGTAAATTTGAAGCCAGACATCAGGATGTACTTGTGGTTCTGAGATTATTCAGACAAACCATTCCTGTTTTATTCCGGTATCCCTTGTATTTGAACGGTTTATGGACATCTATTTTGTGCTGTGTTTGTATGTAGGGGTGCTCTTTGTTTGTGGCTGCCTATCTTGGCCAGGGCACTCTTAAATAAAGAGACGATTAATTTCAATGAGTATTTTTTTATCGTGCTTTAATAGAAAATAATTATTTGTGTCAGACAAAACAATTTTTGTCTTTGCTGTGTATCCCTCAGCCTGCCACATGTTCATTATGTCGTCTTTACAACCTCTTAAATCAGTGGAGAGCTCTGTCATTTCTCCGTTTTGCATGTGAACATACTCATAACGGTTTCTCCAATTACCCGTGTTCTGTTTGCAGACTTAAATGCACCATAAAATGCACAATCAATGTTTGCAGCTTGTTGACATTTAAATGCTCTGACGTCAGCCCTGCGGCCAAATGAAAGGGTGTGAGCAGTGATCTGTCTCTTTGTGCAGGTGACAGCAGATGTGGCTCAGTTGCTGGGGGAAGATAAAGTGGATGCCATACTGTGTGTGGCAGGAGGATGGGCCGGAGGAAGCTGTAGCTCCAAAGGTCAGGGTTCAGCCTTGCGTTTACTGCAACATCAAACATGGATCCTGTATTTCAGCCTAAACAGTCACTGATTTTCTTCTGATCATCCTTGGTCTTTTTCAGATTTGTTTAAAAACTCAGACATGATGTGGAAGCAGAGTGTGTGGACCTCTACTATCTCCAGCCGCCTCGCTGCTCTGCACCTCAAACCCGGTGGCTTGTTGACTTTGGCTGGAGCTAAAGCAGCTATGTCAGGCACTGGAGGTAAAGACACATCCTCTGTTTGTCGTTTTCATCATGATGACCTGAGCTGACCTCGTGTCACGTCAGGGTTTGAGGCAGACTTTGATTTTTATCTAAGGCTTCATTTTGCAGATGTCTTTGTTGTCACAGCTGCCAATTCAAATAATGTGGGTTAGAGAAAAAGCTGCAGGGATTTGATGAAGGAATTGACAAACTGATCAGAGAGAGGAGGATCTCACTCTGAAAGTCTGACAGGAAAGGTGTCGATAAAATGGATCCAGGAGACTAAACAAAAGGGAAAACAGCTTGTTCTCCTGTGGTTCAAATCCCTCTGCAGCCTGTTGTTCTATCAGTGACGTCCTTGAGCCTTTGGCTCAAACTGACCTGATCTCTGCTTTTAACTTTCAACTCTGGTGTAGAGTTAAAATTTAACTTCATGGTATTGATCAAATAAGAGTCACTACACAAAAATGAAGCAAAGACTAAATGAAAAAGGAAAAATGCCAGAAGTCTAAAGCTGAAACAGATGTTGCATAACATCAGGGTAACATGAGGCTCTTGTGTGTAGTTTTTTTAAACATTGATTACTTTGTACAACCCCCAGAATTTCTTCTTTTAATTTTCTTTTGTCTGTTTTTCTTTGTTGGTTAAAAACTGGTCATTATAAATTGGTGAAGTCATTTTTCCTGCCACCATACTAATCAAAAAAAGCAGCATAATGAAAAGGCAGGTTTTAATTTCTTTGAGATGGCAAACTGAGAAGGACAGATATCTCAGGGAAGATAAGTAAAACATGTTCCTATGTTCATGGATTGAGAGATGTTGGTTATAAGTCCTGCTTAACCAAAAATCTGTTCAAGGATAAAAACAGAAGAGCCTCAAAAATGCTCAAGACCTCATGTTTCCCCTGTTGCATCAATAAAGGCTTTGGCTCGGTGCCATATGATGCCTTTCATACCCCCGTCTGTCCACCCTCCTCTAAACTGACCATGTGATGGGCTAAGATCCAACTCCAGCAATACAAAGTCCCAGCTCAGCACTCTCCTGATAGGCTGCTGGATAAGGAGGAGAATGACTCAGCATTTATAGCTCCACTCACGTTATCCACGTGGATTGAGTTTAAGCTGCTCTGATACAGTTTAACTTCATACATTCTCGACTGTTCTCTGTGGCTAATCTTAACTTTTGCATTTGCTTTATCAGAGATCAGATTTTAAACATCTGGAAGAGGAAAAAAATCAGATTCAACGATTAGAAATTGAATTATGTCACTGTTCCGTATCTGTCATGAATTTGAATGTCTCTGAAATATTAGATTACTTTAAAGGGACATGGAAGTTAACAGCTCAAGAATGAGTTGTCAGACCATGTGAGTAATCTTAACCCCTGATGTTGAGCAGATGCAGAACCCCATCCCTGTGATCACCATGTGACTTGTACTTTCTCTTATCCCTGGTCCTCTGACTTGTTATCCTGCTGAATATGCAAAAGATTTCCCTCAGTGACTTCTTGGGATCTTTTTCAGTGAGCTGAAATATTCATACTCTGTAGATGTTATTTAAAAGTCAGAGGCTGAATTTAAATTTTCATGGTTGTCGCTGCACGACAAGCTAAGTGATATAATGTTAAAGAATCTTTGCAACAACTTGGCTAATTTTGCTGCAGTGATTAGTTTTTGCAAATTAGTTCTTGATAAGTTACTGGTTGACGTGTAACCTAGCTAACCTTTAATTACAGACAATGATAAGAGATGTGCTTGATTTTACTTTTTTTTTTTCCCCAAAAACTTTATTTACAGTACAAACTACAGCACGTGATGCTACAGTAGCTCCTTTTTCACATTTGTTTGCTCTTGTTTGACCAGTGTTTTGGTTGTTTCCGAGCCGTCTGTGATTAGATTTGTGTTGCTTCTGTTGTTTTGGATCAGACTCTAAATGTGCTGCAGAGATCAGGTCATTCAGGGCAGGGAAGGATGTTGTCTGTAAAGTTATAGCAAAGCTAGATACCATTCCCAGTATCTGATCTGGTTCTGTGATTGCAGTATTTTTTTTTTTATTTGATGCTTCTGGCTAATACTAAACTATATGCTGTTCTCAAAGCCAGTTGAATTGGTAAATCAAACTTTATGTGCAGCAAAAAATCACATCAAACGTTACTTTGGGAAGCTTTCCAGAAACATTAAAAGGTCTAGACCTCTGGATTATGACTTTTTTTGGGTGGTAATGCTGGCTGCAGCTACTGCTGCTTCATGTTTCTTTTATTACATCAGAGTTGCAGAGATAAACTTTCGGATTTCTTGAACAATTTTTTTTCGTTTTAAACTTGAAGGTTTCTTTCCCCTTCTGAAACGGTGAAAAATATACACCCACCCTCTCGTTCTTTTCTGAATCTAATGGTAGACCTCATATCCCCATCTGTTGGGTTGAAATGTGAAGGCAAAGGGACCAGAACTTTACATGACTAGAAAGGAGCAGCTGGAAGAATAAATTTCTTGTTTTTGACTGTCTCTATTTGAACACAAAACTTTACGATGGTTTAACCACCATCAACCTCACACTTAATGCCCTTAAGAAACACTCAGATTAACAAGATTAACAAGAAGAAAAATACAATACAACATTAAATTAAATTTCAAGTTCATATCGTCCAATTTGTCTCTCTTTACACATTTTTTTTAAAACTGAAAAATATCTCTACAAATCACACCACTGAATGTTTGATTATCAGAAGAGATTATGCATCCCAAAATTGCCTGTTTGGTTTCAGGGGATGCAATCTCACCATCAGAGCAAACTCTGTAGTAGATTTGTGGAGTTGAGCTGTTTATTAAAGCTTAATCTGGCAATGATTTAGAGATCCTATCGTTAGTGGATGCACCTCAGCTTTGAGGGCTTCAACATGTGACTTCTTACTCCTGACTCGTGCTTCTTCTCCAGTTTTCTTTGAGGAAAAAAAAAACAAAAGCTTTTGTAAAAATCCATGTCACCACCCCATGTTCCCATTGGTCAGATGCTTGTAAGCCTGTCATAAGATTGGTTTAGTGAGGGGGGCAGATGCTTAGCATTCTTAGGAACACACTTTAAGAAGTTTTTTGGAGGGGAAGGGGAGGGGGGGTGTGCTTACTGTTTCCAGATGCTGAGGCCACAAAACACAGCAAGTAACGAAACAACAAGCTGCTCTGAGGGCTGAAAAGCATCAGCGTGCAGTTTACCCTCCTGTGTTGTTTCTGAGATGTTCTCTCCTCTGGATCTGACTATGTCCCGCCACTTGACCCCTCTCTTTAAACCAGTGTCCTCTGCTCCTGGGCACAGTGTGTGACACATTTGATTCCACTGCAGATTCATTGTTTTTCCTCCAGGACACTAAAATAAATATTCTTTCTGTGACCTGCAGGGATGGTGGGATACGGCATGGCCAAAGCCGCAGTCCACCAGCTGTGTCAGAGTCTCGCAGCAAAGAACAGCGGGATGCCATCAGGAGCTGCTGCTGTGGCCATACTACCGTGAGTGCCGCGGGGAAATGCTGTGCTTTGGGGGTCATTGGAGAGGTGTCCAGCAATCACAGGTCAGGGCTGTTAGTGAATTGTTAGTGCATCAAACGATTCCCTGGGGTATCAAGGAGCCTCTGCCTGTAGGTCTGAAGGAAGAGTGGAAGTTGGTCTTACAGCTGTCGTGAAAAGTTTCATTCCAATGAACTCCTCACTTGCAGCATAAAGCACATGCTTGTTATAATTAAAGGCCCTGTGAGGACTTAAGAAGTGATCTTAAGATGTCTAATTTTTACATTTACCTGTTCATAATCATGATTTAACATGAGATTATCAGCATCAAAACTGGTTCTTTCTACAGATAGTCCTCTAACGTAGATACTAGCGATAAATAATCAATTATTATTCCCCATTAGGAGGAGCTCCAGACTTATAGAATGTGACCTCGCATATATGAGCTCATGAACACAAATAAGTTGCACCACTTAGCTTCTTATACCCTAACAATGCACATAACCAAAGGATGAAGATGAAGTCCTCTAAGTGTTAGATGAGTTTGCATCAGGCTCTTTTTTTCTGTTGCTGGATGAGTGTTACTCAAAGATAACCTACAGAGAAAGAAAGGACACATGGCTGCTGATAGACTTCAGGCTGTGCACATGATCTGTTTAGAAAATCATGCACACAGCATGACGCGCCTCCCCTGTCCTCTTATTGAATTTCTGAACCTGTGTTTTTGCACCGTCATCCTGAGAAGCCAGAAAAAAGGCATTTTCGGGGGTGTATCTCCCTCCTGCTCTCTCTTAGGTTGTATTTTTCATGAAAATGAAGCTGCTCTGAGTCTGTCTCTCCAGTCTGCTGTCACATCTGTTCAGCATTAGGTCCATGACTTGCATTTCTGTTCCAGTATGCATCCCCCAACCTCTCTGTGCTGCTGCAGCCTCATTTACCAACACAGCAGAGCAGCTGTGGACATAAAAATATATATAAAGAGGGATTTCTGCAAAGGCCATGGTCTAAACATGAGGTTTATGAATTTAAAAAAATAGTTTAAGGTAGAAGATAATTGCTGTGTTGAATAATAAGACACTTCATTGAAAACAAATGAAAACCACTTCACTCTGTTTGCAGCTGCTGCAGTCTTCCGTCACTCCTCTTTCTCCTCGTTCTGCCTCTTTACGCTGCAGCTCACCCTGATTGTCATCTGATTTAATTTGACAGGGTTACCTTGGATACGCCAATGAACAGGAAGTTCATGCCTGACGCAGATTTCGGCTCCTGGACGCCGCTGGAGTTCATTGCAGAGTGAGTGCGGGGGGAGAATATTGATTTGATTTTGCGATTTACTGGCAGAGGACGGCTCTGATCACTTCTGTTGGCTGCTTTTGTCTTTTTTCATCAAAAACTACATCAAACGTTCTGATCTCCAGACACATTTTAATCAAATGCATTTGATGCTGCTTTTATCTTTTATGAAACGGATCAGTATAGCACTACTTGTTGACCTTTGCATAACGATGTTAAAACTTTGCAAAAACACTCTTCACTCAGTCAGTGGACTTAAATACTCTAATTAAGCATGAATAACTTAAAAAAGGTGGGAAAAAATGACATTTTAGTGGCATCCATGAAGAAATCTGAACAAATGAATTTATAAGAGCTATAACCTGCTTTTCCTCCTCCTTCTCCTCCTTATCCAGCCCTCTCCTCTTAGATCATAAATAAATCAGCAGCACAAGTTTTCTGAGTGAGAAAGTGAGAGCGAAGTTTGTTTACATAAAAAGCTGCGATCAATTTAGTCTTTTCTGATGTATTTATCTTAAACGCTTATACTGCAAAACAATGAAATTGTGATTTAACCTGCAGCTTCAGCTCTAATTCACTTTTCAAAAACCTTTTCATCTGTCTTCTGCAAAACGTTGTGCAGATATTATGCTGAAGACAGGACAGCTTAAACTCTTCATCAAAAGGATGTTTGTTTGTTTTTTGTTACCTTTAAATGTCACATCTTGCTCATTTCTACACTTCATCAAACAGTGTCGTTGGACTGCACCCTGATTTCACATGCATGACCTTTGATGATTGAATATCCCCGCACTCGTCTGACATACGGACAAAATGATTAATGAAACACGTTTGCGTTTCCTTTGCTTCTTCATCACTGGAGCTTGCTCATTTACAGTTTGTTTGTATGCTTATGCAGCAGACCTTCAATAAAATGTTTATTCATATTGCACACATTTTTTAAAAATTTCTTTATTTAATAAATTCTTATGTGAAAAGAATATGAGAAGAATAATATCTTAATCCACTAAAGTCATTTACTTTTTTAAATATTTGAAGAATCTGGAGGGGAAAAAACAACAACAAATACCTGGACTTTGTCAGTTTAATTAGAATTTGATAGATTCAACTAATCAGTGAATTGGACTTGGTGATTGGTCCTTTTGGAAACCGTTTTGTCGACAGCAGGACTCCCCCTCCTTTGTGTTCACTCTGCCTGAGCGCCAGGATAGATTAGATGGGATTTGATCCAGTTTGATAATCCATGAGGAAACAGACGAGGGTCTGAGGACAGAAATAGAAATAATCTGGGAGGCAGGAAATGAAGCGGCATGGGTCTCCACTGTGTTGTGCATCATAGTGTCTTTTTTGTGCTTTATTCCAAGACAGAGTATCTGTAACACCTGTGCATGAATATAAAGACATTTTTTATTTCTAGTCATGTCATCTACTTTATCATCCATTGTTTATAAAAAGGTTAACTCCTACAGGAGACGTATCACATCTCATTTAAGTCAAGGAGTTATGAATTTGTAACTGAGCTGGATTAAAATCCACATTGATAAGGAAGTAAAAATATATCTTCTTCCTTTCTTTCTTTTTCTCCAGAATGTTCTTTAACTGGGCTACAGGAGTGAACCGACCAGCTTCAGGAAGCCTTATGCAGCTGCTGACCTCCGGAGGGGAAACCCAGACTGTGCCAGCTGAGTAGAGGACGGAGAGGAGCTGTGGAGTATGGTGAGGAAGAGAGAGAGAGAGAGAGAGAAATGGGTGGAAGCTGAGCGATAGAACCCCAAAGATAAAGTGTTAGAAGGAGGAGGAGGAGAGTTGTGAAGATGGTTGCAGGTGCAGAGGTGAGGAGGAGAGATGCAACAAAGAAGAACTGAGTAAAAAAAAAAAAAAAAAAAAAAAAAGGTTGGAGGTCGGCTGTGAGGAGGAGAGGCTGTTGAAAGAAATGCAGCCCCACAGCGCCATCTAGCTGTAAATTACAAAAGTATTGCCAAAAGTCAGTCGGACCATCCATTATCTCCAGAAATGACCAGTTTGCAGCACATTTTAAGTGCATTCATTGCACTTACTCAAAACTAGTCCTCTAAAGATCAGTGAGATGTTTTCAGTTTGAAACCCTTGATATCAATCTGTCAGTGTATCTCCTTTCCGGTGGTAAATAATTCAGACTGTGCCCTTGAAATTATGTGTCATCTCAATGTTATTCCAGGTACAACAGCCAGACGGTGTTCTTCCAGCGTTTTGTGAGTTATCTGTAGAGGTTAAATTTTAGTCTGTTTGTCCCTGAAGTCTCTTCCACAGCTGTGGGTTCAAAGCAAGCCGCTGTCATTCCTCACACGGACAATCTGCTCCAAAGTGAAGTGGCCTTATTTCATGTGTGTCCTTGTTGTACACTGTGTAAAGAAGATGCTCTGTTCCTGTTTGTCAGTTTTATAAGTTGTGTAATGTAACTGTGTCTGGTTCACAATAAAATAAGTTGTGATAATGACTCACTTTGAGATTAAGAGTTTATTCCTGACTTTAGAAACTACACGTCCAAAATGATTCAATTTTTGCACATGTTCATAATCACTAAGAATTAATTCTGCAATAATAAAAGTGCAGACGTTTAGCTTTTTGAAATGCATATACAATCTATGATGTCATTGAAACAGTGTCCCAAAAACTGGTGTGTTTATAATTTGCTGACTTATTTTCCAGGTTGTTGTTAAATTTTAAATGAAGAAAAAAAAATCTTTTAAGTTTTAATTTTTAATGTTTGGTAAAAATATGTCCACTTTTTTTTCCTACTGTGAAACGGCTCTGACAAAAATCTTAATCATTTAAACGTCCGTTTTTAAAATGCGACCAATCACATCAGTTTGTCTGATACGCTGTAGAAGCATTTTGAAAACCACCACGATAGCTGCTGCTGAAAAGGGACATTTTGGGGCTTTGCCTTTACAACATGATGGTAAGTGTTGCTTCTTCTTAGCCTTGAGTACTTTATTTATTCATGAAGTTGAATAGATTATAGATAGTTAATGACCAAACTACTTAGCTAGATTACTACTGCTCTTGTTTCATATTATATAACAAAGCAGCAGGTAACCATTTATCTTTGTTGCTCTTGATTTAGGTTTTCAAAGCATTTTCTAACTTTGTTTTGAAAAATCCTATATAAATAAAGTTTATTTAATATGATTACAGTGAAAGTAAAGCAGCATTTAGATATTTCTTTAACTTTCAAGCCAAGGGTAATAAAGTTGGATGTTTTATTTTGAAAGAATCTCATGAAACTACTTTTAGTTTGTCTCTGCATATGTAAAACTCCAAAACTAAGCACACTTGTCTGGTTGAAGATTTCTTTGTTGTAGCAATGCTTCTTTGCAATGAATCTCACACAGTCCGAAAAGCCTGTTTAATTGCCGTTCAAAGGCCGTCGGCAGAGAAGATGTGGCAAATTTTTTATGGGTTTAACACGCATCTACTCAGCTCTGCTGCTCATCCAACAAATGCACGTTCCTTACAAATATGGCCCCATTTAAAAGAGAAATAAACAGGCTTTACAACAGTACAAGACTTGTTACCAAGAAGCATTGTTACATTAAAGAAACACAAATTTCTTTACTTTTTGTGCTACTTTTAGTTGTGAATTTGTGCCTAAAGCAGTACGAGTATCCTTAATCTGTTGTAAACAATACTTTCAGTTAATGTCACTAAAACGGGGCTGATTTTGATCAGGAATACTTTAAACTACAAAATAACCCACATTTGATGGAGGAGTTTTTCATTTAATGAGATACCTGGTTAAAATGAACCTCTGATTTAGCCAGTAAAACTATATTGATGGCTCTGTTTCATCAGCTTTTACCTGTAGAAATAAATGGCAAACACCTGCAGACAATACAGAATCTACAGATAAACAGAAAGTGAGAGCAGATACAACTTTGTATTTTGGGAACAGTGCAAAAAAAAAAAAAAAGACTTAAAGATGTTAAGACTTTAAAATATTCAAAAAAGGGGTGGAAGAAAGTAAAACTAATGTGTGTACCTCCACTAGATGGTGCTGTCTGATCAGAGTTCTGCACCGCGTCTTGGTGTTTCTCCCTGAGACTCATAATAACCTGAATGTTCACTGCCATGCATTAACTGAATAAGAATAACTTACAGAAGTGCCCTTTAATTCCCCCCTCCAGCTCTGAATTAAATTGCAAAAGCATCCAAACCTTTCACCTTGAAATAAATGCTAATCTCTACATGCTGGAAGATGTCGGTTCCAAAGCAGAATTATGACGAACAGATTATCTTACAGCCCTGTTCCTCTTGCACAAAGTGTTGTTGTTGCTCAGCTAAACCATACATCTCCTTTCAGCGTGGACCAGAATGCACATAAATACACCGTACAGGCCCGCTGCCGTGCTCTGGTCTTAAACTTCACTATTTCTCTCAGCCCAGCTCGGCTCCTTGGGACTGTATGGCTGTTGACAAGCCTACTGCAATAAATCACCATGCTGAGGATTAATAGGAAAGAGCAAAGCGGCCCAGCTCACTGTAGCTGATATGTATTTATTCTATGTGGCGTTGCAATTCATCTCTCTGTGTGTATGCTCCTGTGTGTGTGTGTTTGCATGTATGTGAGGGCCTGAGGCGAATGCAACACGTCTATGCATACATTACCCCCCACATTGCCAGCAGTATAGAGTGATTGCCCATGGGGATGGAGTCAATGTTTATCACAGAGAGCGTTTCAGCTGATCAAAGATTACCGCTGAGACCGAGTGTGTTGTTCCTGTTTCAGCTGGGCCAGATAAGTTGTCACCCAGCGCCACAGATGCTCTTGTTTTGTGCAACATGAATCTATGAGGAGCAAATTATTTGTGTGTCACAGGTGCAGCGGTGTGCGCTCAGGAGAATTTATCTGTGGGACTCTTCCGTTTGAGCTGCAGCAGTGTGTTCCTCACGTCTCATCTGAAGAGTCTGATGGTGAGTATGTAAATACGAGTTGGTTTATGTAATTCAGGGACGTCTGTCTGCGTCTCATTCACACGGTGAAAAAGAGGGGTCACATGAGGTCAACGGTAAGATTAAAGCTCCTTTGGAAAATTTAGCTAGGCATGAAACTGACTGAGACTGAAAGTGGTGCATCTTTATGACCTGTGGAAGCAAACAACACCAACAGCAGCAAATAAATGTCTCATAAATACTTTTTTTATGTCTTTAACCCTGACAAAGTGAAGTCCACTGTTGCAGAGACAACCCATGCGATTGTGAAAAGAAAGCAGGATGAGATACGTTTTTTGAAAAAATAAAATTTCCAATGCAAGTGAGGAAGAATCAGCAAAACACTGTCTCCACAGGGGGCACCAAACCAAAATAAAATGACCATTCCTCACAGGAGCTTTAATTGCACTTACAGAGTCTAACTTGGTGTTTGCTTCTTTTGGGTTTTTTGTTTTTAATGTTTGGATGTTATTCTGGAGCAGGTATGTTAAATGTCAGGCCTGGGGGTCAATCGTGCCCTGAGTTCCATTTGCATACAGCCTGCAGCTTTCATCTTGCATTGAATTAATCAAGCAATGACATGAATTGTTTTCAAAATCAGCGTTTCCCAAATTGTGGTCCACCAGTGCCTCCTAGTGGTCCGTCTTGACGGTGATTAAATTTTGCTTTTTTTTATGGAACATAAAAAAAAAAGACAAGTTTGCTGGGACTCATAAAAGTTTCCTTGAACTCCTCCTCAGGGAAAACAGTCAAGCTTACATTAGTCCATTAACGAAAAACCTCTGAGAAAAGCAAGAAAACCTCTGATAGTAGCCAGGAGAAGATGCAACAGCAAAATGATTCAGCCACAGTGAGGACTGTGGACACCATGGAAGCTAATGTCAATGTCCGTACTAGTAGCCAGTACATGTATGATGCTAGTTTATATTAAATCAGTTGGCTGTCTGGGTCGTTGTTCCAGAAGCTATTTAGCTTGGGGGTCCATGAGGATTTTTGGGAGAGAACAAGTGGTCCTTGACTTGAAACAGGTAGAGAAACACTGTTCTAAATTATGGTTACATTTACATTTTCTGTCAAACAAAACCAAAGTATCTCGAAAGTGTTATACGTTCTGCATAAACTGATGTTTTTATCATGATGTGAAAGTGTATGAGTTCAAAGGACACAAGATGAGATTAAACTTATGCAATGGAGCAGAAAAAGAGAAAAAAAAAATGTGCATAAAAACAGTTTAGAATGCAGGATAAGAAATATTTGGTGTCATAATGTGTCAAAATAATTGTCATGAAAAACAGTCCTGAAAAATCCAGATCCTGATCCTGCTATAAGAAACAATCCCGACATTTTCCACATCGCCCCCTAGTGGAGAACATTTTCTTTGTTCAGAAGCAGAGTTTGCTGGTGTTTATGCAGCAGGTAACACTGCAGAAAACTGACCACTTATCATCTGGTATCAAGAGACACCTGAGGGACAGGTGAGGTTTGATTTCATCAGTCTGTGATGAAGTATGTTTGACGACAGGAATTTCATCATAATTTGAGGTCAAACAATCTTACGACCTGCACATCATCATCATCTCCTCCTCACTTCTGTAGCTCCATGAATTTTTCTTCACATCTCCTCTCAGTGAAAGCATTTTTCTTGAAGGTATATTTAAATGCATGTGTTAACACACTCCAGCCTGCTATTTATGTTGATTCTGAATAATTAGAGATGGTAGGTTTCATCTCAGACACTGCTGGATGTTTTCAGCCTGCTGCGTATAAACCCATATAACAGATTACAGTGCACACAGAGAGCCTGTGATAGCATTTGTTTTATTGACAGTGGATTGAGGCTTTCAGCGCAGCCTGTCTCAGTGATTCATTGTGTGAAGCAGGGAGAAGAGCAGCGTCCAGTCCTGCTTACATGAAACCCCTGGAGGTGAATTTCCTGATTAAAGCCCCCCCTTCGCCTCACAACCCCCCCCCACCCACCCCATCCCCATCCCCCCCTTCTTCTGCTGCGCGCTCAAAAAACTCCCTCTAGTTGTGTGAGCGGATGTGCGTGTGAGCTTGTGTGTTTTTGCACAAGCACAAGGGGTTTTTGTGCATGGTGCTGTTTTGTATTGTTCGAGTAGAGGGGAATAAATGTGTGTTTGTGCTGCTGTCATGCATTTGTTCTTTGTGTGTATGCACGTGTTGTAGGTGTGCAATGCACACACTTTAATGAGTGTTTTATGCTAATAAGAAGCCAATTAGTGTATTTTTAAAGAATCTGATCATCAGATTTTGAGATTTGTTTACATTTTTTATTAATTCTTGAAATCATTCAGTTTATTTTTCTGTCTTTAAGCACATTGTGTGCATGTTAAAATGATTAAAATTTCACCTTAATTTCACTTCTTTTGTGCAGATAACCATGTAAATTATGTGCATGTGTAAGCCTGAGCTTTCAAAGGTGAACAGTGTGTCTGCATCACTTTAACGTTTGTGTATTTTTGTGTGTTGCAGAGGTTACGTTGAGGTGGAGGGGCACCATGTGGAAGCCATTGTGATCCTCAGCGTCAGTGAACATGGAAGGTGAGGCCAGATGGTAGTGGTTAGCCCTTGGCTGCTCCGGGTAACCTGACCTGCAGGGGAGGACCCCTCTGCCTCCCGAGGACCAGCCGCCACATGTGTTGCGTGAGAGTAAGTCACCCAAAACCCAAAGAACCGCCTCTCCGCTTCCTGGCTGCCTGCTCTCAGAGCCCGGTCTGTTTTTCTAACCGAGGATCTAAAACAACAAACTCGAAGCGGGATCAGACAGGAACAGTTCAGAGACAGGATCAGGGAGGATCCTGAGGTCTATGAAGGTGTTATTAACTCTCTGAGTCCTGTCTTTATCCTGCAACAGCTCTTTGTACAGCAGTCGGTATTAAAGGAATATCCATGTAAGATTCTCAACAGAAGAACATTTCCTTTCCCTGACATGATACTATGAAGAGCAACTTTTCTCAAGTACTTTTTCTTCATACTGTCATCCTGACACAAAAAAAAAAACCATCTAGTTATTTTCCAATTTAAACTTTTTTCAGTGAGGAGATATGATATGATAATCAAATTCATCTCCATGAGATAAAAAACTGTCAGTGATCCGTAAAGTGCCCAAAATTGGTGCGATAATGACAAAATACACACTGAAGGGGCTTCTGTAAAGTAATGCATCTGTATTCATAGTTTTTAATAGTTAATGAAGAGTAGAAATCAGTATCAGTCCAATGCTACGCCTACCTTCATAATCCAATAAAATGCAACGTAACACAGTAATTATAGGAGTTGTTTGTAGGCTGAATTACCTTATAATGTTTTTGTTGTTGATTTTTTTTTTTTATGAAATTCACTGAGAACACCAATGTGTTACTTATACAGCAAAGACACTTTGACTCTACACTCTGAAATACTAATAAATATATGCATGTATTGAAAGTAAATTGTAAACATAAGCCTGTGCAGGAGACACTGGAAGCTAAATCCGGATGAACGGGAAAAAATAGTGATTATAAAAAGGGAAGAAAGATCAGTTAAAAACTGATTTAAAGAGAAAACTTTTGAGGATAAATCTGTGCTTGACAAAAAGTATGACGAGCCAGTACACAGGCTGTGCTCCCTTAGCAGACAGACAGAGTTCAAATCCAAACTCTGTGTTGAAGACTATCTTTCAAAATGAAGTGTAATTAACAATGTAATAAAATCCCCACCAGCTATTAAGGATGAGCGTTTCAAGAGAAATTACTATTCAATATGCACTGCTAAGGTTTTTTTTCCCGATAACTATACACTGAATACTATTCAAATTCACACTCAGAAGAAGCAAAGTTTACACTCAGCCTCATTTTTTGTAGAAGTTCCTCGCAGAGCGATTTGGCACTGCAGAAGCCTCTGAGTTTTTTTTTACAGTGCTGAGCTTTTTTCACTGGAAACTGGCACTGATACTTTCTTGTGTTACTTTGAATGTTTTTATGTTGTAATGGATTTTTTTTTTAAATTATACATTAACAAAAAGAAAACAGCTTTCAGATGCTGCAAAACTACTACCTGGGGCTGGTAGAAACAACTAAAAAAGTACATTTTCAAGATGAGATAATAGGAATTTACCTTATTATTAAACAATGGACCATTCAAAAATCATTACTCATCCCTTCCAGGTGTATTCTTAAACTTACATTATCAGCTGTGAATGGTCTCTGACTTAAAATCTTAATACTATCTTTAAAGGTATAAAAATAATATCTTTATGCATTTTTAAAAAAGAAAAAAAAGAAAAAAGTTTCAATAGTTTTTCTAAATCTGAATTTGAAAAGAGTCCTCATGTTGATGAATCTTCACGTTGCAGTCACACAACAAAAAATAAAAGCAATAAAAAAAAACAATAAAACTTAAAATCAAAGCAAGTAAAGACACAAATAGACTAAATGGAATAAAAACAATAAACTCTTTGTTTCATATGATGATCTCAGTGGGCTTTAGTGTATGAGTAAGAGTTCTAGTGGATAAAGACTGCTATAACTTTATTCATAAACTTTGGTTTCATTAAACTAAACAAACATATGATGAAATATTTTTTTTATAGAGAAGAACAGACTTGTTTCCAATGTCTGTGTTTGCCCTTTTCAACCCATATGGATTTTTTTTCTGTGAGTAGCACATTTCACACAAGTGCAAAGTCAATAAAAACAAAAATAAATAAAGCAAGACAACACCGGAGGCTGCATCGGAAATAGACAAAGACAAAAACAAAACACATAAATATGAATAAGGCTCAACTGGAGCCACATTTTGTTCATTCGTCTCTTTTTGTGGAGACATAAAAAATGTAAGATCATCCGGGGTACCCAAACAGTCATAGTAAGCTATAATGAGCATCATGAAGACTAATGCATCCTCCTCTGTTTTATCAGTGCTCAAAGTTGTTCCCTCCTCAGTCTCTAGATGGCACTAAGTCATAGCAATAAATACGTGAGGTCTGTGGGAGCATAATTAAAATTTGAGTGATACGTTTTTGATTTAATTAAACGCCCCTCAAGCCAAAAAACGCTCAGCTCAGGGTCGACGTGAGAGATGGAGAAATTCTCTTCAAATAGGCAGCATCAGGTCCAGTGTCTCTTAAGATCAAGGCAGCTCGAGATGGTACTCAACATCTGCTCAGAGAGAGGTGAGCCACTGTTTGAAAAAAGTCCATGTCAATGAATAAATGATGGGCTGATGAAGACCTGCTCCACATACTCATTCACTGCACACAAATCTCTGAAATCACTGGAATTAGAGGAAAAACTGGAAGAGAAAAGTAGAAGTGAGGAGCGTTGACCTCTCCTGTAGCTTAAATATCACTCTGCATGCACGCAGGAAGAACAACAGGTGATAAGATGTCTTAATAGAGTTTGAATTTGTGATTATACCGGAGTTATGTAGGAACATGTTCTACCAGGCTGACAGGAACGTCACAGTGACAGTAACAACACGCTGACAGCAATGACTCTCTCACTTCTTCTATTTTTATATTTTACTGCTTCCCGTCTGAGCTGCATGCAGGCGAGTTCTCAAGTAGTCATGCTTGACAATTTACTGTCTGTTCATTTGGAAACATTTTTACAGAGGAAACTTGACATTGTCTTCTTGCAGCAGAAATTTATCTTCAGAATAACCACAAAAATGTTTCTGCTAACCTTTTTAAAACGGTTTTGGAGTCCATAAAAAATAAAGAAGTTCTCTGTCTTTATTTGAAATCAAAAGGATGTGTTCAGTTTTTAGCCTTTAGCCAGAGCTGTATCTAACTTCGCCCACATCGAGACAGCTTTGCCAGCTTTTGTGATGTAGCGACCTGCTGATGGTCTGATCAGCTGCACCTGTATGCTTAGCTCAAAGTCAGAGAAATTTAACCTTTATTTTTTTTCATTTGGTTTCACATAAAGTGCAAATTACTTTTGACTTTCATTGAGTGAAAAAAAAGTGAAATGTTCCATCCACAGCAGCAAGAAGTACACAAAGACGCTGTGGCAGCTTAACTATTCATGCCTACAGTGAAATAATAGTGCACAACTTTTGGACCTCCGGTGGTGCATGACAGATTTGTCACAGAGCTCATTTACAAGAGCCTCAAATTCCCTCTAATTCAAGAATCTGTGCAATTCAACAGCATTACTAATGACATCATGTCAAACGCCTTCGAGAATTTAGAGAAGTGCAAAGTCCTGTTATTATTATTATTATTATTATTATTATTATTATTATTATTATTATTATTATTATTATTATTATTATTATAAACATGGGCAATGGCAAGTAGGGAATATAAATTAAACTGCACAAATTAGCATCAATACAAGAAACAATTTTTTGACTCTGCAAAGTACTGCGAAACTTTTTCAACAAGGATAGCAGCGCTCCAGGCTGAACCGAAAGAGATCTCTCAGAATTCAGATCATGCTTTCAAGAGTACATACAGTTAGACACCACCCACTGTAAGGTGTTTGCTACCACTGGCCTAAATTAACAGTACATAGTTGACGACCAAAACACCTTTTATGTCTCTGTAACAATTAATCCACCAGTATGTGCAAGCTCTTTAATCATAATTATGTGTTTAAGGCTAAAATATAATTGTTTTTTTTTTTGTTATCCATGAATTCTCAGTCAAAAAAAAATTGTTTTATTAAATGCAAAAGTTGAGAACAAAGTTTAATCACTATCACAGTTCATCCATCCAACCCCCTGAAACAACCATTAATTTGAAAGAAAAGCAACTGATCTGCACATTTAACAGGCGTAAAGAAGTAGATGCAGTAATATTTTTTTTGTCTAGATCTAAGCAGATGATTGACTTTAAATTTGGAGGGTAATTTTGACTGACAAACTTATTGACTCATCCTTGCAGTTTTAATCTTATCCTTCAAAAACACACCAAAACACAGACATGGACAATTCTGGCACAGGCTGTCATGCAAGATGACGGCCTTGCAGTCGAGAGTTGTATAGGCTCAGTGTCTCGAGAAAGCAACCACCAAACATGCATTAACAATTACTGGCCAGCTTTATTTGCATTATGAAGACAAAAATAGTTTTCTCTCCCTCTTTTTTTCACTTAGCAGAGCTTCTCATTGACTTTTCCCCAGCACCTCTCAGGTGCATGTGCCAGAAGGTCTTGCCAGGGTTACAGGAGCCTCTGGCAGGACTCCGTAATCAATAAAGAGAGCAAATGCAGCACAGATGATAAAGTTTGTAGTAAATAAAGTATAATCAGCTGTTCTCCTCCCTCTCACTCCTCTGTGTCATCACAGAGGAGTAGCAGAAGTGAAATCTTTGGGCCCGGGGCCTCGAGAGCAACACTGACAGTATATCTCTGTTTCCCCCTCAGCTCATATTTTCAAACATATGTTTCTTTGTCACATGGTTCAGCTGCTCCAGTGCATTTGCTTGTTTTTCTGTTCCTGGATGTCGTACGGTTAGTTTAGGGATGAATTTATGTTGCTTTTAGTCTCCATAGTTGAAATGTGACCGCCTTTGGCCAAACTGGACTAAGTGATGATCACCTCACAGCATCAGAAGGGATGAGGGGGGGCAGGCTGCCATTGGAGGTAACAACCTCATCGTTAGGGCCTTCAGTGGGAGGAAGGTGTGAGGATGAGGAGGAGTGATGTCACATGTGACCCTCTTAATCGTGTCGGTCTCCTCTGGGACCAGAAGTGTGTCGGATTCTTGTATCTGTTTGTTTCTGATCTTGTTACAAAGCAAAAGGAGTGTTTGATTTCAAATGAGGGACTGATACAACAAGTAAAGACAGAGGTGAAGCATGTAGTCTGGTGACACATGATACTCGCCATTTAATGTGGAGTAACATCATGTATGTTGAAGAGGGATTCAGCTTTTTGATGTGTAGGTTTCCCCCTGAGATGCTCCGAAACATACACATCCTGAATAATCTTTGCATGTCTTCAGGCTCATGGTTACACATGTCAGGTTTCCTTCTCACACATGATTCAAGGTATTTGGACTTCTGAACTGTCAGCATGTTTAGTAGCGTTTGTGAAATAATCCCTAAATTCATGTTTGTCCATCAGAGTTAACCTCTCGTACTCTCAGAGCTGTGGAGCATTTGTTTTCTTCATAAGGTGAATCCCATGTTTCCTCTTTGAAAGCGCTGTAAGGACTATTATGCCTATTATGACTATTATATTTTTTTAGGATAAAGACTCCGTTTCCCATGAGCACTATCACCCACTTTGTTAAAGACACTAAAGATCACTCGCAAAGTCTTACAGGGACTCTTTCCTGCAACAGCTCTGCTTTAACAATTTATAAATATATGTTTGAAATCCATTGTGCTTCTTTTTTTTTAATATAAAATGTATGTGAAAGTTATTTTCCTGTCAGCTCAAATATCTGACAGCCAGCAGGCCTGTCAAAGTCAATGTGGGTGGATCCTGCAGGCAGCAGCCAGTCAAATCCAGGTCATTCATGGTTGTTGGGGTTGGAGGGCATTTGTGTATATGTGTGTGTGTGTTACTTATGTATGTGTGTGCGTGGGTGGGTTGGGGGGTACTAAGCTGGACAGACGATGTGACCGAATTGAGAGTTTCCATACAAGCAACAGGATCTGACCAAGATAAGCCTCTTGGGAGTCGAGCGGTTCTCTCTCTCAGGGTGGATTAAGCACACACACATACACTCTCTCTCTCTCTCTCTCTCTCTCTCTCTCTCTCTCTCTCTCTCTCTCTCTCTCTCTCTCTCTCTCTCACACTCACACACACACACACACACACACACACACACACACACACACACACACTTTGCTTTCTCTTTCTCTCTCTCTCTCTCTCTCTCTCTCTCTCTCTCTCTCTCTCTCTCTCTGTCTACTGTACACACATCTGTCCATCTGTCTGTCTGGTCGTCTCTGTTTTCCTCTTTTGACTTTCCAGGACGGCGCCTCGTTCAGAGAAACACGTCCAAAAGATCCAAGTTTGGGGATTTTCTGGTTCTCCTAAGCCTCGGGTCTTTGTGGAAACATGGTCTCCTCTGTGCCCCCTCCACACACACACACACACACACACCCTCCTACACATCTGTTTCTCATTTACATCCTAGGTCTCAGTTCAATCAAAGAAAAGGGGGGGCTGGAGGGGTGTTGGATAGAAAGTTAGGGGGATCAGAGACGTCTTAAGTCTTGCACATGGGTTTCTTTCTTGTAAAATAAAGACTTTGTTTACAATATGTTGGATCCAACACTTTCAAAACATGGACGCCCACTCATATTAAACAATAAGAAAAGCATACATTAACAATTATTGGATTTATTGAGGGGAACTGATTCCCATCTACCACCCGGTGCTGTCATACAACACAGATACTGTTGTTTTATAAATATTAGAGGGAAAATGTAGTTAGGATACAAAATGAAGAACCCAAATTTTAAATAAATTCTTTTTTTTTTTTTTTTAAAAATTGCCACTAAATGTCAATATAGTGTTTTAATCTCAAGCACATCACAGTAACAGATACTAAGTTTACTATGAAGCAGAGTTTCCTGGATCCTAAATGTAAGGGTGACGATAGCTGACGTCTGACTTCCAGCATACTAACTTTACTTTGCTTTAAGTTTGTTCACTGAAGGAATAATTTTGTTTTTCCGCCAAGAAATTAACTCCTAAAAGCTCTATTTTCAGTCTGATGGAGACTGTTCAGAGAGAGCAAACTAAAACCCATCCAAAGATCCAGATGTGGAGAGTGGATAAAATGCTTTGCAGCATGCAGTAAAGATTGAATTCAGTGCCTTTGCAGATCAGAGAATGTAAGGTGCATGTTTCTGTTTTGTAGGTTTTAGAATTAAAAGAGAGTGCGGCGCTTGCTTTGCAATCACCAGCTCAAAATCAATACAGCTGTTTAAAGTCGAGGGTTGGGCTCAGTAAAAATAGCTTTTGGGTTTTAAGCCGAAATGTGAAATGCATGTCCAAAAGCGTGCAAGCACATTATATCGTGTAAGTTTTGAAAACGTGGACATCTTATTTTTGGAAATGTACAGGTGGCTGAAAGGTGTGGAGTGTGGTGCTGCTGCCAAGCACTGTGGGCCATGGCCTGAGATTTGTGCCATTAGAAATTGATTTTTAATTTTTATACTGAATTTAAAAAGCATGATGTGAAACTGAATTCATTTGCTTGGTATTTAACCTGTTTGATGCTGCAAGTCTCATAACTCTCTATTCTTTAAATGCAAAAACACAAAATTCCGTTTCAGTTTAACTTTGTAAAATAAAAAACTGAATCTGATTTGTGCAAACTGAAATTGAAATTTTGATTTTTGAATTTAAGGAATTTAGGGAGTTGAATTTCAGGAAGTTGAAAAAACTCTTTCAGTAAAGTAAATAAAGTAATTTTCAAAACATTAAATTCAATTCCAGACCATGCCTTTCGAATTCATTTTCTAGTGGCACAAATATCAGCCCATAGTGTGTTTTCAACATGAAACATCAATAAAGTTGAGTTATTACAGACTCCGCTCATCCAATGCGCCACAAACTACCAGAGATCTCCAGGTAAAACTAATCACCTGTGAATGGCACTTTAGTTGGCATCTCACTGGTCAAAAAGACTTCAGTGAAAATCAACCATGTGGCAAACAAAAATGATTACACTGATACACTAAGAGAGAAGAACATTAAACTAAACTAATACAGGATTTGTCCACAGGTAGGCAGGTGTTTTTCCAGTCATCACAACTGTACACTAAAAGTTTAAACTGTAGATTGTATTATAAATAGACACAGTCTCCATGACCTCATCCATCTGTTTCTGATGCAGAGTTTGAAGCCTATCATCATCAGAGCCGTATTGGAAATTCTAAACCAGCTTCAGTCAAGGTACTTTGAGGTAAAGAGGCTGGCTTTGAGCCTCCTCACTAACAGCTGCTGTGGTCCCACCTGTAAATCAGGTGAGCTGTGCCTCTGATTGGACAAACCTGTGATCTTAACATCTTCCGAACTACTGAGTCATAAATACATTCACCCCTTACAGTGTGTGCTGATAGAGGAGCGAGCTATTCAGACTCAAGCCATTTTTGGACCAGACTGTTAATGTGTTTATTTCTGCTGCTTTATTAATGACTTTGCAGATTAAACAGGAGTGCAAAAATGCTTCTTTGTATTTACCTTCATAGGATCATGCTGGCTGACTGAGAGCCAAGCTAAAGAACAGGCCACATGAGCTGATGGGAGAATATTTAAAGCAACAAAATAATTAGCATAGTTTGCCTGCGTTTGGATGAGTCCTGATAACTTAGAATGAAACAGACTGATTGGAAACTTAAACACATGAGATTATTCGAAAGTATTTCTGTATACATCCCATCAAAGACGTTGTAGCTAGACCAATGCAATGAGGAGATGTGTCAGATTCTGTCACTGTCACTTTCAGATGTTTGACCCAAAGTGTTGACAAAAAGAAATCAATGGAGTGTCAGCCGACGGTGATGCAAGCCTCTGAAATGCTCTTCAGCTCTGCAGACACAACAATAGCATACGTTTGAATGCAGCTGTGTTAGAGTCTGTAAAAAAACAGGGTTGAAATATGACCAAACCTCATTACTGATTTTTTTTTTAAGTGCATGTCATAGAAAATTAACCCAGACATTTATTATCTCCAGACGCAGAGTAAAGAACTGTTCATGTGAGGGTACAGGTTGAGCCGACATGGAGGTCTCTGCAGACCACATGGCAGGATTTTTACTGCCTTTGTATCCGTAAAGACCACCAAGTCAGGTTGATGTTATAAAAGTTGAAAAAAGGCAGATTCTATAAAATATAACATTTAGTTGCCTGTGTTTTATATCTTTGACGCAGAAGAGGAATAATTTAGTATCCGTCTTAAGTGAATGCATAAATGAGATGGTTGTAGATATTCCCAACACGAGATCTGTCTTATGTAAACCTCTTTAAAGATACTCGTATTTTTTTTTTTAGAGACTGTAAAAGTGTCTCAAAAGATATCTCTTCTTTTCTTTTAACACTCCAAGCTCAAGATGCAGATGAAATCTTTGCATTTCAACATGTAGTAACATGTTTGTTTCAGACATTCAGTGTGTCGTCTTTTCTGAATTTATTCAAATATGAGTTTGGATATCACTTGCAACAAATTTTTTATTCAAAAATACACAAGATTATGTTTGTGTGTGTATATTGAAAGAGGTTTGTGAAAGTCTTCACTTTGTTTTGAAGGAGGATTCAAAGACGTATGCTTTGGTTTTATCTGGCGTACTATTTGTTATTGTGGAAAAACACCACGTAAAGACCCAAATGAATGTTGTCTGTGACATCTGGCTCCAACATTTCTGCTGAGGATATACGGTTGTAAAATTAAAGTAAAGAAATATATAGTTTAATTCCTTTCCAGGAGGGTTAAGTACATTTTTGGAACGGCTTGAAAGTGTAGTATTTCACCGCATTTGTTTGGGGGCTGTTTCAGCTGCAGATCTGTACATATTTTATTATCATTGTTGGCCTTCTGGAGAAATGACCCCATCACTCCTTTTCTACCTGCTGTTAACTTTGAAGCCCAACGATTACCTCCACAACTGTTGACATATTGGATAAACCAAGGAATGAGCAGAAGTGACCTGGCCAGAGTGTTGCAGGGCTGATCCAAACCAATGCATGTATTTAACTTACTGATAAAACATTACCCCAGTGCATAGATGTGCCATAGATGTTAAAATGGGGAGTGGAATGCAGGAAAGTGGCTGCAGGCTGGGTTCAAACCTAAGCCACCCACTCAGGGGCTATCTTCATGGGGCACAACCTAAACCACGAGGCCATATTATGTACCTGTGTTACAAAGATTTACAAAGACATTTTTGATTATATTTGTACATTTTATACCTCTATCTCATTAAATAGCATAAGTTTCCTCCTTTTAAAACAAAAATATTTGTATATATATGTATATGTTGATATTTATGACTGAGCTTTAGGTTATAAACAGTAGAAAACCCTATCTTTACTCAGCGTTTCTTGTCGAATGGCGCATAAGCAATCTTTTTGAACTTTTTATTCTAAAGTTGTATTTTTGGGGCATTTTTGCCTTTATTTATAGGACAGCTGAGGTGAGATGCTAAATGTTGGGAGCAGAAAGAGAGGGAAGACATGAAGCAAATGGTAAAGGCTGGGAATTGAATCAGCAACTGCTGGAGCAAAGACCACAGCCTCCATGTGGGGTGCATCCACTGTAAGGCAAATGATGCCCCATATCTCATTTTAATATGACCTGCAAGAGAATGCAGATTAAAATTTGCCTTGTGGCTAACTTATGACATATTTGCATTTCACCAAAATGTTCATTAATGTTCACTGTTCCTTTAAACTAATGGATAAATAAAATCTTTTTTATTTTTTTTATTTTCCAAGAACACAAAAATACCTCACAGCTTAATAAAATATGGCTAGACATTATTAGTAATGTAGCTTTAAACTTTGTGTAAAATGAAAATAAATAAATAAATAAATAAAGAAAGAAAGAAAGAAAGAAAGAAAGAAAGAAAGAAAGAAAGAAAGAAAGAAAGAGAAAGAAGATAATAATAATAAAATTAGCCTCGACTGTGGTATAGACTAGCAAAAAAAATCCCTTTTTGTTTTAGAAAGGATTAAAAAGATCATTATCATATTGAAAGATTGTCCTTTTGCAGTCCATGCGATAATAAATGTTACAAAAGAACCAAATGATTCAGTACCGTGACAGTGAATTGCCAAATTGTGTGCACTGAGTGTATTTTGTATCTTCATGTAAACTCTGCAGCTATTACAGACCCTGACCGCTTCGACCACACAAAAACTCTCTCCTCTCTTGTTCCTAAAAAGGATTTCTTTGACTGGAGACTTTAAAGGAGCCCTCATCCTTCATTATTCATGTTAATTTATGCAACAGAAAACCCAACTAATAAAATTTTGGAATACATAAGTGTGTCTTGGTCCGCAGTAATGAGATATGCCAATAATAATATGTAAATTTGGTGAATTATTGAATAGGCATGACTGAGGATTTCTTATTAGTTTGCATGTTTATCTCCAAAAATCCATCAATTTTTCAGAGCATTTCTGGTGCCCTGGCCAATAGGTAAATGTAATCAAACACTGAAATCAATAATTCAAGTGTTTATGTGCCGCTTTATCGCTCCTTCTGTCTCTGTGTACAACAGGAGATTTACTTTTGTCTGGTTTTTATTCAGAGGATTCGGAGTCTAAACTTTGTGCAGAAATTGTTCCCTTGTCTTGGGATTAACCCTTGATGCATCAGAAAATGTGGCTTTTCAGTGGGAATTTTACTAAAAATGTAACCTGCAGATTAGTTTTTTTTGTTTGTTTGTTTTTGTTTTTGTTTTTAATAAAACTCCCTTAACACTTAGACAGCAATAATTGGCCTCAGGCTGCAGCCTACAACAGTCACATAAAAGGACAGAGAGTTAAGAAGGTCTACACACAGCACTACTGCAAAGAGAAACATTAAAATCGGAGATCTTTTTTGCTCTAGAGATCCCAACAACTTCATTTTAAACTTGTGGTCAAAGAAACTTAAAAAAGTATCACATTTTATTAATGATTTTTATTCTCACAGTCAAAACCCACAGTTTTTTAAACATAAGGGTGAGCATATCAGTGAATGTATATTTATTTATTCTTTCTCTGAGTGAGGACAGATTGTGGCTGGTCCATCATGGGTTAGATGTTCTCTTCTGTCTGAGAGGGTGAAGTACAGGCCAATCTAAGTTTTTCTGTCAGAGCAGCCGAGAACACTAAAGGATCAACCGATGTGCTTTACATTGTTGTCAAAGGTGGAGTTAAGACTTTTTTCACTTCTTTGCACGCCTGCACAGTTGTTTCAGGGAGGCTCCACTGCAGCAGTTAAAGCTCTTCTGAGGAACTTTCTGTTTGTGTCAACACTGGTGCCCCCTGTAGGCAAAGCTGTATAACTTTGCTGTTGTTGTCCTGTAAATGCCAAGATTCTTGTTAAAAATAAAAGCTTCCTGCTTTCCTACGACATTCATTGTGAATAATATGTTAACTTTTGAAAGTGTGACCAAAGGCTGCTCTTAGCATGTCTTGTCCAATTGGCTTTGCAGTTGTTTTGGGCTGTAAAAATACCTTTATTAGCCTGATTCTGTCCCTCTAGCACTCCTGTGATAGTTAACATGATTTTATCAAAAAGAAAGATTTTTTTTTTTCTCACACTGGTGTTTTAGAAAACCCTTATTTCAGCCTTTGTCTGAAATGCCTTGGTCTCTTTAAGGTTCCCCACTTCACAACCCCCCTTTTCTCTGATTGTCCAACCCTCTGGGGGTCTGTATGGACCTCGGTGTTTGAGGCCCACTCCTCCAACATGTCATGAACCAGTTTGGAGATTTTTACATGATGACCTCATCATTTCAGTAAGTTTTGTGAAGATCTTGTGCTATTTTTTTTAGGACTGACAGTTTATAGACATTCAGAGATTTCTACAACATATAAACTTGTAGAGGTTTGAAGACCTGCACGTTTAGATTGAACATTCTTACTTTATATTTATGTTTTTAAAAGCAGAAAACCCCCTCTTTAAACCTAAATGCAGGCATGGTTTAATCATTTGGATGTTATTTGTCTTAGATTGTAATGAGTAGTAGCGGACGTGTTGAGTAGCACCTTTCTTCTGATATCTGATGAAATAACTGATGAAATATCATATTTACAGGCTAAATGGTTGCTATATTTCCATGCTTTGTTTTTTATAATTGAAAACTGCTGTGAAATATTAATAAAAGCATTTATATTACTGCCAGTTTTATCTGTTTAAAAGATGCCAAATCGTATATTTTTCTTCTTCTGCTGCTCCCTTCACTACTTCTTCTTCTTCTCCATTCCCCTGCCTCATTTGCAATGATTGTGTTATCAGGGCAGCCAGGCAAAAGGGTGGAGCAACCATAATTTCAGCGCGGGATTAGGCAGAAATAACGAGGTCACCAAGTTACAGTTGCCATGGCAACGACACATCCAAGAACACAGGATGCCATTGCTTTAAAAAAAAAAAAAAAGAAAAAAAAGAAGAAGAAACAGGGCCCTGGATTTTTTTCCTCCCTCTCTCTCTCTCTCTCTCTCTCTCTCTCTCTCTCTCTCTCTCTCTCAGTGCGTTTTTTTTTCTTTTCTCATACCCCTCCCTCTCCATCTTCCTCTCCCATCCTCTATGCTCCCTGTCTACGTTCCTTTTTTTTTTTTTTTAAGGCAAGCGAAGAGCGGAGGGGAGCAGTTCACTTACACTCTCTCTGTTTTTTTTTTTCTTTATCCAGAGCCTTTTGTTTCTGAACATATTCAGAATAATAAATTCACAGTTGAGTACATTTGCATCTTTCTGGTATTCATATTTGGTGGGAGGTCTGTTTCCTCTCACTCTAACGTGGCTGCACCACTCTATAAAGCTCATTAGAAAACACCCCTCCTCCCCCAAGCAGCCTCTCTCACCTCCCACCATCTTTGAGAAAAACTCCAAATCCTTTCTGTTTTCTTCAGTTTGCTTTTGTTTTTGGGGGAAAATGGTGTGAGCTGATCGAAGTCAGGAAAAGTTAGAAATAGGAAAGCATGGCCCCTGTTTTTAAGGGGAAACAATCTATTTGGTGCCCCTGGCCTGGACATCGATTTGGATTGAAGTTGCCAGAAGCTTCAGGCTTCTGTTCAAACACAGATCTGCTCCCAAGTTACACCTGGTTGCTGGTGAGACCAGAGCCCAAGAAAACTGATTCAACTCTATGCAAAATCCAATAATCAGGCGGCCCAGAGACGCAGCACCCACCAGTCCAGCGCTGTTATTCTGTAGCAGTATTGATTGTCTTTAGGATGATGCCGATTACTCAAAGAAGGTCTTAAAAAAGCATTGTTAGGACTGTAGATGAAACAAGGAACAGGGCTGAGGCAAACACCAGGGATACTCTCAAAAAGGGCCCATCTTTCAATCAAAAACTCTGAAACATGACAGGGGATTATTGTAGAAGTATAAATCTGGAAGAAGGTTACCTGATATTACCAAGTTTGTAGTTTATTTATCCGTCTCAGCATGTTTTTATAAGTTACTGGTCACGTTTTGATGCCCAGCTGTGCTCAATACGTGATTCTGATTGGTCAAAACCCCTCAGCAGCTGTGGCAAAGAAAAGCAACAACAGAGACAACCCCACACTAAATCAGTCGACTTGAAGAAGTGGAGCCCATTCCCCCTCTGCCTGTTGACGCTTTGGAAAATGCTGGTGTGAGCATTTCGTAGCTGTAAACTTCACCCAAAAGAGGTAGTGACAATAAAAAAATTTGTGGCATTTGCTTAATTCCGATTTAAAGCTCTAAGAAAACTGAAGAAGTCCCAATCATCCTGTCTAAAGATGCTGCCTTCAGTTGAAATGTTTAGTTTGATGAGAATCACTAAGCAGGCTGATGTTTTAACTTGACTATTGATTGAAATTTGCTGTTTAAGGTTGGTAGATGAGGACTGGAAGGACATCACCAGGATTCATTAACGTTACACATTACGGACACGTCTCAGAGCACCGGACTGTAAGGAATACTAAACAGTCTGCTCACCTTTGGACACTAAACTACGCCAAAAACTGACTTTTCATAGTTTGACTGTTGTCACGTTTCAAACAATAGTGCTATTGAACAACAAATAAAAACATTATCTTGTTGCTTTGCATCCTGGGAAAAGTTGTCTGGAACAAAGAAATGTAGTGCTGGAAAGAAAAGTTTCCAAAATTAATACATGCTTTGGCAAGAGTCACATCTTTATAAGACAGGTTAGAGTGCTCATGGGAAATTGAGTTTTTATCCCAGAAAAAAAAAATACTGATCCACTTTTTCCTCCCTTGTAAGGACAATGTTATAAAGAATGATAACAGTATAATTTTGTTGTCCACAGGTTGCTCAGTTTCATCTGTGATAAGGTTTTTACTAAACGTTAAAGCAGATGAATCTAGAATGAGTTTCAAGTTCTTCAGGACCTAAACTAACCTCACTTTTGGCACCACAAAGCACAGACAGATTCTTACACTACCTCTCTGCGTTGTGGCTGCAGAACACAAATGAACAGAACCACAGCTTAAACCCTTAAATCATCTTCAAAATGATCAAATTTCCAAGAAACAACACCTTGCATACAAATGAAAGCAGCCTTTAGCTGCTGTGTGAGTGTTGTAAAGGAGCAGGGAGGGCGGCAGGACCAGCACAGACCACCACGGCTGCTCCCTGCCTTCAAACACTCTACCAGTCTGCCTCTTCTAACACTTTATTTATTCAGCGCCAAAGCTACACTTTAAAGTTTTTAACCTCCCAAATCTATTTCTTTTTCTCTCACAGGCAGTTTAGAATTGATCTGTGAGACTAAATGAAGAGAGGAGGTTTAAACACATGCATGGATTTAATTTGAATTAGGACCATTGCAGCGTGATTTTCTGTTTCATATGAACAGCAGAGGAACATTCATTGTGTTTGGTTTCTGGAATATTCTCTCTGCCTCACATCAGGTAGCAGAGAGAGATGGGCTCCGTCTGTATGTGTGTGTGTGTGTGTGTATGTGTATGTGTGTGCGTGTTTGTAAGTGCGTTTATGTATGTGTGCTTTGTATGCATGTGTATTTGTGTGTATGTGCGTCCATGAGCAAGTGTGTGTGTGTGTGTGTGTGTGTGTGTGTGTGTGTGTGTGTGTGTGTGTGTGTGTGTGTGTGTGTGTGTGTGTGTGTGTGTGTGTGCAGGCGCATGTGTGCGAGGCTGCTGCCATGCCTACGAGATGGGGGATGGTAGCAGCACAGCCAGCTATTTTTCTTTCTTTCTCTCCTGAACATCAAGTTTGGTCTCCCATCAGCCTCGTCCTCCACAGAAAACGGCTGCTGGTTAGAGATGTGCTGCAAACATCTATCAATAAACCAGCACACAAGACGCAAGATTATTGATGAACTCAGTATGGCACGGACATGTATTGATCCATTTAAATACAAAACATATTGATTCATCAAAATATGGAGGACAAAACGATCTATTGAGCCCTGCAGGACCAAGGAGGAGGTTTATTAGGGACCTAGTATGAATCTTTGCTAACTTAGACACTAAAAGTACAGATGTGTACTCAATTAAATGAGCTAAATGGAATATTTTAATTGCTGATCACACTGACAGATGTCTTAGTCTTATAAGTATAACAATGCAGGTTTTTATTGGCCAAAATGATGGACACTAATTGCCTGTTGGCCTCTCACAGATGTAAACATGTCTCCTCCCTCGCACTGTGCTTGCACAGTTCTTGGTGTGTTGAAGCCTGGTTGTCTTGAACAAATCACTGCAGAAGAAAGTAAAACAGGTGAATACACATTCCAAGTTTAACACTAAGAGTTTGAAATAATCGTGTAAGCTTTTTTTTTTTTTATTCATTAAATCATGCCTTCCCTTTTTTAAATTTCACACCAGATTTCACATTCACAAACATATTTATGATGTTTATTGGTCTTACCTTTTTTTTGTTTGTTTACTTTCAGCTCAAACAATTGTACAACAGTCACCATCAAAAATACAAATGTTGCACTACCGTCAGTCCCTTGTTATCCTCAGGTACCAAAAACTTACATCCAGATCCATTTCTGCGTAAGCAAAAGTGTAAGCACATGTTAAGTCTTCTTTTCTTTTCTCTTTAGGAAATATTTCAAACTTCTTAACCAAAGATGTCTCTAAACCTTCTTGTTAGCATCTTGCAGCCCACAAAACAACATTTTTATGGTTTTGTACAGTAATAAAGCATACTGAAATTAAGGTTTTTGTACAACAAACTGCCTCTAGAAATCCCATTGTCAAACTCATAGACTGCATACTAAATAGACGTAGTATCAATGGTGTCACCCATCAGTTTCTAATACAGAGTTTTGAAGTCTATCATTGGGGACTGCAGCTCCAGTTATTCTAATAAATGTACTACCAAGATGTAAACAAGCATAGGTGATGGATGCTATCTAACAGCATGGCCCTTCTAGGCAATTTTTTGATCTTATAAATTGAGATAAAGTTGCATGCAGTTGTCTGGATAAATTAGCAACTTACAACTCAGCCAGAGCTTTCATAGAATTAATTCTGATGTACAGTCCCAATTCCATTGAAGTTGAGAAGTTGTGTAAAACATAAACAAAAAAAGAATACAATGATTTGCAAAGCCTGTTTAACCTATATTCACCTGAATACACTGAAAACAAACAAGGTATTTCTTTTTCAAACTGATGAACTATATAGTTGTTTTGGCAAATATTCACTCATTTTGAATTTGATGCCTGCAACACATTACAAAAAAGCTGGGACAGGGGCATGTTTACCACTGTGTCACATCAGCTTTCCTATTAACAACACTCAATAAGTGTTTGGGAACTGAGGACACTAATTGTTGAAGCTTTGTTGGTGGAATTCTTTCCCAAAAAATGTGGATTGGATGGCAGTATATGTTGCTCCAAAACCTGTATGTACCTTTCAGCATTAGTGGAGCCTTCACAGATGGTCAAGTTAGCCATGCCATGGGCACTAACACACCCCCATACCATCACGGATGCTGGCTTTTGAACTTTGCACTTATAACAATCCAGATTGTCCTTTTCCTCTTTGGCCTGGATGATTGTTTTTGATGATTTTCAAAAACAATCTGAAATGTGGACTCGTCAGACCACAGCACACTTTTCCGCTTTGTGTCAGTCCATCTCAGATGAGGCCCAGAGAAGCCAGCAGCGTTTCTGGGTGGAATGGAATGGAATGGACCAGTACTTATATAGCGCTTTTCTAGTCTTACTACTCAAAGCGCTTTACACTGCTAGCCTCATTCACCCAATCACACCACATTCACACAGATGGCCGACTTAAGCTAATCACACCAACACACCACATTCATACACTGCACTGAACAACAGTGGGAGCAATTTGGGGTTCAGTGTCTTGCTCAAGGACACTTCGGCATGTCACTGCCGGAGCTGGAATCGAACCCACAACCTACTGATTGTGGGGGCGACAACTCTACCAACTGAGCCACAGCCGCCCCAGCTGTTGATCTATGTTTTTGGCTCTGTATGGTAGAGTTTTAACTTGCACCAGTAGGTGGAGTGATGAACTGTGTTAACTGACAATGGTTTTCTGAAGTGTTCCTGAGCCCACGTGGTAATATCCTTTACACAATGATATCGGTTTTAATGCAGCGCCTGCCTGAGGGGTCGAAGGTCACGGGCATTCAATGTTGGTTTTCGGACTTGCCGCTGACATGCAGAGATTCTCTGAATTTTTTATGATATTATGGACTATAGATTATGAAATCCCTAAATTATTTGCAATTACACGTTGAGGTTGGTGAACCTTGCCTCATCTTTGCTTGTGATCAACTGAGCCTTTTGGGGATGCTCCTTTTATACCCAATCATGACACTCACCTGTTTCCAATTAACCTGTTCACTTGCTGAATGTTCCAAACAGGTGTTTTTTGAGAATTCCTGAACTTTCCCCATCTTTTGTTGCCCAAGTTCTGTTTTTTTGGGAACGTGTTGCAGACGTCAAATTCAAAATGAGTGAATATTTGAAAAAACAAAGCAAAACACAAAAAAATAGTTTATCAGTTTAAACAATAAGTATCTTGACTTTGTAGTGTATTCAACTGAATGTAGGTTAAACAGGATTTTGCAAATCTTTGTATTCCGTTTCTCCAACTTTATTGGAATTGGGGTTGTAAAATATAGGACTGTTTAATAAATGTAAATAGTATCCGTGATGTTTTCACAGAGTTTCTGATACAGTTTTCAAGCCTTTGGTTGGTGGGAGCCAATGGCTGTAAGCCTCCTCACTAACAGCTACAGGGCACCTACCTGTAATGATATTGTGTGTACCATTACAGCAATAAGCTATGAAGTCATTTTTCATACCAGGCTGTAAACATGTTAATTCTGCTCTAAAATTGCCTTTTTTGTTTTTTGTATGTGTTATGTGGAGCCAGCCTCAAGTGGAGACTCGAGGAACTGCAGTTTTTAGCACGTCTGCATTGGCTTCATTTGTCAGGGCTGGCTTGAAATACCATCCCAAATAAATGGTCCTCCTTCAACCCACAAAATAAACAATTTATCAACACAAGCATGTATTTTCAGACAGATGATGTCATAAAGCTGGTCAAAAACAAGCTGAAATTTGATCCTGACCTAATTTCACACACTTACAACTGAATTTCAACATTGCACTCTAGTTAGTGCTCACTGGGATTTGCTGTGTTATATTCTCAGTTGGTTATCTGGTGACCTGATGGTGATTGGTTTGGATGAGAGATCTAATTTTGAGTGAGCTTTGATAAAATAAGTCAAGTAACAACAAATAAAGAACTTTTTATCCGCAGGAATATTTGAGAACCTGTAAAAACAGCAACATTGTCAGTGCTAACAATGAGCTCTGTGCCAATATTTGTGTTATTCCATCCTCTTTGGAGTTAATGTGACACTTTCTGTTAGTTTCAAACAGCCTCGCTGCAAAATCTGCCCAATGAGAGCATAATCAGCACTCAGAGTAATTGTGACTAAACAATCAGCAGTTATGAAAACTGGGCTGTTTGTTGTGCAGAAGAGGAGCACTGGGAGGTCTTTCCTGTCATGTGTCTTGTCAGGGGGAAGTGTTGCACCTGTGTGGTGGTGATGCGCTGCCACCGAGCAAAGAGCTAATGAGCTGACCGGTCCAGCCAAAACCCAAAGTGAACCTGAAATCTCTTCAGCAAATGTTTGTCACAATGAAACCCAGAGAGTCCAAACAAGAAATGGGAACACGGATGGACTGGATTATTTTCTTCCTAATGAAACAGTTCTCTTAGCTTAAGCACACTAATGTTGGGTAATTAAGATCCTGCTATGCACACGTTGGCAGACATTGGGCCTAACCTCTGAATGACCCCTCTCTGTCTGAGGAATGTTGGCCGCTGTGTGTGCTAATGTCTCGCTCACCAACTGTTGGCCAGCACCTCTGCCGCCGCACCACCACCAGTGGCTGCAGGAAACGACCAAGGGGCTTTCTCTTTTTTTTTTCTCCTTTTTTTTTGTAGGCAGTTGGAGCAGTTTCCTCGCAAAGAAAACATATCCAAAACATCTGCAGCAGAGTGAGCGAAGAGAGGAGAAGGAGGTTGATGGGGGAGGAGCAGGGGGGGAAGGTGGTGGTGGTGGTGGTGGTAGTTAGAGGGATGGGGAGATGTGGTGGTGGAGGGGGGCAGAGATGTGGGGGCGGCAGGCAGCAGCAGAAGTACGTCTGCGCTGCAAATCTGACGAGGACTTTTGAAAGGCTAAATCCCAAAGAGAGCGCTGCTGCCTCGGCTTGCTGCACTACAAACAGCCAGAGCTGAGACAGGCTGGCAGAGCTGTTTCACCAGAGAGGAGAACAAATAATTATAGTGATAAACTCTGTGTGCTATACCTGACAAATGCTGCAGGTGGAAAATATTTACAATGCAAAAAGCGCAGGATTATTTCACATGTAAAGTGCTGCTGTTATTATCTGAAAGGTTTTCATGGCATAAATGCTGCCTTGGCTCCAGAGTTTCAGGGAGAGGCGCTCATTGAAGGTTGTGTATGTGTGTCTCTGCCGCTATGTTTTTTTTTCCTCCACCATTTCCACAATTTTTTCCACCTCTGTCATGGTGTGTTTGGCGCCGGCGAATAACATTTAGTTTGAAAAAAAAAAAAAAAATCTCATTTACAATTAGGGTTTCACACGGTAACTCATATCAACTCTGTTATGAAAATTGTTTTTGTGGCCTTGTTGAGGAAAAATGGGGGGCTGGAAAAGTAAGAATTGCTGTATTTATGATTAGCTCCAAACACAGGCTGAACACAGGGTGTAATTGCCTCTCATTTAAAGATGGCGGACGTGCCAAGCTCTCCCACATGTAGCTTGACAGCGAGGAAACAGGATGGGATCTTGTGTGTGGACAATTAAATCCTGCAGCAACACTGGTTTACAATCTGTTGGGCTGTTAATCCCATTGCAGTGGAGGTAATCTACACATGAAGGAGTTAGGATCCAACTGGAGACCCGTCCAGACTCTGTGCACAAGCCTCAGAAAATGGGATTGGATCATAGTTCTTTGTTCACTCTGCTAAATCTCATCAACGGGAGAAAATAATCCAGCACAGAGCACACTCTGAACCTTCTACATCTGTGATTATGCACGTGTCATTTAAAAATCACACCAGTAATATCATGTTGCCCTGCTCCTGCTGCATGCTGGGTGTACGCGCACGCTCTGTGCAGTGCAGTATTGTTTTTCCTGAGTAAATACAGCTCTGTTGGAGGCATGAATCATCCTCAGCGACGCCGGGCTACATGATTCATCGGACCTCTTGTCATTTTGTCTTGAAACTACGTGCTCTCTAAAACCAAAAAGGTCACATTTAGAGGCTTTTTGAATATCAGAAAAGATTTACCAAAGCAAATTAGGGGTGAAAGGTCGCTGCGAGAAGGCATTTATTTTTCCGCCATTATATCTCCATTAACTCTTCTACATGTTTGCACCAACTGAGACTTGTTTGCAGCCACTCTTTTCGATTTACATAAAACATGAAACAGTTCCACACTCGCTGGTTCAGGCTGAATCTTTTCCAGTGGTTCATCGTTTGCCTGCAGACTTTAACATGTGGCGCAGGGACGCCGATAGATGGAGCTGTGGGTTTGAGGAGGAAGGCGAGAAGAGGGGGAGGAGGAGGAGGAGGGAGAGGGGGTGACTTTCTCAACACTTGAAGTTGAGACAGAAGTGAGGAAAAAGACACTGTTTCTAAATCTACGGGGCAACTCATTAGCGGCATTGTACCCACTGATGTCCCTGCGTCCCTGTGTGTGTGTGTTTACATTTGAGGCTTCTGTGGTACACACACTATCACTGCATGTCCCTAAAGACTGTGTCGCCATTAAGTTAATGATGGCTTCTTGATGATTCAGGGTAAAAATAAGTGTTTTTCTGAGGTAGTGGTCACTTTACTTAAAGGGATTGTGCATGGGGAGACCGTCTCAGGGAAACACACTCCAGGGACCGGTGTGTTTACATGCATGTGTGTGAGGATGTTTGTGTGCTGATTTGCAGCACGTGTTGGCGTGCATGCTCCTGTGTGTGTCTGTGTGTATGTGTGTGTCTGTCTGTCAGGTTTCCTGCTGCGCGGTGCGGCTGGGAGCCCTAGCGAGGGTAAAATTCCATTCTCTCGGCGGAGCAGCATTCTGCATGAGCCAATTCCCAGGAGACACTGCTCTGCATGTCCTCCAGACAGCCGAGCTGAGGCACAGGCTCAGGCTCGCTTATTAACTGACCTGAAGGGGGGCGGTGGTGGTGGTGGTGGAGGAGGAGGAGGAGGAGGAGGAAGGAGAGAGGGGAGAGGAGGAAGGGAAGGGAAGGGGAGGGGGGGCAGAGATGGAGAATGGAGGAGGGGGGAGAGGAGGGGGAGCCCAGGGAGGCAGGAGGAGGAGGAGGTGGAGGCGGTGGGTGAGGAGGGGGAGGTGGTGGTGTTGGGAATTATGGGTTTGTGTGTGCATGTGTGTGTGGGAGTGTGCGCGAGTCAGTGTGATCAGGGGTGATGGGTTGTGGGGATATGAGTGTGTGTGTGTGTGTGTGTGCTTTCTTCCTCGTTTGTGTGTGTGTTCGAGGCAGAACTGGTTGAAAATATTAACTCTTTGCTCTCTGAGCTGCTTTGCTGCAAAAATTCAGCATAAGAGAAGAAGAGTGTGGATGTCTAACAAGCTGGACTGTGTGTTTGTATCCTTGGATTCAACACAAGGACGTGTTAGCACCTTGTTAAAGCGGCTGCGGGCTTCACACGAGCCTGGTTAATCACTTTGAATATGTATTTTCTCCAAGAAATATGCATCTCTTATTTAAAATACTATTATAAATCATTTTTTGACTCTTCGTCCGTCTTCTGCAGTGATTCACTCCGTTACAGCTTCATGTCACGTCTCTCCACCGCCAGAGTTCAGCATATTGGTGCAAATATGGTTTTAAACCCCACCTTTGCACACACAGACTATTTCTGAAATAGAACTAAAAGCCTCCACTTCCTGCATTAATCTATTTACACTAATTCGTCATCCCTGTGTGCAAATATTAGTTTGTAGTTTTGTGTGTCTTCCCATAATTGCTCAACACGACTGTAAGACTCATTTGTCACCGGTATGAGGAAATAGCATAATTGAAAAGTGCTTTTCAATTACAATTTGTTTAACTTAAATAATGAAATAAAATATGGTGCTTCAAAGTTTTACTTCTTTTTTCTTTTTAAATTATTATTCCATCCAGCAGTGAAGAGGAAAGAGAGAGAGAGAGAGAGAGAGAGAGAGAGGGAAAAAATCACTCACGGCAAAATGCAAATGAGCCTGGAAGCTATTACGATGCTAATGAGATTCCACCATAGAAGTTGCTGCTCCGGCATCCGGGTATATTTCATCCATATTTGGAAAACAATTGTGAGCACAAAATAGGGGACACACTTCCCAGTGTTCACAGTTGAGTTAGTTTTTACTCCAGGAAGCAGGAAAGGTGTTGGAGGAGGTTTTACTCACTTACTTTTACTTAGCTGAGGATGAGACCGCCACAGTGGTTTATTTGCAGTCTTTCCGTTGTGTTGCTCTGTGAATCCTGAGCTATTTTTAGCTCTTCCTTTGTCTCATCTTCACATGTCAATCACCAGCTAAATCCTTTTCATTGAAATCACCATCAAACTCTTTCATAATCATGTGTTCTGCATATTGGCCCGTGTTTCAAACAGGAAATGCAAACAGTTGTTTACAGCAGCTCCATCAAAAAAAAAAACTTTGCATTTGCATGCTGGCCAGTAAACAGGATGGAAAGCATGTTCAGGGTTCTACGTTCAGGTGCTAAACCTGTAGCACGGCTGCAAAGGTGAGCAGTCTGAGCACTAGGCAGGTAGGATGGTAGGAAGGTAGGTAGGTAGAGAGATATGTTACCATAGTAACACCAAGAGGGAGCCCAGTAGAAGCAGAGTGTCTATATGTGTCCTGACCCATTTCCATTCTCATCCACAAGTGTTTTGTCTCCCTCACCTTGCTGTTTAACAACTAAAAGCACCTCTCCTTCATCCTTGATGCATTTTCTGCATTTAGCAAAATGGTCAAGGTTTGAAACATTCAGCCAACGCGCGGCGGATACAACAGCTCTCAAGGTACATTTGGTTTCCTATTCAGTTCAATTCAATTCAACTTTGTTGTCCCTGAGGGTAGAAAGAGCCGAGTGTGAACAGGAATAAAAACGCATATACATCAAAGTATGTAAAACAAAGTGGAGGAAAGTGAAGTCATGAATGGAGAGCATTTTCATCTATTGAACGATGCTGAAGAGAGAATCCCACAAAGAGAACTCAGACAAGAGTTCAACTCATTAATAGCTGCAGAATAAAAGACTTTCTCTGGCTAATTTTTGCTTTTAAGAGCACGAAAAACTACAGCAACAGAACAGTCCACTCTTCTACCAGAGAGTGGGTGAATCTCTGATCGGTTTACTCATTTTTAACATAAAACTGCATGAATATTTTAATTTTGTGTCATATTACACATGATGAACCGTTTTGTTTCTAGTTCTGTCATTTTGTATGTTTTAAGTGGTATACTTAATCCGTGTCACCTTTATGAGCTAATATAAGGAGTTGGAAACCACAAAATGACATCAAATATAGGGAACAAAGATGATGAAATAATGTGTCATGAGAGAATGTATTTCAAAGACAACACAGCAAAAATAAACAAAGAGAATTACAGAAACTAGTCCATGCATCTGTTGCCCCATGTTGGATCGCTGTGTTTTTCTATTCCAAGTATCTCTCTCTTTAAATATTGTTTTTTAGCCTTTATTGGACAGGACAGCCAGGAAATGTTGGGAGTTCTTTGGGGATGACATTGCCAGGGCTGATAGAGGACCCTTAGCACGACTGCAGTGTCTATTCATGGGGTGTTTGTGTACCAACAACTCAGCCAAAGCAGCACCCCTGGTTGGTAAGTCTCTTAAGACTCTACATCACATCAGGATTACATAGCTTCTTTGTTCTGGTCCTCTTCAAAATTTAGAATATAATTTTCACACTGCTTGTACCATTGGTACAAGAGATAGATCCCCCAGTCCTCTGACTATTAGTTGCTTGACGAGAAACACCTTGCAAGTACTGGATTGGACCCCTTTTGCCTTCAGAACTGCCAGAAACCTTCCTCAAAGGTTTTGCTCCAAATTGGCATGATAGTGTCACAGCTGCTGCTGATTTGTGGGCTGAACATCCATGAAGAGAATCTTCTGTTCTACCACATCCCAAAGGAGCTCTATTGGATTGAGATCTGGTGACTGTGGAAACCATTGGAGTCCAGTTAACTCATCATCATGTTCAAGAAAGCAGTTTGAGATGATCTGAGCTTAGTGACATGGAGTGTGGTCCTGCTGGGAGTATCCTTTAGAAGATGAGTACACGCTCTCCTGTCTAAATTGCTTGTGTTGTATGTCACTTTGGACAAAAGAAATTGAACGCTGTGTTCATAAAGGGATGGACATGATCAGCAACAATACTCAGGTAAACTGTGAGGACTATCTGTTTGAAGTGGATTGCAAGTGACACCTTTGGCTGGAATAGCGCGCACACTCTCGGATGACATGACTCTTAACAAGGTGTTTGTTTTGGAAATGAATGGAGATCGGATCTTTTTTTTTATCACTACTTTTCTTTGTTCCAAACAACTTTTTAATGGATTAAAAACAACAAGGTATTAATCAACTGTTACATAGAGCTATTTTTGAAATGTGACAACCAGCAAACTTTGTAACTTTGTACTGTAGTTTAGCAGCCAACTATATTTTGTGCTTCTCACATCCCAGTGCTCTGAGACATATCAGTAACATGTAATGCTAGCGAATTGGATGAGAGGTGAAATGTCTTCACAAACTATACACAGTCCAGTTGCCTTGTGTTTGAGCAGTTAACGAATCCTCATTATGTCCTGCCAGTGCTCATTTACCAAACAGAGCTAACGTAACCTCACTCTTCATTTTATAGATGGACTCTCAATTCGAACAGATCACTGCTGTATAACTGCTGCATTTGGGTTAGAACTCACGTTATCGCAAACAGCTTAATCATGTTTTAGCCTTTAGCCTATGTTTTCGCCTTTAGCTTGTGTTTTAGCCTTTAGCCTTATGATTGTGTTTTAGCCTTTAACCAGTGTTTTAGCCATGAGCTTCTATTTTAGCCTTTAGCTTGTGTTTTAGCTCATGTTTTAGCCTTTAGCCCGTGCTTTATCACTCTTCCGTTTAGCTTTCCTCTGCTCTTTTGGCCCTTTTCTGTCTGACATTCCAGCTCTAGTGTCCAAGATCATAAAATAAATCCAAGAAATCGTTTTCAGCAGAGAGAAACACAGATCTCTCTTCTCACTTTTAAACTTTGTCAGCTGGCATGGTCTTGTCATAGAGAAACTGAGAAATCGCAGTTATAAATAACCTGTATTGGTAGTGATAATGTCATTTTAAGTTGTGGATTATGATCAGGCATATATCTAGAAGTGAGACTTTTTCAAGATCACTTAGAAAGTCCTCACAGTCCTTCTAAACCATGCTCAGCTAGTGCTAAGGGGCCCAAAATGTGCTAAGAAAATCTCCCCCACACAATTACACCACCAGCAGCAGCCTGAGCCGTTGATACAAGGCAGGATGGATCCATGCTTTCATGCTGTTGACTCCAAATTCTGAGCCTAAGACATTTACTCTTTTTGGGACCATTCTCTGTGAGGGTTCTGAGTGGCACCATGCTACACTCAGTCTCTTAAATCACCTTTCTTCTATTTTGATGCTTAGTTTGAACTTCAGAAACTCATCCTCACCATGTCTACATGAACAAATGCTGCAGAGTTGCTGCCATGGGATTGGCTGATTCGATGTTTGCATTGATGGACAGTTGAAGGCGTACTGGTAAGTGTAAATTGTTCTTGATTTCGAGACTGAATGAATGCATTAAATTGTACTTTATGATTTTTACTTATTCTGTATTAATATGGAAATATTTCACTGCTATACCAGTGATCTGCAACGCATCATGGTTAACATGTAAACACTGAAACCCTCTTTTTTTTGTTCTTGTGTTTTAGCAGATTGATGAAACTAAAAAATATCTCAGTATTGCTGGCCTTAATTTGATGTAAATAGTCCCACCAGGAGTGGATGATGTATGTTATGAGATTCAGGGTTTTTCTTATTGATTTGTGCTCCTGCTTAGTTCAAACCTTTTGGTTTTGGATCATTAACGCAGCAGCAACAATAGCTCTGTGAAGATAGAGGAAAAGCTGCAAAAATGTTCAACTAACTCATAAGATAATGAGAAATAATGACATTGGAATACAATGTGAGTTTAAGTTCAAGTGTGCATATTTACCCCTATTGTTTGCATTTAAATGTTACATTGAGACAGTGATCTTTTTTTTCCTGTAGTCCGTATCTTTTGTGTTTCCTGTGTGGAACATAAAGAGTAAGAGTTGCTGTAGGCTGAAGGAGGGAAACCTCCTCGTCTGTCTGATCACTCTCACTGCTCTGTGAAGAGCTCCACCTCACACACAGGTCCTGTTTACAGTCATCTGCACAATACAAGTTCACATTCAAATCTGTTAAATGAGCTGTTCACTTCAATGTACTGTGTTGCAGCCATACTCCAGTGGTAAGCGCTTTAGGCGAGCAACCAAATCCTGTTAGAAATGTCAATTGAAAAGGTCTTGAGATATTAAAAATGTAGTTTTTAATTAAAGGTTTATTAATAGATTTTTCAAACTTTTTTTTTAATTACCCGACCGGATGCCTGAGGCATTTGGATTACAACTTTTATCTCACTCGATTCAGACTGCCTCTCCCCATTCAGCCATTTTGGATTAGAAGTCAGACTTCATAAATGCTGTTCATTAATTCCCAGAGCGGGCAGTTAATGTGAGATTCGGTTGCAACGTTACGGCTGCTCTGAGTGTCTGTTTATTTTTAGATTCTTGTGGCTACTTCGCAGCCTCAGCCTAATCTGTCACACAGAGAACATGGAGGAAATTTTAATCGATGTGCCCGAAAAAAGATTTTTAACGCGCTCTGGTGTGTCGGGTTAGAAAATCCTACATGTTAGTGACACATACTGTCACAGTAAATCATGTTACTGACATGTGGTTTGTGGAACATAGTGTAAAATTGCTGTAATAAATTAGAGCCAGTGCTGTTTGCATGCAGTGTTGTCTACGTATACATGTGGTTTAAAAAAAGTGTAAACAGTTGTGTGAAATAAGCACACAGGTGTGCTCAGATTTAAAACTGTATTAAAAATGTGCTCATGTCCACTCAGTGATATTTAGAAAAGCTCAAAAATCCAATCAAAGCTAATCCTATGGATGTCGTGAGATTTAATGATCCAGTGTCTGATCTTAACTGGATTAACTAGTTTCATGTTCACAAGGTATTCTGGGAAATGTAGGATGTATTAGTAGATATTGTAATGTGGTAAACGGCTGATAACTGGTCCAGTAGATTATATTTAATGAGAATTTCTCTGCATGATGAGATGCCAGAGCTGACTGTACAGGAGCTCTCATTTCAAAATAAAAGCACGTTTTTGTGGCTGCATTTCAGAGAGATGTAAGATGTCAAAGCATATGAATCGTCCTCTGGCATCGGAGGTGATCTGCAGTTGAAATTTCCCTGTGTTATGTGGCTGCTGGCTGACTGCACCAACTACCTAGTTTGTCTTCTGTTAATTGCCCTGCATTGGGGGATATAAAAATGTAAATGCTTGTGCATTAAAATAAAAGGCTTAATTTTAGACGAAGGGTGGATCTCCAGCTGGGAAAATGGGCACCCGTGTCTAGCCCTGATTTACAGAACGTCCTTTTCGAATTTGCTAATTTGATTTACTGTAAACTTATTAGGACACATGTAAGAGCAAAGAGCAGCGTTAACTCAGGCAGGTCGAGCATTATCGGCTTATTATAAAGCCCCTCTGTGCTGCTGTGTGGCTGCTCTGTTGCTTCCTTCGTGCGCTTCATGCTTGGCATTGCTCTGTTTTCATGGGTCGGGCATTTGTCACCAAGTATGAAATGCATCTGCACGGACAGAGAGATGAAGATGGGAAACACTACAGCACTGCTGGTGAAAACTGTCATCTCACTACCTGTCCTTTGCAACTGTGTTTACCTCGGTAACAATGTCACTCCTTTGAGTAAAGATAAAAAGGATTTCCACGAGTCATTCAAGAGTTTTATGTGTGAGTTTGTTTCAAAGGCCAAGTAGTAAAATTCAACCATAAAATTACAATTTTTTTTTGTATGAATACTGGTTGTCCTGGTGTAATGGGGGCATTAAGATGACATAATCAATATACATATCATGAAGCAGCAGGAGAGGGGTTATATAAGATTTCTGCCCCTGGGTAATAACCAATAATTATTTCAAATGATGCAAAATTTAAACACAAAACTGAGGTTTATTTCCCATATTTTAGTTTCCATAAACTGCTTGATCTCATGTCTTGTCCTCCAAATAAATAGCAGCAAAACCTGAGTTTTTATGCAACTGTAATAGTTGTAATCTGCTTGACCCTCTGTCCCCATCCATCCCTCTTTTCCCCCAAAGGTCTGAGGTTAATCTGGCCTTGCTAACAACCATCAATGATTTCAAATGATGCAAAATTTAAATGCAAATCTGAGAGATATTTGTGCAAATAGCGCTGAAACGTAGAATTTTAAATCATGAACTTAGGACTTTAAAGTCTGTGTAAAGCTAAATAAACCACCTTCTTCTAAACACATTAAATAGGTCACAAACTGTATTTCCTTTAACACGTAAAAGCCATTCAACCATTTAGGATTTAATTGTGAAGCTAGGCTTCACAAACTGTGTTTCAAATTTCTGTGTTCAGCATTTAATGAGGGGGGGGGGGGGGGGGGTCAGAAATCAGAGCCCCATTATGTCACAGAGCCATCATTAGCATAACCCCGCCCCTGCTGCAGTCAGCCATATAGTTGCAAGGCAACACCAATAAATGCCAGCATAAGTAGTTATCTGTCATAACAACACCCATAGGCTTCTGAAGAAACCGGTGGATTGATAGGCTAACTGTATTTGGCTAAGCTATCACATTACTAGTCAGTAATACATGTTCCTAAATGTCATAAATGGGAGAAGTAAATGAGCATTCTGATGGAGACTGTGAGGAATGAGGCCGAGCTCTATCAGTTTCTGACTCAGAGTTAGTTTCTGGCTCTGATGGCTAAAGAAGGTAAGGCTGGGTCCATCAGATGACACTGCTAGCACTAGCTTCCATTGTTACTGTAGGTAATGTCCTTGTTCAGTATATGGAGGTGGCTCCCCTCCAGCATGTGGGCGTGGCTCCAGCACCTCTAACTGACACGCCCCCAGCATTCCACAGCAGAGAGAAGTGCTTATTTTTCTATGATTTTGAGACCTAATTTTATACACTTAGCAATTTTTTTAACCTTTCAAATTAGGCTTAGTGGTCAATGACACATGTTTATGTGGTGTGACAAACTCAAAGCACAAATGTTTGCTGCTTTACACAGACTTTAGAATTAAGTCTGGTGTTTCTACCAAGTATGAAGCTTTGGCACGTTTTTTAATGATTGTTTGTGCCATACTAACGTTCAGAGGGACATCATGGGTTATGAAAAAATAATCAGAGTATTCCCTCTACCATCCTTTAATCACAAATTATGACACTTGGTGCATAACTAGCCAGGTACTAAGATTGTGTCATTAGCAGCATTGACCCCAGGCAGCACAATCAATACAATGTTATGAGATTATGCTGCACATAAAACAGACTGTATAGCAGCCTAGCCTCCAGCTGCGTTCTTCAGCCTGATTCTCTCATCATGAACTGTTAGTCTTCAGACCTTTAGCTCGGACTTAGTTTTGCTGAAAATACTGACCGTATCAAGTTCCAGCCAAGCTCAGTTAACATTTTGTTTTAGATTTGAGACATAAAACGTTTAAGTGTCCTTTTTTTTACAGCAAAATTTCAAAAAAACATGTAGCTTTTTGTCCTTGTGAGTCTTCCTCCTTTCAGCCAGAATCCAAATAAGCACTCGTACATTCTGTAATGAAGATATCTGACTCTTAGCTGCACCTCTCACCTCTTTTTTTTTCAAAGTTTAACTGAAAGCACAAAAAAGTCAAAGGGATGTTTGTAACTAATAGCGCAGCACACGTTCTCAATAACCAGACTGAATTGGTGTGCCACAGAGATCAGCATCATTTTCATTTCATTTCTGAGTACTTTTCAGATAAGAACATTTACAGATCAGTTTATATATCAGAGCTAGGAGTTCAAATGATTAACTTCCTGAATCCAGATTAATTACAGAATTCCAAAAAAACTGTTAGTTGCAATTCATCACATTCGTAATCTTGTTTGAAATGACACCTCTCTTTTTTAATTGCATTTCAAACCTGTTTTTCCATCCATTTAAAAAATGTTGAGCAATTCTGAGGAGTGGTTGATTTGAGCATGAAGTGAATGTGGAAAAAAAGTTTTTTGTTGTTGCTGCTCTTTGTTTCATTGCTGTGAAGGTTTTTGTGTTGTGGTTCAGTCTAATAGGCTGCGCCTGTATGCTTAGCTCATAGGTGATACCTCAGACTGATTTGTTTAATTTCGTTAGTCGCTGAAAGCACACTACTTTAAACCTAGGCTATGGAGGTGAATATGGCATTCAAAGGCACAGCAGTGACATTTGTGACAGCATGAAGCAGGTAGATGCTGCGGCTGCTTCATGACAGTATGCCAAAAGGGACAAAATAACGTATTATTTGAAACATAACTGTTTAATTACAGACTCTTCTCAAAGCAGACAGCTGCAGTGATTAGAAACTTCTAGTTTCTCTCTTGTTACAAAACCCTAAAATAGACACACAAATTTTTCCTTTCTAATGGCTACATTTTTTTTTCAACATAAAGACAAAGACTGAAACAATGAGGTTTTTTAGGCTCAACAACACATGAGCACATACAAACATACACACAGAGGTCTTACTTGAACTTTGCAAGAGTGCAAAACTGAGTGTAGGTCTTCAGGGAACAGGAAACGACTTCCCTCCTCCCCCTTCAATCCCCCCCTCCCCATCTCTCCCTCCCTCTCCTGTTCCTCCTCCCCTCCTCCTCCTCCTCCTCCAGAAGCTCCACGCTATAGCAGCGAACTAGGCAGGCCAACTTGCAGAGTGCAGCTCAGCCTCGGCAGCGGCTGCTTCCCATTGGGGGTCTTCGGAGAGCATCGCGCTCCCATGTGCGCCGCTGAGCCCGTTGGATGTTGAAATCGCGCCGCGCGCCTCGCCAGGAGCCACCATGTCCAACCCGACCCACGACCCGTTCTACTCGTCTCCCTTCGGACCCTTCTACAGGAGACACTCGCCCTACATGGTCCAGCCCGAGTATCGGATCTACGAGATGAACAAGCGGCTACAGGCGCGCACAGAGGTGAGAGAAGCCGGGGAGAGACGCTGCAGCCGTACGGTCCCGTTCAGGGCTGCGGTACCGGGGGGAGGGAAGCGGGCTGTGGAGGTCCGGTACGGGGAGAAGGAACGGGATGTAGGGGTAAGAGAGAGAAAGAGAGGGGGATCTGGCTGTCTGTCAATCATGAGATGTGGATGAGATGCCAAAGTGCCAAACATTCCTGAGCTGAAAGTAAACAGGGTCCGGGGCTGGTGCAGATAGTGAAATGTGTCAGTTATGAATCAGAAATTAATGTTTTGGTCCAGTAGAGATAAAATCTTGTCAATATGCTTTCACGTGGGTTATTGACTAGTTTTAAATCCTCGCACTCAGAGTCAGCTGCTCTTATTTTAGTTTGCACTTGAAGCATGATTTGTGTGCCTTTTCAAAAGGAGGCAAAAACTGTTCTGCAAACATAAAAACCCAAACTATTTCTTTAAGATTAAATTAAATCAAATTATGAACACTCATAATAATATATGCATAACACAAAGAGTGAAGAAAGAAGTTGTGTTTTATTTCTGTCTAACCAGGCTGCACAGGCTGAGGCAAAGTAGTTTTTCACGTGCATTTTGACCATTTGCATACATTTGCATATCACCTGCTTTTAATATATTTGCGTTCTGTGTTTCATCAGCTCACGCCATGTCAGTCAAACAAGCACACAGAGTTTGTCCACTCAGATGAAGTGTTTGTGGGGTCACTTCCCATGATTCATCACTGCGGTCAGCAGCGGTTGAAGTTTTCTTTGTAAAAGTGTTCCCTGATTGCAGAGTGAAGATGATCATGACATAATTGCAGGAGAGTGAGTTAATTTCATGTCAGCGTTTGTGATGCTCCAGTGAGCGGAGCACTGTGTCATTCAGACTAAACCCCTGGTGATCCCACTGTGAATTATACAGCCAGCATCTGTCCTCAGCATCTGTTCTGTGATCACTAATGTGTAAATCTGCAGATAAAAAAGTTGAGTCTGTGTGTCAGATCCTCTCTTCACATGGCAACTTAACTTTAAAGACAAGAAAAACGAATAAAAACGACTAACTTAGCAACTTAAATGATCACTTTTGGAAGTCTAAACATTGAATCACCGTCACTTATGACTGTTTTTTTTTCTAGATTTTTTATTTCGTCTTAGCTAAAAGCAAATAATGTCTGCTCAGTTTCATCCCAAATATGCCTCTCCCTTTCCAATCATAAAATTCTCTGAAAATACTCTCTATGGAGCAGCTGGTTCCCATCAACTCTGCTGAATTTACTTTCATAATACTTCAAAATATTCTCCTCACCTTAAATAGGTACTTTTTTATTCTTTCTTAATGGTCAAAAACTTACAAACAGCAGTTTCAGCTCCGAACATTTTTAAAATATGTTACTTTTAGTTGCAGTTTGGAGCTTCATAGCTCAAAATTTGACACCCACTGCTGCGTTAAATTTGTATTTTCATGATCAGCAAATTGTAAAAATGTTTAATATAAGTCATGAGTCCAGGCCTCTAAAGAAACACATCCGCAAAAATAACAAGCCATCCACCTCAAAACCTTAAAACGTTGACACCAGAGATGTTGAAACCAATGAATTGGATTATTTACCCCAAGTTTAGTTGATCCTCTGTCCAGATAGATGCTGTTTTATTATTTTACAAAAGCACAAAGTGTTAAAGATATGACTGTTTCAGGTCCAGATGTCTGATTTTGTTTTTAAATAATGTGACTCCTGGTTGCTGTTTATGCATCAAGGCTTCTTCTGATTCCCACTGGGACATTAAAAATTTAGGGTTTTCTTGGATAAATGTATCATAATGTGAAATTTGAGCTTCTTTTTTTTCTGAGCTCCAGTCTGCCTGAGTTGCTGCAGCAGCTCGCTGAACGATGCTGCTGACTTTTCTTAAGAGAAACTTGCAACTTTAAGCCGACCAAGGCAATGTTGCTGAGATGCAACGGCTCAGTCTGATGCATTATTCATGCGGAGTGGTCCAAGCCCCGGCGGACCTCAACTCCCGCACCACACATGCCCAGACACCAAGTGCAATCACAGAACACGCATACACATACACACACATACACATACACACACAGACACATGCACATGCAGAAATAGCAGGCGTGGTTGTGTGTGTGTGTGTGTGTTTCAGCTCAAAGAGCACATGCTGTCTGTTATATTTCATGATATAAGCGCACAAACACATTAAATCATTACCTTCATCTCCTCAGACTAAATGATATAATTACATAATAATATAATTACTTTTTCCTCGCATCTTAATACTCCTCCTTGTCTTTTTCTTCCTTTCTCTCCAGCAGCAGTGTACAGTACATCTTGTCTTTAACCATGTGGTCATTGTTTGTCTAAACCGCAGGTGCTGAATATAAAGAGGAGACACTCTTGTCTTATAGCGGGGAAATAAAGGAAGTTTGTTTACATCTATATGCGACATACTGCTCGCTTCAGGCCTTTCAACCAAAGCGTACCATAATCATCCTCATGCATGCAGAATTATTGGTCATCAATTTACACAAATGTGCAAAAAGAATTTTAAAGATTGTGATCAAATTGTTCTCTGCTGAGACTGGCTTGTGATTTTTCAAGACAGGGAGAGAAAATTGTGCATCATTTTGTAAACGCATGATGAAACAGACTAAGACTAAGTGAATCTGTTTACCTCTTGTAAATTGAGGTGAGCTGCTGGTCCCTTAATGACGATGGGAGCCTGAAGGGTCACTCCGCTGCTGCTTTTATCACCGGGCTTTCTCCCCTGCGTCCATCTACCGACTTCAAAATTCAGCACACTTTTTTCTTTAAAACGAGACCGTGTCAGTGATCAGCACTGGGTCAGACTCGTGTTGTTACAAAACAGGAAGTTTGGGATGTTTCTGGCACTCACACACACACAAATGAAAAAGAAAAAAATCTGGATTCCATTAGAAGAAAATAGCTGAATTGTCCTGTTGGATAGTTTCTTGAATATTTCATCAAGGTTTTGCTGCGAGCAGCTGTTGCAGATCCATATCCGTCTGTGTTAGAGAGGAACTGCTGGCAGGGAGCTCAGGCTGTGTGGAAGTATCACTTTGACTGAAACAAACAAAAAAGTATGTATATCATAATGTTAACTTCTGTAGTGAGATGTTGAGGGTGTTACTTCTTTGGCTACTGCACATCTGGAATAGCACTGAAGTTCGTTTTTATTGACAGACTAAGAAATGTTCTAATTTACATGTTGCATGCGTATGCAAAGAGAAACCAGCATGCAATTTCATCCTTTATCTGCTCAAGTCACTTTGACTCTGTTTAACAGCTTATAAACACACTGATGTACAAATCCAATGAAAGAAGTGCAAACAGACTTCCCTAAAAGTTGTGATTTGAGAGGATAGCGCTGTTCATAAGGTGAAGCTTAACCTGTGTAAGATTTTTGAGATCAGAACTGATGTTGACTTTCATGAGGAGAAACTCCCTGATTGAGTGAATGGCTGCCAATCTCCTGATTTTAGAAGCTGAATTAAAAGAAGAAGACCGTCTTCATGCAGACTGAGCACCATTTTTGCATGAGTAAGGCAGAATGACTCATAGGTCTGTCTTCTTAAAGAAAACTTAATTTGAGAGAAGTCTGGGTAATAATGCATGGTCAGGCTGCATCAGCTGCAGACAGAGGTTGATGAAAGGTTCTGTGGAAAAGTCTGGACGTGAAAATGATGTGTTTGTCTTGTAAGTGTAGTAATGAAGGAGACAAAGCATTTAAAGTGTCTTTAATTTGTTAAAACGTGCACAAGTATCCAGAAAACAACACCAGGGTTAAATGGGAAACAGTTCAGATATGTGAATTGGTGGAAAGAGTTCTTTTGTTGTTAAAGGCTCAGCTTTAGTAGTTTGAGTAATTTAAAACCGATCCAGAGAAAGTATAACATGGAGCGCTTCTTCAGAATTTGATTGTGAGCAGACACATGAAAGCTGTTTTTGAGTGGGTTTGTTGCCATATTTTGTTGATCCAGTCAAAATGATTTCAAGCTCCCAAACAGCAGCCTTGTCAGAATTATCACCAGCGAAAAGACGCTTAATATGGTGAAAGGACAGCCTTTGTTAAGGGTAAGAATAGCTCCGAGCGTACTTAACATCAGGCTCGCTGGCAGGCCGTCATATCAAAATGAGTCACTGTAATTCTGCGTCAGCCGAGGTTCTGAGCCGTTCCTGACTAAGCCTCGGTGTGACACCACCTTTTAGAAAAGTGTGGAAGGAGTCGACTGGAGCCACTCCTCTGTTAGAAATCCTCCCATTTGTCTTATTCATGAGTGTGCTTTTGAATTTGCTTGGCTGGTGGTGCGACTGCCGCTCGCACTGGCAGGCACAGGACTCAAGGACCCGACACTTGGAGAAGACTTCATCCCCAGAGGAGGCTGTAGTCTGTTAGAGTTTAAGTGACACATACAGCAAAAGCTGTATGCACTTAATCCTCCAGGAGAGCAGAAATGAAGTTGTTGGAATTACACAAAGACACAAAGACATGTTGTTTCTGTTTCTTTTGTCTCATTTTAAACTATATCATTGGGCAACGTTTGCTGCGTCTTTGATCTGTTGACTTGGATGCTGGAGAAATTAACCAAAGCTCCCCTGTAGACAGCTGAGAGTAGATTTAGTGTATGTTCAGTTTGTCTGATGCTTTTTCTTGTTGCGTCTTTCTGAATGTAATGTTTTGTTGTCTTTCTGTTTCAAAGTGTTTGATTTGAGCTGAGAAGTGAGCCACACTGTCACATACAGTACAGCACTATTCAGTTTTCATCGTTGTTTTCATCAGTTTTTACTCTTCGTTGATGCTGCTAGATGTCTTATCCTTTTTTGACAACCAAGCACGTGATAATAATACGCAAACTTTAACTCCATTGGTGCAAGACAAAACCCTGAATCCTGGTCCACCAGTCTGGAGGTCAATAACTACCTTTTCACTATAAAGTAATCAGATCTATCCTGCTGCTGACTGAAGACACAAACAAAAAGGCACAAAATGTTGACCCAAAGATGTATTTTTACGGCCCGAAATAATAATAAAAAAAAAAGTCAAGCTGCTTCCTTTGTTATAACTCATGTTGCAACTACTGAACACTGAAGATTCCCTCTCAAGGTTACGACAGACAAGGTGAACGGGACATCTTGTTCAGCTCCTTCTTATTTGACACACCTTTGAACAGGAATGAGGCAAATGTCACATCTTCAAATATTTTTTCAATCATCATTACCTCGTACGGTTTAGGTGACTTCATCAGTGTCTGGATTGCAGGACAGGATGTCTTTTAGTAGCCTTTTATCAGAGATGTATGGGATCCAGTAGCTCCTCAGGCTGCTCTCATATCTGTGCCCACTGTCGGTCATTATTTGCCCACTCTGACACCAGCCTGAGATGGACATTGTTTTTTACCACAGTGTCAACAGGCAGAGGGGGTATGAGCCAGACAACTTTCTGTGGAATAATTATAGGGGACACATGATCACTTTTGATGTAGAAAATTCATAACAGCTGTTATTCTGATCGATCAGAATCGAAGTATTTTATACATTTTAGTATTTTATACATTCAGGAAACAAATGTGTGCTTAAATTTTAGTCTCTATAAACAGAGGAAAGTTAAACTTTACTTTTGTTTGATTACAGCTGGAGGGTTTGTGCACACTATTCCACCTAAAATCACAGAACTTTTCACATTTTTCTTTTTCCTAACTTAGGGGAAAGTATTGAACATTCTAAAAATGAATATGATTCATTGATAATATAGTGTAATGATAATTCCAGGTAGATCCCCTCAAATCAAAGCAGCAAACTAGAATGAATCCATTACCACTGTACATAGTTGGTATGTGAACAAAAATAGTCCCTTAGTAAGAGGAATCAAACTATTTCATTCTGTACCAGTTGGTTTATCCCAAAAAGTAGCCTCCATTGTTGAAAAAGGAAGCCCCTGTAGTCATGCCAAAACTGCACTTCCTCAAGTGTCCACTTGAGGCTGCCAGGGCTAAAGAAACAACATCAGGTCTCATATTAAAATGCTCATTTTTACAGCAGAATTAAACATCTTTACTGCCTGGTAAACAAAAACAGTTTGGGATATGTAGTTTGTGTTCAGGAAGTGACTTTGTATGTATATATATTTCATTTGTTTATGTGGTAGAAAGAGACGGTTACACTTAAACTGCATCATTAGGGATAAGTTGACAGGTGGGCGTGTTGCTGTATGCAAGGAGTCTCAGCTCCTCCCTTTTGCCTGTTACTTACCTAATTGAAATAAAGGTTGAGTCAGCATTTCCAACATAGCACCCGCCATTTTGGACCTTTAAAATATCTTTCCAGAAACCCATGGATGACTCCACTGAGAGTGTGTCCATGACTCATGCAGCCTATGGTCTATCCCTGATATTTCAAACATGGTGATAATAAAAGGGCCGCGAATGATGAATATTTAATCCGCAGATTATTCTCTCTGTGATGATTTTCATCTTTAAAGGGGTAATTTTACAACAATTTGTCATGATCACAGAATCAAAGGGTTCAAAGTGAGGCCTTTAATTGTCTACTTTATTCACTGAATCCAAAATATGTGCAGATACTCAAACACAAAGAGGGAAAAAAACAGGAATTTGGGGTTCTTTTACTTTAGATAAAAAAAATCTTAAATTATTAATCTTCAAAATAGCTGCAAAATAGTTTTTATTTTCTATGAACCAGTGCAAACGAACTGCATGTTCAGCTTCAGTTATATGAGATATGCAAAAAAAAAAAAGCGACCCTCATCATGCTTTAAACAGGGATCCTGATGATGTTTAATCTGTCTGATGCTTTTGAACAAAGCACATAGTTTATTTTTAGTTGAACTCGTCTCTTAAATTATCCTGATGAACAGTTCGCAGCTCCCTCTTTGTTTAAACTTTTTCACCTTGCATGCGCTCAGTAACGCAGGCAAATACAACTAAACGACACAACAAGTGCTGTGAGCTTGTCTGAGATCAGCGCTCACCTTTGAACCGATAACAGTGCTGCAGCTTAAACAGTCGTGCTCCTGCGATGACACGGGGTCTGTTTCTATCCCAACCTTATTACCTGCTCCATTCATACTTATTACCTGGCTGCCTGTGTTTCTGCACCGCGCTGACTGCTATCCCATTACCTTCATTTTACACAGTGTGAACCTGCAGTGACCTGGCAATCTAAACAGGCTTTGATGTGGATTTGATGCTCTGCATACGCAGCCACCACATTGTTTCTGTGCTGTCGCTCAGGGGGGCCACTGGCCTCGTCTTACGGAGGCAGCTGCAATGATTTGTGGGGGAATTTGACACTTACGCATATGCAAATAAGGGAGCGGATTAACATTCAGAGGAGGAGCTTGGTCGACCTCAGCCGGTGTAAGGCCATTAGCATAGGAGGCATTAATATTCAGAGGAAGAGAGCAGGGACACAGAATAACAGTGTAAGTAAAACTACAACACTGAGGGTGAAACAGAAGAACAACAAAAGCGTTTTAATGGAGGAGACATAATAATACCCACAGGGCTGCGTTCAGGAACCTTTCTGCTGCCGCTGGGTCGTGTGGTCGCACTCATCCTCGGCGGATAGACACATAATCAGTATCAGTGATTGGCAGCCATTCATTGGATTCTTGTGTCTGTTGTGCATAGTTAGTCCAGTTCTTATTATTCAAACGGGCCCACAGACACACAGACCTTACTCACTGTCTCGGCCCCACGACTGGAGGAACTGGAGTGTTCATTATGGCGAAATCCCTTGTTCCTGTCAGGGGCAAAGTGGATCTGTTCCCATCAGCACGACGTGTCAGATTGACATGAATAGGCTTATGATGTGGAGGTCAAGTTGGCACTGAGCTGTGAGGTTCACACAGAGGGATTAAAGATGAGACACCCAGAACTCACACACAGATTTCCTTTAGTGACTTTTAGCTGTGTTCAAAGAGAAGTTTTCTGTCAGAAGAATAGCGCAGGATGATTTCAATCTCTGATTGGTGAACAGATAATTTCCACAATTTGTTGATCGAATTCAAGAAAATTTGATTGGGATCTTTTGATTGTCTTTTATTTTGTTGGACCAATAGACCAAAATCTAATCATTTTTTAATATGTAAGACAAAAAAGCGGATGTCTTTCATTTGAGAAGAACCTCCATGTTTTTATCATCTTTTATTGCAGACTCTCCCAAACAGTAAATTTTCAAAGGTGCAGCTGATTTATTTGAAGACCAATGTTTAAAACTTCAAGAGATAACATTTGTTGTATAAATGGGTCTGTTTGATCAGTGCTGATCTCAAAGGAACAATACAAAAAAAGATGATTGCATTTGTTGTTTATTTTAATGGGATCTGCTTGCTGGCAAAAAAAAACATCTTAGTACAATACCAGCAAATCATCAGCATCACTTAATTATTTAACCGCAAATAAGCAAAGCCAGCTGATGGGCAACAATTAATTATAGAAGATATTGATGATGTAGTTTTCTTTTGCCATTGGCTTCTATTTTGGTATTTTATCAGTTAGTTTAAGTTTTAAAATCAAGGGCTCTTGGTTTTGGCAAAAAAAAAAAGAAAAAAGTTTGTGCTTTTGTTCATTATGAAACTCTAAATTCAAAGTCTCAATCGTGCAAAACCGGTCAGTCCTTACAAAGCAGCGTGAGGTGTGCAGGTTGTAACATTTCCAATGATCACAGGAGAATGTTTGATTTTTGATCACCGACATTTTTTGCAGTGTGCTTAATTGTAACTAGCTCAGAGTAATTCCAAGAGATATGTTGAACATCGCGGCGCCCTTATCTGTGCCATTACTGCTGGATCTATCAGGGCCAACAAGATACTAAAGGTACTAAAGGAATCGACTTTGCTCGGTTTATCAGATTTATAAAGATGGAGAGCTGCAAAAAAGAAAATAATTTCAAATCATTTTTTTAGATTTGCTGTATGTCTTTTTATGCCTATATTCATAGAGGATAAAACAGTGGATGGAGCAGGAAGGGCAGACAGAACCGTAAGCCTCAGCACATGGAGCATGAGACCTAACCGTTAGTCCAGACCAGCACCCCTAAACCTTGTTTTATATCTTATATAGTAAAAAGGTAACGTGTCCACAATCAGAGGATAGCTTTTATGTGTTAAAAACAGCCTGAGTGACAGTAAATCTTCAAAGCAAATATTTTAATTAGCTTACAAGATACAAAAATTGACTGGACAGTGTTTTCATCATTTATGTTTCCTCCCACTCACCAGAAACACAAAACAAACAAAAAGAGTGCATAAAGGAGTCTTTAATAGGTCTATAGAATCTGTTGTTCACTTGAACAACCAAACAGCATTATTTTTTATTCCTATATTAAGACAATCTTGATTATGTGTTGTTATTATGATTCACAGTGTTACTAACAATGAGCAGACATCTGCTTTTGTGGATCTGTAAAACGCAGCTCTGAGCCTTAAAAACAAAAACATTTTACAGTTTCATAACACTGACAGTCGGTGAAGAAAAGGACTGAATCACATTAGCTTCTGCTTCTTCTGGTTAACTCGCTGCCTGCGAACCACCTCACCGAATTAAAGAATAATAGCACTAAAAGGTGAGCAGGCAGGCTGGGAGTTGTGAAAAGAAGGTAAAGAGCGGCCTTACGCTTTAAAGATTGCGGTCTGATTGTTAACTTAGCTGAAAGGATGTTTTCTGTTTATCATTTCATTTCTTTTAAAGCTGCTCTTGAATGTGGAAGCATTGAATAGAGAGACTAGAGAAAATCATACATTTGATGGAGTTTGCATGTTTAATTAATGCATGCCCTTCACTGGATTCTGATACACTGCAGAAACTGAAATCTCAGCAAGTGTTCATGTCAAATTCTTAGAAAATATGTCTTATTAGACTTAATGGTAGCCACAATCACTGGAAAAATCCAGAAAAATGCTGTATTTTGAGATAATAAACGACAAATAGATAATGTCTTCATACAAAATAGTAAAGAAGTATTTTTTTATTCTTCCATTGGCATTTTTTTTTTACTCTTAACAAGCAAGTCAGGCGTCATTTTTGCCTTTTGTATCTTTAAATGAGACATTTTTCAGGACTTGTCAGGCAAATGTGGCTCATAGTGAGTCTAATAAGACAATTTTTGCTAAAAAATAAGACACTCACTAGAATATCAGTTTTTGCAGTGTAAACACTATTATGGCTTAATCTATAAAAACAATCAAATTATGGCTATTTTACTACTTGAAGGTTAGAAAAGACTCAGAAAACTGTCAAAACTCAGCGTGATTTATTTAATATGGCAGGTACAGAAAATGCCAGTGGGTTTGCAGAGTGAGGCTAACAATAGCAGAGCTAGCACCTTCAGCTTTTGGTCCTCGTTATTGAGATCACATTACTGCTGTTAGTGGGTTTTAAACCAATCAAATCAAGGGATTAGTAAGAAATGATGGTTTAACAGTCAAAAAGTTATGATGAAAGTTAACTAAAGAAAAGAAAATTTAACACCTTAGAGTCAGAAACTGATTCTGTATCTCAGGGACGAATTACATCAAATGTCAAAATATCAGAAGGTTCAAATCTGTGGGCATAAAAGACTTCGAACTGTCTCTGTGTCGTGACTCTGAGCCCTCAACCGCTTGCTCCACAATCTTTTTACACTTTTTTTTTATTTCACACCAGAGGATGGCCTTCAGAGTGAAGTGTGGTTTCAAGAATACTTCTGGTTCTTACCTGAAAACTTTTTTTTTTTAAATCACTGTAAATCATGAATCAGATCTACCCAACAGATATTTAGAGTCAGAGTGATTTCCCTCTGTGACAGAAAATGGATTTAACTTTTAAATTCAGAATTGCTTTGATGCAGCTTTAAGATTCTGTTAATTAGAGTCAAGCATTGTTTTGCTAAATTATAGTTTGGAGGGCTTGTTGTCTCAGTTTTTATAGTCAGTATGCATGAGGAAATCAAATGTTATCATTAAAGTGAGACTCAGAATTCTCTCTATTAAAGGCCGTTAACACATTTGAGCTGAAAACTGGTCAATTACCACATTAACTTTTCAAAAGAGAAGCAAAAACTGAAGATGGACGGCTTAATCAGTACTGGAATCATGTAATAATTATTATCAACAAGCTCATGTGATCATGAAGAGGATTAAAACACAAACTACTGTCTGCGGACACTGCAGGCAGCCTTGTCAGAGTTGCTGCTGTGAGTGATGTTAGCGTCCACCTACATGATGACATGTTATTCCCATCCTGAATGACAGTGTGCCAGATCGAAAACAGTCACAGGCTAGTGTCTCATATGTTGTGATGGATGGAACAATACAGTTTTGTATTGCTTCTGACATACATATCAGTCTTGTTCTGACATCTGTAGCATGACTGTATTTTTTTTTATTCCATGAAATAATTAAAACTCCATGTGTAACACGTTACTGGTTAAGCTAACCATGTGCTGTGTATTAGGTTGCAATGTGCATTGAATAATAGATGTTGTCGTCATTAGTTGATCTATTCAGCATTAAATTAAACACCAACCATCAGCAGACCTGCTCCGTACAGCACAGGCTGTTTTAAAACATGTATCAGGTGAAGACATAAAATGGGACGTATATTCACATACTAGTTTTAAGTCTCTGTGTTTCCTGTAAAGTCACACTGTCCATGAGATGCACTCAGAGGATGTTCCCATAAGAAGGAGAAAAATAAAACCGCACAACGGTCTGCAGTCAAACAATGAGCGTCAGTCACATCCAGCAGGATGCCCAGACAATAGACCCACCTTTTTCCTGGCTCTTTCCAGCGGTTCCTTCCAGGCTGCTCTGTGGCTCAGATAACAGAGGAGACAGACGGGCCTGTGGTCCGTCTATGTCCTGTTGTTCTCTCAGTCCTCGGTGTGGTCAGATAGCCGGTCCTGAGGGGAAGAGGTCACAGGTTGAGTCCTTGCTCTAGTGAGGCACTGAAACCTTCTTGAGGTTTGCATTTGTGTGCATTTCTTGAAACTAGTCATGTATTGAACACATACTGCAGATTCTCAAATTTAAAGAGGGGATATGTTTTTTATTCATTAATTTTTTTAAGGCTTCATCTGTCCCTCAGGTACCCTGTATTAGTTTTGCCTGATTTACAGCTCAAAACAATCTCTGTTTTTCTCACACTGGTGTTTTAGAAAACCCATATTTCAAACTGTCTGAAATGCTTCGTTAGCTGCCGTCCCTTTAAGGCTCTCCGCTCCACAAAACCCCTTCCTTCTGCTTGGCAAGTCCTCTGGAGGCATATCACGGGCAGAGACCTTGGTGTTTGAGGTCTGGCCCTCCGATGTGTCATGAACCAGTTAGGAGATGAAGATCTTATGAAGATCTTGTGCTATTTTTAGAACGGAGTGTTTTGGGCAGTTTACAGACAGATTCAGGGATTTTGACAACATATAAATATGCAGAGGTTTGAAAATCTGCACACATTTCAAATGAACATGGAGCATTGTTACTTTAAAATGTGAGAAAGCGTAATACCCCTTCTTTAAGTTGAGCTCTGGAGCTCATTGGATATGGCTGTTTTAGGAAAATATGTAGAAGCATTTAAGATTTTGGTGCTAATTGGACGACAGCTTTCTGAGGTGTGCTTTCTTGGCTTTTTGATACTGCTGCAAATATCCACAACAACTTAAAGATGAACAAAGTTTAATATCAAGGCTGCTATGTCTTCATTTTTGTCCAAAAAAAAGCACATTTTGTTTTGAAGAGCAAGAAGCAGTCATGTAAACCTACTTATTTATACAAACTTTGAAAGGTCTGTACAACATGCGTGACCTTTACTCTTAGCCAGGACTACTTTATCTACACACCCTTCTTATTCTGATAAAAAGAAGTGATCTTTCATACACTCACACAATAAACAAAAAACATTTTCTTTAGTGCTTTAAAACTGATTTTCCCCTGAAAGCCACTTTGTACCTCAGTCAGAATAAATAAGCCTCTGTTATGTTTTATGACTGAGGAGAATAAAAGTTCAGAGGAAGAGACAGGACACACAGGAGAGAGGCCCCTGACTGACTGTACTTCAGGGTAGCTGCGGCAGGAACACGAAGCCTCCACTCTCTGTTGGTTTCTCTGTGTTTCATCATTTTGCTGATCAGCTGTTTGACTCTGATTTTGCTCTAAAATTCAAGCCCGTAGCTTTACAGTGTGGAATGCTTTAACACAGTGAGTCACAGGACCTACTGCACAAAAGCTGCCATCCAGTTCGGCTCTGGTTGACACTATGAAGACACCGTTTAACCACTGTCCTTGGTTATGAATATCAGTTTGGGTTTTTTTTTGTTGGAGCTGTCTAAAAAAAGCTCGCTTCACAAAAGAGTGAAAAAAGAAACAAGAGGAAGAAACTGGAGGTAGTTTTAAGTGATTCTTACATAATTTTGCAAATGCTTTATACTTTCTCCTTTTATACTTTTTCTTTATCATTCGTAATTAAATGCTTCTGTGTTCATATCAAGAAAGTTTAAAATTCATTTTACAATAAAATTTGATAAAACTGTGAGATGAACTGTAGCATACTGAGCAGATTGGTGCTATGAAGTGTGCTGAAAAGAGTTTAGTTTGTCACATATGGATACACAAACCTTTGCTTTGATATCTTTTTAAACACCAATGCAGCACCTTTACCTTAATGTGGTGCATTCCTGTGTTTCTGCTGGTAATATTGACTCCTGATGTTTGGTTGCTTCTTTGGACTGCAGCCCCTCTAAAGCTGTTTTTTTCCGTATTTATTGCACCTGTGAAGGTGCCAATTTTTCTTTTATTGAAAATGTTCCAAAACCCTGAGCTAAATTAATGATGTTAATAATAAACTGTTTCCCATAAAATTGGAATAGAATATGTTCTACCTCTACTCATAAAATAATTATTGTAATTTTGCTTTATCTTCAATTTGGAAGCGATTGATCAAATAAGTTTTGAGAAGATGTAAACTTCATGATTAATCACATCTACACCATGTGTACAAAATGTTTATTCCAACTTTATGGGCAACAGTGTAGATGGATGGATTTATCAAACTGAAGAAAAAGGAAAAAGCCAATAGAAAAATGCATTCAAGCTTCTTCCAAACTCAAGGTCACAAAGTTTGTCCAGACCTTTTACCAGATGGTAGAAAAGTTAAAAAATGTGAAACATCACACAGTTTGGCTGCTGCAGGCTTCTAATATGAAATGTGTTCAATGAAATAAGATTTACTTCTGCATTTCACTTGATTTAATTTTAAGTTTTGCCTATTTTTGTTCAGTTTTGGACAATCAAATTTGCTAGAAATTGGCAGATTGAAGCTTAAAAAGTTTATTATTGGTTTCAGCTGTTAAAGAAGCTTTCTCTCGTATTTATGGCTGATGTAGTGATGCATTAAATCCTCAATGTGCACACAGTATGTCAGCTGAGGAGTTTTGAAGTGTCAGAAGCAGACAGTGAAAGAGTGATGGGAGGAGGAGCAAAACAACACTTCTTTAACACCACTGATTTAATTGTGCATCCCAGGAATCGTCTTCCTGAACAGACGCAGAGTTTATAAAAGGTGGGAATGAGAAAGTGTCTGTGCCAGCAAAAAACCTGTTGGATATAACTGTATATATATATATATATATATATATATATATATATGTATGTATATTTATATATATATATAGCAGGGAAGAGGAGCTGAACAGAGGAATCATTTGAGACTGCTATCGATAATAATAGGAAACTCTAACACTGTGCATCCTTTATTTTAGGACTCTAGCCTATGCTTTTGTTACATCTGCCTCCTCTCTATCAGTCTGTGTGTATTTTGATTAATAAGGACACTTATATATTGCTGTATTGAGGCTCAATCAGGCAGCCTTTTTCCCCATGAGTGCAGCTGCATGTTTCCTGCATTAAAGCGACAAACAAACGACTTCTGTGTTTTAACCGTGGCCTTGAATGCCTTCTATGCGGTGACTCGAGTAGTGATCTCTGGCTGTAACTTCTGACACTAGAAATAAAAGAGATAGTGGGAAAGTTGCCAAAGTGAATCAGAAGATATAAAGTTAAACAGTGAGCTTTTTTCTTCTGATGGCTTCATTTATAAAGAGGAAGTTCATTCCTGGTGAGCGTGCATGCTGCTGTTCAAGGGCAATGACTTTTTCCCCCGCTGCATTCATTTACTCTTCATTTGCATAATGCTGGGCTGGTGGCTGCAAGGTGGCCAAACACAACAACATGTGAAGTTTACATTTAAAAAAAAAAAAAAAAAAAAACACTTATGGCCGAGAGGACAAACTGCACTGATGCAACATTAGCTTGCAGGGAGTCTGATGTGATTAAAGCGGTGTTGTTCATCTAGTCTGAGGGAGCGGTTTGTGCACTTTGTCATCCTTAGGAAACCTTAATAGAAGCAGAATAGTACCTGGGCGGCTAAGAGAGATTTATAATGCAAAGAATTTAAACAGTAGTGATGAGGAAAACACAAATTATTCACATCACCCAGCTTTAAATACTCTTTATCTCAGGAGAAACAAATAAGGTAGTATTGATCAGTTTTGCGTCGTTATAAGACGACACAATGAGACCAATTACTGAGTTATGTACTTGGACTTACCCAGATATTCCTTACATTACATTGCAGTAAAATATATGTTTTATCGAGCCACCAGTCTTTATGGAAAACATATTAAAGTGATGAAAGGGAGCAGCTAACTGTTTACACTCAGTAATGTATCTATTAGCCATTAAATAAAAAAACTTATGTCCCTTAATTTGATGTCTCACAAAGTTTTTCCAGAGAGTTTTTCTAGTAATTATTGATAAACTCAAATAATCCTACAGTAACTTCCTGAAATCAATCAGTCTTTTGTAAATGTTTTAAATGAGAGAAAGAAAAAGAGGAAGAGACTACAAACTGTGAATTCAAGTAGAAGTGATTTAAAATAATGTCAAGTATTTATTTTTCTTTCTTTTTTTTTTAAAGGAACTGACTATTTGTAATTCATTAATAACTAAGTTAAAAAAAAATAAATAAATCTGATGAGTACAAAGGCTAAAACTGGTATCATCATTGTTTTGGAGGGGGTCAAGCCAACTGAAAGGCTTTCATCAGTTGCCTTTCAGACGATAAATTGTGAGATCTGTTGTCTAATTTATGATCTGTTAAAGTTTCAGCAGCTTAACTTAATGATAAGGCAGTTTAACTTTTTTGATTTGCAACAGAAGTTTCATCATTTTTTAGATAAACTGTAAAGATTTAATCTCCATTAATGCAAAACTCAGTTTTTTGGACAGAATAATCCAAATGTCATACACAGTGGGACATTGTAAAGAAAAGAAATCTAGTTTATTAGACGTCTTTTAATAAATCTCATCGTGCAATGGCCCTTATTGTTTGTTCAAACAGAACCCAACCCGCTAAGGATCCTTTCCAAACATCCAGAGAGGCTTTGCTTCTGTTAAGTTGTTGTGCTCCTCAGTAACCTGAGGCTGTTTGAATCCTCCACAACAGTAAAACTTTCCTTGGCCCACTGTGCAGGCTGCTGGGCTCGGTGCTATTCAGGAACTGAATGGGGTTTCAGACACTGGTAATTCTCCAAGGTCGGGCCCCAGACACGCCTACACTCTTGGAGGCTTTTCTGCCACAAGAGGCTGGAAGCAAAAATATGGGCCGACAAAAGCTTGCTGGGAAAATGGTTCATGTTAAACATAGACATATTGGTGGTTTATTTACAGTTAGGATGATGGAGCTGGGGGAGAAAAGTGCAGTCTTCTCTTTCTGTGGCAGTGTGAAAAGATTTCTGCATTTTGCATGTAGAAGCAGCACATCTGAAAGAGTTTGTTGTTCGATTCATATAAAATGTACCAGGAACGTGCACTTTTTGATATACAGTAAAGCTTCTTTTGTGTTTGCCTGTTTCCACATTGTGACATCTTCCCAGTATGGACATTTCTATATGCGCAGATTTAACCCTCAGCTCTGTTGCTATTTACTGAGGATCCTCCCTTCGCTGTCCCTCCAATCCTCTGGCTTTCCTGTAAATCCCCAGGGCCTGGCTATTGCTGGTGATTTGTGGTTGGCTAGTGGGCAATTGACACATTGATAAATCCCCCCCAGATGAAGTGCGATCTGTTTGAATCAATAGAGCCTTATCGGCTGACGGACGTCACGGCTGCGACCATGTCGGTTCACCTCGGGTCCCTCTGAGTCTGCCTGATTTGTAGCATTTGACAACAAACATCGTCACGCCACGTGGTTCGTCAGAGAGTCCGCGGGCGTAAATGAAGGCAGGACGTTGTCTGTCAGAGAGCAGCTGCAGAGAGTACAGAATAAAGACAGAGACAGGGAAATGGATCCGAAGAGGGATGGAGAGAATCAAAGAAAGGAAAAAAAGAGGCTGTTTGAATATAAAACAATTATAAGCCTTTATTTCTTATAAACATGTCTACAACCTGCATCCCTGCTACAGAATAAAAGCGGAGCTCTCAACATTTCCTGCAATAGTCAAAATTCAAACATCCACATCCCCATGAGTCCTCGCTGGGCTTGTTTGCCTTCAGCCAGAGGATTCATATGGCTTGTGTCCACTGTCAGGCTTTAGCTGTTCTCCAACCCGCCTGGCTCTGATCCAGCTTCTCCTCTGTCTTTAGATCCGGGCCAAAACTTGCCGGTCCACAGCTCAGCCAGCCACGTTGTACAACTTGGCGAGACACTGGCCAAAAGCTTCCCAAAAGCTCCATTTTTGAAGGATTAATGGCTGCTGGTTCTAAATAGACTGTTCCTGGAAGCATTCTGAGTAATATTTAGCTATATTAGTTAGGACTATTTAATCTTTGTATAATTCACAATAAAATGCTTTGGAGAAGTGCACCAAAACTTCCAAGTTCCTCTTTCTTTAATTGTTGTGAATGTTGAAACTAACAGCTGCTCATGTCACATGAAATGTGCTCGTTATTTCCAGATTTCTTTCTTGTCTGGGTGGGAAGCTTTTCAACAGAGACAAAAACTAAACGGTATCAACAATAGGTGGAACCCGCTGACACTGCTGTCAACTCTGCTCTTGTAAAATACATGTTTGTTTTGAGTGCCAAATATCAGCAGGCTGCCAAAATGAACCTTTCAGAGTTTCAGCAGAACACGCTATTCTGTAAAAATGTTCAGTTTCAGAAAGATTCTTGACTGATTTGGAAGAGGCAAGGATTAAATTAATAGTGAGTCAAACAAAGAAATTACGGAAACAAGTGAATTCATCGATGCGCTGCTCAAATCAAAACGAGTTGGAGGTTAACGCTGTTCTGTGAAACAGAATAGAAGAGATTTGGAGGAAGACCATATCCTGCAAAACAGAAAAGTGAGAGCTTAACTAAAACACTTTTCATTAAAACAGTAAGAGGAAGCTTAATGAACACCAGCGTCTATGAAACACAGAGATGGGAGCCCTCAGGATGACAGCACTTGAAAATTCCTCTCTAACTCTAAATCCATGGCAGTTTATGTCAAGTTGGGGATCACACTTTTTCATGAAATCCTCTTACCTGTTTCAGCAGCTGAGAAAGTTCAGTGGAGTCAATTAGTAAAAACTCTGTTTTCTGCTGGGCAACAGAACAGAGATATAAAAGGTGAACGTAAAGGATCAAACCAGAGAGGCTGTGTTTTCTGCTTTAACATCAGGAAACAACAATAAATGCATCCAATCAGAAATTTTTCTCTGTTTTAAGGCCTAAAATAACTTCATAGAAACAAAATAATAAAATATTAATCTAAAATCAAGTCATATATGACATTAATTACATGCATTGACTCTATTTAGCTTAAAGAGCTTAAATTAAACTAAAAGAATAAGTGTGCTATTGCAATATCGCATTTAATTCTGGATTGTAAGATCTATTCAAGCTACTTCAGATTGATCATGCAGTTTATGTCACTTCTTATTGGAGGTCATTGTATATGTGACCTCTGAATCTGAACAGGAGGAAGAAGCAAAAGGCTGAATTCAATATCAGTATTTAATAATAATAATAACCTTTATTTATAGAGCACTTTTGTGAACATAGTCACAAAATGTTTCACAACAAGAAGGAAAATAAATAATGAAAAAATACTAATCAGTATGTTGTTTATCATTTGATAAACAACTTCTAAATTGCAAAACAGCATTATTAAAAGCAGAACAGCAGAGAAAGAAACAAACACCGAGAGCTACAGTTAAAAAAAAAGTTTTAAGAAGAGATTTAAAATAGAAAGAGTTTTAGCACAATTTCATCTTGATTTTATCAAGTTAATAAATTATGATTACATATTAATTTAAATAAATAAATAAAAATAAGACCCCTGATGTTATGCAGTGATTTTACATACACAGGAAAAACACCCAGTTGTTCTTTCGAGAGTTAGCATGCAATGATCATCACAGTCATATTAATAACAACACACAACAAAACATTTGTTATATTTTAGATAACATTTCATAATAGTGGACATTGACAGACATTTGTCAATGTCCATCAAACATTTTGAAGTTTTTTTTCCAGCATAATGTTCTAAATAAGGAAGTTTGAATTTGTTTTTTTGTATGTATTGTGTCACCGTTTAGTTATTAGTCAAAATTGTGCTTTTATTTTGAAGGGGTTATACTTTTTGAAAAGTCAGAGGAGCATGAAGAATCATGTTGTGTTAATTGGCAGCTTGCTGAGTGATTTTTCCAGCACTTTTTTAATGTTTTAAGAATGAAAACAAGTACGCTGTTTAGAAGTATGTGTGCATCAGTCAGTGGGGACATATAAGAAAGCTTTGCTGATGCTTTGAACATCTTGTGTTGCTGTTTTTCATGTGTAAACTTCCTCAGAATTTATTTAATAAAATCATTTTATTTGTCAGTGATTTTTTTTTAAATCTATTGATTTGTTGAACTTTTTATACCTGAAGCATCCCGTTGTGTTTGAGTCCAACACTGTGAAGTTTACAACCTCTCTAACATATTTTATGCTGAGATTGATGTGCTTAAATATCACAGGATTTACTTTGGATTTTATCAGTTTGTTCATGATGTTCAGCTCTGTTCATAATTGAAAAAGTAACAGAGGTAGACCATTATTCAGCCAGGGATACTAAAGCATAATGAGCCATACTGTTGCACTCTGTGACATGTTGCTTCATTATGATAAGTCTATAGGAAGCCTGATTATGGTTTAGTAGCTCTTAAATTGGGCTGCTGTTGCAAACATCACAACAAACACCGGGAATATAAACTCATCCATGCTTCAAGATTTTGATAGATTTATATCTATTCTATAAGTTTAAGAAATTATCCTGTCAGTGATAAAAAAAACATATTTCCAATTCAATAATTTATCCTCAGGTTTATTAAACAAGAGATTAGTGAGTTAAGCCTGTTATAGAATCATCTTGTAGAGTTACTTGCTGAAAAGCAATGTTATTGATTTTTTCACTTATATAAGTAATAATCCTGACTGGCTGTGATTTGAAACACAATGTCGGTGCATTATGTGCATTCTAGATTAACATTAATTGCACGTTGTTTTCCTCCTTTTATTTCTGTTCTATTCTATTATTTATTTTTTATTTCTTGCTGCTTCAGAATTTAGCTTTTTCTTTACCTACAGGGTTCTCTGGGGTGTTTTTTTATCTGAATTGATGGTGTAAAAACAGAGGGGTTTATGCCGTGCTGCTTGTTAAGTCCCATAAGAAAAATTGTCAGTTGTTTTATGGGTCTGTATAGATAAAATTGACTCAGTTTGATTGAGAGATGGACTGAAGCGATGTTTGTAGGTCTCTTGAGGGGATTTGTTGATAGTCTGGAAAATAGGACAAAGCCAGCCTCGTCCTCATCCTCTAAGGCTAAATACAGAGAAAGTTATTTTGATATCTGCATTTTTTTATTCTTTTTTGTGTGTTGTTAAAGCTGGATTAGGGAGTATAGAAATGATCAAACTAAACCAGCGTGATGCAGAAGTTGCACAGTTAGGGCTGTCGTGTGTGTGCGTTGACCATCAATCCAGGACTTCCTGCCCCTTCATAGTCCTGGATTATGAGTTGAGCTAAATCTGACTGCTGATTGATACCAGAGTCTGTGTCACTCTCCTCTCTGTCCTCTCGCTGTATCTTTCTGAAGTCGATGTATTCAAACAGACCTCACACACATGCTGGCTTTTCACACCTGCTGATTTTCACAATATGACAGACAGTCAGCACACATACAGACAGACACAACAGCTACTGGACATTATTCCCAGTGGACATCTGGTCAGTGCCACACGCGCAGAGAATACTACGGCAAGCATTCACAAATCCATCTGTGGTACTGCAAGGCTGGGGGATGTGTTTCAAGACCTCTTCTGTCGTTTAATAATTACACTGATTGACCTGATTGAATATTATTATTATTATTATTATTATTATTATTATTATTATTATTATTATTATTATTATTATTATTATTATTAGTGTGCTCTTAAATGTTGTACATAATGTTTGACCCTTCTTCAGCTCAACTGCTGTGACACATTTGTTTGATTTCTAAATTTTAACAGCGATCTTTTTCGAGGATTTGAAGGGCAAATATTTCAAACATTGAAAGGCCGTCGCTGCAGCACCTCTGCTGCTATAACAAAAAAATATTCTAAACTCTCAAATGTGAGACTTTTGGAATGTGCCACTAAAGTAATTGCACTTTCCTCCTTTTTGAATACCAGACCTAGGAGTTGCACTGAGATAAAGATCAGTTTGTTATGAAAGCTATCATCAGTTGAAGCCCCTTTTGCAAGAATGATGCGTCTTACATTCCCAACATCATATAAAAGGGGCAAAGTTCATTAAAAACATCAGATGGTGTCACATTCTTAACAAAAAGTGCATAAAAAACTCAGAGGAAAATTTCGGACTCAAAATGTATAGCAATGGGAACATCTATTTAAGGAATGTTTAGGCTATAAAAGTGTTGGGATGGTTCCAGTGGATCGTTTATGCTGACAGTAGAGAAACGAGTCAGGTCAAAGTAGTTCCATTAAAATCGCCTTCGTCTGCCAGTGACAGCTTCAGATTGTGTTTTAGTGTCTGACGAGCCATAGCGTCTGCACTCCAACACAACAAGCTTTCGCTTCAACCCTGACCCATGTTTCCCCCGTCATACAACGGCTTACTTCTTGCGAGAGTTCAGAGCGAGACTTTGTGCCTTGAACTAAAAAGCTCCTGTCTGTGTACACTTGGCTATCGCCATAGGGTCACACTCTGCAGTGCTAAAAACACCAATCTACCAGCTGCTAGGGATCTGCTGCACAAAGTTCAAAATATGATGGACGTTTAAATTATTTTGACCCCAAAATATCCTTGCAAAAAAAAAAAAAAAAGGCTCGGGTCTTGGATACAAGGTTACAAGGTTCTAGCGCTTGCTTCACTCTTCGTCCCAAAATTTGCAAGACTTATGTCCTTGAGTCTCCATCTCTTCCCTGTTTCTGATAAAAGTTGACCAGCTGGGGCTCTCCGGTCGCTGCTTGTTGGTCTTGACGCTGCTCAGTGGTGACAACGCTAATTGTCAACATCTGGGAAGTGCATGCCATCCCTCTGCCCAGCTCAATGAAAGTCAGTGATCTGTCATAACGTGTCTCAAGAAATTAGCATCATTCAGTCATCAGGGGGTCGAGGGATGAGGGCGGGGGGATGGAATGGGGGGGGGGGGGGGTCCTGCCATCGTAAGGGATTTTTTTTTTTTATGAAGAGGGGGTAGAGGGTGAGCTGGAGTCATGTCAGGACAAAGAGAAATGACTGAAAGGATTTCTGCCTGCTGTGAAAAGTTGACCATTGCTGCTGTTGCTCGTAGTTTTATGTTAACATCACCTCTTTAACTGTCACTTCTGTTAAAACTCAAAGATGCACAAGTAACCAAAAGTACTTTTTTGTACTTTTTCTATTAAAATATTGTCACTATAATATTTCAGATAATATCAGGTTGTCTAAATGATTCACATTTGTGTTTGTATCATGGAAACAAGTATCTGTACAGTCACGTTAATCCCACATCTTTAGCATCAGAAAAGATGATAATGAAAATATTGTGATAAACTGCAATAGTACAACTTAAAGGTTTCCTCACCTGTTGTAAGAAGTGGATGCAGACATGAGTTATAAAGGTGTTGAACCTCAGCTTGTAATTCGAGCTTGTAGAAGCCGTAGGCAGGGCTCTCCTGAAGTCCCGGCTTAAGGGGGGGCGAAGGCTGCTCTAAGCTTTACATCGACCTGTATTGGAGGCTTAGACCAGCAGCCAGGGGATTCAGATCACAGTTTGAAACCTGATTTATGGTCTCATGTTTTTTTTTTCTTTTTGTAGAGGTTCCCCTTTTGTCCTAATCTCACCTTTTTTTTGGTGATGTCTTTTGAGGGCCCTGTTTGATGGTTCACACTTGTTTGTTGGCAACCCCTCTGGACTGGGCAAGATCAAACAGATCACCAGTAAATTAATTACTTGTCTCACACTGCTGACTTCATATACATGTAAAAAAAACAGCTCTTTTTTATTTTGTCTCATAGAGATTTCTACATGGTCACAATATCTTTCTCTAATCAGAATAAATCAATATTAAATTTATGTAAACAAATGCAAAAGAACAAAATCACAAACCTTGGTGGGGAAAATTCACCAGAATATAAAATAAAAGGAGAAAACAGTGTTTCATTCTGAACTTAAATAACTCAGTGTTTAAAATGACTATGGGGTACCCGCAGTGACATGGTGAATTAATTTTAGTGTAAATTTCACTGAAGGATTTCATTTCTTTTTACAGGAAAGTGACAGTTTGTGGTGGGACGCCTTCGCTACAGAGTTTTTTGAGGAGGATGCCACACTCACACTCTCCTTCTGCCTGGAAGATGGACCAAAGAGATACAGTAAGTCCAACTACGAGTCATGTTTAAAACATAGCCACAGACAATTTTAGCAAAAGAAAGAAAAAGTTTTTTGCATGTAAAATTTTGAGGGAAACTGAAAATCATTCCAGTATCCAAAGTTTCTGTTATTTACAACAGAAACTCTCTTTCCATCTAAAAGTCCTTCAACTTGCATCGTACAACTGTCTCTGAAAAAGTCCTTCACAGTCAATTACCTCAATCTGTGTTCCTAAATGGGTTTTCATTATCCTTGTAAAATATGTTATTTGGTATTTCCACTTTGCTACAACCTGCTTTTTCTACTCCCAGTTAAATTTATTGATTTCTGACATTTCCCAAAATACCCTTTAAACACCTCTCAGAAAAGAAAATATGTTAACCTGAAAAGATATTAAAAAGAATCAGAACCCATGAGCCAAATATTCCTACACTGTACTCCAGTCCTTCTCTGTCTGTGAAAAAATTGGTGTCTTACAACAATAGTGTCTTTAAACAAGATTTCTCAGCAGCAGTGAAAAACCACATGCAGAGCTGTTGAGGTTTTTCCTCAAAAATCACTCAAGGCCATCGAGACCAAGCTTTTCCAAGAAATTGTAAACACAGTATCAGAAATAGAGAAGTTATTGTGATAATCTGTGTATTGAGACACTTGACATTTGTCTGTATGACACTGTAATGTTTGTGCCTTATTGTGTTGTTATCTTGGCAATTCTTTCCAAGAAGAGTGTAAGGAACCTGATCCCATATCTTTTAAAACGGGTTGTAGGGTCCTTAGTTTCCAGAAATGTTTCCCAAACCTGACTCCATACACTCGAGTTTAAGTCAGAACCTGCAGGACTGCAGCTCCAGCGTGTGCTACTCAGCAGAAAATGACAGAGCAGAGGCTGTTATCGAGTTTGTGGTTTTGTCCCTTTCATCTCATCTGCATAGGTTCATGTTTTGATATCTGAAACATATTGAATATCACAGAGACATAGATAAGAACATGGTGCTCTGAAATGAGCAGATGTGTGCAAAGCTCGCCCTGTTTGTGTGTGTTTGTGTGTGCGCGTGATTCAGCTCAGTCATGGAGGAGAAATAGAGAGAGAGAGAGAGAGAGAGAGAGAGAGAAAGAGGGAGAGAGGGAGTGGAGGATTGTTGTGCGCTGGGCCCTGGTTTGCTTTTCAAATGTAAAAATAAAAATCCCCAGTGGTGTAGAGACGGTAACCCTGTTCCCTCGGGAACGGGCGGCTTAACACCATGGCGATGATGACTCACCGTCAGCCGCAAGTGTTCCTCAATTCACATTCAGGTGTGCAAAGTTGCACACATGGACAGACACACTGGCACAAAAAAAAAAAAAAAATTATCCAGGAAAAAAACACACACTATTCATGAACCTACAACTGAATATTTGCTTCATAAGAAAAAGCTGAGAATGACTCCTAAAAATGACGTTGTCATGTTTTCTCTCACCATGTGTTGACACCATTATATATTTAATTCTATAGCTATATTTATTATATTGCTAACACAACAATTAAAACACCTAAATGTTCATTTTCATGTAGATGTTCCTTAATTATCTCTGCCATTCCTTTAACTAATTCTGCAGGTCATTCTGCAGGTGTCTGTATCTTCTTTAGGATGACACAGATAAAAATTCATCCAATTACTCTGCAGATCTCAGGATCTTGTGCTGACACGTTTTATTATTTGGAATTTTTCTGTAGTTGCTGCCCTCCAGCTGGCGTCAAAACCAGAAATTTAATTTTAAGTTTCAGGTTAAATCTCGGTGTCAAACTGTTTGGGTTTCATTTAATTTACAGCAAACTCTCTATTGAGTAATGCAGACCAGATATACTTAATTCTTTTGCAAACTTTTCTTTTTATCTAAATAGGAACTGAAAATTACTTTCAGTATTGATTATTCCGCCATTCAGTGAAATTAATCAATAAACAAACAAACAAGAAGGAGGAACGCCCAAGGTCATGTTTTCACATTGATTTTATTCTTCTGGAAAGTTCAAAAGCCTGAAAAATTGGAGTTTGCTTTTATTGACGAGTTAAAGAAAAACAGCAAAGTATGTTTTATTTATCATGTAAGTAAATTTCCATGCAGAACTGGATCCAAATGCAGATTTTGCTCCACATTAATATCTTTATCAGCATATTGCGGTTTTAAAATCAGAGTTCTTTGAATAAAATCAGTAAGCTAACTGGTAAGTAGATTTGGATTGAATGCAGTGAAGCAAATATGTGTAAGAAATTAGTCAAATTTAAATGATTGTTTTCTTTAAACTCAGGCTAAAAAGGTGGAAAAAAAAAGCCGCAAAGAAGAATAATTTATGTAAACATACCGACATGTGGCTCAGCATGTTTCTAAGACAGACTGAGTTGCTGAGCTGTATTTGAATTGTTAATTTTTTTAGGAGGTTAAAAACAGCGTCTTATCAACCCTGTAGTGTCTGAAGCTTTCTTCTCATCTTGTCCATGACAGAGAATCATTCTGGTGGCAGAGAAACATCCGTCCTGTTTGTCATCCCGGGGCTTCGGACTCCTGCCTCTTTTATATTTGATTTCACTCTTTGCAGTCCGATACTTTGAGCTCACTCTGCAGCCGGCCTCATTGTAAGCCACTCTGTACGAGACCACCAGCTAACTGCTGAACATATAAAATGTAAATGTGACTGTAAGTGGCCTTACTCTCAAACAGCCTCTGCTTGCAGCTGTGTAGAAAGAACAAATCTGTAGTCGGCAGGGTGCAGGTCGAGACTGACCGATGGAGATACGAGGGCGAAAGAGGTGGAGAGTCAGTACCCATGGTTCAAAGAGCTGCTCGTAAACATTAGATGAGTTACAACAAATCAAGGGTTTTAGCATCTTTGTACAGAGCAATGCCCCCTTCAGGAAGTTTTATTAAGATGGTAAAAGGATTTTAGTACAGCTCTAAAATGTGCCTTACAGCATTTATAAACATTTGTCAGAAATTATTTCTGCACCAATAACAGAGTGTTTGTCTGTCTTAAAGATCAACCTAACAAATGGAAAGGGTCACTCTTTATAGGTTAAAATTTGCATTTGATTTTTTTCACTTAATCATCATTTTGTATACGTATAATAATTTATAGAGGTTTAAGTGGGGAGACTCTATTTCTTGTTGAATTATGTGTTTCCAGTCAAACAGCAGCTTATATGATAATTAGCAGGAAACAAATCATTTCACTCCAGTCTGACGTGCTCTAATTTCATAATGTTCAGCGGAGAAAAAAATTAGAAAAGCCAATTTACCTAATCTGTTTTTCTCATTGCACGGACCCATGTAAAGGTGTTTTGTAACCTGTCTCCAGCTGGTGTTTATTATGGCTTCTCAGAGGAAATAGATCATATTGAAAAAGTCTGTGTGTTAATTGTTGGAGGACTAATGGTAATGCATTTATGCCCTCCATGAGCCCACGCTACCTCAGTGGCTGTTTTCCTTTCCTCCAATTTCTTAGTTTTAGTTCGGTTCTGGTCATTAACTCGGCCTGATTAATTAGGTGATAGAGAGAAAATGATTTGTCCACATTGTGAATAACATATGGATTAGTCTTTGTACCCACTCGTCAAACACGACTGTTAAACATTCCCAACTAACTGGGAGAAATAAAATGGGTTTAAGAGCACGTCAACAATACTTTATTGCTTTTATTAAGGTGTTTTTTTTTAAAAGACTGAAGCAGAGAGGCTTGAGCAGAAAGATCATTTAGGAGTTGTTTGGGGAATTCTTGCAAAAATGTTGACATAGGTGCAAAGACAGCAAAAATGAAAAACCTATTATTTATTATAAATTTGCTTATTTAAATACACATTTATGAGGACACCTCTTCATTTTACTATATGTTTCATATGCACTTAATTGTTTTTTTTTGGCTGTAGAGAGGGATCTGTGCAGTGTAGCTACAATCAGTTTTGTCAAGTATTGTGAATCAACAAAAAGACTACTTACTAACCCAAGCCTTTCTCTCCTACACCTGTTATTCTTACTGGAAGTTTGGAATCAAAGAGACTTCAGTGTGTCTCATAAAGTTTCAAGACAATCAGTAGATTAAAACAACTTGATTTCAACAGAGAAGTGTTTGGTGAATTGAGTAATGATTACTGATTTACATGGTTTTTAAAAGTGCCCCTTAAGCTGATTTTTTTTGGAGAAATTGGCTGCTTTTATTTTGCTGCTTTTATTTTCCCTAAAGCTCTGAATATTGTTGTTTTTTTTGACCAAGGGTTTTGCAGGAGGTGCAAATTGATGTAATCTAAATTCGTCACGATCAATTTCATGACAATATGAAAATTATGTGTGATATTCAGGAGTTTCAGTTCACCTAAGTCATTTTTCTTGGTGCTTTATATTAAACAGACTTCTTAAACTACCACTGGATTAGTTCAGTCTGTTTAAACAATCTTGATAAACTGGTTACCTTCAAAGAAACCATCCATCATCTTAACTGCTAATCCTTTTTTTGACACATGCATGAGGAGACCATTCAGACTCTATACAGAAAGGCACCTTTCCAGCAGGGGAGTCAAACCGGAAACCTTCCTGCTATGAGACAACCACACTAACCACTGCAGCACTGTGCAGCCTTACTGTATAAGAATGGCACCTCATTAAAATACATCGTTCAGTCTACGTCGTACTTTCAGTTAAGTCACTTGGATAAACACGATAAAAAGGTAAACACAGAACTGAAAGTTAGAAAAGGAAGTCACATAGTCATTCCTTGATTTAATTTAACCCTTTAAGCCCTGACCTCTTTTTAATTTGGGTCGTGCGAGAACCATAACATAACAAATCTCTGCATCTGCAAGGTCTATTTGGATCATTCTGGTGTCATAATAAAGGAAAAACTTGTGAAATTTGTCAGTACTGGCATTTATGTCACTGGCTCAGTGTAATAACCCAAGTATTACTTAAAGCAACAGGAAGTTTATATGAAATATGACCTGACACTGTTTGTAGCTGAGTTTCTCCTGTTTAATCCGATGTGCAGTATGTGATACATGCTTTGTTTTATGCCTTTTGTTGCGGAGTGACCTCAAAGTCCCCCAACGGAGGGACCTCAGGGTTTAAAGGGTTAAATAAATAGAGGCATGTCCAACTTGAATCAACTCAAAATTATGACTTTAATGAAATATGCATTCGAAAACAGTCAGTGATACTTAATTCTTCTAAATAATGCATTAAAACTTATATATTTAGAAAATTCTACTTGATTTTTTAAACTAGATTTAAAATCTGGGCTTACAGTGCGCTGTCTTTGTGCCACATCACCTGTGTAGTGAATTGTGGAGATTCACAGCTCTTCTGTTTAATTTCCTTTTGGACTGAGTACCTTCAGTGTGCCAGTATTTACAAAAACACTGTCTGATTTGAGCGTTTGATTAATCAAAACAAAGTCATCAAGTAAGAGATATTTAGTTGCTTCCCTTATCTTACATGTGGGGCTCGTCCATTTGCAGCGGTGGCCAGTAAATCCAGAGTAATTTTATTTTACTAGTTGGCCATGATGACATACAAAGCCTCCAGATGACAGGGCTGAGATTTGACAGCCTTAAGCGTCAGAGCTGTCGGAATAATTTCCAAAAAGCAAACTTCATCACGTCCTCTGTTGTGTTTAATTGTAATCTACATGTTTCAGTAACAATCACCACGTCAGAAGAAAACATAAGCAGCTTATCCACACAGATTGCATTGCGTCTTGCTTTGCCTTGTTCTTGCAAAGATCTGAGCGGCATTAGATGTGAGCAGTGAGAATTTCTAGTCTCCAATATGTCATAATATTTAATAGCGTCTTTGGAAATAAAACTTATTAAAACCTTGTATTGTTATGGCGCTACATTGCTTTGATAAGAGTTTATGTTTTAATGTGAGCTGCATCTTCGGAAGGAGAGGGTTTTGTTGCCAATATTTCTTACCCTGTAAGAGTGTAAAAAAAGTCTCCATGGTTGCGGGCCAATTATTGTTTTCTGCACCGGATATTCAGGAACTCTGTCTAATTACACCCCCAATTGCCGTGGCCTTAACATTCGCCCCAGAACCTTGTCTGGCTCTGCAATCTTTGAGGCATCTGATGAAAGCTGCTCTCCATGATGCAATCAAAGAGCAAGTCTCATTTTAGAAGTAGTTCAAACAAGAGAGGGAAAACTCTGCATGTTTAGTGGGCTGATTCAGGGCAAACTGTGAAAGTGATTCACAACACATCTACCATTCATCTAGTTATTCTTGCATTGCAGCACGCAATAATTGCAGCAATAAAATGACCGCAGCTAATAATCTTTAAGCAAGCATGAGGACATAATGAGGGGGATGAAAACACAGTGGAACAGCTTTGGTGATCGTGAAGGGATGAACCAAAGAGCCTCTGCTATGAAGTAAGCTTAACAAGGATTCTGATCTGCAGTGTGAAGTGAAACTGTGTAGTTTTTAATCAATGAACGTGTTAAAGTCAGGATGAAGTTTTTATCTTTTCCTTGGACAGTCTTGTAAATATCAATGTCCTAACAATAATCAGTAAGTTAAAGCTGTGTCATGTATACCTGAAAATATATACAATGAAAACTATGATTTTTACATAGTCTCTTCTGTAAAACTTTTCATTCCATATGGGAAAAAAAATAGTTTACGATTTGAAGCTATAAACTTGTAAAGGTATATGTCTCTAAACAATTACTCTGTGCTTGATATTAACAATGTTATAATGATGTCGTCATTATACTGAAATATAGGATTTATAAGTGACTGAATAGCTGGTCTTTTAAACACCAGGACCAGATTATCATAAGGGTCAGGGTTTGGGAAATGATTTCACAAGAAACAAGAAACTGAGTTTATTCTGGAGAAGGCAAGTTGTGTTAGCTTTAACGATCCTATTTAGCTGTTAAAGGTATGGTTGGTAGTCACGGAAAACTAGCATGAATTTGAATGTAGCATCTCCTCAGGACTCCGTTTAGCCCCCACCCTCCCAAACTCAAGAACGATGCCCAGCTCACATGAATGAGCACCACTGATTTGCGATCATATGATAGTGACTGATTCAAAACCATTCTCCAGCGCACTTCGATCCCTCTTGGTTATGCGCATTGAATCAGGGCTAGTGCACACCAGCAGAATGTACGTGCAGGAGGCGGGCAGAACAGCAGGATGGGATTTGATTGGTTTTAATAAATTGTACCCTAAATGCTAGAATTGGCTGTTGTTTTCCCAGGTTTACTCCTGCTGTAGACAGCAGATTATTTTTGCTTTAGTTTAAAAACACATTATGTATTGATTGCCATTGGGGACATAAAGATCATTTTAACCAGTATAATAAAAAGTGCATCTAAATCTAATTACCAACCCTGCCTTTAAGTATAACTTCACAGAATGACCCGCATTTGTAGTTTGAGTACAGGTGACTGCGTTATTTTTAGAATAAAAGTCAATTAACTATGGCTTGTTATTGCAACATCTTCCTAACTTTTTTAAGCCTCGTTACCAACAGTCATACCTGGGCTTTAGTATCAGGCAAAACTGATACTGAACCAATCAGATACCAGCACTAGAGCTGAGTTGATTAGATCTGCTCCATAGATCAGCACTTTGTTACCAATATCCGATTCTACTTTTTAATTCAGTATTAGAACTGATACCTAATGCCAGGATCAATTCTAGTTCTTTCACATAAATTTACAACTTTATGAGATTTTTCTTATTATTTTTACCCTTTTTTTCCCCTCAATGTGTCCCTAATCCCTGATTGTAGCTGTGGGCTGTAGTCACAGTAGAGACAAAAAGATCAGACTGACCTTTTATGATGATTTTATTTATATGTATCTTTTTTTAACGGACTTCCCCTTAGCCTGCCTTTCAGGTCTTCCAATCCTCAATGCTGGACTTACAGCAAGGCTTTATTGAGCAGTTTGCAGTTTTCAGCACAATTGGCTTGTTATAAATGCCGGCAGTTAACTAAATTAGCCAATCTGATTGAAGATCAACACATGTATAACATTATTTTTTATATTATTTTTACTTATTTTTCTCTTTTTTGTTATCATTGATAGCATGGCGTTCATTATAAACAGAAGGGAAGTATTTTACTGAACAGGGAAACACATTTCCTTTCTGTTCTTTTGACAATTAACACTTTGAATCTTACAAGATACCAAGTATGAATGGCAACTTAGTAGAAGTTAACCACTGCTTTAACCCATAGAACTTGGGTTATGTGGGAAGTTAACAGTCAGTAACTTTCTTTTCCTTTGATCAAGACTACTCATCAGGGTCATGAACTTATCTTAAAGTGAAGTTGTGCTAATTTCTGGTGCTCTCAAATGTCATGAAGGCTCCCCAGAGGGAGTGTGGACAAGGTAGATATGAATATCACGTAAGGTAGATATTGTTCACAGTTCACTAATGATTCAAACTTGGATTTTTTTTTTTTTTTTACTGGGGATGGGGACGCTTTTTGTCAGAAGAAAGATGAACGATTTAGCTCACTTAAAACAAAACCATCAACAAGAAACTATTTTAAAGGTAGTTCCCTTCTTCTCCCCCTCCTTCAGACATCTGATCGTTTTTACTAACCACTGTGTCCTTTCAGATCTGATTTATTATGTAAATGACACGACCGATTTAAGACCTCTTCATATTCTAATCATGTTAGCAGCCTTTTAGTGTCAAACACATAATGCCGTGGCCTTACACATAATCTGGAGATGTTTACAGACTGGATGAATGCAGTATTTGTGTAAAGAAACCTGAATGGAGGTCTGAGATGGAAGGATAAGTCGAGTGCTGTGATCTGACTCCTTTCTGTTGAATAAAAGATTGACAGCAGAGGGCTGGGACAGGCTTGTTGTAGGGGGGCTGTATTATTGAATCGGGTGGTGGAATGAAGAGAAGCAGAGGTGGAGTCCCAAATGAAGGTGTGGGAGTGGTGCAGTGTTGAAGCTGCTTCTGTGTGTGTGTGTGTGTGTGTGTGTGTGTGTGTGTGTGCATGTGTGTGCGCGTCTTATATCTTTGCCTCCCTATCTGTATCTTTTTGTAAGTGTGTTTTCTCTGTTTGAGCGATGGCCAATGTTTGTGTGTGAATGTGTAAGTGATTGTGCTTGTGTGTGTGTGTGTGTGTGTCTGCTGGTTTTAGAGTTAAAGGGGGATCGCAGTGCTTTGGTGGAGGGGGGTGTTTTGAAAGGAGGAGGGGTGCGGAGGGGGGACGGTGTGCGAAGCTGCTTTACAGAGAGATGGATAGGATGGATTGAAGGTGTAGAGCGGTGATTGGCAGGCGGGATGATGCGGCCCTGGCTCAGCTGCAGCACTGAGATGTAGGCTGCTGCTGATTGACAGCCGAGCCGAGCCTGGGAACAACTGCACTGGATGGGCTGTAAAGAGAAACGGAGAGAAAAGGAGGAAGAGGAGAAAATATGAAATATGTAGCCATAACATCAATGTATAGTGTGTTCCTGGATAGGTCCACACTGCCATCTATTGTAGACTGAGTGGGAGCTATTTTCATTTTGTTTCCGACAGTTGTAAATATCCTTCCTGAGCTTTTATGGAGAATAAAGACGACTATAAAACAGCATCATGAGCCACACAGAAGGCAAAGTGTAGACAGGCTGTTTAAAATCTGAATGCTATGTAAAAAATATTGTGCAACAGCTAAAAAACATCTGATAGACAATTTATCCTCTATGTAAGCTTAACTGCTGTTTATTATTACAGTGTAGTTTACTTTTAGTCTATAAAATGGTCAAAAAACTCTGAAAGAGTCTCTTTATTTGCTTGATGACTGATGAAGGAATTAAAAACATGCAAGACTTTATTTTTCACTGAGACTCTGAGCATTTCTACAAGTACAAATCTGTTTCGCTACAGACATCTCGCAAAATGTGTTGCAAAACTCAAGTAGTGTAAATTCACGCAAGAAGAGTAGTTTGTGCAGTTGTAGCGGCAGATTGAAGAAGTTGTAACAGCAGAGCTGTGTTTTTAAAGGATATCAGGCATTAGAAATAAGAAAAAACATCTGAGAAATGTTGGATTACAATTTTGCAGCTGTCATTTTAATTTTTTAAACATAAGTCTACACATTTGTGAATATTTTTTCTGAGACTTTAAATTAATTTCATGTGTGGATTTTTTTTTATACAAGTAAACATTTCTACATACAAGTTCAGTTTATTTTTCTTCAAGTTCTCACATCACATTCTGCAAGCTCTCATATTTTGCAACATATCTACCTTCTTATTTTATGCCTTTAATGAGAAAGGGCAGGACAGTTGATTGAGTAGGAAACAGGGTGAGGGCAGGGAGTGACATGCAGGAAAGTCGCCACAGGCCAGACCTGAACCCAGGCCGCCTGCCCAAGGGCTCCCGCCACATGGAGCGTGACCTAAACCACTAAGCCATCTGTGCTCCAGGTCAAAGTGATCCTGAAATAATCTCACTTTTTTATATTTACCTGTTTATAATCCATAATTTATTATGGGCAGTGCCAAAATTGGTTATTTCTCAATGCTTTTTCTCAGTATCTGTGACCAGTCCATTTATGGTGCAAAGTTTCTATGACAGCCCTTAACTTACTGGCAAAATTTAGCAATGAGAAGCAAAATCTGACCTTTTCTCTGCTGAAAACAATTTCAAACACTAACTACAAATAAATACATAACCTCATCACTTTGTGTCCTGCAACAAGTTGTCTTGAACAAAGAAAAGTAGTGTCAAAAATATCTGGTCTTCAAAACAAATGTATGCCTTGGCAAGAGTCACGTCTTTATGACAGTAGGTGATAGTGCTCATGGGAAATGGAGTCTTTGTTCCAGATAAAACACTACAGAGTCCAGATAGGTAGTTGAAGTTAGCCTTTAAACACACTTTCAAATGGGAAAAAAAGACTTTATTTGAGACATTTTGAAATCAGATTTAATAAGGCCCTGTTTACCTGAAAGTTAAAGCAGGAGTAGTAAACAATATAAACAACAGATATCAGTCTTGTTATGAGGAAAGCACTCAGGAAGATCTGGTTGAAAATAGAGGTTATTTAAGGTTGGAAATGTTTAAAGAACATATGAATACTTTATTACTAGAGTCAGATTTCTAAGATAACCTGAGAGAGAAGCAAACTACACTGAAACTGAAACTTAATATGTTACAGCACCATCATCAAACACCATTAATTACAGTAATGATGATGAATACATAACTTTTGTACTTGCATAAAAGTGTCCAGCCTCAAGTTTTTGAGGACATCCCAATAAAATTAAATAAATTTTAGAAAGCTAATCACATTTTAAAATTACACCAAACGTAAAAAATATTTATAACTTTGAGATTTTGGGACCCTCACAATTACAAAACACTTTTAACACCATACATGTACAGAACATCACTACAAGTAAAGAAATAAAAGTGGAATATCCTTCCTTGATAGAAATCAAAAGGGGTGTTTTTAAATTATTCAGCTTTTCTTTCTCCGGGGTAAGGATTAGCAAACTTAAAAACCACCTGATCATGAGTATGAATTTAAAATCCTGCACCCAAAAAAAAAAAAACAATCAGTGTTGGGTCTAGTGGGTCTTTTAAATCCCAATCCTTTAACAGCCCAGAAGATTTCTCTTTCTTTGGGACAAAAACTTTGGAAGTTCAGGTTTTTAATTGTAAAAGGAATCTGTTTCAGTTATTTATAGAAGTTTTCGTATCCCCTTGTTATAGACTTGTGTTATGTGACTACAAAGACCTCAAGTTATGCCAGAAGTTTGTTCAGCCAGCACCAGAACTGAATAGTTTGACTCTTACTGTTTTTGTTTGTTTGTTTGTTTGCACCCTGCCAAAAGCCTGTCAATGTTTCCACTGTAACTAACTTCCCTTCCTCTCTGTGTGTACAGTCAATCAGATCCGATACCACCAGTCTGAGTTAGAGTTGTGTACAGTGAGCATGGCGACGGCTGCTTCACGTTATCAATCAAAAAGTAGCAAATGATGGTTATTTCATTGTAGAAGCTTTGGAATCCCAGGGCTGGAAATGATTAATCAATGTTTACTGTGTCCTGGCAGTTTCTGAGTGAAGCAGATCAAGCTGGGTCATTTTATAGATACCAACAATTATCAGAGGCAGTCGCTCGATTCTCATAACAAGGGGCTGTAGCATCTTGTCTGTATGTAGCTGGAAACCCCCTTTAACTTCCCATTTATGTTTTGGCAAGGCAGAAGAAAGGAGACATGTTCCTGTTGTGTGACTTTCCTCCTCGCTTTAGGCTTTGTTTCTTTGAACACTGTGGAATTGGGTCGTTATTTGTACTTTCACTGAATCATGTGAATAGTGTGTTAATTAACAACGATTTTAAACATTGTTTTGCTGCTGTTCATTACCAACTGAATCTGCATTGTTATTTTCTGCGACATGTACAATTGGAGAGCTATACATGTTGGTTTTTTACCCTCAAATAAGCCTGAAACTGTTGGAATTAAAATGTTGAAGAGTCACCATCAAAGTGAACTCAAAATGAGCGAGACGACGACAGAATGATAGAGGAGAGAAACTCAGTAACTCATTATTCTCTTCTATAAATCAACCTCATGTCAATCAATAAGAGGCTTGAATTGATGTGGATCCAGTTTTGATTTCTGTTGCGCTCCTTTTTTTTTGTTATGCAGTATGTGTGAATGCGTGGGCGTAAGCACAGTGTGCATTTTATCCGAGAGTCTGATGAAAATACACAGCAGCAGACGTGAGCTGTGGTTTTGTTGGACTGTTTGACCAGAGAAGAAAGAGATCGGCCTTTTTAAAGACATAATGGGGTTCTTCTGAGGCTGCCGGGAACCGTAGCCTTTTTGTTCTAAAACAATATCCAATATCTAAAATAATTGACGCCTACTCTTGCACAAAAAGCCTGCTGGCATGAAAGCAAAGCACATTAGGAGGTACCTACAATTCATTTTTAACAAAGCAAAAGAGAGGACTCTGTGCTCAGAAATATTATTGTGTGCCATTACTACTTTCTTGTGTGCCATTACTTCACTTGCACCCAGACACTTTTTATTGAGTGCATTCAAATAAATTGAGACGACGGAGGACATGAGGGACAAATGCAGCGTGGAATGAACGATTTTCACAGTTTTGAAGCTACCATGTGAGTCTGTTTGCATTTTAGTGGAACGCAGTGCTGGAAGAGGCAGAATATTCAAAGTTTGTAAAACAATTTGTTAAGTTTACATGTACCACAAAGGGACGTTACCCGACCCAGTTTCTGTTTCTGTAACATCTGAGCTCTGCTTTCCTTATTGGGATTATGGGCATGACAGGGAAGCAGTGAGCTATGACGTTCAGCCGCCGGCAGGAGGGCTCATAATTTACCATGAAAAATGTCCCATTAAGTGTGCTTGAGGTTTTTTTTTTTTTAACAACACACAACTAATTGCTAAAACTTTCTCTCTACAGGGCTTAGATAAGAATTTTAAACAAAGTAGCTCCTCATTTATCAAAACATCTCAATAAAAAGCAGGGCTGGTTTTCATAAAGAAGAAACTGTCGGTCTAAGGCCAGCCAAATCAATGTTTCATGATCGAATCTTTACATAACAAACAAAGGTGTCAAAGTTACTATAATAGCACAAAGTTTTCCTATTTTTTTAAGGCTGAATGTGACTATTTTTTAGTTTAGATCATCAGGAGGACACATTTAAGCAAGTGTCCTTCAGACTTTGAAACAACAGAGATATCCGTCTTAACGGCTTGTAGTCAGAGGAAACATGCAGCTCTTCTATATGCTTTTATCTGCAATGATCAACAGTGTGTGAAGCAATAGCAGCACTGATATTAAGTCTGCGTGGTGAGTGGTCACTTGGGTTGGTTTCCAGGTGCCCGGATCGGGGTGGGAACCATTGTGTGACGCTAACAGGAAGTGGGGAACAGCTATCGAAGGGCACCAGCTGTCCGTGAGGATGGGCAGGTCCTCTGGCTTCCTGTTTCTCAACACTCTGTGTGCCCCGCAGCAAAACAAAACCAGTTTCCCCTTCCAGTTTGAGAAACAATAGATTTCTCAAACTTCCCTCCACTGCTTCCAACGTTGTCTCCTCCCATCCCTCCTTTTACTTTTCTCCATCTTTTTCTCCTTTTTTATGTTCTCTTGTCTTTTCTCACCTCATGTGCTCATCTTTCTTGCTTAATTTTCCTGTCTTTTTGAGCAAGTATCTTAATTGACTTAAATCAGGCTTTAACTGACAATACATGAAGAAAGAATATACATACATGAGCTTGTGTTTCAGTTTGAGAGTTGGTGAAGTCAGTACATCTGTTAGAGATAAAGTTTTTTGATGAGTAATAAACTACAAAATCTCAGCCTGGTTTGTTGTGGGGAGGTCAGTAGTTCTGTAACCTTTTATAGGGCACTCAGAAAAATAGTCTGAAAGTCAAAACTTCAACTCTAGAGTTTTATTGGAGGACAGACTTTATACTTTTGTGACATTTTTCAAAATGCTCTATTTTATAGTGTGTGCAGAAGTTACCAAATATCATTCCCTGGTGGGTAAAGGCTTAATTCACTGTTTTTTGATTGAAGAAAGGGGATGCATGCGTATAATGCTTGTCCCACAATAAATCAGTCTTCTGCTTAGGAGACTCAAAAGTTGACCTAGAATTAAAAACACAATATTCACTTTTTGTTGTTATTGTTTGTTTTGCTTTTTTTTTTTTTTTTTTTTTTAGTATTTTTATTGTTTGTTTGTTTGATTGGTTGTTCAGTTTTTAGATAATTTGATTTTCATCTTATAACCAAAGCATTTTCAGGCTTCTTTCTGTTAAATATCAATCAGTAATATCAGTAATATTGAAAGTACCAGTTAAATGAGGAATAATGTTATCATAGTTATAATCATAACTTTAATAATGCTAACTTTATTTATATAACAACTTTAATAACATTAGTTTAAAAAGTGCTTAACAACAGAAGTCCTTGAACAAAATATAAGAAATAAAATAAAGAGACGGATGTCAAATGGTGCAGATCAAGGGGGTACAGGCTCAAAATGTACGGCGAATATAAAACCCAACGACAGGAGCAGAGAATTCAGGCACCACAAAAATCAACAACTGACTGAGACCTTGAGGACCAGAAGTTATAAGAAGCCAGTAAAAGAAGGAAATGGAAACAGTTGAAAAGATATAAACAACAAAAATCAGTAAGTAGATAATTAGATAAAAAAAGAAAAAAATATGAACATAAAAGTAAACAGCAATGGTAAGGATAATGTTCAGTTTAGTAAAATACTTAAAGTAAACTAGTAGAAACAATAATAACAACGACAACAAACAATGGGGATGATAACTAGATACAACGATAAAATAAGAGTCATAAAAGGTAGAAGAAAATAAAATCAGAATAATAAGAAAGTAAATAAAGAAAATAAAAAAATGAAAAATAAAACTTGGGCTTAAAGGCATTAAGAAGGCAATAAGAAAATAACATCAAATAAAAGCAAGTCAGTTAAAGTGTGTTTTGATTTTAAAGATAAAACTGATAATGTGCAGAAATATTTTTTAAATATAGAGAACAGCTTTTGATAAAAGCCTCTCCCTCATGATTTCATTGTACCCAAAGCGATGTGTGTATCATCCTGTGGTGGTGTGTTCACAATGATGCAGAATATCTGCATCTTGTTTTTCAATCTGTTGTGAACCCACTTTGTCTGATAAATAAAATAAATATGAAATTATACTCTATGTATCCTGGGAAAGTCTTCCCATGAGGTCTCTTTACTGATGCTTCTGCGTTTTGTTTTGCTGAAATAGAATTTGTGAATGTTTGCTACACGTCTTGATGACAAACATGCAGTTCATGAAAAAATGACGAGTAAAGTGCAACACGAGCTTTTAACTGTAGAACATTCCAGAAAGGTCAACGGGAGAGAGAGAGAGAGAGGAAAGAGAGAAAGAGAGAGAGAGAAGTATTTATCAATAATGAATAAGATTTTCATCCAAACACTGGAGAGGAGTAGAGGAACTCCACTAGAAGAACATGCACAAACACAAACATACGTTTACACACCTGCATGTGCACACACACTTTTATATACAGTATATACAGTAAAATGAAAGCAGGAGGAAGTTGAAGCTGACTGAGCTTGTTAGCATGTACATCTGCAAACACACACACACACACACACACACGCACACACACACACACAGACTCAGGCACAGAGGGTACACCTGGTCTTACATGCAGAGAAAAGGTAAAAAAAAACAACAACTTTTGGCCTATGAACAAAAACATGCACACGCACACACCCTCACAAAGAAGTGCACGTACAGAGAGCAAAGTTATTGACACATGAAGAAATCCATATTTATATATAATACAGTGTGGGGGAGACCCATCAGTCTCCATAGTCTTTGAAAGAGCCTGCACTGCTTTACTTAAGGTATTAAATGTTTATGTGCTGGTTTTTCATCCCTCAATAACCTTTCTTTCCACACACACAGACACACACACACACACACACACAAACTCACAATAGTAGTAACAGCTTCTAAAGTCAAACAAGAGATTCATAAATCAGGAGTGAAGAACAACTTTTAAATGTTTTCAGCTTATTCTTTTGTGTGCATGTTTTTGAACAGTAGCCAGCACAGAAGATCAATAAACTTTTGTTTGTGATACAGAGTCTTGATTTAAAGGCACATTTAGGAGGTATTGCTCATGATACACACACTTGTGCTAAGACAACAGATGCTTGAAAGGCTCAGTGAAATCTAACCTTAGCTTGACACCCTTGAATGTGAGTCTAACTTTGACCTCTGATTACAAAAAAAGGAAGAGACATCTTGTTTTGACCGTATTCCAGTTTGTGAAGCAATAATTTTGACTGGTCTTGATGAGCCTCACAGCTGAGCTTCAGCATTTTTTCACTGAAGTGGTGGTGTCCGTGTTTCAAGGGGGGAGGTGTCTGTCTCTGTCTCTTCCTCCTCTGCAGGTTTTGTCCTCCTTATGGACCTGCGCCCTCGGGGCCGATGTGGCTGGGGAGGGCTGGCCCCTCTTGAATTATGGATGGAGGTGAAGAGGGGATGTGGGCTGGCCTCAGGGGGACATACCCCCAGACATCCCCAACACTTCCGACTGGCCCCCAAACCACCACCCCCACCCCCACCCCCATCCCCTCTTTCTCCTCCCTGCCCAAACAGCCGCCATCCACGCGTGGCGTGAGGTTGGACGAGGGTGACTGGAAATGTGTGTCTCTCTCTCTCTCTGTCTCCTTCGGTCTTTCTGCTTTGCTGTTTCTCTTTCTCTTGTTACACTTTCCTCCTTATCTCTCTCTTCTTCTCCCTCACAGATTTCTGCTGGGAAAGTCAAAATGATAGAGGTCCGCTCAGCCGAAACTGGTCTGCAGATGTTAGAAAAATGAGACTAAGACGTTCTGTATCTAGATATTCCTTCTCTGAGAATTACCAGAAGTATTCGGCTTTTGCACAAAGTGCTTCTCTCGCCTTTGTTCAAATAATTTCTCAACCTGAAAAGGCTCTGTGAGCTTTGAATAGCATCCTGTAGATTAATGCTCAGTGTAGTTTTTATGTATCGACAGGAGAATTAGTTCTTAATTCAAAAGTGGAATCCAAACTGTTTATTTCAAATAAAGCTTACAAAACAATCCAGAAGGCTGCAAAGCATGACTGTGAATGACGGCGCCCACAGCACAGAGTCACACAGTAATGTATGTACGACATTCTGCTGAGTTGTTGTCCACACAGAGGAGACTGTTTACCGTTTCTAGCGCTGCGTCCCTGGCCCTCTGCTTGTTAGCTTCTGAGAGGACTGCGTTTGTGGTACAGCTTGTTACAGCTGGGAGGTATTTCTCTATTTTTTTTTTACTATGCGACAAACTTGTTTTGATAGAAATCTGACAAACGACATTAATATTATTTTGTTTTTGATTTTCATGTCAGAGATCTCGGGGATGCAAAAATGCTATTTCTAGTTCTTACATCCCCGTGTTCAGGTTATTGGACTCTGTCTAATAAGAGCTCTGTTTTAAATCTGCCCCTAATCTGCAACAGCGAATGTGTTTAGAAGTACACTGTTCTCCATCTTTGGAAATGTTAATGACTGAAACATTACCAAATGTTTTTTTTTTCTTTGAAATCACACATCTTACACAGCAGCCGGATACATCTAACTGACAGCATTTCATTGCTATAGAACATTAGAGGCGTACATACTGTTTACCATAGTGAACATCAACATGTGGATCAGTCTTATTTGGATAATCCAAGCAGATGTATAGTCTTAAAGAGAATGACTCAGAGAAAATGTGAAAGTACTGCAAAAAATTCAGGATCACATGTAGTGAGCAGTTTTCTGCCTATTTGTTCTTAGTAAGAATAAAAAAATCACCACTAATCAGGTGGTAAAAACTACAACACAGAAAGCACTGAGGCTGATGGTTTGCAGAGAAACTGGTGTACCAGTCTGGGAAATCGCCCTGCATGACTTTCCATCAGGCTGCTGGCTTTGTATCCGAAGATGTGGTAACGTCCTGTAAAATATAAATGTTCTTAGAGGCTGAAGTTTTGTATCACTCTACCAAGAGGAGAGCTGTAGTAGAGAACCGGCGCACTGCTGCAGCCCCAGGCTGAGCACCTACACTTGGTGCAAAGACCCTCAGCTAGCTGGTTCGCATTAAAACATTCACCAAACTGACAGCTATCTTTAATATTAGAGCATGCACTGTTTATTGTGGACTTAACACATACCCAACACAATTAACTGCTAACATGAAATGTGTGCTTCCAACACAACATGTACTGTAAGTTGTTTACTACTAGGTGAAATGAATTATTTATAATTTCATGTTTTAGGCCCAGAGTGCCAGTCAAATGTTGTGTCTAATGTGTAGTGCAGCCACTTGACACTAGGCGGGGCTGCAGCTCCCACACTCTTCTGCATGTACTACCAGGATGTAAACAAGCACAGATGACAGATGGCAACTAGTATGGTTACTGTCTGGCAGTATTTTGATTAGGGATGCACTATTCCCCACTTTTTAAGTCCTGATATGATTGCAATATCTGAGCTTTGATATCGATACTGATCCGACCTGACACCAGGTATATCTCAACGTTTTCTATTCCTTAATATGAGGATGAGACTGAGAGTTATGTTTTGGCAACTTCAGGCTTTTCTCATTTTGTAAACCAAAATAAAATAAAAATATATTTAAACAGATTGTGTTATTATTATCTTATTTGATTTAAATGTGTAAATAAATCTTCAACAATAACACAAACAACAATTTAACTGTAAACCTCAGCTGTGGATAAGTGAGGAATTAAACTTGAACATATTGTAAGTTGCTGTCAGAGTTGTTGGTGAAAAAAGTGTGAAATAACTTCTGAAATACAAGGCTTTATCGTTCTTTATGATATTTTAGCTCTGTTTAGAAAAAAAAGCCAACCAGCTAATATCTAAACTATTTACTAGAGTCCATAGTGGACCGATAACTTATACCAGGACTGGATCAGTGCATCCTTTATTTTGGTGTATGAGATGAAGTTACGTGCAGTTTTCTGGTAAAATTAGCAACTGACAGCTCGACAAGAGCATACATAGGACTAATTCTGAACAGGTCAGCTTTGTTAATATTGACTAGAGGGTCCATCATCCTTTATCCCTGAGGTTTGTTTTTTGTTTTTTTTTAAACTTTCCTATGCCAACACACCAATCAAGAACACGGGGAACAAGCGACACATGTGACATACTTATTAAAGCAACACAAAGATACTCAAACAAAACCCTCAACAGGGAAATATGTCTTTTTCAGATTCTGCATTCACAAAAACCAGAGTCTAGTCCTTATGTGGTAATGCAGCAGAATTCAAATGATGTTACTTACTGCAGGCTTAGGTGCTTTTGCATATAAATACACTTTTACTATTGCTCTAACTTTTCCAACATGCATTATTTAACAATCTGTGGATTCAATGTTGGCACCAGAAACTAGGCAGAAACATGAGTAAACTGGTCACATATTTATCGCTCTCATTTCTCAGTTTATAAGTTTTAAGCTGTTGGGTTTTGGTTCATCATGGTTTTACCTTCTGGTCAGTGTAATAAAGTTCAAAGAATGCATGCCACTATATTAATATCTTTTTATGGGCTGTGCTATATTAAAGCAGTAGTAGGAGTATACCTTTCTTGTCCCTGTGAGTGACAATAACTTTGATAACAGGGGACCCCTAAAACTCAGCCTCAGTATTAAACGCAGACTGCTCCCCTCTTTACCACCCAGCTTTTCTCCCCTTGAAATGTAATTTTGAACTGTATGAACAGCAGTTTCTCTACATCTGAACTGTTGTGTCGTCTTAATGATGTGCTTTGGCTCATGCATTTGGACAATTGCTCAGAAGAGGTTTTCATGAAATCTATTGTAGTTTTGTTTCAGGGGTGGTAGGGGAAATGTTTACCTCACAAAATAGAAAACAACCGCCCCCCAAAATGACAGGAGAGAGAGAGAGAGAGAGAGAGAGAGAGAGAGAGAGAGAGAGAGAGAGATTGAATTAAAGTTTTATGACTGATGAATATTTCATGTTCTGGGCAGTGATTCCCACATTCTGGTGTGTGTCTGAGCGTGTGTGCATGCATGCGTGTGTACAGTTTGGTGCGTGGGCCGTTGTATTTCAATGTGAATTTGTGCCCCTGGAATATATGCTGGGTGTTTTTAACCCTTCTGCTCCGTTTCTGGGACACTAGATGTGCTGTATATAGGTTGTTGTTTCGGTGCTCGTGTACGTTCAAAGAGTGGGCGGTAGCTGTAATCATTTTTGTTCTCTGTACTGTCCATGAGATCCTTTTTCAGAGCAGCTGCAGCTTCAAAAGTGAAGGACAAAAATCACAGATATATTTGTCTTTTAAATGATATCCTAGTTTAAGTAAGAGCTGAATTTACTCTCACTTTATTTGGTTGCCACTTGATCTGAGGGCTGTATTGCTGCTTCAAGGCTAAAATCCTACAGCATTTATTGGAATTACAAAGAAAATAAACAACTGGTTGGCTGATTTTAACCCCCCTTCACACTTGGCATTTTTTGGGTTAGAGCATAAATATTTCCTTTAATATTTTCCTGCTGTATTTATCTTGTAATTTGCAAATAAAAGTGACATTTCTGTCAAATGTATTGAAGGTAGACTTAAGTTTTGCAAGACTGTTTTGTCATCTTGATAGTCCTTAGATTTACGTCATGCCTCCTTGAGGGTCCACATTCCTTAGGCTGGGTTCCAGTGATACAGCGTGACAATGTGGAAAATTGTATCATTACTGACTTGGACAAGGAAAAAAGTAGAATTATATATATATATATATATATATATATATATATATATATATATATATATATATATATATATATATATATATATATAGTATTTTTTAAAGAGGAAACAAAGAGCAATAAGCAGAGGATTTGCAGAGCTTGTCATATGATGGAGGGGTGTGTCGTATCTGTACCAGTATTGAAAACGTGGGGAAAAATTTGGCCCCAGGTCCATTTTCATAAAACCCCCAGCTTACATCTTACAATGCAGTTATTATGACACTTAAATGAATCATAAATTATGTGCCCATTTACATTTTCTGTCAAGTGCACAAACCAAAACGAAGTGACGTCTCACTAAACTACATTTGGACTGTGCACAGGCAACTCGTATGAAGCTAAATCTCTGTACATTCTGCAGAAACTCAAGAACTCTTACAGCTGACGTCTTTAAATAAATGTGTTTATCACGATGTGAAAATGTGAGAAATCAAAAGACACAGAGCACATAAGAATAGATTCAAGTTATTAAATGAAGCGGAGAGGACAAAAAATTTGTGCATAAAAATAACAATTTGGTGCTTAAAATTTGTTTGCAGGTCTTAAAAAGAACATGAAAAAAAATCCTGATCAAATCCAAATCCTGATTCTGCCATAAAAACATTCTGACATATTTTGCCCATATCGCCCCCTAATGGAGATATTTTCCTTGGTCAGAAGCAGAGTTTGCTGATGTTTACACAGCACATAACACTGCAGAAAACTGACCACTTATCATCTTGTATCAAGAGACAACTTAGGGACAGGAGAGGTTTGATTTCATGAGTCTGTGATGATGGAACAAAGATGCTTGAGCACAATTACAGACCGATTTTTACAGAAATGACTAAAAGAAATAGTTAACAAATAGAGCATTCATGTGATACTTTGACAGTAAATGAATATGACATTAAGATCTTCGCAAAATCAAATGTCGCCCTCTGAAAATATATTTGGACACACCTACTTTACACAGTAACTGTTGTCACGTCCCTCTTTTGTTTCATGCTACTGATACTATAGCATAGCTTTGGTTGCCTTTTTGCACAGAAAAAGATATCCAGTATGCAAGGAACATATTGAAGCCTTGGTTATATACAGTTTGTGTCATCTTATACTTAAATCTACCTTTTACACTCTACGTCTGTTTTTATCCCCTTGCCAAACATTTTTCAACAGTCCTGTTCGTCAAAGGATTGTCAAATCTCATCGTTCCACCAATGATGTAATGACTCTCTTCAGTATCGGCCACTCATGATGTGCATTAAGACAGAGATATGAGTTGATATAGACAGATAATTGTTTGCTGAGTATTGCAGACTCTCTCAACTATTGATTAATCTAACAGATCAATATGTCAGCTCAATTTCATCCATGCATCTCTCCTCACACTGATTATTAACACTAGCTCATACCAAGGGGCAATAATTGATTTTAATAGTATTTTTAGCTTAACTTATTGATAAAAAAAAAACATGCTCTAGGTCTTAGCAGGCTCTAGTTTGTACACACGTCAGAGGATGAAAAGAAAATCAATAGTACCTATCTGAGTCTGTTGATCTGCTCAGTTTTTTCAGATCCCATAATCTGTTTGCTTTAGCCTAACCTTATGTACAGGTTATGAGGAAGAGAAGGTTATACAGACCATTCAGTTACGGGAAAGTCAGAGATTATCAAAGAGAGAGAGAGAGAGAGAAGGGAGAGAGAGAGTCCCTGCTCAGTCACTTTAACCACTTGGGACTGCATTCACATGAGCAGAGGACTGAACGTCTTAAACTATCAAATTGAAGAGCACAAGTGTTGAGAGTTAAGAAAGTCCTCTGGGAAAACATATGTTTCAAATAATAAGGTTCAGTCTACACGTTATCGTCCGCAAGTGATAAAGATGTCTGTTCATATTTGCTCTTCATTTAGCTCGACGTGATGTGACATGACATAATACAAACACAAGTTACATCAGAATAACATAAAAACATAGACGCACCCAAGAACGAAACATACAGAGAGGCTTCATTCAGTTTGTTTGTGGGACCTTATGATGTAGTTTTGATGTGTTAAAGTGCAGGGTTAGATGCATAGATATTTTTTGAAACCATAAGGTAGTGTTAAGCTAATAATAACTCAGTACTTTCATAAATTTGTAAATGAGGTCATGACGCTTCTGGAAATGTGCTTTTTGATCCTGTGACTGTGATATCAACCTTTTTTTCGTGTGTGTGTGTGTGTGTGTGTGTGCGTTTTGTCCTCTTTTGTCATGCTGGCTGTTTGTCTGATGGAAAGAGATTTATTATGCTTAAATCCAGAGTGCAGATACTTAACCATTTTTCTTTAAAAGCTGAGCTCCTTCCAAAGGAAAGTGTCCAAAAATTGTCAAAGTAATTTGATTTGTATAGCCCAAAACCAAAGGTAATAGGATAAATGATTCACATGGTGTCATTTTATTCACTTTACCCACTCCGAGACAAAATAAATGTTTAAGATAGGGTGAGCGGTGGGGTGGGTTCTAATTCACAATATGGATTTAGCATTAGTGTCAGAGTTTTCCAGAAAGCCACAAAGAACTGAACCCTCTTCTTTTGTAAATAATAGTGTCACTTCTTTCTGTGTTTGGTAAAGCTTCAAGGGAGTTGAACTTCAAACCTCAAAGTGCTTCTGTATGTTGAGCTCCATCTTATCAGTGAAATAAGCCGACACTTGTCTAACAGGTATTTGTAAGATGTAGACGGTATGGATCATTCACGTTTTGTCCTTGCTCCCCCTTCTCATTTCCATCTTTTCTGCACTGCACTGCAGAGAATGGCTTCCTGCTCAAGGAGTACCTCTGACTTTGACTCTGTCTTTCCTTTTTTTTTTTTTTTTTTTCCCACACCGCTGTTTGATTTGACCAGTTTAATCATCAACTACTGAACAGGATGGACGGATGGTTCTGACAATCCTGAAGAATCAAGGTTTACTTTTATTCTGAACAACCCCAGTAAAAAAGAAGAAATCAGACACAAGTCAGGCTCCTTCTGCTTATATCTCAGAATCAAAAACTGATCGTCCACAAACATTGAAGATCATCACTGTTTTGTGGATGCTTGATGATTAACTTTACCGGATGACTCCCAGGTAATAGTTCTGTTTTGGAGTAAGGTTGTTTTCCCCTCTTTTTCTAGCTGTTATTTTAATCTTTGGTTTTATTAAGAAGTTAATTATCGGGATGGTCTGCAGTGACTTATTTCCAAGTTATTTAAATTTGAACTCAACAAACTGACTTGTCTAAACACAAGAAACACTCAGGTTATGATTTAATATTAAATATGTTTACTGTGTGTTTGGCTAACCATGGCAGAGCTAGCACCCCAGTCTTTGGTCCTCCCTGCAGGTTAATAATTACGTATGCTGGTCACACAATGTAGGCACAATGTAGAATTAACCAATCACAGACTGCGTTCATCTATGTCTATTCTTTGGAACAGAATACTGCCAAACTGTACCACTCTAAGAAGCAGTTGACTAAACATGTACTTCCTTAGCTCAGTGATTGGCTTTGGATACTAATAGAAAAAGTTATATTGGTTAAAAATGTATAGATATTCTTATATGCACAAGTCACAAAAGTATAAAACAAAATAAAACCTTGATTTTAAACGTTTCATCCATTAAAATCTTTGTCTCGAATCTATATTCATGAAGAACCAGTGGGTTCATTTTCTCTTAAGAGACAGATTATCTGATAGTGGATAGTTCATTTGTTTCCTCACGCACCTCTGCATGTTTACATATTTATTTTTGTTCCTGCATGTGGGTGTGCATATTATTTACCTTGCTGCCTCTGTACTCCCAAGGTGCATCATTACTGTACACGTATAGGCTGTTTCTGTGAACATGAGTGTGTGTGAGTGTCAAAATGGACAACACAATCTGCCAACGCACAACATATAGCCGTACTGCTCTCCAGTGCACCGTGTATGTCAGCTTATATGAAGCCCTTACAAACACAGGGAGGATCATACTGACACTGAGACATGCACTATGTAAAGTATATGCACACACAAATACACACCTGGGATCACAAAGGAGGACATATGGAAAGATATATAGACTAACACACTTATAAGACCTCTTCATGCATACAGACGGTGTTTAAAGAAGTATCCACACACATGAACGTAATGTTGAAAAATACAACACAAGAAAAACAGAAATATTGTCCTTAAAGAAAGTCACACTGATCCATGATTTTGAGTTTTTTCAATGTTGAAAAAAAAACATTCTGTGAGGAATTCGGTTTCTTGGTGTTAGCTGTCCAAGTTTTTTAAAGCCGTTTTAAAAATTGGTGTCATGCCTGCTTTACAATTTTTTACTTATGTGGCAGTTTTAAAAAAAGTTTTATCACAAACGTTAATATTTTTTTGTAAAAAAAAAAGAGGTTATGACATCTTCTCCACACTTATCATGTATACTAATACCACATAACACTTCAAACTTTTACAAGACAGTCAATATGTTAAGGGCTTCAAGATGGGCAAAGGCTGAAACTGTGTTCTAGCATGAAAACCTTCATCACATTCAGCAATTTGGAGTTTATGTGAAGAGGTGTAGCTCTTTCTGACACAGACATTACTTTGCATACCGTCTTTGCTTCTACCTTATAAGATAAATAATTGAACTTCTTTCAAATTTTTTGTCTTCTATTCTTAATTTATATTTCAGATGATTATGAATTTTAAAGAGGGAGACAGAAACATACCACCTGTGTTTCATTTTCTTCTTAAAAAAACAACAAAAGAGATTTCTTTATCCAATTTGATTTTTACTTTGTGTTCATTTTATTCAACTTGCACTTTGTAACTTCAAAACTCTTCTTCATGTTAGATTTTGGTTGATCATCTTTAATCTGCGTGCCCCTTGGGGCAACCTGGTTGACCTTGGTATATCCTGAACTTGGCAGATCCAATGATGGCAACTAGTTTGCTTAGACTCGCACAATCCCCAAACTTTTCAATAAAACCAGCACGAGATGTATATACTTCATAATACACCAACCGTTTGGTGCTGCTAGAATGCATCGCCTTGTTAAGCACCCAGCATGCTCTGTTCAGCAGTGATTCCTTGAGTGCCCTCCTCTGGGTAAAATATGGAAACTTGACAGAACATAGCTCTCTAAATTTTTTCAGGACACAGCTTGACTTTTGGATGACATACAAGCTGTAAAAAGTTTGTCTCGTGCACCATTTTTATTGTAAATCTCCAAGAGACTGGGGATACTTAGACATACAAAGTGAGTATACATTTTTCCAAGTTGTCAAAGAAAACTGTTTGTTCATTTGAGACCTTAACTAAAGACGTATCGTACATGTCAGCTAGAAATAAAGACTCAGGGTGTAATGTCACAAGTGTTAAGGAGGCACGCAGCACTTTCTTTGATCTCTTCTTCTGTGAGAACAACAACAATAAACTTTTACGTTGTGCACTTACTGCATTGGTGCATAAGGCAGTTAGATAGATATGTGGGTGTGCACAGGAATGAGTGAATGGTCATGATTGTGGATATTAGCCGTATCCTACTCTGAATATAGCGAACACATTATTGACCGTGTGTAGCTACCTGTATATTTCCCATCCTTTTCCTACGTGTGTGTGTGTGTGTGTGTGTGTGTATCTGTGTGTGTGTTTATGTGAGTGTTCGACTGTGTGTAAAACAACCCACTATCCGTCTTTCATCTGACGCCCTGCTCTCACTTAGGAGCAGGAAAACTCGCTCTCGTCGTCTTGCTGGCTGGCAGTGCTGGCAGGAGTCCTGGGGACCGACGGGGGGAAACAACCCTAACAAAGTGGCATGAATTAATGTGACTAATTAACACCACGTTAATTATTTGTAAATTGCATGTTTGGGTACACGTTACTTGAGAGGCATATGCTGCTTGTCGTGTTCGCCCAAACAAGTGCCAACTAATCTGTATCTCTGGAGTGCCCTGTGTCTGAAGATGGGCCAATCAGCACGGTGCAAGAAAAACAAAAAAGGAAGAAGAACTACAAGACCAGAGAGACAGAGAGAGGAAGAAAATAACAAACAAACATTTTTCATCTCATCTGGACTCCAAGAATTTTTTTGTTTGTTTTTTTATTCGTTTTCATTTTTCTGTTATTTGTCTGAAGTTTGTTTGGCTCGTGCGCTGTTGGTGAGTGTGTAATCTGCTTATTAAATGATAAATGATCGTATTTTCAGCATGGGGCTGCAACATGGGGTTGATGAGGCTCTTCTTTTTGGCAACACGGTAACTGACTCTGACTCGTCACTGTAGGAAGCTCTTTTGTCCTGTTTTGGTAGAACTCTTTTTTTCCCTAGTTTTTGTAAAATAATGTGATCCGTGTTTGTGTTTGGTGAGGCCCTTATGGCCTTTTTTTCCAAACCAGAGATATTATTAATTAGTATTTACTAGTTGTGGTCTTACTTTTATGCTGCCCATGGTTTTTGGATTGTTTTGCTTGCATTAATCAGATAGGCCTGGCTTAGAAGTCGAGTTACTAACTAGGTAAATAAATGACTATTTACAAAAAAACAATATTTATCAATCATTAACTAAGGAAAACTACCCAAAAAAAGGTTTGCAAGGCCAGGAGCAGAAGTGGCCTGAATAAAGGATGCAGAATATTCCAATCAACTAAAACCATGGTATTCTGAATGCATGCTGCGGGTTCTGCCTTCACTTTTGTGGGGGCTGGCATGTCATGTAGTGGGTAACAACCATGACGGCACAGTTCAGGCTGAAAAACTGAAGAACTAGAGACGAACTGGTTCCTGAAATGGTTTGTCTCTTGTGGTTTGGAGCTGTTTTGAGTTCAGATCACATACTGTTGAGCAAGAAAAATATTATACAAAGAGTGCATGCAACCTGGGTCAGCTCTGCATAGCAACAACTTGATTGTTAAACTACTTATAAACACCACAAAGTGCAGTGAGATGAGCGTGTGAGAGCAGAGAGAAATTATGTGGCCACTCCCCGTCTGTGTACAGTGTCGAGGAAGATATATCTATTTGCTGCAGAACATTGCTTTTATTTATATTGTGTAAAAGTGAAAGTTGAAAGCATTGCTGCATTTTTTATATTATTAAAGATTGGATCAGAATCATAGTGATTATCATTTTAGTCACAATAATAACCAACCTGCAGTTTTATTTCTGTCTCACTTTACTGCTGAATCCTGCAGGCACACAGAGTGGATACAAAACTTGTACCAAAGATATCAGTCGTCTCATTATTTTACAGTCAAATGTCCTTTTAAAAAGTGCCTTTAGCCAGACAAGTACTCCACTACCTCAGCTTAGGTATTGTCACACAATGTAAATACTGAGTGAGAGAGACTGGCAAATATTTGAAGAGAAACACAAGACTACTGCGCTTGAAATGGTCCAAAACTTGCTAGCATGACTACCATTACATGCTTATCTATCACTCTGTCACCCCGGCTACGCACGCTGGGTTTTATTAGGACAGTTTTGCTTGAGGAAACACAACCAAAAACTCCTGCATGGTTTTGTGAGGTGAGCAAGAGGCAGATCTGCGTATCACCTGAGCCACCCACCCCCTCCTCCATTCCCTGTCTCTCTCCTGCTGTCTCACCCTCCCTCTCTCTCCCTCTCTCTCTACCCCTCTGTGAGTCTTCTCTCCCTCATTGGCAAGCCCTTATTTTTCATCTTCCCTCCTAGTTTCTTCTCCCTCTCCCTCTCTCCCTCTCTGTTTCTAGCTCTCTTTCATCCCTCACTCATTTTTTTTTCAGTCCCAATCCCTCTCCCCACCTCACCAACCCTACCTCCCTTCCTCCCCCTCGTCTCCTCAGAGCTCCTCCGCATTAGCAGTCAGCTCCACTCCTAGACGTACTTTGTTTTTCAACCGTGGTGGAGGCTGAGTGAGGGAGCGAGCGAGATACAGAGAGAAAGAGAGAGCAAGAGACAGAGAGAGGAGAGAGAGTGAGAGAGAGAGAGAAGAGAGAGTGAGAGAGAGAGCATCATTTACACAGTCATCCAGGCCGAGTGGACCCTGAAGCTCGCCCTCCCTCCCTCCCTCCCTCCCTCCTCTCCTCTCAGCCACTGCTCACGATGCCAAACATTTTATGTGTTATTTAGTCATGCCTGACTTTATCGAATTTGAAAAACATGCCAGTCACGGGTACACCCCCTCCTCCCCCTTTCCCTTACCTCCTCCATCCACATCTCCCATTCCCTCACCCATCTGCCAAAATCATCCTCATCTCCCCCTCTCTCCCGATTTGAGACTCTACCATCTAGGTCTGACCTCAAGAGCCTCTTGAGACGCTGTCTTTGGGGACATTTCACTTCTAAATGAAGTTTTATTCCCGGGCTCCAACTCCCCCCTTTTTCCTCCCTCCACACACACCTCCTCCTGACCACCCACCCACCCCAGGGGAAGGGGAGAAAGAGCATAATTCTAGCCAACAGAGTGTTGACTCTAAGATGGATTATTTCTGCTTGAAATCAGGGGCCATGTGCTGCTGGATAATGTGGCTGTCCCGATTTTTTTTTTCCCAGGCACTGTTCTAATGATGGAGATTTGATGGGCAGCAAAATGTAGAGGAACAGAGAGACTTGTTCCAGTCGGCGAGGAATGAGAGGCTGAAGGAAATCCCAGCATGCTCGCCCACATAATCCCAAAGTCAGGATTTATGGTTTTGTTTTTTTTTCTTTCTGTTATTTAACAGTCTGGTGTTGTTAAAAGTGTAGACTGGGTCACTGGCACTTGGTGGGATTACTAAGCTGTTTCCAATCAGAGTCAACATTGTAAAATTAAAACACAGGCTTATAAATACTCTCATAGTTTGTGTAATTCCTCTTATTGGCACCGAAACAAACCTTTGACTGGGGCTAAACAAGCTTCTAAATTCATTAGAACGGGTTAAAGACTATTTACACAAGTCTACTATGAGTATATAGATACTGTATGAACCATAGGCTGTATATAGAACATTCTCACTGACATGACCATTGCTTTCTAAAGCTGAGTTTTGAAGCCTTTTATGGTGTTTACCACTTGGGAAATGCTGACTCAGCTTTCAGTAAACCCAGCAAGAGATGAAGAGGTGAAGTTGGAGCTCAGGCCGTCCAAGTTCGAACAATTATTTATATAATTCTGTGCCTGAAATGAAGCTTGTGTTGTGTTTCAGCTGTAGTGCAGCCACCTGCCACTAGCTGGGGCTGTAGCTCCGGGTAATGGTTGCTACCATAATTCTGCAGCGCGTGACTATCCAGATGTAAACAGGCACAGATGACTGATGGCATCCCAGAGTGTACAGTAATTTGATTTGGAAAGTAATGACAAAGCTGAATGTGGGCTGTATCTTACAGAAGGGACTGAGGGCTGGTGATGCTAGCTCTGCTAATGTTAGCCACACTCAACAAACTTAGTTAGACAACGTTACCTGCCCACTCTACGATATTGTGTTTAGCTTTGTTGAACAAGCTTTTTTTTTTTACCCTTTAATGATATTGTTTTAACTTTTACAGCACTTTGGTCAACTGCAGTTGTTTTTAAATGTGTTATATAAATAAACTTTGACTTGTTTTGAAAAATTGGACTCAGTTTTAACTGTTTCTTGAGTGCCTCCAGTCGCCTTATTGGAAATTAATTTATTTCCACCGAAATGACCAAGAAGTTGTGCTGTGTCCCAACTCGTGTACATTGCACTTACACTCACGTTTTTGAGTGCATAAGTGTGTTCACACTGACAGTATGGAAGAACATTGCACACTTTGATTTCTCAAAATGGTCAAAAAATTGAGTGTGGAACACTGAACACTTCTCACACTCAGTGGTCGCCATATTGGCTACACTGAGGAAGGGGGCGGGTACAGATCAAACAATGGTTGATGGTGTAAATCAATGAATAGTGGTAGTGCTTCATGTAAGTGTACTTACGGATGTGCATGAGTTGAGACAGCATTAGTCTCTTTGGTACATCTCTAATATGAAAATGTGAAAAATGTATGACTTGTAGTTTATCCTTATTTCAAATATTTTGACTCTACTCCATCCTCTAACTTATTTTTGTAACCTGCTTTTCCCTTAAGTTGTCTTTTCCTACACACACACCTTCACCTCTGGCCTCTTACAGCACACACATTCGCGCATCATTTTCTTCTTCTGCCTGTTCAATGTGTAACTGCATCGTCACCCGTGTTTATCATTGGCATTATTTATAACAATGGCAAAAAAAATGTATATAGACAAACAAATATTCCTCTTATAGAGTTTTTCACCCCTGGTTCTGTTTTTCTACAGCAGCAGGCTTATTGTCAATGATATTGTGTATCAACATGTACGTTTCAGACCTGCATGATATCGCTTAGAATGATTAAAAAGAGTTTTCATTTACACTTCAGCAGACATTTTTTTGTATCTGAGAGTGATATCTTCATCTAGGAAACACTGTAGTACCAACTGCACAAGGTTTCTTTACTTATTGTTAGTTTCTTTTTAAGATCATTCTAAATAAATGATACTGTTTTTTTCCAAATATAAATAAGTGGGTAAAGCAAGCTGCCCCCCAATATTTCCGTTTACCCTCTGGAGCTAACTTAAGTGCTCCCAGGGGTGCAAACATCCCTGGTTGAGAATCGGTCTGACATCTACCCTGCATAAAAACTGCAGTCCCCTTCATTCATTTTAATGAAGCCATTCACTTGATGCCTTAAGATGCCAAAATAGAAGAAATACAGAATTCTTTGTCATTCAGGTAAAAGGTTGCTAAATGAATGATGGCAGCATCGGACGAGACACTTCACACATCTATCTATCTATCTATCTATCTATCTATCTATCTATCTATCTATCTATCTATCTATCTATCTATCTATCTATCTATCTATCTATCTATCTATCTATCTATCTATCTATCTATCTATCTATCTATCTATCTATCTATCTATCTATCTATCTGAATTAACTTCCACAACTGTTGCTGAAATGTTTATACCAGCCTCCTGTTGATATTCTCTTACTGTGATTACCAAAACAGCAGGGCAGATTTCCTCATGCTATCCTGCTATGCAACAAACTGACTGTGATTCTGTGTGACAACTGCAGCCTATGTGTGTATGCATACAGTAAAAGGGACATCAGTTCATTATTAACAGTGTTTGACTTGAGCTTCTTTGTTGTCTGTTAAGACATGGGTCACAGGATGACATAACATCTGCATTATATTCAACAATGCACATTATTACAGAATACAAAAAAGGAAAAAAAACTAAGAATTGATGTAGGTATTTAGAAAATAAGGGACATTAAAAGTTTGCAGCCAGCACTGTGAAGTTATTCCAAGAGCAGAGCAGTTGCTGGTTCAGATCCCCTGTGCATCAGAGTGAATGAGTAGCACTTTATCCTTCAGTAACCACCGGTTTGCCCTTGAGCAAGTGAAGCTGCTCATGTGGAACTGCCCGGTGATGTTTGGATGAAGCCTGTGGTCGCAGTGCAGCTCTCAGGCATGTTTGTGTGCGGTAGTGTGAAGCAGGGCGGTGCTGAGGATGACTATCTGTGTTCAGCAGAAACCCTATAGCAAGAAAAATAAGGGGTGTCTTTACAGAAGAATGAGCTGCTAAGACCTGATGTTGTAGCCGGTGTCGGTCTCCTGAAAATTCAAGAAAAACAGTAAAATCGAGCGCTGCATTTTCATAGAGAGGCTGCGATTTTTCCCATGGAGGAAGCTGTTTGATGCAGCTGCTGTGCAGAATCTCTGATCTACATATGAAAATGAGCTGAGAAGAATTTTCTCTTTTGTATTCTGTATTCTAAATCCTTCACATTAATATTTGAATTATTCTCAGGCATGGCATTATTTAAAAAAGACATTCTCTGCAAAACATCAGTTTTAACAAGTCACGCAGTGTGTGTCTGTATGGAGACTAATTTTGTCAACCAGTTAAAAGTTGATAGATAAAATTAGTTGGGATTCCTTTTGTATATTTTTTTAGTAAGGTTTCCATAAACTTCCATTTTAACAGTTTTTAAAACTTACATTGGGTTGTAGGTGGAATTAATAAAATTCTGCTCGCAGGTAATATCTAATGTTTAGTCCGATTTGTCACTGTCTTTGTCTTGTCGTACCGCGGGCTGTAACAGTCCTGTGCATTTCGTAGTGAAACACATTTCCTGGACTCAGCCGCACGTTTCTGATGTTAACATAAATTAGTTTTGCTGCCTATTTTAGTTGCAACAGACTATGAACAAACTTTGCAGCAGAATGTGGTCTGTTTGAGGTCGAAAAACCAAATGACCGAGGAAACTAAAGCAAGTACACAAGGAATAACACAAATAAATCAATGGAATCAATTTAAAGCTTGTAATATGTGAAGAAACTTCTCCTTTTCAGTTTTGTATAACTCTCATTCGAAGTGAAGCTACATTACACTGAAACCTTGACTTCTTTCACTCTGTGACTGGTGGATAAAAGATGTGTTGCAGGATTTTAAGGTCTTATTCAGGAGGCAAAGTGGGATCTTCACTGATGTTGCAAAGATAGACACGCGGAGGGACAAAGGAAGCTGTAAAGCTGAAGTTTAGGCGAGGTGGTGTTGCTGTGAAAGGCAGCATTGTCAGAGATTTACGGACCTGTGTGAAATCACATTTCTTTAACTAAATTAAGAATTAGCTTAATAGAAGGCTATTAAAAAATATGATGAATACTATTAATCTGAATACTTTTAATCTCAATACGGAGGAAAAGAGGAATTTCAGGGCAAGATATCATGACATAAAATACAGTCAAGTATTCAGAAATATGTATCTTGCATGCCATCACTCTTCATCCATAATGTAATGGGAAATGTAAGCCTCTCCCTCTGTATCATCCATTCTTCTGCTTGAAGCCAGCTAACACAGAGGAGATAGAAACCAGACAAAGCCCAAGGGCTATAAAACACAGAAGACACTTTCTCCCTCCCTGACTCCTCCTCCAGTTTTCATCACACAGCCTGCTCATTGTCTCTTTAGGCTTCTGCAAAAGTTTGCACAGCAGAAGTTCGTCATCTTAATAATTCGGTTTAATGCTAAACTCAGCTGTAGAATCACATTATTCTGGGAAAAAAATATGGGAAATGACTCTCCTCCTCCCTGTGCAGGCTGGTTTGTTTTATATAAAGTGTCGCCTTCTGGGGACATGATTGAGAGGTCCATATTTAGGATTCTTATCAGGTATTTCAAGACGATCTTTAATTTTGACGTGTTGAAAAGAGATGTCGAAGCTTTTGACATTGGAGTTGAGCGTGTCTTGGGGTTTGATCTTGTTCCCTGAAGGCTGTCTAGTGTTTGGTACTCAGTGAACCAGTAAGTTCAGGACAATCCAATTGTTCCAGTAAATCTATAATGCATTGAAAGTTGAAGAGGTGATCACAGAAAGGAATAACTGATTCTACAATAGTTACAATACTACAAATTCATTCAGATTCCTCCTGAATGCCAAAGGCCTACCGGGATTTATGCATGACTCAATTAAATGACCTTTTTAAAGAGACTTTCGAAAAGGTCAACGTGAACAGTCACATGCTCTATATTTTAGAATAAACATTCAGACTGTTTTTTGGCAGTTAGTAGATGTTCTCAAAGAGGAACTCTCAGGACTCTGCAGAGACTCCTAAATCGTCTGTATTACTTGCCACCAGCTGTAATGAGCACTGAGATTAGAGTCAAATCAATAGACAGCAGGCTTAACAATCTTTCCCGTGTTCCTAGAATGATTTTGTGTGATAGAAAAAGGGTCAGATAGGAACAGCAGAACATATTTACTCTCAAATGTTTAATCAATTCCATTCATTTGAACATCTGATCAGATTCTGCTTCCTCCAAGGAGCTTTGGACAGCCAGTAAAATGTTTATCCTGATTAATGAATCTACAGCAGATGTCATTGTCAAGCAGTTCATCTGCTATTAAACTCCCTTAGTCCTATTTTTCCTCTATGGTACTAATAATTTTCATCTTTAAAATGCCTTTATTTATTAATAATTATCATTTTTTTATCATTCAGTGTCACATATAGTCTAACGCATGATGTTGCTTTTGTGCCATATTATTGTATTACACACTGCAAAAAAGGGAGCCCAAGATAGAATGACAAAATTTGATGAGAACATTTCTTACAACTTGTGAAATTATCTGCCCCTGCATTCTTTTTTCTTGACAGGAAGTTTTGAACAAGAACGTAAACTCTAGAAATAAGTGGGTCTTGATACATAATCCCAATAAAAAAAAGAGAAGAAAATGCTCAATTTAGGATTAAAATACTCAAAGACAAACTTCCTGAAGCACAATAACTAGTGATATATAATTAAAATAATAACAGAAATTCTAATTTCGTTCTTTTTATAATCATGACAAAGTTAAACACTAAAAACAAGGTTATACTTCTAATATTTATAAATCTAAGAATTTAATCCTGGCAAGTGCCAAATAATTTGTTGCCACAGAAACACAAGAACTTCAGCTGCAGTGAGGATCAGTCATGAGACTTGGCATTGAAACGTTCTGGAAATGTTTTTATCTCACATGTTAGAAAGGATGCAGCTTTCGGTTGTTTTCATCTTTACTTGGTTGGAGGATAAGTTCAGTTATGGGACTGTAAATATATTTATGATGTTGGCTGTAAATGTTGTGTTGCTAACTCAGAGTTGTGGTTTGATAGACAGAAAGACGGCGCTGAAGCTCTAAGAATAAAATAGAACTTATGTTAATGATCTCAAATCAACATACGGTGGTCATATTCTGCAAACTAGTGTAGTAAATGGCCAATATGATGACTTCATTTTAACCATCACAATGATTTTAATCATGGAAATTACACACCTGTTTTGTCTTAGTGTGAAACGTCAAACTAGAGCCAGAAGGTGAAAATGGTGTGTTCAAGTGAAAGTCAAAGCGTCCTAATACTAAAAATAAACATGCACCAAACATACATACATACAAATGTTTAAGTAGAATTATATAGCTGGAGAGCTAAGGCAACTGGTCAGTTTGTCTTGTTTCAGTATTAGAGTTGAGCTGATAGATCACCTGCAGGTTTTGGGAGCTTTATACATGACAGCGAAAGAAATGCAAATGTGGAAATTGGGTCTCAGAAGTAAAACAAACAAAAATACTACCTTGCTGCAAAGTCATGTTTTTTTTTTATTTTCATTGATTCTGTTATTTAATAACACAAACTGATTTGGGTGCTTGTAACATTAGAAACAGTTAGAGCTGTTGAAGTTAATTATCTAGAAGCATCATCAGTATACTCTGTTTAATGATACTGTGCAATAATATCAGCCTTATCAAAGCTCAGTATCATTTAATATCTTTCTATGTTGAACAACTCTGTCCCTTTTTTTGTCTCCTGCAGCAATCGGCCGGACATTGATCCCCCGTTACTTCAGCACAGTGTTCGAGGGAGGGGTCAGCGAGCTCCACTACATCCTAAAACACTCCAAGGAGTCCTTCCACAACTCCTGCATCACCCTGGACTGTGATCAGTGCACCATGGTCACCCAGCACGGGAAGCCAATGTTTACAAAGGTAACGCCTGACCCCCGAGAGCCTCCCACCATGAATAATTGATCCCACACTATGGTAATGGACCAGGCACTGTGTTTAACTGGTTAAAGATCAAATCCTTTCACACTCTCAGGTTCATTTTGTCACTGTTATTAAGTCATACCTGGACTCACAACAAAACCTGATGATTGAAACACTTTTTCCTTATTTCTGTGGACAAATCTCATTCAGCAACACCAGAATTATTCACTGTGATCATTTTCTTATGTTCACACACATGGTTTATTATAACATTTGATACATTTGAAATTTTTCTGTTTTGTAATGAGCAGGGAGGAAATTTAGCCAACCTTAGGATTTTCACCGATGAATTAAATTATGATTGAATAAAACTGACGATACTGTCTGGTTACACTTCCAAATTAAGTGATGCAGGACAAGATCCACAGCCCTGCAGCCACTTGTATTTGAAGTGCCCATGAGGGGACATGCTCACAGTTAGTACAGACAAGAGGAGTGATTCTAACAAGCAAAACCAGGTTCAATAATTTTACAGGTATTGAACTATTGTGTAACATGCACAATTCATATGATTCTTTAAAAGCTTATAAAATGGCCAAAAGGAATTAGTTTGCACTCTTGTAATAGTATCTCACACCAGTCCAGCTACAATAACCTGTGTTTGGAATTGATATAGGGAAATGTCACCATCGTATTTACCCTCTTCACTTATCGGTATTTGGCTGAAATCCACCGGTGTTTCTAATGGTCAAGACGTTGACAGATTCTTAAGCCCTCGGGTACTCCAAAGGCAATGCTAGGGGGACATGAATGAGGTCTTTGAAGAGTATGGAGCAGTTTGCAGCATAAGTGAGGCGCATGCAGGAGGAGTAAGAAACAGCAGAGGAAACACAAATTGCACAGGTGAGATAATCCAAACCTGACACCGAGGTCTTGTGAAAGCACTAAAGCTGAGCTCATCTGCTTTTGTCTTTGGGGAGAGAATCCCCCTGTGAGCCCGAGTGAATATCTGCTTCACCACTGTCTGATCCAGATGGCTAGCTGACTCTCAGCGCTCTTCTGCTGACTGTTTAAATGAATCTGAGGCCAGATACCTTGTCAGCGCCAAGCAGGCGAGCTAAAGGGATTCCATGTTCCCTGTACCATGAACCCTTAGCTTCAGCACCAGACCGGATTGTTCTGACATTAAACAGCTCTACGCCCTCTTGTTTTCAGGACTTGACAGTTTGCACTCACTCTTCTGTGTGTGTGTGTGCGTGTGTGTGTGTGTGTGAAGTGTGTTAAGTCTGAAATTAACTTTTTGGCTGACCTGCCACAGACTGTGACAGACCGAACAGAAAAAAATATCACAGCAGAGAAAATCTCCATCTAAGAAATAATCCTGCAGGTTTTTTTTTTCAACCTGCTATCTTTAACTTTAAAAAGAAAGAAAATATGAGAAAAGATTTTTCAACTTTTCACTTCAGTTTAACATAATTCATGGATTTCTTTATATATATATATATATATATATATATATATATATATATATATATATATATATATATATATATATACATATATATATATATATATATATATATATATATATATATATATATATATATATATATATATAAACAAAAAGAAAAATTCTAAAATAAAGGATTTTAAGAGTATTTTGTACATTTATTTAAGAGAAGTGAGGTTTGTATTGGCATTTACGGTAAAATTTGGGCTTTGCAAATGCATAGGATGGTGATGTTTTGAAAATGCACATCACTGCTATTGACTGAGATGTCCCTCTGAATTGTGTTTGCTGTGGAAAAATGAGCTTCTTGGAGTACTTTCTTTCAGAAGAGTCAGCGTTGATGCTCTGATTTCATTGTAGATGATACAAAATTTTCCTAAAATTGTACATTTTTTGATACCAGATTTTCTTATTCATATTCTCCCATCATAAAATGTTGGGTAAATTTCCACTGCCTGCAAAGAAAAGCATGGTTTAAATATTATCATTGAAAATGTCAGCTTGTTTATTTAAACAGACTGACCTTCTAACCTTTAAAAATGTTTTAATGTTGCATATTTACATGAAGACTCTGAATATAACCTCACTTTTTTTATTCAAAAATGATTTTTTTCATCATTTACATGTAAAACTTTCGAGTATAGTGTCAGGCAGGACCTTCTATTCTGCACACCAAAGTCAAATCCTACCACCCTTTTGGATTGTGACAGGTGTTTACCTCATTTACAATGTGTGTGTGTATGTGTGTGTGTGTGTGTTAGTGTATAGTTACACGCGTGACTGCACACATGCAGGTTCGTGCCGATGGGAGTTCAGGGGGTCACACCGCATTTTCTGTATGTTTAGAGGGGAGATGATTTTGTATTCATGCGGTGGTTTGTGGGTGGCGAGGGTCGGACATGTGTGTCGTTGGAGGGGGGAGGCATTGAGTGTGTGTTCTTTGTGATATCTTTTCAGTAAATGAGTATGAAAACTCCCCTATAACACACACACACATACACACACACACACACACACACACACACACACACACACACACACACACACACACACACACACACACACAAACAAGAAGTCTTTTTATGTTGCTTTTGTTTGTTTTTTGGTAAACAAGGCTTCCCAAAAGGAAGAGGAAAAAAAAAACTAATATATTATGAGTGTCCGATATTAACAGTACATAACAGAAACAGAACGGCCCAGGCCCGGTCAACAAAAAGCTAAATTTGATGCTCGCAGCGCTGCTCTTTTCATCTTCCCCTAAATTGGATGAGAAGAATTAATTCATTAGAAAAAAAAAATTCCAATAACTGAGCGTGTTCTCCCTGAGCTCCCAGCAGCAGCAGCGAGCCTGCAGCTCTGGAGGCCCGAATCTCAATCAGCTCTGCCTCGCCTCGCTTTCCTTACTCCCCCACCACTACCCCTCCACTCAGCGCACCCCCCCCCCCCCCCCCCCTCCTCCTCCTCTCTCTCATCCCCTTGCCTGACTCGCTCGCTCGCTCATTCTTCCCTCGCTCTCTACTCTACCGCTCTCTCTCATCCCCCCTCTTCTTCTCCTCAACCTCAACCCCCCCACCACCACCAACCCTGCACCCTCAACACACACACACACACACAATCTTGCGCACACACAAACTTGCACACACACATGCACATCCTTCATCCCTAGAGAAATCATCCCTAGCTCCCAACTCGCTCTCTTGCTCTCCCACTCTCTCTCTCTCTCTCTCTCCCTCTCTCTCTCTCTCTCTCTCTCTCTCTCACTCTCTCTCTCCCTCTCTCTCTCTCTCTCTGCCTGTATCTATCTCTTTCTCTGCTCGTCTCTTGCTCTTTCTCTCCCTCTTTCTCTCTCACTTCGAAATTTCTAATTCAGATTCAGTTTATTATTGGCACAGTCATGTTGAATAACGCTGCTTTAGCGTTATATCTTTTTCAGTTTTAATCATCATCTGTATCTAAAATAGTCACTGAGTTTATTGTTGACACCTAAACATAATGACCTCAAGCATTCTGACTATCTTTCTTAAGTTTATCAGTCATAAGGGTAAGAAAGGGAGCTATCAACAAACAAAAACATCAGAAACAAAACAATATGCTGCAACATTCAGTGTATAAGATGCACTTTTGAACATTTCTTGTCGTACAAAAGTGAACTACATCCCACCCACTGGTGCAGCCGATACACATATATAGAATACAGAAAGAGGGTTTCTTTACCGTTATGGTATTTTTTCACAGAAGATGCTGCTTAAAGAAAACCATTGAGTGGAAAGCCTGTTTCTACACGATCTAAAAACATAATTTTAAATTCTTCTCGCTCGTTTGTGGTATATTAATTTAAAATAAACCTCAACTTAAGACAAATGTCCGGCTGTACCTCAGAAACATCAATACTGCTGTATGCTGAGCTGAACCACTTTACAAGCTGACAGTGGGCCAATAACAGACGGTGTGTAAGAGAGCTACACATCTGCATAGAATCTACATGTTGCTGAATGCGATGGAACTGTCCTCGTGCGGGAAAAAACTTTCAACGATTTCCCCCCTGAGCAGCAGCCCAAAAAACAAGCAGTCTTGAATACCGTTGCACTTATTTTCTATATTTTACGGTAATCCAAAAGTTGTTATCATAATGATCTGTGATTCTAACAGGAGAGATGCTGACTTAGTAACTCCAAACCAAGTGGCAACAACAAAGACGGCTTTTACAGCAGAAAAAAAAACATGTTAACAGCCTGGTCCAAAAAATGACTTCAAACTGAAATAGCTAATTTCACTAACAGCAAACTCTGAAGAGAAGACATAAGAGGGCAAGTTTGCCCAATCAGAGTCACAGCTCACATGACTGACAGGATGTCAGTTTTTAATATGGCTTCCTTCCTGGCATCATTCCTAACAGTTAATACATATCATGTGTAGAAAGAACAAATCTGGCTGTTATTCTTGTATGTTCGGACTCCAAGTAGTAGCACAAAAAGGCTTGGAAAGGGCTGATGTGAGACCTTAAAAATATACTGTGAAAAATGGAAGTAAAATCCTGTTCAAGAGCCTCCTCAGGTGATGTTAAAAGCATCCACTTCAGTCATTGATGGTGGATAATTTGTCCAAATTGTTGCCTTGTTTGCGGCATGCTTTATTACAGTGATATCTCCATGTCAGCAGATTTTTTTTTTCATGAACAAGAGCAAAAGTTATAATAAACCAAATCCAGAATTTTACCTTCAAGTTTCCCTTTTTTTCCCAGTAAATAATGTCCTTAAAAAGCTTTGATAAAAAAAAAAGTTAATTGACCACAAATCGTTGTGTAAGGATGCAGTTTTTGTGTTATTTTGAAATAGAAAGAAACCTTTCTCTGTCTCAGTTGTCACGGCTCATCTACAGACTAACGAGTAGGTGGAGTTAACAAACCGCTAAGCCCGGGTGGTGCTTCCCAGGTGTTGGTGAACAATGTGTGCAGGTTCACAGGGCAGCAAGGTGATGACAAGGTGACGCAGGGTGCCAATTTGACCAAAAGCCCCCAACCTCCCAGCTGGCCCTCTTATCCCAGCTCCTCCATACCCAGTAGGCTTTGCTGTCCCCGACCAGTGTGAGTTAGCTCCAAGGGCACGGCCCTTGTTACCGGTGCCCAGTTGGGGGGATTCTGCATGCTGAGAGGTGAGCAAGGAGCAAGAGGAGAGTTCTTGACACGGTGATCTCAGTGAGAGTGGATTTGATTCCCTGAGTGTTTGGGTTTTTTTTTTTTTTTTGGTAAGAAATTGACTTGTTGACTTGTCAACACGGTTCTTTTTTTAAGCCTTGCTCGGAGTAAAGACTACAGCTTCTTTAAATTTCAGTCCTGTGTTTTAAACCTTCTCTCTGCATCTATAAAGGTCATGAAATGAATGAATAGTTTGTCCTAACATGACAGGAAACAAATGATCTGAAAGATTTTAATTCAAGTGTTATGTGATGTACAGCATTCTTGACTCCTGCTGGTGAATATAGATGTGATCAAAGTTACTGATGATCAAGCAGAGCAACAAGCTGCTGACGCTTCTTTAATGCAGATGATTTTTTTCTCACTGCATGCTGTGATATGCACTGATCTCATTCTGTATGTTTCAGGTTTACATTTAGGCACACATTTAAGTGCACTGACTCCTTATTTGATAAATTGATGCAGACAGTTTAACACTTCCTGCCTTGATTGTTTTCTTTTCCCTCGTGAAGGGATCTGATTTTAAGGATGATTTTTTTTCTCAGAAGTCCATCTCTGATCAGACAGTTTAAATATAATATTTTTGAACAGTTACTCATATATACTGTTTATGCATTTGACAACTAACAACCTTTTGACTCACAGGAGAAAATAAACCTTTTGTAAAAAATGTAGGGGAAGTCTTGCAAAAGGTATTGCAGTCTTGCCAGCAACAAAAGTGTGCATTTAGATGCTTGTATTTCAATGGAAATGGGGTCTGAAACACTTCTGCAATACTGAAACCTTATTTATTAAAATAAACATATTAATGTGTTTAAACACTCACATTAGTTCCATAACTGTGAGTTGATTGCAAATAATTCAGGGTCATATAAGACTGCACCTAATGATAATATTTGATGATTTATTTATTGATTTGTTTTTAAACATTTGGTTCTGCAGCGAATTGGATTTAAATGTTTAATATCTTAAAGGTGACTTTCAAAGAAAAACAAACTAATGACACTTCCGAATGTCTGTTAAAAGCTATTATCAGATGATGTCAGTCATTTTTTAGGCAAGCTTTTCAGCTGATTCATTTATTGAGGGTCTTGCCAGCTCCCCCTGAAACACGTCAACCCCTCCGTTAAAAGATCCTCACTACGCCTAACAGTTTACTCCATAAATTTGACTTATTTTAACTCTTATCCATACTCCTACATTAACTGAGGCCTGTGTTCAGTAACAGTATATTAAAGTGTGTCGGCAGCTTGTTGCCGTAATCGATCATATTTTGTCAACTTTGCTGCCATTAATATTCACCAGCAGCAATGTTGAATGCTCATAATAATCGATTTAATGACCTTCAGCTCCTCTGTTGTTAATTGATTGTCATGTTTGGGGTACAGTATTGAATAGCGTCTCAGCAGCAGCAGGGCGCTGTTATTCTTTCTCACTCTTTGGAGCCGGAGATCCCCTGATCTCGGCCCCGTTGTGTGGAAGATTTATGACCCGGCTCTTAAATCAATGGGGACTCTCTGCAAGGGGCTGGGCCGTTTAATGGAGCACTTTTTAATTTCAAGGGGGACTTTCCTCTTTCTTTTCATAAGGGAACACTATTTAGCTAAAACTACACTGGTTGCAGCTATCATGGAAAATATTAGACTTTCACCAGTTCTGTCTTAAAATAGAGAAATAAATCGCTCTGCGTGATTGAATCTACACTGGAATGTGTGGGAAAGGGTCGCCTTGGTGGTTTTTGTTGTTGAAATATGTCCGCTATATTGTCACAAAGACAGATTCCTGCCTCTTGGGATTTGAAGTGTTTCTTAATCTGGTTCTGTTTTGACAGGCTTTCTGATTTATTAATCAATTACAAAGAAGGATAAAGTTTATGTAAAAGAAATATGAGCATTAGTACTGAATTCAAAGCGATGTTTCACTGGAGGCTGAAATGCCTGGAAAGCGTTAGAGGACACCAGGTCAGTGTTAAACACAAAAATCTACAGAAAGTGCACTCTGAGGAGCAATGTCAAAAATGACTTCTTCCCTTGTACATGCCAGAGTATTCTGTCGTTTAATAGGTTTCAGCAGCCCAGAGGGCACGAAACTCATCCACACACATAATGACCATGATGCATTCAATTTCAAAGAAGGAGAAGAAAAACACAAAGCTTGTTTTATCCCTCACCTTTCAATTGCAATTTAAGTGTGAGTGGATTAATTACAACCATTTTCCATCTTTGCAGTGAAGTCCAACATGTGCAGAGACCCTGAGGGCTGGAGGGATGATAGTTTGGGAGTCAAAACTTTAATATTATGCATGCAAAGGTTTGCAATGCATGAAAAAAAAAATGTTTCTTGTTTCTTATCTTACAGTGTTCAATTTTTATTTTAATTAATAAGCAGAAAGAAACAAGAAAAACACCCTTGTTTTCAACTTTTTGAAAACAATCCAACGTGTTTAAAATTGTTTGTCAACCTGAAAAAAGGAGGCGCACAAGAAGAAGAAGAAGAAGAGGTGCTGTGAGAGTTTGAAGGAAGGTGTCGTTAAATTTGAGCCTGTGAAAGAGTCTGATGAACTCTGTGGTCATCTGCACTAAAAACTGCTTTTGGAATTTAAGTAAATAAAAAAATAAATAAATCAACACAATTTTCGTTGTCCATTAAACACCAAGGATTATTCCAAAACATTGCTTTAGTCTAATCCACTCTTATCTAGCTCAGACAAGCCCATTATCCTGCTGACAGATCCCTGATGTGTTTTCACTTAACATAAAAAAAGAAAAAGACTGTATCTGCTCTGAATTGTCACTCATTAAATCGCAGTGATAAATACTCCAATTTAAATACTCTGTTAGAAAAATAATATATGAAAATACCAAGTTTCTCACGCAATGTTTAAGCATAAAATCTGACCAATAAGAAATAGAAAGAGCTGTATTAATCTCACTGTTTTCTGATTGTATCAAATAAATAATGGGCAATAACTTGGACAGATGTTCAGGTTTTATGTTAAACTGCTTGTTACAGCCACACCAAATATAAAACAGTGTGATATTTTAATTTATGTTTCTGATCCAAAAGTATTGATGTTCTAGAAAATGAGGAAACCTGAAGCTGTTATCTTTAAAAAGTTTGCAGGGAAGATTATTTATTTATTTATTATAATCTGAGTTGCTTGAATAATCCAAGAATTGGACCATTGCCTAAAAAGTAAGAAACAGAAACAGGATCAACATTTCCAGTGAAGAGAGGCAGACTTTTCCCTTTTTTGGAGCAGTTCAGCTTCTATTTATTGTTCTTTTGCTTATTTTTTTTTTCTGTTATTTGACTGAGTGTGTTGGAGTTGGTGGAGGAGCACGTGACCAGCAGGGGTAGATTGGTGGGTTGGAAGTGGGGGGATGATGTGGGTGAGGGGGGGTTGCAGTATGGCCGCTAGCCTCTTTCTTGCTGATCCTCAGGAGACCATCTGCGCTGGGGGCATTGATTAGAGTGTGTCTGGTGGGATTACATCTTTGCCGTTGCCATGCCAACTAATCAGCTGATTTTTTTCCCCCGTCTCTCTGTCTGTCTCTCCATTTCTCTCTCTCTCCTCTCTCGCTGGTTGTCACAGCAACAAAATACGGGAGAAGCGCAAGGGCCCCGGCAAGCGCTGAATTCAGCTAAAGGGGTGAAAATGTTGTGTGTGTCCCCCCCCTCTCTCTCCCTCTCTCTCTCTCTCTCTCTCTCTCTCTCTCTCTCTCTCTCTCTCTCTCTCTCTCTCTCTCTCTCTCTCTCTCTCTCCCTCTCTCTCTCCCTCTCTCTCTCCCTCTCTCTTTCTCTCTCTCTCTCCTCCTAATTGGCAACTCTCTCTGACCTGAAGTTCTTTTGTCTCTGGTGTAAACACACCCTTCTCCAGATTACATTTATTTTCACATTTTAGAAATAGCTGGATGGTTCGAGAGGCCCAAGGACAGATGCTCCGAATGAGGGAAGCAGGCATAGTAAATATTTGGAGCATAATAGCTCGATTGGTGCTTAAAAAATCCTTGAACAAATTCCAAGTCGGAGACGAAAGCCTTCCAGTGTTTTTATCAGAATCACGCCTGGCCTATAAACACTCATTTCTGTTTTGTCTGTATCCAAATCAGCTGACGCTCGCCTGCCTGACTGTGAAAGATTACCGAAAGTGATATCAGGCTGAGGAGGAACATAAAGTAACACCAGCTCTGTGATCTTTGTCCAGGTTTGTACAGAGGGACGTTTGATACTGGAGTTCGCCTTTGATGATCTGATGAGGATCAAGACGTGGCACTTTACCATCCGGCAGTACCGAGAACTCATCCCCCGCAGCATCCTGGCAATGCACGTGAGTGTGACATCATAAACACGCGCCTCTTCGGGGTCTACCTGTTTCAGGTGTCACTTTTTGAATCCAAGACAGGTTTCTGCACTCTCCAAAGACACTTTTAAGAAGCTATTCATGAGCATATGAAATTTTAATGCCAACAAAGCAGTATGGAGGGATTTTTGCAAACCAATTTATTTGCAGACATCAAAGGCCACTGAGGATAAAAAAAAGCCCTTGTCTGAAAAAGGAGAGAGAGAGAGAAAAAAAAACAAGGTCGAATGAATAATCTGCTTAATTCCACTAAGTGTAACACACATTTAGTCACTGGAGCTGTGGAGTGAGGCTGGAACAAGAGAAAGGTCTTCTTTCATCAAATGGTATTGAACTAAAACTGTACAAAGAGGAGAAGGAAAAGTTCCAGAGGGAATTATTTAGAGGTGTTATGTTTGCTCTAAAACATACCTACAATAAATCTGTCAGTATGACAAATACGATTCAACATCTTCAAACACGAAGTTGATTTAATATCATAATCCTCTCTGTCCGATGCTACGCAGAGATGTTTTGATCTGATCCAAGAGCACAAAGGTTAAAACACTCTCTTTATCTTCTTTCAGACATTTACTTCTTTGCATTATATTGATAGCAGTTTGACATATCGGTCGAAGGTCTGAATAAGAATCAATCTAAAGAGGTCAGACCTGCCGACATCTCTTCGCCAGCACAAAGAGAAACGATAGAAGAGAAACTATCATCTCTGGTGCTAAAATGGATATGATAAGATAAATTTAACATCTTTGAAAGATTCTTCTCATGTCTGATGATTCAGTGATCCTTTGGTGTGAAAACAGGTTAGGGGAAGTAAAACAGAAAACTTCCAGAAAGAAATGTTTGACATACCGTTGCTTAAAAAGACCTCAGCTATATTTGTTAAAACTCATCAGACTGTGAAACAACAGCAAACGTTTCTCTCTCTCTCTCTCTCTCTCCGTAGAATCAAACATTTCATCCAGCGGCTTTTGTGTCTGCTGTGATGATGCGCAAGGTGAAAGTCATGGTGCTAATTGATAGCTATTTCCATTATAGTGTTTGAAAAAAAGTTCTCATGATAAAAAAAGGCAATTAGAACTTACTAACTTCCCAACATCAAAAATCGTCACTTCAACAGAAAGAAAAAGCCACACTGCTAACAAATGTTGCCCGTGATAAAAGGAGAAAACAGAAACTATAAATGAAACACTAAGGTGTATTTCACAGGCAGGTGCTTGATTAAAAAAAACACACACCGATCCATCCCCAGTGTTTTCTATTTACCCCCATGGACCTAAAGGTGTGCATAAGAGGCAGCTTCACCGCTCGAGCCGGCTCCTTTTTTGGCCAAATCTTCATATGAATTTCCCTCACTGGTAAATTGGCCCCTCTGGGCATTCCTGCTAATTCCTGGAGAGCGGTATATTGTGGGATATTGTGGGTCCTGGACAGATCTTACGTGAGTTCAGTCTTTTGATCGCAGCCTGGACTAATGAAAGCAGATACAGACACACGGGAGTCAGAAGAGAAAAGTTGAAGCTGCAGATAGCGGCACAGATGTAGATACTGTGAAGGGGAGCGGTTTTTGATGAAAGATGGAAGTAGAAGTATTTCTACACTTCATTATAGCAGCCCATGAGAAAATGGAGGGAAATGTGTTTTTTTTTCTCTCTATTTTCTAAGTTAAAAAAAAGAAACATAAGGTGTGTAGCCAGTGATTTAAAGAGTATCTACAAACAATTCTAACTGGATATGAGCATCAAAGCATCAACACGCAGCAACTTTCCTTTAAAAATAAAGAGAAGTTCTTCCTGGATTCCAAACAAGTGTTTTTGATTCATGTTGGTTTTGGCGCCCCCTCTGGCAAACATAGTCCTCGCATCTTCTTTCTGTGTTTGTTAGGCAGAAGTTACATTTTCTACTAAAAACTGTAATCCTGCTGTTAAATATTTAACTCTTCAAGTTCTTGACAGTTATGTGGTAAGTAATTGATCACTTTTTGTGACATCAACCCTGCAGCCGCATTAAAAACAACAACATACGCAGCTCACTGTATTTATTTCAGCCTGTTTCACAACTTAAACGCCTCACATGAGCCCTAAACTCAAAGATCCTGAGCTTCAGTGTGTTACAGTTTGTTCTTCGAACATTAGTTGTATTGAGATTTTGACAGCGGACGTCTTAAAATGAATGAATTCATCGTGATGTGAAATTGTGAGAGTTCAAAAAACACATTAGAGGACACAAGACTAGATTAAAGTCATGAAATGGTGCAGGGAAAGCAAGAATTGGTGCATAAAAAGATTTAGTGCTATAAATGTTCTTTGCAGGTCAAAATAGTCTGAATATAAAAAATAATCCTGATCAAATCCAACCAATATCGCCCCATTTTCCTTGGCCAGTTTTCTGATCTTGACACAGCACATAACACTGCAGAAAACTGGTCACTTATCGTCTGGTATCAAGAGACAACTGATCCAGAAAATTTGTAAGTTGTTTAAGTTATCATTGTGAGATAAACAAAGATTTATTCAACCGTTAATTCCCATGTCCATCATTATCTAATATTAGACTATTATACAGTGGTTAAAAGTCATGTAAGTTGCATCTTTGTAAAATAAGTGGGTTTGCAGTAGGGCTGCAACTAACGATTATTTTAATAATCGAGTAATCTATCAATTTACTCTCTTGATTAATCAAGCGATTGTTCGGTCCATAAAATGTAAAGATGACATCATCAAATGTCTTGTTTGCAAACCAGAGATATTCAGGAATGTCATAGAAAAGCAAAGAAACCAGAAAATATTCACATTTATGAAGCTGAAAGTGGAGAATTCTGACTTCTTTTTCTTAAACAATTACTTACACAGATTAAACGATTATCAAAATAGTAGTCGATTATTTTAGTAATCGATTAGTAATTGTGTATTTGATTGATTGTTGCAGCTCTAGTTTGCAGTCCTGATCAGAATTATGTCGACACTGTTACTAGTTAAAGTTCCTCATTTCAATTTGGGAATTATACGATTTTTTGGGTCATGTACAGGATATATCCAGTGTATATCAATGTTTTTTTTTTTTTTTTCATATAGGCCGATACATTGGATATTCCTTTTTTTAGCCCACAATTTTGGCATCAATCCCATACTGGTCAGGCACTATGTTGCTTTAATGGTTCATAAATATGTGTCAGTAAGAGCTGCTGGCCTTTGGTCATTTTCACTAAATCAGATTTGTCCCACTTTGGACACCTCTAGATAACACCAAGAAGTCCTGCAGTTCCTGTTATGCCCTCTAGATGCTGACTTCAGAAACTCAACTGCTTAGAAGCAAGATCCCAAATGTCATCAATAACAAATTTGGATCACACTTTTACTTTCTTTCTTTCTCTTTTTTATTTTATTTTTATTTTATTTTTTACAAACTTATTATTAAAGGTCTATGTGTGTTTTAAACAAAAGGCCAAATGAAGGAAAATGTGGCTACATGAGCATGTTTGTTTGATTGACAGGTGGCTAAATTTATCACCCATTCTTCTTTTATTCCAGGGGATGGCAGCCATCCTTAACCTTTGTTTAGTCTCTTCAAAATAAAAGTATTTATTTAAAGGTCAGGTCTGACTTTATTGTTTTAAAAATACAGTGTTTATCCTTTAATTAAGCATAAAGTAATGATATCACAGTCTAAAAATAGTCTTACTCATTCTAACTTACTCCTCCCTGCAGAACTATCTTATCTACATAGTTTTATTGCTGAGCAGGTATTTATCATTTATTTAGCAGTTAGGCACTGTTGGACGCATCATATTGTGTTTCATATTTCAAAACTGATGCAAAGTGGTAACTCTTTTTTTCTTCCACAGTAAATGGAGTTTACTCTGGTAGTTTTTATTTTTCCCTTTGAACCACTGAGGAGGAGGAGGAGGAGGAGTTAAATGGAAATGATGACATTACATGCCTCAAAAATGTAAACCTGTTTATGTTTCTTTTGTAAACGTATCTACAAAACAACTTTGTAAACACAAGCGACTAACATATTACAAGAGAAGTAAACAATTAAAAATGCACACAGATAAAACTCATCATCTCAGGTGAGGTGTGCGATGTCTCCCCTCCCAAACATCTGCTGCACCTCCTCCATCCCACAAGTACAATATTCATGCAAGCATAAGGTAGAGGTGTAGTGCGGAGCTCAAATATTTACAAACTATTACAAATAATCAACACGGCAGAGATGTAACAGCTGTTAATCCCATTAATGAAACAGTAATTTATTCTTCTGTCTACAAAGAGGCAGCAGAATAGACGATTAGTGGCTGAATCATTCATGTTCACCTAAAAAAAGGTTTAAATGAGGAAAATCTTTGGAGGATATTTCTTGTTTATGTTTAGTGTGTCAAAAAATAACTTTAATTGCAGTGAATGTGTTGAGTAATCAGTCACATTTGGGCCGTATTTAGATCATATTTTACATACCTGATTTTATTAGTACTTATCCATCTCACACATAACCAATAAATTCTTTTGGGTATCTTAATTCTCTGTTTTTGCATAATAACTAGAATAATTATAATTTTTGTGATGTTTTATTATTATTATTATTATTATTATTATTATTATTATTATTATTATTATTATTATTATTATTATTATTATTATTGTTGTTGTTGTTGTTGTTGTTGTTGTTGTTGTTGTTGTTGTTGTTTAGCTCTATTTTAATTTCTACTCACAACACCTTTCATCCGTAAAAGCATGCAGCTTCAAGTGCTTTACAGTGGGACAACAAATGCTAAACTAAAATAAAACATTTAAAGCAAAAGTTACTTTTTCTAGGGGGGTGGGGGGGTCAAGATCACTTTATACAGCAGGTAGTCGAGGAAATTGTATAGATGACAATGCAAGGCTAGGAGTGAAGACAATTTTGATACAAAATTTAATCAATGAGTGGAAAGTGTTTAATTATGTTCGCCTTCATCATTCCTCTGTCTTCTTGTCTTGTTTGTGTGGAGTAAAGGTTGTTTACATGTGCATGTTGGGGTTAGGGGGCCTGAAAAGTAAGAAAACAAAAAAGTATAATGGAACAACTTTGAAATAAAAGTGGGTTGGCTTAAGTTGCTAATTTAATAATAGTACTGACTTCTGTATAACCTCATCTAGCACTTGGTATTCACTGTTTTTTTTTCTGGACTCATACTTCACAGTTTGCATGAACATTTTTTATGTAAGAGGAAGAGTAATACAGCATGCAAACACTTGAACACTGAAAGCACAAAGCAAACAGAGCACACTGAGACGCAGCATGCAGCCAGGTACTGCAACAGAAATGTGTGAGGTAAAATGAGGTGATGAGGCTCTGCTGCAAGTTAAAGCAACATTAAACCAAGAGTAAGATCACAATAAAACATCACTGAAATGATTAGAAAACATGCAACTGTCAGTTCTGAAGATAAACAAGAGGACTCCAGTGTCCTGTAGATGTCATTTCTTCATCTTATGTGATGTGTGTCTTAAGCTGTGAATGTGTTTCAGTAGAGTTCACTCTCTGCTGTTTGTCTGGTTTTGGCCTCTTGAACTGAGTGTGTTTGTCGTCCCTGCACCATATGTTCCACTATTTATTCATGCTGCTCCTCAAATTGTTGATACACCGCTGCACCAGGGCTGCCAAAACAAATTCCTGTACAGTACGTTTAGCCTAATTCTACCTGATGAGTAAAGTACTTTGGATTCTGACGGCCTGCCAATAATAAGCGCACTAATTCAATTCTCCCGTCACTCACGTCGGCCTGCTGACGGTACAGAAGAGCTCCCTCGCTCTCCTCCTCACTTTCTCCACACAGAGATGCGACTGGAGATAGAATTATGCATTTTTCATGAGGCAGTGAATGCAAGTGTGCTCACTGCTCCTCCTCAGCCTGAGCTATGTTCTTGCTCTGTCAATACCTGCAGCTTTTTTAAGGTTTGACTGCTTATACCTGGAGCAAGAGAAAACCTTAGTGAATAATCATGACATTTCTTTTAATCAGATTCATCCCATGATTGCTGTCTCTCTTTGTGCGTTGATTCTTATTTGAAATGCATTTCTTACTCCCACACAAACTGTACAGTCATACAGTTTCCATACATTTACAATCAATTTATGCAGTAATGATTCAAAACACATTTAAATATACTATGTTGTGTTGTTCTCTGTTTCGTGTGTTAGTCAGCTGGCACACATCACACTGAATCCATGCAACAGACAAAAGTGGAAGGTAAACAAAAGCAGTCAAAAATAATACCCTGTGTAATAAATATTGTAGGAAATGTGGTTTATAAATCAAGAAATGATTACAAGTTTTCAGCGACCCAGTGGAGATTTTTTTTTTTCTTCTGGTCTTATAGTGAATTCCAGCATCTTGCAAAGAGGATGACATCCGCTAACTCTCCATTACAATCACCGAAGATGATTGGAAGATAAGGGAAGTAGCAATAAATAATTTAGTCCGAGAAAAAGAGAAAGAGAACAACGCATGAGCCATGTTAAAGGATTTATTTTCAAACTATAGAAACAATCACTCAGTAAATTACTCCTCTTACTTCCCAGAGCCTATATGCAAACGCAGAGCGACACCATCAAATCCAGCCCAGATATGAAATTGAAAATATGTGGAAATTGAAATGAAATGACAAAGTGATATCAATTAATTATCCCACAGTTTGACATTAGTGTGAAACGAGGGGCCCCCAAACACTTCACTCAGCCTCATGGCACAACTGCAATAACAATGTTAAGTGTTGCATTTATGACTGGAGGGTGTGAACATGTTGATTGTGCACATCTGATGAATGCAAATCAGTCTAATTGTCTGTAGATAATTAGTTTATTTGTCACCAGTCAAATGCAAACATAACAAAATAAATATACTCGATCGTTAATGTGAAAAGCTTATGTTTGCGTTTTTCTATCTCTGCTGCTGGCTTTAGGCACAAGACCCTCAGGTGCTGGAACAACTGTCCAAAAACATCACTCGCATGGGTTTGACCAACTTCACCCTCAACTACCTCAGGGTAAGGACTCGTGTGTGTGTGTGTGTGTGTGTGTGTGTGTGACAATGTCTGTGACTGTCATTCTGCTTTTTTTTGTTCCCTCACACTCTGCTGCACACTGAGGAACAATTCTAGCTCATTTTTTATTTGTTATTCATATTATTCATATTTCCGAGCGACATCTCTTAAACTGATGCGTGGTGACAGCATAAATACGTTTTTATCATGTTGAATATTAATGGTCAGTCCTGTTTAGTAAGATTTTGGAAGAAGAATCATTTGGTTACATTGCTTTCTATATAGTTTTAAAGGCATATTCAGTGTCTGCATGTTAAAGCTCGTTTTCCTACATGCCTTCACGTCGTCTTTTGTAAACTCGGGGTCGTATCCTGACTGTAAATGTATGTATTTTCTGTCTTCCTGTAGAACTCGAAGCTCATGCTGGTATTTATGTGCTAAACACGTTTCATGACACCAGGACGTTTGAAACCTGAGTGTGTAATTTTATGGCATCAAAACAGAAAAAAAAAATCAGCACTTATTCCTCTTTTTTACTCTCTGCATATACGTCCTTTTCCTCCTGCCCGCTGCAATATAATTTACAGAAATAAGAAGTATAAGCCTGTGGAACACATTAGTGATTATTTCACAGGGTTTTGTTTGTGTTTCCCGGCGCCACAGTTGAGTGACAGCTACGATTTCCAAATGGGAGAACAAGAGCGAGCGGGAGAGGGAAGAATTAATTGGATACAGAAAATTAGCATAACATTAATGAACGCTCCCTGTTGAGACTCATAATTGTGAAATGGCGCACAAATCAGGGAACGGCACCTCCGCTGCTTATAATAACGGAGTGAAGAAAGACACAGAGCGGGAGAGAGAGATGGAGGGGGGGAAAGAGAGAGAGAGGTGGGGGAGAGTGAGGGTGCAGGGTGCATGTTTTTGTTTTTCCTTGACAATGATTTTAAACCCAGAAAGCAACTGAATGAGGAAATTCAAGTGTCTGTAATTAAAAGATTTTAGTCTTTATTCGTGCTTCTGTTTTTGATGGTCAGTGCTTCGCTAACAAATAATGAAAACAGAGAACATGCTGTTTGTTTTTCTGTGTACTGACATGAGTTAGCAAAGAGGTTAAGTTGTTTGTGGTTTAATAAACCCAGCTTCACTTTTAGAGAACAGTTGAAATGACTGAACTTAAAAATGCTTACTTGTCTCCTAAATTAGGTGCAAGGTTACTCTCCCAGAGTACCGTGTGGTTTTATTTGAAATGTTAGAGAACTCTTTAAGCTTAAACTGATGCAAACATTTTAACTATTTCCCAGGTTTAAGATTCCTGATGTATGAAATTTTAAGTTTTCATTAGCAGAATGTGATTTTGAAGGAATTGCTTGTTTAGAAAGCATCAAGTGGACAGGAGGGAAAATTAAAGGATTAGATGCAGATGTCCTGATGTGTCACTGGGAATTTGTTTGTTCTGCAGAGCAATTTCCTTTTCTTCTTTTTTTTTGCTTGTTACTCATAAACACAAAAATGAGATTTTTCTTTAAAGATGACTCCTTTCTAATATTATTTTGAGGTTTAAAAATATAAATTTCAAAGCAAAGGCAGAAAACTTCATTTTTATGTTTTTATTAAAAAAAGAATCATCCCACGGCTCCTCTACGAGTCCCCTGACCGGAGACCCCAGCAATGCCGTCACTTTTATTCATCATGTCACACACATTACAAATGATATTTTCCTCCTCTGTTGTCCAAGGATGTCAATGTTAAATACACCCTTTCCTCGCATTAAACTGGCAATGATGTGTCCGTGGAAAAGAGCTTTCCCAGCGTTTATCAGTCCCTCCAAGAGAGAGTGACGTTTCCTGGCTAAGAGGTCACAACCGGCCTTTCTCTAACTCTCACAAACACACGCACACTCTCCTTCTTTTTTTTTTTTTTTTTTCATTTGGAGTATTTAAGCCTTTCCATGTATTGGAGCTGCTGGCTTCCTACTATTCAGCCTGAAAATAGCCCTTGTTTTCAGGCTGAGAGCCAGGGCTTGTTGGCTGAGCTGTGGAGGGATATTACTGTGTCAGGAGGGAACTATCAGAGGAGAACAAGGGATTAGTCTGCTACAGGGATGTTCACTTTACCTCGAGCTGCATGGCATCGAAACAGGGAATAGCAGCAGACATTACTGTGTTTATGTAGGGTAATTTGGCGTAAGCAGCAGGGTCTGTCGAGTTGTTAGAAAGACTAGTTTGAAACCTCAGACTCGTGAATATCCATCATGCTAAAATACCGCTGCAAGGATTCCCTGTGCTGTCAGGTGGTTTTTACAAGAGCCTCTAAACCTTTTTTAACATGTAGTCCCTAATGCGAAGTCACAGTTCAGTCAGAGACGGGATGATCAAGCTGATGAGAATTGACACAGAGAAATTTCAGGTTGGTGGAAAGATGGAAATCGGATGAGATTATTTGAGCATGAATGATTAAAAGTCTCCTTTCTGTCAGAAACGACCGTCAAACTGCCCTTAATCAAGTTGGTGGAGCCACGCCCACTTTGACTCAAGTTGTTTTTGACTTTTTTATCACTTAGAAAATGTTTCATCTTCTTGTCCAATCAGCCAGAAACTCCAGGGTGTCAGATTGACGACCTGAACCACATGGCACTGAGAAGTATCAGAATAAGGAACTTTTTTGTTTGAATAGTTCTTTATTCTGATCCTGGATGTCATCATCTTGATACAAAATAAATCCACCTATGGGTATAAATAAAGTATCATGTCTTGGGATTTCACTTGACCCTTCAATGATTTGTGTCAGGTGTTAAATTAAATGACTTTTTTAAACTCTCAAAGATCATTTTTAGTGACTCAGGTCTCTGGAAACTGCAGGGACTCCACTTATTATCTGTCTGATTCCAGTGATCTACTTCTAGCGCAGATAATATTTCCCACCGAGGAGGCTGTAAACCTGGTGGCTACTCTCACCTACTCCTCGTGTTAAGTCAGGGTTATCCAACTCCTAATTTTCCCCCTTGTCCTTACTAAACCCTTTCTCTGCTTCAACACTAACTAAATTTAAGCAAAGGCTGGTCTACCTGGTGCAACCGGATGAGAAAAAGCTTGCTTTTGCCTTTTGAGACAGTTTGAACTTGCTTTTTTGAAATTTAATTAGGTGAAGTTGTTATTGTGGAGGTGTAGGATCAAGCTGATCTGGGCTTGTTCTGCTGGTTAGTTTGTCGAGCTCAGAATGTGCCTAAGACCAAAAAAAAAAAAAAAACATGCAACACATCGACCTGACAGGGAAAAGATGATTTAGTTAGTCAGGAAGGATTTAGCTGATTATAGATGTAGACGTATTGTGATAATTTGCAGGTGAAAAGTGAACATTCCCTCGCTTTTCTGTGGGAAAATGAAGTAATGTGACAATAATCTTGATAGAAGTCAGGCATTTCTGTTACTGTTAAAGCTTCGTGAAGCTAATACAAGCCTGGTTGATTTATAAGCATAATAATAACTGTAACTTGTGTAAGTAGACAGTGTTTTCCCTGAGAACTTTTGTTAAATGATTTACATTTATTAAAATTTTTGTTATGAGTGTATTTACTTTATATATATTGCAATTGTTGTCCTGTCTACTGTATGTATTACATGTTTGTCTTACTATTTAATATGTCTTCTATTTAATCTGTCATCATCTGATTAATATGTGCCACTGGCTTGTACTTCCTGTATATGAACACCCTTATTGTTGAAAAAAAAAAAAAAAAAAAAAAAAAAAAAACAGGAAGCAGGAACTACAAAATAAAACAGGAAACACAATGGAGACCATACAGGACAAAAAAAACAGTTAATGATTAGTAGTATTAGTAGATGAATCCAAAGATGGTTCAATATCACCATAAGGTGCCTTGACATTCAACTCCTTTCAGTGAACTTCATATCCATTGTAATAAGCAGATGTTATTATGTTAGAAGTGAATGTTGGTCAAGCTCCCACACATTTTATAAATTAACTGTAAACAGACAATGTACATGTGTACTGAAAAATATGTCCACCCTGTCATGGACAATTTAAATGTAGAGTAAACAGATGTAATCACACAGGCTTACTGACAGGGTGGACAATGGCAGGGTGGACATTTTCGGCTAATGTGAGCATTTAATGAGCACATGCTGGACCTTCACTTAGCAACACAATTCAGTTAGCAAGCTGACTGTGCACCGTTTAACAAATATATTATGTATTTCTGAAAGGTTTTCATATTAACTTATATTTCACGATGACAGTGTAGACATGTTAAGCTTGACAATGATGGAAATTTCAAAACATGAGTGTAAATACATACTCTGCAACCAGCCACTGTTTCAGCCTCCATTAAAGAAAGACAAACTGCTGGTAGGGATGTCACTGAAAACATCAGAGGGTTTCTTAAAGGGGCAGTTACTCCATAATGACAGGGTTGGACAGCAGTTTCAGGTACACATGCAAAATGTTCAATATGATTATGAAAACAGAAAGATCAAAATGACTCATTTTATCAAATAACTGGTTGTGCACAGTAAAACTGGGTAATAACCAGTTTTGAGTCGTCACAGTTGATTTGGGTCAATTAAGAAAAAACAGAACACAGGAAAGACGTCAGGAACAGGAAGTGTAAGTGTCAGAAAAATAAAGACAGTCTGTTGTGAGTCTTCAGACTTTGTCTTTCATTTTGTAGGAAAACTTCAGATATGAAGGAGAACATTCCTGATAAACATAACGAGACCATGTTTAAAAAAAATAAAACATCAGATACAAAATCCAGTTGAGGCAGGTTGCCTGGAGTTTGATCCCAGTGTTATGCTATGATTGGTCCATCCAGAGACAGCCTTCTAACTGTCCAATTGTTGTCCTCTGACTGCACCAACAGGCATTTGGACGGTTGCTGTTATTAAAGAAAGAAGGAAGGCCTGACCAGCTCGTAATGTTATCCAGATGTTATCTGGATAAGCTAAGCCTAATGTATTTAAGATGACAGGCTGACCTCTGGCTCCTCTCACTGCAGCTCACCACAGAGTTACAGTTTTCTTCAGACTGAATATTGTGCTTTAAGTCTTTTAACTCCACAGTATGGTTTGAGGGACGGCTCTGTGGGGAACAGTCAGATAAGTGTGTGTGTGTGTGTGTGTGTGTGTGTGTCTCCAATGACGTGTGTATTCACATGTGAGCATGTCACACACTTTGTTGTGAGCTGTAAACATCTCGACAAAAGCAGCTCGTATTGAAACTCATCCTCCTGCCTGTCGTCCTCTCTCTGCCTGTCCCTGTGCTCCTCTCCACAGCTCTTCACAATAAACCTGTTTTTAACAGGTACTTTATTTATAGCCTCCATAAAAAGAAGATTTACTGCACAATTAATCACTCAAAGTCTGTCTGTGGTGATTAATGTCACAACAAACTGAGTTTTTATCGTCGTTGTTTGGCTTTACCTTGATTTGAGGCTGCAGCAGTGGACGCTGTCAAACCTCTTCTCTCATTACCTGTAACATAAATCTGCTCAAACTGAAAGTGTTGTTTTTCCCTCTTGTGTCTGCAGTTGTGTGTCATCCTGGAGCCCATGCAGGAGCTCATGTCAAGGCACAAGACCTACAACCTCAGCCCCCGGGACTGTCTCAAAACATGCCTTTTCCAGAAATGGCAGAGAATGGTAGCCCCACCAGGTAACTACCTATTATGTCCTCAAAAAAAGACTCCACGATCAGATTTTTTTTTTGAGTCAAACCTGAGCACAGCATCTATGAATAAGTCTGGGTCAGCAGTGCCTAATGATTGGTGGTTTGTTGGATGAACAGCTCGAGACCATTTTTCCAGAGCATGCGCTCCTCCTGGTTCAAAAATCTGAATAGTATAAACATACTTTTGTGGTTTACCATTCTAAGTAATCTTTAGGTAACACCACATAAACCTCTGAACTCACCCTGAAAAATGTCCAAAACTGTTTATATCCACCTTGAATTTGGGGCAGCAGAATGTTATTTACATTTCTGTGTATCTGTGTGTAAATCGTTTCTCTCACTGAAGCTCAAGTGACTTCCTTTTCCTTTTGAAAGCGGCTTTAAATTTTCTCTGTCACTCACTTTTTTGACTGTTTTTATTGCATCATTCATGTTCCCAAATTTGCCATTATATGTTTTAATCCCTTAAATATGTTTTGCCTGTCAGGTATGTGAAATTAATCAGAATGCAGAATGCGTCTTGAATCTGAACCTCGCCAATCTTAACGGGCCTCTCAGTTTTCTATGATTGATGTTTTAAGGGTGGTTTCAGAAAAGTAGTAGGCTTAAATTGGCTGTTCGGTCTTAAGCTGGAGAGAGAAAGAGTAAGCCAATGAGTTTTTTTTTCTTCTTTTTCTTTTCTTTTTTTTTTTTTTGGACACATCGGAGTGGCTGCAAATTACAGCAATGCTAAGCGAGGCGTGACGAGATGTCTTTAAAAACCAACACCAGTCAAAAAGCCTTTGACTCAGACCTGTGTAACTTTAATTAAGAGTGCCGGGTGTAATCAGACTAGTAGATCCAGCTCCCCGGCCAGCGGCTCCCCAGTGTCGACGTCGCTCTTCAAAGAAAAGACAAAAAAAAAAAAGAAAAAACATGGAAAGCATTTTATGAATATAAAGTCTGAGGGGAGAAGAAAGCTCATGTATTGATGATTAATTGTGCACATGGATGGTGAATAGAGCTTGGTCCTTTTTATAGCACATATGTGCGAGAAGGAAAACTGCAGTGGATTATTTCACATTTTGTAAGATTTTAGTCTGCACTTAATTTTTTTTCTTCTTTAAATCCCAAGTTTTTTTCTACTGCATGTTTACAGCTCAAAAAAAAGTGTTTTTCTCGTACTCACGTGTATTGACATGAAGTTTGCCGGACTTTAGCAGTTTTGCTGGAATTGTGATTTTTCTTATTGCTGCCGTGTTATTCCCCCTTTCCTGCAATTCTTCTCCAACTTGGCAATTGGTTGGGATTGAGCCAGGAAGGAAGCCACAGGCACATTTATGCTCTGATAAGTCTTTTTGGTGGAAATGGAAGTGATTTTAGTGCGTCAGCGGCTCAGCATCGAAGGAAACCAGTCGGATAACAGAAATGATTGTTACTGACAATAGGCCTTTTTTTTATTTTTTTTTCCCTGCACACACGTCTGTCAAAGTCAGGAATCAAACACAGCAAAGATACCGATAAAAATCCCCCTCATTGTTCCGCCTCTGATTTACAGTTTGAGTTTTGTTTGTCTGAGGAGTTTTCTGGTTGTTGTAACTGAATATGAAAGCATCTCCCTCGGTGTGATTAGTAAGAACCTCCTAAAATGTATTTCATTTTCAGGCATCTGTCTGAAGATCACAGCTGTGCTTTCTCGTCTCTCTCGAGATTAAAGGGAACAGTGTTTTCTAACAAACGTTAGCAGTAGCTACAGAATCATGTCTTCATAAATTATGCAGTACATAAATTATTTTGTAAACACTAGAAACACCTAGATCTGTTCAATCTGCTTCAGCACTTAATATCTTTTAATAATGATGTATCCACTTGTGATTTAATTGCACCTTCAGGAATTATGTATAACTCATAATTGGAAAACATCTTTTATCCAAGTTTCCCAGCTTCTGTGTGGTGCTGACTGTTCTGTTATTTCTGTGTTGTTCCCATTCTGTCTTACATTGTTTGTACAATTAATCAACATTTGAACTAAATGTAAGTTTTGGCCCCACTTACAGCCGGACACCCACAGAACTTCAAAACGGAAATATTTCCCACAAATCACAAAAAAGGTATCTTCTCTCCCACAGTGTGCATTTTGCCTGAAGTCTAGCATGTTGTAGCGCCTTCTTTTAATGTCATGAAATACTTTTTTTTTTTTAGGCATCTGCATCAGCTGCATGTTCTAAAGTAGAGCTAACAGATTTTGCAAACACAGATGACATATCTCAGATTAATGCATGGAGCAGGAGTCTCAACAGTTGCACCGATTCTCAAAAAAAAAAAAATTGTTACAATGCACTGCAGAAATTTGTCCAGGTAAACAAACCCCTAAATGTTTTCTGCCTCAGCAGAGCATTTTGACTCGAGCTCACATTATTGAGGAAATGGTGCAGTGCTGAAATCATTTGAGCATCAGGGTCCATTGTTGAGAATATGTGCAAATGCAGGAGCTCTCTCTCTCTCTAACTGGTGCATGTCTTTGGAGATGTTCAAACAGCTTTGCCTCTGTCTTCCTCTGTTTATAAGCTGTCTTTGCATGCTTACATATATATTTGAGGATAATATTTATATACATATATCCAGACATTTTTCCTGGTTGCTTTGCACCTCTATATATGATGTTGCCTCTTCAAGTCTTCTCTATAGTATCGCACACACCCACACAGCACATACCCCTACACCTTGCCTCCATCTGTATGCATTATGTTCTTGGCATTGCCTCTGTTTCTCTTTGCTGGTCGCGCCAAAGCTGAGCCTGCCCGACAGACAACCACGAAGAGGAGGAAACGGAAGAACTCGGCCAGCAGCGCCAACAGCAGCGTGGGAACCACTGCGGGGAAGAAACGCAGCCCTGCCACCAACTTCAGCCTCTCCAGTCAGGTACCTGTAAGCATCAGCTCCATTTTCCTCCTCTTTTCTTTTTTTTTTTCTTCAGACTCTACAAAAGATATTCCTAATGGTATTGCAGTTATTAGGTTTAATTTGTTTTAACAAAAGAAAAAAAAACACACCAGAAGGAGAAGGTACAAAAGAAACTCAAGAAGTGAGACTAAGAAAGCTCCAGGGATTTGTGTGAAAACATGTCGCCCAAAAAGACAAAGAGAAAATACATCAAGTATGATGTAAAGTGACACAAACGACGTTAAAAACCATCAAAGCAAAAAATAGCACAAGAACAGGGAAAGTTATAAACAACAAGTAAAGGTGAACAACAGTGTGCCTTTGCTGCAGGTTTCATCATGTGGAGCTTCTTCTCTAGTTTTCCAGCAGTTTCTCTGAGTACACTTCATGCACTTCAGAATATGTAAGTTTGAAAAGACCCAGCTGACCTGGTTGCTCAACTGAGTGGCCGTAGCCTAGAGGGTTGGAGAAAAAACGGTTTGAATCTTAGGACCAAATGGGAAAATGTGGGTGGGGAAAGTGACTCTGGGCCCTCTCTCAGACACCACTGTTGAAAATGCCCTTGACCAAGTCACTGAACTCACAGCTGCCCACAGGACTGGAAGAACAGTTAGCTTGTACTGAGAAGCTCTGCTCGTCTGCAGACGTCTGAATGTAAAGCTGCGGTGGACGAGGGGGAAACAGAAACAACAAAAAAAGAAGTTTTTTTGCAAAGTTTGAACATTTTGGAAACAGTTGTTTTGAGCTTTTGATGAATCAGTGGTGGTGAAAGTGAGATTAAGTTGCCTTTTAGTAAATATTTGATCTCATATCAAAAGAGGTTTTGCCACTTTAATATGAGTCTGATACATGAATGATTGGCTGCAGACACATCTGTCAGCTATCTAACCATTTTGGTTACTACTGTATATTTTAATAAAGGTTATCAAGGTCAAGTTATCAAGAGTATATAAAAATGATCAACATGTCAAAAAATTAAAAGTGAAACCAATTGATTTAGAGCTCCCCCCACTGACTGGCTGCTTTGTAGCCTACTGCATGAAGCTGCCCCTCTATTTTAACAACTAGGGCATGGGGTCAACTTGCAAATCAAAATATGTCAGAAAAATGTATCTCAAACAAGTTTTTGTCCTTTTGATAAGTTCTACTCATGCTATTTTTTTTTACCAGATCAGGGCTATTTTGACTCTGATTTATTTATTTAAATGTTATTTAACCAGGAAAAAACCTCACTGATGCTATAAATCTCTTTTACGATCGTGTCCGGGCCAAGACCAGCAACAGAACATTGCAGCAAAGTTACAACAAACAACACAAAATTTGAAATGTGTCTATATATTCTCGGATACACAACATAAAGTCATCAGTCAAAGCATCAACAAGCTGATCCATTGTCCTCCAGCACCTTTAGTCTGCAATGACTGTGAAATGGAAGAAAGTGCAGGCTGATCACGCAACTTGAAATACTGTCAATGGTACATTCATTCATTCTTCTTCTATACCGCTTATTCTGTTCAGGGTCGCGGGTGGCTGGAGCCTATCCCAGCCTTCTTCGGGCGAGAGGTTGGGTACACCCTGAACTGGTTGCCAGTCAATCACAGAGCTGACACATAGAGACAGACAACCTTTCACACACATACACACACACTCACACCTAAAGGCAATTAAGAATCACCAATTAACCTGATGAGCATGTTTCTGGACTGTGGGAGGAAGCCAGAGTACCCAGAGAGAAGCCACACATGCACGGAGAGAACGTGCAAACTCCACACTGAAAGGTTCACCAGGCGAACCAGGATTCGATCTTGTGACCTTGTTGCTGTGAGGCAGCAATGCTAACCATTGTTGGTTAATGGTACAATATTGATAAAATACAAAGATGGCCATTTTTTCCTGCAGGAGGCGGCTGGTTGCCAAAAGAAAACAGATTGAACCCAAGTCTGTGTGAATAAACCTTTGTTCTTGCGTGCTGTAAGACCTCTCTGAGATACCTGCGTATTCACAGGTATTTTGACATAATTTGAGTATAATAACTTTCAACCTCTTGTCCACATGGTCTCTCCTCTGACTCCAAAAACAAAGAAGGCAAAGGCAAAACCTAAACATTGTCGACGTCTTCAGTGATTAATTTAAAGCTGTTGAAGATGACTAGCTGATACCAAAGAAACAAAACTACCATACTGTAAAGAGATTTCTCTAAGTCCCACATTCAAAGAAAGTAACCTGGATAAAGACAAACTGAAAAGTGTTCAGCTGTGTGATTCATGTGCATGCTATGTTTCAGAGTATGAATGTCTGATTTGGCTACATGTTTCAGTAATAGACCACTTGACACTGTAAGAGGTTAAATAGCCTCTCACACTATTACACCACATGCTGCACATTCCCCTCCTGGATACAATGCAGTTCTGAGTGTTTTATTTGCTCTGCAGGGACTTTAGTTTTCTACCTGCTCATTACAAATCCTGTATCATAGTTACACCACCTCATGGTTTGTACTGTTCTGGAGCCATGCTGCTGTTTTTTTCCTCTTTTTTTAAATACAGGTCTTTATAATGAAGTTAAATGTGAGATAATACTAAACAGAAATGGAGAAATAATTTGCGTTTCTGTTCAAAGATTTGAAATCATTCCTGCTGTTTTCAGCCCCAGTATCCTATCAGTATTCAAGGAAAATCTAAAGAGCAGGCCCCTGCAAAATGTTCAAGAGAAAGATTTTGGTTTTCTGTTAGATCTTAAAAACGGTGGACATGTTCTCTGTTTCAGTGGTAAGCCAAAATATCAATCTTCTCCTTGAGCTTTTAGCCACTAGATGTTACCCCAAAATGTAATGTTTCAGATTTTATTTGCAAAAGAAGGTGAGGAAAAAGGAAACAAGAATGTGCTTTAAGACTTTATGTTCAGTGATCGTTTCTCTTCATGTCTCTAAATGAATTTTGTTTAACACTAGGTTAATCATTAAGTATAGTGTGAGAAGTTGAATAAAGGGATATTTTTAGATTTGTAGGAGCTTCCATGACCAATTTGGGTGAAAATTATAAGACAGTTTGGACCAGTTTCTCCGGTTTCTGATCAGGTCTGTGCTCTTTATCTGCATGGCCAAAGAACTTATGATTCTGGCTTCCTGACCAGAAACACAGGAGATTCAGTTTTTCTGAATATACACAATCACAGTTTCTTAGTTTTTTCTGTCCCCCAGTCGGTTGTCCCATCCTCTTTCCCATTCCTCCTCGCTCCACTCTCCTGTCTTTTACCTCTTTCTCTTCATCTCACACATACATAATGTACTACACACACACACACATACACACATACACACACACACACACACACACACACACAGTGGGGTGCAATTGTTTTCACTCTAGAAGGCAGTTTGGCTCTGTGCCAGCTCTCATTATCACCGATATCTGTATACACTGTCCACCCCCAGCTCCTTCCTCTGTCACATGCACGCACTACACCATCACCAGTCCTCCCTCCCTCCCACCCTCCCACCCTCCCCACCTTTCCTCCCACACACACACACACATATACACATCCACAGCACCCGCACCACTCATGTCTTGCGTTGACGCGCCTCTTAAAGACTGGCAGCGTGGCTGGTAACATGCTGGTTACATATGTTGCGTGCCTGCTGTCTTTGTCTGAGAAGTTGTTCGTTTGCGGCTGAGCACAAGCCTACGTGAGCCCAATGACAATAAGGAGTGGACCCTCCATGAGGGGAGGGGGGGGGGGGGTTACTAGCGGCTTGAGGAGAGGGGGGGTGTAGGGGGAGGAAGGTGGTGAGGGTATGGTTGAGGGGGGGGGCTCCTATTGGATGAGCAACACTGACCTCCAGTGGCTGAATTTAGAGTCAAACGTCTTGTTTCTTGCAGGAGACTCCTAGCTGTAGGTCTCACAGATTGTGTTTTATGTCTGAAGGAATATCGAGGAATTAACCTGTGATTAGTTCCTTATTAAATTAAACTGGGAGAGCATGATGAGGGAAATCAAAGTTTCAGATGAGACATTCAATGCTTAAAACAGTGAGAGTGTGGGAGTGTCAGCTCTGATAGGCTCAGGTAGTTTCCTATAATTCTTACAGTAAACAATCCCTGTTAACAACTAAAGCTGCTACCAACAATTAATTTGATTTGATTAAATACTTTTCTCGAATATGTTTTAAAAGGGATATATAAAAAATCAGAACTACATAAAAGTACAATACTTTATCAGTAACAGAAAGCAAGCTTAACATCTGCTGACAGAATTATTCAGCGTTAACACTACATGTTCAAAAAGGAGAAGGTGAAGGTCTAAACTGATTTCATCCTACTCACCCTTTTTTTCTACTTTTTTCTTTTTCTTTTTTCCCCCATTTTCTTTTTGCATATAAAAGTGCATAAAATTTTAATGTGGATTTTCTGCCAATTTTAATTTTGGACCAGTGTTCCCCGAAATCCTGAAATAATGACCTGAGATGTCTTGTTTAGTAACCAAAAATTTTGTTTGATTTTTTTTTTAAAAAGGAGACGAACAAGTTCACATTCATGAAGCCCCCCCCCCCCCCCAAAAAAAAAAAGAAAAAACAGAAAAAAATCTCTTATTAAAGTTAGAGTGGAAATGGAAGCGGAAATCCAAAACACAAAGTGTGTAAGATAAGTCAAGTGTGTAAGTTAAGTTACAAGATGAACATCAGACAACTGAAAACTGAGTTGAACACTGATGATTTTACACATGAATAAATTATTCCATTACATTATTGCGCAAGTGAAACTATTGCACATGTTAAATTGATAAATAACAGAAAAGCTGATGAGAAAATAAAAGTGTATAAAGTATATCTGCAGCTCTAATCAAAATAAAAATCCCTTTAACATCATCATAAGCCATGGTGACAGTTGCAATGCACGATGTTGTTCTTCCTAAATGCAAACATGGCCATTGGTGTGTTTTGAATCATCACCATCCTGCTTTTTCGTAAACGCAGTTTGTTTTAATTCATCACTGATAATAGTTTCCAGCATGCTCACTGTTTGTCCTTTTGTGTGTGAGAGTAGCTTGAAAGTTTAGTTTCTGTCTATTTTAGGAAACTACTGAGCCTTTTTAATCTTGTGTTTTTAGAGAGAAACAAAATATATATTTATAATAGGAGAGAGGCGAAATGTAATAAGTGTTACCTCTGTTTTTTTTTTTGGACAACTTTTCCTGAATTTGAATATTTAGAATGAAATGTAAACTTTTATTTTATGGAATTAAAATTTAGTTTTCTCTCGGCATTAGTTTTATTTTCATCCACTTTTGCCCCCATGAAGTCCCTCCACTTCTTCCTTGACTTCCCACCTGTTGTCTCTGAGGTCTGTGGCTTAAACATGTCCTCCAAGCTTGTGGCTGCTAATTTTTGTTTTTAAAAAAAAAAAAAAAAAAAAAAAGGCAAATGATGAGCTCAGTGAATGAAGGGAGAGGCGTTCAGAGCTGCATCACCTCATTCAAAGCCTCACTTGCTTAGCTAGCTGGAAAGCTAACTCTTAACAAGATGAGTAGAAGAGTAGACAGTATTAATTAGCTCACAATTAGCGCTCCCCAGTTTCAGACTCGCCACCAGCTGTTATCGTCTGAGGGATTTTTTAGGGGGGGTTGGGGGATGGGGGGGCTAAATTTGGCCAGAGGTAGGTTGACAGGCCTCCTCACAGGAACAGATGGTGAATGCAAGGCTTGTTGGCAATCAGCACGTTTTTAGCTAATGACTTAATTAGCTATGCAAATTGACAAATCAGTGTGGATATTGTCATTTAGTTGAAAAGCTCACCTAAATTAATTAGCCTGATTAAGGCATAGTGGGGTGTAGAAGTGGTCGCTAGGGGGGTTTTGGGGATAAATAAACTGCCTCTCTCTCTCCTCTCCTGCTCTTCATCTAAGTGTGTGTTTTTAGTTTGTTTGTTTGTTTACATTAGAGTGCGTTGGAAGTGATCATATGCAAGTTTGCTCTGTGCATGTTTGTTTATCTGTGTGGGATTGTAGCGTGAGAGTGCTGATGCATTTTGTTAATCCTGGTTAGCATGGAAGTGCTTTTGTCTGCGTTTGTGTGTGGGTGTGATTGTACAGTAAGCTAATCTGGGTTTGTGTGTCAGTGTGTGTGTGCTTGTTTGTCTCCGTTCTGCATGTGTGTGTGTTTTTGTGTGTGTGTGTGTGTGTAGATGAGAAGAGCGAGATCTCCCAGGCCGGGCAACGTTGACACACATGGCCAGTGAAGCGTGCGCTCCATTTAACTGTACAGCTTCTTCCTGGGTTACTTTGGGTGGTGCTGGAGCAGAGAGATGTTTAGCCAGTCAGAGGAGGACGTGGCACACACATAAAGAGATACAACTGAGATTCAGAGCTTATTGATTAATGTTTGAATACACAAATTACACTCCAGTGATTATTTGTCAACAGATTCACTGTGTTCAGAAGACTCTGCCTCTAAACACAAACACACATGGCTGAATCCCCTTTATACAGATTCCTTCACATCATGAGAGTCATTGATAGCTCAGGATAATGGATAAATCCCTCTCCTTCCCTCCCCTGACCTGCTGTGAGAGGGCCATCTCTGTGAAATATGTCTTACATGATGAGTATTGATTAGGGCGGGAACAGAGCGCAGGGGGAATCCACTTTCAGAGCGGGGAGGTTTCATTTGCAGAGAGAGCTCCGAGAGGGGCTCACCGGACTCAACACACAAAAACACCCTGAACACACACACATGAACTCCTACTTTTATTCCAGCACATGCAGGGGGTCTGCGTTAGAGCGGGAGAAAACACACGCAGAACATTGTAGGGGGCGTTCGGTGCTCAGTTGGAAAACAGAAAACATGTGTTGAGCGCAAACAAATAGATCCAAAAAGGCATCAGCTGCTGAGAGGAGTCTTGTAAAAGTTCTTCTTTATGACCTTGTCCTGTTTTTAACCCCTGATGGTTGATTAAACTTGATTTTTTTTTTTTTGGCTTGAATTATGTAAAACAGAACATGCATATTCATGCTCTTGAAGTAAATGTTATCAGGTCTTTTTGGGTGGATTTGCACTCACTTGGTATTCAGACAGTGCTTTGGTCTCAGCATAAGATGAAACAGATATGCGTCTTTCTTACTCAGTTTAGTATGTTAATTTTGGAATCACCCCGAGGCTAAAGACAGACCGTCCGGCTCAGAACAGAGGGCTGTGTGAAATCTGATCATATTTGTATACCATCTTCAAAGAAACGGAATCAGGAACTGGTAAGATTTTAAAAGATGAGTAACTGTGCACAAGAGAGAAAATGAGAATTAATATTACTGACCTAAAAGATGAACTTTTATCAGCATTGTTTGTGTCTTGATAAATATGAATAAAAAAATGATCAACAGTTAAGATAGTTTGACCATTGGTAATAGAATTAATGCTAAATAGGTTCAATGCAGCTTTAACACACACTAAGTTTAAAGTTTTCATAATTCTGCACAGTTTTGGTGTGGAAACTACTCATGATCACTAAGAAACAAACAACAAAAAAAGGACAAATAAATAACCTAAAAGTTGTGGCACACTAAACTAGAAAATATATTCGTTCATTTTTTTCTCAGTTTTTCAAAGATCCTCTCTCTCTCTCTCTCTCTTTCTTTCTCTCTCCAGGATGTAATGGTGGTGGGTGAGCCGACCCTAATGGGCGGTGAGTTCGGGGACGAAGACGAGCGTCTGATCACCCGACTGGAGAACACGCAGTACGACGCCACCAACGGCCTGGACGACGAGGACGACTTTAACAGCTCCCCAGCTCTGGGCAACAACACCCCCTGGAGCAGCAAACCCCCAGCCGCTCAGGACAGCAAGCCCGAGAGCACGGCACCCCAGCCCTCACAGTAAAACTAAAGCAGAAGACAAACACGAGATCCATGTGGACTGGACTTTTTAACCTCTCCCCTCTTCCCCCTGAGGGCCTCATAACATTGTACTGAATCAGAAACCCCCGTCTGAAAACACACCACCGGCATGTCCAGCCAAAATATGTCCTCTCTGGATATTCTCTCCTTCTCTGAATCACTGTAACATCTCAGAGAACACCGAGGACTGGCACAGCAATATCCACGTCAGAGACTGCGAACGCATACGAGCTGTATGCAACTGTTATGTAAAAAACAAAATAAAGCATCTGCATTTTTTTTTAAAGAATGCGGTGGAAAACTGCGGATGAAATTCTCCTCCTCAGACACTCAAATACAAACAGCTCGTCTGGTGGGATACAGCAGCTGTGATTGGTTGACCTGCAGGTCCTGAGTCATCAAGCTGACCATAGACAGTGGAGAGAATAAAAACAACAAAAACATAATGTCTCAAAAAAAAGCTCAACTCTGAGAACACAAGGTGTTTTTTTTGGCAGACACTGGAAGCATCTCGCTGCATTTGAGACAAACGAGACATTGTTTAAAGGCATTTTTATTGAAAATTCAGTTTGCTGTTGGTTTGTTTCTGTCATTGCTGTTTATTTCCATTTCCAATTAAGAGGAAATAAAATTCTCTACCGCAATGGACTGCATTCAAACGAGGAAAAAAATCATGTTCTGAGATTGTTTTTCCACAGTCGTCACAGATTGTGATTTCATGCAAACCAGTTTGTGTTTGTAGTCAGTTGGTATTTCGCTGCTCTCAGAGCCCAGTTTTGCAATCACGTAATTTTGCCGATCAGTATGTGAACTTAACAAAAACCCATTGATGTTAATTTCTTTCTTATCCCTCCTTGAAAATTGGACTTCTTTCCCTTTAACGACCTACTCCCAAACTGATACTAAAGCCTTTTCCTGCATGATTTTATAGGATTTGATTTTGTTTGATATATGTCCTTTTTCAAAACCATGATTGTTTTGGGTTCATCAGTTTGGGAACACTGTTACAAGGTTTGTAGCTCTGTAAATAGAGGTGGAATCTATTTTGTCCACTGTAAATCAGCCACTGAAGCAGTTTGAATATGGCAGCTGTTTTGTTTTGTACAGGAGGTTCAGATTTCTGTCGGGTGGTTTGGATGGACACTGCTTTGCCCTCTTGTCTTTCCTCTTTAGCTAGTGCAGAACCAAAGCCACAAAGTTGAGTCACATGATCACATTTCTTGTACATTCTGTGACATATGAGGAAAACAAAAATTTTTAAAAAAAGAACATGCAGATCAAGTCCTTCCACCCCACAGAAATGGTGTGAGATCCCTGTGTTTGTGTTCACGATTGTTCTTTAATCTTTAATTGAATTGATATTATATCCCTGATCCTCTTCTGTTGGACTTTTATTTGAAAAATGGGCAAGAAGACAGCGACACACGTCTTTATACAATTGGATCTTATGGGTATTTATTTGTGCATTTGTAAGGAAGCTAACACATTTCTAAATATGTTTGAGCCTAGTATTATTAGACACCATTTGTACATTATATAGCAGAGGTGTTCAGTGTCATATCTGATGTCTGGTATGTATGCTTTACCATTATGTGTGCCAATAAACCGTGCTTACAAAAGAGGAATTTGGTTTGGTTACGTGCAGCATGTGTGCATGTAGCCAGTTTATTTGGATATCTACACCTTTCTGTGATCTTATCTGGAACAGGGGGCAGCTAAATTCTCACCTATGTCTCAGAAGGAAATTATAACACTTGTACTTTTCATGTTCCTGTAACAAGTGACAGCAAATGATTGGAAAGTACATTCAAGTATACATCGGACAACAAGTCTGAGAGCTGAAAATGATCCAGGTTTTGTCAGTCTCAAGTCAAAGAGCAGAAGCTTCTTTTCAGCATTTTCCAACATGAAATGAGCATTTTGCAGGAGAACCAATGATGAAATCTGAAACACTACAAAACAGTTCACAATGCAGCAGCTGCACAAGTTTTAAATATGAGCTGTGCACATGCACATGCCTTGGGGTTCTAACTCTAAGTTGCTGTGTCGCCACAAAGTTAAAAGTTTGTCTTTTTATCAATATTACAATTTACACAGCTTCACTGTCAAATATTTGATGATTTAACTTTTTTTTTAAACAATTGGGGATAATTTGTTTTTACTTTTGTGGTTTTGACTACTTTTTTCCCCCCGCTGGGGGGTGGGGTCTCTTGATTAATTTTAGAACCAAACTAATCTTTAGTGACAGTCCTTAATAAAATAGGTCAGTATTGGTATCAGCTACTTCTTTTACTTTAATGCATGGTTTATATAATGTTTGATACTGCTTTTAGTCACAGGGGGCTGTTTTTTCCTTCTTTGAGCCCTTTTCTTTAGCTACATTTTATGAAGCAGTTCAGTTAAATCAGTTCTAGGAGATCTAAACTGCTTGATCCTCTCTATATTCAACACTGTATTGACTCTATTAGATATGAAGGTGCCTGACTCAAGCAGCTGTTTACCTGGATATATTCAAATAGAACCTTGAACATGAATTCATTCAAAGGTCCAGTTTTCTCCTCATCAAAGTTCTGCTGATGACCTTGTGGACCTCAGTGCTGTTGTTGGGTAAACTTAAAAATTAAGACGGTTTGATAGAGCTTTGTCGACACCAAGTGGAGCAGCATGAGTACTGCAATTACACTTTGTTTTGTAATGTGATTAAAACGTATTATTATTATTATTATTATTATTATTATTATTATTATTATTATTATTATTATTATTATTATTATTATTATTATTTATTTATTTATTTATTTTTATTAGTTTTTATTTCTGAGTTATTTCAGATTACAAACTTAAACAAATACTGTAAATTAAGCCTCAATATTACATAATAAGCTCAAAAAGTTGAATAAATAAATAAATGAATAAATAAATGCAGCTTACAATCAAGGAGGGTTAAATCCAACCATTAAAAAAAACTTTTAAATAGATATAACCCGAAGAACCTTTTAATATCTACAGATCTAAAGTAACATTTGTTAAATTTTAAATAAAAAAATATTTGTGTAGTTTAATACTAATCGGACTGTTGAGTCTATCAGTTAATGTTTACGTCAATGACGACGTTTGTTTTTACCCATACCTACATGGTGATGACGCAGCACAGGGCGACGCAGCGCCCAAAGTAAAGATGGCGGAGTTATCGGGGACCGAGCAGCTGTCAGACGAAAAAGAATCGGATATTGAGCTCAAAAAACGACAGAAACGGTCATGGCAGGACTTGCACAAGTCGGGTAAAATCGGTATAACACCAGAGTTGCCGGAAACTTTGGGATTTTATGACATTAGTGCTGTCAGAAGGGAGCAACGGGAGCAGCCAGCAGGTAAGTGTCCAACGGTTACCCCCTTACTGACGTTTCAACTGTCAGCTAGTCAACGTGAAACCCCTAAATTAAGCCAATTTAGCTTTGCGCTGGTCCTCAGAATTACTATAGGTAATAAAAAATATTATTAAAGCGATGATAACTTAGATTCCAAATAGTTGTAAAGTGTAGTTACGCTGAATGAGTTTTGCAAGAAGCTGTCAACGTTTTTTCTTTGACGTTACGGTCATAGATAGCATGGGTAACTGGCCAGCGAGATAGATGCTATTTGCAACTTAATACACCTCTTGAACTGAATGATTATTCTTTAAACTGCTTGTATACCTTCCCCTCACTGTGTGGCTTGTCTAAAGTTAGTCAACATGGCTACTTCAGTCCGCCCCTTCAGCTGCTGGAAGTCACTCGGGAAAAGTTGCTCCCTTAACTTAACTAGTAGCTTGTTATATATATATATATATATATATATATATATATATATATATATATATATATATATATATATATATATATATACATATATATATACATATATATAACGTTGTCAATGATAAATATGGGCAAAGTTTGGCTAATGTTTGTTAGGGGGGCTATGGAAAAGGACACAAGATTTGCTCAAACAGTGAAATCCCTGTAAATCTCCTTGAAATAGCGCAATAAACTCAACCTAACCTCTGCCCACTCTTTGTTGATGGGTCTTTTTTTGTCACTTTCCGGGTGATTTTAGGGCAAACATATGATCAAACCTCGTAACCTGTCATTTTGTATATAGAAAAATCAGGTAATTCACTCAACAACAACTTTGTAGCATGGCAGCAGTGGAGGAGGCTTCCAGAGTGTTGAGTCCTGGAGGGGCCCCACAGACATGTAAAATTGCCAGCAGAAGTGTTCACAGACAGGGAAGCCAAATGGATTAAAGCAGTGGTTTTCAGAGTGGGGGCCGCCAGAGGGCCCTAGGGGGCCTCAGAAACTAGAGCAAAGGGGAAGAAATAGAATAAATTTATTTTTATTTTTCTATTTTAATGTTCTTTTTATATAACCATTTGTTCTGAATGTACAACACGTAAACTGCCATAATCATCAGATTCTCACGTTTCCGATTATACTTCACCACACCTTGTGTGACCATTCCAACTTGGGCATGATGATGTCATCATCCGTGTCCACTGGTGGTTTGCGCCTGTTATCAAGACGCTAGCTAGCACAAAATGAAAAGATTGACAAAAGATGATAGGAAATCAACAGCGGGAGCAATCCAACAGCCCTGCTGTGGAAGATTCTGCTTCAAAAAAAAACCTAAGAGCTTGTAGCCAACTAAAATTTGAAAATATGATGCAGTATACATTAAGTATAGCTTTAAAGCAATACAGAAAAATGGCCATGATTGCCCGAAATAAGTCTTATGTCTGGAGACCCTTTTAACCAAGTGTTTAAAGTCTTCAGCATCACTTGATTCAAAAACACCCGGCAGAGGCTGAAAAAACAGTAGACTCCTTTAGACATAAAGAAGTGCATTCGGTCAGGCAATCTGCTGCATTCACACAGCAGGCTACCTTGCCCGGGCAGGCCCTGAAAACATCATTTTTAGCCTCATACCACTTAACAAAAAATATAAAAAATCTGTTGGTTTGCAAGGGGGGTCCCCGGCCAGAAGTTAATGCTGTTTGGGGGGCTTTGGCATGGTAAAGTTTGGGAACCCCTGGATTGAAGCACCTGCTGTTGACTGGTTATAGTAAAGATTGCAAACCCTGTCTGGTGAAATAAAAATACACATCAAATACTCCTCAAATAGGTATCTGCCATTACAGTTAGTTTATATCATATCATTATATCAGTGTTTATTTTTGAGAGTTTTAATCAGTTATTTAATTTTATGACTCACTGACAGCTCTGTTATCAGATGCAGACTCCTGCACTGGATTAGCAGGATGCAAAAAATGTGAAGTTTTGTGCCAGGGATAAAGCAGTTAGTTGTATTGCACAAGTCAGTATGCTGACAGACTGACAAGTTACAACGGCCAAGTCAAAGTGACCTGTCTAGGTATTTAGATTTGATAATTATAATATTAAAAACTTTGGGACTTTAGGATTAGAACTAGAATAGTTGACTGGTTATATAAATATCTGTATTTGTGTCATTTGTTGCAGCTATCAATTCCAACCTGGACCATCTTAAATGTTTAAACTGCTCCTCTGCAAAAATGACTAATTATATAAATGCTTTGACTTAAATTTCTCTTAAAATAATATTTTCTGCAGCCACATTATGCTCAGTGATATATCATGAAAGATTTATCTTTCCAGTTTAAACTTTTCATGGATTAATGAGTGAAAAGTTTGAAAAATATTATGATTAATTGAAGCCCACCTGTAACCTGATCTGTGAATCTCTGCCTGTGTTTTAACACAAGCTGATGTCTAAGATTGTTTTGTGTGTATGGCTTTATGATTTTGACCATGCTTTTAAGAGGGGTATCAAAATAAGAAAGGTGCCTGTTAGAGTCAAAGACTTTTAGTTCAACAATTGTTGGCATTATTTAGACCACAGCAATCCTCATGAATCCTCATTTGACATTGCAGATAGGGATTTAGTGAAAAATAAATATAGTTGACATCAGAGGTTATGTTAGCTCTTCTAAATAAACGTTACCCAGTCTAAAGTGCAGCAACCAAAAACATTCAAGGTGTGCAGAGGAGCACATTTGCCCTAGAGGGAGAATTTACAGATCAACTGAAATAAATAACAGCATCGTGTTTTATGCAGCAGCTTATGTGAGAATCTGAGTGATGTATTTTTTTGCACTGACAGCATCAAACACCAACAGTGTTTCACCTTGATGAGTGACTTAAACAGGACAAATTGTGAGTGTTGAGTTAGTATTATAAAGTTAAGTCATCTGATGTTTAATGTAAAATGAATTCATCTTTATTTGAGGTCATGAAACATTCAAGAAGGTCTCACAAGTTGAAATCAAGTCGAAAAAGTTTGAGCTGTCCACTGAGATTTAGTGCTGAAATATAAGCTTAACTTTTTTTTAACGGGGCTTCATTGTGCTTTCAGATGAAAGAAAAGTTTTTTTTTGTTTGTTTTTTTTTTTTTTTTTTTTTTTTTTTTTTTGTGACAAAGCCGATTACTTGTAATTGTCTTAGAAAATGAAGTGCTATTTAACAAACATCTAAACTGACAGGATATCATTTTTTGTTAGAAATGAAGAAAATCTAAAGATGTCTCTCGGGCTCTGGGTTTTTCACTCCTGATATTTCATGTATCAAATGATTTAAGGAAAAGAAAATGGTGAAACAGGGGAAAAATATTTGCAGGAAAAAAAAAAAAACTTTGAGGTTCTGTTGCCTTCTTGCAGCCAGTCTGCTGTTTTATGCAGCTTCACACTGGTATCAGAATTCAGGAACTGTAACTTCACTTGAATTGAAGAGTGTGTTAAGTCTGAGATGTTAGTCATGACAGAATCTACCAGGTACCACTAAGAGCATCATGCTACATGATTGAGGTGTTATTTAGTTTCATTCAGAATATTTTTGGATCAGTCACTTCAGGTTATAAAAAGAAGTCAAATCCTCAGTTTTGCAACTCTCAGGGGAGTTTCCCTCTCTTTCCCTTTGTAGTTAGATGTTTCTGTCTTTGTGCTATTAGCTGCGGTTGTAGCTGTTACAGACAATAGCCTTGTGCTAACACTGGTGCTTCCATGTTGTTCCAGATCCATCGTTGACTCGCTTCATTTCAGCAGAACTCACCAGAGGCTACTTCCTCGAACACAATGAGGCAAAATACACAGAGCGGAGAGAGAGAGTGTACACATGCATGCGTATTCCAAAGGAGCTGGAGAAGGTACAAATTCTGAGCTGCACCCCTTTCTGTCTCGCTATGGAAACCTGTCTGCTGTCCATCTCATAAACACACCTTATCCATGCTGCAGATCACAGTGAGCTTAGAACTTGTGTAGTGAGTCTGTCCCAAACAAAATGTTCTGCTCTGATGCTGAACTGATTAATGTCTTGTAGCTAATTTATACTGAGTATAAAATCAGTGTAAAATGAAATCAGCTTTTTTTTTTCACTTTGAATGACGCATTTTACATTTTTATTAATCTACATATCAGCACTCAAGTGTCTTTAAAACTCTCTAAACACCATTTTTTTTCACATGATGGAGACAACTTGATGTTTACTCCCAAAAAAATTATACAAGTGAGTAATGTTTTGCCATGTGGCACTGTCAGCTGTTTGTTTGTTTTGTTCTTCCTCACATCCACCAGGGGGCACTGTTGACAAATATAATGTAGATTCATATAGAGTGGGTTCCAGACTTGAACTCCTTCTGTCTTTGAATGTATCGCATGCTTAACCAAGATAACTGGTAATACCAATTCTATCCAATGAGAACCAGTTAGCCATTAAAAAATTGACTTAAGATATTTAAATTAAACTATGAGAGCGTTATAAATACCTTGTATGTTAGATTGAGATGTATAGGTCATTGTTTTGGATTTTGGGGGGTGGAGAAGATCATCTCTTTACTAAAACACATCTGGCCAAATAACCCTCGACTCATGTAGCTCTCCCTCAGTTGGTTTTTCCTCAAGGGAGAAACAGGAATGTGTGCAAACAAAACAGACCTCAGTGAGTTCACTATGTTAAGCACACTAACCAGCGTCACCAGTGGCTGACGAGGATCCAAGAAAGGTCACACAGAGCCTCCTTAAGCTTCGACCAAACCGTACCTCGGAGCCTTAATGTCGTTGAAGTAAGAGAAGATATCTGCATGCTGTTAATTTATGTCACTTAAAACCTTTTTGAATGACATGGAAACATTCATTTCTATTTGGGAAGCTGTAAAGGTAAGTGTCGGTCAGCTTTTATTCAAAGTGTAGCATGTGGCGGTAAGAAAAAAATAATTTCCCTGCACTGTAAAGAAACAGAACCATTTTTAGATATAATGAGAAGATGTGTGTGCTTAAAAGATGATCTTTGCATAAATGTTTCACTGAATACCTTTCACTGCAGCCTTTTACCGTGAACCATGTGACTTAAAGGTGTTGCTGTGTGTCTTCTCCAGCTGATGACCTTTGGCCTCTTCCTGTGTGTGGATGCCTTCCTGTACGTCTTCACCCTGCTGCCCCTTAGGGTGCTGCTGGCCATGCTCCGCCTCCTCACTCTGCCATGCTGTGGCTTCAGGTCAGAGCAAAAACACTGTATTCTACATTAATGACAGAACCATAGGGTTGTAATGCTTTAATACTGTGATACAGACATGTTGGCACAGCAGCATATTAGCCTTAGGTTTTGTTTTTTTCTTGGTATTTCTGTCTGTGTAACTCAGTGTGTAACTTCAAACAGAAAGCTGCTTGATTGCAATTGTTTTGTAATATGTTACATAAAGAAATTTCATTAACATTTCAGCTGTCTCTTTTGGTAGCTTGGATGTTTTTTTATTTGTTTCCTTTGTTTTTTGCCATATGATGCAAGAAACTTTGTTCTTTGTGTGTTATTTCCGAGTGAATTTTATATGCAAGCACTTGCAAATGTCATATAGCATGCAAGGAGCCATAACTGCGTGTAAAGTTTTCAAAGTTTCAGTATCTATGGGTGAGATTAACAAAGTTTGTTTCACTACTACCGAACCAAGTTGAAACAATAATGAACTTTTTGTGGCATTGATGAAGTATGCTGGCTCTATTCTCTCCCTTTCTGTTTGATATAGCAGCATGATTTTTCTGAGAGTTATGCAACACTTAGACTTCTGTTCTTTTTCTTGATTTTGAAGATGTAACTAAAGTCAAAACATGGGCAAAGTTGGCATGCTATAAAAAAAATATTTTGTTAATTATCTCATTAGTCGTTGGTGTGTTTGGTCAATTCCTCTGAACAGTTGTACCACTGTTTCAGCTGTGCTTTACCTACATTAGAAAAGTGCGATAAAATGGCAGCTGTATCCAATTTATGCAAACAATTTAATTACAAAATTACAAAAAACAATTGTATTTATTCAGAGGAAGGCTGTAGTAGCTGATGGTGTTTTCACAAATCATCTGTTTTCCTCTTTGATTCATAGATTAAAACATTTGGTAAGTCTACAGTTCATTCCCGTATGTAGAGTTCAACTTTAAGCATGACACGTGTTGCTGTTTCTCTGTATACAGAAAGGGTAGATTTCGCTGTATAGGTCTTTGAAATATGATTATAGCAATGCTGCAGTAAGTAACCTTTGCACCCGAGCCCCTCCGAAGGACACTCCCTGCCTGTCCCACCCTCTGTCTGACTCTTTCCTTGCCTTCCTCCCCTCCTGCAGGGCACGCACATGCCCCTACTGCAGAAGAAGCAGGTACTCACCTTAAAGCCTGTCAAGGCTTCATGAAAGTTTTCACTATCCTGAAGTGGCCTGCACATCCCTTCACCAGTTTCTCTTCATCTCCATTTTGTCCAGCTCTGCCCATCATGTTGTGTTCTCCAAACCAGAGCGGACATGTGGGTTATCCATAAGTCTGGTGTTATTCCCTTTTCATCCAGCGAAGGTTTTTGAGAGAGCATGCTCATCCTCATCATCGTGCTGCTTGTCAGTGATTCAGCTGCTCGTGCTTTAACTGGAGCGCTTCTTACAGCACAGCTCCTCTAGAACAAACAAAGGTTCATTCTACAAGTTAAAGGGCATCTACAGCAGTTGTTGAGGAAGGTAAAAACTAGTACAGAACCCCATCGTTTCTCTGCAGAGGCAAAACAGCTTCTATTTTGACAACCCTTTGCTTCTCTAACAAGCTTTTTTTTTTTTTTTTTTTTTTTTTACCAGAGTCCAGACTCCTCCTGCTCTCAGGCTCATACTGTATGAACAGCACATAGCACTGACTACTTGAGATTCAGCACATGGCAGACTGATCTCAAATATATGTAATATTCACATGTGTGTTATGGAGATAATGCATGTAGAATAGAGTGAGGGATGTTTTGTGCAGGCTACACTACCAGCCGGCTGCAGCAGCTTTGTGCCTCCAGGGAAACGTGTGTGTGTGTGTGTGTGTCGCACATGTTGTGGATAAGATGCTTTAGTACCTGAAGCACCTGAATACTGAAGCTGTTGTTTGCCAACATTCTTTACAAAACAGAAATGCAATACTGTAATGTGAAGATGTCAGTTTGGTCTGTGAGAAAATAAGGATGTTTACAAATCAGTGGGGTTTTAATTTTGAAATGATCAATATTGGATATTGATATTGGTGCCCTATTATCTCTTTTCTCAGGCTGAGATATGTTGATTCTTTGATCTAGCAGGTGTCCCGCATCTGTCTTTTATTCTTGTATAACTTTCACAAACAGCATCTCAAGGGGTGAGGAAATAGCCAATTTGTTTATCCTCAGTCTTTGCTTTACTCTGCAGATTACTGTTTGTTAGAATGAGGGCTTTACCCCGCTCATGAGACAACGCCACAAAGTCCCGATGAAAGCAAAACACAGGATGACTCCGTTGCCTTGTTATCTACCTAATTTACGTGCACTCATTCTGCTCAGCTAAGTCTGAACATCTCTGGGGTTTTGCTGTCACCGACGGAGCATGGTGTTTCACCCCAGGCTACCGTAACAGCTGCTCAGAGAAGAAACAGGCTACGCTGCAATACAAGTGCAACATATTCCATGCAAGTGAAAAGCCAATAAAAGAAGACTGACTCATTACCCAAGCAAAGATGTGCAGATGACAAACAAACACCCAGAGGAATACAGTTCATTTAGGTTACTGTGACAAAGGCTGGGAGATAAAAGAAGCAAAAAAAAAAACATGGCAGGATTCTTTTAAAGTGGAAAGACAAATCCTCTCGAGATAGCAATAGGCCAAAAAGAATGCAGAGAGGGTTTTTTATTGTTGCACTTATATAATAAAAAGAGAACAAAAACATTTAAAAACAACCTGTATGCAGACAGTTATTTTCATTAAGACTGTAGAGCTACTCCACTCATCTTTAAAACCTGTACTGCACTTAAACTAAGAGAGGGTAAGGGCAAAAAAGCCTCAAATTTCTGGCTATTTGTCTCTATGCATAATCTGGAGTAGCCTTTAAGCTTGTTGTTATTTTGAAGCCATGCACAGATTTGAACACCGGATGGAGCTGTTGCACCAGGAAAGCAAACTGGTCATTGTGACATTATAAGGATCGTATTTTGTGTCATTAGGAAAGAAAACAGAGTTAACAGCTTGTTTATGTGTCTCGTAAATCTTGAACATGTTGTACTTTAGTTTTTTCCATTCTAAGCCCTCACTGCTCTTTAGCCTTTAATGCTTTGGTAATAAAAGACCCAGATGTTCCTCTCATTGTGTTCGCTTTACATCCCAGCTGCACTCAGATTCACTCAGGAAACTGAGATACAGTTGATAAAGCTCATCTTTCCCAACTCAGCTTGTTTTCTTATACATTGGTTTGGAGCCAGCTGCTTAAAAAGTTAAGACGTGTACATTTTCTAGCACCCACACTGAAACCAAATTCTTTCCCCCTTTTAAAATAGTGAAAGCAGAGGTTGCATCCTGTCGTGATGCACAATTCACCGCCAGCACCTTAATTTAATGAAGGTAATGATGAGTGTTAGAGCAGTTCATCGCCCCACCATGTGTGGTACATTAGTTAGTGAGTCTAGTATTTGTCCCTGTGGTCTGTTGTGATTTAGAAATTTAGTTCTATCTTAGTGGTAAAAGAGTACAATTTCTTTGAGTATTCATCTACAGAGAATATTTCTCTTTTATAAAAACCACACTGGTGGTAAATATTAAAGCCAGGATACATGGTAAGTCAGAGGCTCATACCAGGGGCTAAAGGAAACACATTTTCCTCCCTTAGATTGGTGGTGGTTGCAGAAATAAAGACTAGTCGCACAGCTGACATGTAGAATATGCAGGACGTCTTAGAGTTAAGCTCTCTCTGGCTCTCCTCGGTTATCCCTGTCATAGTAAATAACTGGCCCTATGGATTTGTCAGACCCTTCTCTTAACATGTCTCCAAAGCTGCAGCAACAATCTATTGCTTTAATTATCAAAGCAGGACATGTGTGCAGCATGTCAGTGACCATAACATGCTTGGCTGTTCTTCAGCTTTGAATGTGGTCTGTCAGTTTGTCCTCATGAAACTTAAACCCAAATCTCAAAAAGTTGGATTTGACTCTTTTGAAGTTCTAGGTTGTTTTGTAGATAAAACCCACTTGGATTAAATCTTGCTGAAGAACAAAACAGAGGCAGATACTTTCATAAGCTTTTGATATTGAGGTTTTATCTTATCACTACTTGTCAACTTTTTTCCTTCATAACAGAAATAATTTACTCACTGAATGTGTTATCCTCACAGCAAAGACTTTCTTTAAAGTCCTTTCAGTAGCTGTAGTCAGTTGTGTTTGTTCTCCTTGTCTTAGCTTTATAGTAGGTGTTAGTATTAATGATGCCGAGTGTAGAAAAATGTTTCTGTTTCAACTATCATTCAGTCACCCTGTTTGTATGTTTGTGTTTGTCAGCATGCATTTAGATTGTATCTGGGAAAGCAAACACATTGAATTGTTCGCTGAGGCAGCATAACAACATGTGCATGAGGACCATAAACACTACTCGTGAATGTAATGCATTATCCCAGCATGCAAGTTTGTGGCCAGTTTTTCAAGACACTCAACGTGTGATTTTTTTTTTTTTTTTTTTTATATTCACTGAAAGATGAACTCACAGTATCTGTATGTTTTGTGTGTGTGTGTTCAGCGGGTCTCGGCTTCTGCAGCCAGCACAGGTGTGTGACGTGCTGAAGGGTCTGATCCTGGTGCTATGTTTCTCCATGATGCATTACGTCGATTACTCCATGATGTATCACCTGATCAGAGGACAGTCTGTGATCAAACTCTACATCATCTACAATATGTTGGAGGTAACTCACGTTTATACACTCACATCAGACATGTGTCAGAGGGCAGAGAGCAGTAAGAAGTTGTACAAGAAAGTTCCGTTGACATGTATTCTTTTCTTCAAACATGTTGTCACACGCCTTTTTCTGGGAAACGATGGCAATTTGACAAGTGTGCACGAGAACACCTGCAGCATCATTTTGCAGTTATTTTTAGAGCTGCAGATATCTTTCGCATGACAAGAGTATTGCAAATGTAGATGACAAAAGTCATAATGTTTTTAAAGGTTGCGATGCAGTACATGCAAAACTGTACCATGAACGGTAAAGTAATGAATGACAAAATGACTGCATGGTTGACAAAAAAGACTGGCTTCATTCCAAAAGTTTTGATCTTCACTTTGGTTCCTCTAAAAGGTGGCTGACCGCCTCTTCTCCTCGTTTGGTCAAGACATCCTGGATGCTCTCTACTGGACAGCCACAGAGCCCAGAGAACGGAAAAGAGACAGCATAGGAGTCATCCCACACTTCCTTATGGCTGTGTTTTATGTCTGTATCCTTCTTGGTCAAATCTATAGAAGAGATATATGTACACTCAAAAAAATTAAACATGGGCTTTGATTAAATTTATTATGTCAACTGGTTCCGTGTAAATGTTTTAGGTTAGTTGAAAACAATAATTTTAGGGTCAGCTAAGTTGAACTTGAAGCTGTTGCTTTTAACTAACCTAATATGTTTACTTGGAACCAGTTGACAGAATAAATTTAGTTAAAGTCAGTGTTTTGTTTTTTGAGTGTATGTTAACTTTCCACCTTTAGACAGACAGCATTAAATTGTACTTTTGGTTAAAAACAAAAGTCCATAATAAACTTTTTTTTCTGTCTCATTCACCAGAATATTTTATAGTTTGACTTTCTCCCAACAAGTTAGTTTTGGCATTGAACCTGTGGTTTTGAGGAGATGGTAAGATTGGCACTGTTAACTTCAAAATATTCCAATCAGTTGATTTCCTTAGTGTCCGTTGCTCAGTCCTCCATTCCATCCTCATCATGGTCCAAGCCTCCACCCTCAACGTCGCCTTCAACTCGCACAACAAGTCTCTGCTCACCATCATGATGTCCAACAATGTCAGTAGACACGCACACACAAACACAAATGCGACAATCCTTTGCACTCACAGACTTTCTTATGCTACAACTAAATGTCTGGTATATAATTTTATATGCAGATGTCTCCCTATAAGTTTACACTTTGCACATTGGTGTGGAAATTTCACTGATGCAGCTGCAAGCGGATAGTTTGTTGTATCATTTCTGGATCATAAAAGCTGCTGATTGCATTCCTCTTCTTAATCCTTTTGTTTCCTCATTCACAGTTTGTGGAAATCAAAGGAAGCGTATTCAAGAAATTTGGGAAGAACAACTTATTCCAAATGTCGAACAGTGGTAAGATATTCAGTGACGAATGAGAAATTAGAGAAAAATGAATCAGACATTTTACAGAACGGTTCAAATTATCACGCTTTGTTTCCCCTCCTGATTTAATGTTGTCAGACAGCACAGAATTAACATTTGCAGAAATTAGGCGCTTATATGAATATTCATGGACGCTAAATGACACACTGTCTCCAGGATCTGTGATTAACATGCGCTGCGTTCACTTATTACTTCCTTACAAAAAGAGAAAGCTGTGTAGTAAAATATTTATGGAGCTTTTCTTGGACAAACAAATGTTTAATGAAATATTGAAACTTTTAGGTAAAACTAAACCGTTGTACTTTTTCTTGTTTGTGAGATGAAAGGATTAATCTGTTTATTGATTTCCAAGAAAATGTTTGTTGTTACAAAGAAAAGAAAGAAAAACAGCAAATCCTCATACAAAATGTTTCATGTCAAACTCTGGAAGTGACAACCATAGCAAGATTTTCTCCTATTCACGTACCGTAAAACCCCTTTATGAATCTATCCATTTGGCTCTTTGAATACAGAGATATTAAACGTATTGTTCACGTTCCCTTTGATTCCCCGAGGCAGTGAGCTTTATCTGTGTCACACTTATTGTATTCTAATGACAGCAGAAGAGAATAAGCCTTAATCAGCTGCCATTTCCCTCCCACTGCTAACTCACATCTTGGAAGATTTCCTGTTTATGAAGCTGAGCAGAGGTACTAATGAGCCTGGTATTATCAGCACAGATGACTAGATGCTCCACATTCACATCTATGGCTTTAAATTATCATAAATGAAAGTTTAACACACGTAATAGCGTTTGAATAAGAGCCAGTTAAATAATGCTGCCAATAGAAATTATGCACAAATATATTTCAATTAGCTTCTAAAGAGTTTCTGTTGACATGTCTTAAATTTTGATGCTTATTATTAAACTTTTTCAGCAGCTAAGAGATTTTAATCGCTAGATTGTGCTTTTTCCCATGCAGATATCAAGGAAAGGTTCACCAGCTACGTCCTTCTGCTAATCGTCTGTCTCAGGAACATGGAGCAGTTTGCATGGAACCCAGGTAGTCATTTGTCCTCACATTACAGATGTTTGCTGTTAAGTGAATGCTGACAGACAGCATCTTGTCAGCGTTTTTTCCCCACAAATGTTTGACCTGATAAGAATCACAAGTCATGGTAGAAAATCACTCCAGATATGCTGAGCAGCTTCTTTCCCGCAGAGTTGACCCACTGCTCTACCTCGGGAATAGTCCTGTCACAATCCTCAGTAAAATGCGACAGAGCAGTGTGAAGGATGAAAGCGGGGCGTGTCTGTATGACAGCCCTCTGAAAACAGTCATCTCCTCCTGCCAGTCTCTAAACCACACACACAGTCGATGACAGACGGTGGCTGTCAGCTGAAATCATAACACTGATGTGCTAATACTAGTGGAATAACTGCCTTCTGTTGCTCAAGAAGTATATTTACCACAAGTCCTGAGTAATTTACTTATTTTCCATACTGCTTTAGCTGTGACTGCAGCTCTTTATTTACATAGTTCAGAAGCAAAAATAGTTGAACATGACTCACTAAATGTGCATGAGTCACTCTGTGCCTTTTCTGCACCAAAAAAGGCTCAAAGGGGATGTTGCTTGGCTGTGTTTTGCTGCTTTGATACTTGTTTGCACAACTAAGTGCTCTGAACAGCAACATTTAATGCATTCCTGATAAATCCAGTACCCAAATTCTAGAACTTGCCTTTACAAACTACCCTTTAGATATCTGCAAAGTACTGATTTATTGTTGGTTCATATTATGCTTTCTGCTAGCATCACACTGTTTGTTTTTGTTATTATCATGTGAGAATTTACTAGTAGATAACTTACCTTTTAAACAGTTCTTGTGAAAAATTGAAATTTGCCTTGTCATTTTTCCTGCAGACCACCTTTGGGTGATGTTCCCTGATGTCTTCATGGTTGTTTCCTCTGAAATTGTTGTTGACATCATCAAACACGCTTTTATCACCAAATTCAACGACATCACTGCAGAAGTGAGCACAAATTCCAGTTTTTATTCTCAAATTCTCTTTTATTTGTATCTTTTGTACACTATAATGTCTTCTCTCCTGAACAATGATTTCCTTTTGTTTCGTCTCCAGGTGTACAGTGAATACAGAGCCAGTTTAGCCTTCGACCTTGTCAGCAGTCGACAGAAGAATGTAAGCTGCCTTTTATTCACAATAACTCCATTATACTTGCAGAAACCGCATCTAGCCTACGCAGATAATCAATGCTGGTTTGTTGAGTGCTGTAATCTGTGTGTCCATCACTGTGTAGGCTTGTACAGACTACAGTGACTCAGTGGCCCGAAGGATGGGCTTCATCCCTCTCCCCTTGGCTGCTCTGGTAATATACATTCAGACATAAAACACAAGCTGAGTGATAAAAGTTCAGATTAGTAAGCTTAGCCAGAGCTAAAAAAGAAAACATAAATAGTCTGACTCTAACCCACCATAATCTAACCATGTGAATTCTTCTTTTAAATGTTTAACAGCTCATTCGAGTGGTAATGAGTTCGGTGAAGGTGCATGGAGCGCTCTCATACACATGCGTGTTCCTTTTCTATCTCGGGTAAGTACAGTAAAGATGAATCCCTGTCTGTGACATTAATGTAACTATATTTACATTTTTTATGTTCACTGCTCTTTCATTACTAATGAAATCTCAGGCTCTGACTTGTTTTGGTTCCATATTTTTGCCCATTTACCTGCTTTTAAAACACCCTTTCAATCTTATCCTCTTCAAGGAAAATGAAAGTGAGGTCACTTTAAATTTATGCTTCAGCCATACATTCAGTTTTTGTCAAACATGCAGAGGACCACTCAGTTTTTAACGTTTTCTTCACAAACATGCTTGCAGGGTCTACTGAATGCACACTTACACATGCAAGGCCTGTCATAAGCACACATGCAGATTCAGAGACACACACACACAGTTACATAAGCATTAACACTGTGCCCTCACATTCTCCCTGTGCGGAGCTGCTGATAGCCTCGCTCCTTCTCATTTGCCAGATCCCATTGGTTATGTACCGTTGAAGAGTTCCCCTCGGGGTGAAGAATACAATGTTGTCATCTCTAGTGCCATCTCTGGCCTTCCCCACCCCCTGGTTTAAAAATAGCTCTGGCTCACACAGACCGCTGTGCCTTGGCAAACATTCAGCCGTGCTGAGTCTCTCAGTCCGATATGCCCTGTCACAGCAAGCGGTGGTCCACAGACCCGAATGTGTCCATCTCTCTCTCGTCATGGTGACGGGGCCGGCCTTAAAGCAAAGCCCAGAAATACAGAAGGATGGTGCACATCAACATCCCGGTGTAGAGGGTGGGATGTGAACTGTGGCGATTGAAACCAGATGGTAGAGGAGATTCATTATAGTTGTGGCCCAGCTCAAGACAGCACTGCTATCTGTGCTGAATCTTAGCACAGGGCACCAAGAAAGATTCCTCCTCTGTTACGATTGTCCCACAATCCTCTTTGTTTTCTATAAACAGTCTTCAAAATTTTATCAATCTTCAAATTAAAAATAAAAGCCTAATTTTAAGGCACTAAAAAAAATAAAGCAAGAGGTATAAGTTTATGTAAAATGAGTTTGTATGACACGTCAGAATCTCTTCTAACAGCAGCCCTTCTCTTCTGTAGGCTCGTCTCACTGAAAGTGTTGAACAGTATCGTGCTGCTCGGGAAGTCGTGCATTTACGTCAAGAGGGCCAACATGGAGGACAAACTGTTTGAGAGACCCGCTGCAGCGGCATCCTCTGAGAAAAGCTCTGACCCAGCTGAAGACACGTGTCCCACACCTACAGGTAAAAAAAAAACAAAACAAAAAAAAAGTTCTTTCTCTCAGAACTTATGATTTGGTAACTTGTCTCTGAAAAGTTTAACATTCGTTGATCGATGACTGATCAAGAAACAAGTTGAGCTCTTGAGTTTTGTGACAATTTTAGATTTTAACACAGGATTTATAACCAGCTAGTTTAAAAGGACACTTTTTCCCCCAAAATATCCAAAAATATACAGAGACATTAGACACTGAAAAGTTATTGTGCGCTCATATCTTCAGCATGAAACATTCAGCTCTTGCGGAAAACCCTCAGCTGGAGGTCATTGTGAACACAGTGTGAACACAGCAGTTTGATTTCAGATAGAAACTAAAAAAGTGATGTAAATTTTTCGCAGCTACTGAAAAAAAAATCACAAACTAGTTTATTTTAAATTCAACAAAAGCTTCTAATCAGTGAACATGCTGTGAAATATTCTACACGTAAGATCTCAAAATGTGTTGAGACCTGAGAGAGGATTCTCGTAGTTCTCAGGAAAAAATATCCTGTAAATGAGACGTCATGGGATTTAATCTTCTTTATGAATAATACCGCATGTTGCTCTCTGCCTCCTACTCACACACTCATTTCTGCTGTCTCTCAGCACTTGATATACTGTATATAATAAAACAGAAACGTCTCACAAGGATCATTAAAACATGCAGAGGAAACAAGGCGCTGACCTCCTCTCTATTCTAATATGGATTGTTAATAACTTGGAGATATTGTGTCTTTGCTAATGTTTTACAATCCTGTTTTGGTCCCATGCAAATGTCTTAAAGCTTTGCAAAGCTTACTGAGCTGCGTAAAGCTACTCCTACCTGGAGGAGAATCCGGTTTATGTTAAGATTTTTAGGTGGTGAGCTGACACTTTCATTTACATTTAACTGAAACTTACAGTATATCCAGACAGATGTGTCAGCAGGTGGGAGCTCAAAGTCAAGCTTCAGACAGATACCAGACACATTCAATCTCTACATTTCATTTTAACTCCTCAGGATGACCCTGGAAGTTAGATAGCATACCCAGACAGGTCTGACAACCTTGGTATAAAAAGCAGCAACACACTGAACAGATGTAAATGATGTCTTTGATGAGAACTGTATATTAACTTTGGGTATTGTTTTGTTTGTTACAGTTTTTACATTTCAGGCAGGCTGAGGGTAAAAGTCCAACACTTTCCTAACTTGGTGTAATTTTTATCATGTCTCTGAATTATGTAATTATAACAGTTGAAATTCAGACGTTAGTTATCTTGTTTTCTCACTTTTAACTTTCTAACACAACACTCTGAAATGCAGTTCAACACTCATCTCGTATCCGTATGTACATATGAATAAATCTATTAACGTTCATGTAAATTTCTTAACAAACCGTTTGAAAGAGGCCCTCCATCTGAGGCATACAGACAATGAAACACAGATTTGGAGGTGGCAGTATCTCCCTGTCATCCGAAGCCAAATCCCCGCAGATCTTTTCTGCTGTGTGCCTCAGACCTGCCTGCTGCGCTGAGCCAGGAGCTTTAAAATGACAAAGATCCTGATGGTGCATCATGTCATATCAAACATCAAAGCTCCTCAAACAAATCGGGTTTCTCAGAAAGCGGCAGATACAAGGCTTAAGGCGCCATGTTTCTGCATATTGAGTGTGAATCTTCGAGGGGAATTCAGGTCTGCTTCTGCTTTCCGCATATTAGCAGCTAGGATTTCAACCAGCAACCTCACGTCATATGCTCGCCTTTCTAACTGCTCGAGTGGATTCGCTGCACGGTGAAGCTGATCTGCACGTCTCTGTCTTTACAATGATCTGTATTCACACTGCACCGCTCATGCCATCTGTCTATACTGCATGTTTTTGTCCAGAGGGCAGAAATGTGTAATGAAGGCTTTTGCATCAGCTTTTCTCAGCCATACATGGTGCTTCACTTTTACTAAAGCTCACTTTTCTACCAGAGAACCAGTTTACTCTAAATCTTTACCACATCCTTCCCTTGAGGACTAAATTTATGACATTACCATGGTTAATGATCCAGACAGTAAGAAGTGTAATTAAAAACAAAACAAATAAACATCAGGGACAGTGATAGATTTTCAATGTCGTGAGTCTCAGGGACCCACCAGTGGTGATCTGAGTGGATCCCTGAGAAATCTAATAGGTCCCATTAAAATGCTTATTGTGGAGAAATTACATTAAAATATTTAATAAGAATGTAAGAATTGTGCTTCCTCATGTGCATATTAGCGGAAAATCACTTTTAACTTATATTTGCTCTTTTAGAAGAATTGAATCTGCCTCCAGTTTCAACATCTTTTCACATTAATGTAGAACTGATCTAAAAAATGAATTAGATACATGATAAATGTTTGCTTTGGTTTATCTGTTTAATGTAGAAGCTCCTCAAACTGAATTATTCAGACAGAACCAGAGGTAACAAACTGTCAACCTTACACTTTCTAATACTCAGGTGACCTGAAATGTATTTTTCACGGCCTGCACTGTATTCGTAATTCCTTTTAAAGCCGTATTAAAACTCTTTCCACAGTATATGTTCAGCTGGTTTCAGTAGTTGTGTACAGTAGTGTGTCGGTTCAGCTCAGTCTACAGTGAGAATTAAAAGTTTGTTAAAGCCAGATAGCCTTGGGCTGTGCTCGTCTCCACGGACGGCCTTGTTAATATTCTCTCTAATATGATGAATTATTCTGTTTGGATGATTTTTTTTCTATCTAATGCACACTGTACTTAGAGGTTCTGCAGAGTTTTCACTTCCAGCTGTGCTTTTTCATGTTTTATGTCCGCTTTCTTCTCTGGACACATTTTGTTATTCTGGCTCCGTGCTGCTTTCAAACCCAAGAGTGAGGTGGGTGTACGCTGGCTGACTGGAGGACCGGGCAGGTTGAATCACTGGCTGTCAATCAGCTGGAGCACCTTCACCTTCTCAACAGGCTGAGAGTCGATGCTGGCAGACTGCACGTCTTCTCACCTTCATGCAGGAGCTATTTCCTCCTAAAAAAATCGTGCAATATGCTGTCTCTAATTTTAAATAGAGCATTACACTATGTTATAAAGGAATAGTTCACCATTTTTTATCAAGACTTTTTGTCTTGTCACCAACATCTAGATGAGCCATGTGTTACCACCGAAATAAGAGACGAACCAATCAGACTTTTTAAGTCCTAATACTGATACCTGGGCTTTGGTATCTGCCAATACAGAGACTGATCTCAACCGATACCAGTATTAATTTAACGGCCTTTATTCCTTTATATGAGGATGAGACTAAGAATTATGTTTCGGCAACTTCAGGCTTTTCTACCTTTGTAAGCTAAAATGAAATAAAAATATATTTAAAATAACTGTTTATGATACTGATAACAATCTTGCTATACAGCTCTTTGCTTTTAATTTACAAATGTATTCTCCAAAATGTATTTTAAAAAATTCAGGACAGTTTCTTTAATTTTCACCCAGTTGCTAACCAGTTTTCTTTGTTCTTAAAAAGCTCAAACATCTTTACAAACTCAGCCATGGCTTACATTTATTTTGGCCTTCTTCACCCTTTTCACTTCTCAGGTTTATTAAGGAAAGTGATCGTTGGCCTCTGAGTGCAGACAAACACAGCTGACCTTCACACTGAAAACATCTTGAGCTGTGTAAACATTTTGCCAAGGAGACGATTAAATGACAGCCTGAACTTTACTCGTCCTTACATTCTCTTATTGTCAGTAAATGTTTTCTCTTCTTTCCAGGAGAACCCAAAGCTCAGGACATCCCTGCTCCACCCTCCAGCCCTACGTACCCCTCCTCAGTGACCACACAGCCCACCCCCAGGACTGACCTATTCCCTCCTCCACCCACTGATTCCTCTCCTGCAGCTCCAGCCTGCCGTCCTCCTACTCCAACACCTGAACCAGAGCAAAATGTAGTCTCACTCTCCAAAGAAGAGGAGGGCGAGACACAAGAAGACTCAGAGCTGAAGCACAGGACTCCTAAAAAAGACCTGCTGGAGATCGACCGCTTCACAATCTGCGGGAACCGCATTGACTGAGCAGCAGCAGCAGCCAGTGTAGCGATTAAGCACTCAGGAAAGACAGAGAGCAAAGGGCAGTTCAGGCTCAGCTCTCCTGGCCAGCAGCAGCGGAGAGCTCAGTATTTATTCAAGCCAGTGGTGATACAGTAAGTTATTTAGGGCACAGATGTTCTGTGCTTGACAATCCTGCTGTTGCTGAAGCCTGAAGTCAAGAGTTTGACAAAGAAAACTTCAGCGTGGTGATAAACAGTGGGAGACAGTGTGACTGTGAGCCCTGTCGTCAGGATGAACTGTCGCTCTGACTCTGAGTGTGTGTGTGTGTGTGTGTTTGGAAGTGGTGGGATGGTACAGAGTGAGCGGGTGTGAACCTGTCTATGTGTGTGTGTGTGTGTGAGTGTGAGAAAAGTGTGTATGTGAGAAAAGTGTGTATGTGAGTGTGAGGCACATAAGCACTTCCTGTCAGAGCAGCACTGGGACCAGAAGGAGAGAAACTTCTCGGTTGGTTCATTAAAACACAAATTTCCAAACATAAACTCCTGAATGAGCTCTAACAGCCTCAGGTGATTTATTTATCTCCCCCCAAAAAACTGATTCCTATGGTGATTTTTGATTTTGTTTGTTCATCATCCAACATATCAACACATTTTACTTAAAAATGAGCTTCATGATCGGGACAGAGTGCTACCTAAAGAACACATCAGATCTGGTATTGGCTCAAAATCAGAACGGCTTCCCATTTGTATGATACGTTCAGCATGTGGTTCCCAACCTGAGGGTCATGGCCCATAAATTCCTTGTAGGGTCATATGGTTCCTTCAAAGGAATCATGACTATTACAGAGCAGTTTCTTTGAGAGCTAGAAAACCAGTACTTTAGGGGAACAGCTCTTAGCAGTATGGAGCATCTTTGTATGTTTCACTATCTTTTATGGTGGCATAAGTACGACTTTTGATGAGAGTTTTAGGCAGCACTTTTTTGTTTACAGACCAACAGATAAATGTATTTGCAGGCTGCCGTCTTACCCCGGTAAATTAACGACCTTAATTTAAAGCTTCCAGTCAAATGCACTAAACCTGCTGCTTCTCTGCACCGTTTTTTTCACCGGTGCATTTAAAAATTATATAAAACTGCTAAAATATAAGCTTAGTGCTTTTGTTTTTTTAGGGTACGTTTTTCAATTGATTCTTTACAGTTAACAAGGCAACCAAATGATCAACTATTGAGTTTCTCACTTACAAACTAACAGTCATCTCATGAGAAACTTTTATTTCTAACTCAGTTTTGAAGAATGTTTGCACTGATGGACCATATTGTCTTAAATGTGAAGGGTCGTGTTTCTCATTTGACTCAAAGTAATGTTGTAAATGTTTACATCGTAGAAATAGAAGCAATATTTCCTCAACAATTTGCCTTTTTGCATGTGTGTTTACAATTTATTGATTTTGATTTTAACTTAAAAAAAAATATAAGGATAAATTTAATGACTAATCAGTTATATCATCTAGCTGCCATCGAGTGTAAGCAATATATAATATAATATTCTAAGCCTAATATCATCAGAGTTTTATTTCACAACAGTCATACCATTAAATTTAGCCGCCATGCCAAATATTAAATTCATGTCCGATGACTTGAATAATAAATAAATAAAGGTTTTGTAGCATGTAGTGGTTCTTGTACATTTAATTCTACAGGAACGTTTTTGTGCTACAAACTCATTAGTTTGAGAAAATTATATCCATAAAAATGTTTTAATAAGTTTTAAGATAATCCTTTTGTTTGGGTTAATACACTTTGTTCTGCTGCGTTTTTAATTTATTTTTGAATTAAAAATGTAATATTCCTGCTGTTAATGGAGCAGTGAAAACACAAGAGTAATATATCAGAGATTTGTTGAAAAGAGCTTTATGTTTTTCTTTGAGCAAGAGCAAGATGTATATATTGAAAACATATCAGCGTTTTATTTGATTCAGATTGTTTTAAAAAAAAGTTGATTACTGTTGTAATAAAGACATTAGTTCTATTTTGGGAGCTGCCAAATGTGATATGATCACTCACCCTGCTCCTTCAAGTGGTTTCGTAAAACGTCTTGTCTCCGCTGGCCTGAGCTGAGTCTTGCTGTGGTCCAAAGTCAGAGATCTGAAAGACTCAAACAGAACCACAACTGGATCCCGCTCGACCTCACGGAGACGAGGCAGGAGAGTCGTGATGGTCCTGTACCCCTGCCTGCTTTGCTCCATCAGTTATTTAATTCCTACCTCGATTATTGTACGATTATACCTTTTTGGATCAATAAAAGTTTGTTTCTTAAGTGTGCTGTTTTTATTGAAAAGTATGCAGCGAAAGGATTTTGTTCTGTTCTTTTTCTTGCAGTCTTTTCTCTTTTTAGAAACAGGAAGTGTTCATTTTGAGCCACAGACAAGTTGCTTCCTCATTTGGAGTCATGATTGGACAAACTACCCACAAATCTACAACTGAAGGGCCACAGAGCTGCTGAATCAGTAAGTATAATTTACTTCCTCAGAGTTACTCACTAATCGGACTCCTCTGGAAGTTGTTCTTGACAGTAAACCAAGGTTTACATGACCTTTGACCTCACCTGACGGGAGGCTGAGGTAGAGTGTATTTGTGGAGGAGGTGAGATCAGGTGGAGTAAATCTGCAGCAGACATTCTTAGAGAGCTAATCTGCCAGACCTGAGGATTGGGATGAGCTGCAGCTCAGTTACAGAAATCAGGAAGTTGTCTCATGACATCACAGCAGCAGTAGTAGACTGTAGTAATAGCTGGAAAGAGTCCAGAACTTTAGACAGACTGTGAGGAGGGATGATGATGGTTTATATCACAGAGCAGCAGTAAATGCAAGACAGACAAGGAATCAGGGAGGAAATGAATCCCTGTTAATAAAGGGAGGACTTTTATTTTAACATAGTGTTCCCTTAGAATGTTTTCTTTAGTTTCACTGAAAAGATGTCTGTGCTACTCATCTCCCCCCTGCAGGTCTAAAGAGTGAGCGATCAGAGCAGAAAGGTGCACTCACTCACTGATCAAAGACCTCCAAACAGGAGCCCCCTTGTCTCCAGGAGCTGGGGGCCCCAGAGAGAGGACAAGCATGTTATTGTGCAGGAGGCAGAAGCAACCTGCTGCTCCACCAATCACATCAGCTCCTCCAGGCTGCATACAGGTATCCACTGTCTGTCCTCTGGGTGCAAGAGGGGTCAAAGGTCGGGGGAACAGATGGAAACCAAGAGGAGAGAGATATAAGATAAAAAAAAAAACCAAACATCTGCTGTGTAAACTTTGTGCCAAAATAATTATAATTATGAACTACAGTCATAATTTAAAGTGTAGAGTACAGCTTTGTTTCTTTGTATTCTCAAAGCTGACTTCTGTAGCTTCTCCAAAACCTCTAACATGTTGTTTGTGATACTGTCACCAAGAGTTAAGCACCCCATTCTCACCTTATAGATGTTTAAAGCAGTGAATGTTTGACTTCAGTTTTAAAGTAACTAACCTGATTAATTCACTGATGAGGAAATTACTGTTAGTCAGCTTATCTTTTCAGCTCTAATGTAGCCTGATGACTGTTAAAAAAAATCTGAGAATCGTTTAGTAATCAAAGAGAATTTTGTTAAATTTACAATGACTTTAAAGTTAGATAACAAAAACATTGTATTCAAAAGTTACAATTTAAGATACTTATTCAGTGTGTTCCTACCTGTTTGATATAGAAAGTATGGCTGATGCATTGTTTGTTCAACACCAAGTTTTAACCAGAATAAAGCTGCAGTTAAATCTGACAGAAGCTCAAGAATTGTATAAGAAAGTGATGCAGAATCGTTCCAGTAGAGCAGGAATTTAAGTGCATGCTTTAAGGTAAAATAAGATAAGATAATCTTTATTATCATGGACGCATATGCAGTGCTGCTCACAATGACAACCAAATACCAATAAATACAACAAAACACTAATATGGTTGTAAAAAAAAGTAATTTCATTAAAGTTAAAACAAGAGTGAAACAACCCTCACACTAGGTCAGTCAATCTATCCATGTCAAATCACACCAAACATTAACTCAAGACATTTCCCAAAAAGATTAACAGGTCTAGACCAGATAATGTTGTGTTATTAACAGAGAGCCAACATCAAGACAATAATAAGCCTGATCTCATCCTCACCCAACATGAGTAGAAACCTTTGCAGTATTTAGCAAGTTACAGTGATTAGGAAAAATTTAATTTAGCAGGCAGAAAACTCAGTTAGGTGAAGTTTGATAGATACATTTGTGCTTTCTTTGTGTTAGGAACTCTTGGTAAATCTTGTCAAAGTTGCAGGTAAAGTGATCAGAGTGCAGCAGGACAAACTGTATGATGTGTTTTCTGTCTTCTATACTAAACCTGCTATGACCAAGCTCCATATGTGATGTTTGAGCTCTTTGAGCTTTCAGAATGTCCACAAGAGAAAAGAAATGTGCCGTAGTTTTTTTTCTTTTGTATATCTGTATTTAATAGCACTATAATTAGTTTTCGTTTAATTTAAAGATCATACACCTGTGTGTTCTATTTGTTTATTATGCCTGGATTTACACCCTGGATTTTCCTTTACCTTGTCACTGTGGCACTTTTTTGTAGGAATATCTTGTCTTCACTTAAACTGTGCATATTTAGTAGCTCTATGCATTTCCTGTGTTTTGATGCCAGCTGCAGATTAAATTTCCTTTGGGACAACAACAATAAACTTTACTTTAAGTTTGTTTTGATTTCAGTGATCCCTGTGGACAAAGCAGTACTGCCAGTGTTTTGGCTAAAATTGTTGTGTACTGGCTTGATTTGTGTTTCCTGTGAATCATAGGAACATGGAAACAGGCAGTCTGCAGCTTATCCTTACTGGAGATTTCTCCATCTTATTTATTTATTTATTTATTTATTTATTTATTTATTTATTTAAATGGACAGTGCATTTTAATGCTTCTCTTCCTGGTGATTCAATTTTGTTTTGCAGGTCATGTGGAGGCAGCAGTATTTATTTCAAGTCCCTTTAATGACCAAATATAAGCAACTTACAGGAGCTTTAATTTCAAATAGAGCTAAGAAAATATAATAAACAGTTATTTCAATTCAGTTACCTTTAACCAGGCTTAATCAAAGTAAAATTTGCCTTAAATCTGAGATCTGCTCAGACAAAGTTCCTGCACTGAAGGACTCAATTTGAGTTATTCTGCTCTGACTTGTAGGGAGGAGTGTTTATTCTGCAGGATTTTCACTGTTGAGGCAAAATGAGAACATGATTCAAGCATTTTCCACCAAAACCTGAAAACTGTGGCCAAACCGAGCCTCCAGTACCCTCTGTTCTGAGTTATATTCCCTCATTTCTCCCTGAAGGATCAATGTCAGCCTGGATGTGGTTCCACTGACTACAAAAGACTGTTTAGACCCAAGAGACACAACAGAGACACTGAAATACAAGATGTTCTTCTCTAAACCCCTCCCTCCTCTCCCCGGCAGGAGGAGCGCTTCCCTCTGGGCCAGTCCTTCCTCAGTAGATGACGGAGACGCGCACACCCGCCCGCTCCCGTGACGCAGCGACTCCCCGTGCGCACAGATGCTGGAGTGGAAGCGACAGGCGCGCTCATCTCTGTGGGACTGAACGCGTCGAGGAACGGAGAGGGAGGAGAGGATCACCCGGTTCATGTCCGTCAGGAGCCTCACGCTGCGGGGAACGATGGTCAAAACGAGGCTGTCGGCGGGCAGCAGGACTTAAAAAGCTGCAGTCCGTCCGTTTGGACACTTTAAATCTGCTCTTCCTCTCTGATAAGGAAGATAAGAATCCAGGCGGTCATCTGCCAGCTATCTCTGGGTCGGGGATTTAACCCCACTCCGAAGGCCAGTCGGTGTTTGTAATCATTAAGACACGATGTGGAAGACCGGGATCCTCCTGCTGCTGTGGGTGCTTCAGGCATCCTGTGAACTCCAGCAAGAGACGGAGCCGCGGAGACTTCCACCGCCGGGAAAGTTGGATTTCGGTTACGTGCCTGCGGGAGTTTACGAGACACTGGCCCATTACGAACCAGGACCGATAGGGATCCTGTTCCACCTGGTGCATGGCTTTCTCTACGTGGTACAGCCCAACGCGTTCCCAGAAGGTAAGAATCCTCTTCCTTACAGTCTGTGTCACACTGAATGAGGTCTCTGGGGGAAATGGGGGCAAAACACAGTGAGACTTCCAGGGGATGCCGTCGTGAATGTGAATTTATAAGTGGTCTGAGATGAATAACTTGTTTTCATGTGAGGCTTTATGGTGTTAGAAACAGCTTAAACCACAGATGAACTGTCTCAACGTTCAGATCTGGGATGTTGCTGGGTCCTTCCTCAGTTGGCATGCGCTAAACTGCATGCAAAGACAGATTAGTTCTCATGAATGAGCGTAAATCAGCTGCAGTGGTCTGAACTGATGTTCTCCAGCTCCTCTTTTGTCTCGTTGCGTGAAAATGTGTCCACTCACGGGTTTGTAGTCCATTCGTGAGTCAGTACCGCGCGCGTTTGGATTTGCGCGCAGAGCTGACAGCGCACATGAAGGTGATGTTTCTGCCTGCGGCGCACTCTGAGTCCAGATAATGACAACTAACGAACCTCTTGCTGACAGCACAGGGAGCCCAGTGGATGCTTTACACGCCGAGTTTTGTGCTTGGCTTAATGAATGTTTATTTGGGAGCTCAGGAACTCTGAGCGCGCGTGGATCTACATTTAATACAATTAGAGCTGACTGCCTACAGACACAAATAAGGAGTGTGTTTAAGTGGGTCGTGGATGGTCAAAAAGATGCAAACCCCTCCATGCATGCGTCACAGTCTGGGACCATTCTCTGTTGGAACATTTTACAGATTAGCAGCTCTCTGAGTCACCTTGTTAATTGGGTAATCCCATAAGCTTGTGCACCATATGTTGTTGGCCTTTTAGATTCCAGTTTGTCACCAGCACCGGAGGGCTCCTGTCCTAATCCCATGGGGCAGCAGACCACTGCTCAGTGAAGTTGTTGGTTCACCCATGGGTGCACCCACCCAATGATGCAGAGTGGAAATCACGTGGTAACTGTCAGTTCCTACAGAACTGCTCAGCTGCAGACAAACGCTTGCACACACAGCTTTGACATTCCTTTGATTAGAGAGCCGCCAGGAATTCATTATTATTTTTTGGTTCACCAGAATTGAGGCGGCGTAAGCAAAGGCCATGTGTGTGTGAACAACAGCAGTCTGTGTGTGTGTGTGTGTGTGTGTGAAGATATTTAACAGGAGGAATCCAGCGATTTGTCAGGTCTGTTTGGATGAAAAGAGGCTGGTTTGAAGCAAACCTTTGGGACTTGCAGAGCTTGTCATTTCTGTAACATGTTACAGAAATGTTCTCTGCACTGCTGCTGAGCTGCTTGTTGGAAAACAGAGCTTGTAGTTGCATTAAAATGTGTAAGACAAGTGAAGAAAAGAAACAAGGAGCAGTTTCCACTCCAGTGGTTTGTGACTGGAGGTGGTGCAGATGTCAGAGTGGAGCTTTGTTAAGGATGGAAGATGCAGCTCTATCTTTACTTCAGCTTCAGACTCCTTCAATATGGAAGGATGAAAGAGTGGATCCTACAGTTTTATTCTCACAGATTTAAATTTTCAAAGACAGATGAATAGAAAATGTTAGCAGGAAATATAACTACTGGTCTGAGCACATGTATTATAACAGCTTTCATGAACTAGTCCAGACTCTAGATCGTGAAGTAACAGTGATGTCAGTATCGATTCATTTAACAACCGTTTTCATTCGTCTCGCAAAATCAGTGTCGCAGGAGATTTATCTGTGTCTCAGTCTTGAAAACTGCATTTTAAGGGAGTTTTTATTTGTGAAGATGGAACCTAAGACTAAAGCAACAACAAGAGTTATTAGCTAGAGCTGAGTCAGGATTTTAGAATATACAAATAATCACATAATACCAAAAAATATTTAAAATAGCTCACGTGACTGTTATCTCATCTTAAAAAATGTATTTTTCCTTCCATTTTCCTTCCTCCATCAGCCCCCTTAAGAAGTGACCTTTTTATTGAACAAAAGCACAAACCACTGTTGTGCTTTGATCATGTGCTTCAACTTTGAAATGCTCACAGCTTGTAATCAATCAATCAATCAATCAATCAATCAACCAATCCAGTTCAAAGTGAGGGTTGTCACTTCACACACAGGATAAAATACTCAGCTCAGGCTTTGGGCTGCCACTGGAGCTGAAAGTACCATTCTAAAAACAAAGAGAGAGAGAGGGGAGGGGAGGGGAGGGGGGGGGGGGGGGTGCAGAAAAAGTCTGTAAGAGGGAGGAAGCCAATGAGTTCAAACTGGACTCTGGAGAAAGAAAACTAGTGAGAGAGAGAGAGATGTGTACCTCTAAAGAGCTGGGAACAACTACCAAACTACACGAGTTTATGACTTAGCCAAGTCAGGAATTGTCAACATGTCAAAGAAAATGGTCACTAGAGCCCTAATGTCCCAGAAATACACTGCTGTAGAGGATGCAGGCCAAGAAAAAGTCCACTTCTACATAAGAGAGAGAGAAAGAGAGAGAGAGAGACCTTCAAGCCAGACTGAACACAATGGTGGGAGTATCATTCTGTGGGGATGCTTCAGTCTGGAACTGGGAATCTCCTCAAGGCTGAAGTAATCGTGAAGAAAGAATGATCTGTGAAGATTTCGAAAGTCAACCTCAAGCATCAGGGGGGGTCTGGATCTGGGTCTGGGTCATCGCTTTATCTTCCAACATGACAGTAAGCCAAAACATACATGGCTCCAATCGAAGAACTAGCTCCAGAAAACCAAAAGTGAACCTTATTGACTGGCCTGCCTGCACAAAGCCCTGACTTAAATCCCATTGAAAATCTATAAGTGGGGAATGAGCTGAAGATCAGGGTCCATGCCTGAACTCCATCAAATCTGGAGGAACTTCTTGCCAAAGATGAATGGGCTGGGATTCCTCAGGAGATGTGTCAGAGACTTGCTACAAAAAAACTTTGAAAAAATATCCTGTAACATGTATTTTTGTCTCCAAACTTCCAGAAACTAAAGTTAAATTCTGGTTCCTTCCTTTTAAATATAATCCATGGAGCATCACTGATTATGTTTTCTGTAGTATCAAACTGCATAGCTCCAAAAGAACTGGTCCACAGACGGAGAAATAAAGTTATGCAGACTGAATTCAATCATCAGTCATCATCAGAAGGAGACACGTCTCTGATAAAAGGTGACTGTGATGTTTCTGTCTCCATCATCACATCTCCTTCAATCAGTGCGTGACATTTTGCATGGAACTGTCTTCCTAATCTCCTGAATGTTTGATGCATTGGACTGACACGCTCATTCTCTGTATCTAACACGCTCTGAGCTCGTAGGAGGTGTTATTAGCAAAGAAGCAACAAATGTCTATCACCAACACCTACACGCAGCACGCAGTGACATATTCTCTCTAACATTTTTATAACAGTTTGTGCTGCAGTGTGAAAGCCTCACCTCCCTTTCTTCACACTCGGCAACACACAACATGCCAACATATAGGCAGCTTCACTGGAGCATAAGCTTCCTCAAGACGTGGAAAATGAAGCTGTGCTTAATTACTGCTTCAAACGTGACAAGAATTTACAGAGAGCGTTAATGTTCCAGGGACAGGTGTCACTTTTCATGTGTTGCAGCCTGAAATCACAACTTCAACAAGAGATGAAAAGTTTTAATGATGTGGAGAGAGAGAGGAAACCACCCGTCTCTCTACTCTCAGGCTGCTCACTGATAAATTTTAACTTTTCACTTTGTTGTTTAGTTTCTTTTAAACATCTCAGTCCATTGGGACTTGGCTTTGCAACCGGAGGGTCACTGCTTCAAGTCCTGGTATGGACCAAGTCTGGAAAAGTTCTGACCACTGCAGAGGTGCCTATGAGCAAGGCACCAAACTCCCAACATCTCAGGAGTTCTGCATTATTGGGAGCTCCTTCACTCTGTCCATTCATGCACGTTCAAAAAGTCCTGTTTGTGCATGTGTTTGCGGCATAAGCTTAGAACAAAGAGTTAAAAACTTAAGGATCCTTCACAGGAAAAAATAAAGTAAATGTTAATTTTAATCTTGATGTCTGGTCAGATAATACTGTAGATGTAAATATGTTTCATATTTTAGAGGGGAGAGTTTGTTTTACAAATGAAACATCAGCAGTTTGTTAAAAATTGAGCAATTCATGGAGAGAGTTTTGAAAACAAAGATCTGCTTTTGATGTTTTTTGGCTTTTTTTGTCCCTCTATTTTGGCCATTTCTTAATCTCAACTGTGACAATAAAAATAGAATTGAAAGCATGTCAAGTGTTAATTCAGAGAATCACTTTGATACATGGGGATAAACGTGCAGTAATGAGGAAATTCAAGAAGCATTTAGCTTATGAGTCTCTCAACAAGCTCAGTAGTTTTAATGTGTGAGCTTATTTGCTCTAACTGCCTGAAAAAGAGGAGTTCAGTCGTCCTGGGTTGCTGTCAAGAGTGAGCGAAATATAAGTTGTGGAATTTGGAGATTTTTCCCTGACGCTCTTTACATACGAGGAGTGAGACAAGAGTTCAGAGCACCCTTAAAGGAACACAGCTGTAGGTCGATACACACACACGCGCACACACACACACACACACACACACACACACACACACACACACACACACACACACACACACACACAAGTTATGAAGGTTTTAAATGTTTAAAGTTGCAGGTCTCATATCATCCTTTTAATTAATCTGGGTGTAAGTCAGCCATCGCTGGAGAACAGAGGTGCATTAAGCTCCTTCTGCAGTCTTATCATTATCATTTCACGCCTGTGGGTGAGCTCCACTGGGGAGATGATGATGCCAGCAGCCGTCCCGCAGTAGCTCCCAGTTGGAAAGTGTTTTCTCATTAACGTCTGGATTCCTCTCCTTAAGACACCACGCCTAGGTGGATTTCAGATAAGAGGGGCCCACTGAAAAGCTGGCATTTATTCAGGAGAGGTTACAGTTGCCAGGGAAACCCATCTTGCAGCCATCATGGCCTGTGTCTCTCAGTTCAGCACGCTGACACGGGTGTGATGAGAGGTCAGATACTGTCGTAGAATATGCACAGAGGACTCACAACTCAGGTTGTGTCTGCTTTGCACTCATCATAAAGGAGTCCAGGGTGTGTGTGTGTTTTTTGTACAGCACAGAGGCGTAAAGGGACTCTGGTGTTCAGTGAAGGACACGCAGACATGAAAGATACTGAAGAGGAACACTTCAAAAGATTTCCACCAAGGACGAGAGGGGAGAGCATCGTGACGGGCATCAGAGATTTACTGGATTCGATCAGGTGTTTCATGTTTTTGAGGAAGAAAGAGCAAAAATCGAAGAGATGCTCTGAACTTCTATGATGAACAAGGGACAAACTTTTCAGTACAGGTGTACAGCAGGACACATTTTCTGAAAATTAACACCTTTCTTGCCTGAAATAACAAACTTGACACAGACTATCATTAAAAATGTGTCAGGTTAAACTGAAATATATACTATAATATTTACTATTAAAGATTCTTTCCAGGCTTGAGCTGTGCAAGACCTATCTAGAGGTTTTCAAAGAGATGTTAAAATAAAGGTTAAAACTGACACCTCAGAGGACCAGACTTTCATTCTTCTTTAAAAATAGGATAAAATAGTTTGTGCCGTGAGAACAGTGAAGAAAAATCTTTAGTAGAGTTGGTTAAATTTGCGCGCGGTGATGTGTGAACAAAGTGTCTCTGACATTTACAGGTTGGCTCTCAGGCAAAGGCTGAAAAATGTTACTTAAAGGTCTTCATTTTCTGTTTTTGATCTCAGCTTTCTCTTCGTGTGGGGACTATCAGTGAAGAGTCTCCTGCAAGGAATTAACATGTATTAATCACGGAGACACTAATCTAACTGTTTAAGTCCCATTGCCAGTAATGATTTAACATTGTCCAATTCTCAATATGAGGATGAGACTGAGAATTGTGTTTTGGTAACTTCAGACCTTTCTAACTTTGTAAGCCAAAATTAAATAAGAATGAAATGTGATGAATGTGTGATGAGAAAGTTTCCAACGCTGACGAGATTACAGTTGAACTTTAAATCTGAGCAGTGGATAAATCAGGAATTAACACATATTGCAAGTTTTCATTAAGATTGTTGGCAGAGCAGGCGTTAAAAACCACCAAGCTGTTGAGCCGGTGGAGTTATGTGCAGACCTATCCGTGTTAATGGAGTAGCACACGCACATGGATGTTGTAGACATAGAAGAGCATAGTTTAGTTTAGTGAGTTTAGTGGATCTGCTGCACGGATTGGACCTTTGTCACTGATATCTGATCTAACTTTTTTGAGTCTGTACTGGAATGATTCCCAACACCAGGATCAGTTTATGCATCCTTTGTATTGACCAGTCTAATCACAATGCAAGAGCTGGGTAGTTAAACAAATGAGCTGTTTCGGTGGAATCTCAACAAGCGGAACCGCCGACTGTCAAAGACGGTCAGGGTTGTACACTCAAAAACACAAAAATTGACTTAAATTGGATTTTATGTCAACTGGTTCCATATAAATGTCTTAGGTTAGTTGAAAAAAAAAACAATTTAATAGCTAAGTTGAATTTGAAATTATTGCTTTCAACTAACCTGTTACATTGACATGGAACAGGTTGATGTAATAAATTTAATTAAAGTCAATGTTTAATTTTTTTTTTATTGTAGTTGTACTGCGCTAATAACATGCTCCAAAAGAATGTAGAAAGTTGGAGGTAAATGACTTTAAGCCAAAAAAAAAAGTCTTTTTTTTTTAAATAAACTTATTTGCAAAAAACAATCCATGCAAATATTTGAGTCACTTCAATAACACTCATGTAAATACTATTTTACTCATGGCATTTCTCAGCCACAAGTCAAAAAAAACAAACAAACAAAAAAAAAAAAACAGTTTGTGGTCTGGCAGGGTGAGGAAGTGCTAAATATGATGAAATATGCTGAGGTGAAAAGTTTTGCACTGGTCTTTCTGTCAGCCTCAGATGAGCAAACGTGAACTCTGACCGGCAAGTCTGCGGGAGCCTGGAGCAGGAGACGCAAGGCTGAGTTAATCCGTAGTTTTGACTCCAACAGAAGTGAAGAGGAGAGAGTAAATAAAAGGATGGAAGAAAAACAAGGCCACACTTTAAATCCTCTTTTATTTAATAGCTTCATATTATGAGTCTGCAATGATAGCTTTGTCTTTTAATTACTTCAGACTGTCTTTAAATCCAGGGTGTATAAAACAAAACAGTCTCACTAAGATTTTTAAACACCTAATTTACAATGTATTCCAAAAGCCTTTAAGTCTATGAATATAACTGAAGCATAGTTAACATAACGTTAACTAAATAATACGTTTAAAAAAAAAATCACTGTCAGTAGGTCTGACTCACTAAGTCAACTTTACAGCTGAGGCAGAAATGTCAAGAGCTGGTGTGATCTGATGTCCTAAGCTGTTAAGCTGTGAGTTCTGTACAGAAGATTTTACTGATTAATTAACTTAGTATCATGTCCTCTGATTTGTCAGAAAACAAACTGCAGCATTTCATCTTGGGTTGATATAAATTTTGGACACCAAAGAGGAGCTATTTTCATGCAGACAAGGAAGATTTTGGGGTAGTTTTTGTCTTTTAACTTGAAGGCTCCGCTCAGTTTAACCAGACGAGTAAAAGCCGGAGCTCAGATGAAGAAATGCAAGCGTGCCAACAGGTCATTCAGAGTGAGTGTGGATAACTGCTTGTTGCTGGAGGCTTTGTGTTTCTGCAGTTTGAATTTAAAGTGATTAAAGAGGGTGTCCTTCATGTGAAAGGTTGAGGCGCGAGCCTCCCGACGGAGAGCATATGCTGTGCTGAAGTGTCCTTGAGCAACAAAACGGAGCGCCAGTCTGTCGCTGACCCTGCACTTATACATCTCCACGGAGGAGGGTGACTGCACAACAAATCTTTTAGTCCGGGGTGTTGATGCAGTTGCAGAAGAAATAGTGGATTTTTTCTGAGCACTTTCAAACATTTTCCCTAATTAGAGATTTTGTGAGCAGCGGGCACATCTGTGGAGATTATCGTTAGATGCTGTGATCATCTCCCTAAAGGGTTTAAATTTGCAATCATAATGTTTGGCAGATCTGAGTCATTCCTCCTGTCCTGGTATGAAAACAAGAAGCTGCATCAATGATGTACAGAAGCATGAGTGCTTGCTGATGAGCTGGTTTCTGCTTTAGTTATTTTTGTCACTGTTGGACACCATTACGCTTTTTCACAATGTGTGGACATTTTGCAGAGTGTGAGGTTTTTGTTTGTGCAGTAGGAGACAAGTTTGCCGAGGATGTGTGAGGGTTAAAGGTCATGCAAACTGAACTGCACACAAATCCATAGAGATCAAACAGTGGACAGCTCATCTTGGATGGATCTGACAGTTTCAGTGAACTCAAACCAGCGTAACCTTTGCAGAGAGGAATAACAAAAGGACAAAACAAGACATGCAGCTGAAGTGTTTGCTCAGAGGTTGTCAGAATTTGTGATACTTGGATATTTCTGAGCACCTTGTGATTTACATCAATACAATCTGTATCATAAGAAGCTTATTAGGGGCAGATCTGAAGTTATACTTTAGCTCTGTTTAGCACTGGCCACTGTGGAGGAGGTATTGCTAATATACCTCTTGCATAAAAGAGAAAAAGAAAGCAGCAAGTTCCTCAACAACTTGCAAAGTTTTTCTTCAAAAAGTTCCACCATTGTTATTTTGTATCAGGTAGTAGCAGCAACACTGCCCCCATGGTTTCCGGTGGTACTGCTCTGCTTGGTCCGTATCTGTAAGCTTATGGAAATGTGCAGGAATACGGACAAAATGAGCGCAGAGCACAGACAGAAGGCTCCATCTGGATCTGGAGCTGTACTTAACATTGAGGATAAATGGCCCTTGACATGCCGCCTACCAAGAAGAGCAGGGTTGGCTGTGAAAACACAAACAGGATCAGGCTTTACCGATCCTGTACCAAACTTTACTGATCCATTCTGGACCACTTGATGGAAACAGGGCTCATGAGACCAAACCTGCTGCAAGCAAAAGAAAGAGAGAGAGAGAGAGAGAGGGAGAGAGAGAGAGAGAGAGAGAGAGAGAGAGAGAGAGAGAGAGAGAGAGAGAGAGAGAGAGCAGGGGTGGGAAAGTTACATAGAGACTTACATCAAGACTGAGCATTATTTATCTTAGCCAAATGTTGGTACCCAGCACTACAGGTTGCACCATTTATGTGCAAGTTTGAACATTCCATTTGAACACAATTAATACACCAGCCTCTGAGTAGGTGTTCATACTTCATTGCTCATCAGCAATACTGTGACATATGCAAATATGTAGGGTTTGTACAGTGCCAGTTTTCCAATTTTCTTAGTAATATTTCAACACTCATTTTCTGTCGTCGTGTTTCTGTATTCTGTTCTGGCAGGTGAAGATATGCCAACGGTTGGCCACCACAAACGAAAAATATTCATTTGCCTCTTTGATTTCTTCTTAATCATTAAAAACAGAAGCTCTCCTCAAATTGTGACACAGAAAAACGAGATCACATTGCTGCTTTGCCATTCTTCTGTGGGATTGGATAGCAGCCCTGAGGCCCTGAGCACAAACATGTCTGTGTGTCCTCAATATTTTAAACTTTTCCCTGCCTCCATCTGTTCCTAAACAAGGTCAAATATTATGTGACAGGATCCTGATACAACACGACTCAACAGCTAGTACGATATCAGATGTTAAACCATCTAAACTGGCAGATACTGTGATAGAATAGAATAGAATAGAATAGAATGTACATTATTAATCACCGAAGTGAAATTCAGGTGTCTCACAGATAAAATTTTAAAAAATCACAAAGAAGAATAATTCCAGCTCAACTCCCATTAGGTAGCGTATGGTTGATGATGATGATGATGATGTATGATGATGATGAGTGTATGGTTGATGATGGTTAATATATTAAATGCACTCATTTTATTCCCTTTTTTAAAGAATAAATAATGCACTCATCATTTTTTGTGAACTGTTAAGGAAAAGTTTGCATGACCCCACAGCTTGACCCGCTCATGCATCAGTAGCATCTGTGCAAGAATCTGATGTGTATGGTTCCTCTGCAGTGTTTTCATCCTGTCACTCACAGTCACGTCATGACACAGGCAGACAGACAGACAGACAGAGAGAGAGAGAGAGCTCTTAGCACCAGGATGCTTCAGGACACAGGCGCTACCTCACTCGCCTCCAACAGCAGCACAGAACCAAGGAGGCTGACAGGTGAAAACATACAGAACTGAAACACTCTGCCAATTTTTAAAGAAATCTGCAGGTAAAAGCTCACGTGTGTGTCATGGATTTGTTGTTTTGCACATGTAGTGATCTTGCGTGTTCTAGAGATCTATTTATCATTCAGACAGTTGCCAACATTTACATTGTTGGTTTTAATTTGTTTGCCGCTGGACATGGACAAGATAAAGGATCTGAAAACACTGTGCTTGCATTGGCATGAGGATAATTATTGGAAATTTGATTGAAGTCGACAGCACATGAAGTTTGCATTAAATGCATCAACAACATCTTTGTATCCCTGTAGGATAAAAGCAGTGGAGGGAGTTCTGATTCTGTAAAGACAGGTGGAAGTGCAAGTTTTCAAGGTTTTTAAACCAATTTGAGCATCTTGTGCTCCAGACTTCAATTTCCCACTGATCACAAAACTATGAAGTCCTGTACAGTTCCATTTGCAACACTAGAATTACCTTTAAGCCTCAGAGATGATGATTAGGGCCTGTGCAAAAATTCGGGTCAGTTGGGTTTGAATACATTTTTTTATTACATCTTGGGTTGTTGTTACATGTCAGGCTCTAACAAGCCTGTTGAATTAAAATAAATAAATCAATAAATAAATAAAAAGTCCTTGTAGCACGTCACTTGCATTTTTTGTCTAATCATATTCAAATTTTTCTTTTCTGACCGAGGTTGTTCTTTCTGCTGTTAGTCTAAAAGATTTCTCCTGAATATTAATGGTAGATAAAACATCAGGTTATGCAAAAGAAGGGGAAGAAAGCATCTTCTGAAAGTATCACTTTAAAACTGTGCATTTTTTTTAAACTTTTAAAAACTTTGTACGAACCCCGCTGTGTGTGTTTGAAGTCAACACAGCTGCAGGAAGAATCTTTAAAGCAGGGGAATAATTTAATAATAATTTATTTTTTTTCTTTTAACTGTGATGCAAACAAACATGTAATACAGAGACTTCAGGACATTGAAAAAGTGATCATCTTTCAGCTTTTTTTCAATCTCTCTCTTAGAGATCTCTAATAGAGATTCGAAAAGATCTTCTCATGCAACCACATTTCGTCCAAACACTGGCAGGTTAATCTTTGCACAGAGTCTCATTGTGCTGTAGCATAATCTTACCGTTAACTTTTACTATTATTGTGTTTTTATTCATGTGTTTTGAATTTTGTAATACGAGCCAGATAAAAAACCATGCCATCCTCCTGCGACACTTACTCAGTGTAAAAAACCGTGTTGCATTTGGTTGTTAAATCATAAAGGACAGAAACATGCTTGATTTCCACCTGGGATGAGTTTCGCAGCAGGTGAGAGACACAAGCTGATAATGCTCTCGTCACACACCGGCTTCGTTTTCATTTAAGCTGCTGCTGCCCCAGCTTTGTGAGGGAAGATCATGCTGCATAATCAGAACACAAAACCAAACATTGTACAGTGCTCTAATTCCTCGCCTGCAGCTGCAGTCCTGTGAAAAGATATCAAAATAGCCTTTAGCTACATGTTGCCACTCTTGAAATGGATCCACAAATCTGGGATTAGTCTTTGTGAAGGCTCAGGCAGCCAGGAGAGAGGTGGTCTGTTGGAAGAGAATGGCATCAATCCAAAATGTTCAGTTTTTAACATGTTGAAATATTCAAACTGAGAATTTAACAGCACATGACAAAACAGTGAGAAACTGAAGAACATGCCAGAGCACATTATGACAAGTTTTTTTTATGAAAACTGAAAGTGACTCATCACTGGTAAAGATTTGAAAGTTTAGGCGGTAGACGGACAGTCTCACAGTTTCCTGCTAGAACTGATGCCAGCACTCAGCTTTTAAACAGCACAAGTTAATAAATGTACTTTTAGTTAAAGTTCATGGGGAAGAAACACAAGTTTATGTGACATTTCCCTCAGCAGCAAACCGAGATCTCCTCCTCAAACTCTGTTCAATTTATTGTTCTGTTATTGAAATTTTACAGTCCATTAAGCCTTTATGTTTCCAAGTAAATGTGCTACCACCTCCGAGGCATTTAGTTTTATGTGATCATCAAACGCTTGTTTTGGAGTGACTTGGCACTGGTGGCATGCTTAGTAATGAGGCAATCAAAGAGTCAGAGGTCAGATCTCTGTCACAACAGAGCGTGTGTCAAGATCTGTGTGTCAGATCCACAAGCCCTTCAGGAAGACTCTCAGCCTCAGTGCCTCAGAGGCTGGATTCAGACACACAACAGTGCATGTTAACACATCTTAAGCATTTATCTCCACTGCGCTACTGCCTCAACACGGTGAGCGTGGAAGCTGAACTTCTTTTTTAATGCATTCAGAATAAAAATTCTGCTTCTTGTTGCAACTAGACAGACTACCAGTCGGTCTTTATTGCCTCATTAGTTTCCTAAAATGCTCTCCAATAATTTTACCCTATTTGTCTTTAAAGCAGAATGTAGGTTCATTTAAATACTTTGCTCAAGATGAAAATAAACACTCTGGCTAGTCAGGACTGGAGTCTGTAAACTATTTTAGCTCAGTCTCCGGCAATGTATTTGTTTACTGTTTAACACCCAACTATCTTTCTAATATGTGCATTTTAACACACACAAAAAAAAATAAATAAAGGGGTGTTGAATACTTTCTGGGGAAAAAAACAAAAAGGTTTTTCCAGGATAAAGACTCTGAGGCGTGTCTGTATATGCAACATTAGTGAATCCAGGTTATGTCTTACCAGTGGTCTTCTACCAACTCCAGCCTCACCAAGCAGAGCTAATGTGACCTGGATCTTCATTTTATTGGTAGACTCTCAAGTTTGAACAGACCACTGTGGTATAACTGCTCTATGTGGGTTGGAATGAACGTTATCACAAACAACTTAACCCATGTTTCAGCCTGTGCGCTTTCACTCTCTTGTTTAGCTTTCCTCTACTCTGACATCCTTTTTCTGTCTGACAGGCCAGCTCCAGTGTCCCCCATTCTTAAAACATAAAACCAAGAAATCCTTTTCAGCAGAAAAATAAGAATATTTGATTATGAACAGAATAAATAAAAGTTAGACAATTTCAAGATCACTTGGAAAGTCCTCACAGAGCCTTTAAGTAAACAATTATGGCTGTTGACACCATTTCTCGTCAGTACCACGGGGTCAAACAAACTATTAATGATTTCATTGCTGTAGGCTTGTTATGTAATTCATTTGCTGTAGCTGATTTTTGCACAGCTACCCTTCACTAGCAACTGCCATATTGCTACAATGCTCTACAACCTAGATGCAGACATGCACAGACAATGAATGACATCTTGCCAGTGTTGTATGTAGACTGCGTCAGGTTAAACTAGCATATAATGGCTCAGCTTATGTGTGTGAGCCTGTGGGTAAGAGTGGCCTCTTACCCGAGGCTGATCTCTTTGTAAACATGAATTCCCATTCAAACAACTTGAAATGAGTTTCTTCTTTTTGGTGTCAAACGTGAATCTTCAAATAAAATCCCACCAACATGGCGGATGCTGATTACTTTCTTCCTTCTCTGTTTTCCTTTTTTGTACTTTGAGTTTCTGCTGTAAAATCGTTTTATTCCTTCAAAGAGAAGCCAAGGAAAGCCTTGTTACAGACTCAAAGACCCCTGTTCTCGCAGCTTAATTTGCTTTCAAATCATCTTTGGTGTATTTATCTTGTCAGTGCAGAAGTTGTGAGGTGTTTGGATGCCTGTGACGGAGTTTCAACCCACGAGTGCTTCAAAGAAATGCTTTCATGCAGAGTGGTGCTTCTGTCACTGACACAGCTTTGGTTGAGTTATGGACAATAAAATGAGCTGAATTCGACTCCATCACAATGAGCTGCCTGGCACATTTTCAGCACTTTACCATGAAAGGTCGTTCATTGTGTTGTTGAGTTTCTCGGTGTGTTCTCGTGGTCCACAAAGAGGGAAAAGTAGATCAGTAGAGTGAACGAGCAGCTCTTGGATTCTGTGAGGAAAGTGATGCATCTCATTAGGAAAGCTCTCTTCACCTGAGACTGGCATATTAGCAGACTAAGTAAGAGGAGATAAGAGCTGTGGCATTAAGATAAGTTGAATGTCTGAGACATTTCAAGGTAATATTATAATGCCAGCATCAGCTTAAGCTCCCAGCTATCTGTCAGAGCGGGTGAGAGAGCCAGACGATGTGAGAGCACAGGTAGAGAGATCTAAAGATCACTGGAGCAGGAATGAAGACTATATCAGCTTATCACCCACGAAAGAAAACATTATAAGGAAAAGAATAAATAAAGTGTGTGTTGGAGCAGGAACCGTGAATTCCTCGGGTGTTGCTAAACCTGTGTCTCATTCTGGGCCGTCATATTTGGGTCAGGCCGCGGGAAGCTGAGCAGGCGAGGCGAAGAGAGCGGCTCAGGCCTGCTGAATGGAGCTCAAGTCATGCATGCTCTGTCCTCTTGTTGTTCTGCTTCAGTGGTGGTGTGCAGTGTTGCTCTTGATGAGTCAACTTCAGGGACGTGGTGAGTTGTAATTGCAGATGTGTGGTGGTTAGGGATCAACCTGCGCTGGAGAAGACCACTCAATGAGGACTCCCAGTTCAGTGCTCCATTGAGCCTCTTTGCAGCACTCAAAACGTCACTTCACTGGTCGCTGTCGACGATGCTCAAGGGGTCCAGAGGCTATTCTGGGTTTGACATGTTCGAGAAACATAGCAGTGTGACAACTCCAAGAGGCATTTTAGCTCCTAATGAACTTATTGAGAACACACTTGTTGTCAAGTCAATTTTGTTTTGAGGGAAAGTTCCTGGACATTAAAGTCTCTTATTAAGTCAAGCTGGACTGGCTGCAGTGCCAGTCAAACTGAAAAATGTCATAACTTCCTGATCAATATCAGTTGTTTAAGAAAAGAGGGTGTGATGTGATGTAAACACTGCAAGTCTTTAGATGCAAATTTGTCAATCTGGGGTACTTAATGAAAATTGTCTTCTTCTGTGGGCATTTTTCATAACTCTAACACGTGTAACACCAGATGTTTTTTCAGATTCGAGCAGCCCACAGGCCAGCAGCTTTAATACAAGTCAAAGATAATATTAAAGAGGCAATGAATTACTTTCAATCCCTCATAAATTACTTTTTATCTATTATATTGCATATGTCCTGTCTGGATAACATAGATTCACCCAAAGACTATGTGCTCCCTTGGATTGTCTCCTCTGAAACTTTCCTGACCGTCACCACAGCTTCAGCCTTGATTAGCTGACAGTAATCTGGTCTTGGTTTACCTGGCTCCAGACTGCAGAGCCAATCCTCTTGGCTGTCCATGCAGCGATAGGCATGCTGACCAGACTGAGCTGTCGCCCGCTTGTCCCTTTGCCCCTGAACTCTTGATTACGTCTTAGCCTACAGGTTAGAATAGCTGCTCTGTATCCTGAGGGCCACAGTTCAACTGGAACTTATAAATGTCCTCTGTGTTTGGCTGATTTACTGGATATATTGGAGTTCTAGCTTCTATAAGAGACAGTTTACTTTAAAAAAACAAAAAAACAGCTGAATGCTAAGACGTCCTCTACCACAGATTTGACTCCATCTCCACAAACTCCTTCAGTAGCTCCAGGGTCTCCTCATCAAACTGCACAACAACTTGTCTGTGTAGATCCATCTCCATCAAAGAGACATCAAAACACAAATCTGTGCCTCTGCTCCCTGATCTCACTTAAAGAGCTCTGTGTCATTTTGCTTGTTGCTTGTTTTTGTAACTTTGACACTGTGATTGATACAAATGGGAATAAGGGCCCGAGCCTCAGAACACGCTCTCCTTCAAGCTATTTGTGGTATTTCACTTGCTTGTACACACGAAAAAAGTGACACAGGAAGTTGTGTAAAGATGAAAAGGAGGGCGCGAGAGATGGAACCAGATCATTTTAAGTTCCTAACCTGCAGGCTAGTGACAGAAATACTCTTTATGTGGGTGTACAAGTCAAATTGGCTGTTCAGGCCAAGATAAAGTTATTCAGGAGCTTGCCAAACTTTAACATCCTTCATTTGGTCTTGAAAGCATTTTTTAATACACATCCTGATACCAATGCATACAGGACTTGGAGCTTGCAACATTTTTTTTAATAGTTTATGGATAATATTGTCTGCTCAAGAATTTCTGACATTTAGAAAACTGAAACCAGCCAACATTCAACATTTTGTTTTAACTTTAGAATCGACCCTAATGATTCATCATTGATCAGTTTATCTGGCTGTAATATTTGGTTTCACTGCTAAAACAACTGACAGGTTGAAAAAGGAAAACGATTAATTTTTCTGACACGATTCCACAGCACTTCAAATAAGATGTCTAATTTAAGATGACAGTTGTACATTTGACGACCTCAGCTCCACGCTGAGCTCTGACACATACAGACACATTATGTTATGTAAGGGATAATGTATAGTTAGATTCCAAATGGTCCAGAAAGGGTGGTACAAGACACTTTGAGGGCAAGAGGCTGTTGTGAAACAAATAAAATTAATGTCTTATCCTTGGTAATATATTATTACTTAATATATTAATTTTGATTCTAAATTTGATTTTTTTTTTTTAGTATATGTCAACAGACTTGTATCCTTATGGGTGTTAATTACTGGGGGCAGTTGCAATAGTTTAGGTTTCATATTTGTGAAACTGTCGAGCTGTCTGCAGAAAATCTCAGTTTTAATGAATAATGGACTAATAAGTCTGTATTTAGAGAGCCAGAGAAAGGATATAGTCTGAGACATCACCACAACACAAAACATGCAAGACTCAAGGATTCAGATCCTGAACAGTCAAAGGTCCTTCAGTCAGCAAAACATTTCAACTTTGAAATCTCAATACTCCCATGAAGAGGAGTTATTAACCTGACTTGAACTGAACAGGAGAGGGCAACAAGAGCGTCTCTGTATGCAACCAGTTTGTGGTTATTTTTTAACTAAATGTAGGCAGTGGCACAACATACTTTTCAGTGGGCATTTGTTTCATTTGATTTTTTTTTTTTTTAAATGAATAAATAACAGTTTGGTTCCTTCACAGGGTAATTTTCACTAATATTTTGCGGGCTGGATGGAAAGCCCTGGCGGGCCAGACATTGATCCAATGTTAAGTGCTCTCCAAGGATTGAAAACCTTCTCCGTGTCGTCTACTGATGCCGTCATAAAGTAACGTTTGCGTCAAGAGGGAGTAGAGAGGTGAATTAATAAGCGATGTACTTGCAGTGCAATAACTCCTTTGGATGGATTTATTTGATATGTGTGAGCTGTTCTGAGGTTGTACCTCATGTCGTCTGTGTTGGTCTGAATTAATAACTGTTATCAAGTGGTTTCTACCAATCACATTCAAGCCTGAAACACTACCAGGTGATTAGTGAGACAGCGGGGTATTAGGTGATGTTATTTTAGGACGTATAACAAAGGAGTGTGTGGATAAACCTCACCTGAGAGACCTGGGACTCAATTTTCTGATCATGTGTCTCCTCACGACACAGAGAGAAAGAGAAAGACAGAGAGCGCAGTGAAAAATCAATACCCAATGAGACGAGAGGATCACTCTCTCACTTTAATTTCAAACAGGAATGATTGTGATACTCAGATTGGATTCTATACTGACTGAATAAAATAACTGCAAGGAATCAAAGGGGAATGTGCTAATGTGACAACATCGGCTTGTCTATCCACTGCATGTTTATCTCTCAGAGCCTCTGCTCTCAGGATTCATGTTCCCATCCCTCAAAGTCAGTGGACAAGATTGCAGTGAGTCCCTGTCCTATAAAACATTCTTTATGAGTGTCTGCTGCCATGTCACCCAGATTTATCTCTATCTGAGAGTGTGTGTGCATGTGCACCCGTCATGTGATTTCCACTCACGGGGAAGCTTTCAACTTTATCACACCACACTTACAGATTGAGTATCAGGGTGCAACTTTCAAGCTTCAAGAACTTCATGGCCATTAAAAAAAGAAAAAATAACTCTTCTTTGTGTTCATTGTGATTCAGTATTAAGTGTGCAGCATAGACACTGTTTACATGCAAGGCCACATCAGAGTGCTCTCCATACACCCACACATATACATTTACCACATGAAGAAATCCATGATGTTTCCTGCCTTTACATCCAATTTAAAACATAAGTTTAGTCCCTTTAGATGAAATGTTTGGGATAACATTTTCGTTGCAGGTTAAGTCGCTTCGACCAGCTAATGCTTTTTTATTATTTACTCTCTCCTCCTCTCTCTCAGCCTTTCCAATACAGTTTGATTCTGCAAATGTCATTGGTGGGAGCGCCGTAACAAAGTCATCAAGATTAACAGTTTTTAATTAAAAACCTCCCCACCTTGCAGTTTTGAATGTGTGCGTCCTCTCCGCCCGTCTTTGTGAGGCTAAGCCTAATTCTCTCTCCATAGTTACAGCTCCTATGGTAACAGAGTACTTACCTTATGCGGAGGTGTTTTTACAGCAGGCTCATGGGAAGTCAGCTCTGAAGTGAGCAGTCGGCTCCTCCTTCACACACACATGCACGCACATACACACACGGGCCCTTTATCTGAAACATTTCAGTTAAATGTCAAGTCAGTGGCACGCTAACATTCACTGGCAGACATTTACTGTGGGAGGATCTGATGTAATCAGGGATTCAGGGGAGAGAAAGCTTTAAATCTCATTTTACTTAACCTTTTTACAGAGATATGTGAATACTAGTTAAACATTCTAGTACTGTAGACCAAAACTACCATAACCAGCAGGCCATGGTAAATCGAATGTCTGGGGTACCATAAAGAAAGCAAGAACAGTGGCAATAGATTATAATGTCGAGGATCCTTGCAAAACATTAAGGGTACGATATGAACTTTTTAATTTGTACCTTTTATGCTAGCAACTCTTGTATCTTTTCTTAGGCCTTGTCTGGCACCCTCGTTCTCCTCAGATAGAACAGCTTCACTGAGGAACCAAGAGGAAGAGAGAGTGGGGGATGACGTGCACCAAAAGGCTTAAAGTTGCAGATGAAGTCAAGGCCAACACAGCCAGGGGTTGCCTCTTTTTGTATCTGACCACAAACTAAGCTGAGGCACTGCTCTAGCATCTGTTTCTGGGCCAAAGTCTTATGCAATAGAAATCTTTGAGCTGTGGGTAAATCGGCCAAACTGGGATTTTCTTTCTTGGTTGTTTAGTTTTATATTTTAGAAGCCCAGAGCAGTAGATAGTTGGGGATTTAAAATGGAACAGAAAGTAAAATAAAGATTTAAAGAGTCTACAGTAAGAATTGCTTTATATACCTTTTTTATGACTATTTCTGTCCAATCCACCTACATCTACCTCTCTGATCTCTCTTCTGACCTGGTGACATGAACATGGATGGTAGGGTGTTGTGTTCAAAAAGACTGAATCAGTTTGATTAATCCTGCGATGTGAAATGTCATGTTTAAATGTTGTTGACAGTTTGCTTTTATATATTTAAGACCACATCTAAACATGAAACAGACCTTTCTATCAGCCTCAAACCAAAGGAATGGGAGTGGTGCAAGGAGACTTACTGTTCAGGTGAGGTACAGCAGATATTAACTGCTGCGGTTTAGCCTAAAATGTAAAATTTGTGCAATTTTCACTTTGATACACCAGAGCAAACAAGAGTCAAAGGATGAACAGGCTTATTTGACTAAAGAGACATTCCCACAGAAGTCATGAACTGTATGCAGTACGCCTGTGTATACACCGAGGTGTTAGAGAGCACACCGCCTGGGAGATGTAGTTTCAGCTCAGGCATTAAAATAGAGACCTACTGCACATTACATCACACAAAAAGGAGCGATGAAGCTCTTGAACAGTGAATATTAAAAATAAAGACAAAAATTATCCACAATAGCTGGGGCTTCTACAAATCTAAGGGTCTCGGGGTAAAGATACACATACTCCAGAGAAAACAAAGAGCTTTGTAGAATCAGCGGACTGCTGCTTTCAGTCAAGTTAAAACAAGTTTTAATTTCTCAGTCTGTGTTGCAGACAGGGCTTTTAACCAGTTCACAGAATGAAATGAAAAACCAACTTTTGAATTTTTAATGTTCCAGAGCAAAATCAAACACTAAGAAAAATGGTAACCAGTTAATACCAGTATTTTTGGGGGCTCTTGGACTGTCTGTCATGTTGGTCATGTAGCCCAAACACATGCACTTCCTGTGTTGTTCAAACTCTCCCAAGCTGTATCCTGTCCTGTTTCTGTCAGTTTCAGAGATTGAGCAATGTGAAAAGCTTGATGGGATCTGTTCTGTTGTTTGGCAAGAAATGACATGGAGGAATTTATTTATCTAGGTTATCATAATTTAATCACTGTAGGCATATTATGCATTAAATTGAAATTACTAAGTGAGGCAGCTAATATTATGCTCAGGCCCAGTGAATTGTAATGTTTGTTGTGGGAAAAAAAGCCCATTTAAAAATACTAATGTTAAACCTAACAATTTAAAGTCCTGTGGCTGACATGGAACAATATTAATCATTTCAGAAAAAAACATTTGCCAGTTCTAACCGGTTTAAGAATGTTAACTTTGGGATGGAAACCAACCAACCAACCATTCTGTTCGGAATGAACTGGTTCAAAGCCCTGGTTGCAAGTATAATATAAGAGATGTAGCAAAGTGTATCAGGATCAGATTCACTTTTTTTCATGCACTTTTCTTCTCCTCAATCTTCCCTGTCTTATTCGAATAAAGTCTATCTAGTAAAACAAAATCATGCCAAAGCCGTTGTCTAAAAATACTGGAAATTGCTTGGTTGCATAGCAACAAGAATGAAGAAATGCTCCTCGAAATGTATTAAGCTCCGTGTGTTACTTGACACTGAAAGCGCCTTGTCTGCTCGCAGCCCGAGGCCTGATAACCTCTCCCAAAGGTGCTAAAAGTTGTTCTGCTGGAAATAATCTTGGATACAGAACATGGAAATAATTATTAAAAATAGAAAAGAAACCTTTTTAAACAAATGTAATATTCTATTCGCTGTCGTGTTGCTAAAATGTTTTTTTGTTCACCTGGTAAACTGTGTAGGAGGTGCTCTGCTTGATGTTTTTGGCTGTTGTCCTGTTAGCTTACCTCTTCGGTGTTTAAATAAAACAGGAATGCTCTAGAATCTTAATTTTACATAACTCCTTAACTTGACTTTATTCATCAATCAATAAAACTTTGATCATTTAGCATCTTTAGGAAAAACCAAGTCAAAAAAATGGAAGATGACTGAATTCAAAACAGAAATTGATTTAAGGGGACAGACTACTGTACATAAAAATACAAAAAAAAAGAAATCAATGAAGCATGAACATGAATCAGCTATGAATATGAAAGATAAAAGCACTAAAATAGCAACAAAGATGAAGAGTAATATAGTAAGTGAGGAAAATTTAAAGATAAATAACACAAGAAAATAATAGTAAACATTAAAATGATGAAATTATAACACCCTTCATGAAGATCAGACTGAATAGAATGGACAGGTTTCTAATCTACTCTAAAACTTTCAGTATTCATGGCTCCTCTCAGATCACGCTGCAGCTTTTCAGGAAGCTTGGAGTGAAGTGGCTCATGAACAGTATGGAGGTTTAGAAAATACTCTTTAAACCTGGTTTTCTTTGGTTGGGGACTTTAGAGTAACAGACAAGAAAACCTGCAGAGGCTGGTGGAAAATGACCACCTTTTGCGTGCACTGTCATTTGGTCCAGTGTTCATGTGTGGAAAGTGATTCCTACGGCTTGAAATAAAGTGCATTAGGATTAAATTCTCAGGTCTTCAAGCGAAACCCTTTTTTCTCCTCTAATGCGGAGTTTAGTGTTCTTCCTCCTGCTGAATTTAATTCTTCAAAGCTGTCTGTGGCTGTTTGTGTGTCCCCGGATTTCTTTGTGAGGGAGAATCCACCTCGTCGGCAACATCGTCCCTCTGTTCAGGAAAAATCCCAAAATGGCTCTGTGCTTTGTCGGCCCGCACGCCTTACAAGCAGAGCCGGGCTGAATGAAGAGTTGTGGTGTGGAAGGGTATCTCATAGCTGGGCTTACTTACTCACTCATTTATTTATTTATTTATGTAATAAGCCTGTTAGCTACGCTGTTGTCACAGACCATTGCTGGGGCTTAGTACGGGGGGAATATTAGAGTTTTGTTGATTCGGCTGGTGGCTTTGAGAATGAGTTGATTGGAATTTTCCGCTTTTTATGGGGAGTTCATGCAGGTTCTTTCAGCCACATGACCCTCTGAAAGTGAGTTTCCATTGCATCAACTTTAGCTGTCTCATAGTCCTTCTTTCTATCCAACAACAAAGCATCTGTTCAGTCCTTTGCTATCAGTTGAATTTTTTTTTCTTGTCTCATTGGTGCACTGTCTTCACATCAATTGTTTTGTTTTTATCCCCAATATTTTTTTTGTAGTGTATTGCAAACTAAACTTCCTTAAAATTAGAAGAGGTCTGAAGTAAGCTTGAACTATGATGCAGAAAGCTCCATGATGTGCAGAAGTGTCTCAAGCTGAAATTAGTGTTTTAATTTCTAAATCAGCCAATGCAAACATTTTCTTTCTCATATCTGATCGAGAAAGAACTTTGTGCACACCAGGAAGCGTCTCCGTCAATCAGCTCTCTTCCATATGACATTTATGTATCATCCACAGACAGGGTTGTTGACAAGGTTGATATTTCTGAATGATATTTCAGCCATTGTATGGAAAGGTCACTCGGCCCAACAGCTCTGCTTTGATAACAACTACAGGGTGTCTGTCTGTTTACACGGACTGCGAAGACGCTAAAAAGATCCAATCAAACGAGAGAAGATTTGAAACATCACTGAAAGACCCTCAGAAATGAAGACATGCCAGTTATGTACTGGGATTGCAGATGGACAAGAAATAGTTCATAATCTGGTAATAATGTCTGCCTTTTTTCAATCTGTTATCAGAAGCATGTCTGCACCAAATGTGGAAGCTGTGTCCATTGAAAAGCGATAAACTAATCTTAAAAATCATGAACACATATAGAGAAAAGGTCATTTTCCAATCGACACTTGATGTGAGGGAAATGTTGAAACTCTTCCTACTTACACAAACAAATGCTGCAAATGTTTTCATCCTTAGTCATTTGCATTCCCTAGTGTTGCATTTATTTACTCATGAGCCAGAGTGTGTCTGCAGCAGGATTGGTGGAAATCTATCAAAGAAATCTAATAATTCAGAATGTTAAGTATAACCATCTCTAACCAGATATTCCTTAACTAATTTGTGTGTTATGACTTAGTATACCTAAAGTATTGTCTTTAGTAGCATAAAATAAAGTAAATTGGATGGTTAAGTTTGCGGGAGATGCAGCTTTTCAGTATACTTGATCACGGTGCAGAGAGATACTTCAAAGACAAAAGGAAACAAGTTGTGTGTCTTGACTTTTGGCATACTGCATGGAACCACTATCAAAGAAACAAAGCTGCTTCATCAAATGTCTTTTCATGGATTAGTCTGCATTTCTGAACTCTGTCTGCTCTGAAAATGTGATTGAACGCGAGTTGCATGTGATGCTGATGGAAAGGTTTTACCAATATCAGACGTTGCCTTGTCTGCCACCCTCACAGACGGTCACTGCACAGATGGCCGTGTGCGTATTGTGTGAAGACTGAACGGCATAGACTTTTTGAGGAATCAATTAATCCTTTGCATTAATCACCTTTTTCCATGGGCGCACAGAGAGGCTGCTGGGAGGATTACTTATCACCGCTTGCAGTGTGTTTGCTGTAAATCTTCGCTCCTAAATATCTTTAATTAACTAATGGGATACAGAGTCTTATGGTACAGTTTACAGCACCTTCGACTCCATTTAAAGAAGATCCACATATTCCAATATCACATTCTGAAAGCTGTAATTTACTGATTTATGGAGAAAAGTGGGGGCTTCTTAAGTTAATCATGTGGTCAAACAATATGTGTCAGAATTATAAAACGCCGGAGGTGACATCCTCCATTTGTTTGTTTCTTAAACTCATAGACCAAACCCAAATGATCCTTCAGGAACATTAAAGTATTTGATTTTACCACTGATGTTTTTCCTTTTGATTACAAGGTTGACTGACTTTCCACTAATCATTAATTCAAGTTTTCCAATTCACCTCAGAAACTCAGAATAAGACATGTTTTTGCTTGCAAAGAATGTCAAATTTCACTTGATCTAAGCCATATTTTCGAATGAGGACATTAATATTGCAAGAAATGTAAATGGGAACGTTCCTGGTCTTATTTATAGCTTGTAATATTTTGAAATAATACGCACATCTAGACTTTTTTCAGGTGGCTGGGGTTCATTTAAAATCTAGTAAGCCAATATTCATTAGAACTAAGACAAAAAAACTTTCATGGTTTTTAGTCTCTGCAGTGTAACTAACCTATAACTCACCACAGTGACAATATCACACTGTCAGATGTTTGGTTGATTTTGCAGGAATTGTAAACTGCACATACATCATTGCTGCTTGTGTAAATATTAGAGAGAATCCATATATATGTATAGCAGGGGCTACAATCTAAAGCTCTTCAGCTCTAAACCAAATCCAGGTAGAGGCGTTACAGCAGATTTAATGAAGCTTCGCAGGGAGCCCGAGATAAAGCAGAACCTGGCAAAATAAATTTTTCATCACTTTCACACGGAGGGAGTCTCGCGCTCCGAGGACTCCAGCAGTTCCTTATCTAAGTTTGGTTGCTAAGCTTTCAGACCAGCGGAGGTAAAAGTGATTTTGATGGTCATGAACGTTGGGGATTTGATGGGTTTGCTCATGTTTATGGACCAGAACTTTGCTAAATGTGCAGGCAAACATACTTTCTTCCCAGAGGTTAAAATACCCAGCAGGTTTTTGCTGTACTGCATTATTTTTAACCTTGTTTTGACCAGCCACTTGTAAACCAGGGCTTGTGAATAGAACATAAACTCAGCCAGCGGGTATTCGGAGAAGTCTCCTGTGATTTTGACAGCAGGGAGTCAAAAGAGATAAGATTCCACTCTAGGTAACCTTAGCTTTCCATTTGCATGCATTTGTCTCCTCTGTTTCCCTTAATTTGCCCTCCCTGTTAATCCAGGCCAGCAGAACATAAACAGCTTATTATATTCCGCTTGGACTGTAGTTTTACTCTAATTGATTTTTTTCATGCTTGAAGCTGTCTTTAGATTTAAAAGATGTTTTTCTTTTCTATTGACTAATAAGTTTTGTCTTTTCATTGAAATTAAAGCCTTTGATAACTGTCTTTGGCTTCATTTCAGACTTGGAAAAGGACAAAATAACATTTTAATGTTGTGCTCAGTGTGATATATTTAGTCTGGTCATCCGGAATACTTTTGTTTATAATTGATCCCAATGGGAGACAGTTTTCATGTTTGTAAAAAAGAACCAAAATGTAGATTTCCCGCCCCTCTGTGCTCCAAAATCTAATTTTCTCACCTTTTTTCACTTGTTATTTTCAATATTTTCACTGCAAAACCTCAAAACTCCCAAGTTAGTTTGTCTGAGTAGACCTGTTATGAGCCACATTCACCAAAGAAGTCTTATTTTAAGCTTGTAATATCTTGAAATGAGACGCTTATCAGGACCTGCCAGGTGAAAGTGGCTTATATTTCCATCAAGAGAGGAAAAAGTTAACGAGGGAGGAAAACTTCTATCTGGTGGGCAGGGATTAGACATCTCTCAGTTGAAGAATCCACACCTTTTTCTGTTCACTTCTTTTACTTTTTTTTTTTTTTTGCTTTGCTATAACAAGTTCACCCATTTATGTGTTTGGTCAATCAGTTTTCCTCATAAACAATCAAGCAGTGTGTTGTTAGAGCAGCCTCCTTTCAGCTTTCGTCTCTCTTGGCTGAAAACAGCATCACAAATTAGTTCAATAATTTAAACCCAATTTTTAATGTCTGGCATTTTATTCAGGTGCTTGCATTGTGCTTTGATTGCTTCAGGCAGTGCCTACAGGGGAATTCAGGTTATTAAATTATTGTTTTGATTTAAAGTTGATTTAAATGAGCACGAGAAGACACACAAACCTGCAGTGAGCCAAAGTCAGGAGCTCCTTATGACTCATCTTTTTATTCACCAAGCATTGGTCCTGGGAAATAGTTCTGAATACATGAGATAAATATTTACTTTAGGTGAAGAGGGTATTTTTAAATTAAATGAAATCTTTTTTTTTTCATACATAACTCTATAAATAAAACCATAAACAGGCAAGAAATTATGCACAATCTGATTTCCCTACAAGGAACAAAGCAACCCTGATCCTACAGCTGCTGTGTTAAATTTAACTCATGCTGAAACTCTGGAAGCTAAACAATGACTAACATGTCAAAACCAGCTTCCTGTTTGGCATATCACATCCTCCTTAGGCAGATACGTTGCTTTCTACACGTCGAAACGTTCCTTTTCTGTCTCTTTAATGACAGCTGATCTCACCCTTCAGGAGCTCGCACACCTCGATGGATTCTTATTATACAGACATCTACTGTTTTTGTTGGTTTGATACTGTCTGATACTTTTTGAAGCTAGTTTACTGCTTTTCTCAAAACTTCACACCCTGTCCTGTCCTGTCCTCCCAGCTGCCACATTTGCACAGATGTCAACCCCGCTTTGTTTCTGGTGAAGAAACAGAAAATTCAAAGCTTTAACCTCACATTCACAGTAGGTTAAAGGAGGAAAATTCCCAGTCTGCGCCAACTTTTTTGGACTGCTGTTTAGAAATTGTTTAAAACAGTAACTTGTAATTAATCTATCTTTTGAGACTTAATTTTCGTCTTGTAGAGCTGTTGTTGTGTTCCGTTCAATCAGACGTTATCGGCTCATTTTGTTTATCATGATCGCTTATGTTAATGTTTGCAGGAACAAAGAGGGTTTAACACACCTTTACCCTGAGGTCAGATCCTTTTTCAAAACACGCACAAAGGGACAGAAGAATGAGCAGTATGACAGCTCAGCTCCTCTCAATCTACTTTCTCTGAGAGACGAGATTATTTTACATCTGATAAGAGGCACACAATAGTGACTCATGATGGACACCTGAGGTTGGGGAAACTACCCAGTGGGATGACCTGTGTTTCTGAAACTTGGTGGGAAACTATGGCAAGAAAAGTGGATCAAAAAACTGTTCATTGACCTTAAGAATCTTAGAAATGCCCTTAAGCAAGGCACTTGAGTTGCACCTGCTCCAGTTCTTGAACGAGTAGATAAAGCCTGTGGCTGTCAGGCAGGTCAATGTAAGACTATACAAACAAGACAGAGTTTGCCTGGGACAATTAGACAGGCTCTCAGTCAAACCATCAGCATTAATGAATATTTAAATAAAACAAATCAGACATGGCTGCTTTCTTCCTTAACAGCTGTAATAATTGGGGGAAATAAGCCTGGAGCCCCCTGACTTTGCAAATCTCATTTATGAATAAAAGGCAGGGATCATACGTTTTGTGTTAAATTAGCAGAAACTGTACCAACAGTTCATCTGTGGGGTATATTTTTGTGTCTGAAAAAAATACATCAAAACACTGCAATGCAGTGTGAGGGAGGGAAAGCCTATTTTTGGAAACAAACTTTGAGAGGACTTGCTGTTTCTGTCATCATTTTATAAATCAGAACCAGGGCTGCTTCAGGTGTAAATGAGAGGAGGAAAGAAACGTACAGAGTTTGTACCCTTTGTTAAATGGAACTCAGGTTTAAGGTTGTCGCTGTTTTCAAAGAGCGGGTATGGAAACATTGTAATTGTGAACGCCTGTTCAGAAATAGTCACATCTATCCCTGAATGATACTCACGATAGCTGCAATTTGACCATAAGAACTATCCCCTGGAACGAGGGCCTTCCCCTAAACTACGTGCATTTCAACCGTCAGATGTAGGGTAGAAATTTAGTTCTTGTTCTTCCATCCATCCATGAATGAATGAATGAATGAATGAATGAATGATTGATGTACCTGGGTCTTTGGCCCTGCGGTTGAAATGCAACAATGGGCCACAGGAGCAATTTAGTTCTTGGAATGTTTTATCAGGAACCAAAAATTCCTGGACCTTTTGTTTGAAATGCAGCTCAAGTTGAGCATTACTTTTGTGCAATTAAAGTGATGTTAATGTTATAGACTTAAAAGCCATAATGGGTCTTTTTTCTGCTGAATCCATGCTGGGACTGAAACTAGCTCAATAATAAGGACTTCACTACTGACATCCATGAACAGTTAGTGTCATATATGGAACAAAACCAGGAGTCCTTTCTACAGTTCTCTGTTTCATTTCTTTATTTTTAGTATTTGCTGGTTTGCGGTCCATTCTTAAATGTCTCCATATGTTTATTAACTTTACATGAGTTAGAAATGTTGTAAGGATTAATGCTGAAATAAAACATTCAGATCATTCCTTGTAGGCAAGAAAATAGTGACCTGGTCACAAACTTTTGGTAGTAAAGCTGAGCAGCAACTGAAAATACATTTCTGAATACATATGAGGACAGATGTCGTGAGTGCAGTAACAAATCTTGATTAATATTTGATCAGCTCTGCCCAGTTTAAAACTTTTATCTGAGTCTCATGAGCCTGCTGTCTTGTGCTGGATGGACTTGAATAAATACTTTTGTCCATATCCACAATGCACTGCACAGCTGAATTGCATGCTCTCTGTAGAAAGTGAATAGACTCTATGGTCTTGTCTTTGTTTTTAGTTTTTCTGCTCCTTCAGTTTAATTATGCATGTGCTTTATCAGCAAGAGAGTGCCTTCTACCATTGAGCTGATCAAAGTAATACAATGGTAATAAAAAACTGATTTATTCAGAAATTCTAAAAATTAAAAACCCATTATGTCTCTGCTTTACAGATACAGATACTAGCAAAGAGGATTCTGGTTGAAATGCTCCCAAAATTTCAAATACGCAATAACGTACCATCGACTCTTATGCTTCTCTGACACAGTCAAACAACAAGTCAATTTATTCTGACTTTGTGCTCAGAATCAGTTTTCCAAAACAGAGTTTCACTTCAGAAGTTCCCAGAAAATCAGCAACACACACAGAATCTCGACATGCTGTCAGTCCATAAATAAATAGAATAACAGCTCCTGACCCTGTCAGTCTACTCGGGTCTAAACCCAGAGGGGAAAGAGAGGGATGAAGGGACACTGCAGTGTCAGAGTTTGGCTCTGGATTCTCTGACACCATCTTGTCAAACATGTCAAAGCGAGGCTGCAGTTTGACAGCAATAATTCATCACATTGAATATGGAGTGTAGTTTCTCACTGTAGGCTAAGGAATGTTTTCACACCAACATCTTTATGTGAACTAAAAATCAGGAAGTGAAATGAGGCCATAAGCTTTAGGCCTGAGCATGCAAGTGACATATTTCATCTCAAGTTTAGATTTGTTCGTTCAAAATGAAATCTTCATGGTGTTTGTTGTCTGTGTTTTGTTGCAGATCTTATCGTCAGACTGGCAAAGGACAAGTTTGGAGCCATTCAGACAGAATACCAAAAGGTAAACTGTTGGTTGTTGTGTTTGTCATCAAATCAGTTGTGCTGTTCTGCCCATTCTTTCATTTTAATGCAAGTTTATTTTAATCTTTAATATAAAGTTCAAGTTTCTCCTAAATATCTCCAAAGCAAAGTGCCAAGTTTTTCCGATCCAGAGAAAGGCATCTTTTTTTTGCAGAAACCTCAGAAAGCAATGGTAACTGTTTCTGCACAACCTGTGAATTAAAAAAAGTCATCATTCATGGTTTTATGAGGAACAACTTTGGAAATCAAAGACATTCTTCAGCTCTCTCACAGTCCCTGTGACTGAAAAGGAACACAGTGAAAGTTCAGTCTGTACCTTCCCTCAATTATGGCAGCGTTTCCTGTCTTTGTGTGTGTCACAATATGCAACTATGTGGATATGCACGCCAGTTTCCAATTCTTTGATTTCTCTTTTTTGGTTATTCTATTTCATCCACATGTTTTTGTTCTGTGGCTTTGCTCTTTCTTTGACGCTGCGTTGCCTTTGTCTTCTGCATGCTCTCTTCATCTGATCTGCTCTGGCCTCCCTCAGCCAGAGAATATAGTGCTGACGCTTCAGGTAAAGTCTGCACACTGGATCTAACAGTGCAAACCACCCCCTGTCCCATCATGCTCCTGTCCCAGGTCATCAGGGCTGCACAATTCTGGCTCAAATTTAAATTTTTATTTTCAATTTTCCATAAGTGTAACATCTTCTTTTCTTGCATTCAATTTAATCATTGGAGTTTTTGAGTAATTGTGCAGCCTTATGGCTTTCATCCTGTGCTCCCTGTCTTATCTGAGATACATCTTTATTTTGATGTTCATGGAGGAGCAGATATGCTGACTGAAATATTAAGGAGGATTTTAAAAATCAGGGAGAACATTTATATATTTTACAGACACAGAAAGAAAAAAGATATTCAGTGTGACAAGGTTTGTAACCGTTGGTCAGCAACCTCTGATATCCATCCAAACCACAGAGAGGATGAGTGACACATGAACAAAAACACACAAACACACACACACTTGATCTTTTGTATGCTGACATTTGCAGAACTCTTCTCACTATAAATCTCCACTCGCTGACCTAAACCACTGACACACATTTTGCAGCGCTGCTAGAGCTTCAGAGCGCTCCATCATAAACATCAGCCTTTGAGAGAGCTTCAAACAGCTCTCTTAAGATACAAACAAAAAACTTCTCCAAATGTTTGTCCTCTTCTTCTATCATTTAAAAATTTAGTGAAAGCAGATTTTTTTCTCCTGAATTTTGGTTTAAAACATCCTCAAACAAGCAATGCTCATAGAATATATTCCACTGATTTATTTGCTACGTAGAGGGAAATATATTGACAAGTTATTTGCACATAAAGGTTCAATACACCCATAGGTTGAAAAGCAACTTATAAAAAGGAGGAAAATCTTCAGTATATATCACTAATTAATCTTTGGGGATGTAAATGATTACTTATCAATCCCCTGTTGAGACACATTAAGACATTTTTTACCATGACAAAATTAACACCGGCCCTGCAATTGACTGGCGACCAGTCAAGGGTGTACCGTGGCTCTCGCCCCAAGCCAGCTGGGGTAGGCTCCAGCCACCTGTGACCCTGAATAGGATAAGTGGTATAGAAGATGAATGAAAATCAATACCAGAACTGTGTTGAAAATTTTACATGAAGAAATGTTGCAATAAGAGAACTGAACAGTAAAGTATAACAGACTCCCACGGTCCAGTTTTCTGCCAACTTGTCCTGGATGAAAATGATCTTCATTGTTCTGTTTAACATATGTGTATCTATTTTTTTTGTACAGAAGTTTATTTTTACTTATTTAAAATCAGTTTTAGTCGTGATATTTTGTGTTTATTTGTACATGTTTGACCAGAGAGAGTACAGTTCAAAAATGGCGTCAAATTCCTCAGTATTCTTTTGAAGATACTTGGTGAACAAAGGCTTTTCTGATTCTGATCATCATGGTAAAAAATCACAAGCTCCAAGGCACTAATCATGGTACTGTTAAAAGATTTGGCTCGTATTCTCGTAGCTTGTCTGATTTGTATCTTAAGATCGGATGATGTTCCCTCAAACGTTCTCATCCTGCTTGTCCTTGTTGTGTGTGGAGGGTTTTGTTTATCACTCCCTAAAAGGGGAACTATTATAGACTTGGAACACAGCTGCAGCCCCGGTCTGGCTGATTGTCTCCACAGGGTGCATCACCTTTAACTTTAAATGACACCTCCCTGGTAGCTGGATCAATATCATGAACCACAAGCTGGATTGTAAGAGACATGACATAAATGATTTTGAAGAAATGCATACTGGAGCTTCATCAGTTTCCAGGAAGCAGGGAACTGAATTAATCTCTGATTTAACATAATTAGTGGAGCCCATACGTCAGATTGCAAGTTGCAACTCCAGTTTTGACTTCCTCTCTTCTGAAAACCATAAACATGTTAAATTAATATTTAGTTCTCCTCCAGATCCATCAAGTCCAATTAACCAACAAGAGTCAGAGCAAAGACTGAAAATAGGAAGCACAAAGAACCCAAAAGCATGATGCTAATTCATCCACAGCTGCTTGTATAACCGAGACATTTAGCTAATAGACTATGAGCGTCTTGCATCACAACACTTTATGCCTCGTGGCTGCCTTGATGCCTTAATTAAATCTGATTAAACTTTAAAAAAATGCCCGTCTTTTCTGCTCAGACATGCTGCCACCTCATCCCCCAATTTGTTCTGATTGGAAGGTCACCCCTTTCTTTTGGGTGCTTGCCAAGACAAAGCTAAAACCTTAAAATAGCGAGAGCTCCAGGCCCTCTAAGAGTGGTGTTGGGGAAAAAATGAAACATTACTGACCTTTTTTTGGAAAAATTTCACCCGATAACAAACACGGCCCAGAAGCAGAATGAGAATGCAAGCATTCAGATTTGCACAATGTCCTCAGCAACCGGGCGGACACCGGTGTCTCTAGAAGTCACAGGACGAATACATCAACACATGCCCAGTTTACCTCCTTTATTTGTTTCTTGCATAACTTCATCTTCAAAACTCTCTGGTAGCTGCTTTTCCCATGTTTTTATCCCTAAAGGTCAGAGAAACTATCGCCAAATTTTTCATTCTTCATTTTGTAAAGTATGTTTCTGAAACAGCCAGCAGCTTTAAAAAGTTGGATTACACTCAAAGCCTGAAGATTTATAAGTTTGCACAGACATTTCCAACTGAATCAGAGAAGAATACCCCCTCCATCAAGTTCAGGAGCCAGAATCCTTTGCACCCTGCATGTTAAACAGCAAAAGCCGCAGGTCCCTGAAGAAGCTGGGGTCACTGACTTCCGTGGGCGATTAAGATTAGTGCGAATCAGTCCATCCATTTGGAGGCGGTGATAACACTCCTGCTTTGATCCTTTTATAACAAGCCACTATTAAACATTATTGTGACAAGTTACATACCGTGTGGGAATTAACAATCCCCTTTTCAATTTTGACGATTTCCCAATCCTGTGTTGAGCACGCTTTAGATGGCAGCAGATTAACTGGGAGCAATGTGAAACATGACAAGAGGAGGTGGAAACTACAAAGAAGCTTACAACAGCAGCAGTTAAACTCCTGTAATGTACCACACACAATTTATAAGAGATCACAATGAGTCATCAAGACTGTTTCTAATTAATCTACATTCAGTATTATTACACAGCAAATTCAGACCACCTGAATAAACCCACTGAGGGTTAAATTTAAGTTAATTCGAGTGTACATGTGAGACCATCGTATGAACTCTAAATTTTACTTAAAGCTACTCTTTTCCAGGAGTTGATCTTTTAACTCTTCACAGGAGTTAAAATTTAACTCTTTGTGGGAGTTAAAATTCTACTCCCATTTGTGGTAAAACTAACTCTCATCTTTAGTAAAATTCCCCTCAGCACTTTTAACTCTTTTATGGAGTACATATTTAAAACACAATAAAATTATTTTCTTTACTTTACATGAATACTAAAAACACCAAACAAATATCAATGCCTCCATGGTTCAAGCTATGAAGCACAGACAGCCGGTACATGGCATGTGCAGCATAGACAGCCTTTGACCACAACAAAACACCCAAATGTTACATCACTCACGGTTACCAAACACTGTAACTGCTGTAACAGTAAAAATTACTTTGCCAAAACCATTTTTTATGTAAATGAGCAGTTTTTTAAAAAACTTGGTTACAGAGAATATTTAATTGAAAAGTATGGAAATTTTAGGCTAGCTTGTCAAAATTTTGAGTTGGGATACCCAACTTCTTGGTCAAGTTGTAAAACCAATCCTGGTCATTATGAATAAACTCCAGAGAAATTTTGAATGACTGCTCTAAACACTTTGGGAATCAACTCTTTTTTTTTTTTAACACTCAAAAAATTTAACCCCAAACTCAACTTGAAGCCTACCTATTTGAATAAGCCCTAGAAATTTAACTCTTTCACTCTTTTTTGCTCTGTAAAAACTCTGTTTTTTTTCACTCCCAAGATTTGCTGTATATACGTAAGTCCTTTTAGAGGGATGCAAAGATTTCATGGACAAACTTTACCCAAACAACATTCAGCAGACTTCTTTTTCATACAGAGATTATGTCAAATCAGTCAGCATTCCTCTTCTCAATCCTGTGTTAACTAGCTTTATCTATACAGTTTAACCTTATCGGTTCTTAATACAATCTAATAACTTTCTGACCTCACTCTAGTCCTACTAACTTTTCATTACCTCACCTTTAACCATCAATTTCCCCATTAATCTAACAACAGTACAGATGTATAGTACAACTGCTTGATAAATCTTCCTTTCATGAAGGTTATATTGGTGTCCAATAAGTGTCACTGTTCAAAGACTGTTCTGAATCAGCTAAATGGCAAACTTAAAGGCTCCAGTTCATGATTGAGTGTACTGCATTACACCCAGCAGTGTTCTTCAGAAGCATTTCAGGGATATTAAGTTAAACTGCCTCAGTTGACACCTGGTGTACTGAATAAATTGGATTCTACATTCTATTTCATCAAATGACACCTTTTTTAAGTTGAGGCTGAGACAAAAATCTATAATAACTCCAGACATTTTTTTTCTGAAACGTGCACTGTTTGTTGTAGGATTATTATTCTTCACATTTTTTTCTCTATCTATATAACCCTGTAGAAAATCCTTCTTGAAGCAGATTTTCTCTAGAAAGGCTGTCTTCTCCTTTCATCAGTGGGAAAAACCACTCTACTGCGCCACATGAATGGCCCTGAGTCCTTTGAGTATTTTCCCACCATCCTTCATATGTTGTGATCCTCATATCCTCTGTGCATATTGCAGTGGTCTCTACCAGCTTTTGGCGTAGTACCCCCACTGGTTGCTCAGAAAGAAGGAGAGAGAGAGGATTCTTGGTGTTTGTGTATGTGTAATGATGTATTTAAGTAGTCGATTACTGAATTGGCTTGAGATATTGAGGAATTAGTGATAGAGGATTCTACAGCACCATGTGTTACACACTGTGTTTATTTTTTTTACCCATAAATCCCTTTTGGAAAAAAAAGAACAGAGAGAGAATTTCCTGCAGTGGGCTCCTTAAAGATATTTTTAGGCTTTTTACTCATTTCATCCGGAGCCTCTTTGTGTGTGGTGTGTCCTCCCTTGTTCTCCACTTTAATCAATCCTTTCTTCTCTCCCTCAATCCCAAACGCACCTTATCCAATTGTTTTCACTACAATCCCTAATCCTCGTTCTTCTTTTTATCTTATCCTCGTGTTTATCTCCTTCCTTCTTTTTTGTTTCTTGAATTATTTGTCCCTTCTTCATCTCATTTTGCCTTTCATTCCTCCCACACTGACCCCAGGCGATCTACTACGAGATAGGCTTCCTAGTTTGTGCGGCGGTGGGTCTGCTGTTTGCCGTCCTGATGCCGCTAGCCGGCCTCTTCTTCTGCATGTGCCGCTGCTGTGACAACTGTGGCGGGGAGATGCATCAACGGCAGAGGAAGAACGCAGACTGCCGTCGAGGCCTGCTGGGAACTCTGCTCTTCTCTACATCGCTGGTCATCACGTGAGTGTGACACATACACACAGCAAATGACGCAGATCAGGAGAGTGTGTGCGGATTATCAGCGTAAAAAACAGATGTGTGTTTCCTGGTGCAAACACTGTGAGCACATGCATGCACAAATACACTGTAAATCAGTGCAAGCTTCACTTCAGATGTGCATTTTTCTCATTCACACATTGACACACATCCAGCCGGCTATGCACATGCCCCTCTGGTCTTCTCATGCTTCTGTTTCACACACAAATTAACACGGTCATCAGCCTGCCCCACCCCCCCTATGTTTGCTATATATAGTAAAGTGCCAGTGAGGATACTATGAAGCAGCATCCTTCATACTTGTGTTCAGTTCATTTCCTGTCGTAATGATCTGCTGTGGATTTATTCATAAAGATTTTCTGTGACAGCAGCTCATTATGCAATCTTAGATTTACCTGCTTCGTTTGCTTTTTAATGTATTCAGCTATCTTTTCTCTATTTTGCACGCACACAGAAGCATTTGATTTCTATCCTGTGGGAAATGCAATGAGCCGAGCCGCAAATTAATTCCCAGTCTTTCAAACTGTTGTCATTTTAGTTGATTGTTGTAATCTCTGAATTCAGTGGAGGGAACTACTTTCTGCCCATTGAATCAAAGTTTAATCAGAATCCCTGAGCTGTTTCATATTGGCATGACAATGTGTGTTTCACTTTACAATGCAAACTCAGGAATAAAACCAGATCTACTCTACGTATTCACACGGGAGGAGCAGGTTTCATAGTGTTACTAGTATTGTTCTATTATTTTTGAACGTTTTGTTTCAAGTAAGCAATAAAGAAGAATTATCCATGTGTTCACTGGAGTGGACACCATGCAACAACAAGTATATATACTATTTATATATAGTTTGTGTTGAGTGCTCAAATCAAATATTTGAAGATCCAATGAAAACTTTTTTATTCATGCCTTAAAAAGAATAAAAAATCTTGATGCAGGATTTTATATTCCATGCATCAGATGTTTAAATAAAGATGCCAGAATGTTAAATGGCTCATTGGTTGATTACTCCAGCTATAATCAAGCTTTAATTCATCTCCACCCATCCAAAGATTTCAGTCCATTGCTGCATTGTAACTGTTTTCACATTATTGAGGTTTAGCTGAGATTTTGAATTCTTCATTGGAGTTTTTAACCCCTTCACATAGAAACATTTTGTTGAAATTTACCCTAGGTATTTTTCTCATAAATAAGGGATATTCTACAGCATCTCTGAGTTTTTATGTGAGAAATTCCCTCTATGGATCACGATCTCTGTCACTTTCTCTGCAACCTCCTCTCCAGCTCAGCACTGACACATAAAGCAGTAATTTTATGCTGAAAAAAAGACAGTTCCTACCTTAAAATATTCTCACTTGGCTTGTCTAGCTCCTGCTGCTGAAGCTTCATATTAACTTTAGTCAAACTTAGAAAATAAACATTCAGAACTGAAAACATTTCCCCCCCTATAGCTTACTTTGAAAATGAATTTCAAAGAGAACTCTTGTTTGAATTGGAGGAGATGAACGTGGTTCTGGGTTTTTCATGTTTTTATTTAAGAGCTTCTGGGGTTTATTGTTGTCTTAATATCAGAGATTCAGAACCAAGAAGTTCTGATAGAAAAAAAAAATCATATATAGGCCTATATATATGTTTACTTTGTGGTTTTTCTATACGAGCCTGTTACATCACTGGACTGTCCTGCTTCTTGTGAAACTCACCTCTCAGAAAATGGACCACAGGAAACTCAATCTACTCTGTTTTGTAGTCTCTGCGGATGAAGAAACAGTAGCTGCTGGGGATGAAGCCACAGTACAAAGGGCTTAGGAGAGCTCCGTTCGCCTTTTGTGCTAGACTGGAGGCATCCAGGAGTGTACTTAGTTTGATGTTCTTTGACTTTCTGTCTTTGTTGGAACGTAGCCCAGTTATTAGAAATTCCAAAGCAATATCCTAGGAGCCCAGACACCAGAGTCTGAGAGCATCCTCAGAGCTCTTATTAAATCTCCCAAGCTACCAGGCCGAGCTGCAGCAGAGGCTCTAATGAAGCAATTACAGTCAGGAGAGGGATGAGCACAGGGCCCTGGCCCAGACTTTTTTTAATGTCAGTAGGAAGCTGACAGCCAGGCATAGAGGAGAAGCAGGGGTGATATTTATTTCCAAAAACTGTCAAATTGGGATTAGGAAGGGCAAAAGACATCCAGGTAGGGGTGAGAACAATGAAATGTCACAGGATGAAACAGGAGAGGGAATACGCCAAAAAAAATACTCAGCGTGGACATGATGTGCATTCTGATAGAAGCAAAAGAAAACTTCAACAGCATCTCCTTTAAAGATTAACTAAAAGAGTTGATATATTCTGAGGATTTTTGAACATTCGAGCCTGAAAGGCACCAAAGACTTGGTGCAATGAAAACCTCAAATCAGTGGTCCTGTTGCAAAGTTGTGACCATGAGGTTTTGCTGTCTTTCTGCATGCTGTGCTCAGCATCTTCAGTTTTACTGACGCAGACGTTGACCTTTTGCCTTCAATGAGACCAACGATAGCTTGGTTGCTGCTAAATCAGTGTAAGGTAGCTTATGTTGAGAAAATATTAACGTCCAAGATCTCTTATCTGAAGATGGAAACCTTCTGGTGTTTGGAAATGTGCCAGTCTTACTCTGAGATCTCACTTTGTTCTGAAGGTGGAAGGGTCAAACCGCAGAGTAAGCTTCACAGCGCTGTGGTTGTAAACGTGATTGAGTGATGTTTACTGGGTTGGAGTAGCGCTCAAGGGGTTTGGGCTTTGATTCACACAGATGCCAGTCATGCTCGAAAGACGCACTCATGCTTAAATGCTTTGACTACAACACAGGCGGGCCTGTTGTCTTTATGTGATCACATCTATAACACAGAGAGCAAATGTGGATCTCAGCCAGCGTTCTTTTTGAGACACAGTTTTTTCTTTAATGTGCACTAAAAAGAAAATTGGTTTCTACCTCTGCTTGGATAAATCTGATGAGAACATTTCAAATCAATCAAGGCATTTACAAAAACATAATTCCATCGGAACCAGATTAGAGCGATTCCCTCATTAGTACATTCACATTTTCTCCAGGTTAAATTAGGTGAAAGATATCTTGAAATCTATAGAAACATAAACTGATTAACAGGCCTGAAATTGACTGTTTACATATATTTAAAAATGATGCAAACACTTATTACATCCTGCTCAAACGGTGCTTTAGAGAAAATGAGATTTAGTTCAGTGAGTAAAATGGTATTTGTAATGATGTGGTTATTTAGACTGAACGTCTGCAGCCTTGTTATGCTCATGTTTGGTTCAGTGATGCTAGATTTACTGAACCGCTCCTGAACTCAAACTTAAACAACCCAAAAATATTTATTTTGCTTTTTTTATTCAGTGATGAATGTGGCATGTGCATCCACATTACAATCTTTGGATTTATTCTGGGTCATGAGCTACAGCCTACAGTTGTTTTGCCTTAAAGTCAACAAAACCAGTCGGTGTAACTTCTGCAACTCTGTATCTCAGTTTCTTGCTGAAACTTTTTCTTCCAACTGAAATTTCAGCCATGGCCCTGTTGTTTTCTATATTTGAATAATTTGCCAGTCTTGAAACTTTTTAACCAAGAGAAAGAAAACTTTTACCTGCAAGAAAAACAGTGTATGTAAAGCATTTCGATGTGCTGCCGTCCCCCTATTCTGACACATCTTATGTGCAGCAGCCCCTGTGTGTGTGTTTGTTTGTTGTTAATGTAACATGTCTTGGCTCATGCATAAATGCTATTACAGTTTGGTTAAACAGCATGCTGCCTTTTGCCTGCCAGACATCAGAGGGCCACACTGTACCTTATTAAACAAGCAGCGTGAGTCATTCCAGTCACTACTAGTTATTCTGAATTGCATGGCTTCATAATGATAGGAAGACAGATACACGACCATCCCTTCTGCTCCAGCCAAGTGGAAGACCCCTGCCTCATGCCGTTACCCAGCATGCATTCCAGCAGTCTATTTCAGACGCTGGGTGTCCAACACTATTAGCACTAAAGGTCTCTAGTAATTCATGCTTGTTATACTGGTTCTAATTAATGTTAATGTAGGCAGCAGAGACTGAACATTCAGATCCTGTCACGTTTAATTCCAGCCAGTCAGTTCAGATTTGAGGACTTTACTATCCAACTGGATAATTTTCATCCATGATATCTTTAAAATACATATGTAGCAATAATTACTAGACTACTTGGTAGCAGACAACAGGAATGATGGTGGTAAAACCCTGTAATTTTTATCACTCTGCTGAGTGACCAACACAGAACAAAATGATTGATTTTCCCTCGAAGAAGAAATGAAAACGAGAAAGAGGCAGAATGCTTGAGTTTAGTTTTATTATAAATAAGCCTGAGGGGGAAAGATCTCATTTGGTGCAATATTCATAGCAGTCCAGCTCTTATTTATGTGACAGAGGATATAAGCTCTGAATTCTGCTAAATTATTAATAAATTGACCCAATTAATGAGAAGAAACAAATCTTCAATACTGGTCCATTTTTACTGCAGCACATAGAACTGGAAGGGACCAGGAGCTTAGCAGCTTCAACCCACAGATAAACACAATAAGAACTACAGACAACTACAGACACATGATCTATAGGTTCAGACACTCCTTCAGTCTTTATTCATTATCTGAACTGCTCATTGTGGGGATTACATGTGGTGTTGTTTTTTAAAGCTGTAGTGCAGGAAGTTTACATTACAATGAATGTCTGCTTTATCCAAGCCTTGGCAAAACATGTCATATAAAAACTTTTTTTAAATTTAAATCTTGCTGTTAATCATTGCATAACACAGTTAGACTCTTATATTTTTAGGAGTTTGGTTATGAAAGGGGTTAAGGTGTTGGGGTCAGGACGTTAGTGTCAGGGTGTTAGGGTTAGTGTGTTAGGGTAAGGGTGTAAGAGTAAAGGTTTTAGGGTAGGGCTAGGGTGTTGGGGTTTGGGTGTTAGGGTAAGGGTGTAAGGGTGAGGGTTTTAGGGTTAGGATGTTAGAGTAGGGGGTTAAGGTGTTAAAGTTAGGAGTTAGAATGTTGGGTCAAGGTGTGAAGGGTAAGGGTATAAGGGTGTCAGGGTTAGGGTTCTGGTGTTGGCTAAAATCTGATATTCCCTTGGTGATACACATGTAATAATATGTTTTTTAAGAGTTTACTCATAGAGCAACCACAGTTTCCTAGTTGCAAATAAGAGTATAAGGTAGAACCTACAATGGAAAAATCTAACTATCCAAGATAATTTCTGATGCTCCAAGTAAACAGAAAACTTGGATAAAAATGGTTATCAGTCATAACAACTAGGCAGATGACCAGGACAGAGATATAAATCCCATGAACTGTATAAAACTTGGACAGTAACATCCTCCATTAATTTCTAAAAAAAAAATCCCAGAGAGGGAAGTTACCGGATTGGAAATACTTACTCCAACTAACCTTTTGCAAAGCCAGAGAGCCAAGGCTACAGTTTACCTACCAACCAGTATTCTGTGTCCCCAACTGCTTCTATAATTGTGTGTAAAGTTGCTTTAAATAAAATAAGGGATAGACAAGGCTGTAAACATGCCAAGTTTTTCTGTAGGGAAAAGTCATTATAACAGTCATCATAACATGAGCTCTAATGGGATTCTTGAACATTTTGGGCCAACCTTAAGTGGTCATTAAAAGAACTGCAAAGTTTCTGCACTTCCACATTGACTTCATTGATCAACGCTGAAGATTGTTGCTTGAAAACAAAAAACACACAGTAGCCTTCTCTGGTCTCTGGAAGAAGTAAATGGAGGCATAAATCCTCATAAATGAGAGTATTCATACTTAGAAAACAAGCTTCACACTGTGTGCAAAAACACTAGAAACACTATCAAGAAATGGACCAGTCTTTCTTTAAGGTCAAATAATCATGTGTATTAGTTAATATCATACACACAAATACAGATACACAATGTCTTGAAACCAAATATAAGAACAGAATTTAACACTTGGGAGGACATAAATGGACCTGCATCCTCTCCCTACTGTAACCCAGATATTGCTCAGTGAACCATCTCTCTGGGGAGTCGTCACATGCATGGTAATTTTAGGAGATTCACAGTAGTGCGATAGGATAATGAGCAGGTTGTGTGTGTGTGTGTGTGTGTGTGTGTGTATCTGTGGCAACATATTCCCTTCTTAAAGGATGATAGAGGTCACTCCTAACTTTTTCTATCATCTTTTCTTTCTGACAAATAAAACCGCAATGAAGATGAAGATGTAACTCATAAAAAGGGAATCTGTCTAGAAGTGTAAGAGCAAAGTTTTGGAGCAATTTCAGTCAGCAAAATACAAAACTTATGCTGTAGCACCTGGGGGGGAAGAGTGGGCACCAGTTGCCGAAAAAGTTACAGGAATCAGCAAGGGAAGAACTATAGCCGAAAAATGCATCTTGACAAATAAAGATGCAAAACACAGAAAAAATTATCTTAAGATGTGTGTTTCAACAAATCTATAACGTTTTGTTTGTCAAGAGCACGTACAAGAAATATATTTCACAAGGCAGTCAAAAACTGATTTCTGAAACTTAGAAATTGTGTTGCATAATTCCAGCATTAAGGTTTGACTCTTGGTCAAAGTTCAAAGTGCTAACGAAGTCGCTCTTAAGGAGATAACTTCTGTCGTTAATACCCATCCTTTCCGACATGAGTATCCTCATCAGTGTGTTTTTTGAGCAACAAGTGAAGTTGTTTCTGATGAAATTACTGGAAACAGTTACTTCAGTGTTTGATTTAACGGCCAATGAAAATATAATAATTTTGGAGGATTTTTATTTTCCCTGTTTACATTTTTCTGATAAGTCAGTAGCTCTCTGGTGAGCAGAGGAAAAACAAACCTTACAGAGATCCTGATTGCACCTGAGTATGTACATGGTGATCACTCAACACATGAAGGATAAGAAAAACAGTACATCATGTACTTCCTTTTAGGAGATAAGGAGAAGTCTGGAATATTAAAGGATAATTTTCTAAAAATATTTATATATTTTATGCATAAAAGTAATGTTCAGATGTTTCATTTTTGCCTTAGTGGCCCATTTCATGTTTCTTTCATTGAAATCTGACAACTCAGGCTTCTCTACAAGACTGTTATTACCTTTGCTGCCTTTACTGTTTATTTATGTATTAGTTCAAACATTGTGTTATTTTTTTGTCTTATTATTACACTACAAAAATTAACATCTAAGCAAGTGTGTTTTTGTCTTATTTAAAGTAAGAATTGCCTTATTTTACTTGATATGAGCCACATTCAACAGACAAGTCCAGGAACGTGTTTTATTTCAAGATATTAAAAGACAAAAATGAGGTCTTATTTACCTGCAACAAGTGAAAAAAATCTGCCAGTGGGGTAAGAAAAATTTTCTTGTCAAGTTTAGAATAATGTCTAATTACAAGAAACTTTCACTTACTCCACTGGCAGATTTTTTTACTTGTTACAAACAATTCAGTCATGTTTCTGGACTGGTCTGGTGAATGAGGCTCATATTAAGTCTAAAAAGACATTTTTACTAATAATAAGACAAAAGCACTTCCTAAGATTTCAGTTTTTTGCAGTGTAGATATTGAATTTCAATTTAAGAATGTCTCTGAATTCTTTTCCAGCCCTTTACTGTCGACCTCCAAGTACACGCATATGATTGCTGACCACACATGTCCACATGTCACTGTACGTACATCACTGCAGCTTTACACAAACCATTGCCAAGCTAATTTACTGGAGAGGTTGCTGCCAGAGTGAAACAGACATCCCTTGATTCATCAAATCTCCTGGAGAGCCCACACTCATACTAATCATTTTTATTCTGCTTTGTTTCTGCTTTAAAGCTCAAATCCTCTTTATGTTCCTCTAATTACATTTTCCCTCGATAATACTCTGTTGGTTGTTGTGAATCCATCTCCAAGAGTGGTCTGAAAGGTACTGCACATCGTGAAACTAATCAGTGTTCACAGTCAGCTCTTTCAAAATTATCTGAGACATTTGAGTTGTAATAGTTACGATACACCACATTGTTGCACAGGAGAGAGAAAGATGTGAGAAGGCAAAGCTGCAGGGCTCAGGAATGGCTTTTATATCAAAGAGGTACTCTCTATCTCAGGGACGATTGGCCAGGGGGATTTAAACTTCCAGAAATAGCAGCATTTCTAATGCAGATAGAGTCATAGTCCAAGTCTTTGTGTCACTGTGTGAGAACTTTGTGGTCAGAGGGTAAGGAGAAAAAACTGAAATGCTGTCCGTGGTGTGTTATCCTTGTTTGTTTCTCTTTTATTGATCGCAGGCTTTCAAAGCCAGTTTTCAAAGAGGACTTAGAAATGCACACCCTGCGAAGAGTCTAAAGGACAAGATGTAATTACACCATCAGTAAGAGTAATTTGAGCTAAACTGTGATGAAAAATGTTCGCAAACTCACACAGAGTGTGGTGACATTTACAATCCAGGAACTGAAAGCTAAAGCTATGAGGACGCGGAGACTTGTTCAGACTTCCTGTTGTGTGTTTTTACACTGAATGTCAGGTGCATGCTTCCCCAAGAAACTGCATGTCTAGGGATTCAGAACATTTTGCTACAGAGAAGTTCAGTTGACTTTCTCTTTCTTTCTTTCTTTCTTTCTTTCTTTCTTTCTTTCTTTATTTATTTATTTAATGTGACTGAGCAGACTCTAAAATGATTGCTTCTTGTGGAGTTGCTGAGTGAAACCTCCCTGGGTCACACTTTCAAAAGCTTGCAGAAATAATTCATTAGTATAAAATGAGGCATAAACACAAAACCATGCAAAACTCCAGCTCCACATTCTCAACAGTCTGTGAAGGACTTGAAGTTCAAAACTTTCTTTGGTGTTACTCAGAGTCCTTGTAAATTGAAAGTAATCAGAAGCGTATCAGAGATGAATCATCTCAAAGCACACATTTGTGTCAAGGCTAATAGAGTTCAAGAAATGGTTCTGAATTTGGTGTTTGCAGAGTAAATTACCTGTTCTGTAAAATCCTCCCAACAGCCAGTCTCTTGAAACAAGTTGTTTTCTTCTGGACAGCTGACGTGTATTTTGAAAATTAGATTGTAAATATTATTCTTAAAGGTTAATTATTTTTCTAACCTTCCTGAGCAGAAAATCTTCTGATTAACTGTCATCTTCATTGTTTTTTGATATCCTGATGGTAAAAGTTTTATCTGCCTTTAAAAAAAAAAAAAAAAAGTTATGTTAAGCCTGAAAATGCACCACACTACATTTGCTGTGTGGTAAGCCAGTAAGTTTTGGCTGTTCAGGAGATTTAAATATAGTACTTCAGCATTTCAGCGACCTTCTGCTGCTTTTTTTTTTTTTTTACATAACCCTGAGCCCTACAGGCTGTTTGACTCTGAGTTTAGTATTCATATCTCATCCTGTTTACTGTGGAATTAATGGCCTGTTGTCTCCCATCAAACTGCTGCAGCCTGGAACAGCCAGCTAACATGGAGCCATTATATGAAAACCCAAAAGAGAAAAAATAGCAGTGTCTAAACTGGGTTGTGATGCCCACAGTGAAGGCCCTGGAGTCAGAAAGCTTTTTCAGTGTCTGGTTGAATTCTTTATAGGACACAGAGCTGCATGGGGATGAGAGTTCAGACTCTGACCTGGCAAGCTCAGAGAAGATGAATAAAGCAGTGGATAAATGGGATATACAGTGGCTAGTTGAGGGGAAAAGAGAAGGTAAATTGAGTAAAAACAAGATAACCAGAGGCTTAACTGAGTAAAACAGTGGTTAAATGAGAAACTGCTGGGGATAAAGTCAGTATAGTGGTCGATGGGGCTGTGAACAAATGGAAAAATGTGGACAATTTTTTTTACAGGGGTCTCATCAAGTAGAGGATTTAAAAATTCAGTGAAAGATCGGTTTGATAAATTAAACACAGGCTTGAAGGCAGGATAGTAATCGGAAGTTATCATGGTGCACATTACATGATGAATACTGTTGGGGTGTCCACACTGTAAAATAAAAAAAATTAATAAAACATTATGAAAAACATAAATAAATAAATAAAAATACAGGCAGCTATGTTTGCCAGGAATGTACTGTGGAAAAAAATGGGGAAACTGTAAAAAAAAAAAAAAAAAAATTCTGTTAAGTAAACCTAAATTTTACAAAGAGCAATTTTTTAACGAAATCGTGGTAGAAAAAAAACACATATTGTAGTTCATGATACCATAATTTACTGTAAAAATATGACTTTCCATAGCTTTTTACACTTGTTGTAAAACAACAGTTGTAATGTAGTTCTTTAATGGTAATCTGTTGTTAATTTGACAGTAACAGGATAAACCCTATAATGGTAAATAACTGTAAAAACAATGGAAATATGGTACATCTTATTAGAATTATTACAGTGATTTTTATTTCAATTCCATCAGCTTTGGCAACCGTGGAAATGCAGCACCAGTGTGTTTGTCTGCCCTTTATCATCCGTAGTTGTCCAGGTCCAGCTGTGTGTTCAACTCGCTGAAGGATTAAAGTCACATACAAGATGCAGCATCATGACTCTTCTGGGTTCTCGTCCAATCATTCATTTCTGAGCGAAACGTATGGTTTAAAAAAATGGCTTGGGTCTGAAACGGTAGTTTCACTTCTGACACACACTGTACAGAGGCTGATTTTTTTTCTAACTCAGGCAGTTAGGAAGATATTAGGATTCCGAGTTTGTTTAATCAGAGGTACAGCTCAGCTCACATGACTGACGGGCACCCTATAGTTGTTAGAAAGGAAGCTCAAAGCCTGCATCATATCCAATATGGCCCCGTCCAACGATCCACTTGATTTGAAAGTATCAGGAACTGACGGGTGACGTCATGGTGACGTCATGGTGACTACGTCCTTAATTTATACATTCTATGGATTGAACACACTTATCACCACCCTGCTGCTGACACGGACTTCAGACTTCTCATTGCAGTGTTAAAGGACTCTGTGTATGAGTCACAACAATATATAAATGACTTTTTAACAGTTATTATCAAAAATGCTTCGAATAATATCACCTACTCTACATTTAATTACAAAGCCTCCAATTAATCCGTTGATTTTTTTCTTAATCCAGTCCCATCAGTACTTTTTTATACATCCACTTACATTAAAAATCTTTGGGCTCTGGTCACTGAGGTCAAGCTGGCTCACTCTACCCACTTTAAGTGGTGACTCCAGTGTTTTAGAGCTGGTAATGGACTGTATTTACACAGCCACTAAGAGGGCTTTCACTAGTCACAGCCACCCAGTCACACCACATTCATACACTAATAAAGCAGAGGCTGCTTTGGAAAGAGCCCACCAGTATGAACTAATCCCATTCATGCACTAATGGCACAGCCACAGCTGAGAGTTTTGGATTTGGTGTCCTGCCCAAGGATGCTTTTGCATGTGCATGGTGGGACCTGGAGTTGAAACCCCCAACCCTCTCATTGAGCAATACCTGACTCTACTGCTAAGCCAAAGCTGCTCTTAAATATGAGCTCTAGCATTTTTTTTATATATATTGTGATTTGAAATTTATAATTATACCAGTAACTGCTGGTTAGTATCAGCTCTTATCAACAGGACAGATAATAGGGGTCCAGTTCCAGCAGTGTGAAAGCAGGAAAGGGACTGAAGGCGACTGCCCCAGCCTCACAACTACGCACACACTGAATGAGGGCTATTGTTAAAGTTTGTGGAAGCTACCAGACCATGTAACATTCACTACCCAACCCCCGGTAGTGCCCTACATACTCGGACACTGCACCAGTTAGACGCTCTTCTTCATCTGTTGTTGTTGTGGGGTTTTCCACCTTGAGGGAAAGTTTCGAGTGTCGTCATGCTTTTGTCCAAACAGGGATCCCAGGTCACAGTTCCTCCTCCTGCACTGTGTAAATTTATATCCTGTGCTCAGAGGGAGACTTTATGAAGAATCAGCCATACGACCATGCTGTCATCGGCCCCAGTTTGACGGAGCAGGTCACTGGGAGTAGCTGATAACTAGAGTGAAGGGTATGACTTGTTAAACAGTGATTTATTGCCACTAAAAACTCTGAGATTAAGGGTAGTTACAGGACTATGTTTATTAATGCTCTGAAAACCACTGAAGTTCTGGCTTTCCCATTTTATAAGTGCTCTTTAAATTACCGTAACTCCTTAGTCCTTTGGGCTAGCGTGAAAGTTCAAACAGCTCCTTAAAGAAGAAAAGACAAGCTTCACAGCTATATCTGGTATTGCGGTACTACACAGGAATCTACATCAACTGATGCTCCAATCACAGGCAACATTAACAGTGTCCAGATGCAACCTTTTTACTTCTGATACGATACCGATATTGCAGCATTGAGTATTGGCTGATACCAATATTGGGGGGGGGGGGGGGGGGGGGTAAAGTTTAAATGTATTAAACTTTTCCAGTTCTGTGCCACCACAGAAGTTTTGCACTCAACTGCAACGACTTTTTCAGACTTCAACAAAAAACACTGCCACACAGCAAACATCACTCCTACTCCTTTCTACTTTGTTAGCACCTTAGCACCCGCTGTTGTTGTGATCACTTGGGCTCTGCATGCTGGATAGTAGTGCTGAAGCGAAGTCTGGAATAGACTGCTTGTAAAGTCACCACAGACAGGATGTGGACCCTGGCTGCCTGCTCAAGGGAGCAGGCAGCGACCTAAACCACTAGGCCATATGCACTCCAATTACAGGCAATAATTGATGCAAACTATTCTCATTACCGTAACTCTTCAACCATTTGGGCAAGCGAAAAAAAAACAGTTCCTGAGTAAAAAGAAGATGAGCTTGATGTCTGACTCTTTTAAGGCCAAAATAACACAAAATAGTCCAAGCAGCCTGTACGATACTTGGTGATAAATTTACAAGTGTCTCTCAATTTAATTTGGTAACAAATTATGTCTGAATTATTTGCTTTAATAATCAATATATGGTCTACAAGACTTGACACATTTTGTCCTATCAAATCATACCTGTACAAAGTGCTTGATTGTCATGGTAACTTATAACTAGTTTTATCATTGTGAGTTCATGGAGCAAGTGTTTGGATATTTTGTCACGGAGATTACATTTTCCACCAGTGAGAAACAGAAAATAAAGTGTTTCAGTGATGAAAATCCCTGCTTTTGTCAATTTTTCAGAAGGTGTAAGTTTGTGAAAAGTTATATTTTATGCATTTTTAGCCTGAACTTCACATCCGTCTACTTTAATCTTCTTCACTCAGCTGTCATGCAGAATTTATGTCTTTTTTTTTGGTATAACAAGCATAATGGAATTCATTATTAAAAGCTGCTTCGGCTGGAATTTGAACATTGTTAGGTTTAAGGTGAAATGAGGGTGACACCACAGGGGGTGAATCAAAGACTGACTGACATTCCTGCTGTAAGCATCAGTGAGAAAATACAAACTCTCAAACACAACAGAGCTCAAGTGTTTTTTGTTACTCAGCTCTGGTATGCTCACCTCGTTAACACGGGTTTGCTCTTTGTTTGATCATGTTAATATTATGACACAAGTATGGATTTTTCTTTGTGGCTCATGTTTTGTTTTGTTTATTTTATCTCAGGAATGGATCTAAAGTTTAACCGGATGACACAACTAAACCAGAATTGTTTCTGCTGAAATAAGATGTGCAGTCATGTACTACACAGCTCGTTGGAAAAGCGCTGGGCATTTTTCTCAAAGGGTCTTTGTTTGGCTGCAGATTCCAGTGACCTTGCTGGACACCGGCAGGGAGAGGGAGTGAAAAAGACAGAAACAAAGACAAAGAGAGGGAGGTGGATAGAGAGAGACACAAGAGAGGGAACTGAGGGCAAAAGAGGAGACAGTGGAGGGAAAGAAAGAAGAGAGGGTGCTTTGGGAAAATGAAAATAAAGAACAAGCTGAGAGATGGAGTAGAGACAGGCTGAGAGGGGCTAAAGCGATGGAGGTGTAGTGAAAGAGAGCTAAATGAAAACAGACAAAACCAGCACACAGAGACGGATGAGGCAGGGAAGCAAGAGAGAGAAAGTATCTGCTTGTGAAATTAAAATCCAAAGAATGAAAAAGAAGAGTGTGAAGTGTGTGTGCATCATTTGCAACAGGACAGCATATGTACACACTTGTGGGTGTGAGAGAGTGAGAAACAGAGAGTGCAGAGACCAGTTCTACAAAAGGCTTTTGTTGTGAAAGTGGCCATTTTGAATCTTATCCTGGTTCCGGATGGTTCCACTTCACCGCGTCCCAGCCTGGTTATTTGACCCACTTTCTCATTAAGTCTACATTTATATGATGACAGTATTTACTCCATCTGCCAACTCAGTGTTTGTGAAAAAAATGAATATATATTAATTCAGTTCCTCCAGGCGTAACAGATATGCCACAAAGATGAGAAAAGCCTCTCCCCCAAAGGGCAGTCCATGATCCTGTGCATGCTTGTTTAAGACTGTTCACCACAAATAGTGAAAACTATTAATAAGAGACAACCAGTACAGGCAAAATTAGTTAGCTCATCCAATGCCATGAACCCAACATTACAACTTGCTTTTCACTTTTTCAAAGTCAGAATCAAGTTTTTTTTTTTTTTTTTTTTGTGAGGATGTCAGATCATGTTTGTCTGTTGGTTAAGCTCCCAGAGGGGAAACACTGATTTACAAGGGTAGAATGAAAGTTTGTTTGAGTTTGAGCTTGAGTTTATTTGATGCATCCTTCCACCCCCACGTCATACCTGGGTTGGGGGTCGGGGTGGGAGGTGGGGGGTGGGGGGGGCATTGTTCCATTGTCCCATTGTCCCTGGGTGAAAGACATAGTCAGTTGGTAAAAAACTGAAAAATGTCAATTGGTATAACCATTAAATATCTGTTATTGCACAATATAGTTACTATGAAAATGATTTTACTACACTGTAAAAATGAAATTTAAAACTATTTTAAACCAATTGACCCAAAAATTGAGAGAAAACATTGATGTTTATGACATACTGACTTGCTCAGTAAAACAAAACCCATATTATCAAGTTTAAAATTAAATAAATGTACTTTGAGATGATTTTTTATAACAAAGAACTAATTTCATCAGCGCACTCGCATAACTTCTGGAAATTATTTAATAGTTTTCATGTTCTGTGTTTACACCATTTGGCAATTTAAATTGGATTCTTTAATTTGTAAAAATGGTAGAAATGTCATATAAACATACTATGAAACCAACAGAAATGCAAACTACACATTTAAACCTACATCTAACGTGTTGCTTTAACATGTTCAAAGCATATTTTTGATTTGGACATCATACCAACCTGTATTTGTCACTGTGCTCCTTCCGATGACTGTTTCAGTTTCATGACTTTGTTAGATGATGTTTTAGTTTGATATGCAATGGTGATGCCAAACTTTTAGAGACTCTAACTTTGAAAATCTGGGGACTTATTGACTTTCCCTGGACTGATGGTCAGCACTGCTTGAATAAACCTTCAACCTGGAAACTCAGTACTTTGAGGGTTAACTTTGCATCACACTATGAGTTAAATTATTCATTTAACAAACATTTTAACTCAATGATTTCTGTTTCAGCCCCACTCTACATAAAGATAAGGCATATTTACACTGCCACCTATTCTGTAAGGTAAATCTCTGAGGAAAAACAGGCCTTATCTGAGAAAATGTGTCGAATATTTTGGGGGTTGGATGTGTAAAAAACACTGTACCGTCTCTAGATACCTTAATCATAGAGCAGGTTAGCTTCAGCTGGATTAACAGATTCAAGAAAAAGCCACGCTGCATTTTTCTTAGATGAAAAAAGGGCAATGAAAGGGGTATAACCTCACTTAGTATGCACTGCAGTCACATGCATACACACAGGCTGTTGTGCCTGCCTTCTTACAATCACAAACACACAGACCCACATACAGAGACCTGAGCCTTATTATACAGTGAGTCACAGCACCCTGATTCACTCCCATTGATCTAAACCTCCTCAGCAGCCTCTGAGGCGGCTCTTTTATATCTCACTACGGCTCGTCTTACATCATTCATAAAGCTGCTTATCCTACCACTACCTTATATGACGGCACTGTCACAGATTTGATGCGGAAGTTTCCGTTGGAGGTAAAAATAACTCTCCATGAATCCATAAAAACATGTGAAAAACATGCACAGAAGCAACCATGAGGGGCTGGGCTGTAAATTCAGCTGGGATGACAGTGAGTCATGGAGACAGCTTAATATTATGGGATGTCTTCCCCTTGATGTTGCTCAGCTAATTAAGCCCTGTACCGAGCTACTCAGGTCTGTTTGAAGTGTGCAAGAGACACGCTTTAATGGTGTGCTTTATGCAGTTCTGTGTTCTCACAATGAATTTGAATATGTTTACAACCAAGGGACCTCAAGTCAAACAGAGAGGGCTTCAAGAGTTTAATGTAAACACATATTAATGTCCTGCAGCTGCTGAGGCAATAAAGCCTCATTGTGAAATGAAGATGGAAAATTATTTGTGCTTTCAGTCATTTTGTAAAATCGCCTTTCAAATGGATTATTTTCAGGACAAACTTGTGAAGGATTTATATCTGTATATTAAAAAAAATGCAGCCTGTCGATATTATTAAACTAATTCTACAGGTATACTAGAGAAAGTTGGAAAAGAAATGTAGGAGTTAAAGTGGTGGTGCACACTGCCCCCTACTGTTGATGTAGTTGTATCACCCTGTTTTGTAAGAAGTTAAAGATGAAGATGAGGTAGCAGCAGGGTCACTCAGAGCACACAGAGATGAAAAGGTCACCGTGTCTGTCTGTGTCATTTTGTTTAGGATCGGCGTGCTGTGTGCATATGCTGCCAACCAGAACCTGAGCTCTCAGGTGAAGAACATTCGGAGGTTGGTCAACAGCAATATGAGGGATCTGCACACCTTCGCTAATGACACGCCAATGGTAAGACAATGTCAGACAACAGTGTGTGTACAACTGCAACTGATTGTGGTCATGCTACTTTTATATAACCCTTCTGTGCATGTGTCAAGGCTACATATTTTCATTTCCAAATATGATTTATAGTCCATAAAATCTGCAGGCTTTTGAAATTAACCACCCAACAAGCTCCTCTGTTTGCTAAACATAAGCTGTTTTATGAAGACCGGTGTTGTCACTGTCTCCGTTTTATTTGGATAAATTATGTGAAAGTGAGTTCGCACTTTACTTCAGAGTGCCTGTCGTCTCAGATGAGACTGTAACTCATTTTTATCTGCTTCCATTTGTTTGACTCTGCTCTGCTCTGTTTCCTGTTTGCAGCAAATTGATTACCTAATATCCCAGTACGCCACAGCCAAGAACAAAGTCATCTATGACCTAGATAGTAAGTAGACCTCTTCTGTGCCTGATGCTGAATTATGATGACAGAAAGGATTTACTGAGTTCTTGCTCTGGGATACATATCATGTCTATTACCTGAATATTCTTTGTCTTCTCTCGTTTGGTTGTTTTTCATCAGATTTGTGACATAACCAAGTCTAGACAGCCACAGCACTGATTGTTGCATTGTTTATTTCTTCTACTGATCTGATACTGTGTGCTCTACAGATATAGGTCCTTTATTGGGTGGAAGTATACACGATCAGCTGGATAAGGAGGTCAATCCGGCCCTGGACAGAACGCTTAATATGGCAGGAGGTACATCCACATGTTCTTTAATTTCCTCTTCAGTTGTGATATCATCATGTAATTTTTAGCTGCAGCCTTCTGAATGCAGGTGACAGCTGCACTGTAATAGATGATGGTTATCATTAAGCAGCAGATATTATCCTGCCTTACCTGCAAATATTATTCATAGAATAAGATATTAAAAATAAGAAACAAAGCGAACGATTTTATCACTAACCATGCTGACTTGACAAAAAAGTTTTTGGAGTCTATGACTTATTAACAACTTCAGTAAAGAAAAAAAAATCTTTCAGGATTTATATTTAATCTCTGTATTTTATGTTTTCTTATGAAGTGAAAATCGAGAGAGCCATCAAAGGTAAAAGTAACTCAGTAACTAAACAATGACCCTCAGTCCTCTGTGACCCCTGACCCTGTGATCTGTGACACCAGTGTTGCTCTTGTGATTTGTTCCCTTGTGGTTTTCCTCGAGCACCATCTGATCCCTGAGTTTTATCTTGATGAACATAAGCAAGTTAATGTGTTAAAACTGCACTAAGCAATGTCCAACTCTGGTCCCCATGGAAGAAAAAGTGAAGCGATACATCACAACCCATTCACTTCAGATTCAACAACACAGATTACACACATCTTTTTGAATGCAAAGATTTTCCTCATAGAGTCTCACAGTCTGTTTTTGTAAATCTGACATAGTTTTGCCTTAATACACACTGTAGTCACTATGCTTAAAGCTCCTGTGGCTGTAAGGGTTTTGGCACCCACAATTTGATAAGATGGTCTTGTGAAAAATACCATGACAAAAACACCCCTCATCCTCTTAATGTTCAACAGCCAAATGTATCACTTGAAGTTTTTATCTGCATCAGGAGTGAGCAGTTAATCACTTAGCAGGATACTTACTCACCTTTGTGTTTTTAGATATAAGAATTACAGAAGTGTAATGCTGCCACACCAGAAAAAAAACCTGACATGTTAGTATCCCGTTACGACGTGAAACTGAATTATGACGTCATCATGTGATAAGTATTCAGCAGTGTTGGACTGGTGCAGCTTGGTACATACTGGATCCATGGAGCTTTCTATACCCCTCCAGCGTGTGGATGATAAATGAAGTTACCTCCAGAGGGTCAGACTGATTCCTCCTTCAGCAGAGCCTCATACATTTCAAAATCTGTCATCATTATATCATCCACAGTGTTTGATAACAGCAGAACCCAAGCATGAAGTAGACTTTAATCGAGTCATCTAAGTTATCAACAAGTTTTCTGTTCTTCGTAGTTTCCCCATTCAAACAGGACTAACCAATATGAGTAATCATGTTATAACGTGACAATTTAGTATAATGTAACATCATGATAAATCAGTATCATGTAACAACCTGAAACTTAAAATGTTAAAACTTTTTTTTTTTTTTTTTTATGGCGTGGCAGAAGTAAGCTTCCATAAACGAGTGGATAAAGGATGTCACTCATTTTGTTGGGGATCTTGTTTGCTTTTTCAGGTAATTGAGAGGTATAATTATTATTTTCCCCCAGTTTTATAACCTGCCAAAAACTCCTGACAGGAGCTTTAAATTCAATTTTCTTGTCTTTTGTTTTTCCACTTTTCGCTTCTAATTCAATTCACCCAGAGCAAGAAAGGATAGGTTACAGTTAGAACAGCAAACAAGAAAGTGCATAGTGCAAACATGACAATAAGAATCTATTTATTCTTTTATATATAACTAAAAGAAACATGTAAAGAACCATATATGTATATATATATATATATATATATATATATATATATATATATATATATATATATATATATATATATATATAGTAACAAAAACAGCCTTCCATCTCTGCGTCCATCCATCTCTTTTCATCTCTATCCATACATATTTCTTTACAAAAATTTTGCCTTAGTGCAGTTTTAAGACAAAGACATCATCTGACCCTTTCTCACTCTGCACCTGGAAACCTTCTCTGTTTTTCAGTTGTGTTCAGTGTGAAGCAAGCGAAACACTGACGTGTTGTGTCACTAATCCTTTACAAACTATGCTGCAACATGGCAAGCAGCTGTATATGGATGTTCTGACTACATTTGATATACATGCTTGTTTCTCAAAAAAAACTGTGAAATAGTAGATATCAAGCATGCTGATAGTTCAGGTTGTAAATCTTAACCACAGCTGACTTTGATTGTGTTGGTCTGCAGTTATCATCAAGTCAGAGGATATCTGTATGTAAAATGAATGTTGAAGACCGGGGTTCATAATGCAAAAAAAAAAAAAAAAAAAAAAAAAAAGAAGAAGAAGTGACTCTGGTATTTATGCTTCTAGGACAGCATCCATCTGTGTTCAGTTCCTCCAGTGCTGCTAAACATTTAGCCGTGTGATGGTAAATTCACCGTTTCCTCTCCTACATTCCTGCATCTTTTATACAATTGTTTAGGGATGCCGGTGTTTTTGCATTTTTGATCCTGTTAAATTTTGGAAGTGTGCTGCAGGCTACAGTGCAAACAGAAGCGGTTGTATAGCATTCAACTGCTGGTAAGGGATTCAGCCACTCAAAAAGAAAAAAGGGGAAAAAAGAGAAGCTAAGGCATTTATCTAATTCACACCTCTCTGTTTTACAAAAGTTTGCAGGGAGAAATTCTAGTTCTTACTAAAGTGTGACGTATTTGGCTCAGGTATTGTTCGTACAATGAGTGCTCACTTTGTTCCTGTGTGAGTCTGTTATTTTGTCAAACATGAGGAAATAAAATACACAAACTGTCTGATCGCTGTGTTGAAAACATCAAATGTTAATCTTTCATTATTGAGTTGAACCACAGGCTCTTGGGAACATGACAACTGATCGAATAGTTAGACAAATACAGTATTTGTTTGAAATCTTGGCTTTATTGCAGCTTAACAAAACTAAAAGATGTGAAAATCCTGAGCTCATGATTACACAGTCTTTCTAATAACTCATCCATTAAGGCAAGTCAAAGAATTAAAGTTAAATCAGGAGAAAAGCTTGTTGTCAAAATATCCCATTACATCAAACCATTTTATCTGGACTCATTCAGAATGGAGATGATGGGCGCTGTCTAACATTTCCTCGATGATCACTATTCCAAAGGGAAGAATCCCTTTTAAAAGAGCAACACAATATTCTTTCAATCTCATGTTTGGTCTCATTCAATTCAGCCATGCGAGAAACAAAGGAGGCCCTGGAAAACGTCGGTGTGGGTCTGGAGGTCCTCAAAGAAGGAACAGGGAAACTAAACTTCAACCTGAGCCTGGTCCGGACTAGTTTGAACCGAACCCTGAATGATCCCGGCTGTCATGACGAGGAGTCCGACGCTACCACTGCACAGCTGTGTCGCAACATCCGCCAGTCGCTGTCACAGCTGCAGATCAGTGCCAATTACACAAGGGTACAAAACAAATGTTACAGTGATGTGCTGATTTAACCCCACAGACAGACAGACATGACTAAAATATTATTATTATTATTATTATTATTATTATTATTATTATTATTATATTAACAGAAAAGTATTCTTTCAAGTTAAAAATAAAAATCTAAGGTGCATGTTAACAGTTGGTAAGAATTCTCTTTTCAACATCTGGTTAGAATAAGGGACAGCAATAAGATAAACTCATGGTTTGTATCACTGTGTGTGTGTGTGTGTGTGTGTGTGTGTGTGTGTGTGTGTGTGTGTGTGTTTGTGTGTGTGTGTGTGTGTGTGTGTGTGTGTGTGAGTGTGTGTGTGTGTGTGTGTGTGTGTGTGTGTGTGTGTGTGTGTGTGTGTGTGTGTGTGTGTGAATAAATGTGTGTTTCTTTTTTAGCTACCCAAAGTGAACAGTCAGCTGGAAAAGGTGAACGATGTTATGAAAACTGACCTTAGCGCTATCGTCCAAAGGGTGAGCCTCAAACATGTCTCTGCAAATTTGAAAGAATTCCCAAAATAAAATAACTAATTATTACAAACACTTTGTCTTTTCCTTCTCACAGGGTTACGCCTCACTGAACGACACGCCACATATGGTCATCGAACAAACTAGAAGTGTTGTAGAAAGTAAGTGGCGCTATCAAAAGTAAACATGTACTTTATATTAACTTTAATCTGTGTTTTCTCCTACCTGCATGTCTTGTTTATCTGTAGACTCTTTTTTATTTATGGCTATCTTAAAAACATAAACTGGTAATTCATCGAAGAATTAATTAATTAATTAATTTGTCTCTTAGATGTAAAGGGTTTGGTGGATGGCATTGGCAACAACATCAGCAGTTTTTCAAAGATATTCCCCGTGCAGAGCTGCCTGTCCAACTTTACAATCTTCATCAACCATGCTCATGCCAAGATCGAGGACCAGTACCCTGAAATAGATCAAATGGACTTCTACAGGTACACTGTTCATCCGAGGCAAATACAAGTAAACCAATAAACTGGGCCGTTTAAAGTTGGCATATCATCTTTGCATTTATCCTGTTTAAATAATGTGGTGAATGGAAAATCCAAAGATGATTTATGTATTGTTTTAAATACTATACATCAGTTTTATGGACCCCATTTAACTAACATTGCTGTTTCATAATGAGGCGTAGAGGGGGTTAGCAGGACACACTGATATGTTATTAAACTGTGCTGTAGCTCTGAAGCTTCGTCTGCTGCTTCACAGGTGGATTGGCTGTATTGCACTTTGCTGCATGGTGGTTCTAGTCCTGGCTTTCAACTATCTGGGCTTACTATGTGGCACCTTGGGATACGACAAGCATGCCTCACCCACAACAAGAGGCTGCATCTCCAACACAGGAGGAACAATGCTAATGGCGTGAGTCAAATGTTCGAAAGTCTTTACCAGATTCAAGATTTCAACTATGAAGGTTGCACAAAATAACATACAAGAGATGCTGGGAGTGACTGACAATTTTTGTAGGCATAACATCAGATCCTGAGGAATTGCTTGTTCCCAAGATGTGTAAATGACTTTTGTTTCACACCTTATATTTATCTCTCATTCAATGAGTTTAATTAAAAAAAAATTTTTCATTTAGTCGTTTTGCCTAATTTGAGGTAATTACAATAATAATCTCTGTCTTGTTTTGGGCTGATATTTGGCTGTACCTGATGGCCTCTCTGTCCCTCTCCACAGCGGTGTTGGCTTCAGTTTCCTCTTTTCTTGGGTGCTGATGGGATTGGTGACGCTCATCTTCCTGGCCGGGGGAAATATGGAGAAACTATTCTGTGAACCATTCCACACGAAAGAAGTCTTCAAGGCAAGACGAATGTCCAACAAATAAACCGTTCATGGTTTGAAAATCTCTAGGAATAAAGAAGCATCTCTGTGTAAAAGCTTTGTATTTGGTCAGCAGCGGTTAAGCCATCCATCATCCAGAAAATCAAATTTAGCTCCAAGTTTTAAAAGCTCGTAAAGAAAGCATTAAAAGGCAATGGAATTAAGTTTTGGAAAGAGTCTGCAATTTCACTTAGTGCATGTGGTTTCAGTCTTACAGCTATAAAATTACTGTTACAGGCCTTTTTTGTCTTTCAATGGGTCTCTTTCAGTTGTTTTTTTTTTTGTACAGTTTAGGAAAAAATATATATATTTCTAGTATATAAACAGTATCTGGAAATTATCACCTGTATTATTTTTAGTTTCCAGTTTAATTTTCAAAAATATGGGAGCACACAAGTGGTCACACCTTTTTTTTACTGTTCTGTGTTTCACCAGGTTGTGGACACCCAGTACCTGGTCAACCCTGAGTGGAAAAACTTCATCCCAGGCTACATATACAATGACTCTGACTTGGAGCTGACAGCAGAAAGCTTATACAGGCAAACCAGACTCTTTTTTTATATAATTATTTATCAGAATTTGGTCACTACTTTGGAAAAACAATGCAAATATATCATCAATGCATTTCATTTTTACATTTGGTTTCATAACTGAGCTGATTTTCCCAGAAAGAAAACAAATTCATGTAATTACAGGCTATAAAATAACTGTTTACTACATTTTGCTTAATTCTTGTTTTAACGCAGGCGTTTGGGTCAAATATGAACCATGCAACTAAATGTTTTATTTCCAGTGATGGAGACGCAAATGAGAGAGAGTGGCTATTAACCTTGAGTAGCTAATTAGCATCTTTTTTTTTTTTAAAACATTATGCCTGCTGTGGTTCTTCAGCCTCTTTTTCTGGGATTACATCAGCTTTCATCATCTCCCTCCTGTGGAAAGCTGCATATCCTCTCAAACTGAGATGGCAGACCTGAAGTCATTACATTTCCAAACAGAGCAGCTTAGCTTCAACAAGTCTTGGCCCATTATGAAGCAGGCAGGGGAAGCTATAAGTGCATTCTACGAGTCACCAAAATAGAATCACTGAATATTTATCTTTCATGAAACAGTCAAAATTCACGAATTTTAGGGAAACATATTCAGTCTTTCCCTTTAGGGGAACTTTTCAGTGTGTCATGTACTTCCAGTCAGTTTCACATGGTGGCAGCAAATATTTTGGATCTGGAACTTTTAATTGGACATTTCCCTCTTTCTCTCTTTTTATTCTGTCTCTCTGTGTGTCTTTCTAATTTAGCACCTGCAAAGAAAACAAAGGCATATACTCAGCCATGCGACTGGACAAAGTCTTCAACATCTCCTCTTTTCTCAACACCACGCTGGTCAGTAAAAGTCATTCCTGGGATTCTGGGAAATATTGAGTGTAACCAGAAATCTCCAGTCTTAGCCGTAGTGTTTCATATGTATTACCTAATGGTTTCTTTGCTGTTACATCAAAGTGTGTGCTGACAGCAGATATCTTTCACATGCCTTAGTTTTTACCTTAGTGTATGCCTGAGACAATTCACTGATGTCAGTTTCTCCTTCTTTCTGACCCTGAGCCAGCCATATCTGCCTGCCTGAGACATTCAGTGACTTGCTGCCAGTTGGCAAGCATTTTTTTGAGCTTATTCCAGCTAACAGCTGATACGGTCCATTTTGCATCTGCTCCTACACTTAGGTCATTTGTCTCAATTACATGACTGCACATTTTAGGTCCAAAATTTTTTTAACTGCTCCTGACAGAATTTCAGTAAAAAAAAAAAAAAAAAAAAGACCACAGTTGTTTTATTCATCATCCGTATAATCTGCTAGTCACTGAAATGACACGAATGAGCCTACAGCTAGTTTTTGTTTGTTTAGACGTTGCTGTCAAACATTCCTCAAATATTGAGATAACACACAATCTCCTGCAGTCTGGATAAAAAAACGAGAGTAAAATACATATTTTTAGGTCACAGAGAAAACTCTGAATTGAACAGGTTGAAGACTCCAAGTAACCTGTTCATTTTATACATTGTAATTATTAAAGATGCTCAGACACAATGCATCAGCTTGATGTTACTGTCAAAAAATCTGATTAATCATCATGTATTCGTGTCATAACAAGAAAAAAAAGTCAAATTAAATCACTTAATGGTAACAATACTTACTAGAAATGCTTGTCCTAAAAACTCCTGGTAGAGTCTGTCCTTCACGACTGATATGTTGAGTGGTTTGAACTTCCTTTGGCCCGTACGTGTTGTATTTCCGCTCAGGGCTTGCTTCCATCAGTCTTCATTAATTGTGGGAACAGGACTGTCAGCAGACACATCACCTAAAGACAAAATAGTTAGACTTCAAAGGCTCATTACACTTAAGTTACACTTGATTAGTTCAGAGTTTGAGGGCAGAGGAATAGAAGTGATGCTGAGTCTGTTGTATACGGTTAAAATATCTGTCTATGACGTGACAAAATATACAAAATACGATACAAGAGTGCCTGAGACTGATTTTTTAAGGACAGCTACAGTTTTCAGAAAATACATTTTGAACACCTAACGAGTGTGTGCATGAAAGCCCTTATTTTTTCACTTCACTTCAGTAAAAATAAATATAAGATCTGATGAATAACATTGAATTAGTAAAATGAAATGAAATAAAAGGAGTAAAAATGAAATAAATTTAAACAATTTTACAATTGAATTAATTAGAATAAAGTTTAATGAATTCATATGAAATTAAGATAAAACGATAATGTTAAGTTGTTATAAAAATAATAGTGGTAACAATGAATACTACATTTCTTTAGCATTTTTAGCTTACTGATAGCTTGTAGCTAAAGGTAATATTACCTTTTGCTCATAGAGCAACGCCCCTTCCTCGCCTACATGACGTTAGCTAGTTTCCGGTGGCTAAATTTGTTGTTAAAGATATTTGTAGTCTTTTAGTGACGGTGTATCACATGGCTGCTCATGTCTAAATGTGGATAACTGAATCTTTTTATATTAAAGAAGTACTGCAAGTAAAGCCTCCTGAGTGTAAAATAGTGACAAAAAAAAGGTGACAAAGGTTTTTAACATTAATAGTATGGACAGTGGACGGTTATACAGCATTGATAAAATACAGGACTGCCCACAGGAAACCCCGTTATGTAATATATCAGGTCTAACAAGCTGCCTTTGAAAATTGATTTTACAGTAACTGTTCGGAAAGGCAATATGTTGTTGAGGATCTGCAGCCTTTATGATGAAACCAATTGCTTGGGAAGAAAACAATTCTCCTGGCATACAGTGTCCATATTCTTTTACACAAACATCTTTATAGCCATCATTTTTACCCTGTTTGGCATCATATGGTCACAAGAAAGAATATGTTTTCTTTTTTGGTGTTGAAATTGCATATTACTATTCAGGACATCGCTTTCTAGAATCATTTTGTCAACAATTGTGCCTTGTGATTATGGCTCTAAGTACATACAAAAACAAAGCTCTTATAAACATTATTACAAATTCTTTGAATTACTGAGGAACAAAGTTATTGAGGAGATTTTATATTCCATGTCCTCTTGGAGACAAGTCTATTTGTTGGTGAAACAAACAAAAAAAAATACAGAAAAGGCTTTTGTGTAGAAATAAATAATAAATAGGACTGCATATTGTTGTATACTAGACTTACAGGTAGTAAGTGTAGTAAAAAGTACCTGTCCAAACATCAAGAAAAAGCAAAACTGGGGTTTTTTCCATTTTAAATTAAAATGAAGAAATCCCAGTTCTGCTTGGATTAAAATGCTTAATCCAAATATACATAGCTGAGATTTTGGTTGCCAGAGGGCGAAAGTTTGTGCACACTCACAGAAATTCCATATTGTGCTGTTAAGAGCTTTTTGAACTATCAGACATAAAACAGACCAAAATAGAAAAAAATGGAATCAGTATAGATATGACGCCAAAAAGCAACCCTGTGTTATTTTTTGAATGTTACCCCTTAGATACATGAATGGTTCCAAAATGACCAGGTGAGGTTGTTTTCTTGATATTCACCTGTTTCTTCAGGAGCTTATGGGTACTGACTTCCACCTGCGGTTATCGACTTTCAGTTGCCGCCGCCTGTAAGCTAGCTCAAAACAACTCACGTGAAATCATAGATGCTCGACAGGGCTTAGTGTAAACTTTTTAAAACATCGGCACTATGACTCCACCTCCAGTTTTTTTCGGTTATTAGAGCGAGTATAGCAAGGCTAACATCATCAGCTTTGTGGTTTCCGTCGTGACGTTAACAAAACGTTAAACTGGACGAGCAAAACCGACAATAGAAATGAACTATGGGTAGTCAGGAGAAAGGTGGATATGTTTGGATGAAAAGTTCTTTTAAAAAAAACTGTTTTTGAAGTAATTTCATGGAAAAATTTTAGTTCCTTTTTGAACTTTCTAAGAAACATTAGTATTAGTATAATATTAGTATAACTCCTCCAAGCTCTTATAAGAATACGTGTTTTTATTCCATACGCCACACACAAATCTGTTATAAAGTTAAAAAAAAAAAATTCAAATGTTATATTATTCTTTTGTGGACCAAAATGTAATACAAACAATAATACAAATGTTTTTTCTTACCAAAAATGGCATAAAAACAAATACATCTAAGGGTTAAAAAATAAACAGACCATGAAAACATAATTTCAAGGCTTTGAGCCACGTGTTTAGCCTTGACAAATCTATTGTGTACTTTTTCCCATTCACAGTTTACCAAGGAGGTGTTGGGTCAGCTGGAAAGCATGAAGATCGACCTCAGAGGAATAATCCTCTTGGAGGCGGAGGGGAAGCAGAACCTTCTGGATTTCTCTGAAGTGGGGCTATCAGAGATCAACTATGCGGACTACTTGGAGGAGGTGACACACAGATGCACTCGGACACATTTGAATGAGCAGACTCATGAGAATTAAGAATGCACTTCAAATGTGACAGATAAGGTGTTCAAACATCATGTACGACCCCAATTCCAATGAAGCTGGGAGAGTGTGTAAAACAATGTTCTATAAATACCAGTGTAAATATTTGTCAAAGACTGTGCTTTACAATATTTTTTGTTCTTTAATGTTGTTTCACCAGAAATAGCCTCCTCTTTGGCTGTCACTTAACATAAAACAGGAAGTCGTGCTTCAGAGCTGCGACATGACACAGAACACCAGGTTCTGTTCAGGGTCGATGAAACTTGATAATCCAAAGGGATTCCTGCCAAAGCAGAGAGTGCAGGAACAAGCCCAGACTTGGCATCGCGCTTTCTTCTTCAACACCATCATTCAGGCTCACTAAGATTTATTTCCTGGGAGGGTACAATACAACAGCTTTGAGGGCTCCACTCAAGTGCAGAAATCAGGATTAGAGTTCACACATCCAAAAACTGTAATCTTTATTTTATTCATGCATGTTAGAATGATTCACGTGTTTTAAAACACAATAATGTCATCACTGCAAAAAGCACAGATTAGAATGGCACCCAGCTTCATTCATGTAATCAATAAGAAGCCGTCTGCTGCTGACAAGACTCACTTTACCAAGAGCATCAATAATAAATGCTCTTTTTAATTTGTAGCTCAGAAGAAAGTTTCCTGACAGAGAGTAGCAGAGAGAAATGCACTGATGTGGTTTTAAGATTAAATGCTGCCTCATTCATTGATGTGTTATGAATGAGCTGCTCAGCCTTATTAATATTAAGGTTATTGAACAAAACTCTTTGAAAAGAAATGTGGACGTCTACATAATCACAAAAGTAGACACTTACAAATGACTCATAGTACTTTGGTGTGAAAATAGGCTCTAAAAGAAGAGTGTTATAGTGTTTTTCCTCTTCATACCTCCTTATCTTCAGGTCAATAAAGGGGTCACTGTGGTGGACCTGCTCTCATTTTCCAGAGAGCTGGAGGCTCAGACGGATCTCATGGTAAGAACCCCCTGCTGCTGCTGCTGCTCGGGTTGGCATACAAATGTCTAATTCAGTCACTTCCAGAGTGCTTCTTCACTTTTTTTTAATGCCATGGGAGCACTTTGGTAGATTTGGGTGTCCTAATTTTCAAAAGCTCCCTGTGTCCTTGTTTTTTTTTAAAAAAAGCATCTCTGTCTGAACTCAGACAGGTTGTGGGAGCAGTCTGACAGTTTTTCTGTGCTTTAATAGGGTTCAGGAGAACGAACAAAGAACTAAATAGTGACATAAGATTCATTATTTTAAGGTTTGATACCTTATTGTTATTCAAATTGTAAATGATGTCTTTGAAATGCCTCTACATGACTAGATAATGACTTTGCAAAGTACTTTTGTGCTATAAAAAAAGAAGCACTCAGTGATAAATGGTGTCCTCATAATCTACCAAATACAAGCCAAAATAATCTCCAATAATCAAGCATGAAGATGGAAGAGACTAGAATCCAAGTGCCACAGATTTATTTTAGGTATTGACCAGTCAGCTAACATACATAACTTTGGGTTTCTGACATGACATCTTTTGTAGTTTATAGGCCCCAAATTTCTTTAGTGCCATGATAAATATATTTTTAACAAGCGTTCGTGTTTCTGTGCCTGCTTGTGTGTTCAGCCAAGGGGCGGTCTGCAAACAGCTCTGAAAGGCCACATCGGGACTCTGCGGCAGATCCACCGTCAACAGATCATCCCCATGGAGCAGGCCATGGTAATGTCAGGCTCTCTGTCTCTGTTTTCAGTCCAGATATTCACGCTCGGATAAACTCTTGGATTTTGGTCGGATTTTCTGTCAAGTTCTGCTCGCAAAGAGAAGCATCCGTTTTGAAAACTTACGCAACTCATGTTTTTTTCAACTCTGCAGTTAATTCTGTTTCTCTTTAAAGCTCGATTGTCTTTCTTCTCTTCAACACTACAGAAATATAAACTGATTTGACATTGGGGGTTTTAATATTCACAGCGAGAAAAATCCCAGCTCCCTTTCTAAGTCTGGGCTCAAGTGCTAGTACATGCTGTACACCCTGTGAGGAATGTTGGAAATTACCTTGGAAGATAAGCAGGGGGAGTCAAACCAAGACAAAAATGACCTAAAACAAAATGTATGTTTTTACCCAGAGGGTGTTTTCACCCCACTGACTGTAAGACATTTTTCATGTATCATAGCGAGATGGTTCTTCTCTTGCCTTGTGTTGGATTTCCTACAAAGGTTTTAAAAATAGATTTTAAAGCTGCTCTTATCCATTTGTTTTTTAATAAAAATAGATAAAATTGTTACTTCAGAGGTGATTTATTGGGACAAACTGTAAAAAATGCAGACTCTGCTTTTCTTTTTAACTCTACGGAGCATTTTTGCCTCTCTCAGCTCATTGTTTTGGTTATTTAACGTCTTTAAAGTTTGTTTAGTTTTGTTTAGCCTCACTGTTTTCAAGAATGTTAGTTTCCTTTCTTACTTAAATAAAGTGTAAACTAAACCTCAAGCAACATGAAACAAAGCTTCTTAAGACACTATTGAGTGCAGCTGAAGAGAGAAGTAGAGACCCCAGAAGTTGAGGCTAAATGAGATGTGAATGAAATGTTTTTAAACGTTGTGAATGTTGAATTAAGAAAATGTAGCCAAAAACTTTTGAAGTTATACTTTGGCTGTGTTTCGACCACTGGAACTTTCCATTGGAACTACGTGCATTTCGACTGTTGGAACTTGGGTTTGAATGTAGTTCTGTGCTTGTAAATTTACCCCTGAAAACAGACCAACCTGTGTGGTACTTTTCAGATGTCCAGGGACTTTGGGGGGCGGTGCCTGCTGGCTAAATGTGATTGATGGAGCAGCCACAGTGTTTTTATTCCCCCTCCCTCTGTCCACAATAAGATGACCTCCAGCTGTGATTGACTTGGTTTAATAACTCCTAAACAATGGTCTTCTTTGAGCCTGATAGTGTAAATGGGTTTCTGTCAGCTCCCGGTGTTACAGTTTAAAAAGTGACCCTGTAAACTGGAGACCTTCAGCTAAAACGCAGGCAAACAACGGGCCACAGGAACACATTCCTGGACCGTCTGGTCAAAACGCAGCTTTTGTGAAGTGTATGTTAACATCTGAGTTAATTTGCCTCAGTTTGGTAAAAAAAAAATAGACTAACTCAGGAGTAATTAAAGTATTACTTTAATATTTATATTATTACTGTGATCATCCTGTTTAGGCTGTTAAATGGTGCAAATGTGAGTTTTTGGAGTGTTCGTGTCTGATGAAAAGAGTGCTACCACTCCTAACACTGAAAGTTTATTCCAGGATTTCATTTAAAATCATCAAAAGCAGAGCGTGTTGGACCCTCAGGCATGTGTCATCCAACTTCCCATGTCTGTAAAAAAACAAATTAAATATTCAGTTCGCTTCCTACTGTCAAAGGCAATGACGTGCTTTAGCGTGATGGCAAAGATTTACAGCTACAAGCACATCAGACGATCAGTGATGCAGTTTTACAATTTTTTTTTCTTTTTGTCTTTGTTTTTATTTTTCACTTTCAACCTCAAGAAATATGTTAGAGCAAGGGTAAGCGGATATGTGTCCAATCTGTGTATTTAGTGTCCCCATTCTTTATTCATACATTCAGAGAGATATTTCATCTCACAGCTGCAGACTCTGAGAAAATATGTATTTATGTATGTTGTGTCTGTTCTTGTATTTACTTTTGCATAACTCACACATGCTCAGTGTTAAACATTAAGGGCTTCGTACCAAAACTATGTCCAAATATCCACGTGAAGATGTTTTCCATGTTCAGTTATCATTCGGTAACAGTGTGGATATTTAATTTTGGAACAAAGCTCTTCAGCATGCTTGTACTGAAAGCAGAATATTGGTCATCAAGTATTGCTTTTGTTCTTGCTTGGTCGCTGTTTGTGTTTCAGTATGTGGTTATAAATCACCCCTGGCTGTATCTCCTCCTGGTGTTAATTTCTGCTCCTAATTTGTCTTTTAAAGAGCGCACTGAACCAGAGTATGAGGTTTCTGGAGAGGACAGCGTCAGATCTGCCAGTAAGTGGAGACTGAATGTGCCACCAGACTTAATCTTGAACTGAAACTGAACATAAGCTGTTATTTCTTCTCTTCAGAACAAAGTTTTAGCAGTCATTGAAGCCATTGAAGCTGCACAGTATCTCATCTCGCAGAATGCAACACAGATAATCAACCAGGTAAATAAAAATGAAGATAATTTCTTCTTTAAGTGAGAATTTCTTTATGGTTTGTTCTTCATATTATGTCTCTTTTTTTTCAGGAAACACAAAAATACACGGCAACTATTATTGGTTACTTCCATCAGTACATAGAGTGGGTCAAAACATCTGTAAGTGTTTATTTCTCCAGCTTGTGTGATTGTCACCTCTCACTTTCAGAAGAAGCCAAACTCTTCTAGTACACAGAGTTGGCAAAGATACCTTTGCATGTTATATAAGAGCTTTGGAGTAAATACAGAGAAGACAAATAAAGCAGTAACAGCCTCTTTAAATCTGAGGAATTTGCTTTGTGGTTCATTGGTTTGTGCTGTAGTTAACCTAAGGAATTCAAAACAGAGCGAGGAAAAAAAGACTGGCTGTTTTAAGCCGGGAGCTGTTTTGTCAATATAACTTTTTTTATTTCATCATAATATTTGTTGTTTTTGGAGAAAACTTTTAAATTACAGGGATGTGTCATGCAATGTGGGGTGATGCTTTAGACAATAGCAAACACACTGATTATGAGGAAATGTTTTCTGTTGATGCATCTTGTGTTTTACTCATGTTTGCCTTTTATCCTGCTCTGTGTAGTTGTTCATGGAGGTTGCACCATGCAAGCCGTTCAGCAACATGGTGGACACGGTGGAAATCATCACCTGCAGTTTCTTGGTCGACTCTATGGTAATCACACCACTGAAAGCCTGTTTAAATATGGATTTTCTTAGGGTTAATTTTACTTCAACTGGCTGTGCATCTTTGATAAATGTTTGCAAAGAAGTTCTTCATATAGTTTACCTCTTTACCCATCTACTCTCTTCTACAAGGCATAGAGACACTTGTTTTAATTGGATTTTAGGTCAAGCTTACGCTTTCTAGTGCAATAATTTCAGTCAAATCTTCCTGAAAATATACCTCTTTTCACAAAGTAAAATATAGATCTACAATTAGAAATACACAAAGTTCCAGGAGCTTGACCAGACCCATCACAAGCAGTCACATGGAGTCAAAGCTATCCCCCCCTCCGTGATTGTTCTGACACGGCAAATCCCTGAATGAGCAAATATGCGCAGCAAACAGTTCAACATCAAATGTAGAATCTTAACGCTAACCTTATCAATGATCAATTGAATTGAATCCTGTTGCGGGTGTAGCCCTGGCTTTTTAAACTGCTGTCGGTCAAATTTTGGAGGTTTAAACAGGCCTTGATCTGAATAAAATATTCAGAGTCTGTCCAAAAAACTACAAATATTTAATTTATTATCTCAAAGAAAAGCGAAAATTACCAGAAATATAAAAATGATTGGCGTTAGTGTTATGAAAATGACTAAAGTGTGTAATAAATAACTACTCGTTTTTTTCCATAGAACACCTTCTGGATGGGTCTGGGCTGCAGCACTCTCTTCCTGCTCCCCAGCATCATCCTGGCTGTAAAACTAGCAAAATATTACCGCAGAATGGACACAGAGGACGTTTACGACGAGTGAGTTCTTGTTTGTTTGTTTTTTTTAATGCTACTTGTTCTACTCCTTCTTAAAAGATGTTTATGAAGAGTTTAAACTTTATAGAAAAAGAAATCCTTGTGAAAAGCTGAGAATGGTTGCAGTTACCCTTCTTTCTCTTCAGCCTCTTCTGCAAGTAGAATTTTTACAAAAGGATGAATTCAAAGATCCCATATAATGGTATTATCTCACTGTGCACAACATTTGTAAATCTTTTAAGAACAGTTTTCTAGTTTTAAGCCACATAAGAGCTATGCTGTTTTCATGATATGGGATCTTTGACCTTTCATTCTCTCTTTTGTTTTTTTACTTACTTGGACATGTACATACTACTTTGGAATGATGTGCTGCTTTTTATTTTCATTTTACTTAAAAAAAAACACCCCAAAGAAACTTGAGTTTATCTGTTATATCACTTTGATAGAGTTTCTTAGCTCTTCTGATTTGTTGTTGACTTGTTTTCTCTTCCCTCTTCTCTTCTTTGTAGTTCTTCTGTGTCTGGGACTTGGCATTTTACTTTGTGATAACCATTTCTACTATTTCCATCTTCCATATTTTTCATTTTTTGCCATTCCTCTCTGTCAAGCACTCGGCACTTTACAAAAAAAATTGACAAACTTGTCAATATATACATATATATAAATATATATATTTCTTCTTTATGGACCTTTCGCTCACACTGGACTTAAATCACAGCTTCAGACTCGACCTCTCGGTCAGTGTTGTCTCTCGCCATGTGATCTGTGCTGGATCCCAGGCATCTTTCTGGTGCATATCTGATCATTTCAGTAACATTTTTATGTTGTTTTTCCTTTTTGTTTATCTTCATAGCATTGAGACAATTCCCATGAAAACGTAAGACATCTTACCCACCTGCCTCTCCCTCTCGACTTCTCTCACTCTGTGCTTTTCTCTGGATCTTGTACATAGAACTGTTTACTAAATTCTTGGTGCTGGTTTATGTTTTTAAGCTCGGAAATGCTTTTATGGGTGGATGGTGTGGCTTCTTGTTGTGTGCTACCTTTAAAAAGTGCCCCTTACCTTTTATGAAGGGCTCTTGCAATCATTACCTTACAAATCCACCTGTCTTTTGTAACTTACAGTGTAAATAAAACACTATGGTTTATACTCTAAATATATCTATCTGAAAACATTCTTGAAAAGTTTGACTACAACAAAAGATCATTTTTACTCTTCAAGTTTTATCAGCATGCTGTGTCTCTCACATTACATTTTTCATCCCTTTTTGTATACGATATTTTGTTTTCAGTATGGAAATTGGTAATAATGGTTATCATAGTGAGCGCTCACAAGGTATCCCAAATCCTTTGATGGCAAGGTAAACATAAGAACAATCCTGTTAGTGCATGTTTTGGGAGGTGGAAGCATGCGGTGGGAAGCAGTTTTTTTTTTGTTGTTGTTTTTTTGTAAGCATGATGACGCAGCCAGAAACACTGCATGTCTTTGAGGGTGTTGGTTCACCACACACACGAATAAGCCACACGGAGGTCAGCGAAGTGAGCAGAAGCATGAAAGCTGAGAAGTAATGGTCGATGTTAAGTCATGTTTTGTTTTGATTCATGGGTAAAAAAAGAAAAAATCTAGGAGCAGTTAGACAATTCGTCAACTCTCCTTTGATTTTGAGATGACTGGTACCGTTCTCATTTCTGTGTTCAAAGAGTTCAAAGTGAGAAGGGTGGAAGCCTGCTTGATCTCCACCTCTTCAGCTCGTACTGGATTCGACCAAAGCTGGTCGGGTTTCCAGGTCTTATGACTCATATTCTACATAGAGGTTTAAAAACACCCTTTTGATTGGGATCAACATGAAATAGGGAGATTTACAGGAGAAATTACAAATCAAGAACAGAGGAAGAGTGCTGGGTTAAAGGAGGGAGATTCCTGTCAAAATTAGAAGTGCTGTTATCTTCCCTTTACCGTCCCAAAAGGCTGATTTCTACTGACTTTGGCGATCCTTTTCTTTATTTCTGGCTCAATCATAGGATTCAAAGGTTTTTTTTTTTTCCTTATTTGTGAAGTATCTTGACAAGTTAATGGAAGGATATTCATGAAATAAAAAACAACTAATGTCTCCTGGACTGACATGAGAACAGAATTTGAATATGTTGAGTAATTTGGTTAAGTGGATGCTAAACTATATCAGAATCAGAATCAGAATTATATTTATTACAAAGTAATTTTTACTATACAAAAATGTTCCTTGGTCTAATGGTGCAGAAACAGATAAAAACAGATAGCATATATATAAAATATTAAACATTTAGAAACAGAAGTGTTTTCTTAAGAAAGTATGAAAAAGAAAACAATATGTAAATATACCAAAGTTATATAAACGTGTATAACAAAGACTGCATATGTAGCTCCTATTAAATTTTACAGGTTAGCTCTGAAAACATATGGTGATCATAATCATTACGTTGTGTAAGATCAGGATGTAAGCATAAGGTTTAGGAACATGCTAGTGCTCTGATTATCTTATTTCTATTCTAATCTTAGCTTTTAATCGTCGGAGCTAATAAAGTTTTTCAGTTTTAGGGGATCGGGATGAGCGAGATTAAAGCTCAGAACATTTAGACTAATTTTTAGGCAAATATTTCCTTTCTGTTTGCCAGTCAAGTGATCTAACTTGAAGCTGAGCTAACTGCTCCCCGCTACCAATCAGTAAAGCTACTATGCTAAGCTAACTGTATCTGAACTCAATTCTAAAGGCTCAGAAATGAGAATGGTATAATTGGCAAACTTGGCTTATTTCAAATGTGTTTTTGTGATCACCCATAACTTCTCAGTGTTGTAAAATGTCCTGCTGTGTGTTTTCATGAATTCTTCTGTATCACTAACCTGCTGCATGCTCTGTGTGCACATCTTCCCGTTTCCTCCCATTTAGAGTCAGCCAAAACCCGATGAATGTGCACCTGATCATTTTATTCAAAGAGAGGCAAGCATGTCAAGCTTTGGTGTGATGCTGAGAATGCTGCTTCTTTGATTTCATTCTCATGTAACTCTAACTGCATGTTTTTTTTAAATTTAAGTTGCATCTCGGCACAGAAACTACTGAACAACCAAAGAACTGAAACCAGAAGAGAGCACAACAGCTAACATCCGAACCGAATCCTGGCCCTGGTTTTAAATCTTTTTTAAAGTTTCATCTCTAATGGAGCCAAACACTTCTGGGATATAACCCAGTAAAATATTTTAGAAGAAACCTGCAAACATCTTCTAAACTCGAGCCTGATTTTAAAGGGGCACTAAGCAATTTTTGACTTTCATTAATAGACAAAAATTTTGCGGCGACTTCCTTTAGTCTGATCCAAATTTTAACCAGATTGTGGAATATTTCCTTTGTTTTTGTTTGTTAATACATAAATGTGATTATTATTATTATTATTTTATTATGTTTTCTTATTATTATTCATCCACTAACTACAAGAAAATGAAATATTGCTTTAATTTTTTAATTTATACTGTTGCACTCACTTAATTTCATCAAGAAAGTTAAAAGCAAACAAAAATGGTGCATCTTGAAAAAAAAACATTGAAAACGAGTTGATTATAAAATTTATCTCTTATTATGTTGAAATATTTTAACCTTTTCAGTGATTCATAAATGGGCCACGTTTTCCACCACAGGAGAGTGACGAAACGCCCCAATCACTGGGTCACCGATTTTAACAACTGTCCTGCTTCATTATTTTTTGGTCCTAAATAAATGATAGTTTCACGAATGTTACAGCAAGAAAAACTGGACGCAATGCCCCTTTGGCCTAAACCGTTTTCTCCATCTTCATCCTTTCAGAGGATGTTGTAAAGCTGTTCTGCTCTCTGCCTTGTCAATCCCTCCTGCGTCTTTTCATCAAAGAAAAGAAAAGAAGCAGGATGTGATTGTTTCACAGATTGATGATCGATTTGTTCTGTTAATGTCTTTTTGTTTATTTGTGTTGCTGTTTCGTACTGTTAGCATCCCGACATATGACACTATGAACAGGTTCCCGCGGGCCTCAGCTCCTCCTCCGAGGCACATCGACTGGTGACAGAGAGCCGGCTCAGGTTAAGGCTCCTGAAAGGTACTGGAAGCCAAGCCTCAAACCTTCATTTCTCTAACACCATTTAACCACTTTTCTTTTATTTTCATTTAATTCTTTCATTCTTCCTCACAGCCGTCGTCACTTCCTTATGTTCGTTCGCTGTTATCTGTATTTACCTCCTCTGTTTCTCAACCCTTTCCCTCCACATGCACTCGTTTCTCTAACCAAAACCTCTAACACTTCTTTGCAGCTTGTTTTAGTGCTTCTTTACTCTCAGTGACTTTGCAGGAAAACCATCATGGTGAGAAAAGCTAATTTAGGAATCACTAACGAACCATAAATGTCCTTGTGGTGTTTATGTGTGACTGCTAGTGATTGCTTAGTCAGTGCGCTGTAGAGAAGAGCTGAATGTGCTTGTTACAACCTTAGGATATTTTGTGTGTGATTCTCGTAAAGATTAGCATCATTTTTTCACAAAAAAATTACCTCATTTTCAAAAACAGTCATTTACTAGTCTGACTAGATCATATTTGAATACGATCGTACCTTTGCCAGCTGTTTCTTTAGTCTCAATATGCAACTAAGTCTTTGTGGACTGAGTTAATTAACAAATTTCAAGATTTTCTTTTTTTTCTTTAAAAGAAAAAATAAAAGTTTTAAAAGTGACACACTCTGACCTGAAGTAGCCAGGATTTATTTGTTTTATAAATATTTTTTTTCCCCCAGGTGTTGCTTAGATAAGTACAAATGAGAAAAGTAGCATTATAACATAGTTGTGTTTGTTGGGTTTATCAAAGTTGTGCCCCACAAAATGCTTTTTTAGTTAATTTTTGAGTTACATAAAATTGGTTGCTGAACACACACACACAGCACAGATTATCCATTGACGTTAATATCTGCAGGAAAACAAAAACAAAAACGATTTATTGCTTCAAAACGACACAAATCTGTCACAAATTTTCCCAAAAAGCACCAAACAGTCTATGAAAACTCTCTGCGGAGCGTCACTAAAGCATCAGTTTCTGCAGTCCTAACTTCACAAACAAGCCAGTAAGCACAGTAAGTTTTGAAATGCTTTGGCCAAATATTTAAAAACTCTAACTCCTTCTCTCAAATTTTTGCTTCACAGTGCCCTCGGAAACTGGAACTGAAGTACACAACAGTGAGTGCAACTCTTTGCATTTTAAAATAGTCCCTGAGTTTGTTCCCAGAGGTTTGATTCATGGATCAATAGGATCCATGAACAAAGGTCCAGAGCCACTTTTGTTAAGTTGTCCATTTAAGAAGTAATTTACCTGCTATTGATTCTGAAAATCTAATTTTCCCTAAATTGAGAGAAAAAAATCAGACAAATGAGTCGCTGTGGTGGTTCTGCATTTCAAAGCATTGGTAAATTTTCAACTGCTAGAAAAAGACTGTTCAGTATTGATGGGATGATTAAAACCCCTCAGTTTAATTGATTTGTATTGGAAAAAATGGTGAGATTACACACGTCTATTTTATTGCAGGACTTATTGAGAAATGTTTCATCTGTATCAACATCATTAAAAAGCAATTAGGTTACAGAGCGCTGAGACAATGCGAGTCAGAAGAGCAGGAACATTTTTTCATTAGCCCTTCTTCTTTATACAGAAGTTTATGAACATGTTTGAGCAATAATATTGAAGGAAAAGTCATATTACTTTAGTACAAAACAGGAAATTGAAATAGTCTCAAAGGTTTTCAAGAGACATGGATGCAAACTTTAGTTTTCTCTTACTCCATGAGTTTTGGATGGGTTGAAGGATACTAGATTTCATATTGTATGAAAAAACAACCTGATGTAAGCCAAACAACGTGACAAGTTTTGATGCATTAACTTTTCCAAACTCAGGGATATTGTATCATTAGCTAACAGTTATGCTAAATAGAATTCAGACAGGTTAAGACGGGTCTAAATATTAGCTTTACTCCATTAGCATTCTCAACACATGCAGAATATAACATCAGCACTTGTATTACGCTCCTCTTTGCTGCAGTCTGTTGGTCTTTTTGGTTTACTTCCATCAGTCTAAGACTGTTGAGGTTGAGGTTTGTTGTTGCCTCATGTCTGTTTCCTACATATATTGCTGATTTCACTACAAAAACTGAAATCAAGGCAATTGTTTATGTCTTATTTTTAGTAAAAAAATATATATATCTGATTAGACTGATGATTAATATAGGTGCTTAATCTTTTTAATTGCCGGGCTTCCTAACTAATCACTCCGCTTTATTGAATACTTGATTCTGATTGGTCAAAACCGTTTGACATGTTGTTTACTCTGCACATCAAAAGTAAAGCAAGGGACAACCTGGTCACACATATCAAATCAATCCACAGAAAGTAGTGTACTGTTTTTAATTTCACCCCTCAAAGAGGGTGTGAGAATGGGGACAATACTGCAAAAACTGAAATCAAAAAAAGTGTTTGTCTTATTTTTAGTCAGAATGTCTTATTAGACTAAGTTTTAGCCAAGTAGACTAGTCAAGAAAAATGTCTTAATTCAAGATATTAAAAGACAAAAATGATGCCTGAATTGCTTGCAAGAGTAAAAAAAAACACCAATCATAGCAATAAATGTACTTGTTTATTTTATTTTTTTAAGGTATTATTCTTATTTCAAGGAACTTGACAAACAAAATTTTCATATTTTACTAATTCAGGTGTCATTTTTGTCTTTAACTATCTTGAAATAAGACATTTTTCTGACATTGTCAGGTGAACCTGGCTCATGTTAGGTTCCCGTTTTGAAAGGATGCCCCTTTTGCAACCTTTGATGCTTGTTATAAGTTCTCCAAGAGTTTAAACCAATCAGAATCAAGTTCTCAACTCAGCCAGGTGATTTTTAAGACAGCCTGACAATTAGACATCATAAATGTTAAGAAGGTGCATTATGGTTAGTTTCAGCAACAAAGAAAAGAAAAGATGAGATGGAAGAAACTGTAGCCATGTGCACGAGTCCTATAGATTAAATTACCATGAAATTGATGTTTCACATGCTTAATTTATTTTTTCATTGACATGTACTAACACTGACCTGTCTTCTTCTGTTTGAAGCTTATTGCACAACCCCCAGAAGAAGAAAATGAAGAAGTTCGATAAAAGATTGTGTCCTAATGAGAGAGAAAGAAAACAAATCCTGCAGTGTTTCCATACACGGATCAACTCGACCTCCGGAATCACAGCCTGCAGCTGAAACACCTTTCCCTCTGCCCCTCCAGAAACTCTGCCTGCAGGACATCACACTCTCCCCCCTCAGCATCAATCTGAGCCAGGCTTGTTTTGCTTTCTTTTTTCTTTCTTTTTTTTTTTTTTTAGACTGCTGTGTCTGCGTTTACATTTGTTCAGACACCAAACCAAACTGAACCCACATTCAGCGAGAGGACATTACACAAACTGTTCTGCCTGATGTTCTGGTTTGTTCTGAAAAGACTGAAAGGTCACCTGAGGATCAATGCGAGATGCTTATCCTGCACTTGGACAGATGCCACACCTTCAACAAAAGCTTGGCAGTGAAAAGTGGAACAGAATTGTCAATACACCTATGAGGAAAGGGGTGAAAAGGCATAGACTTAAAAATAAGACTGCTTTGTGCAAGCTGGTAGAAGTTTGGTACCTAAATGACTGAGAAGAGCATGGAAGAAAATTAGCATTGCTTTTTAAAATGTTTACAGTATCACAAAAAAACATCCAGAGCTTGAATAGTTTTGGGGAAATTGCAAATGACTGGTTAGTTGCCTTTCAGAGGTGTGTATTGTCTCTGTGTTTTAAAGGATTTGCATGTTGTCGGAGGGAAAATACACCCATGGATGTTTCTACACTGCTAAACATGTGTGTTAGAAATTATATTGTGGCACTGGTTTTAAACCACTGACTGTATGTTTTTTATGGACAGCCCATCAGCTCCTCCCGTTGTGATAAGTGAAGTCAAAATACTGCTTTGATGGGCCCCTGTGTGCTGGTGACATGAAGAATGGGTTGGTAGAAGCAATCTGGTTATACTAAGTGCTATACTACAGCCAGTCATTAGAGGGAGCTCTATTCTTTTTTGGCTTCTCTCTTGGGGTGCTGTTGTTGTTTTGTTCATGATTTTATTCACTCTATGGCTTGAACTTCATATTTGCTACATCAGTATTTTGATTTTCAATTTGTGTCATCCACATTTGTGCCAGGTTATCATTTCCTACATTTCCCAGAATGCCTTTAGGCTAAACATTTATTATCATTAAATCTAGGATGTATTGCTTTTGTGATCTTTTTTTAAAGGATCATTTTACTTTGACTTTCAGGGCCTGACTTTTTGTTTCCGTCATAACTCTTTAAAATTGTCAACATTATTTCTTGATGCTTCCCTTTCAAATTGTTTTTATATCTCAAGAACGGTTGGATGTTTTACCAAAGAAGAGGCTGATTGATATACAATTTTTACAACTTACAGATACACAAAAAACTCCACTGGACATTTTATTTTTAATAATTCACTTCGCGAAACAGACAACCTAATGAGTCCATATCATAATAGCTAGTAAAGGTGGCTGTCAAACTGAAGTGTAAGAACTTGGGGTGGATTTTCCCTTTGGTTATAACAATCAGAGTCAGAGCTGTACGTCTTAAAAAGAATAAAATGAGAGTGTCAGGCTTATTAATTGTTGTATAGGAAATGAATCGACTGAGTTGAGTTTACTAACATAGCATATTCTTTGACATTTTTCTTGCTTTTGTTAGTGGAGAAATACTTTCTCAAGCCAAATTTTTTTTCTCTTTTGTACCGTAGGTCTCAGGATTTTAGTGGTCGATCTTTTTGTGCTTTTTTTTTTTCTTTTTAACACCCCCATAGTAGCTATTGATACATTTAAAAAGCTATAGAACATGTGAATGTATTCAAGAGCTATTTTTATTTGTGTTACTCAATGATGTTGAGAGAAAACAAATATGCTGAACTCTGTGACTAACTCAATTGGCATGCCAATCCAGACCCACCTCGCCTCTATGTTTACAGGTTAGCTTAGCTTCAGCTGCTATCGGAGTAGAAACGGCTAAGAAGAGTTTGACAATCCATTCATGGGACAAGTGAGTGCTGTCAATCAATGTGTAGAAAACTAGAAAAAATATTTATGGTTGAAACAGTTCAAGGTGAGGATGCAGACTGAAAAATATGTCCATCTTGACATAGAAAGATTTAAAGCTAGCTAAATGAATGCACGATAAGGTTTGAAAACTGACTACAGTAAATAAGTTTGTTTTATTATTTTCATATCACCTTGACACTAAATGTTAGCCTAGCATTTTGATGCTATACATTTAGCATCAAATTTGTGAATTAACTTAACAAAAACAACAGCAAAATCCTGCAGACTAATATTTTATATCTATATAAATCTATACGCTTGCAAACTTTTAAATGATTAATCTTAAAATTACCATTGTGCCTCACATACAGCTGATGTAAGGTACTTATTTTGGAAAAGAGTTAATAACCTACAGTTTGTTAGGTTAACATGAAAATTCAGGCTGGCTTCAGGATGCTTCGTTTCCTTTCAGATTCTGCAGCTTCTTGGTAAGATGGACATTTTGAAGCATCTCACTTTGACTGGACTATCATTGTTTTTTCTTCTTGTCTGGTAGAGTCTGGATGTGACCAATCTGAGGAGACACACAGTATGATTTTTACTAAGTGCTTAAACTAGATGTTGCATATCTGAACCCTGGATGGGCGACGTCAGGACAGATACGACGGTGAATGGTTCAAACTGTGATTGCTCGAGACGGATCACTTATGGAGCCAATGGAATGAAACTGTGGTGGCAAACAGAAAGTGTATAAATTGTGAATAAACTTTGAAATTCATTTTTTTTACATTGTATTTTCTTTTTTCCCTCACATTTATTTTTATGTAGCTTTCCTTGGATTTTACCAATATAAGAGGATTTTCCTGACTACGTTGCACTTTTTTGGTCAAATATTTTGGTCCTACACACAATATTATTGGTATAGCAACAAGCAACGCTTACAAAGTCAGACATGATTAATTATGGCCTATAAACATCCATCCATCCATTGTCTGAACCACTCGTCCTTTTAGAGTAGAGGGGTACACCTTCGACAGATTGCCAGTCCATCACAGGGCAGACATGTAGAGACAAATCAAAGTGGTCAGTCGACGAGCATGATTTTGGACTGGTACCCAGGGAGAGCCCAGACATGCACAGAGAGAACATTCAAACTCCACACAGAGAGGCTCAAGCCCAGCTTATAAACACAACAGTATAAATAAATCACAACATTGTACCACTTATGGAAGTCTATAATGTGATCTCTGCAAAAGGAAAACATGTAACCTAGGACATATTGCTCATGGTGTATCTTAACACAGCACATTCTTATGTGGTGCTGCCACTTGGCCTGCACCCGCTCAGTTGCGTTACTGGTCAGCTATTTTCAATAGGAGATGATTATGTTCTTCCATAAGCTCTGCGCTGAGGTTTTCTCAGGCACCAAACAGTATGTGAGAGAACACCAACAAGCCTAACCACATGCCATCTCATTCCTACTTCTAAATAAGCCCGTATAAGAGACAGATGACAACCAAACGGGTCAAAAACAGCAGCAGTGGTTGGGTAGGATCGCTCTCAGAGTGTTTATTTGGACATCGGATGCTAGGTTGGGATGGTGATTTCCAGGATTTAGTACAAGCTGTACATTACTGTATGTACGCTCCATCTTTAGCTCAATGGTTACAATAACACCATCAACAGGAGGTCCAGTGCAATAACAGTTTGTTCTTTAAAATGTTTTGGAGACATCTTACTGATAATGGTATCCACAGCCCTTACCTGAAAACATGCTCTGACCTTTATTCTAATTAAATTCATTGTGTTATTGCTGTTATTTACGATATTATGATGTGATTCATTTGAGAGTTTCCACATACATTTTCCTATTTCTTAAAGGCCCTGTGAGGACTTCATGAGTGATCTTGAAATAGTCTCACTTTTATATATTCCCTTTTTCATACTCCATGATTTAAAAAGGAGATTATCATTGTCAAAACTGGATATTTCTACATGTTTTTTTCTCAGTATCTGTGGTCAGACTGAAATTTCCCAGGAGAAAGTTAATCCATTTGCAGCAAGTAGACTGAAAGTCACTTTGAGGACACCTTTCCTCAGTTGAAAAATAATTCTTTGGATTTGATTTGCAGTAATGGTGGACAATGGAGCTGGGCTGTCAGACAGAATGGCATCAGAGCAGGAGAAAGCTAAACAGGAGAGTGATAGAGCACAGGCTAACACACGAGTTAAGTGATTTGTCATACTCTTTATTCCAACCCGCATGCAGTGATCTGATCAAACTCAAGAGTCTGATAATAAAATGAAGAGTGAGGTTACGTTTGCTCTGCTTGGTGAGGTTGGAGTTAGTAGATGAGCACTGGCAGAACATAACCAGGATTCACCAGCGTAGATGTTACGGATACATCTCAGCGCACCGGGCTGTGAGGAACACTAAACAGACAGTCTGTTCTCCAAACAATAGCACTACATAACTACAAATAAATTATCATTATCTTGTCGCTTTGCATCCTGGGAAAAGCAGAGTTAAAAAGAAGATCTGTTCTCTGAAACAAACTCACACTTTTGGAAGAGTTACACCTTCATGAAGGTGCATGATGGAAAAACACAATACCTGTTCTGACCATAGGTGTCACTGCCAAACAGAGTGCCAAACAGACATTCCTTACAGCGCCTTTAATAAAGGAACAAACACACACAAAAAAGGTGAAAATTTTAACTGCAAAGGTGCAGGTTTTGATTTCTTTTTTTCTTCTGTAGCATATGGATGAGGGCAAGGAAGAAAAAGGGAAAAGTCTTGAATATTGCTCTCCAGAGGACAGCACAATGTGCATTCAAACAGGCTGTAACTTAGATCAGACAAAGCATGCTGGGGAATACGCTGCAATCTCAGAGGAAAACAAACTCTAAGGAAGAAGGAAGAGACAACTCAGCTGATTTTGTTTCAAGCAACAACAACAATAAAAAGACTGCAGATATTTTATCACTTGTTTTGAAATGTACCATAAGTTGGTGTGCTTCAGTGTCGTGAATCTAAATCTAGTGTTGCCTTTTTCACTAAATAGGCCTGAAAATAAGGCCACTCAGGACGTCCTGTATCCCACCCTTTCTACAAATAGCCGTGATAACAGCTCCATCCCTCCTCCAGTCTGTCTTTTTTTCCCCGCTCTTGTTCTTTCTTAACTGGTCCACTCTGAACTGAGAGTGCCATGTGTGAGTGCCTTCCACTCACGTTTCCTTGTGGTTTTGCAGCCTAATTGTGTTTATGTTTGGAGGGAAATGATAGGCTGCGCTGCATGGCAGTGAGCTCAAACTGGCTTTTAAAGCAAGAAAGAACTTGAGGGCTGCAGGAGATGATAGTTTTCATCAGTGTGCTCTCACATTTATTCATTTTTAATTGAAGTGTGCTCAAGAAACACTGCAAATAATCAAAAACTGTGATTTTAGCACGAGTGGAAATTCCTTGTGATGACAGATACGTATCAGACTGTTTGCAAGAAATTGTTCTGGAAGATGCAATTTACATAATTGAGTTCTTCAGGAATTTCTATATGTGTGACAGTTTATGCTCTTGTTATATAACATGAGGAGGAACGTGAGGACCAATGTAAACATACCATGTTGCCCTCACTTCCTCCAGACAACTCTCCTCCTCCTCACATACTACTTTCTTTAGTCTCACCCCTTTTTTTTATACAATTTGACAGCCATCTCTGTGCCCATAGCCAATAAATAGCAGCAAAGCCTCTGAGCTCGAGCATTTCCACTCTCCTCCTCTTACACTCAGCATCTCTCTGGTACCATGTCCACCAAGGCCGGCCCTCTGCTGCTGCTCCTTGCCTGCTGTGTTTGGTCAGCAGAGTCTCAGGGCGAAGGCAGAAGAAGCATCTGGGATGAACCCATCAGATTCAGCACCAAGAGCAAAGACACGTGCACCATGATGGTCACCGGTCAAGGGGAATATACCAAGCTGAGGCTGTCATGCCAAACCAACAAGCGCTCCTACTGGTGTGAATACCTGGGCAAGCCTTACACCTGCCGCTCCTACAACAAAAACCCTCGACACTACTTCGTCCAGATGATGTGGGGCCTCAGGAAGCTGCAGAACGCCTGCATGGGGCCAAAGCTGATTAAACCTCACATGTGCAGGAAGGCAACAGATGAGTCTCAAATGGCTTTCTCAACTGCATCTTTCTCCAGACAATGGCCAGAGGTTGTGACCAGGACAGCAACAAGACCTAAACCCCAACCTCAGCCTCAACCTCGACCTCAACCCCGACCTGCACCAACGAGGCCTGATTTGTCGAGGTACGGCTCTATTCCAAGATTCCCAACCAGAGTTCAGACCCCGCGGAGAACCAATCCACAGCCTACAGCCCCTCCTGAAGAGAGCAATCCAAAGAGGATTGCTCGGCTGTACTGCTGGAGATCACTTCATGGCGTCTGCTCCTACTTGATTGGTTTGTTCAGGAATTAAAAAGGAAGGTGAGCAGCAGAGCATGGCCTCCTCAATAACACACAGCTTTTATTTTGTTGTTTTATGGATAATTTAAGTCTACTGTAGCAGAATAAGTGTGTTTAAATCAAGTCTGCTCCAGCTTTTATTCTTAAACTTTAAAGTTTTCTTTTTCCCAAAAAAACTACATTTTAAATGCACATAATTTACAACTATATATGCTTTCCCCTTAATTTCTCATCACAGATTTACACTTCTGATGAAGGTTGCTTCTGGTGTCTGATTAAAGCAGTCCTCGGAGGGAAATTTGTTCACATGCAGCAGAAGAACTGTAGCGCTCTCTGCAGGCAAATGGATGGTACTGCTGTGACGTCCGGAGTCTGACTGACATTTACATGCCTTATCTTCCACAGAGAACCAGGCTGCTTTGAAATGTTTGGTTGACACACAACCTGTCTTTAAAGCTATGAAACACGTGTATGAAAGGGTACTTCTTTGACTTGTGTGAAGGTTTCTGCAGCAGCACGAACCTTTACGGCCGTCTGTTTTTGTATCTAAACTTGTTGTCTTGTATATCATCGACCTGCATCGCTTTATATCTTCTTGAAAATTACGTTATTGAGATTATTTGTGTTTGGAACTGAAATCTTTACTTCTGTTTGTATTTGACTGAATGATAAGAATGTGAAAATGATGTTATTAAATAAATAAATAAATAAATAAACTTCTGTTCTTCGGATTCTGTCAGTTTGTGATTTTTGTTTGCACCGGAGCCAAACAACCATGAAAAATATGTCACTCAAACGACATTTTACGGCAAATGAGCTGCAATATCAATAACGACAGCTGCCTGATATCATCATGTCCTATAAAAATCATCGTTAGAGCCAGCATGAAAATGCAAAACTATCTGCTGTACTATCTTCGGCCTTCAGGTGTCACTGTTGTTCAAGTAAAACACATCAGAGCGCTGATACCTTTCAAGAGATTTCACTTCACTTTATCTTTGGCACACTGCTCCCAGAGATGGTTCAATTAATCTAATCAAAGAGACAGACTTTTTTTTTTTTTTTTTTAACCTTCACATTAAAGCTAAGTTATCATGAAGCATCTTGAAACAGACGGCACATTCCACAGGAACTGATTACTTTGGGTCCTGATATCTCAACACAAATCTGTCAAGTGTTGACAAGTTTACTCAGAGGCACAAGTTTAAAGTGTCTGCCTGTTATAAAATTGTTATAAAAAAAGGAAAGAAACTCATTTATTGTTGCAAAAATATTTTAATTACGTGCATTCATTTTATTAATTTAAACAAAATAAATGTATGCAACAACTTAAAAAAAAAAAAGAGGGTCTGAAAGAGACAAAAAATTTTCAGAACATAAATCTAAGGACACTTACATAAAAGCAAATAGAAAAAAGAGAAAAATTGCACATGCACACATGCAAATAAAACACAAACAAAAAAAGAATATATTAATAAAAACACAATAAACTCACTAAAACAAGAAAACACACTCACGCAAAAAAGAAAACAGAAAGAAGGAAAACACAAAAAAAGCAAACGTAAAAAGATCATAGAAAAGGTAGGTTTAAATAATTTGCCCTTCAGGGCCACCGTACAATCAAATCATATCTAAAAAGCTACTCTTTTCACCTACCAGCTGCCTGGTATGCACTTGATAAACTTTATAAGCCCTACATGTGTAGGGCTTACAAAGTGTGTGTGTGTGTGTGTGTGTGTGTGTGTGTGTGTGTGTGTGTGTGTGTGTGTGTGTGTGTGTGTGTTTGGAGGGAGGGCTGTTTCTGCAGCAGCAAACTGAAGCTGTAGGTGAAGAGAGCTCTCATCTGTCAGTCGTCAGGACTTTACAACTTTACAGCAGAGTTTCCTCTGAAAGCTGAAAGTAAGTTATTCAAATTTTATTTGTGTGTGTTTGTGTATAAGCGCTGTGGCTACTTTTTCCTTATTTGTGATATTTCTTAAGTATTTTCTTTAATTAATGCCCTTAAACTCTCATATGGTTCCTGTTAAAACTGTTTTATGGTTATAATCCTTTAAAGCTTGCACATAGATGTTTCACATAGAGACTCTTATTTTACCCCGTGCTCTTATCACTTTCATAAGTCAGATATTTTCTCCCTTCAAATAAAGGATTAAAACTTTGTTTTGTTCAACTTTCTACATTTTTGCTTAACTTTTTTAATTCCTTTGTGGGCTTTTTAAATTCTCTCTCTCTCTCTCTCTCTCTCTCTCTATATATATATATATATATATATATATATATATATATAAAATATATATATATATATATATATATATATATATATATATATATATATATATATATATATATATATATATATATATAATGGCTTTTGTTAAAACGTTATGTTATGTTATAACGTTACTTTTTTGTCCTGCTCACGCGTCTTACTTACAACTTTTCTTAATTCCTTTTATGTCTCATGTAAATCTCTTTGAGTGGCCTTGAAATGTCACAGTTTTAAGCCACACACACTTGCTCCGTGTGTCTGCGTGGAGACTTGTAGTTTCTCTTGCAGTGGGTCTAATAAGGGATTACAATGATTATTTCTAAGACGGGAAATGAAAGGGATTTGAGGTGAGATATCTAAATCTGTATTTATCCTCTTACAGGGTGTTTTCTGGTGATTTCATGGCTCTACTCACAAATGTCGCCATCCTGCTGGTGTTGGCCTGCTTCTCTCATCAGCTGATGTTGAGCAGCTGTCACAAGAGTCATGGACGCAATGGAAGAGGAGTGGAGAGAGGACAGAGCAAGGACAGGACGGGGCTTAAGGTGAACCGTCAACCTAAATCTGTCTCTGCACAGCCCATTAAAGGGAAAGTGGTCACCAAGGATAAGTCAGAATGCACCTGGGCAGCAACGGGTGAGGAGGTCTTCATCCTCGGTGTCTCCTGCAAGAAAGGGGGTAAGAGCTTCAGCTGTGAGTACGTCTCCAAACCGACTCTTTGTCCCCAGTATGCTTCAAATGTCAAACTCTACTGGAAGCAAATCACTCGCTCTCTGAAGAAGCAGAAGACTTTGTGCCAGGACAGCACTGCGTTGGTCAGGGCGGGGATGTGCAGAAAAGCTGACAGAGAAGCTCATTTCAGACTCCGTGACACTCAGACAAAGACTGATCCGCCTCCCTCCACACAGCCGGCACCAGAAGCAGCCAAATCCTGTCAGTCTGAGAACATGAAGCTGGCGGAGGAGTACTGCAACAAGTCCTGGTCAAGTTTCTGTACCTTCTTTTTCACCATGATAAATAACTCAGAGTGCTGAGACAGAAAAACGGAGAGAAGAACTGGACTTATGTGTCTTTTTAAGCTCAAAGTGAACATACTGTATAATTTATTTGCTCAGAAGTCCCATGGTGGTGGTGGTGTTGGATCAGGTGACCACAAACACAAAGACAGGCTACACTCACCTTAGTGTGAACAGGAATGGGGATGGGGGGCACGGTACGTCCTGGTCTGACCTGTCCTTTGTTTTATTTACCAGATCACCAGAAAACCTGTGAGCTATTCCACTGAATTGGTGCCATTTGCTTGTTGTGACGCTGTAAAAATAAAATAAAATTTATCTTTTTTTCAACTCTAAATCTGATAATACACACATTGAGCTACTCACAATGTGTACTGGCCCATCACTTTATTTATTTTTTTATTACATATGCAATCAAATCAACGTGCAGGACATTTGGCTTAATACAAAAATATATTTCACAGTTCATTTTATCATGAATTTATACACTGTATTCTCTGCGGATGCAAATGGCACTGATTCAGTGGAATGACCCATGTTCAGTAGGGTAAAAAGCTCTCTGATCTCGAGATGTTAATGTGCATAAATGAATTTGTTGGGATGGGAAACCTATGGGGCTAATATCACAGCACAACAATCTGAACATAAATCTTTAAATACATACATAGTTTTTTTTACATGAATCCTGTTCTACAGATATATGGATCATACTTTGTTTTAAATGGCTGAAATGTCTAACTTTTTTTTAGTTCCACTCATCATGTCATTGGTCGCAAGGCAGGTAGATCCTGGACAGTTCTCCAGACAGACAGCGATTCGATTCAACCACAGACCATTACAGAGACTGATAAACCTAGAGCTGATGTTTTTGGACTGTGGGCGGAAGTCAGAGAGAACTCACGCTTGCGCATGGAGAACACGCTAACTTCACACAGAAAGGCATCTCTCCAGCCGGAGAATCGAACCAGAAACCTTCAGCTGTCATCACTTCAGCTGTTAACACCAGACTGTTCCTACCTCAAGATCCACAAATATGTGACATGAGGGTTTCTTTGCCCTGAGCTCAGGCTCACAGGCCCTCTGTGGTTTACTTGTTTGGCCTGCACTTCTGGTCACTTGATGGAGTGATATGAGAAGTATGGTCAGTCAAATCAGCTCCCCGTAAGGTTTATTTGACAAATATTATATCATTGTTTCCTTTAAATGCATGATTTTGACACAATGAGGAAGAAATGCTGTTAAAAGCGGTGCTGCAACTCTTGTCTGTTGTACTAAAATCTCAGCGCTGAAGAAAATCGTCCCTGTTTTTTTTTTCTCAATTATGAGAAAGGTAAAAAAAAAGAAAACTCCAGGAAACAACTGTCAGTTAAGTATGGACATGTCATCTTAGGGCTTCCTTACACATCATTTTTTTCTGCTAGTTGCAAAAAAAAAAAAAAAAAAAAAAAAAGAAAGTTGCACAGCTCAAATACTTTACATTGTTGGCTGTGGTCAACACCTCAATGAACATTTTATCTACCTTTTAATGTTCCTCTTTATTTGTAAGATTTTTAAATAATTATCCCAAGGTCGACTTCATTCCTGCCACATTCAACTGAGAAGTCTAGAAAAATGTCTTATTTTAGGGTATGAAACATGATGCCTGAGTTGCGTGTTAAGAGTAAAAAATCTGCCAATTGGGTAAGAATTTTTCCCAGCATTCACAGCCCCACACAGAGCATTTTCTGGTAGATTAAAACGCTGAGCATGCTGGATATTGACACAGTAATCTAATCGGACTGAGTGTGATTTTAAGAGGTCATGTTCTGCATACTTTGGCACTGACGAGCTGCTGTATCCACAACCCCTGCATGAAGACATTAAAACATCACATGCTCGACCAGCAGGATCAAAGTGAACATGCAGCAGGGATTTATTTCACACAAGATAAAATCATCAGTGATAATATTTGGCCAATTACGCTGAAGGTTAAAACAGCATGTCCTTTTAATGATTGGGTCATTTAATGTATTCACTTTTTTCAACATCAGAATATACACATGTATCATGTCAAGGCAACTTGGCGATATGTCAGGCATATTCACAGTCAGACTCAGGAGCCAATTGGTCCATTTCCATACAACCCCCAGCTTTCATCTTACAATGTATTAATTATGGCACTGAAATGAATAATGATCTAAATGTTGTTTACTTTTACATTTTCTGTCAAGAGCACAAACAAAACCAAAGTGCATGTTCTGTCCTCAATATATGTGCTGTATATATCTTGACAGACAGCTAAACTCTTCCCGACATCAAGACTCTGGAGACGTTCTTGCTTGTCCACAGGTTTAATGTACTAGAAAGTGTGAAACTATAAAACAAACAAAGGATGTAATCAGTCTTACATTATAACAGACATCTACCAAAAACTATAAACAAAATAATGCTTAAACAAACTCCACATACTCACGAAGCTCCGAAGGGCACAGAAAGAAGAACTAACACAACAGTACTCTGCTCACTTAAATACCATACCAGCCACATGGCCGACGCCCTCCCCCTGTCAAACTGCAGGTCACGTAATAGCCTACGACACTTTCCTAGGCTCTCAAGACAACACATCAAAAAACGTATGTAAAGTATAACTCACCACACACACATGGTGCAACAGCACAGTGCATCTCATAAAGTCTCACTAAATAAGTTCTGGACTGTACACAGGCTACTTGTATGAAGCTAAAGCTCTGTACATTCTGCATGAACTCTACAAGTCTTACAGCTGACATCTTTAAACGAATGTTTGTACAAATGAGCCTGACATGAAAACATCCTGACATATTTTGCCCATATCGCCCCCTAATGGAGAACACTTTCCTTGGTCAGAAGCAGAGTTTGCTGATGTTTATGAAGCACATAACACTGCAGAAAACTGACCACTTTTCCTCTGGTATGTGGAGACAACTGAGGGACAGGTGAGGTTTGATTTCATGAGTCTGTAATTATGAAACAAGGATGTTTGACCACACACAATCACTGATTTTCACAAAAATCACTGAAAAAAAATAATAACAGAGCATTCATGTTACTTTCATGGTAAATAAATATATCTTTAAGAGCCACAAAATCAAATGTGGCCCTCTTTAGGAAAAGTTTGGACACCCCTGCTATAACTGGGTTGAAACTGTCTAAAGCTGGTGTCTTTATCCGAGGTTCAGCTTCAGCTTTCTCATGAACAGAAATGTTCTAGTCCAGAAAGCACAATTTTTAACAAATCATTTTATCGTTGTAAAATCAGTCAAATCTCCTCACAGTGTCTTAAAGTAAATCTTTGATATCATTCAAAAACAAAGTTTGAGGGAGTTATTACACCTTCTGCCAAATAATGTTTTTGATATGAAAGGTTTATAAAACTGTCTGAGGGTTTAGTTTGGTTTTGTTTTCTCTCATTAAATGTCATAAAAAAAATCACAGAAAACAAGGAATTCAGCTCATCTCCCATTGGCTAGAGCGTTATGGAGCCTAATGGCTGCAGGGATAAATGATTTTTCAATTTCATTTGACTGACACCTGAATTTCACTTTGGGGATTAATAAAGTGCATTCTATTCTATTCTATTCTATTCTATTCTATTCTATTCTATTCTATTCTATGAGTAAATGTTGACCCAGTCTGTTCTTTGTAGAGTCTGTCTCTGTATCTTCCATGGATATTTTCTCATCTTCTTCCTTGAGGCATATCATTGATAACACGATTGGATCCAAAAGTTGGATTTGGCTAAACCATCAGAGCGAACAGCAAGTTAAAGAAACAACACTCAGCAGGTATTCAGAGAGTTTATGTAAGAGGCAGACGCAAGTTTCTCCACCCACAGCTGCCCTGACATTCAGCACTGTGCAGCCTCAGGCCACGCTGTGATTTCAGAGAGGGGAGAGCCTCATTTTCCCTGATGAATTCAGCTTCATCTCCTGCCATAATGTAATGTGTTACACACACTGAAATCCATCACATTCAGACACTCAGCAGGTTGCATCGTGGACCATGTAGGAAATCTTTAAACAGCAAATGAGACCAGCTGCAGCGAAACGAAAATTAGAGGCCGGGCACAAAACATCTGCAGGAATGCTGTTACTATAGGAATACATCAAGGGAGGAGTTCTCCTTCAAGCAAGACTTTAAAGTCCAGCTGCAGAAAAATGAGACTTTGATTCTGCATGTGATGACATGTAAGGAAAACTCAAGGAATAATAATAAAGAAATAAAACTTAAATGCCAGAAAATGTAAAACCCTCTCAGATAAGAAAGACAGACAATGAGCGTCTGCCCTGTATCAGTATAGGATCGGCCATACTGCCATAGCACATGGTGGATAACAGCATCCAGAGAGTCAATGTGTGATTTTGTTTGCTGTTCTGTGATTCATCCTGCTAATGGTTTCCTGGAAGCTGAGGGCATCCCAGGCTCTGCATTCAGCTCAGTTAAAATCCCCATCTTCATTACGTCTAAAGCTCAGCAGGCACAGGTACAGCTATTTGAGGCAATGAACCAAAACAAAACATCTACAGCAAAATAAAATGTGTTTTTAGAAAGACTTTTCCAGGTTTCAGCTAATAAAGAGACTTGTTGTTTGTTAGAGGAGTGGATCATTTCACTGGGGAGGCAAGCCTCTGTGCCTGAATGGATAAATGGACCCAAAACATGATTGATAGTAACTCTTAGTTTGGGTGGCTTTGCATTGGCTGGCTTTGCTTCACTTCCTGCCCCTTTAAATCTCTTCACACCTTGTTTTTATGCTAAGCTAAGGCATCCTTCAGTTGCCGGTGTGCCTACAGGTGGCCTGACTCTATGCAGCTCCTGATTGGCTGAGAAATGTGGGCTTTGGTCTTGCCTGAGTGCAGGGAGATCTGGTACAGAGTGTAAGTGTGATTTGTACGTAAAACCAGGCTTACGTGCCCGTATAAAAGCCTTTGTAAGTATGTGAATTTGCTCCTTTAAAGAGCTTTGGTGGAGTACAAAGGACTAAAGGGACTTAATGAAACAACACAAATGTGACATTGTTTGCCTGAAATGAGACTGGTAAGTGGTGCAGCCAAGAAAACAGCAGCGACAGAGACTCTGACTGTGACATATATTTTGATAAGTAGGTTATATAACCACGCGGAACAGTGGGGAGATAATACACCCTCACCATTTTTTTATATCAGACTGAGTGGTGACAGTAAAGGCTAGTTTGCATCATCTTCCTGCGGTGGAAATGAGCACCAGGGAAGGAGCAGTGATGATTTATGAACATATAAGCGCTGAGTCACTCTTACTATTTCAGCTCTTGAAATTCGCCTCCAATATACTCTGAGCTACCTTCCACATTCATATTTACTTCTTCATTACCAGGTCTATGTTTGTAAAGATAAAATAAGAATGATGCACATTTTGCAAGCTTCAATAAACACTTCATAAACTGAACTTAGCCCTGATTAATTTTCTTATTCAAGAATTCCTGAAATGTGCTCAATAAGGCATCAGCGTAAGGACTGAAAAGCCTCCACTCAGCAGGTTTTCCTGCTTTGAATTAAAGGGCTGCTATCAACAGTCAACAGCTGTCAATAATCCCACCCTGTGCAGTATAACTGGAAAAAAGCTACATGAATCAAAAGCTTCTAAGGCTACCCAAGGAGTTAAAAGGTAATTTAGAAAGTCAAGAGGACTGTTCTTTAAGTTTTTGCATTTTTAACTGCTTTTTGGGCGCATTTTTGATTTAATTGTACAGCAATACAGAGACTGATATGAAAGATGGGAGAGGATTTGCAGCAAAGGCTCTGACATTTATAAAAAGGGCGCTCCATTGACTGTTAAAAAGCTTGTACACTGCACCTCCAGCTCCTTTCACTGTAAGATAAGAAGCCAAAATACTGCACTGCCGGGTGCTGGAGTTCTTTGCTGCCAAAGCCAAAGCATGGGCAGAAGCAATTTAGCTTGTGGGGCTGTAAGACTGATTTGATGCTCCTTCAGCCAAATAAAACACACATTTAAGGCTCAAGATTATTAAATGTAGAAATATTTCTGTCTGTTATCGTTTATGGCTATTCCTATAGTGCCTTCAGTACTCTAAATTCAAATGAATCAACGGTTAAGTGGCAACGTTTTTTTTTTACTGTGCTGAACATGGTTGGCATTTAGTGAGTATTTTTGTTTGCTCATATTTTTTTCATTATTTTGGAGTGAAAAAATTGTAAATAAAATACATCAGTGATTCTAGATTTTATAAGAGCAGTTTGGATGCTGAAGAACTTTCATTTAACAAAGTATGACAGTGATTTTTTTTGGCTACAGATCTACAGTAAATAACTGTACTATCTGCATTCCTTTCACGGTAATTTACGGTGAACTTTTCACTATCAAGAGTTTATTTTTCAAAGTTAATTACAGTAAAACTACAGCTTTATGGTGTCTTAGAGCATGCTTTTGTACATAACAATATCAATGAGCTTCCAATGGTAGAAATATCTATTAGTAAATAATGAACAGACTATCAGCATTTTCAGACTGTGACACATCCCACAATGCAGCATGCTTTATGTAATTTGCTGTTATCAGAGAATCCTCTCTTAGTACTTAACTTCGAAATAATACACTAAAGTGTTGCAACATCCTGGTAACTGGTAAAGTCAATACATTTTGAAAATTATAGTTTAAACTTGGGAAGGGATGACACATTCATTTATTATAAAATATTACTGTTAAATATTATAAGATCCAGATAATATTATACAGTGTGAAAACATCATGTTTTACTCGAGCTACAGAACACCTGAAACAACACGTCCCAGGGACTTACTCGTAACATGAAGTTCAGACAGCACCTGTGGCTCTGCACCTGAACACTCACTACAGTACAGGTGACACCAATTTGAAGTACTTAAGGAATGATATTTAAGTGAAAACATGTCTGCAGAGAAAGCATGTACCTCTGTGAAAGAACACGCCAAGACAGGCAAACATTTTTTCAAACATGAGCCTTCAGGTGGTTTTTGAACACATGGTCTGGCAGACAGAGTTTTATTAGCATGAGGGGAGATTTCTGAACCACAGAGACGTCTACAAATGTTCACTCAAGGGTATTTTCTTAGACACGCTCGAAATCTATTTGAGTGTAGTGAACCAACTCTGATTTACATTTATAACCAAGAGAGTGAATAAACTTACGGTTACTACCAGTGTTTGGAGCTCAGATATGACAATTGCCAGCACGAAGATAAAATATATCAACATATAGCTAATGTTGTTGATTTTTAATGTCTTAACCAGGCAGTACTTTGATGAATTGGTTTTCAAATGACATTAAAAAGTTTGATTTCTGAACCAACTTGAAAAACACTTCCTACTAACCAAGTTGTAGGTGCTTGGATGTTCGATTAAAGAAAAACAAAACAAAACAAAACAAAACTCTTTATAAAACCACAAATATCCACAAATCCAGAGAGGACGTTTGAAATTTTCATACTTCAGTGCTTTATATGAGAGGAGTTCTGGATAAATTAACTGTGAGTGAAAGCAACATGAGGAAACAACAGCTTGTTTCAGACTCTGCTGCCATCCTGTGGTCCAACCCCTGCACCGTGACTCCATCTCTCATCTATCGATCCAAAGACCCAGATAGTTTGACAGCAGCTTCCTTCATGCAGAGACGCAGAGGCAGTGGATGTCTTTGCATGAGTCAACAAATGTCTAATAGTGTCCCATTACTTATTCATGATTGACAGCTGTGCTGCAATTCAAGTCTGGATCAGCGGTCCATTTGTAATTAATGAGAGCAGGACGGCTGTAGACGTGTAGGGATGAATAATTCAGCAGCAGTATTGTGTTATCTATGTTGCATTTAACACATGCTGTGTGCTTTGAAAAGAAACGTTCACATAGATCCAAAAGACTGAGACAAAAAAAAAACTGTTAAACTGTTCAAAAAATGAGAGCAACTTTTATTTCACACAAAGCAGACAGAAGATTTAGATTTGCTACAGCTTTTTGAATTTTCACAGAGTTAACACACTTAATCTGCTTTTCATTCGTATTTTCGTGAGTTAAAATGACAGGCGAGTACGTCACACTAATTTAATCAATAGCAAGCCAAAGTTAGAGAGAATCAGCAACTCTGGATCAATAAGCTCATCTCATGTGCTGCTTTGTCTCGCAGCAACACCAAGACTCATCGTTCATTTAGCGCTGCTCAACACATCATAAAAGTCATTAATCATTTCCACCGCAGAGGTAGAGCAGAGCCTTCTGGTAGTCTCCACCTGTGTCTTCCTGCATAGATAAGACAAGTAATTATTTTATTAAGCGTCAAAACACAGAGTTCCTTTTATGTTCTGTTAGGAACAAGATTTTACACATGATTTAAATTTGAACGAGAAGAACACGATCAGATCACTTTTTTTCCCCACGTTAAATACCTCCAAACGCCCTGCTTGTATTTGGCATTTTTCCCAATGACGCTTGTCTCGCACAGCGTCTCTTTTCATGCGTGTGGGCAGCTGTAGTGCAAAGGATTGGATCGTTGGCTCCTCCTCTCCACATGTTATTTGAGAGTTTGTCCTTGAGCGAGACAATAAACCCCTGAACTGTTTGTATTGTCTCTGTCGCTCTCAACAAAATTGTCATAGTGCCAAATTAATGTGACACACTGTTGGCATGAATCTCAACAGTGTTGCCCTTCAGTTGACTCCCACAGATCCTGTCAGCAGGCTCAGCATCAGTGCAATAAAATGAAACCAAATAGCTCATTTAACCTGCACCAGTGTTCCTGTTTAAGATTCGCTCATTCACTGTATTGTGTTAAATATCATTTAGAAAGTTCAGGATTATAATGTTACTGTTTGTGTGCATCAAGTTTCAACAGAAAGAAACTAAACTGCAAAAAAAACCCTCTGATTGCATCCTCTTGGGAGAGATCACATTGAGTTAATGATAAAGACAGAAATACGTCACAAAGCCTCACTTTAACTTCACCCAGTGGCCACATCGCTGTGGCACCGCTGTGGAAAATCTGGCTGTGGCACTGAAGATGTTTTTTCCCAAAACACCATCATTAAAACGGGAGTGAATGTAAAGGGGTTGACAGGACATCACATTTTGATGCACATGGGGTCAATTGACACTCCTCCAGTTTTAAGGTTTTCCTCCATGGAGGTTTATTAGTTCGTAATCTTTCCTTCAGAAAAGAAAAAACTACTTGAAAAAACAGGGATGTTATCTCTCAGTAGAGTCCATGAGCCGAAGCAGAGACACAACCTCAGTGGACAAAAAAATCCTCAAATCCTCAAATCAGAAGCTAACTTTACTTGCGGCTTTAATCAGTTGGTTTAACTGTACGAACTGCTGTCATATTTAGTCCATGCACTAAACAAGCAAAACTAGATAGAAGTGGCGCCAACTCTCGGTTTAGCAGCGTCAAGTGTTATGAAATGCAGCCAATGTATTTATATAGGTGAGAAAGTATGCAGTTCCTTGAGTGTCCACTTTAGGCACAGGAAGCTTCCTATTCCCATGATGAAATGCCAATGTCTTCTTTAAGTTTAATGAAACAAGTTTACAGCCTGACAAAAATACACACACAGACACACACACAAAAAAAAGAATTCTGGTCCAAACCACAGATTGTACAAAACATGCCACATTAGAAATGTTGACTCAACCTGACTTTGGTCAACCTAGCATGAGTCAAAGAAGCGGAATTTAGGAGTTGAGGCATGTTTTAAAGCTATTTCTGCAAAAATAAAAAATAAAAATAACTAGGCTGTAAACATGTTTAATTTTGCTGTAAAGATCTGGATTGTTGAATGGGTGTGTATGTGGTTTCTGGTACTTTTGGAGCCAGCCTCAAGTGGACACTTGAGGAACTGAAAGTGAGCGGTTAGTTAAAAAACTTTTTAACCACATACAAACTAATTAAGTTCCTTTAAAGTTCAGTAAAAGATTTTGTCAGTATTCACTTTCATCTCTATGCACCTGCCATTTCCCCTCTAGTTTGTTGACACTTTCGTATTTCCTCTCCTACATGGCCTGAGGTTAGGGCATCATAGCTGCTGAAATGCTCCATATTGCAGTTTTAACCTAACAGCAGCTGGTAAATCGGTCAAGGCAAAACCAAAGCCTCAGAGGTGCAGTAGTCAGTGAAACAACACCCTAGTGGCATATTAACACTAAATATAAGCTTTATGTATGGATGACATGAAAGAATTCATTGACACTTGTGAAATAATGTCACTGGTAAAAATAGGTACTTCTATAAGGGAGTTTAACAATTTCTACTGCATTCATTAAATGTCATTTCATAATACCTCAAGTATCTATTCAATAGTTATCTAGGACGAACGAACATCTGGCCTCTGAAGAATAGATCAATTCATCCCAGTTTGTGCGTAAGGCAGGGAAGCAGTTTCATCAGGCTGAAAAAGGCATTTAAAGCAAATCACTAATCTCCCCATCGCTGCACTGACATAAATGGTGTATAAGCAGCATAACCAGTGCACACCCAGCTGGTGCTTTAAAGCATGCAGAGGCATAGATGAGTATGTTTAGAATATTCAGCAGATAGATGTGAGGGGAGTTTAGCTATTTTTGACTGAATACTGTGAAAGATAACACAAAGAGAAATGAATGAACATTTGTGGTTGTACCTGGATTGTGGTGTACAGAGATGTTCCATACTTCTTTTTGAAGACCGCTCTGATGTCCAACATGTCCACCTCGCTCCTGGACACCATTATCCTCATCAGGGTGTCATCATCAGTTCCAGCACGCTGCACAAAAACAACTTACTTCAGCAGCTGGAGGCAACAGTTTAGAAATCACATCTTCATCCACTTTCTTACATTTTTTCCTGCTAGAAATGTTCTTAAAACCAGTTGTTTTGTTTTTGTTTTGAGATGAAACGAAACAAAAAATACCCTTCAGCAAAAAAAGATGTGAGATATACAAAGAACTTTATGGAGCTGCCGTGGCACGCTGACACCTACCCTCATTGATCCGTACAAGATGTCAGCAAAAAACTCTGGAACACTCTTTACACACTGTACTGTGAAGAGAAAAAACACACAAGGCTGTGACCGGTTTCTGTGTAAAGCCGGGTTCCTGCCAAGGTAATCTGACATTGTGTTATCTCTGACTTCTTCTCTCAAGTGTGTGTCAGTCTCATATGCACATCAGACTCAAAGGCTTAATGAAAAGTCGAGTATCATCCTGATGAATCTCTGGTCTTACCAACAGCGAGCAGTAAGTTCTCCAGATTCCCTGTGGTCTCTCCTTTAATGCTGTCCTCGATATCTGAGCCCGAGATCTTTTTATAGGCATCAAACACTACAGGGGACCATGAAAGCAACAACAACACTTTTAATGCCCTCTTAGGAGGTAAAATAAAATGTATTCTGTGTTAAAAATGTTGCTATTACAGCAGCTGAAGTTTGGTCCATTGTGCATTAATGTGTTGACAACAAAAGCCAAAGATGTAGAAAAAAAAAACTTATAGCAGACAATTTATGACCACATCTTTATGACTATGTTTACAAGAAAGAAAAGAGAACCAAGAGCAGTGTTTGTTAAGGTTGGAACCACTTACAGTTGGAAATCAAAGATTATATTTTAAATAGGAGGATAACAGATGTGTAATTACTGAGGAAATATTTCAGTTTAGTTGTTACCTTTCATGTTTTACTTCATGATAAAAGTTTTTGTATTAATTCTAACTGATTAAAAATATCAATATTTTACTCAGCTGCTATTTAAAAAAACAAGCATCTTGTTTAGTCCTTTAAGATTCAAGCTGAGATGTTATAAAAGATGCCTCTCTTTTTTATATATAACTGTTAAAACAAATACACATAAACACAAATAAATGCAAATATAACATCTTTCAGATACTTTTATGTGAGTAGTTCGGTTCAGCGCCCCAGTTTGGCCACCCCACTCTAAAAAGCCCGGATCAGCCCCTGGAAGCCAAACTAAGAAATAAAATGGTCTCGTAAATTGCTTGGAAACAGTGTGAAAAAGAAGAGTGGACGAACAGAAGATCACATTTTCTTTCACATGAGCTTCAGCTCACCTGAGCATTATTTTGGATCTCAACTCTTTCTCTGTTAATATTCTGGTGATTTTTCGTATTCAGTCGGGAATGTCTTTGGTTACCAAAAACAAGTCGTGCCATTTTCCCCTCTGAGCTCTTGCTTGGCAAAAAGCAGCTTCTGCCCTCAGGACTGTCGTGAGTTCATGGTTGTTGTTTATCTCACTCCTACAAACTGTGGTTCTCATGATCTCACCTTGTGGGTTAAAATGTGCTTAGAAAACTTTATTCTCCTGTGATCATTTCAACTCTGCCTATATATTTCTCTAACAGTGGAGAAGGGATGATGTCTTTGGATGGAGTCACATCATTTTGGATAGAAGCATGAGAAACAGCATCATTTTACAGCAACTTAAGACACGATAGACACCCGTAATTAAACTTTGATAATTATAATCTGACAGATTCATCAAATAAATCTTAGAGTGTAATTAAATTTGTGAGAACTGTTTCAATAAAACTTTGTTTTTTAAGCTGATGCACTTTAATTTAATTGAAAACTATCCAGTATTCCTTCCCTCCTTCCTTCCTTCCTTCCTCCTTAACAGCTTTTAGAATGTCAGAAAACTGACAAGGAAGCACCTTCACTCAGAACAAAGTGAGAGCTGTGAATTGTTTTCCTCGTCCTCTGTGTTGTGTTCTGTTTTCAAAAACTCTTCACACTTCCCATCACTTATCGCAGCACTGAAAGGAAGATTATGTTCTGCTTTAATAACTGAACACCTCAGTATTTTATGATCAGGGTATTAAAACATCTGTGAGAATATCTCAGCAAAAAGCTGTATATATTTTTCCGCATCTGAAGAGTATCTGACCTTTTAAAAGCTGAATTATTTAGATTACACGCTAAGACAGAACATGAATGGATAATGTTGGTATGGCGTCTCTAACCTTCTCTGTTATTCAGCATTCAGACATCATATCGCCGACACACTCTGGCACAGACTGACTCACCTTTCCTGAGATGCTCTGCACTCCTGTTGCCAAGGATTGTGATAAATTTTTCCTCATCTGTGCCAAACTTGCCCTCCCCGGCGGCATACAAGTCCTGCAGTGGCAGATTGTGCATTCACACTCACACACGAAAAGTAACCTTGTGTGGATGTGATTTATTCAATGAAAGCGCAGGAGTGAGAGAGCACATGTGAGACCTTGTGTGGTGTCAAAACTGCTAATAAAGTTTAATTCTCTCACTTCTCTCTTTGCTGCCAGATTGAAAAAAAAAAATCCTGAGTGTCAGGGCTTTTATTTGTGAAGGGACCGTTGTTATTTACCCTGTTTCATGTTCAGAGACAAAACTGATCACAAGTTTGTAATCACTAGATCCCAATTCACTGTTTAATATTCATTATTAAAAATGGTATTAGGGAACATGATGATGTACTCTCAAAGGTTTGCGTCCTGTAATAAATTAACTTATTTATTATTGCTCCTCAGCTTTGACCCTGCACAAACAGAGTCTTAGACTTCATGCTGAATAGAAGATGGTTGTGCTGTGGTATCTTGTAATCTATTTTGGTACATCACTCATCAAGTGACAGCTAAGTTAGGATCAAGCTCTCTGTAAATAAGCAGTGGAGAAAAATGGATGGATGGATATAGTTCTGTATAATCATATGCACAGATTTTTGTAGGAGATCACAGTAGAAGAAGAAACAATGTGGTTTCAAACTGAAAAACAGGATGATTCACAGTAAACACTTTTTTTTTAAATGTATTTTTCTTTGGCATCTTCAATCTTTTTTCCTCATAATCATTTTTGTACTATTCCCTGCTTTGACTTTAAATTTATTTTAATTCAGTTTCTTTTAAACACGTTAAATTTCTCTCTACAGCATGCAGAAATAAGACTTTCTGACCAATAACGGCTTAATGATTATTTTTGTGACTTTGATAATATAGGACTTGGCTTTTAAGGAACATATTGATGAAGCTGAACCTAGTTATCATGACAGACACTAGAACTGAGAGGCTTGATTCTGCTCAGAGAAAGTCTCAAAAGTCAAATCAGGACTTTTTTTTTCAGTCACATCAGTTGGCTCTGGGGTTCTCTCAACAATCTTAAGAGAACAGTAACCATGTAAATTAATAGTCCCATTCATTGTATTCAAAATCTGAGTGACTCCCATCTGGGAGCATGGAATGTTTGAAATAACTAATTTGTACCAAAAGCAATTAAATTACAAAACTCTTCAGTTCAAAAGATAAAATGTTGTCTTGTCTTCTTTTTGTGAAGCTAAAAACAACTTTTCGCATTTTCCGTTGCTGTTTTCTGTTGGGGTAACTTAGATGTGAGGACTACCTTCATGTCAACATATTGAACCTAAGGCTTCATGCTGTCTGTGTCCATTTACAGCACTTTTTGTGCCAGTGCCTTTAATGACCTAAATTTCATATCAGCTCTCCTCAGTGCTTACTGTTGCTAGTAAGCTACAAAGTTGTGTTGCGACACTTCTCCTTTACGGTATAAACAATGGAAAAAGATTGTGTCATGGCATTAGGCGAAGATCTGGACCTGGAAAAAAATGAGACACTAAAAAGAGTCTGGGTAGTTTCACCTCTGAGACCTGTCCTTACTTGATTTTGATTGGCCAGTGAGAGAGTGAAGCAACATCTATGTACATGACAGTGTTTAACAAGTTGGGCTATTTTCAGCTGAGAGTGCAGAAATGGCAAAGAAAAAAAAGTAGCTGAGCATTTGAACAGCCTTGGTTTTGTTTGAAAACAGGAAGTACAAGCATAAAAAAAGCTGAAAGTGGACACAGGCCCTAAATGTTTAGCAGATGTGGGTTATGACTATCACCCTGGTTTGGTGACAGATGTGTGGAAAAAGAAAGTATTAAATTTAAAATAGCAATATTTTTTGTGACATGGGTTTGAGCGTTTGCTTTTGACTGTAAAATGTGACTTTGACATTTGTCCACATTCAAAGCCGTATGCTTTTCTCATGTTCTTGTATCTTACCTTGGCGTCTTTCTCGATCTTTGCTTCGTCCACTCCCTCCTCTCTGCTCCCCTTCATGGACGGACAGGTGGAAAGACAAAGAGATAGGTTGACAAACAGTGAGTAAGTAGGTCAGTGTGGATGGAAACACGGTGAGCTCAGACCCACTCTGAGCCCCCGTCAGCCCCGGTAACCCCTGAAGACTACATTATCCGCCAAGTGTCCCAGAAACACAGATAATATATCTGCCTGTAAACTCCCCCTCTCCTTTCCCCCCTGCTGACAACACACACCTAAACCTCTCATGACTTTGTAATGACATCACCAGAGGCTCTCATTATCAGGAAAAGGAAAGACAAGCCCCTCCTTTCCTACCTGCAGGAGGATCACCAGCAGTTTCTGATAGTGCCCCGAGGTGTCACCGCAGATATCTTTCTCCAGCTTGCCGCTGAACTCTGGGAGAAAGCGGAGAAGAGGGACAGAAGATTACTTACATTTCCAGCTCGGAAAAGTCTAATGGTTGCAATCGACCCTCCTGTGCCGTCCTCCGTTTTGCGGGAGGATCTCTGACAGCGGAGATTTGATTATTGAGCTAAAAGACAGCGTGGCCTTCTCTATTTCCCAGATCAAATAAAGCAGTCTCTGCCCTTAATCCTCTGAGCCTGTGTTGGTGCTTGTTTCCTTTAGAGGTTTGTATCGGCTTGAACAATGCAATATAACAATCAAACTTGTACTGATACGTACAGGTGTAATCATAGATCATGTACCCCAATGACCTACCAATGAACTACCCAGTATCATAGTAGGGTACCAGAAGGCTCATGCAACACAGTACTTTTGGGAGTGAAGGGCTCTAAATGATGATACATTGTCTTTTAAGCCTTTACCTACAAAGTGATGCCTTATATTCTCTCTTGTGTTGAAAAGCTATCCACAGAAGTTTCTGAGAAGAATGATACCAGGATCATTTATCACAGGATAAATTAAACGTGATACTCTGCAGAACGTGACGTTTTCTTACACCCCAAGAGAACAGTTATCTGTGTGTCTAAAAATGCAAAGAATCTCAAAACTACTGCATTTAATTTGATAGATAGTTTACATGGACTCACTAAAGTGTTTTTAGCTCTGCATTGTGTTTTAGTTGTGGTGCTTCATAGCACTTCTGACAAATTATCAGCCACTATTTGAATCTTCCACTTCAACCCCACAATGTAGACCAAAACACAGACTGTAGAACATATATCCCAAACGTAAATCCAAATAGCATGGGCTTAACAAATGCAAAAAGTCTTGTATGGTACAATGAACTCCTTTGAAAATTTGAAATGCATTCATTGTACACCAAATACTGGAATACATACAGTTTCATGACACTCAGTGTGTACATCTGTGATGAAAGAAATTGTAAGAAACTGTAGAAAGCATTACCATGAAATTCAAACCACTGAAGTTGATGGTCCCCATTGAAAAACGCTGGTTAGCTCTGAGATTTCTTTCCGTTGCATCTAGGGAAATATTTCAGTTTGCATACAAATAATGTGGATCAAATACCTGCAAAACTAAAGGTGTGTGTTATCAACAGCTTCAGATGCACCAACAGTAGAATAATCTTCTATCTTTTATCTTGTAAGGATAAAATCAACCTCTTTTTAACCTCCTAACTTTTTTTTTAAGTTAGTTTTTGGGGCTTTTTATGCCTCTATCTTGAGTGGACAGGACAGTGGATAGAGTAGGAAACAAGGTGAGAGTGGGGAGCAACACGCAGGAAAGTCACCACAGGCTGGACCCAAACCCTGGCCGTCCACCCAAGGCCCTTTGCCCATATTGAGCAAAACCCCAACCACCAGGCCATAGTGGGTTTGTGATCTCGAGTGATGGTTTGAAGCCTTCTTCATTACGACATTATGCTCATTAAGAAGGTTATGGTGCATTATGAGCTAAGCTAAGTATGATTCAAGTTGTGTTTTCAGTTGAGGCTTCCTTTGTGCGAAAGAGTTTTAGCAATCATGGCTAAGTCTTGTCTAAATATGCTCATTTCTGTCTCAAATAGTAAGACAGTGTAACAAAAAATGCTTTACTGTAGTCCATAAAACAATGTGTGGTGTCAAACTGGCTACTTCAAATATATCTGATCTGATACAGCATGTAAACACATTCAGCTCAAGGTGCTGCTCAAGCAAAGTATCATGGTTGCACTCTTGGATGTTCAATAAGAATAATTTACTCTCTTCGAGGTGTAGTTCAGGTTACTTTTAGTTACCTTAAACCATCAAAAATAATAAGAATAACTCACTGGGTAAAAAAAAACATCCCTCTACTTTAGTTTCTCTCTTTCACGGCTGAGAAAGTCACCTTTCTTGTAGACTTTAATGATATCTTTAATCTGTTCTCCAGTCCTGGAGGCCAGGATCTCAATCAGCACATCGTCATCCGTCCCTGCGCCCTGGGAACAAAAACACAATATGTGGATGAACTCAATATATGGTAACATGGCTTTGTGTGGCAGCCGGTCCTCAAAGAAATCTTATCTTTTGTTATTATAGTCATCACAGGGTTGATAAAGAGACAAAAGCTAAAAAATGTGATAAAGAAATGGATGACACACTAAGAAGGCGTGACATTAGAGGATAAACTGAGTCCACTGGAGTGAATCAGCTTCAGGGTTCAGCCATACTTTCAGGATAATTCTGCTCTCTTTGCTGCAATTAACCTTCGAGTGAAATTTATCAGACGAACTCAAAGAAAAGTGAGCTGTAGGTGTGATGGGAGAGTGGAGGCCAAGTCCTTAATGCTTTGCCTTCAGTTTGATTGAACATTTCATTTCACACTCGTCCTGCAAATGTAAATGTGATTAAACTGTAATAAGAGTAAAGAAAAAATCCATCTGTAGCTTATTAGAGTATCAGGAGCCTGCTGAACCTTTTTTGGCCTCAGGCAAACTTCCCTCAAACTTTATGAGCCTTCAGTGTGATATAAAAAGCAGCAGAGGATTGTACGTCAGACTGAAGACGGGAAGAGTCTGAATATCTGAGCTATAAAAACAAATTAGCCAATAGGTCTAAGCCCACAGCACCGATTATATGATATACCTCTATAATCTGTGACAGCCTTATTTGTCTGAGCCACATTAAAGGTGCGATGAAAGAAGAAGGGCAGAAATACTGTCATGAATAAAAGATTAAAACCATGATAGGAGGCAGGGTGATACCTCTAAAAGATACCAGCCTTAACCTTTTATGTTCATCTGAAACACAAGGGAGAGGCACGGTTAACTCTTTTATGATCTGGATCACAAACAAACAGTTCTATATACTGATTGTTTGGTGCTACTCAGAATGAAAAAGAAGTCTAAAAAAAGAGTTTAAACCAAAACTACAGAATTTTTTTTCTCTGCAATTCAGAATGAGAGAACAAGAACAAGCCTTTTCAAATGTTATCCTTGGATATCACAGCACCTCAATGATTGCTAATTCTATACTAAAGAAAAATTCAATCATTTCTTTAAAGTTAAATTTGATTTTTTTTTCTTTGAGAGATGGGAAAGCTGAGGAGAGACAGGAAAAGGTTGCAGCCCAGATTTGAATCAGTGAGAACTCCACAAGGACAATAGCCTCTGTATGCAGTTAAACAGCAAAACCAGCCAACACTGAATGATTTAATTACAAGTGTGTTTGCACAGGATTCCAGAACAATTTTTGTTCTTCATGAGTGCATATTAAATCAATATCCACTCAAGACTGAAGTAACTTCCTCTTTTTCATTCAATGTTATTCTTTTACTGGAATAAACTTAAACTTAGAATAAAACTTCTGTGGGTTTGGCTGATTGTGACACAGATTTAAAACTATATAGCTGTCTCTTTATGACCTAAAAAGTAAACAAGACTGTTTACAAAATAAGGAATTATTTCCATGCTGTTATTTTTGATGTTAAAAAATGCAGGAGGCAGGGGTGAGGTGTCACAGAAAGGGCATGATGCAGCCTTTTCTACTGTAAAAGTCTTGAAAGGTGACACATCTGATGGTTCAAAGAGAGCACAATGAGCTATTTTGTCAAGAAAAACTAATCAGATATATTCAGGAGGAATTCAGAAAAGATCATTTTGTCCACAGGGGGTGGCAAAATCAACAAAAAATATCCTGAATTATTCCCATGAGCTTTACGTATAAGTAAAAGTACCCTTCTGTGAACCTAGTGTCAAGTTTAAGATATAAAAAAGTAAAATATGGCCTTCAAATGATCCTTCGAAGCTAAATGTTGAAGCAGAACAAACAGGAGACTAATGATGCATGTGTAGAGGGGAGCAGGTTGATTTTATCGAATGCTCTGGTTGCATTTTTTCATTAAGTCCATCCCCCTACATCAAACCACAGACCACTGTGCACTGTTCAGAAAGGTGATTGGCTGCAATCTGCCATCTCTGCAGGACCTCCAGGACCCTGAGGCAAGCAGGTAAGATTGTGGTTGACCCCGCTCACCCAGGACTCCTCAAGTCTTTCCTCTTGGGCAACCAAACCTCTCACCACAAGAACAGTTTCTTCTCCTCTGCTTTAACCTATATGAATGATGCCTTTACATATTGTTTGCATGTTTTCATATTGTTTTAATCATCTTTAAACACCCAGACAGACTCTGCTTGTCTAAAATCTGCAGGGGCGAATAAACCGATCTGATTTTAATCAAATTTTGAGCGCTACAGCAAAAACTCTCTGCTGACAGCCATGTAATGAATTGGCAAGACAAAACCCTGAAGAAATTCAAGCCTGTGATAAAATGAAAACTTAATCCTCAAATTAATTGGTTTGTGTCCTTGCCTTTGTAATCAATTTTTCATTTAGCTTGATTTCCATCCTTTCAAAATCGAATTAGAGGCTGCTGAGAAACGAGAAAACAATCCCCTCAAAGTCCTTCACCCCATCAGTCACAACCACCTGTTCACTATACATTACCCTTCATTTATTACTTTGGTTTTTGCAACACAGTCATCTAATAGAGATGTTGGCTTATGGTATCTATGAGTTTTGGTGCTGGGTTTGTTATTTCACTGACTGCTGCTAAGTTTAGTGATTAAGTTAAATTAATGATGTAGCCAAGAAGCTGAAGAATGGAGCTACAGACTCATTTCTTCAATTTGTTTCAACAGCACATTTAAACAGAGAAGAAAAAAACATTCCAAGGGGTAAATGAAAGCAAATTAGTAATGTAAATGACTCAATAAGAGCAGCAAATGACGAATTCAATGCTCCTGTTGCAGCGGTGTGATTTGTAAGTGTGAGTGGTTTCAGTTAGCATATCAACTTGAAACTGTCTCTTCACTTGGCAGACAGCACTCATTACTGATATAAGTTCATCTATGTTTCCACTGGCACGACATGTCTGAAGGCAGATATGGCTGTAAACATGAAATGTATAAGAATTCTGTCTAACTAGAAGCTCTATACAAACTCATAGGTACTGATTTATTCTGTAGAGACCTTTTGGTTTTTTTCCAGGGTTTGTCCTGTGCATATATAAGTAGTGTTTTCTCTCCCTGGTATATTTTAAAATTCAAATTTATGACTCAATGAATATCTTTGCTAAAGAAAATAAAAGAAAGCCTTTTTTTATTTGCAGTTAATTAATATGACTGGAGTTAAGTTTGTGCTTTCCCTTACTCATTTCCAGATATGTAAATCCAACCATCAAGGGCTTGACAATTTCTTTTGTATTTTCTTTTTGTTGAATGTGTGGCACTATGATGTAGGTCAAGACATGAAAATAGTTTCCTCCCATTTTAATTTAGTTGCTAAAAGTCAGTCTCTGTCAGTAGAACTACTGTCAATATCTTTTTCGCTATACTATAGTGTAAAATAGGTTTCACCAGCAGGGGGCGATCGGTACTTTACGCATCAGTGGCAGAAGAAGTCTTGTCAGTACCATAGACTGTAATGGACGTAGTCCCAGTGACGTCACCAGCTGCTTCTGAAACGGATTTATGAAGCAAAACGGCTGGCACGGCCATACTGGAAATGAGGCGGGCTTTGAGTCTCCACAGTAACAGCCATAGGGCGCCCGGCAGTCACGTGAGCTGAGCTGTGCCCCAGATTGGACGAACTGGTGATCTTAATATTGCCTAAACTGCAGAGTTAGAAAAAAATTCCCCCCCCGTACAGTGTGTGCCATTCGTGAAATTAGCGATTCAGACGGGAGACATTCTTTGTACCAGGCTGTAAATGTGCTTATTTTGGCCATGAAAACGACTTTTTTTGGCTTGGTGTGTATGTGACTTCCAGTACTTCCGGAGCCAGCCTCAAGCGGACACTCGAGAAACAGCAGACTTTAGCACTTCCGTATTGTCTTATATTTTCAGACCAGAGTTTGCCGCTTGGTCAGTACAAGACAAAGCAGTGTACAGACCACACACTGAGTTTGCTCCTGTTAACCTGTATTTTTCTGCTTTCATAGTTCCTGCAAAAATAAATATGTTGCATGGGAGACGAGTTGGTTCAACATTTTTTACATTGTAACAAATGCAAGTATGGCATTTTTGGTCAGCTTGATTGTCTGATCTTGTCTTTTTTAACATGCTCAAATCAAAGTTCAAATCAACTTTAAAAAATGTATGTACAGTGGTAGGAAATACTCCTTAGAAGTTGAGGTGTATGAATACATATATCACAAACAGCATCATATGAGTGTTTGAACTTGTATATTTTACATGAAAACAAAAGGTTAAATGGAAAAATATGAGGGAACTCTGCTTTAAGTTACCTTGATAGCCTTATGAAGTTGGGATGCATCATATGTCGATGGAGGAGTCATCAAGGCCACGATCAGAGTCTCAAACAGCCCACCAAGCTCTGATTTCAACGCACTGACCAAGTCCTGCAGGGACACAGATGATTAATGATGACAAACAGAGAAGCAGAGTTAGTGAAGACCTTTCTGTAACTTTTCAACATTTAAATGCTGTAACATTTACAGGACAGAACAAATGAACTTTATGGTGTCCCTCCTCCATTCTCCGTCTTTAATGGTTGAACTTTCTGTTATCAGATGTGTCTGAAGAGAAAAGTTTCTTAACTTTCAACAAATAAGCACTCAGTAACTTTGTGTCTCAAAGACTAATTACAAACTTTTCATTGCACTTGTGACATTTTCAGAAAACGATGATAATCCACCCCTGGCTCCTCCACTGTTCTCATTTCACTGTTATTCCTGTCTGGGTTATTTTCACTGACGTCTTTCATTCAGGAAATGGTAAAGTAAGCAGAAAAATCATTGTGAGAAACAAATCATCCCCGCATGCACACTCTGGTATCGCTTTTTAAACCATTAACTTATTAAAACGCTAACTATAACTCACAAACAACTTTGTCTTCATTGATTTCTGCATGTAATAAATGACATATCAGGACATCGCTGGGAGCACGACGTAAATCGATGAAAACAGCCGGTAATGGCTGATATTTTTGTTGCTGATGCTGGAGTGTGGGATTTTTTTTTTTTTTTACAGGTTGTGTGAGTGTGTGTGTGATTCTCCCCATTATACAGATGGATCACACATTCATCATCAACTAAACAGCTCAATAAATGAACCCTAGGACAGGAAAACCCTTGGTTACCTTAGATCACATGGGCCATTCCTTGTTCACATAATGGCTGTTTAAGAAATATGAGTATATAAAGCTTTCAGTTACACAAAATTAGGCTGTTAAAATGTTAGACTTTGTCTTTATGCTCTTGCTCTGGCTCCCATTTAAGAGTTCATTAAAAAATAAGTAGTTAAGACCATTACTGTGTCTAATACACACTATGTAGCACACTGAAAATGTGATAAAAGCACTTAAAGCTCCTTTGTGGGCACTTTTGGATAAAACATACAATCTTCAGATTCTCAATGAGCTGTACTTTGAAGCTTCTGATGTCTCCTCTTTGCACTCAACCAGTTTCATCTATTTTTATTCCAGGCTGCAGTTACATTAGTCAGAGTGCTTTTCAGAAAACCCACACAGAAAGGAAATTAACTTGATGTTTTTCAATCCACAGGTGGTCATAAAGCCACCTGACAGTGTGACAGTACAGTAAAGTCTTAATGGGCCCGGCCTTTGACAGTGGCGGCGCGCTCTGCCCTGTGGAAACTGTTCTTTCCATTTCGTCTGTGACTTATTCTCTTGAGTGGTTGTTAAACCTTCCTACAAAATGTCATCTCTTTCTCTGTGACTCTTAATGACAGAAAACCTGACGTTTCAGATGACTGGATCACTCGGAAAATCATTCATGTAGCCGGTGGTGATAAAAGCCAGACCAACATGGAGTATTCAAGGCATCAAAAGTTCAAATGTCCTCGCTGAGAAGGTTTTACTGTTACATATGATAAAATTTGATTTTTAATGCGTATGCAATCTTATGTAAGTAGCAGACTACTTCACTACCTTACATGGGTAGCTCTCTACCTGTCAACCAAATCTCATGGGTTTATTTTGATTTTTTTAAGCATTTCATCATTCTCAGAGCTCAGCATCCCAACGGATTAAAAAAAGCTCTAGTTTTAGCTGTTTTCATTTTTTTTTTTTTTTTGCAGCATTTGTTGAAAAAAAAAAAAAAGTTTTAGAACACTGTTGAGCTTGTGAGAGTCACTTCTCTCTAAATCAAGAGACAACAATGGTAGACTCTGTTAGTGTCTGAGAACAGAATTAATTTGGATCAGACAAAAATTGATCTGCATGGGTACAAATCCCAAGTGCTGCCATAACATATTTACTCCGTGCCTCATATTGGCCTTTATTAAAAAGGCTTAACGGCCACAGCCAAGGGATGAAGTGCCATGAGACAGCTTTCATAACCTCACAACAGTAAACGCTGGTGAGAAACCCCTCAAACATATCATTGAATTAAATAACGTGAGAAGTTTATAGAGTAAATATAATCTTCAACTGTTTTGATAATCGATTAACTGGTTTAAGTAATTAAGTTCAAATTCTCTCATTTCAGCTTCATAAATGTGAATATTTTCTGGTTTCTTTGCTTCTTTATGACAGTCAAACAACTACTCGATTAATTGAGAGAATAATCGATAGAATAATCGATCATGAAAATGATTGTTAGTTGCAGCCCTAGAAATATCTCAACCAAAGGGCAAGACACTTGGTCTTGGTCAGAAGCAGAGTTTGCTGATGTTTACGCAGCACGTAACACTGCAGAAAACTGCCAACTTAACATCTGGTATGACAGGTGAGGTTTGATTTCTTCAGTGTGTAATGATGGCATAAGGATGTTTGACCACTTAGTGTCAGTTTTTTTTCTAGAAATCCCCAAAAGAGCTGCTGGTACTTGGTTGTTTTCATGAAATCAAGTGTGGCCCTCTTTGAAAAAAGTTTGGACACCCCTAATCTAAATATCTCTGACAATGTGTGCGTCTGCTGGTGATCCCGTATGAAACAGGTGACCACAACCAAAAATTCACCCTCTTTTAAACTGTAGCAGACCATAATTCCTAGAATACGCACCAGATTGTACTGAAGTAGACTTCAATCTAACATACAAGCCATGTTTTCATGGTTAGAAAATGAGGTCAAACTTTGGCTGAATAATAATCTTCCAACTAGCTTCTTTTTGCTATCAGTCTAATGGCCAGTGGACAAAGTTCAGGTTGATCCATAAACACGGCTGAAACCATCCCACACAAACAGATGAATGCTTTCTGAGTGTTTGCAAGAAATTAAACTTTTCAGATTTTTTTCAGGGGGTTTTTTTCAGATTTTTTTGTGCACATACTGCATTTTTGACCTGTTTTCAGGTTGTCTTTGGTAGGAATGGATGGGCCTTGGACAAGAAGGTTAAATGTGAAAGAGAGGAATAGAAAAGAGTTGAAAGAGGAACTAACAAAGCATTGGTTTTTGGCTTGATGCGATTTATCAACAAGAGCAAATAAAAAGAAAAGTTCCAGCCCTGCTGTGTTGATCTTTAACAAAATAAAATAATAAATGGATGGTAAAAGATGTGAAAACCTTTAGGTCAGTCCCGCTGATATCTCTGTGCCTTCAGTGTTTCTATATTGACCATCACCCAGGTGATGGTGAATTAGGAAGACACAGAGCTTGGTTTGACCTTTAACCATCCATCACAGTGACAGCTGACTGTCATCAGCCCTCTGTTTTTAGATTCCCAGCGGCTCACCTCACCTTTCCGTATGCCTTTTTGTACGCTGCTTTGATTTGCTGGCGTTGATCGTTGCTACGTGCTGCCAGAAGCATGAGGATGGTATCTTCATCCGTACCTGGACCAGAAAACAAACAGTTAGATCTTTATGATGTGCTTATTTTCACTTCCTAATTTTCAAACAAAAGGTTTAAAGCATATTTTAGTCTTTAGAGGCCTCCTATCTCCTGAAAAACTTGATTAAGAATCATTGACAGCTGGCTGTTTCCACAAAAATGAGGAGCTGGCTTCATAAAGCAGGAGTTCAGTATTTGAAAGGTTTGGGAAAAGCCAATAGTCAAACAATCAATAGCTCCTGAGGCTCGGAAGGACAAATAAGATAAAGTGAAGTGTGTGAATTTCCTCTGAGGGATCAAAATGTTGAATTAGTGCAGGGTAATTATGGCAGAAACCCCTCAGGACTTCTAATGACAGCTTTTATCGTGGACTGATGCCTGCTCTGGTTATCGCTGCTCTCCTCTTCGTTGCTCTTTTTGGTTCCACACTCACTCACAAAGTGTTTTGTTTTTCTAATTGCTTTTATTGTGAAACAGACGGAAAGTAAGATAAAAGAGAAATAAGTGGCGCTGGTCACTCCAAAGGTTGTGTTCGGGTTAATGGCTACACCCTGCACTCCTATAGTACACCTTTAATTTCATGATAATCATTGGGCTTATTGATTTATACTAATGACAGCAGAGACAGGTTTGGATTTCCTGTTTTGTATATGAGCAATTAAAAGACAATTACACTAGAGTAAGAGGAGGACAGGGTCGAAGGTCAAGCTATTAAGAATAATCTGTTTCACCAAGCAGCATCTTTTCTTTTCTAACAGTGAAGCCAGCAGAGCAAAAAGATTGTAGTTCACTCAGTGCTGGCTTCAAAAGCATGAAAAACACAGTCTTTAGAACAGAATTAAACCTGTTTGCAGCCTGGTACTGAATGTTTTTTCCATTTTCTTTTTAATGACTCATCCATTTTAATAATATCAAGGTTAAGAGCTCTGCATAATTGAGCATGATTAGGGACGAGGCTGATTTGACTGACAGGTGGGCATGTTTTGTGCTGTTCATTAGGCTGCTGAGCTATCTTTGCTCCATCTCTCTGCCAGTTTCTAAATGAGCCAAACATTAGATGGAGTTGTCATTTCCAACTATAAGCTAGCTCCTTCAGAAACCGATGGATGACAACACTGAGATTAAGCAAAAGAAAAGAAAATCTGAAACATCTTTTTGCCCTTAAACTCAATTTCTCCATTTGAATCTGGTTCATGCTTAAATTCATGTTGATAGCAGTTATCTAAACCAAAAGTTCCCAAGGCTTTGGCAGCAGCCCCTTGTGGGCAATGACGGTATTGCAAGATCATATTGTATAAGTTTCTATTTGCTCTTATTTTGTTGACTTATTTTGTTGTGTAGCACTACTGAAGGAAACCATGAGTAAGTATTTCCTTATCATAAAATGAATCACAGAGTAACTGATGATTAACTCCTCTGGTTGAGGTGAGAAGTTGTACCAAGTTTTTGGGGGGTTTTTTTGTTCACTGTTTATAAAGTGCATTTCTGTGTGGCATTGCCATTCAGTGCCACGCTGGTCTTTCATTTTGGTGCCCTGATGCCCTGGAGATTAAAAAGCTTTTTTAAACTGGTATTCTATCATGTTTTCTTTATTCTGTGGATACTTGCTGTGAAGAATAAGTGAAGAATGAAAATGATGACTCACAGCATCTTTAAAACCTTTTACAGAAAGTGAATCAGAAGAGGTTTTCTTTATGAGTATAAAGTTGAAATGATTAAATCTTTTCAAACTTTTTTTTTTCCGATATATTGGTCTGCAAGATGAATGTGGAACTCGAGTACTTAATCACACACAAACATGAGGTGGTGTGCTGCTTCAGGTAACACCGATAAGCAAAAATCAAACCAGCCTGACGTCTAATCAGACCCTCCACAATACTTTATTCTTTACCCCAGAAGTGATCAGCAATAAAAGTTTTCTCCCTGTTGATAGTTTGAACTCTTAGAGGCAACTGAATTTACAATCATGGACAGAAAAAATCAATTTAAACTCTGCTGTGTCAAGTATGGCTAAAGAAGTATGTTGTTGTTAATTTTTTTTGTGTTGGAGGACATTTTTAAGCTGTTTGCATACAAAACCCCCACAAAACCACAACAAAAATTTCAAATATGTCACCCAGTGAGCCCACAATGAAGCACTTTTTCTAATATTTTCTAGAACTTATTTCAGAGTGTTTCTTAAGTAGAAGACTGAGCCGATTTTATTCCATACAATCTTGTCCATTGTGTTAGAATCTGTGGTTCTCCATGTTAGGGACGCAGTTTGTTGAGGTTACACAGCAAATCAAATGGTTGGGTTAAATCAGAAGATTCGGGTTTGGATTAAAGTAAACAGCTATGCTTGTTACATAAGGTAAATGGTAAGCATATTGAATTAGGAAAATAATATTAAACACAGGACTGAAAAAGAAACTTGATTATCTTTAGGTTTCACATGAGACTTCCAGGTAGAGTTTACCCCTTTCAACTGACTTTGTGCTTCTACACAGTCATTACAGGGCTCACCCCCTCTTTAATGTATTAGTTGTAATGAGCTGTTATATCTGACCATCATGTTACATGTTATTAAGACAGCATCTTATCAGTAATGATATTTTGGAGCTCAAAGTATCCAGTTTAAACAGAGATATAAAGTCATGTGTAACCTTGTCCCCACACTGCATCATATTGTTTCTCACTGCATCGTATGGCATCAAATAGTATTGTATTGTAAGCAAAACGGCCTGCGCGGCCATATTGGAAATGAGGCGGGCTGTGAGTCTCCACAGTAACAGCGACAGGGCGCCCGGCAGTCACGTGAGCTTAGCTGTGCCCCAGATTAGACGAACTAGTGATCTTAATATTGCCTAAACTGTTAGAAAAAATTTCACTCCCCGTACAGTGCGTGCCGTTCATGAAATTAGTGATTCAGACGGGAGACACTCTTTGCACCAGGCTGTAAATGTGCTTATATTGGCTGTGAAAACAGCTTTTTTTGGCTTGGTGTGCACATGACTTCTGGTACTTCCAGAGCCAGTCTCAAACGGACACTCGAGGAACAGCAGACTTTAGCACTTCCGCATTGTCTTATATTTTCAGACTGGAGATTGCCGCTTGGTTTTCAGGCTACTTCTTAAGTCAGGCTTTTAAGGGTTAAAACTTAAAACTCTCTCACCATGTCAGATTCAAAGAGCCACCTCTGCTCCCATCATTCACACACTGGAACTGCAGCTTTTCAGAAAGCTTGAGAGGCATGACATGCATAAAATCAAACAGTGGGAGCTCCTGTTCTCCTCTGTTACTCTCTCAGATGGTGGGTCATCAGCAGAAGGACCTCGTCCCACCATTCTGCCTCCAAACAGCCAACAGGAACAGGTGTAAAAACTCCACCTTGAAATATTAATAGTTTCTGCAGAATTTACTTTAATTACATTCTTTGACATGTCTGCAGAATATTTCTGTAAAGTTTGAGTTTCAAAGTTGGTGAAACTCTTTTCGTTTTAATTAGACCAAAAACAATGGGAAGGAGAAGCAATACTCCATGCACCAGAGGACTGAACTCATTGTGGAGGGCAACACAGAAAAACTTCCCTGACAGAGCTGTCACTGTTGGTTTTGGAGAGAAGCAAAACAAGCAATAAACTGCATGATGAGGCACTGCTGATTTTACTTTTCCTGATTTTTTTTTTCTACTAATGACACAAAAGCTTTGTCACATGTGGGTAAATAAACCCACTGCAGCTTAGATTTTCAACAAACCACCTTATGGTATAGACAAGCGGCAACCTCTGGTGATATGATTTGTTCCAAAAATCCATTTCAGAAACAGACGGGTGACGTCCAGGAGACTACAACCATTAATTATAAAGTCAATCGGAACTATAAAGTTATCGGCAGTCAAAAACCAAATAACTTTAAATATACCTCAGAAGCAGGATCCATCTTTCCTATACAACACAGTTTGTACTCATAACTACAGACTATATTTTCTGACGTATGATATGTGAAGAAAATATCACTCACCGATTCCTTTCATGGCTTTATGGAGGACTTCAGCGTCATGTTTGGGGTTGAAGTTGACAAAAGGTCGAACGCTGCCTCTGTGCTCCTGTGGAAAGAGAGCAACTTCAAGTAAAGGATAACATATTCAAAAAAAAAAAACTAAAATAGTGTCTTCCTCTGTTTTTAAAAGTGATTAATTTATAAGGAAGAGGAAAATTGTTTCGTTTTGGGCTCAAAACCTTTAAAAGATACTTGATATTTCTTTTAATGACTGTTATAACTTTGCAGACAATATAACAGCTGGCAATCAAAACACACTTTGGATTAATTGCTGTCTCCAAACTCTGTGGCAAGAACTGGAAGTATAATTTAAATCAACTCTATGCTAATTTACAAAAACATGATGTGTCTCACTTGTAGGAGATTGTTCTGAGGGGAAAATGTCATTTGGAAAAAAAGCAATAACACATCTGCCTCAGCTGCTGCCTTGTTTCAAACTCATAAGCAGGTGGGGGAAGTGGAACAATAATGTTTCCCTCTCCTCTCAATTATCTTGTGTTCTCACTCACAGTACTGTGTGATGTACTCAGGAGAACAGCCTTGCCTGTCTCTTCAAAGATCAGGAGGTTTTACCTTGAAGTGTTGATCAAGTACGTCACCGTCTCAGCCTTGATCCTGCCCACCTCACACAACTGAGGTTAAATTTCTCTCTGTAGGAGATTTGATTGATGTTACATCATTGTTTCTAACCAGGTTTTCACTACCGGGTTATGAGTCATCTTTATTTCATTATACAAAGTTGTGTTTTGTGTTACAAATTTTAGTATCTGTTTCCTGCAAAGCCCAGGATGAGGAATTAAACTGTCAAGAGCCAAACAGCAAAGAGTTTCTGGCAGAGACATTATGGTTCAGAGGAGGACCAATTATCTTCATTTAAAGACATTTAAATGTCTCTAGAGGAAAAAAAAATAGCTATGACTGCACAAATCTTACGACCTTTTATTTTGCTGCCAGTTTATGGACAGTTTTACAAGTCACCAAATATCCTCTCTGCAGGCATACAAATAAACTTCTTTTTTTTTCTTTTTTGTATAACTTCCCCTTCAAATATTTTTGGTTGAGGATAACATTGCAGAACAACTACTGGATGTCTGCAATAAGACCCAGAGAAATACTGTGGTCCTTGGTCATTTTATCTTGCACATCAAGGAATCATCAAGGAAAACTGTCAAAAGTTTTAAAAGGCCCAAAACTATGAAATAGTTAGCTCCCTCTCTGCCTACACTGTGGCTTATTGTTTTAACTGCTGACTAGAAAAATGTGCTTGCTAACACAAAACAGACTCAAAACTTGATGGCATTATTCAATAGTTGGTATTATTTTTAAACAACATACAGATAGTCAGACTTCCTTTGGGTAGATGTGTCTGAATGGGTCCAAAGCCGTATTTTCAGGGTGCAAATCTAAAATGTTTTTATTACATCTAACAGCTCATTTAAATGTTAAAAATATTATCCAAGTATCAAAAAATATTTGATATGTCACTGCTTACGGATTGAAATGTTACAGAAATCATGATAAATGAGGAATTCTGGGGGTAAACAATATAAGATAACAGTTAGCTTACATTAGTGGGCTGCTAGCATTAGCACTCAACCCACTAGCTATCATTGCCTTTGTTAAAAATGATGAGAAATGATTCTTAAATCACGATGGACAGACGGTTAAAAAACAATTTTATATTGAAACACAGTCAAACACTTACAAAAGTATGGACAAGCTTCACGCTGAAATAGTTCAACTTCGGCCCGTTGGTCGACTTCAGTTACTGACAATAAAATAGTGCATGCTAGGTCAACCTACGAACGCAAGTTTTAGAATGAGATGGAAGTCACACTGACAGAAATCAGATTCCTCTGATGAGAAGCTGAGCTCAGCTTTGATTAGGAGAGCTGCAAGAGTTCACCAACTTAAGGTAATTCTGGATGTAAACTACCTGGACGCTTCTCTTTGGGGCTTTTCCTGGCACGTCACACTGAGAGGGGATCTCGAGGTGGACCCAGAGTTCGCTTATCTGATCACAAACCCCACCTGTCCTGATCCCACCTCTGTACTCCTTTAGAGAAGCTGGGAAATATTTTCTGAGTATTGTCAGGGCTTATTTGCTTCACCTGCTGCAACTGTAACTCAGTGTGTATGCATGAGGAAAATAGATAGGCTATGGGTCTATTTTTTTTTCTTTCTTTTCTTTCTTTTTTTTCTTTTTTTTTTTGGCAGAGGGTCGGCAATCGAATAATTTCCAAATGTCTCGAATGCCTGACAGAAGAGGATTAGAGCCACTGAAAAAAAAAAAAAAAGTCCAACATATTTTTTCTATTATTATTATTATTATTATTATTATTATTATTATTATTATTATTATTAATAATAATAATAATAATAATAATAATAATAATAATAATAATAATAATAATAATAATAATAATAAAAGGAAATATTGGACGTTATTAATATTTTTCCAGTAGCCCTAATCCTCTTCTGTACTGAACACAGCAGTTTGGTAATAATAGCAATTTAACTCCCCACACACAGAGTTTGTGGGTATGCAAATTATACTCCATGTTTGGTTAAACTTAGTGCAAAGACAAAGACTTTTTGTAACTATTTTTGTGCCTTTTGTGCAGATATTTCTCCAGATTCTCTTCTTTCTCTAAAATCTTCAAATTCTTTGTAGAAACATTATTTTGAATGCAATCCTACAGCCTCCAGAAGGTTACCCAGGCAACCTCATGTTATTACCCTGTTGCGAATTAAAATCATTAGGAAAGAAAATATTCCTCCATTTTTAGAAATATATGACTTTTAAGTAGTAATTTTCTGTCAGTAACTTATGCTTAAAGGAAAAGCAGCACAAATATTAGTTGCAACATTTGCTCTGTTGATTTGATTGGTTACCTTGGCATGCTTTCAGTTAGATAATAGAGTGTGCAAAATTATATAGACACACACTTGGACACACTCACGATCATACACTTGAATCAGCAGATGTAAGATAAGCCTCTTGAACAGGACCTGTAGATGTCTAAGATGTTGTAATTGCTAATCTCAAAGACTCACTGTTATTAACTTCTTCAGGCACAGAGTAACTCCTTTTTCTCTCAAAGCACCATCAGGAAGTCTTTGTCTCCCCACTGTGCCTTGATGAAATTGTAACCCAGCAGGGATACAAATGACACCTACAGCTTCCATGAACGTGGTAATACAATATGGTGCAAATGAGACCAGCGTCATCAGCTGAAACAAAGTTCTTGCCATCACTTCACTTCTTAAATCAGCTCGTCCTCATCAGACAGTTTGAGTTCCCTCCACAAGCTGGAGAGGATAAAATCAAATCAAGGGTATCAAATGAAGCTGCTCTTTCTCTTTTAGAGCCAAAGTGAGAATACGACACAAGTGAGTTGTGTTAATGTTTTCCTAATGAATGCATGTCTGCAGAAAATCCTCCCAGGAAAAAAAAAAGCTTATCTAAGACACAAGAGACGTGTTTGCATCAAGTCTTCACAGCATACCAGAAATTTAAAAATGATGAAGATTCAATGAAATGAAAAAGCAATCAAATGACTGCAGAACATGGCAGCTGGAATGTCATGCAAATTTGGGGCCTGTGTTGTCAGTGCTGTGTGATGTTTATTGTTTCAAGCTGATCATGCAGCGCAGGTCTCAGTGCGGCTCATAGAGGCACTGACCTTTGAGGAGCCAAGGCACACTTCATTGCACAAACATTTCAGTTATTTCTGGTGCTGTGGCTGCAACATGCTCATCTTAAAGTTGTTGTGTAGTCTCACATATTTTAATGTTTCTTCAGACAAAAAGAGGAAACACTTACCATTCTTTGTCCTGGTGGAAGACCAAAGTTATGACCTAAAACAAGACTGAAACACACCACAGATTTCAAATATAACCCACAGGGTGAGAATGTATCTGCCTAAAACTCAGCACAGAAGTTCTGTAAGCGTCAATCCAAAGATATAACTGTGAGTCTGTATTCTTACCAACAGATGTGTGTCCTCTCTCTCCTTTCAGGTGATTCTGCAGCACAGGTAGAAGCTCTGTTGTCAGAGGAGGCTGCACCGTCACAGGGGAAAGAGCTGTCGAGCTGCACTTCCTCATCCACATGCAGTGTTGTGTTTCACTCACTGTCAGTCAAACAGGAGGAGATCATGACCTTGTGTGCTCGGTTGCTTTGTGTGTCCACTGGAGAAGTGATGAGGGGTTAAAGTTTCTGCCTTGAGTGAGGGAGAGAGAGGTGTTCAGAGAGGTTATGTTTTACACCTGAGAGGCTTTTTTCAGTGTTTTTATCAAAGTACTTAGGGTGCTGTTTGATGTAAACATTTACTTGTTCTTTCTTTTCTTGTACAATTAATCCAGAGCTGAAAAAAACCCAAAAACAGATAGATCCTATTTATTTTAGCCTTTAGAATGGCAGAGAGAATTTTCAGATCTTTTACTGGAAGCTCCTGATCAGATCTTGTATTTTTCTGTTATTTGGAGACCTTTGCGGACAAAAGAGTATGCTTTGTATCTGTGATAATCCTCTACAGGAAATGCATACTGTAAAATTACATGCTGATGTCTTTGTATATCGCTCAGGGGGAATTGGTCCTGTGTAACTGTAAACAAAAGCATCTCTGGTCTGTGCTGTTTATCACCTGATCACTGACCTGGCATGCATACTGCAGTGTTTTCAGGTGATTCTACTGTGCATGTGCATGCTGAATGTCTTCACACTGTTGTCGTACAGATGCATAATAATATTTCTAATGGGGCTGTTGTCTCCAGCTTCAGTCCAGTCAAGAAGACTTCATCTATATTCACAGTGGTAGCCTAATTCTCATTCCCCCCATTAATGCACTCACTTCTCTTGCAGCATTGTAGCCTGTCGTTATTCTGCTCTGTTTGAATATAACTCCTTTCCTGCTTCTTGTTCCCTGATGCTGAGAATAAATGCACACACTTCCTCCTCCCCATCATGATTCCAAAGAATCATCAGTCTTCACTCGCCCACCACCCGGTCCAAGCAAGTCATCAGCCACCATCACCTCAAGTGTCTGAACTTCACGGGGGGGATTTTCCTGCTGCTGCTCACATCACAAAGCCTTTGCACAAATGAGGCCAAATGCCAAAAACATTCTTTCAAGTCACATCACTTGAAAGTTGCTTTAATAAAAACCCTTTATTCTTTAACTCAAACGATTTCAGCTGCAACTTTAAAAAAAAAGCTGACCCCAAGAGTTCGTTTGTGCTGAGGACACCGAGTGCCGAAAATGCCAAAACAGGTGCTGTCAGCGCTAACGACACCATTAGTGGACACAGCTCCTTATGTAACCTATATTCTCCTCTAAATGCTGTCACTATCTTTTCCCTAAGAGTTTCAACAAACTTCTACTACTCTGACAAGCAGCATTCATTTTTAAAGTGATGTCACAGTCAGTTGACGAGGAGACATCTAAACTTTCTGAGGACTTGTATGATTAAAAATAATCCTAACTTTTGTCCACTCCATTATCTACATCAGGAGCAGAGCCAGGATTTTACTTTTGGGTGGGTCAAACAAATTTTGGCTGGGCCTTAAATTACAAAAGTTAATAAGATAAGCTAAGATAAGATCCACTAATCCTGAAGGAAATTGTGTTGCCAGAGTGCAAAATACAAAGTACAAAGTTAGTGACAGCAAAAAAAATATATAGAAAAATTCTGACTGTCATTGAGTAAATAATAAATAGGATACAATATAAAAAAATACAAGATACAAGAGCAAAATGTCTATTAAATAATACTATATACTACAAGTTCTAAATATTGCCAGATTTTTCCAGAACTGCAGCATCCAGCCATGACCAGTGAGAGGAGCTAAACCAGAAACCTGGTCCTGTAGAGGAGGCTACATCAATCTTAAGCTCAGGTTTTGACACCTTTGTGATCAATAGAAGAAATATTTTGCTTTACAGTACACTGAAATACTGGTTAGCACTGACCACAAATATAAAAGCTATTCTTTCTTTTTACTTTTTTTTAAGTTTTTTTTTAAATAATAATAATAAAAAAATTATAATAATTAAAAAATAATAATAATAAATAAATAAAATAAAAGCTATTCTTTAATAAGACAGAGGGGGACAGTGGTTAGAGCTGGAAACAGGTCGAGAGAGGGGCGTGCAGAAAGGAGCCAACAGGCTGGATTCAAAACTACCTAGACCACTACGCCATCTTTCCTTCATTTTTACAACTCTAAATACTCATTTAGGAAATCTAAAGTAATACATTATGCACTATAAGATGATTATATGTCTAATAATCCTGGAGTGAATGATAATATTTGTCCTAAAAATAAAATTCAGCAAAGGTCGTCTGAGTTGTGACCAACTTCATGTACATCATCCAAGAAATTCAGTCAGTATAAGTCTTTCAGCCAAGCCATTATACTTCATAAATAAATAAATAAATAAATAAATAAATAAATAAATAAATAAATAGAAAGATAAATAAATAAATAGAAAGATAAATAAATAAATAGATAAATAATGCTTGGTCTCTAGCAACTTCACAGGAAATCATACACAAGGAGATGTCTGATGTGTTCACTATTGAAAAGCTGCTGTAAATTTCACATGTAACAGTACTTACAGTATATTTTCCCTTTTCTGTTTACAGAAATATTCTCTAAAAAAGGTTTCAAAGTCAGTTCCTGCAGAATTACTTCAAATCCTTGCAGATTATTTGACAGAATAACAAAGTGCAAGTTTCTTAAAATCTACTTTAGTGAACTACATGAGTGAAAATCCTTTCAGTAACTGAGCCTGAACAACATTTTGGCAACAGGCTGCAGTAGATGAGAACACAGGTCTGTAATAACTGCATTGCCTGCAGAGAAGTTTCTTTGTCATCCTCTTTTGTTATAATCATCATTTTAGAGTGGAACTCAGTTGAACATGTTATTTTTAATTAGCTGCACTCCCCTTTTGGCCTCGATAATTCACTTTGTGTTTCCAGCCCAACATTTCCGAGGACAACATGTTTTCAAGCGTGATTAATTCAAGCTAATCGTGTGTGTTTATGGCAAATGGGGGACAAACTGGAGATGTTGATGTCTGATGGGAGAGATGAGCTCAGCAGAGCAAAGCGCCAGGATGCAGCTCACATGTCATTATGACTTCCCTCTTCTCTGCTAACCTTAATTAAAGTGGGCACTTGTGAGGAGACGTGAACGCCATCCTTCAGGTTATCCAGTTACGGATGCTCGCTATTTCATCTCACACACACCCCACACTCACATCCAGACAATTTCCTTTGAGTGCAAACAAACAAGCTCACAAACAGCCTTTTAGGATAAATAGTCAATCAAATGATTTTTTTTTCCGTACACCTGAATCATGCTGACATCAATATGTCAGTTGTCAATATTGGTTTAAATTTTAACTTATAAAATGAACTTTTCATGAAGAGTTTGAACTATGATGATTATTTCACACCACAGAGGTCCCAGTTGGTATTTTTTATACACATTTGAAATATGCTGGGAAGAGCTGCAGAAATTTTGAAAGCAGTCGATATAAAGTATGGCAGGTTTTCCTCTAGGGACAGGTGAGAAAGTCTGTGTTTCCTCTGTGATGGAAATCTGGAGCTGTGACTGAAGAAGCTTCTGGAGAGCCAGGAGGAGGAGAACTGAGGGGATATGAACAATGTTACAACCCCTGTGTTTCCTCTACATCCTGTGTGCAACCCTGCACTGTGTATTTCCTCTTGATTAAGTTATTCCTGAACAGAAAACAGTCATGCAAAGACTGCTGACAGTTGAGACAATGTTATATGCTTAAATTTTAGCATTTGACAGAAATCAGCAACCAAACATTACACCAAAAATCATGATCACATAACTCCAGTCTGAGCTTCTTTTAGACAAGGAAAGCTGATATTGCCGATCTGACTCTGATGTCTTTTCTCTCAGCCAGTGGTGGAGTCAGACCTTTTTGGTTGGGGTGGCCATACTGAGGCACTGACCTTTGTGGTGGCCAGGTGTGTTGAACACCCCCAAAATTTTATATTCTTAAGTATGATTTCTGTTTCATTTTGCTGCCTTTGTCGAGAAACGTGTAACTTGGATTTTGAAAAGTGTGCTATGAATAAAGTTTATCATCAAAATTGGATTCTAATACAGTATACTTTCCTTTCTTAAGACAAGCAAAGTCAGGCTCTGTGTTCTCAATACAGCCGCAAATTTATCAGATTTACTCCCTGCGACATATGGCCAGTTTACTTTTATCTTTAAGAAAAGAAAGTGCAAGAAATACAATCAATTCAAGTCTCCACTGTGGTCTGGAGCTGTAAAATGGTCACACGGATACCACACACTTGAAGATTATGTGGACATAAAAATCATGTCACGTCCCTGCGATCACCAGTGGATGCAAATTGGGCCTTAAATCTGGCTCAAAATCATCTGATGTGTGGCCAGCTTAACCTAAATACACTATTCATAAAGCACGACCAGAGATTATGTCTGCATAAACTGAAAAAACTCAGTGTAACTCCTGCAACAGGATGAGACAAAACAGACAATTAGTTAAACTTAAAGATCTAATATGTGGTCTGAAAATGTTTCCACTCTGCTGTCTGTTTGACAAATTTCTGTACAAAATATAAACTTTAAATCTGGTTCCAAGGATTGTTGTACTCAATGATAACATCAGCTGATGAAGCTGCATTTATGGGCGTAGAGATGTTTCAAATGTTAAGCTATGTTATCTATACTATTTAGTTTTGTAAAGAAATCAGGAGCTGTCAGCAATAAAAATGCTGTTAGTGGACACAGACGCTAAATGTTTCATGAAAATCAGCTGCTGGTGCGCTGAATTTCAACCTGGACATGTTATTTAACTAAGATGTCACAGGATGCTTGGTGATCTGAAATGTTGATTACTTTTCTTTAAAAAAGATTTCTCTGTAACTGGTTTGGACAAACCAAATTAAGATTGCTAGACATGATTTAAAGGGCCAGAGCAGCTCTTTTTTGCACTTCCAGGTGAGTTGATTCTTCCTCTTCTGAATCTCTGAGTAAGAATTTGTTTGTGTAGATCTGGAAAAGCAACAAGTATCAGGTGGTTCCCAGTTGGCTTCAAACTGCTGACTGATGCATTCACTTTGTGTTATCAGCGCCTGGTTGTCAGTTTTCAAAGTGAATCTCTGTGAGGTTTTTATTCATGAGTGGAGCGCCGGGGGACATCCTGGTATACAGAGCTGTGGACAGCTCAATCTGTCAGACACTGACTGACACACAATAAGCTCCATCATCAATCAAAGGGTCTCCCCAGTCACCGCTGATCCCCTCTGTTTGCTTTCTTTCTCTCTGCTGAGGGCAGATGTTATCAGTACACATGGAGTAATTTTAACAAATACTGACCCTGTAGACCTGAAGAGAGCATCACTAATATTTGAGGCAGATTTGCAAGACTGAGAAAAATATTCTGCTCAAATCTAGAAAAGATGAGAGGGGAACTTCCTGAGGTACCAGCATCTTTGGCTGTCAGACAGAAATATTTTGAAGCATTAAAGGCAGTGTTGGTAATCAGATTTAGATGCACTTTTTGTTATTCTAGTTAAAATGAAACTTTATGTCCCAATGGTAATCAATAAATGGTGTATTCTTGAAATAGAGTGAAAAATATCCGCTGTCTACAGCAGGAGTGAACCTGGTACAACACCAGCCAGTCCTAGCGTTTGGGATCCAGTTTGTTAAACCAATCAAATCCTGTTCTGCCCGCCTCCTATGTGTACATTTCGCTGGCGTGCACTAGCCATGATTCAATGCACATAACCAAGAGGGATCCATGTACGCTGGAGAACAGCAGAAAAACTACCTATACCCCTATTACTGGTAACGTAGTGCAAACAAGAACAATGTGCTGAGGACTGGTTTGAGTCTGTGGTTTTAAATCAGTCACAATCATATGACCGTGAACAAGTGGCGCTCGTGCATGTGAACTGGGGAGATGCTCCGTGTGTGGGAGGGCGGCGGCTAAATGGAGTCCTGAGGAAATTCATGCTAGTTTTCCATGACTATCAACTGTTCCATTAATGACTCCTGGCTAATTGAGAACATTGCCTTGCATTAAAGCTTGCCAAATTTGCTAATTTATGCCTTAAACTGGCCTCTCTTTGACATCTAAAATTCATCCTCACCATGTGGGTTCTTTGGAGAAAGAAGTAGCCATAGTCTAACAAAAGAAGAAGAAGAAGAGAGAGAGAGAGCCTTAAATCTTATGTTTTCAGAGCTATACAGGTTCTGCCTCAGGCTCATTAATTATTTTGTTCATTAGCTGGAAATAAAAGGAACAAAACTGAAAATAACACAAAGATTTCCATCATAACTTGACAGAAAACACCTCACTGTTAATCCTTTGACATTAAATGACATATTTCCTTTCAAATGTTCAAGTGAAAGCAGGAGAGTAACATCTATCATCTACAATTTATTTTCTCTCTCGCTTAAAGCAAAGTCCTTCTTGATTTATATTTCAGTAACTTGATGCAGGTGTTTTCAACTCTTCTCTCAAAATTAGAACCACTGGCTCAAAGAACAGACAGAGACTATAAGGAGAAAACAACATCACAACCTCTCCTCATCCCTCATCATTTCTTGAGCAGAAGCTGCCTCTTTACTGCCAGCGGGATAAACCCAGCAGGTTTCTACAAATCAGAGAGCTCTGTCTCTGTAGCTGCCATGGCTCTTTTTACGTTTGAGTTCATTTGGACTTTTTTTCTGTTGGATATGTGCCTGTGTGCTGTTTTCAGGGACTAAATTGCAGAGTGTTTATTGGAGGAGGGCTGAAGAGCCACAGATGGTAACGCAGTGCCAAAGGACACTGACTATTTCAGCTCAAGAACAGAGGTGGGAAAAAATCCCACTTATGGGATGCAACCATGGTGTCAGACCTCATTAATCTGCAGGGTCTCTTGCTGAAGGGGGCTGACAAGCAAAGTGTTATTAGTTTTGAAATAACCTGTAGTCAGACCTGCTGAAGAAAATACTCAGAAGATTTCCTGCATTGATTTAGTGCCGTCAGAGTGCAGTGTTTTTCAAACCGACCTCTGTTTACAGCAACCGCTCATTTGGAAATTCAATTAGATGTAAAGTTTAAGACCCCAGTCGTGTCTAAAGTAAACATGAGGCTAAATCCAGCAGCTGGTTACCTTAGCATATAAAGGGAGATTGAGACTGTATTTATGTGCATGACATAAATAAACAACCAAGTGTGCTTCAGGGCACAGGTGAATTTTGTTACCTTTGGATGGAACCGAACTAGCTGTTTCTCACTGTTCCCAGTGAACTAGAGCTTCATTTAAGGAAGCAGCAGGTCAGATAAACTCGTCTATCTTTTGCACATTTTGGTCGGTGCACTGCATGTTTTTGAGAAGGCTAAACAAAGGACATAAAATTACTGGGTGCATTTTAGAGGTAATGGACACCAAGCTAGTTAGAGCCAAACTAGCTGATCCAACCTTTTTGAAGTAGTAAAGTGTAGGAAAAACCTGAGAGACTGCTCGTTCAGCACAGAAGCTATAAGAGTAACAGACAGCCAGTCCAAATCAAAGTGCACATGCAAATCAGTGCCTGCACACACTTTTTTAAACAAATTCAACACAGAGGATGAAACTATTAGTCTGAAAGCTTTTTAAGTATCATGGGCAGAGCCACACTAGCTCATCATTTTAGATTACATTAAGCCTGGTTTATAAATCTACGTGAAATTTACATCATATTATGCATTGTAGGTTTGCTTAACCTTGCGCTACTGCATGGGTGCAGTAGTGTATGCACATAGCTTGACCTGCAAATATGGGTAAGTACTGATTGATGCATCCTCCGCAAGTCCTAAGATTAGTCTGCTGGGTAGTGTCCTTATTTCCTGCATTAAGAACTTGGTGTTATACATCGCATCAGCAGCTTTACATTCAGTGTCCTCCAGCATCTTCTTTCTTTGCTGCTTGGCAATAATTTGCGGTCTAATGAACTGCTGCACGGCATTTATCAGCTCCAACACACCCTGAATCAGTCGCCATGGTTTTATGTGTACAAACCAGCAGAGAGTATAGAAGACCACTACTAGCGTACTAAGGCAGTATACTGCAAGAAAAACATGGCCATGCCAGTGCACAAAACTTAGTGTTGCTAACTGTTGTGCAGCCAGTACAGTGCAGCTGAGGCATAGAAACAACAAAGAATCCAGACTTTATCCCGGAGCCAGGAGCTGGTCAGCTTAGCCAGCTCATCTTGTAACAAAAGCTAACAGCTAGTCATCTAAAGCTAAATAAACTTGCAAAATATCATTCATACCAATTTTTTTCCCACAGATTAAACACAAACAATAAAACATCTTAGTGAGTGTGTTAAATGGATACTGGTAGTTGCATTAGACAGGCCTTAGGCAAAGACAAACTAGCTTGTTTAGCCTTTTACTGGTGTTTTTATTTTGCTAAACTATCGCAGATATGCTGCTGGTAAGGCTACGGTCAACAGCTCAAAAGCTAAATTTGTTGAGTTAGCTTAAAAAATTAAAAAGTAGAGGAAACGGGTAACCAGGTCTTGCCTTAAGCTGAATATTTGAACATGGTCATTTGTACAAGTTCTTGTACTGACTTAAGAAGCTTCAGAGTACTGATAATTACAAACCATTTCCTGCCGTTTCTCTTTCCTTGCTGAGCTAGCCAAGCTTAGCATTAAAGCTGGAAAGAGGGGAAACAGATAGCCTGTGCTAGAACCAAGCCAAGTTTTCATTGTAACATTCACATCCTGAGCTATTTGTTGCTGGCTCCAACCTCATGACAACTTAAATTTCTAATCTTTTCAGAAATTTTGAGAGAGTTTGCAGGTGAACAGTTTTCAAAGATGCTGAACATATTGATTATTGACGTCAAGATAATTTATTTCATTAGTATTTATTTACACCCTCGCTATTTGATGGGGTCAGGTCTTATTTTACCAATAATGACAAGCTCACTGTACATTATCCCTTATTGTGTTTTCACACAGAATCCCTGTTCGTGCCGCTGTATGAGGAAATCAGCAGCGTGTAATTAAACTGCTTCCCTCGGGGCTAATGGTTATCGGTTCCACACAGACTGTTCAATAAAACACAGCTGGCTATCTCTGACTAATGGGCGTACAACAATAAAATCAAAAGACATAAAGACTTAAAGCATCCAAGTCATCCTGAGAGAAGTGAGAAAAAAACCCTGTCTGCTTTAAGTTATCACTATTAAATACCAGACAGATTTCGAAGAGTATGCAGTCCGTGGCCTTTCCTTGTTGATGTTAGCCTTTTGCCTCAAGGGTCTCATTTACTTTGTTCCCCTGAGGAGTCGAGACACAATGTGCCACACGGTCCCTTTCATATTTGTCATCTGCGGCACATTCTCAATATTCCTCCTGCCAATTCACCAATGAGATGAGAGGGGTGCAAATGGCCCTGCTGAATGCATCGCTTCAATTAGTATGAATCAGGATGCAGATTTGATCTTGGCTTGTGCTTTTTCTCTGCCATTTAAATGTTTGAGCTGTGCTGCGTTAAAAGAATTCTAAAGAATTAGATGATGCACAAGAATAACAATGTTTTTGAATTACTTAGAGTAAAGATAAGACTATCTAAACTCTCTGTATCATGCAAAAAATACTGTAATAGAAATAGAAAAGTAAAGTAGCTTTAAAGAATGGACAGTGGTTTCTACGAACAAGAACAGATTTTATTTTGTTGTGAGAGAATATAGGTTCTTGAGTCCATAACAAATCATTTTTCAAAGTCATTTTCTTACATAAATCTGCAAAGGCACATTCAAGCAATCCAGCAAGCTCCAGTCCAGGCAGTGTTTTGGCAGAATTGTCCCCTTTGTTTCACAACACATGCTGAAACCTGTGCTCAAAGCGAGGTTGTCTAAAAGAGCGCGCAGGCTGAAGCACAGATTTTCCCACCGAGTTGCTCAGTTGCCTAAGAAGCATCCAAAGAAGGAGCAGCATCAGCATCAGGAGTCCGAGGAGTATCCCCACATACAAGCTCAGGTTCCAGCCCCAGCCCAGAGCCAGGGGCAGCGAGGTGGACGCCACCAGAAATCTTCTGGGGGCAGGCATCAGGTTAGGCAGCAGCCCGCCACCCCTCCTCTTCAAGAAAACACTTGTTCCCCAGGCTTGGATCTTCTCAGGGGTTAGGCAGATGCTGTGCTGCAGCTGGAAGAGCCATTGTTTAAAGTAGGTATCCAAATGGTTTGGCTATGTTATAGAATTCCCATCTGTTCCCATGGTTTAATCCTCTGGTTAGAATGCTGTCAGTCACAAAGCAAACCTGTTGAGGGTGTCAGCATGGTCTCAGAGCAGCTCCTCTATGAAACGGTGGAAATCTGTCTGCAGCTGGGCTGTGTTTTCCTCCTCATCTCCTGTCAGACTCCTCGCAGAAAGCCAGCCCCCAAATTTATCAAGAGAGAGAGAGGGTGAGAGAGAGAGATACCACGCACACTACTGGCTGGCTCTAGTGTACTTTTAGTGTAAATCAAATCGCAGAGGAATTAGAGGAAAATGTCAAGCCTGTTCCGTCACTCTCTGAAAATAAAAAATGGACAAAAAAAAATCAATCTTTTTTTAAACTCTGCAGGTTTCAATTCATATAATCCTGTATCTTGAAGCAGTGTTTTTTTCCATGATGGATTTTCCTCTAAAGTGAAGTTTTATCACATTACCACAAAATAATGTAATCAACTATCAGCATTTAAGCTACCTTGAACTATCCATTCTGTTAAATCTACCACTGAAAAAGCCCAAACTCATTTAAGCTGTTCTTTAAAATCTCATTTCCTTAAATGTTCCCTCATTCATTTAGCTTTAAGGGAAACGCTAATTTGACTTAATCTCTGGTTGAAAAAAAAAAAATTTTAAGACTATGATCAAACGTTTTAAACACCAACCACACTTTGGCAGTCAAGAATAAAATGGGCTTAAACATTTAGCTAGTTTAGTCAAAGCCTCGGATGAAAAACATCCATGGGAAGCATTTGTAACTATAAACCAAGACATTAAGTTTTAAATTCCCATTTCTTACTCCTTTATCCAAGATGAGAAAAATCTGCAGCAAATCATTTTGTAATGAGTTTGCTGAGTCCCCATGCTTGGTATCTTTCGGACCCAAACGTGGTCCTCTGCTGCCCCCATGAGTCATGTGTGGCCATAAACATGTAGACAGTCTTACTTTAAATGATTTTATTTACAAGAGCCATATTTTACAGTGCAGAAGACGTCTTGAAAAGACGTTTGTGTAATGAGACAGCTCACTCCTTGACAGACAAAAACACTTTAATTGCCATCCTGTTATGCCAATAGGTGAATTTTCCAGGTGAAACATCTGCACAACTCAAAGGCTGAGTGAACAGCAAGTGGAGGTTTGAGACAGTGCAGATCAACAAAAAGTTTACAAAGTAGTAATTGGGCATTGACATTTTGTCTGTTTAAAAATCAAACTATTAAAATTGCTTGATTTATCAAAACTGTAGCATCAGTAAGAATGTATAAAAAAAGCTTTTAAAAACTTTAAACATCTAGCGCTACTCCAAGAAGAGCAGGCCAGGACAAATCGTGGCACATCATTAAAAAAAAAAAAGAAAAATAAAAACAGGGTAACAACTCTACACAGACAGGGGGAGGAGTCAATTCAGCTGCAATTTAGTTGGAGCATCGATGAGGGAGACTTCAGAGTACCTAAGGGAGAAATAAGGGTTGTATTAATCTGAAGCACAAATGATCAAGTGTTATAGTATGAAAACGCCTACTTACTTTGCAGTCTTGTATTTTTCCCGTACAGACTGCTGGGCATGCTGAGCAGCACTGAGGTAAAGTCTGTGCAGATCCTCAACACATGGCATCAGATCTTCCAGGGTGTAACCGGTCATTTCAGTTAAGGACTTGGGCTGAGGAGAATACACTCGTTTAAATTTAATGTCTGCAAAAATTAGACACCCAAGATTTCAGAAGCAAACCTTAAGGTGGTAAAAACTTACCCATGAGCCACCAGTTACTGTGTTGTTGGCCAAAACATAAGCTGCAGCAGCCGTATGTGAAGGAAGGTACTTCAAGAAGGGATCAGAGTCCACTAAACTGAGCTCACTGAGGTACTTGGGAACAGAAAGTTATGAAACAACATTTAGATAAACTGATTCATTGAAGTTTCTTGGATGTAAAATGTGTCAAATTCCTGTAGCAGGCTTACCATTGCTAAGCTCTCCACTTGTTTGCTGACCGAGTGGTGGAGGAAGTAGTGTGTGAGAAACTGGTTGATTGTTGGTGCTGCCAGATCAAAGGAGAGCACTTTTAGCACCAAATGCTCCATTCTTAACACTTGCTTCTTGGTGTAGGTGTCATCTGTGATGTAAACAAACTCTGCCACCTCAGGGGGGTAGATCTCCTCAAATTTCCTGCATTTAAAGATGTAAATCAAGTCAGTCAGAAAGAAAGCCACATCTGAAGAACTCTTCAAATCTTAGAGAAATTATAAATACATACGAAGCCAACAGCATGGCAGCTGTCCCAACGAGCTGGAGCTTCCCCCTCAAGACTGACATGGAGGACAGGAACCGGTCGATGTAGTTTACAGCTAGGTAAAGCGTCTCGTTCTGGAGTTTGTACTCTTCGCCAACTTCGACCAACCAATCCACCAAGATGGCCCTCATGCTGTTTGTGATGTCAGGTTGCTTCTTCATGTAGCCAGCCTTAGGCCTGGTTTTTACCTGCAATGCAACCAGTGTTTTACTGAAGCTGGGAATTCATGAATGTTTGAAACCCAAGGGACAGCGCAAGCCATTCCACTCACCTCCATCTCCCTCAGGTAGGTGTAGATTTCAGCAGCATATTCAGTAACCTCATTTACATTGACTGGTTTCTCTCCACCTTCAACCACAGACATGTCCATGGGAGAGTCTGTTCAAATACAAACAGAAGCATTTACTGTGAGATTTTAACCATTTAAAGTTGGATTGTGATGTAAATTTTAAGTGTTCTGCTTTCAACCCACCAAAGCTGACATCCATTGCTGATGGAATATCAATAGTGGCAAGGGGCTGTCGGAGCCGTGCCACAGCATTGTTAATCGTGAGAGGAGACTCTTCAGTGACGGACTCCACTTTGACAGCTTCAACCACAGGCTGTGGCTTCTTGGCACAGGCGCCATCGGGCTCATCCACATGGATCTGAAATGAGGGCTGCTTGGCAGAGGGCTTCTCGTAGCAGCTTTGGCTAAAATCTTCATTTTTACAGGACAGAGGTTGTGATGAATCCTGGAAGCACAAAAAAAAGCAGACATAATTTGAGTTTTTCCAGTGTCAGCACAGGTATAAACTCTTTAATAAGACAAAGTGCTTCTCAGGTTCATAAAAAAAAATAATTAAGCACTAATGGGGAAATAAAGCAATAATTTGAGGGGAGAATTAAGAGGCAGATTTTGGATTAACACTGGAGCATACATTGCACAGAAGAAAGTAATTTGCATATTCTGTAACAAGTGCAAACTAATTGTTGAAAACTTATGCAGCTATTAAGTACAGAGGAGGAATAAAGCAGAAAACTTTACAGAAAATAAACAATATTGCATTAAAATAAGTGTGCAGCCATTACAAATTAAAATGGCGGAAAGTTGGGTCAAAATTTAAATTTACTCAAGATTAACAGTACATCAAGAGAACTAAGTCATGCAATTTCAAAAAAGAAAACCGCGCAGTTACTGTGCATTGTTAGAACTTTGATAAGTTGCCTCCAAAACCCACAATGGGACCTCGTCCTGGCTGCAGTCATCATTAGCAAACACCAGCATGAACAGTGGGGGAAGCTACTTAGCAGAGTTACCCAAACTAACCTGTTTTGTGCCGCGCTGGTTGTGTGTTTTGCTCCGCTGGTTGTTCTGCAGGGCTCCAAGCACGGTTCTGTTGGCTGCTGCTTGTTTGGGTGGAAGATTTTCTTGGTTCTCGCTTGCAGCAGCTCGGGGTTTTAACGAGCCTCTCAGCCTTGGCAGCATATTTTCTTGGTTGTGAAACTCACTAGCCGCGCTTCCCTGTCCTCTGTTAGCCCCTGACATGTTTCTCTCAAACAGAAACTCTAAAGTGTGCACCTTTACGTACAAAGATACTGCAAGTGAGGCTTGCAGTTAGGCTCGGAAAAAAAAGAGCTGCTTAAGTTGCAGAAGATCTACAATGGACTATTATTTCGAGGCTCGCATTAGCTGCTACCTTGATAAGGGAGGTTCAAGAATCGAAACTAAGCAGTTGAGATGGCAACGACACTCGAACTGCAGAGCTGTAAACAGCGTAGAATAAAAGCAAAGAATGCAATGGTGACAGAAAATATCTACAAAGAGAAAAAAGTGCGTTTTAAACCGCCATACTAGTCCGTTTCGTAACAACCAACCTGCAATCAAGCCAGCTAGCCCCGGTCCATTTGAAACATGTACTGATGCAGCTTTCTCTCAGTTCAAGTAGCCCGCGAGGATTGAAATGGACCAATCATAGAACACTCAGTGGGTGACGTCTACCATGTACGGGAGCCGACGAGGGGCAATGTTGGCTTAATTACAAATTTAAAACCGGTTTGACACATTGGGAAGCAGAAGTCAAACAAAGGCTTACGTTAGTCAAAAAACAACAGTTGTGAGCTGGTGTTTACAGACACTTTATCGTTATATCCTTACATATTTTGCTTGTATACAGAGATGTGCTCTTTTTTTCAAAGGTCTTCAGATTGGAACAAACTATGAACTTTGGTTAAACCATTTTAGAATTTACAAAAACAAAATTGAATTCTTTAAAAATGAATATTCAATCCATGATTATTAATTTATAGACCATAATGCCATATCCCACCAACACTGCAAATCCCATATTTGTCTTATCTTTTATTTTGTCTTAAATCACATGGCGTTCATCGTGGACAGCAAAGGAAGTACTGTATTGTAGAGGAACATGTTTCTTTAGTTAACATGACATTCAACCTTGTGAATTTTGAAAATTGTACCAAGAAATTTGATAAAACCATATAAATTAAAAATATTTATATTTTGATAAGACACTGAGAAACTATTGGTTTAGGTGAAATTAATTCTGATATACGGAATGAGGTAAGAGCATAATGTAGGGCAAATGATGTTATATGTGCCATGTGTCTAATGTTATTATAGAAGCCATTTTCTTACAATAAAACGTAACTAAAACAGTGGTTTTTATACATTTTATTTCCCTTAAAACTTCTATTTTACAGAGGTAAGTCACAGTGTTATGATGTGGAAACAGAAAAACAATTTCTGTGCCCTTTCAGCTGTCTTATATTCGTTCACTGAAACTTTTCACCGCACGGGCAATATTATCATAGTTTATATTTAACCACCTTTGGTCAAGATGCTGTCAAATACACTTAATAAATAAAGTCAGGATGAATGTCTACACAATTATATGAATTTACATTGACATCTTTCCAATGCTATCACAAAACAACGCTTAAGCATTTACAATACAAAAATAGCACGTATACAGTTAAATAAATGTTAAATTTAGGTAAACATACTCTGATCATACCTCACTGAAAAAATTCAACAGTGAGTTTAGGTCATAACTGTCAAGTATCTCCAGTAGTGAAGACACTTTGGTTTTCACATTCTGGCCTTTGAACTTAAATTTGTCGATGAACAGGTCGGTGATCATTCCTACAAGGAAGAGAAAGAAAACATAAATGTTTAAGTCACCGCTCTCTTCAAGCTCTTCTATGTTATTAATGCTTTTTCATTTTGGGGGTATAGGACCGATCTTTGAAAACACTACCATAAAGCCGCTCAAGGTGTGCAGGCTGCTTCTTGTACTCCTCAAGGAGATTAGAAGATTCATCCAGAATGCTGCGATACTCTGGGATCAAGAAGTCTGCATTTCCCTCATGAACCTGAAGCTCCTAACAGTTGGAGAAATCAGATACATGAGGTGGCTGCAAATTCGCAGTGAACATAGGCATATTCAAAACACTGATGGATTTGTTTTCAGTGACAGAAATACTGACTTTAAGTGCATCAATAAGCTGAACTTTTCTTGCCAAAAGCAGCTGGTACTCCAGCTTTGGATGGATCATTTTCAGTGTGTGGCTCACAGAGTCATCATCGATATCTGCAAGATTGATATACAAAAGAACGAAGTGTAAGTCCGTTTTACAGGATAAAATTTATATTATACATTCCCCGTTTAACCAGCATAAGCAGATACTGAAAATAAATCATGTACCATAAGAAATGTTCAGATTGATTTTCCTCTTGGTAGCTTCTTTAGAGAGAACATCACTCAGTATGGAGATGGTAGAGATGTTGTCTGACCTGAAGTGACCCTCTCCTTTGCTGCAAAGCAAATCAAATACAAAAACAATAAATCTAAGTATATCTTAATAGAAGTTCTCTTAATGTGGGCATAATCTAAATCAAATCATTTTGACAGGTGTTTGACAAGATTTAAGATCTGAACACCATTTGCTTGTTGCCTTTAAAGCTCTACAGATTATTTGCATAAAACAGCTGTCAGCTTTCATGCTGTACTAACCAGTAAGTGGCTTCAAGCTGTGTTCCAAGAAACGTGTTACTGAAATAAAAAGTGATATTCTCTCCTGCTGGTGTTTTTTCTGGCACCTCTGGCAAACAAAAGACCACCCAGGAGTGGATCTCTGCAAAGCTGAACTGTCCCACCAGACCGAGCCTGTTCATAGGCCTGTATCATGGACAAATTGACAAAGAAGAGACAGATCATGAATGTAACATCAATGTTATGACTTCACTGTCACATATGATGTGTTTAGTTTTGTGTGTCAGTTTAGTTCAGATTTAGTTTTGATATTTCAGTTGAACTCTGTACCTGTCTTGATCAATGCTGTGTGTCCGCTGGTGGAGGGACAGAGGTTTGATCTGATACTTGCGGACCTGGCATGTCTTAGGTTGCAGTCTTGGGGTAATATAAGCCTGCAAGGTTCCATACTGCCCTTCAATGGATCTCACCTAAGACAAAGTTCATATGTTTAAAAAACATTGTTTTACATTGTTTTATACAATCTTCAGGATCTCAATGGAATCAAGGCATAAATAAATACAGAAGAAGGCATTTTAAATGCATGTTACTTTGAGCTCCAGTCTGGTAGTGTTAGCCTGACATCTGTAAGTGGCCAAGAGAAAGTTCCCATTTGGCTGCTGAAAACAGAATATGTGAGGCAAACCTTTAGAAGAAGCAAGGAGTTAATGATTTAATTTTTACCAAATGTTTGTCTGGTGTTGTAACCGGAGCTCACCTCTGAATCACACTCACTAAAACTGACAACAGCTGAGTTTTTATCCACATCCAGCAGGTCAATGGGGACGTCACTCTGCAGGAGAGATTCATCTTTCAGTTACATTTTTCATCCTCTGCAGCGTGAGATCCAGAGTATAACTTATTCATGATGAGCGGAGTCTGAAGGCACACCTTGTTCTATCAGAGATTGAATAAATAAGCAGACCTGCAGCAGCAGATTGTCGATGGCAGTCTGCACCTCCAGAGTGAGGCTGTAGCTGGCGTCGTCCTGGCAGAGGGTGAACTTGTCGTTGATGCTGAAGATGGGAACAGCAGAGACGGCTGTGCTGGACTGAGATGTCTGCTGATACTGCTCACGGCCCTGCAGGACTTTGACCTGCAGCTGCTCCAGCTCTGCCCTGGAAGGGAACACGATGACTCACTGATTAATAGATGTGCTATTACTCTAAATCTTTACTCAACCTCATTAAGGGGCAAAGTTGAGATATAAAACATGATTTTACTGGTACCTGAGGGCTTCTACTTTCGACTGGGTCTCCTTACTCATCCTGACCTCATCCCCAGGGCCGGCTTCAGCCTTCTGTGGCTCTGTGGTCAAACCAGTCACCCATCCTAAAAGAGGAAGAGGCATTTATTTCTGTGTATTTCAAATCTTTTACAGTTTCACTTTTTTATAAACAGGAGAACAGTACAAAAAAACTGCTCTCCCCTCGTTCAAGAATTAGGTACATACACCAACCAGACAAATAGTTAAATGGGGAGGGTCCTCTTTAAAATCCAACCTGTGTATGTAGCAGTCAGGACTTCATCATAAGACTCCTTCCCTACACAGCCACCCTGAATGGAAGTCACGCTCTCTGATAACACCTGAAGTTGGGAGAGACAGGATTTTTCATCCATTAAAGTTCAGAACAATTTGTATCACAAAAATACTAAAACGAGTCCACACAGCTAAAAAAAGGTGATAAAGAAGGTGATTAACTCACATGTTCAAAGCGTAATGCAGGCTCAGTGGTGCTTTCGAAACCATAGATCTCAACTGTCCCATCATCTCTGCCCACCAGGATGTCATTCACACCATCTCCAATAATGTCATAAGAGTCAATGCACCGGATTCCTGAAAGGGCACAGGGAATATAAAGCTAGGATGTTTGACATTTGCCATATGACATAAACTTAAATGTCAAGCTGTGGTTTGTATTCATGTACGGTCATGCAATCAACATACCTCCTTTCTTTTTGTCGTTGTCGATCTCCCATTTAGTTGCAGCTGAGTGCCTACCAATGTTCACCAATCCTATTTTGCCATCTGTTGTTCCATAGAGGACTTCCTCACCTGCAGAGAAATCTTTGATGTTATATCAGATTCCAGTTCTGTATGAAACAATATTATGTTACACATGTTGGTGTTGACATGCCTCCATCTTTGTTGTATAGTTCCAAGACAGATGGAGGACCAGGGACTTCAACATCATAGGCCAGCTCAGATCCCTGCATTGAAAAAAAAAAAAAAAAAAAAAAAAAACCTTTAAAAAAAACAAAAACAAAACTTTGTGCAATGTGTTTGATGCAGAACACCTCACTGTGAAAAAAACAAGAACAGAATAAAAAAAAAATGTTAGTGAACCTGCAAGACTCTAAGAACTCGATCTTGACATGCCAGAACTGGGACAATGTGGGTCAGGTTCTCTGAGGACAAACATGTTATATCATTGATCTTGTCTCCAGAGAGGTAGTAGTTCTGGTCCTTGCAGTCACAGTAGTGGTTGTAGATGTAACTGGCACACACAAACAGGTCTGCCCCTGCCACATGCCTGGAAAGAAGAAAACAAATTTTTGATCTGTACAAAGAAAATCGCAATTCTGAAGGACTCTATAGAACAGTCATTTGTAAAGGGAAGAATTGGTTCCTACATGGCGTTAATGCTCTCAGTGAGGTTGGCTTCAAAGGTGAGAAACTGTTTGCCTTTCTTGGTGAATCCTCTGACTTGAGAACCAGAACAAACAAAGATCTTCTCCTGTGGAGTTCCTGCAGCTCCTCCAAGGTCCATTCTAGATATTTTCTGTCCTGGGAGTGTTTTAAACACGGGCTGAAACAGGGAGAAAAAAATAGGTCAGTCTACATATCCGGATCCAATAGATAAGGATTAAATAATTCAAAACTTGACCAGGACACGTACCACAGCTTCTCCTTTCTTCATCCCAAAACATGTCAGTATCCCATCATGGTCTGCAATAGCAACCTGAAACAAACAGAAGAAAACCATGTTGCTGTAATATTACACAGGTAAATCAACTCATGATCAACTGCTAAAAACCTCTTGTAAATCTTTTTATAATTGCAGGCAGGCATTATTTTTAGGGATTAAATACCTTTTGTGTTGCCTTTTTCCCCAATGATGGAAGCAGCCTCATGGTCTTCTGTGATGTCACACCAACCTAAAAGGACAAAGCAGGAACATAAGAGTATGGGTGGCCTCATTGATTAAAAAATGAGGCATGAGGCAAAAATTTGTACAGTGGAGGTGTCAAGGATATAAATGATTAAAAAAATGCATTAAGGGGAAAAAACATTACATAAGAAGTTTCTGACCCCATTTGCTGACAGCCAAATCAAACATGTCCCTACCCTTACATAACACAAACTCCCTTTTGTGGGCACACTGATGTGTAGGGATAATGTTTAGCGCCATCATGGAGAGTCTTCACTAAGTGATTAATAATGTTAAGACAGTCTGCTCAAGGCTCTGTTTTGCTTTTGAATTAGTATACTGATATTTAGCATATTTGGCCATAAGAAAACTTAAGAAACACTGGAAATTTTAAGCATAATTTTCATCAGCCAAAACAGCGGAAGGAACCTCAAGAGCACAGCTACAGCTTTTTGAAAAAGTTTTCCATAGCAGCCAGCTTTTCCCCAAATAAGCTCTCAAATGTAACATACTGTGACAACCAAAATACAAAATATTAAGACATAAAATACAAAGATATAAAGACTTTTAACAAAAGCAAAAAGGGTGGCTTAAGAGAGATATTAGCAATTGGACTTCTTTATGATGGTCTATACCAGTTTGTTGTAATTCTATATCATTTTAATGGAAATATTTGCCCTCTGGTCTGGTCACAATTGCTACCGTGTTTCTTTCTTCTTTTAACCTTGGGACAAGAGTTGGAAACTAGCACTGACTATAACCTCCACATGGAAAGTATCAGTTACTACAGCTGTTTGTAACAGGCAGAAGTTGAACTGTACAGTTTGAATTATCACTATCATATAAACCATATAGAAATGAATAAATAGGAGACAGGACAATTTAACTTTAAAACACTTCGGAGAAGCATCAAAAACTCCACGACAATTCCTTATATGTGATAACCTACATGTGCAGAGTAACTCACTGTCTCACTGTCACTCACATGCCATGATATAAGAATGCTAAAAAGGGTAAAATAAACCCACTGAACCACAAACTGTAACTGCAGCCTTACCTGAATATAATCGACCCTATTGAGCTGAATGTCCATCTTCCTCCTCCACAGGTTGTCTTTATCTTAGCGGAGATCAAAGTATGAAGCAGATCTTCCAGGTAGCTTTAACCGACCATAAATCGCAAAATCATCAAATGTATTCCAGATAAGCTATTCGCAGCTTGTTAGTGACATATCCACCCGAAATACAGGACGATAAATGTGGCGAATAGAGATTAACCATTCAGAGCAAGGAGATAAGCTGGATGTGCTAACGTTAGCTTGCGAGCTAATTGGCTAACACGATTTATCCCTACACCGGCTGTAAACTTTGGTTAATGTATATTTCATTTTAAATCACATTTGAAACTTCTAAATATCTTTAACTCATCGTCTTCAATTTTTGATTTGACACGGAACTGAACTCATAAACCGCTTTATAACGAGTGTTGGAAATAGAACCATATCTGTACCATTTCAGAACTAGTTGTACGCAGTATTCGTCGCCAATGGCAACGCGGCGATATCGTAGCAAGCTGCAATGCAATTGGATGCAATTTAATGAGAGAAGTTAAAGCTATGTTCTGATTGGTTGAAGGTAACTGAATCCATATACAGTATGTGGACTGGATCATGTGGATTTCATCATGGAAGATCCGTAAAAACATCGAATACAACCGCAATATGCAGCAACTCTGCATCTGAATATTTTCCTTTCTTGTTAAAATATGAAAAAAAAATAGATTGTGACTATGTAGAATTGTTTCACTGAGTTAAATAGTACAACAGTAGTTTAAAAAGTTGGAAATAACTACTTGGGAGTAACTATAATGATTAATTTATTGTTTGAAAGTCTACTAACAAACTGAAAATAAAGGAAATCACTTGTTTAAACAGGATCAAATAACACGAAACTGTGATAAAATTTAAAAAGCAGTGATGAGATAGAAATAATCAATATTGTGAAAAAATATTGTGGTCAATCCTTATTTGTTATTTATTTATTTGTATAATTAAGAGATCAATTTATTCATATCATATAAAATGTGGTCTGTTTGTGGGGAAATTAACACACTGGACATGAAGGAAAATCATAGCATGCATCAGGCAAGAAAGCTACATAGCACAAATGAAAGAGACATCCAGAACAGCATTCAGACTGAGAAAAAAGGTCAGAATACATACAGAAACATGACATGCAGTGAGCGACGCATTTAAAAAAATGAATCCTACAGCAAAATATCAGGTATCTTTAAATATACTGTAAAAAAAAACAAAAACAAAACATATCCTTTCACTCATTTCATCACCCTTGATGTTAACATCCCTTCGTAGAAAATGCTATTTGTTAGGACAGTGAGTTCATGGCATTGATAAGATAGTTATAGCTAGGCATTAAGACAAATAAGAGCATCACAGGCCTTACATATTAAAAAAAGAAGTGGACAATGTAGAAAAGCAAACAAACCCCATCTTCCATCTATCCAATCTCAAGATTATTAGTGAAAATCAAGAACATATGCATAATCACATTTTCATTAGAAAAAAGAAAGAAACTAATCTCAAAATGTTAATTTGTCATTATAGAATATGCAATTTTCATGAATAAATAAGGTCAAAGGAGGAACATACAACAGCCGATAAAAACAAGACACAGCAGATGTCTGCTATGCTTTTTCCAGTGAACAGAAAGTGACGAGTGTCCACTGCTTCAATGAGGTCACATTAAGAAGATGGGAAAGGAAACTAACAGCACGAGACTTCAGTGCATTACTGGCTACTCTTTACCTGTACTCGAACATACAGAGAAGTTAGAGCACGGACTGAAGAGTTGACATTCAAAGAACAGTTCCTTCTGTTGATGGCAATGTCTGTTCCCATCAAATTGTAAGTCACATCCTAAATGCTGGAAAAAAAAACAAAAAAAACAAAGAAAAAGAAACTAAGGTGGAGTACTCAGACCCCCGTGGGGGCCAGACGGCTGATGAAGGCGATACTGCTGAGGCACATCCTCCTGAAGAAGGCGGGACAGGCAGGTTTCATGATGAAGTGCTCTAAAAGGATCCGCAGCTCTGTGAACAAGGTGCTGTGATGGAAACAAACGTATTAATCCACTCTGATGGTGAGGGAAAGTGTGTCTGAGGTTGTTCAGTTTAGGACTCACTAAAGGATTGTGCCCACGAAACATGTGCTAAAGTGACTGATTCACAAAGCATGTTCAAAATGCCCCATAAGCTGCACTGAGGAGCAAGTACAGCAAAATGTGCCAGCTTTGTTTGTATACATTTGATGATCTATTATGCATTCATATAGGGAAGAACAGGCTCTTTTCTATTCAAATGACCCCCATGGAAAATGTCTCCTCAATGACCAACACTGGCTCTGGAAGCCTCGCACAGGTGAAGTGAAATATTTAACATCTGCTGAGAGCTTGTGGCAACTGTGCCACAGTATTTACAAGGGTTTTAGTGCTTAAATTTGTCCCTGAACGAAACAATTCCTGCCAATTTCTACAAGAAAACACTGGCCAATATTAGTCATGCTGGGTTAACTAAATCTGAAAAACTTGTTTGATATGATCCTTTGCATAATTAAAACCAGCACTTTGTCACAGTATGACAATGAATCTTACCGGCAGTATGGGTTTCTTCTGGATGTGTAACGCAGAGTGAGGAATCTGTAGTAAATGAAAGGCAGCAGCAAGCTACCCTGGCCACTATGGATCATAAATCATATGACAAGGAAAAGATATGAAATTAGTGAATAAATAAACATTTCTCATGGTTTTAATAATGTTCTAACACTAAGAAAAAAAAATCTTCGTCCACAGTTTTAATTTTCTATAGGTTGTCTGAAAAACCTACAGTTGAGCTCTGAACCGTTCCTTAACATTTAAAAGACAGGAACACTTACCTGAAGAGCATAAAAACAGTGGCTGGCATCAAGAAGATTTCATTGCAGGCGATGAACTTAAGGATGTTTTGCTGATTGGTTGTTAGTTTGTCCAGAAGGTTCCTGATGAACATCAGGCTGCTGGGGCCCATTGACTGCAAAGAGATCCATTAAAATGAACCAGAAGATGACAAACAAGCATCAAAACAGAAATATAGTACAAAATGAAATTACAGTTAGGTTTTAGTTTGAGTCAGTTTATGAATAACTGAAATAAGGACGCAGGTGCTCATCTGACCACGTTGCCAGTTGTTCTGCTTATATAACTATTTCACTGAATTTGCAGAATCTAAGGTAAAAGAGGACATCTGCTGCATATACTCACATCAAGGACCTTCTTAGTGTAGGTAGTTGCGTGGAGCAGAGAAAAGAGAAAGACTGGAAAGATGCTCACTGAGCACAACCGTTAAGGATCAACTTTAAAAAGCTGAAGGTTACACAACTTGTTAGGTTAGCCTGAAAAGTGGCAAACGCAGAGATGAGACTATCAAATTTTTCATGATGAAAATCATTTGGTTTGGAAATACGGGGGCACTGGTTCTGTATTAAATCTTCTAAAAAGCCCCAGTGCACTACATCGTGCACTTTCATGTGATACTGATCAGAAAGCTTAGAGTGTACTCATGAAGTCAAAAAGACAAACACGAATAAACTTGGCATGAACTGTAAAAGCATCATAAAAGTTTAAGAATAAACAGCTTGTTTAAGGAAGGCAGCTTATTAAGAACGGAAATATTGCCACAAATAGTTGTTTCTTAATTTTTAAAGCTTTCAAACAGAGTAACAATCATACAGCTGTCTCCATTCTTTACATGAATCTGGAATCTTATCTAGATATACAACTATAACAACTATACATTTCATTGTGGTTGGTAGTTTTAGGTGGAAGGATACTCGTGATGGGATAGGAGTTAACCAGTATGAGTGAGTAGAGCAGGTAATGACAGCTGTCCTCCTGAAGAGCCTGGGCCAGGAAAGCTCTGCTCAGCTGAAAGCGTGGAAGCCTCTGATGCAGGCGAAGGGCACTGGTGAGGGCGTTCGCTAACAAGGCTCGCTGATAGAAGTTAGCTGCTGCATAGGGTCTGAAATACACAAAGTGTAACACATATTCAGACCCAAGTTCAGGAAGAAAAATAATGAGAAGAAAAAGACTGTTTGGATACTGTGAATCAAACTGCAGAGAAACTGAGCAAACTCACCCCAAAACTGGAAGAATAAACATTACAGAGCAGTAGACTGTGAAGAGACGTGAAAGCCACATAGCAGTTTCCAGCTTGTTACTCATTAAAAATTGCTGTGGGAGAAGGGAGAGAAAACATTTAGCATTTGAGGGAGTACAAGCTGAAAGCAACTTGGAAGATACTTGCTGAACTGGCTCTGTGTATCATCTTGGGTGAAAGATGTTGGATTTTAACTACACCTCAGTGTGAAACAAAGAACTGAACACCTTGCTGTGCATTCTGTTTTATGTGTACTGAAAACTTGTCTGTTTGAAACAACAGACTCTTAGCTGTCAAAATAAACAGACCAACCTAAAGAAAACCCAAACTAATTCAATCTGATGATTAATTTAAGTAACCAATTTCAGAATTCTGAAGACAACACACAGCTGCATCCAGTGAAGCTCTTATAATCTGAACAGTTTCTGAACTAAAGCTGACTTCTTTGCCACAGAGTTTGACGACAAACAAAGGTAACAAAGATAGATAAATCCAAATAATTTTTCAGTTAACTTGGTCAGAATGTTAGTTAAAAAATCTGGAAATTGGCTCAGATTCAAGACTCAAGTCTAGAGTTATATTAGAGATCATTTTAAATGGTTTTATTCTGAGTAAAACATTTCAGTTGCCACATTTTTTTTCTTTTTCTATTGTTCAAAACACAAAGGCTTGTTAATCTGAAAAGCAGCCTTAAGGCCCATTTATACTCCTCTTTATGTACATGTCCTTTTCAAATGGTGTTACCGTCACTGCTCACATACTTCCATGTGTCCTCTAATTTGGCATTGCTGTTAACCAACATGAAATGAACACAGAGGTTACGGACAGGGCCTTCTGGACAGAAGGCTCCGTCCGTAACCGAATTGGTACTGAACATTGAGCATAAATGGGCCTTCATAGTCTGCATCAGGAAATAGCTTTTTTTTTCTTCTAAAAGGTATCTTAGGCTAAACCTGGAATGATAAATTTATAAAAATGATTAGCATTACACAATATTATCAGCATGATATCGAGTCTAGTCTATCAAATGTTTGTTTGTTTCATTGGTTTCTATAACAGTCAAAATAAGAGTAACAAGACAATTTTGTATGAAGATGTTGTGTTCTTTACATTAAAGAAAAATTTGTTCATGATATCAGTATCAGCCGAAATGAGTTTGAAATATAAGCATATAAGAGATGGGCAAAAATCCAGTACTGTGTATCCCTACAAAAGATATTAATCTGCTATATATTTGAATATTGACGGCATGGATGAGATTAGAAAAGAAGCCATACTTTTCATTGTACGAATGTTTTCTGGTTAACTTAGTCTTCTGGGATAAAATGTGGTGATAAGATTTGCTAAAGTTAGTCCAACAATTGTGTTTTAAATATCTTTATACGCTGAGCAGCACAAAATGAGACGTGAATCTTCTTATGAATTATCAGAATGGGCTTAATAACAAAGTAATAAATAGTTATGTGCTCTAAGCCTACTTACCACAGGCCCAAGTTGGGGAGGAGGTTGGTTTGTGTCAGCCATCTTTGGATGTATGGGTTGCTCTGATAAGGAAACAAAAATATGTACATCATGAAGCTAAATGAAGCGACCAGTCATACCCACGGGAAAAGCAAGTATCTTAGTTTTTGTTTCACTTCAAGCATTCCTGGGATGGAAAGCTGGGACTGGTTAGTTTTAGTTCTTAAGCAGAATATACTGAAAGAAACTGACAAATTCCCAAGAGAACACGTTAGAAAAGATTTTTTGTATCGTTGTCGACACTCCAAACATGTAAAACTTGACCAACATACACGTAAAGAGTATAAAATACTGTATTGAAATGTAATGCGATTATCATTGCCCTATGGTTCAATACGTTAATACCAATTCATTCACAATACTTACAGCAAATAATGATGAAATCTCTTCAAAATAACAAGTCACCCATTGCAGAAAAAAATGATAAGGTTTCAGAGCAGGTCAGTTGTTTCAAGGCCATTGTCACCTTTTATTCCTAAAATCCCTATTTTAATTATTATTTCCATAATGGACCAACACAAAGGCTAACCCGCTGTATCTTTTTCATTTTCCCTATATGAAGAGGAAAGTGAGGTAGCATTAGCTCAGCTAGCATCAGCAATAATTTCAATAGCTCTGTTGTTATTTTAGGGTTTTGGTGGAGTGATGTTGACAGCAATGAACAAACCTTTTTATGAAGAATAAATCACCATAGGTCTATATTAGAATATAACAATAAAGAAAGACTTCTGTTTGAGGCTCATGATGCTACTGCTAGCAGCAAGTGGGTCTAGAATATTCTGTTACCATCGTTACTAGCATGTGAGCTAACGTTAGCTTTTCTTCTAGCTCATGAATTAGTTTCCCTGTCTGCGCTGGGCCGGAGCCAATGCTGAAAAAATGGCTCGAAAGAAAATATTTGACATAGGTTGACATTAAATATGACAACAATATCACATAAAGCTTACCGGTGCTGCGGAGTCAGCGTGCTATGAACAAGTGACAAGCCAATAGTGTCACTTCACTGAGGTAAATCATCAGCTGACCTTCTGAAGCAAGAGGGGACATCTTCTCGCGAGATTTGGAATGGTACCAGAGCTCTACTCACCTCTAGTGGTCAAAACAATGAATTAAATAATGTGCTCATTATCAATGTACAGCCAAAATGATAAAGATCACAACATTTGAAGAAGCAAGCATCGTATGAAATAATAATTTAATATGATGCACAATGAGTCTTAAGTTTCTACTTTCATATTTAAAAGGTCCTAGGGAACTGTACCATTATTATTTTCCAGGTTTTCTTAATGCAATGTGCTCCAAACCTGATTCTTTTATGCAAGTTCTGGGAATAAAGATAAAAAATACCGGCTTCATACTTGCACTGTAACGAGTGAACCTCTACTAAGGATGTGTAGGACTGTACAGGCTGCTCAGTCCATAGACTGTTGATCCTGTTGATCTGCATGCTGAACATTAACTAACTTATGTGTGTGTGTTAAGCAGTTTAAGATTTTTGCAACCCACACTTTTTTAATTTCAGATAATAAAATTAAGCAATACCGTGACTTCTATTTAGGACATTCACATTGTTCTATTTATTTAACAATACCAGATATATGTGTGGATATCAGTTTAATTTTATGTGTTGAACTTAACACAGTTACCACTTGTAACCACATGTGCATTGTCTCCTAGGAGTCACAGAAAAATCAAATTGGCAATGCTTAAATAGTTGCTCGTTCCAGCTCAATTTCAGTATGGTTACTGGTATGCATATTAACATGCTCTAACTTAAGGGAAAAAAAAAACAGAATCCACTGAACTGATACAATGCACAAAATAACACAGAATTAAAACGTAATTTAATGTTTGGATGAAGGTTTTTGTGGAGATTCACAGAGCTGCACTGCTGCTGATCACTGCTTTTTTAAAGCATCCTAGAAAACTGTAGTGCGCTTGCGCCAAGACTGACGCCCACACTCCGGTGCAAGAACCAGGCTACATCTTGAAAATTTTAGGATCAAGGCACCTATCGGTTAATCCCTTGAATAAAGACCACGAGTTAACTCAAAAATACATTCTTAATAAACGTTTTTTATATGAACTGTATGCTGTCTTATAATTACTATTTGAAGATCGGCCACGGGAGGGCGCACTGTACCAGACTATGCAATCTCCTGCAGGTTGGCTTATAGCCTGTGTTGGATAATTATTTTAGCTTTAAGTGCACCTTATTTGGTCCCAACATGTTTTAAAATCTTACATCTGACTGCTACTGTAGCTCATACATCCGCAGATTATTGGCACGAGTGTCGCAGGATGATGTGTTTGCTGGAGATGCCATTTGAAAATATAGGCAGTGTAAGCACTGTAGAATCTAATTATTTCTTTGCAAAACCTAATTAGGCATTAAAAAAGGTTAACGCCAGCGCCTGAAACGTTTTTGTTTAATAATCCCATTACTGACGGCTCATCATGTATAAAATGGTGCAGGAGGACACTAAGTTTCCACTTGTTAAAGGGAATCTCTGAGAAATAGTCGCAGTTTTTGACACTATCTGCGTTTGGAAATTAGGGCTCGTAATTAAACTGCGGAGACTCAGCACAGCACAGAGTAAGTAAGGCTGCAGCGCCCTGTCGTGCATGCATTTTATATCTTTAATTCATGATTTTGCTTAACTGCTGCAAAACGTAGAGCTCTTTTTTCCGTCATCTTATAATGTTGAGTAATTCATCGGTCATGTCAGAGTTTAGCAAACGGCGTCGTGCATTGAGAATAGAGCTTGATGATTTTTTAAGCGTCAGCTCCTCTCGGACCATCTGCAGTCACCAGAGAGCTGAAGATGAGAATTTCAATGAGACACATTTTCTGCCTGACTTTTAATTCGAGCAGGCTTCTGAGAAGATTGCGTGACACATGCTGAGTGAGAAAATATTCCTTCCTCAAAAATTCAATAGGGCGTGGATATTGTCTGGTATATGTATTGTTGTCATGATTTTTGGACTCATTTTTAAAGATTGTAGAGATACAGTGGTGCAAAGTCGGCGGTGATACCGATGGGATTCAGATTCATGTATAATATTAAGGAAAACAGTAACATTGCTGATATTCTTTAGAAAATCTCCTTCTCAGCCCTTTGGCATAATAAATTTCAAAACAAAAGCAAAATATTTAACGATAAATGAGTGCCATAATTTTTGAAGTAGTTTTGGTGTAATATTTCATTTAAAATATATAATAAAAAATCACACTCTTTGTAGTTTTTTAAGGTGAATATTCGTGCCATTCGCTGGAAAACGTGTTTGAGACTCTCTGGAAACGCAAAAAGAAAAAAAAAAAAATCAGTCACGTTTACAGATCAGATAGATTACTGCATCTTGAACGATAACAGAAAACTATATATAATAAATAAAAGTCGTAATAAAAGGCAATAAAAATGACAAGGAATTATTTTATTCTAAAAGGCTGATCGTAATCAGAATCTATTTTATTTCTATGCTGCAAATTAAAAATGAGTTGGGTTTGATATAAGCTCTGACTGCATTCATACTAAGTTTAAAATATTGAGTACCGACACTAAAACATGGAGGAAAATACTGATAGAATTATTACAGAAGTGGTCAGAATAAACACTTTAATATTTTATTATTTGACCCTGGATTCCTATGCGTAAACACAGATATGCCCATCCTGCGCGTATTTTATTCCCTTTTACTCTGGCCATATAACTCGTCACCGCTCCTGAACTGTTTTTTAAAAAGGATACAAAGAGCAAAGAGTGAGTGACAGAGCAAAGTGAAGCTTTCTAAAAGAAATAAGCCGTGCTGCATCTGAAAGGATGCGCTTGTAATCGCTTCATCTCACTCCCTGGACCTGTTCGCTAAAACAAACAGGGTGTAGTGAGGGAAGGAAATCAGGACAAGCGAGGAAGAAGACGGGAAGAAAGAGGTGGTTTGATGGGGAGGAAAAGAAGGACACGGTGCATTTCTTTCTAAATAGTTGAAGTCACAAAAAGCGAGTTATCAACAGAGTTCTCCTCCTTTTATGTCTTTGTGAGCTGATCTTTGGAGAGGCGCAGGATGATTGTTTCGTGATGAGCTGCAGTGGGAATAGAGTCCCTGTGATTTATAGGAAACTTCAAAGAGTTATCAGAAGTTAGGGTACATTTTCAAACATGATTTCATTGCTTTGTTTAGATTGGAATGAAACGAAAAAAATAACACAATGATCGTTCTTCGTTTACAACATTTTTTAAAAAGTATTTTAAAGATATTCTGTGTTGATGTATATTTCAAGTGATTATTACAGGAAGCATCCTTTGAAAAAAAAAAGCAAAACAGGTCGAAGTCAACAAAAACTACATAAGACTAAAGAGAAACAATCTTTTAGTATTCCCTTTTATATCCGTGCTTTAATGCACGAAGAAAGGAGTGAGAAATATTGACATTGCTTCTTTAAACTGAACAAACATTTAGTCTTTCAGATCATGCAACATTTCCAAAGCCTTTCACACTGATTTAGTGTACATAAAATTCAAAATGTTTATTTAGCAAGGTTTTTTTTCTTTACATCTTACTAAAAACTAACACTGTGCATTTTGAAGTGACTTCTGTTTTCTTCCTTGTTTTTCTTTCTAACTTGACTGCTGCGTTTGTAGCTCAGGCTGAACTCTCGGCCTCTTATCTATTAACCTTTCCCATGCATGCAAGTCATCCAAAGGCTTCTCTTTTTCATAAAGCTCCTGTGCTGCTACCTTTCCCAGTTTCCTCCACAAATCAATTCACTGAACATTCAAACTCTTCACATCAAGCTGCCAGCATCTCCTCACCTTTGTCTGCATGTTTTAAAACTTTCAGAAAAATCTTTTGATTTTAGTAAAAAGAAGAAGAGCTTTCTGCACATATGACATTAAATCATTGTAATTGATTTTGCACTATTGGTTGCACTATTTTGATGTTCCTGAAGCTATGCTGAGAGAAAGCATCCTTATTTATTTGAAATTAAAAATGATAGTTCTATTGAATAATTTTTAAAAACAAAATAAGGGAAAAAAGTATAAAATTGTTGAAAAGAGAGAGTTTACTAAAATAATGTTTGTTTTCTTCTTTGGTCATAAAAATGTGATGCTTTATTATGTTCCGTTCCTTCATGAGGTCTGGGGGGACCCTGGTGCCCACCGTGAGCTCTGAGCCAAACACTGTTGACACAGAAAGCAACCAGAAAGCTGACTTTTCCCTTTTTGGGAGCAAAGCGATGTTTGTTTCTGGGCTGAATGGGGGCTTATAATGGCTCTGATGGCATCAGGATTGTCACCACAAATGGTCTGGGCGTTTTGCACGGCTGTTTGACAGAGCCTATTATGTCATTGGTCACGTCCCTCCACTCCTTGCTCGCTTGGGCCTGAATGGGAGTGAATTAATCAAACGGTTTGAGAGAGATCAGCCGACTTAATGCACTTTGTGTCAAGGTCTACAGCGATCCCAGACCCCGGTCAGGCCTCCCTCTGTACCTGCACATGGAGACCTGCAACCAGGCTCCAAACACAAATAGTTTTGAACCGGTGCATTGGATTTGACCCCCAAAACCTAACTCTGTGGTTTATTTTATACAGTTCATTGTGAGAACATCTCCTAAATGATCGTTTTACACATCCTGAAGGAGCTTTAATGTGGACTTCTTCTATGGATATCACTTTAGGCATTGTTTTTACATTCACATAGGATCCTTCTACGGATTATTTGACATTGTTTTATTTATTTATTTATTTATTTATTTTTTTTACAGTTCCTTTGTGATGTTATGTCTCAGTTGCGATGGTGCACAGGATCACTTTTAATTCTTGGTGTGACTGAGTCTCTAAATTGCTGACTTATTACTCGGAACTAGTTCGAAAAGGTGACATTTTCTGCAGAAAATTAACCAATTCTATTCATTCATTTTCTATGAGTTGTAAATTTCCAGATTGAGTAAAAGTTTTGCAGCCAATAGAAGATTGTTAGATGATATTAATGTTTGTATTTTGTGGGGGATTTTAGTACTGAGTTGTTCAAATGAAGAATGTTCTGTGTGACACCAATAACCGGGTGTCATCCATAACCGGGTATCTGTAAAAAATTTACCTTCTCTTGTAAAATTTAGCCTCTTTTCTGCTCTTTTTTAAAATATTCACTGAAAATCTGATTTTTTTTTAAAAATCAGAGCAGTTATTATCATATTTTCACAGCAGAAGGAGGAAAATGGCTCAACTGGTCCAAAGTGGATCTCGGAGCCTTTATTGCTTGATCAAACACAATCAAAGTGTGAATTAATCAAAGCACTCTGCATCAGAGCACGTATGCATGAGCATTGTTTGGCTTTAATGGATGGCTTTAAAATTTGACGTTATTATTTCCCGTCATTTCAGGAAACAAATTGAACATTTATTGCATATATATTAAAAATTATACAGTCGTGGAGAGAGGCTGATGTCTCTTTTATTGAGGCGCACCGAGAGGTGAGGTCTCACTGGATCAATTTCCCTGTCTTGTTACTCCCACAAGAGGATGTTTGGAAAATGCCTGCACCGCTAAATTGATTCAGAAACGAATTCATAACTTGGGGGGTTTAAACAATTTTGCAGCTACCATTATTTTATATCCCCATCTTTTCTTTTGTTTCATGTTTTGATTGCTTTACAGAGGCTTGTAGCATTCTGCTTTTCAGTTTATTCTCAGTTCTGCAGTCTTTAGTCCACGGTGGCCTCTTTTCTTTTCTGCAAAGAAAGAAAAAAAAAAGAAAAATGCATTTAATACACTGGGTTTTGGGTGGCTTCACAAACATAGCCATTAAGCAGTCACAATGCTTTTATTGTGCACTTGATCTCAAAATAGAGGCTGGTCTGACTGCAGGATCCAGACGAACCTATGGAAAAGGCCTTGTCTTTGTCTGCCTGTGAGGAGATGAATGGCCCGTGTCAACCACATGATTAGTTTGCACTATTAAATTGTCAAAAAGGAAGGATTTTTCCCTAATAGTGCCTTTTCGCGAAGAATTATGGAATTCAGAGTTGTTTGCGACGGCCAGGGAACTTGCAGGGCTTTGCAGGGTTGAGGGCGAAGGTCAGACAGAGTTCTCAGAGCTGCGGCCAGTGTGGCGCTGCACTCAGAGGGGATGTGGAGACAAATAGGCCTGTTTCCTACACGATGGGAAGATTAATCTCGACATTGTACCAGATGAGGGATGTCTATGCAGTGACACTGTGATTCAACAAGCTTGGGTGGCTTAACTGCCTTTGCATTCACAAAGACAAATGCGTAAAATTGGTGCGTAAATGCGCAAGAACGCCATCGAGTCAGAAAAATAAGACTGAGAATCAAATGGTCAACATAAAGCCCATTTAAGAGACACTTATCAAACTTAAACGGGCTACAGGTTTATCAATACAAAAACTTTGCGTTATTTGTTGTTGCACAGTTGCAATGAGGGGGCAGATTCTTGCAGAATATATGAACCTGTTTCCTGTGCGTTTGGAAGAGTAATCTCTAAATTGAAAGTATGTCCATGCGGACACTGTAATCCAACAAGCTAAGGGTTGTTTAGTGGCTTGCATAACGCCATAGATGCGTGAAATCGGTGCGTCAATACGCGAGGATGCCAAGAGTGCTACCTTTAATTACAACGAAAAAAGTGTCTTATTTAAAAATGACCAAATTCATTAAAACACAAACTTAAACCTGACTCAATGCATTTTTTTTAATTTAAGAAGTGTTATAAGCTGTAATCGTGCAACATATATATGCTATCATAGGGGTGATAATTTCCTCCACAAGAGCGCTCCTATTCTGCGCGTCATGACAGCCATGCTCCATCCAGGAAACCCCCTTCTTTTCTACTCTACCTCTATTCTAGTGCCAAGGTTTTGTGTTAAATGTTAACAACTTGGCCCGATCCATTTAATCGCCAACAACAAATGTGTGTTGACTCTAACACTCGCCTCCTTTGTGCCCATTGTGCGGCTGCCCTCACTTGAAGATTTATGTATTTTTGATATTAAATTCCTTCTGTCATCAAGACTGCTCTCTTGTTGACTTTTCTTGACCTGCCGACCTCGTTCCCCAAACTTTCCCATATTTAACGCGGGAGCCGCAGCCTATCCCCCTCCGGCTCCTCCTGCTCTGCTGCAGCTCAATGCTGTGTGGCTCCTTTTGTTGGCATGTGCTGTTTGCACTGTTCTTGAACTTCAGTGTGCTGCCCTGTCCCCAAGCTGTACTTTGAACCCTGCGGAACAATATCACCAGAAAATAGTGCCTTGTCGTTCTCATTGGCATTTTATGGTAACTCGATGAACTGGAGGACACTGCTTAATATCTAAAAGCTTCCAGTGCAGCCGAACTTATTTTCAGGGTGCATCGAAACGTGCTCTTGAATCTGTATTCGTCACCACGCAATCTTCATGTGACGCTGTGCTCTGCGTTCACGCAGCGTTGACGCACAAAGACAGATACCCACACCTTCACCATATATGACATCCGTGTCTCCTTTACAAGCCTCCCTCTGCTGCCCAGCTTGCTAATTAGTTAAACAAACGTCCAAACTAATGATCCCACTGGCCTGGTGAGCTCGGGGGGTTTTGTTCGCTGTCTTTGCCCCGGCCTCTCCTGCTGGAAACTTGGCCCCACTGACCTGAGCTATCAGGGCGCTGTGGAGACGGCTGGACCGCCCTGTCCGGAGTCCACCCCCCCAAGGGCCAAAGGGCAGCGACCAAGGCCCGGGAATGCCACCACCAGCTGCTAGCGGTGACACCGTGTACAAAAGGGGCTTGGTGAGCAATCCCTCTATGGGCTGTCAGTGATGTGACAGAGCTGTGACAGAGCTGTGCTGACATTTATTTACTCTCTCATAGGACCCGCTCTGCACGCTCGGTTTGAGCCATCCAGTTCGATCAGCTTGAAATGTCTCTAAATTGTAACTGTATAATATTAAAACGATAGCCTTCATCAGGTTAAGGATTCAGTGCATGGGCCAGTGAGTCTTACTTTGGTTTCTTTTAAGCCATGACGATTTTAAATTCTCTGAGGACTCCTTTAACACTTGTTTACTGAAATGGCTGCAGATCATTTGGACCATTTACTCCATTGGTGAGCTTTAAGCTTAGATTTAGATTCCTCATTAAAACTTCACAACGAAACCGGTGAGCACTCACTGATCAGAAAGTCAACATGAAGTTATCTTCTTACGTTTCCTCCTGTCACGTGATCATCTGCTGGGACAAATTAAAGAGCTGCATGGCTCCCTTTAAGCTGTCTATCAGTCATCGATAGAGGGTTTCAATCATCATGTCTTCAGCTGTAAGGAGAGATATGTTTGTAGTAACGATAACAGGTTTCTGATTGGTCAGTGAAGAAATGATCGATGAATCTGCGTTGCCATAAAAAAATGCTCCAAGTTCAATTGTTGGACATATTTTTATGTATGAACCAATGACTGCAGGAGATTTGGTTTAATTTCTTCTGCAGAATAAATTCATCAATGAAAATGAACGAAACTGTAAAGCTGTCAGAGGAAAACACAAGCTCTGATTTGTGGAGGATTGTGTGTGTGTTCACAGGTCTGAGGTTTATGTTTCTGAGAAACCGTCCTGATTTTATGTGCTCCTTCTCCAAAAACTCAAACGTTTTTCTTTCCCTGCAGCGCGCGCGCGTGATTAACACTGGCCCCATTACGCGTTGTCGTGTCTGCCTCTCAGTGTTATCCGGACAATGTTTGGCCATTTCCCCGGCTTGTGTCTGCGCGCTCTGAGGAGGTCTGGACAGAAATGGATACTAATTGCGGGGCCTGTACACTGCTGGCTGCAGCAGCGCCTGCAGGCACTTCGAGGACCTGCTTGTCACCGGCTAATTGACAAGGGCTTGTCTGTCCTGGGAGCAGCTGGTCCTAAACGCAGCGCACAATCGCAATCTTGACACGGCCTCCACTCGCCTGAAGGAGTTTGGAGGGGAAGCGCCGTTAAAGGGAGATTTATTGAATCTCCCTTTGGGTGACGCTGTATTAAGTAGCGCAATATAGGCTGATTTCCGCGGGTGCAAAAGGGAGCCACACTCCGGGAATTAATAACAGAAGGTGCCAATTAGGCCAGACAGGTGACATTTGTGGTGACATTATGAATCACAGCAAACAAGACAAGCCGAGAGCAGCGCTGGTCTGGAATCAGCTTTAAGGAAAAGTTATTTTACTCTGAGCAGCTACATGACACACACTGAGGCAGGGGGGATGTGTTTCTGCAGCCATTCAGTCTCATATAACACCGAGCTCTCACAGTAAAATAATCAATTCATTATTCTGGCCTGTTTCTATTAAGCCACGTCTTTTTGGGTGAATGCATGCAAGAGGAAAAAGCAAAGCAAGTATTGTTTCCTTCTGCAAGAGGAAAAGGTTTTCCTGCACTTTCCCACTGCCTGTAAAGAAACGCTGCTTTTCGAGCCTCTTTTGAACTGAAAATCGTGATTTTTTTTTCTTCCCCTGGTGTTCTCCGGACGCGCTCCTTTCTTTCTGCGGAACAATGACAACAGTGGAGCACCCCGCCGGTGCGCCACAGTCGGGGATCCCTCGGATTGTTTTGGACATCTTTGGATTTCATCAATCAAAATGACTGCGGTTTTCCATAAAAATGCTAGATTTGGTCCTGGAACCGAGCGGGCAAGGTAGAAAATACGAAGCTGTCCTTCTCGATGATAAATGGCCATCCTTTGATTGAACAAACAGAGAAATACGTGCCACAGAATCTGAGAAACAGGGGAAGATTGTTGAGATGCTCATGACGCAAAGTCCTGCGTCAGACCAAACCAGACATGAAGTCACGAGGAAGAAATCTGAGGCCTTAAAAGAAACTCGGTTGATGTCAAATGTGAAATGAAACTGGACTAAAGTTTGAAAAGGCTAAAGCAATAAAATACATATTCCAATGAAGGAATAAAAATCAGCTTTCTAAACCACATAAAGAACTGTTATTTAACTTGGAGCTTTATCACCATGAGGCTGGTCCACTATCCCTGCATGATGTACAGCCGACACATCCCTTTCAAATCTCATCTTATTGACTCTCAAAACATTCTGCAGTAGCAGTCATGTTTGGAGCAGACCTGCAGTAAAAATCACAGTTTTTGAATCACACAGCGTGCAGGAGCCTCTTAACATGTTGTCTCTAAATGGCTTTAATCCTGCAGCTAATTATCCACTATTGACATTTTGTCCCACCTCAGGTCAGAGGGTCAACAGTTGGAGATAAATTGCACCAGAAGGAGGTTACAGGACGACAAAGGAAGAAAGGAAGCAAGGGCAGAAGCAAGGGAAAGTCACTGTAAGTTGAGTGCAGAGCCTCTGTTATTGTAGTTTATCGAGATGAATCAGCTTTAAAACCATTCTAATGTCTGTTGTTGTATTTGTGATGGCAAATCGTGATATTTTTGGCTCTATTATGCTTTATGGGCTTTTAATGTCAGTGTATCAGTCACATGATATTAAAATGAGGATTTATAGTCTGGTGCTGGGTGAAGGCTTCGTGTTATCTCTTCTTTATCACTCTGTGTCTTTAGAGCTGTATCACACACTACATACTGTCTTTTTAATGGATTTATAACAGGTATTGTTGGATAGTTTGCTCTGCGAGGACACCCACCCACCCACCTCTCTCTCTCTTTCTCCTCCAACATGCAGCGGAGCTGATGGCTTGTCGTTCTTGAAGAATTGTTTAATTTCAGGGCCCCGGCGTTTCCTGAGGTGAGGTCTGCATTGGCTGCTAATAGAGATCTAATTGATGGGCAGAGTCCCGTTTCCGTGCTCTCTCTCCCTTTATTGCGCCCCGGCGTCTGCTGTAAAATAGGTCTGTAATCAGATTCTGCCTATTCCTCCTGGAGCAGGATGAGAGCTCAGGGCTGCAGAGAGAGAGAGAGAGATGGGCAAAAAGAAGAGAAACAAAAAAAAAAATCAAGTTAAGACTTGAGGAGAAATTCGACATACTGTTAAGGCTTGATGAAAAAGAGGAAAGTGAGCTTTATGGTTGGATTTCTTCCCTTTAGTTGGACTTTTTCTCTTCAGTGCATAACCCTATGTTGTCTTAAACTTGTATCTCTCTTACACGTGAGTTATAATTTCAGAATATTCCTTTGAGAATTTGTAGTTTTGCTGCAATATTTCTGCACCACATCCCTCGTCTAAAATTCAAACTTACAGGATTAATATAGATCTGTCATAACATGCTTTGTTATTGCTTTCATAACTATTATTCTAACATGGTTATCTGAGCTTTCATGACTAAGAATCACTCTTCATGATCTAATCAGACACCACACAGGCCTGTCGTGCTCCATACCACTCCTGTCATGCAGCCACAACGTGTCAATCACATCAAACTGGACACTGAGAGCAACAGAAGCACAGTGAGTCTCTAGTTTTCTCTCTCCTCTGCTTCTCTCTGTCTCCTATAGAGCTTCCTGGAGGGCTGTGATTGGCTGCCTGTCCGGTGCCGTGATAGCAGCCCTGGAGCTGAGGATGATTGATGATGGCGAGGGCAAGGCCGAGCGCTGGCAGCATAAAGCCCCATAGACGCCTCAATAAAGAGCCTGGGCTAGTGGAGAGCCTGGGCCCTGCTCAATAGGGCCCCCACCGCCTCTGAGGACCCACGGCTAGAGGAGTGCATGGAGAGTGAGAGGGAGAGGAAGAGAGGGAGAAGGAGAGCTGCTCTGTTGTTGGATAATCCGTTTAGCTACCGAGCCAGCAGCCGTCTGAGGCTGGATAAGTGCAGCGACGGATGTGTGTGGGGTGAAAATAGCAGGGGATGGCTGGTGGAGAGCTGGAGGGGGGATGAAGGATATGAAGGGAGGGAGAAGGAGGGAAAATGGAGTCTCAGGATGCATTATGGGAAAAAGGAAGCAGATAAACCTAAACAAGCTCTGCAGGGCTGCTCAAACACCAGCAAGAAAATCATCTTGAGCCAAAAAACAGATGTGGACACGTGCCTCAAACTTATCTGAATCCTCTCCTCTTCTCCTCTGGTGGCCTTCCTTCAGCCTACAGATGCATAACTGGGTTGACCTTTGCTTCAGCAGATCAATGAGTCCCTGCCTGGTTGGATTCCTTCGGTGCAGAGTCCACAGACCGCATGCAGCCCTGTTGTAACCCCCAGCAGCACAGCAGCTCTGAAAAGCACAATTAGGCAGCAATCTGCTCTCACCATGCCAGCTTTCAGCGACTCCAGCGTGGATACACGATGTCCTGCAGACCATCCACGCTGGAGTTGGCAGGATGAAGGTCTGAGAGAGCAGCAGGGCCACAGACGGACGGCCTGATGGCCGTTTTTTACTCTGCAGGGTTCAGAGGGAGCGAGGATGAGAGATCTTTATGCATCTTGTACGGCTGAGACCCTGCACAGGTTGCACTAGCATTTACATTCCTAATCATTTAAAGGCTCTAAAGCATTATATTTAACTTTATAGAAACTAAAATGAGCTGTGAAAATGTAAAAAAGAGAAGTTCTAACTTTCTGTGTAATTTCTCATGAGATTTAATCGTATTAGCCTTGTATTTGAATGTCTTATGCGACAATAAAGCTTCCGTATTTCAACAAACTGCTCTTTTCTTTTATTACTGCTCCAAAGTGATCTTACGGGTATGAGTGAGAGTTTTGGTGGTAGGGCAATAAAACACTCAAAATTAAGATGTTTGAAGCCAAATTAGGTCAACTCAAGAATCAGATGATGCTCAAAGTCTCTTCAATAACCACATGGGGCCAATCAAAACACAAGTAGATCCTCTCGCTTTAAATTTAATATTTCACTTTTCTTTAAAATGTCTCGACCTTTCATGCTCTAATAAACATTTTAATATCAGTTGAGACCAGAATTACTCATCAAAAAAGAAAGTTTTAAGGCTACTTTTAAAAGTAGAGAGGGTGTCTACCTCCTGGACCCTGACTGGAGGGCCGACCTCCCGTACTACTTTCAGAGATGAGCAGGCTGCATGCTGGGAGCTCAGTGATCCAGAGGGGTGATAGGGCACTCTGAGCTCATAAAGGCAGGTTGTTGCTTTACTATTAAGAGCTTTGTGAGTCAGAAGAAGGATTTAATTTTTCAGGTTATTAGGATTCTCATTAGCTTTCATAGGGCTATCGCTGTTCTTCCTGAAGCTAACAACAGCTTTAAAGTCAGGACAGTGAATTATTAAAAATAATAATAATAATTATAAACAAACAAACAAAACCTACAACATCAAAAGTGACAAAACATAAAACATAACAATCCAGAAGACCTTCTGCAGCAACAAGACACACATCGAGTTTGTTAATAAAGGAACATAAAGTGGTCTAAATCTGCTCTTTTTGAAAACATCAGGAGATCTTTGTTGTAAAGTGGTGTTACATAAATCAAAATCGATTGAATGGTTGGTTTGTTGCATGAATTAACTTCAAAAAGAACAGATTCGCAAAAACTGAACTGAAATACACCCCTCCGACTAAAATTAGGTTGTGTAAAAGATCTTGTGCTTCCATTTTCCATCTTTATAAACAGAAGACAAGCAGATGCACCGTGTTCATAAACATTAACATTTAAAGGACAAAATTTCAGCTGCCTGATACTGATGCAAGCTATAAAAGGAGAACTATCAGCCTCTAAGATGTCGTGAAAAAAGTATAGAGCACCAGAATCTCCCTCAAAACCTCTGTGAGGAGTTTTAGATTGTTATGAAACAAACTGTAATGAATCTTGATGCCTCTTCAGGATCTAGAAAAATCAAGATTTCCAAAACAGCTGCAGGAGTAGCTGTTTTTTTAAAGTGATGCATTTAACAATTAAAAGCAAGCAGGAAGAGTTGTTTTGGTAAAAAAGAAAAAAAATGCTAACATGGACTGGACAAAGTTTGTTAAAAGATTTTTAAAAAGTACAAATTTTGCCCACTGGAGGCAACAAAACTGAAACACAAAACAACTTCTGGTTATAGAAGAAACTGTTCATCAGATCTCATGAGGAACACATGAAAAATAAGTAAATAAATAAGTAAATAAAAAAACAATAAACAGGCTGTTACAGTTCTTTCTGAGCCACGGAGTCCTCCCTGTCATCCCTGCTGATATCTGACTCGTTATCAAGTTTAAACAGTCTCTTCCTGATTCTAATTAATGACTCAAAGTATTTCCTCATGATCCTAAAACTGTCCTCCTAACAACAAATCACACCTGATTACTCTCCAGCCAATTAAAGCCGCACAAAATCTGTGTGAGTGTTAAAAAAAAGAGAGCGTAACAGTCACACACGTCTTTATTGATTTATGATTAGTGCAGAGGGCCTTATTCGTGGGGTATCTATAACCTGATTCTGCCTCTGATTTTAATTACCTAATTGGAGTGATTATTTAGCAATGGGAAACCATTCCACCTGTTCTCCTCTGTAGCTCTGCAAATATCAGCAGTGTTCGTTAACACCTAAAGAACCCATGCACCCATAAACGACAAAAGGGGGTGTTTAGGAGATTCTGGTGTGTAAAATAGGTGACTGTGCCTTTAAAAATCATCCTCAGCATCACACACTGAGATATCTCTTCATTTTGGAAAATGAAAAGTGTAAAAAATCAGATTCATGTAACTTGCTCCAGATTCATGTGTCCAAAGTGAAAATGTTCTGTGATGGTCCTGACATGGAGATCCATGTCTCTGTGTTGCTTTATTAAATCTAATCCTACACATGCTCTGAGGCTGCAGATGTTATCCAGCTCTGAATTATTTCATCTCGTGATGTTGTGTGCTTTGTTGGTGGGCAGAGGTTAACAAAAGGCCAAGATGGATCCAAGCCACCGGCGTTGGCCGCGTGGGGAAATGTTGGCAGGCGAGCCGGAGAATAATCATAGGCTAATCTGATTTCCAGCTCTGATAATGGAGGCCGGGCTAAATAAGAAAAATTCCAGGCAAATTTGTGCAAATGAAAAAGGATTCCTCCTGACATAATGGTACAGTGCAAGGCTGCGTCTAATGAGCAATAATCTGTCTAAGAGCTTCTCTCTCTCTCTCTCGCTCTCTGTATGTGTGTGCTCCCGGTTCTTCCTCCATCTTCCAGCTCATCCTGTCTCACCCCCTCCTCCCTCTTTCCTCCCCCTCCACTCCAGCTCTCATCAGCTTTCATCTCTCCAGAGGAGGTGCATGTCACAGCTCTGTGACAGATATGGAGCAAAGGAGGAAGGAGGAGTGAAATCTATGGGTCTCTATGGGTGTTTTCAGAGACCAGAATGAGGACCGATCACAATATACACAAAAAAGATCCTCACGGGATCCTACACTCTGTTATTTGATTCAAACATAATTTCTGCATGTGTAGCAAAAGATTTAACATCTTTTGAATACAGTTGGTATTTTTAAACTTATTTTAATAATCTTAATGTGAAGTTATTACTTTTTATCTAATGCAGAATTAGTTTTAAAAATCTCTGACATCCATTTCCATTCCTTTCTTAATACTCGGAGAGAAATTTGGGCAGATATGGTTAAAAAAAACAATCCTCTCTTTTATGATTTTCAGCTTCTCAATAGAACATGTTCCCCATCTTAAAGTTTCCTGATAATTTAGATTCTCCTCTAGCATTACGGTAACATTTCAGCTTGTTTTTTTTGGATGATTGCTTATGATTGATGCTATCAATGAAAATTGTTCTGATGTTGTTTACCTGTAAAACAAAAACCTGATATATCTTAATTAAAAAGGTCATTTAAATGAGTTTGTCATATAATAAAGGTGTGTTAGCTGAGTGTTTATGTTAAATAACAAAATTATAGTGTTGGTGATTTCTGTGAAATGAGAACCAACTTTAAAGCTCCTATAAGGAACTTTAGCTTAGTGTTGACTTTGGTGCCCCTTGTGGAAAAAGTGGTAGTACTTCCACAGATTTTATTCTGTGTATTTTTGTGTATTTTTGTGTATTTTTGTGTATGTAGGGTTTTCAGATGAAGGTTTTCATTCTTCTGTCATCCTGAAATCTTGTCAATAATTTTGCCTTGACCAGAAACTTGCAATCAGACTAGCATAGAGGAGTTGGTGGAATCAGTGACTAAGGTGCAAAGGTCAAAACCAGGCTTCACAGTGAAATTTGATGTTATGAAGAATTTTTTGTTACAGAAAATATAAACAGCATGTAATTAATCTCGCCATGGGACACTCACCCCACTGTATATATATATATATATATATATATATATATATATATATATATATATATATATATATATATATATATATATATATATATATATATAATTGACAAAGCTCAACTAAAGCACAGGTAAAGTGTGAGACACAAAAACAATCTTAAACAACAGCTCAAAACTCCAGCTTTAACTTTAATCTCTTTTTTAAATCCCTTTCTTTTGCTCTTTCTTATTTTTTACACTTGAATATAAAAACGTCCAGAAAATAATCAGCTCAGAAGAGTGAACATACAAGGCAACAACATGGTAATAACAGAGGTTTTTCTCATTACAGCCTTAATATGGCACTCTGTAATATGTGTCATAAAGGCAATATTCACACAGCAGCAGCAGCAGCTGTAAGACAATTTTGCCTCCATAGAAAAATAACACCCCTCTCCCCCTTCTCCCCCTCTGCCTCCCCTCGGCCTGCAGCAGCAGCAGCAGCAGCTCGGCTCTGTGTTCCTGACATCTTCCATAAATTATTGGAGATTTTCATATTTCAAATTTCATCTGCATTCATGCGGAGCGAGCAGGGCCCTGGCGGAGGCAGCGTCGGGGTGTCGGGCTGTGGAGGCAGCGGCCCCCACAGTAGCAGCGCCGCCACCGGCTGCCCGGCTCTGTGGCCCCAGAGACCCTCGGCTAATTGAATTGCATCCACTGATTAGATTATCCTTGCAGCAGCTTGCTGCCAATCTGAAGTATGGGTGCCTTCTATCCTACTTAACCCTTCTGCCCCCCACCCGCTGCTGCAGGCACACACACACATAGATACACAACACACACAGCCAAGGCAGAGTGCCCAATATATTCAGGGCCATCAAAGTTGGCTGGTTTTGTTATTTTTCTTTTGCATTGTCTTGCCTTGTAAAAGCGGCCATCTTTCAGCGCCTGGCGCTCACCACCGCTCGTTCTTTACCAAACAGCCGACTCTGGCAAACTGAGAGAGTCATTACTCTCTGTTTGTTTGTTTGTTTATTTGTTGTGCTTTTTTTCTGCACAGGTTTGTTATTCTGCAGAAACTGGGAGCTAACTCACTGAGACAGAAGTTCATCAGAAGCAGATTCAGGCCTTCACTGTCACTTCAATAACTATAATTCTGTTGAGTTACTTTTTGTTTGTCAACTTCATTTAAACTATCATCACTGTATGGACAACTCAGTGCTGACAGTCTGTATTCCTCCTTCTTTTAAGCTTATTGGTGTTAAGTGGTGCTTTTGTCATCTCTCAGTTTAAAAGTTACTCTCTCTATTTTGTTAAGTTTTTCTACGTGTCAAACTTTTACCAATATTAACCTTGTTCATGATTTCCTACATTTTTTTTATGACTTCCTGAGCCAATATTTTGACTTTGGATTTAAGTTGTCCTAATATTGCATCTGCACTTTAAGTTTTCTTTTTTTGTGATAGTTTGACATTTATTTTGTTGATGTAACCTCAAAAAATAAAAACATTTTATCCATCTGAAGTGTTTTCTGATGTGGTGAAATGGGTTTTTTATCAGTTCTATATGTTAAATTGCCTTTAATCTCATACATTATAGCATTATTTGTAAAGTAATACCTTGCTTTTGTCTTTTTTTAATCTTTAAAGCTTCACTTTTTGTTGTTGTAAATCAAATATTGTGAATTAGACAAATTGGGTCTTTTGTTAAAGCTAATGTTTACTGTCATGGACACACTTAGGGTCACAGATTGGTCCTTTTTCCACCAGTAAAAAAAATGATCAACATCAGACTTGAGCATAATCTGAGGATTATTTTCCTTTGAGCAAAGATCCTGCTTCTTTTCTGACTTAAAGGAAGCAAGAAAAAAAGATAACTGTCATCACATTTCAGACGCTTTAACAGCCTAAATTTGTAGATTTCTCCCTAAAAATAGACAACGGCTAAATTATATCACATTCTAATCTCTAAATAAACCACTGTATTAATCTTATAGTACAGGTTTCTCTCTCACAGTGTTTAATTTTGCATAAAGAAGTGAACTGTTGCCTCCTGACCCTGTGATGACTGCACACACCTTCTCTGTGCCCTCCTCTTCCTCCCTCAGCCTCCTGGCTCTAGCAGACCCATGTCATCTCATGCATTGCCACATTTCAGCTTTGGACCAATGCATAACCCAGATGAATATAAGTGTTCGCTGAGGAAAAGTCATGTTCTGATGTAATTATCATCTATTGCTTCCTGTAATTGTATCAGATCTCTTTTGAACAATAATCTGGTGGTGAACGTCTGGAACCGAGCCCTCCTCCCTGTTTATTGTTCTCCACTCCGGTAAAACGCAATCCAATTGAGGACTCAGCTATTAGATTTTTTGCTCTGTAGAATAAACTGAAATCGTATTTTTGCAGGAAATTATCAATACATCTCGGAGAGCGAAAGTAAGGAGACACGAAGCAAAAGTAGACCCTGGGTAGAGAAAGGGAGGGTGAAACAGATGAAAGATGAGGAAGAATAGGTGGGAAGACTTCCACTGACTGGAGAAGGGATTTATTGACATACTGAGGTCAGATAAATACGCTACAGTTTGCAAATTACATCAAAATACTGAATGCTGCTCCACACAGAAGACTTTATTGTGCAGCTTTTAGATCCTGTAAGTGAAGTAGATGTATTAAAATGCTGCATGTTCATAAAACAGAATATCAGTGGTGCCAAAGAGACATTTTACAAATGTTTCTGAGGATATGCTGCATGTCTGGAAACTGCAGATGTCGCCCTAGTTGCTCATATTTAAACTATTAAACAAAAGTATGAAAACAGAAATACTGCAACTGTGTGTTTTCTCTAATTGGCTCATAAATTGAACAAATCTACAGCTTGACTCAATATAAAAACAATTTCAATAATTCCAAGATTAAAAAATGATGTAGATTAAGTAGATTATATTTACAGGTCCCAGTTATACCTCCAGGCTCCAAAGCGATGTAGCAGGTCTGCAGAGTTTTGCATCTGGTCTGCTGAAAAATTGATGACACACAGAGTTTGAGGCAAACCAATACCTTTAATCCAATCAGCCAACTGAGACAGTAAACATGGACAGCTTCAGAAATCCATCCTGAAATGTGATTTAACAGAACAGCAGAGCAGCCACAGATTCTTTGTCATTTAGACGGATGGACAATCAGAGATGAAATAAACATAAATTTATACAAAAATTACACAACAGCTGCACTGCTTATAAGCAGTTTGGCTAAATTGTTGGTGACTGGGCCATAAAACTTTATCTTCTTAAATTCAAATTGTACGTCTCGCGGGTAAAAGTACAGTTTGACTTACTTTCCTTTGAAACAGCTGAAATCAAACTGTGGGAGGCTGATCAAATGAATCCGAGACAAACTTGTGTCAACTTTGTCACAGTGCAATCAAATCAGGAAGAAATAGCTCCTACAGGAAAAAAAAAACAGTGTGAGATTTTAGTTCTTATTTAATAAAGAGACACAGTTTGAATAGCTTCAATGGTGTTAACTCTTTTACTGGATATGATAATTCTATGAATAAAATGAATGCTTTTTTTCCAGTTTAGGTTTTCCTCCATTAGTGTGCCTAAGAACTGAGAATGAGGGACTTTTTATGAGGGATATGTCTTTCCCATCTATTGACACTCTAGCGAAATCTCTCTGAAACCTCCCGCTTCCACCTGCAAATATGATGAAGTCACATTTTTTTCCTTATTTGCGTTATTTTTTGGAGTGTGTGTGAATAAAATCTTGTTTATATCATCACCAGAAATCATGGGTAAAGGAATCATGCTGATGCAAAGTAATTTAAATGAATATAAATAATAAATAATAAAGGTCCTAATACAGAACCTTGTGGTACACCATGTTAAATTAAAATCGCTTGAGGCACAACCATCAATTACAACATACTGTTCTCTTTCACTCATATATCTGGTAAATTATTTCAGTGTGTTGCCTTGTAAAACTATAGTGCTGTAATTTAATAAGTAGAATATTAATTACTACATCATAACAAATCAGCTAATTTGTTATGATTATGTCCTTTTTCTAGTTTGTGTCGATTTTAGTGCCCCCTGTGGACAAAGTGGTGCATTGAACCTCAGAAAATATTTTGTAAGACGTGTAGATCATTGGTTCCCAAGTATAGGGGTACAATTTTATATAAAGCAATGCAAACAGAAAATGTAAATTAAATATCTAAGCCATTTTTTGTTCGGCTTTGTCAGGTTTTTGGTTTGGTCTGTTAAAGTACTCTGACAGCAGGGGATCGGTTGTCTCTGGATCGCTGAATTTTGGAGTCGTGAGCTTAAAAGTCATCTGTCATTTTTGATATTATGACAGAAACCATCCATCTTACCATGACAGTGTTGTTCTCTTTGGTAGAAGAACAATTTGATATTCTCAGACTGTTTCATGTTTGCGAAAGCATTATTTTCTTAATGTCTCTGAAACAGTGTTATTGTTTAATTGTCTCAAGTACTTTATCTGTTTTTTTTTATCAATAATTTGTTTACAGTAAGAATGAATGTTAAATTTTGTGGAGCTCATTTGAAGTACTTGCAAAAGGAAGATTTTGAGGCATTTGGTATTTTCAATAAAAATAAAAATTTGTAATATTTTTACTTTTCTCATAAATTTGAGGCCCTTGCTGCAGCAAAAATTTCAAAATATCAGAATAAAAGTTTGTGTATGTACTTTTTGTGTGTGAAAGACGCAAAGGACTCCATCTCCAGACATAAATAAATAATGCTACTTCCTAACTCTGTGAACAAATATTTGTTTTTAGTCAGTATTTGGTATGGAGGACAGGGTAAACTCAATTCAAATGTCAGTATTTCAAGAAAGAGTCATTATTTTTGTTTCAAATCATGTCTGAAGTTGAAAGAAATCTGTTTACCTGTTCCTGCCCCACCAGGAAGGAAGAGGATGCTGAGGCATGTGCAGTCTGCCTCTCTGCTGTTCCCTCTGTGGCCGTGCAGCCATCCATCCATCCAGCAGCTCTCCTGAGTCACTTTTCATAATTATTAAATTACATTCCTGGCAACCCATTAAGCAGGACATTCTCTTCTTAACCACCTGCTCTTCCCCCCTCCTCCACCCCATTTTACGCCATCAATCTTTCAGCGTTACCGGAGCCCCTAAAAGCTTTCTGACTGCTCTATAATGGGGGACAGCGCGGGGTCAGGGGGTGCTACAGGACTGTGTGCTCGGAGCAGTGATGCCTCAGCATTTGGGAGGGGAGCGGGGGCAAAGGGACGGGTTGTGGTGGTGGTGGTGTGAGGGGGCAGTGGGGGTCACTGTGTGCAGGCCGGCTGTAACAGGTCACTGACTGGACCTCTGGAGGAGAACAAGAGGAGAAAGACGTGTTTGTATGTGTGATTATGGGTCTCTGTGTGTGTGAATGTCACCAGTTTAGCAGTTCAGGATAGTCTGCTCACCTTCTGGACACTAAACTACGCCACAAACAGAGTTTACAAAGTTTGATTGTTGTCACCTTTTAAAAAATAGCCCTTCAAACTACAAAAATTACCTCGCTGCTTTGCATCCTGGGAAAAGTTGTCTTGAACAAAGTAAAGTAGAGTTAAAAAGAAGATCTGCTCTCTATGCATTTGTGGCTTGGCAAGAGTCATGTCTTACTGACAGTGAGTGATGGCGCTCATGGGAAATGGAGTCTTTATCCTGGAAAAACACGAGGATTCCGGCCAAAGGTGTCACTGCAATCAACGCCAAACGGATAGTCCTCATGGAGCCTTTAAGCTTAACTCTTTACATTGAATGGTTTGTAAAATAGCGCTTTAAAAGGTCGGTTAAAGGTAGAAAGATAAACTTTTTAATAGTCTACATAAGGACGTCAGATTGCTTGTAAAACTTTTAAAGAAATCACTGTGTTGTTAAACGTCAGGGCAGTCTGAACCAAAAAAGTTAACCACATGGAGGAGAAATGCACGGACGAGTGCAGCAACAGTGTTTTCTTACTTTATTTATATAAAGTAAATAATACAGTGACAGAGGTGTCTAACCACTAGTTTCTCTCACCAGAATGGTTTTAATTTATGGAAATGTTACACAGGTTCAGGTCAAAATCAGGAGAGAGAAAGGATGCATGGCTTTGTTTACAAGAATCACTCACTGAAAATCAGGATGAAAGTTCATCACAGCAGCTTGAAGAAAAAGTGAAGAAAATGTTATTAAGATTTGAAAATACATCCTATTCCTTAATTCAAGAAAAGAAACAAATGTGGAACATACCCACATTCTGAAAAGGTTCTTCAAACATCTGGATCAGGAAACGAGTCTCATCTGTCGGTTGTATGAAGACAAACATGTCATGAAATGCTAAGTGATCATCATAAATCAAAGAAAGTGAAACAAACGATACTTTCTGTGTTATATATCGACACTTTCAGCCATGTAGAAATGTTAACCGTTTCGTCACTCATCACATGAAAATCTGTAACGTTTTGACATTTGGTATTTTGACAGTGGGCTGCTTGTCTCACTGTGTCCAGGAGATTCAGCTCCAGTCAATGTTAAGTGAATAGTGAGGTTGGGTTTGTCTTTACCCTGCTGGCTTATTGACTCGCCTGTCAATACCACTGCGGGGAAAATCCATAAAGCCTGCAAATGTTATCTCAACATCCGTTTGAGGGCGTGTGTGTGTTCACTCATGCACGGGAGGATAGAAAGGTCTTGCACACAATTTTGCAACAGATTATAAATCTTTATGATAATCTTTTGAGCTGAGGGAAAATGATTGGAGAAAAAAAAACATACAATCTCAATTCCAATAAAGTTGTGATGTGTAAAACGTAAATAAGACTGAATACAATGATTTGCAATTTCCTTTTAACCTATATTCAATTGAATACACTATAAAGACAAAAAATTCATCAGTCAAACTAATAAAACTTTCGTCTTTTTTTTAAATATTCACTCATTTTGAATTAATTGCCTGCAAAATGTTCCAAAAACAGCTGTACAGGCTCATGTTTCCCACTGTGTTCCATCACTTTTCCTTTCAACAACACTCAATAAGTGTTTGTGAACTGAGGACACTAATTGTTGAAGCTTTGGAGGTAGAATTCTTTACCATTCTTGCTTGATGTACAACTTCAGTTGATCAACAGTCCAGAGTCTCTGTTTTTGTATTTTGCGCTTCATAATGTGCCAGACAGGTCTGGACTGCAGACAGGCCAGTCTAGTACCTGCACTCTTTTACTACGAAGCCACGCTGTTGTAACACATGCAGAATGTGTCTTGACGTTGTCTTGCTGAAATAAGCAGGGCAGCCCCTGAAAAACACGTGGCTTGGATGGCAGCATCTTGTACATAAGTATTCACAGCCTTTGCTCAATACTTTGTTGATGCACCTTTGGCAGGAATAACAGCCTCAAGTCTTTTTGAATATGATGCCAGAAGCTTGGCACACCTATCTTCTGACAGTTTGGTCCGTTCCTCTTTGCAGCACTTCTCAAGCTCCATCAGGTTGGATGGGGAGCGTCTGTGCACAGACATTTTCAGATCTCTCCAGGGATGTTAGATAGGATTCAAGTCTAAGCTCTGGCTGGGCCACTTGTGTATCCTGGGTTTGTTTCTCCAGTAAAGGCATATATTCTGGCTACAAGAGTTACCCATCAGCCTTTTATACTGCATTTCTGCATAATAAAAAGGTTTCTGCAGCCATAAAGTTCAATTCAAATGGAGCATGAGCCCACCACTGGGTTTAATAATAGCTGATTTGACCAATTAGGCAGATGTAGCATGTAAATCTAAAAGCCCACTTTAGCTCCACCTCTATTCTAGATAAATAAGAAAGAAGCTGGAGTTCAACAAGGCGACTTCAAATGTTGGGCTTCATAGCTCCTGTTCGAAAACGTATGGATGCATTTATTTCAGAAAGTCTCTTCATTCATCTGCTGGGTGCTAAATTCACTTTATAACTCTAGTTTTGCTGTCTGCTAATGCATAAAAAACACTAAGCTAGCTCAGACTTATACTGACCAACGTGTGATAAAATTTGGCTAGAACAGGCTTAAAATCTATGCGGAGCAACACGTATGAAACCTTGTCAGTGTATCTGTAAAAATGTTTAATTTTGAGTTCAGTTTTGTGAAGAAAAATGTTTCAGTGAAGGGATTCATGATGGTCCTCATAAAGACAGAACAAAAACTGTGTGTGTGTGTGAGAGTTTACAAGTAAAAAGTCTAAGTGCAGATGGAGGGCCTCTGCCTCACCTCACAGCAAGCTGCTCATTACCTAATGCTCAGATACCAACACATATTATTCATCCCTGACAGCTCGCTTGCTTTGCATAGAAACACACACCAACACAAACACACACACACATCAACAAACAGGCTTTCATGCTTGTGTACAAACTGTACAGCAACACAAATCCCACGTACTGTATAAGCACATGTATGGAGAAGTGACCTTGCACTCCATACTTAAGCATAACTAACACACACACACACACACACACACACACACACACACACACACACACACACACACATACGCGCCAATGTGTACTGTGAGGACCTTCAGCTCCAAACCCGTTTTTTGGTGTATTAGATGGACTCCCCTTTCCACTAGCTCCACAAAGATGTGGATAGTATCAAAAAATCTATTTTGAGCTCTACTATGAGAATCTCACTTCATAACTTGAATACACACAACACAAATGAAAATATAAAGACCTGACAAACTGCTTCATTGTAAGGACATAGATAATGAGGTGCCTAAACCACGCCTATCACAAAAATAGTAATTATAAGGACCAACTGACTTTATAAGGACAGTGGTTATACAACACACAAACATGTCACTGATGTGACTTGAAGGGTCAGATATAACTTGACAGGACTTGGTTTTACACACACTGAAAAGATAGCAATCAGTATTAAGGACTCACCTGATGAGAGGATAAATTGTTGTACACAACAATACCGTGAAATGCAGAGCCATACCTAATATTGACATGTTACTAAAACACACAAACAAAGCTTCTTTTATGTGAACTGGTTGTTCACAGAAGGTACAGCTTTGTAATGGACAGATGATAAAGACATAAAACCAGATGCAGAATGGTCAGTAGACAAGGAATGGCTTTTATTAGTGATTTGTCACAATCTGACAACAAAGTTTGTAACATAAACTGAAACTGAAAGGAGCTCTTTCACAACATAAAAAACATTTCTCCTTTACTAAAAAAAAAAAAAAAAACTTAAATGAAAACTAAAATTAATTCAGTTTTTCAGTTGCCACTTTTCTTTTTTAATGTAGTGCCATGATTTCAAAGGAAGTCTCTGTTTTGAACAGTGCGGTTTTCTAAAGCAGGGTGCTCAGCTCTCTTACACTGTTCGCATTGAATTTTAGTTGCAAATTGTCCTTTCTTGAAATTAAATGAAAATTAATGAAATTAAAAAATTAATAAATGAAATTAAATTAAATTCAAAATGTCTCATGACAGCCGCAACTTCTGCTGGTGACCACCGGTTCTTTTTTTCCCTCCTAGGAGCTGTCCCCGCATCATTTTCGAGAGCAACTATAAAAAAAAAGAAACCAAATTGTTCATAGAAATGCAGCCTGTAAATCAATTTCTTTAGAGAGACTGTGAGGAGGATATGTTTTAATTGGATTGCAGTGACACCTTTTGGCCCAGAGATGCGCACAAAATTTCTTGAAGATCTGACTTTTAACAAGGTTTGTTTTGGAAATGAATGGAGATTTGATCTCTTTAACTTTACTTTTCTTTGTTCAAGACAACTTTTTACCAGATCCAACGCCACGAGGTAAGGTATCAACAGTCAACAGGTAGAGCTACGGTTTCAAACAAGACAACAAGCTAACTTTGTCAGTTTATAGCGTAGTTTAGTAGCCGGCTATATTTAGCGCTAATAACAGCACAGTGCTCTATAACTCTCCCATTTAGCTTTCTTCTGCTCTTCTGTCCTTTTTCTGTCTGACAGTTAGGCTCCAGTGTCCACCATCATTACATAATTAATCACAGAAATTGTTTTCAGCAGAGAAAAACAGATCTCTCTCCTCTCTAATAAATATTGTCAGCCGGCGTGGTGTTATTATGGAGTCTTTGACGTCCCTTAAATCAATCCGGTCCTGTCCGACCCATTTAGGAAGCTAAGAAATAGTATTTAGGAAAAACCTATATTGGCGCTGATAAACTCATTTTAGGGTGTGAATTACAATCAGGCATATCTCTAGAAGAGACTTTTTCCAGATCACAAAGAAAGCCCTCACAGTCCCTTTAAAAAGGCATTTTAACATCATTTTTCTGGCTGGAAAATAAAGCTAACTTGGAAAGTTGGCCATATCATGCATATCTATGTTGTAATGTCAACAATGAGATGCTCCCATGTCATGGGACCAAGACCTCTGATCTCAGAACATATTGGAGCATAATTGTTTCCAGGCATCACATTCATCACCACCTGGTCATTTATACTCTGTTTGGCAGGATTTGAACTTTTCATGAATCAAGTATGAACCTAGGATGTGTCTCAAAGCGGCAAATGTCCATCCATCCTTCCTCCACTTGCGTCGTTCACTTGCGTCGTTCACTTGCGTCGTTCACTTGCGTCGTTCACTTGTGTCTTCGTCCCTCCCACCAGATATGCATGGAAGAGATGCAAGGAAATGAAGAGAAGAGTCGAGGAGATTCGTTTTAAGAGCATTGAAACGTCCTCTCCTCGGGAGCGTCACATGAAGCGATATGTTTTGGTGATGACGGCATCAGCTGATAGCCGGTGGATCATCTGTCAGTCAGTTTTAACAGCTGTTTGTGTGTCTGTACATGTGCGCAGTAATAACTCCAATAAAATGAAAACAGTAACAGAGCTTTGTCTGTGTTTTTAACCTGTTTAACAAACACTTTCACATGAAGAAAACCTGACCTCTGTTTATTCTGGGTCCTGTTTAGACACACACAGATCACTTTACGGCTAAAATGCCTCATTATTAGATTATTTATTAATTATTGATCCTTTATCTGGAGCATATCTGATCGTGAACCCTGAAACTTCTTGATATAACCTAGTTTATGATGTCTCAGGAACTCTGGATATTAGTTATTTATTAGATCTCAGGGAAAACAGAAATCCTGTTACTCTTTACAAACCTCACAGGTGTTTTTTTCTCTCAGACTTAAATTCTGTTCATAAAGAAAACGAGAATCAACAAGAAAATGAAGGACAGAAATAACTGATCACCAATATTTGTTTTCTATCTTTTTTTATTGCACTCTATGAATTATTTTTCTGTTTGGTGATGAATTTGAGCTGAACAGTTTTATAAACTCAGCAGTGATCCTCTGTTATATTGATTTGATGACGGCTGTCTTCAGTATTTTGAGCTTTAAACTCACATCAGTCTTTTTTAACTCCAGCTTTATGACCTGTTTCAGGATTATCCTCTGGATACTGTTTTCAGCTCTGTCTTTTCGCTCTCATTAAACTCAGGTGATCAGAAGTTTCAGAGTTTCAAGGCTGAGCCGCTGCAGCGTCCAATCAGTGAGTGATATACCATATGGGGGCGTGTCTGTCGGTGAAAAGACTTCCGCAAAGGCAGCTCTTGTGTCTCCTCAATTATTGCTCCTCTGATTAACCTCCTCTCTCCTCTCTCCTCCGGCCACAAGTAACGCTTTGGGACACCCTTCAATATGGCGCCTCTGGTGCCGCGGAGGAGAGAGGAGAGAGGAGACTGCATTTTGGCACTTTGAGACGCACCCCTTGACATCAGATCATTTCTGCACCTGAATCTGTATTTGCTTCTATCCACATGTGATAAATAACGACCTATACCTGCTAACTGCTCACTCAAGCAAATAATCAGAGCATAATAACAAAGAAGCACCCTGCAAAGATAAAGTCATAACAGAATATGATTATCCTGTTACCTGTGACAATGCCACACATTAATAATTGCTGTGCACTAAAGAGTTAGAGGCATCACTAAAGTAACTTTTCAGTAACTTCAGTGCATTGTTCTGTAAACTGTTAGAAAGATAACAACACTAACACAAAATAGGAGATCATACATCTTATACCAATAAAAACTAGATGTTTGTAGGGCATTTATCTGGCAATTATCAATGTGGGTAATGGAGAAACAAAGCAAAAGTGCAAGGCAGGGAGATGTTGAAGGAAAATAAGTGTACATACAAATTTATGACACCCTCCTCATCCTTGTTACTTTTCATCAACATGTATAAAAGTGATTTAGTAGTACAGTATCTCATTTTTGTGTTTGTGTGATTTACCATGACGTTCATGGGGTTTGGTTTCTTCTTTGGTTTTTTGGCCTTGTTCTTTCCTGCAAAAATAAGTTGATAAAAGTAAAGTCAGTGTTAACCAGAACTATTCCAAAAACAGCTTATAAATCCACAACTCCAAAGAAAGGTTAATTAATTGTCAATGGCCTTAAAAGGAAACCTGGTGAGAATTTCAGGTTGATGCATGTATAAAGGGCAATTCTAAGACCAGATATCAAACTGAAACAAAGAATCTTTGTGTGTGTCCTTTGCATATCTCTTGAACTGTTCTCTGATCTCATTGACTCACTTAACAAGTGTACTGCTGGGGAAAGAGGGAGTGCAATTCCCTTTGTAATAAGTAAGACTAAATGAAAAGCACAAATGCTTTAGAGGATGTTGTTTTTTAGACCAAACGCATCCACTCAAATCCAAACTTCAGGCACAAAAAAGGAACAATTTAGGAGCCCAATGTGATCAATCCACATTCTCTTTTGAGATGAAACAGATGTTTTATTTTTTTTAATGTAGCCCTTGTTTTACTTGAAAGGACAAAAGAACATGTATATACTATTTAACGTTAGAGCTGCAACAATTAATCGAATAATCGTTTATTAATCGATTACTAAATTAATAGTCAACTATTTTAATAATCGATTAAGTCATTTAGGTAATTGTTTTAGAAAAAAAGTCCAAATTCTCTAATTTCAGCTTCATAAATGTGAATATTTTCTTATTTCTTTGCTTCTCTATGGCACTCCTGAATATCTTTGGTTTGCAAACCAGACATCTGATGATGTCATCTTGGAATCCAAAAAAAACTTTGACATTTTTCACCATTTTCTGAAATTTTATGGACCAAACAACTACTTGATTAATCGAGAGAATATTAAGAAGATAAAATTCGAAAGATTAATCGATTATGAAAATAATCGTTAGTTGCAGCCCTATTAAACGTATCATTTAAATCATCTTTTCATATTTGAATTATTTTCCTTCATATTATTGGTGAATACTTATGCACAACTCATCAAGTGGATTAATTTTTCTTCAAGTTTTAAAAGTGACTGGATGCAAAGCAATCAGCCCATTCCAAGCTAGCAAACTTGAACAGCAGATCCTCTTCAGTATTAGGCCTTATATATGAATCAGTGTTACTACTCTGGACACAGATTTTCATTTTAAGCAACTTTTCTGTTAACAAACAGCACTGCACTGATAATGACAGCGACAGCGTTCAAGACCTGAGGCCTGTACTACTAAGCTCGATTAACTCATCCAGGATCTCTCTCCGTTTTCTGGGTTGACTTAACGAGACATCTGCAGTCCTGATAAGCGATACTACGAAGCTGGATATCAACTCGCTGAATCAATCCAGAGTCTTCCAGCCTTGATCAGAGCGCGCTCACATTAAAGGGGTGGAGTTTGCAGCATCTGACCAATCACAAACATGGAGAAAAAGGGGAGAAAATCTTCAAAGCAGCCTAATTTACCGTGGAGGAGCAGACAGTTATTCTTTAGAAATACAAAGATTTTAAACACTTCATCAAGGCTCCAAAAGCGACACTGTTACTGCAGCAAAATCCAGGAAGAAATGCGGTAAGAAAACTGCAGACTCTGTTAATGCGTAATTCGTGAGATTATCAAAAATAAATTCATAGGACAATATAAACGGACAGCACTCTGATTACTGAGTTTGACTTTGAAGCATAGACGTTTGGAGCAGAGCTCTTCCTCAGTGTCCAAACTTTGGTTTATATTTTCCATTGAGTTTTGAGGCTCAGCAACCCGTCTGAGCGCGTTTTGTGTTGAATATTAATAAATAATATTAATATTAATTCCTCAACTCCCAGGTAGTTGCGCGTTTGATAAATTCCTGTTTCTACAGTTCTGCCATGTGTGACCATTATTATTAACATCATTATTTAAGATGCAAACAGTGGAGCTGAACAGACTTGGGGAACAAGAACAAAAACCTCCTTCAAAGCGGTCAGTGACAAGGCTTTATTTCTTCACTCTGTCTCTGATGTTTGGATGAAATCAACTGAATTTATTTATTTATTGATCCATCAGCTGACAAATGTAGTTCAGTCCACTTGATGAAAATCTGAATCTCTTGTACAGGATGTCATCGTGAACATTAAAAGGATCGCATCTCTCCCTAACAACTCTCTCTCTCCTGAGCGCTCTGCGCACCAACATTGTCTAAAAATGGGCAGGGTCTTTTACAAGAAAGCTGATTGGTCAGGAGGTGTCGTTTTTCAACTTGTTGATCTCTTATCAAGATCTTAACCTGCTCCGGAGCAGGTTAGCCTTTCAGCATAAGTTGCCACAGCGATTCATCTCGGTAAGAAGTGAACCAGCTTCGTAGTACAGAAAATCCAGGGTTAACCCAGAAGTTACCTCGCTAAGAGAAAATCCAGCTTCGTAATACAGGCCTCTGACCCCTACTAACATAATCTCTCTTCTCTCTTTGTTATGTACTTATATCTGTTTTGTTAAGCGTCTTTGAGTTTCTTTAAAAAGTGCTATATAAATATGATTTATTATAATTATTATTATTATTATTATTGACATTCTTAATCATACCTCTAGAAGCTATTTGTAGAGCAGAGTCATCTGTGAATGAAATAAATAGTTCAGAAAAAAAACTAGAGAAGTTGCGTTTCAAACCAGTTTGTCACTGACAGTTTCTGAATACACACACTGTCCTCATAGTGTCTCTACCTGACCAGTATATGTACAGTGAGGACCACCAATACACAACTTGAAGGCCTTGAAACCAGTTTGTCACTGACAGTTTCTGAATACACACACTGTCCTCATAGTGTCTCTACCTGACCAGTATATGTACAGTGAGGACCACCAATACACAACTTGAAGGCCTTGAAACCAGTTTGTCACTGACAGTTTCTGAATACACACACTGTCCTCATAGTGTCTCTACCTGACCAGTATATGTACAGTGAGGACCACCAATACACAACTTGAAGGCCTTGAAACCAGTTTGTCACTGACAGTTTCTGAATACACACACTGTCCTCATAGTGTCTCTACCTGACCAGTATATGTACAGTGAGGACCACCAATACACAACTTGAAGGCCTTGAAACCAGTTTGTCACTGACAGTTTCTGAATACACACACTGTCCTCATAGTGTCTGTACCTGACCAGTATATGTACAGTGAGGACCTTCAGTACACAACTTGAAGGCCTTGAAACCAGTTTGTCACTGACAGTTTCTGAATACACACACTGTCCTCATAGTGGTTATACCTGAAAATTACAGACACTTTGGGGACTGTGTATCTGCACCCTCCATTTCTCACATTAACTCAAACGATTTTGCTTCTGAAAACAACATGATTGGATTATCAGTAATAAAAGAGAAGCAAGTCACCTGGTCAGTGTCCTCTCTGCTCTCAGATGTTTGATGCAAGTTTGGGTAATCTGCTTCAGTTGAGACCTTTTGCAGATAAACAGAGAAATGTTATTTAATGACTAGAAAGACACAACAGGACTCTACCTGTTGAAATGTAGAGCCTCAACATCAAAGTTATGTAACCAGAAGAATGAAAAGACTTAAATATAGTGAAAGAAAACATTAAAACAACATGTTCAGCCTGACAGAACAGCTCTGGTTTGGCACAAATTACTGTACTTATTGTTAACTAAAGAACTATCGATACAGTTACACACTGAGCATATGATAGAGGATAGTGTTGAGATATTTATGTGGTGTAATGATGACACTTAAGGTAAAGTTCATCTTGACATGAACACCAATCGAAGACTTAACAAATTACACACTGTCCTCATAGTGTCCATACCTGACCAGTATATGTACAGTGAGGACCGTCAATACACAACTTGAAGGCCTTGAAACCAGATTCAAAACAACAGTTTCTGAATACACACACTGTCCTCATAGTGTCCATACCTGACCAGTATATGTACAGTGAGGACCGTCAATACACAACTTGAAGGCCTTGAAACCAGATTCAAAACAACAGTTTCTGAATACACACACTGTCCTCATAGTGTCTCTACCTGACCAGTATATGTACAGTGAGGACCACCAATACACAACTTGAAGGCCTTGAAACCAGTTTGTCACTGACAGTTTCTGAATACACACACTGTCCTCATAGTGTCTCTACCTGACCAGTATATGTACAGTGAGGACCACCAATACACAACTTGAAGGCCTTGAAACCAGTTTGTCACTGACAGTTTCTGAATACACACACTGTCCTCATTGTGTCTGTACCTGACCAGTATATGGACAGTGAGGACCGTCAATACACAACTTGAAGGCCTTGAAACCAGTTTGTCACTGACAGTTTCTGAATACACACACTGTCCTCATAGTGTCTGTACCTGACCAGTATATGTACAGTGAGGACCGTCAATACACAACTTGAAGGCCTTGAAACCAGTTTGTCACTGACAGTTTCTGAATACACACACTGTCCTCATAGTGGTTATACCTGAAAATTACAGACACTTTGGGGACTGTGTATCTGCACCCTCCATTACTCACATTAACTCAAACGATTTTGCTCCTGAAAACAACATGATTGGATTATCAGTAATAAAAGAGAATCAAGTCACCTGGTCAGTGTCCTCTCTGCTCTCAGATGTATGCTGAACCCATCCTTGTCCTTGCACAAGGACGAATAATATGCTGCCTCTTCTTTGGGTTTCAGCTTTGTTTGTTTTGGCCTCATGCTGACATCTCTTGAAGATACTGATGAGTAAAGAAATGGAAAATAATCTGATAAGTGTAACTATCACAGTTTGATAACTAACTTGGTGTAGACCTGTTTTACAGTTAAGTTTCAGTCTTTAATTGTATCATTACAGCAGACGCAGTGAATATGGCAAACAAAATAAATAACCTACACAAATAAACTTGCCTTACTAGTCAGCCATACTGGTGAAAAATCCACAGCTTTAAACTTGTATTAAATTAAGTCAAGGGTCAGAGTGTAAAAGCTCTAAAAAGGTAGTGTAGGTGTGAATGAAGTGCATTCACAAACTTACCTGGTCATGTATTGTAATCACTCTACACTCAATACAAGTTACTCAACTTTTACTTGAACTACATAAAATCAATAAATAGTGTATACTTATACAGGTGACATAGCACAGCTTTCCTAAATGTTTACAGTAATGAAGAGTAACCAAAACAAATCTTTGCTGAAATATTTTCATAGAAAAAAAATGCAGCAGTTCACAAAATAATCACTGATAACTTCATTCATTTCTACTGGACTTATGACACTAACCCATAATTTTACAACCATCTATACAGGAAACAACAAACAAACAGTGAACAAACTGCAAACAACAGTGCTACGCAAGAGTACTCAGTGAAAATAAGTATAACATAATAGGGATGGAACGGTTCTCAAGTCCATGGTTCAGATCTTATCACGGTTTTGTGGTCACAGTTTTCGGTCCGGTTTGGTGTACATTAGGGATGGAACGGTTAATGCCAATAATCCGAACCGTTCTGTTTTCCTCACTCGGTTTGGGGCGCGTGTGCTTCGTTCGGTTCATGTTTTTCCTTTTTTCTTCATTTTACTACTTGGTGTGAAGCGAGTATGTAGCTCTGATCATACACATGCACAACTCGAAGAGAAGGCATACGGCAGGACACTGTGGGGAAGCGTGTGTGTTGTGTACATGACGAGCGGGGAAGACAGAGTTAGAGGATGTACCTGTGGTGTTGCGTTGTTCTGCTGTTCTGTTCTGTTGTCTGGGAGCACTTCAGATTCAGTGTGAACTCTGATGACAGAGGTAAGAAAGTTGAGGATAAAACTGCGAGTGTTGCCAACTTAGCGACTCTGTTGTTATATTTAATGACTTTTTAGACCCCTCTGGCGAGTTTTTTTTTTTTTAAAACAACAATTCTAACGACTTTTCTGTAGTTTATAGAATCTGACATTAAAGCATGTTTTGATCTCCTCAGTGGTCAGTGTGAGTCCCTCCCCCTATCCAAAACACAGACAGACAGTCCTCCTCACTCACAGCAGCCTCCTACTTCTGCTCCCAGAGCAGACAACTGCATTCAAATGAATCACACAAGTGCCTGCCTCATTATGGTCACTTCTGGTCCCCAGCCCAGATAAAGGAGGAGGGTTGTTATCTTGACATAAAGAAATCCAGAATCGACAGAAGAAAGATAATTTATTGTTCTAAACATATTTATGTTTTTTTTTACTTATTTTCTGTCTCTCCCATGTTATTTCTCTCGCCTACAGAGTCCATGACAATGACATGCAAATGGATTATTATGCAAATTAGAAAACAGTGTCATTTAGTGGCTTTAAGTGACTTCTGGGTCAGCCAAAAGGATTTTCCTTACTGAGGAGTAGGCATATTGAAACTGGTAATGTTTCACTCAGCTTTAATGTTTTAAATGGGAAACAGCCTCATTCTATCGGGTTTTTCATGACTATACATGACAGAATTCATTAAAAATAATCTGTTAATGGTGAATTATTAGGGTATATGGTAATCTGGGGTGTTAAAAAGAACAACAACCTACACCGAACCAAACTGAAAACCAAGACAACAAAACCATGATAAGAACTGAACCATGGTTTTTGTGAACCGTTCCATCCCTGGTGTACATTGTTGTTGTTTTTAACACCTCAGAATACCATACATACCAATAATCCTACCGTTAACAGTTTTTTTATGTAATGAAAAGTCAAGTAAAACCTGAAAGAATGAGACATCATAATGATGACATCATTAAAGATGGCTATGACATGCCAACTCCTAAGTAAGGAAAATCCTATTGGCTGTCCCAGAAGTCACTTAAAGCCACTAAATGACACTGTTGTCTAACTTGCATAATTATTTATTTGCATGTAATTGTCATGGACTCTGTAGGAGAGAGAAATAACATGGGAGAGGCGGAAAGCAGCTAAAAAAAACCCATAAATATGTTTAGAACTAAAAATTATCTTTCTTCTGTCCATTCTTGTTTTTTTTATATCAAAATATCAACCCTTTTCCTTTATCTGGGCTGGGGACTGGCAAAAGTCACTTAAAAGAAACATGCATTTAATTTGAATGCAGTTGTCTGCTATGTGTGTACCAGGAGGAGACTGCTGTGAGTGAGGAGGACTGTCTGTCTGTGTTTTGGATAGGGGAGGGACTCACAGCAGCACACGCTGCCCATTGAAGAGATCAATACATGTTTTAATGTCAGTGTCTCCAAACCCCAGAACAGTTTCAAGAATTATTGCCTTTGGAAAAAAAAAAAAAGTACCATAGGGGTCAGAAAAGTCATTGAATATAGCGACAAAGTCGGTAAGTTAGCAACACTCAGTCACGGTTTTATCCACCACTTCCTTACCATCATTGTCACAGGTCACACTAAATCGGTGTTTGGATCATGTGCCTTTTTTGCAGCACCTGTCTGTGTGAAAAGCTCTTCTCCACAATGAACTTTAATAAGTCAAAGTTCAGGTCCAAACTTAAAGCTGAGCATCTTAAAGTCATACTGAGGGTCTCAGTTGCTTCATCCTTCAAGCCAAATGTTCTGAAGAACTGTTCATGTTCTGCATGTTCTGACCTGTTTAGACCGAGACAATTGGATCAGTTGTACTTTTTGGGTTTTTTTTGAATACTTGAAGCCCTTGATGCGGCCCAGCCTCACCCAGACACTACCTCCAGCAGCCCGTTGGTAAACTGAGTTTGAGACCCCTGCTCTAAATTGAGTAGTAAAAAGAAGAAAAATTGAAAACTAAGGCTGTCAAAATTAAAGCATTAATCAGATTAATCTCATCATCGTAATTAATCGGATTAAAAAATTAATTTATCTGCTGTGCAGAATGACTCAAAATCCCTGAAATGTCACTGGCAACGCATTTTGGGCAGTTTGTCCAAGTAGACTCAAGTACAAAAAGTAATTAAATAAATAAATAAAGAATAGTGGACCAACATGAAGTATTATGCAAACTCTGCGGGAAGGATCTTTCTTTTCTGCTTCAGGGTTTTAGTAAGTCTACTGCGGCTAAGTTGACACGATTGCCAAATGGATTGCAACAAACTAAAGACCCATTAATATCGCTTAGGATACGGTTTTTGAAAAGGTTTTGCAAGTTGCCTCTCAAGATATATTGTACAAGGCTCCATCAAGACACAAAGTTTTTTTTTAACATGAACTGTTAAAAGTGTTTAATAAACACATTATGATAAAAATATTTCTTTTTTGTCTGTTTGCTCATGCAAAATGAAACATGATTGATATCCACAGCAACCCTGAGATTAATCTGATTCAATATTTTACTTGTTTGACAGCACTACTCAAAACAATATTCAAATCAATTGTAGTATTTTAATAGTTTCTACAGACTTTACTAAGCCCAAGGGAAATGTGTGATTAATCATGTTTAATCACAGAATAGAGGTGATTAACTTCATTATTATTATTTTTAATCACTTGACAGCACTAGAAAAAAAGATGAACGCCCCAACCCAGTGAGGGAAACCGAATAGTTCGGATTTTTCCCACGAACGTCCCATCCCTACTACATAACGTTAGCATGGTTAGCCTATTAGTCGTGTTGTAATTTACTTAATTACGCCACAAAACACGGACGTACTGAGATACCAGAACTTTCTAGAGGACATGTATACATTCCTATAACACACCAGCCAATATGACACGTTGATTTAAACACTGTCACAAAAGCAGAAGCATCATATTGTCTCTTTCCCCTACGCCATCCACGATTAGCTATGCTAACTTTAGCTATAGGCTACTAAGCAAGAGTAAATTGTCACGGGCAGCTCGCGTTTGTATCAATTTCCCTGAAACTGATCGGATCAATTGCAAGATGAAAGTGATACTTTAATCTAGCGACCGATATCAAAACAAAACTTCATTGCCTAGTTTCTGGACTTAAAATTAAAGTGTGCTTTGAGTCTTACCTCTTCTCCACAGGTGCCAGTAAAACTGCTAATAGCAGGAAACGGCTTGTTCACGGCCAGCGTGATTTGCGTTGAACTGCAGGGGGCGGGACTTACGATGTAAACGCGTCATGTCGGAGGAGAAACGGACTCTATCTTCTTCACTGTTGAACTGGCCATCGACCGAGATTTCGGTACATTTTGAGGCACACACACACACACAGATGTTATAGACGGCGGCTTTGGCAGTGTCAGCTGTTCGTCGGACTCTTCCAGTTGCGTGTTCGTACCTGGAGACACGGTGCGGTCCGTCAAAATCTCCGCTCACTGAAGCCTGCTTCGTCCTCATCTGACACAGTGAATCTTCAACTGGCTTTGCTGAATGTGAGATCCATTACCAACAAAACTTTTACTCGGTGACGGAAACCTGGATCCTTAAAGGTGAGATGGTCCTATTTCGGAACTCCTTCCTCCTGAATGCGGTTTCTTCAGCTCCCCTCGCATCACCGGTAAAGGCGGAGGATTGGCATCCATATTTAAATCCACCTGCCAGCTGTCTCCAGCTGTCAGACTCCAGCTTCGAGCTTCAGCTCTTTGAGGTAAACTACCCTGCAACTGTTCTCTGTGCGGTGCTGAATTTAAGAATTTAAGACTTAATTTAGGACTTTGCAGAATTTGAGTCGGCAAGGCAAGTTTATTTGTAGAGCACAATTCATATACAAGGCAACTCAAAGTGCTTTACAGCAACATAAAATCACAAGATTAGAAAAGAAATGAAAAAATAAAATAAAACATTAAAACAATTAATTTAAAAATGAGGAGTGCAGATAAAATACTTTCAGTTATATGCAAAGCTAAACAGAACTGTTTTCAGCCTGGATTTGAACATCGTCAGAGTTGAGGCCTGTCTCACATCTTCTGGAAGACTGTTCCAGATTTTAGGAGCATAAAACTGAAACGCAGCTTCACCATGTTTAGTCCTGACTCAGGGCACCAGAAGGAGACTCCTCCCTGTGGTTCTCAGAGTCCAAGTTGGTTCATATGGCTCTAACATGTCAGAGATGTACTTTGGTGCTAAGCCATGAAGAGACTTGTAGACAAGCAGAGCTGTTTTTAAAGTCTATTCTTTGGGTGACAGGAAGCCAGTGCAGAGACCTGAGCACAGGACTAATATGGTCGTATTTCCTGGTTCTGGTCAGGACTCGCGCAGCAGCATTCTGGATGTACTGCAGCTGTCTTACAGCTCGCTTAGAAACCCCAGTGAGCAGACTGTTACAGTAATCTAACCTGCTGGAGACAAACGCATGGATGAGTCTCTCTAAGTCAGGTTTAGACAGTGTTCCTTTGATTCTGGAGATGTTTTTCAGATGGTAATTAGCCGCTGATGTTATTGATTTAACATGGCTGTTTAAGTTGAGGTCTGAGTCCAGTATTACCCCTAGATTTCTAACCTGACTATTACCCTTTAGAGAGAGAGAGTCTCAAGGTGACTGATAACACTTTCTCTTTGTTTCTGTGGACCAAAGACAATGATTTCAGTTTTGTCTGAGTTTAGCTGGAGAAAGTTGTTTTGCATCCACACACTGATCTGTTTGATGCAGTGACAAAGTGAATCTACAGGCCCATGTTCACCTGCTCTCAGGGACACATAGATCTGAGTGTCATCTGTGTAGTTGTGATAGGAAACTTTAAAGCTGCGTATTAGCTGGCCTAATGGCAACATGTACAGATTGAACAATAGGGGTCCAAGGATTGTCCCCTGGGGGACCCCACAGGTCATAGCAATTTGTTCGGAGACACAGTTACCAATTTCAACAAAGAACATCCTGTCCTCAAGATAGGACTTGAACTAGTTCAAAGCAGTAACAGAAGTTCCTGCCCAGTTTTCTAACCTCTGTAATAAGATCACATGGTCATCTGTGTCAAAGGCAGCGCTCAGGTCCAGCAGAACTAAGACTGAAACTTTGCCTGAATCTGTGTTCAGGCGGATATCATTTGTCACCTCGATCAGAGCTGTCTCAGTGCTGTGGTGGGGCCTAAAGCCTGACTGGAATGTATCAAAGGTATTGTTAGACAGAAGAAAGTCAGTGAGCTGTTGGTATACCACTTTTTCCAGGACTTAAGCTAAGAATGGTAGGTTCGATATAGGCCGGTAGTTGTTCAGTACTGTGGCATCAAGACTGCTCTTCTTCAGGAGAGGCTTAATGACAGCAGTTTTAAAGGCCTTTGGAAATGTCCCAGTCTGAAGTGATAAGTTGACTAAATCAGTGAGTTGTGGTGACAAACTGCTCACCACAGACTTCAGAAATCTAGTGGCTAACTCATCAAGGCAGCACGATGATGGACTCAGACTGCAGATGATATCTTCGACTGTTTTGCCCGCAGCTCGTTCAGAACGCTGCAGCTCGTCTCTTCACTGGGACACAGAAACGCGAGCACACAACTCCTGTACTTTCTTCACTGCACTGGCTTCCAGTAAGGGACAGGATTGATTTTAAGATCTTTTTATTTGTTTTAAATCTCTGAATGGTCTGGCCCCTACCTAACTTTGTTAAGCTGCACCAGCCTCCAGGTGAGCCCTCAGGTCAGCTAACCAAGTGGTTTTAGATGTTCCACATTTATTTATTTATTTATTTATTTTTAAATCCAGCGGAGATCAGGCATTTGCAGTTGTGGCTCCCACTTTGTGGAATGGACTACCTTTAACTGTGCAGACTGCAAATTGCGTCTCCACTTTTAAAATACCTCTAAAGACTCACTTGTACACTTCAGCTTTTGGCAAAGGATCGCTGCTTCATGGGTCTTTTTATGTGTATGTGTATGTTTGTATAAGTTTTGTTGTTTTATAGTTTTTATATTTTTTATTGTTTCTGCATTTTTACTGTTAAAGCACTTTAGGAGGTCACTGGCTGTTTTAAATGTACTATATGACATTGACATTGGTGGGCTAAGATAAGATTAGATGATGGATCTCTGTCTGTAAATTGAAATTTGTTAACGTTTGCAGGTCGAGACCTGTTCATGTTTTTGGAAAGTGTCTTGAGATAACTCTGTTATGATCTGGCACTGTATAAATAATGGATGACTGATTTCTTGATCATTTGGAGCAGCAACTAGAGATAAATATAGTGATTATTTCTGGTGTTACTTGAGACTGTAGGAGACTCTGACGTGGTCTTAAAGCAGGCAGCCCAGTCTTCATGCAACAGTCCCCCTCAGCTCTCAGTCAGAGCAGGAGATGTTCAGCCCTTCATGTCCACAATGTGAGTTAACCACGCTGTGAAGGTGCTTTGAAAGTTTTTCCTATGTTCTTTTTTGGTTTATTAACCCAAGAAAAAAAACTGTTCATGTCTCACTGGGATTTGTTGTAGGCTCTGAAACAGATCATGTGTTCAAAAAACTAAACCAAAGTAAAGAAAACTACACTTGAAAAAGAAATGGATTCAAGAAAATCCCAGATAAATGATTAAGGTTGGAATTGTGACATTATAAGAACAACAACAATCGATAGAAGGAAGTTCATTTGTAGTTCTAAACATATTGAGGGTCTTTTTTTACTCACTTTTTTCTCTCTCATACCGTTATCCCACTCTTTGATAGCATCCATTAAAAAAGACTCCAGGTCTGAACATACAGTTGATAATTTGTGGACAAACTGCTCAGTCATGTTTTAGGGAGGTGAATCCCAGTTCAGGCACGGTGTGCCTTTCTGTGTGGAGTTTGTATGTTCTCCCCGTGCATGCGTGGGTTCTCTCCGGGTACTCCAGCTTCCTCCCACAGGCCAAAAATATGCTCACTAGGTCAATTGGTGATTCCAAATTGCCCGTAGGTGTGAGGGTGTGCGTGAAAGGTTGTTTGTCCCTATGTGTCAGCCCTGCGATTGACTAGCGACCAGTCCAGGGTGTACCCAGCCTCTCGCCCTAAGCCAGCTGGGATAGGCTCCAGACACCCGCGACCCTGAACAGGACAAGTGGTATAGAAAATGAATGGATGAGTATGAAAGAATGCTCCATGCATCTCCACGTCTCTTGATATAGGTGGATGAGATTGAGAGTGAGTCAGAGGCAGGGGCAGCATTCAGGGGCAGTGGAGACAGCTCTGTTGCTGAGGAGAGTGCTGAAAGGTGGAAGGAAGTTTAGTATTTTCAAAGTCTTCTAATACCCTGTGTGTCAGTATGCGTATAACAACTATTGCAATGCAACAAGTTTACTGTGAAATTACTCCACTACTCAAAAAACCTAATCTCAACCCAGCCCAGATTGAAAATTACAAATGAGTCTCATTCTTGTTTAAAAAAGGGAGCGCACAGTCTTCAACCAAGTCTCTAAACATCTGCAAAAAAACAACCTGATTGATGCCTATCAATCTGGTCCTCTGTCCTATTACAACTGGACCTGTCTGCTGCCTTTGACACCGTGAACCATCAAATTCTCCTCTCTACACTCTCTGAGTTTGGCATCTCAGGATCTGTCCTGTCTTGGTTCAAGTCCTACCTCACAGGTAGATCCTTCAGAGTGTCATGGCGAGGCTAAGTGTCTGAATCACGTGGCTTACTGACAGGGGTACCCCAGGGGTCAGTGCTTGGTCCTCTCCTCTTCTCCTTATACACCACCCGCTCACATGGCTTCTATTACCACTGCTATGCTGATGACACTCAGCTTTTCATGTCTTTTCCACCCGATGACACAACTGTCTCAGCGTGTCTGGCTGAAATCTCCACATCGATGAAGGAGCACCACCTTCAGCTAAATCTGTCCAAAACTGACCTCATTGTCCTTCCAGCTTGTCATTCTATATAACCACATATCAGTGTCCTACTTGAAACAAATCAACTTGTGCCCACAAACTCTGCCAGAAATCTGGGTGTGATGATTGATGACCAGCTGACCTTTAAGGTTCATGTGGCCTCGATTGCTCGGTCCTGTCGATATGCCCTCTATAACATCAGGAGGATCAGACCCTACCTGACACAACAGGCCACACAGCTCCTGGTACAGGCTCTTGTGATTTCACACATTGACTCCTGCAGCTCTCCTCTAGCAGGCCTGCTTGTACATTCAAACCTCTGCAGATGATCCAGAATGCAGCAGCACGTCTGCTCTTTAACCAGCCCAAAACAGCACACGTCACCCAGCTGTTAATCTCTCTTCACTGGCTCCCGGTGGCAGCTCGAAATCAAATTCAAAGCTCTCCTTCTGGCTCATAAAACAGTGACAAGAACGGCTCCTTACTACCTTGAGTCCCTCATCCAGGTCTACACTCCTTCCCGCCCGCTACGCTCTGCCTGTGAGAGACACCTGGTGCTCCCAGCCCAGCATGGCTCTAAATCTCTACCAGACTGTTTTCCTCTGTTGCTCCAAAATGGTGGAATGAATTACCCAACTCATTACGATCTGCAGAGTCCCCTTCTACTTTTAAGAGAGGTCTGAAGACTCACCTGTTCAGGGAACACTTTGGCACTTATCTGACCCTTCTCCTCTTTGTCCTCAGGGGTTGAATCAGAAGGTCTCAGACTGAGCTCTTAATAAATGAAAGCACTGAATATTGAATGCTGCTGAATGTTGACTGATATTGCATGGATGATATTGAATTCTAGTTGTGGCTACTATTTAGATGGAATACATTTATAAAAACAAAAAAAAAGCGAAAAAAATGGGGGGGGGGGGGGGGGGGGGGGTTGTCTGTGGGCACTTGATGGCAGAGTACCTGTGACCAAACTTGAAGTATTTCTTCGCACTTAATAAGGTTTCTCCTTCTTGTTTAAGTTCTTGCTTGTGTTGTACGTCGCTTTGGAGAAAAGCTTCTGCTAAATGAAATTGTAGATCGTAGAATTGTAGAAAATTGCATCTACTTCTTGTATAAATTAAGTATCCCTATCAATGGGAAAGTTTCAGCTAGAGCTATCAGTCTGGTAAGGAATCAGGTTATTATGCAAAAGTGACAAGGTTAGCTGTTGTCATATGAAGTGCAACACTTGATACAACCATTCATCCTTGATAACAATTTCCAATACTTATTGACCTAAATTAATTTGTTAAAAGACTATTACTTTTTTTTCTTCCTAAAACTAGACTTAAACCTGTTTGAGTTTTCATTGTCTATAACTGGACTAAAACTATCCCATACAGAAATGACTAAAATGTTACTATAACTAATTCACATTTTGATCCAAAAGACTAAGAATAAAATTAAGATGTCTGCCAAAAACAACACTGCACAGGAGCGAATAAAAAGTGAAAACACAGCTGTAAACACAACCAGTTTGGTGTCAGTGACAAACAAATGAGACGTCAAAAGCAATGACAGGCTCCAAATGCAAAGAGAACAAAAAAGATAAGAAAAAAGATGAAAAAACGACTCTGAAGACAGAGATACTGCAACAGGCAGCCACTTGGGTGGCATCTCCATGTTATAATAAAAATAAAAGCATTGCACCTTCTAATGACACTGTCATCTCTTTCTTTCTTTGATAAAGATATAGATGTGTATGTTTTAGTAAAACCCAAAACATGTGGATGTATTTATTTCTATGTTCCTATATATGTTAGATTACTTAACTTTCTTTCATAAATACAAGTGTACTGATAGGCTGATATTGTGAGAAATATTGTACTAGAGAATTAAGGGTAAGACTAGAACATGCAATCTATGATAGATGGTGTAATTTATAATCTTTTCTTGATTTCTCTCTTCCTTTACGTTGTTAAATTATTATTATTATTATTATTATTATTATTATTATTATTATTATTATTATTATTATTATTGGTTGTAGTAGTAGTAGTAGTAGTCCCTTAGAGCAACACAATCCTTTATTTAACCATCCAAATCCTTAATTTATATCAAAAGCTTCATTGAGAACAAAATCTCAGCATACACACATCACACAGCATTTCTGACAAAATGCATGATTATGGGGACAAGTGACGGACAGCCAATCACAAGCTGCAAAATATACACAAGTGTGAATTATTCATGAGGGGGTGCAATACCATTTCTGACCTACAGGGGCGCTATGTTATACACTGCAAATACACAAATTTGTGTAAATATGGACTATAAAGACATGAGCTGAAACTTTGAATTTTAGCTTTTTATACCTCTAGAAACACTTCTGCATTGTCCGAATTATGAGGACTCTGACTATGTCCTTACAGTTCAAAATGTCCTCATAGTGTTGCGTGTATTCATACGAAATGTCTCCACAAACCATAAAGGCGCACACACACACACTGAAAGCATATGAGTAATGAACAACCTTAATAACACCTCCAACTTTTCCTCCTCTTCTCTCTGCTGGCTGTTTAAATTCACATCCCCCTTTAACGTCGCTCTAATCTGATTACCGGCAGGCTAATGGCTCTCCTTCTGCTCCTCCCAGACGCTCTGCCCAGACCTTGGAAAACACACACACACACACACACACACACACACACACACACACACACACACACACACACACACACACACACACACACACACACAAATGTGGAGTGTCCAGGGTGTGTGCTACTGCAGAAGAGCTACATCTGCAAAGTATGGTCGAGGGAAAAGAGCTGAGAGAAAGAGAGAGAGGTGGGTGTGTGGTGTTTATATGCATGTGGGTGAGTGTTTTTTTTTTTTTTTTTTTTTTGGGGGGGGGGGACAAACTGCACTCCAAAACCCCTCCCATCACTTTCCCTTTCTCTTCCCTGCAACATCACCTCCTCCCCCCTCCCCTGGAGTAAATCTATAGGGAGGGAAGGCAGAGACAGGTGCATTTCTCCACAAATTGAGTTAGCCAAGACATGCCACATCCAATTGGGCTAAATTGATGTGAGAGTTTGTGATGTCTGCCGTGGGTATTACAGCAAAGGTCAGTGTGCCGAGACAATGACATCAATCTGCTCCACGTGGCCGAGCGCTCGGGCCCCCGCCAGCCCCCTGATTCTGATGCAAACCTGCAAACACAGGCAGGGGAAGGAGAGGGCGGACGAATGCTGGTCGCAAACTGGTGGGCATTTTGTGATTGCTTTTGAATAGAAGCTAAAGAAAAGCTCAACACACACAGCGTGTTGCCTTTCAGTATTACACTCTACTGATGGCTCATAAACACCTCAGATTCCTTAAATGATCATGACTTTGACTTTTATTATTTGATCATTTTGACTGTAAACTTCCAGCTTTAATCTAATAATATTAAGATGGGTTTAAGCTGCTCTTTCATATAGATTTCAAGAAATACACTTGATAGAATTATCTTTTGTGTTATTCCAGTTGATGAATTCATTCGCAATTTGGAAAATCAAAACATTTGACAAACAGTAAGATGGACATGTCTTCACAGGAGTAAATATGATGCATTTGCTGCTTGCTTGCAGGTATTTTGTTCCCATTAACTCACAATAACTGCTTTGTGATGCTGAAAACTTTAAACACATCCTGTTTTTATTTCTGTAGTATTAAAACAGAAAGAGGTCTGCCATTTCCAAACAACAGAGTTCAGCTGTTTATCTCTAACTCAACCAGAAGAAATCACTCTGCTTCCCTGAATTAAAGCAGATCCTGAAAAGCTTCATATAAAAACAGAACAGATGACAGTTGGTCATGAAATACTGTCTTTGGTTACACTGACTTTGTATCAAAGTCTAAATTTCCACTGATACGACAAGTGAAAAACTTAACACCACATTTGATAGTGATCAAAAGAGCAGTTAGCTGAGGTTAATGTACAGCCTGTTAAAAAAGGTGATACAGCAGCTTAGTTTATTGGATCATCAATAACATCTAAATATTTAGTAAAAATTTCTGTTTGTGGTTGCAGAGGTTGCAGCAGTGAGTTCTTCATAAATTCAGTATTAACAAAAAGGCTGCTTATTAAGCTTTGGATGTTCTGATGGATGGATTTTAAAACACCAAGGACGACCAGGCTCGCTGTTCGGTTTAGAAATTCATCCTGTGCTAATTACAGAAACACAATCAAACTCAGTTTCTAGTTAGCCGAAAATATCTTCAATTTTATTCCCCTGTATGATGCAACAAGTCTGATATTACAGTTTTTTTTCTTGGTGATAAATCATGCTGAAATGTGAGAAAGCTATTTTTTTCATAGGTAGAAAAAAATAATTAACTGATGAAAAAAAAAAAAAAAAAAAAAAAAAAAAACAAGCAAAGCCATTATATCAGGTTTTAGTCCAAAGGGCTTTGAGGACTATCCAAAGCTAGTGTTTCTCCTCCAGGATAAAGACTCCATTTCCCATGAGCACCATCATCGTCTGTCATGAGGATGTGACTCATGACAAGGTGTGCTTTTGTTTTGGAGAGCAGATCTTTTTTCAACACCACTTTTCTCTGTGCAAGACAACTTTTCCCAGGATGCAAAGGTAATGGTAAAGTAGTGCATTTATTTATTTACGTATACAGCAAGAGTGTTTGAAATGTGACAACAATCATACTTTGTAAACTCAGTTTGTAGCATAGTTTCTTCTGCCCAAATGTATATATATATACTTTTTGATAATCCAGCTTCAGTGTCCGCCAACAGATTTCTCTTCTCTCTGCTTAAATTTTTGAGGGCTGTTGTGGTGTTGTTATTCAGACTTCTATGTGTTGTAAATCAATCCTCGGTCCTGGATGACCCAGACAAGAAAGCAGAGAAATAGCATCTAGAATTTATCTGTTTTGGTGCTGATAATTCAATTTTACGGCATGGATTATGATCAGGCAAATAGAAGTGAGGCTTTTTCAATATCACTTAGAAAGTCCTCACAGGGATTTTAAGTTACTGTAAAGTGTGACTGTAACAAAAGGTCCAATTTAATGCATTTTGCATTTCTGGAGCAGTGTTGTAATGCTTCCTGCTTCCACTGTGATTGAAAATATTCAAACCACTGCTGTTTTAATGGCAAAAATCTTCTGAAAACTTTCAGATGACTCAGTCAACAAGTGAAAATGTGAAACGCGCTCTGTGTCAAACAGAGAGAAATATCACTTTGAGTTCTGCCAGCGACAAGCTAAGCATACAGCAGGGATGGAGCCAGGATTTCAGTTTTTGGGTGGGCCTTAAATTACAAAAGTTAGAAGATCACTATTTAAATTACTAAAAACGACTGACTAATCTAATGCTGTTACTATGTGTGGTTTTAAAGTGGATTTGGTTGCTTTTTGCTGCTTTAATCTTTGACTGCATTTCTATAATGTTTTTGTGCAGTGGACGGATCTACCTGTGATCGCTGTCCATGGTACTGACCAAAGAGTACTGCTCTTAAACTATCCATTTATCATAGGCTGTAAGAGGGGCAACATTAACCACAGTTGTAACAAAGAAAAAAAGAGAAAAGAAAATTTTAGGTTGGCCCCTGACCGTTGGGCCCACCCATAACGCCGACCCTGGCATACAGGTGCAGCTCAGGCAGATTTCAGCAGGTAACTGCATCACAGAAACTAGTGTAGGAGTGTTTGGAGTGTAGGAACAACACAGACCTTAAGATGAAACTAAAATAAAATAGTTAACTAAAGGGCATATTAAACTGGTAAAAACTGACTCCAAAAAATACTGAATGTCACAGAGAAAGCTTGTTTTTTTAAAACAACAAATCTAAAAGTCAAGATCACAGACAACATTTCTTTGCATTTAAATGAATCTACCTACTTCAAATGTAATATAAACTCAAGCTCTGGTGGCCACATTGCACACAGATTCCTGTATCCTTTCACTAAGTGGTGAGATGCCGTTATTTTCTACATATTTTAATGTTGAGATAAAAAAAGTACTTCACTCAGAGCCTTTAACTGATCCTTTATTTCTTTAACCACCGTCAGCACTAACAGCATTACACTTCTCTTACAATGCCGCTGCATCTACAGATGCTTCAACACAGCATTAATAAATTGAGTTAATGTACATGTCAGATTTCTGCTCCTCTGCTGTGTTTTTATGAAGATGCCCACCTTTAATGAACACATATTGCCTATCAATTTCACATCCTACACGTGAGTGCTGGAGGTTTCGGGCTACTTTGCCTCTGCTCTCAGAAAATTCAATAGAAACTTCATCATGCTGTCACCTCGGCCAGGCCAGCAAACCCAGATTTCAGGGGTATGGCTTTCATCCCACCTCTATTCAGAGAGCCATTTTCTTTGATCACATTAGCTTTATTGCTCCTCTTACGGTTCCCTCTGTCTTCTCACTGATACTCTATATCAGCCTGGGGCGATTGGTTTTCATTCTGTGGCTTCAATCTGGACCTGGACCAGACTGAGCCAAGCCAGCTACACTGACGTTAATTCTTATAAAAGCTATATGAACAGCCAAGTTCAGCTCCTGACTTCATAAGCTCACTCCATCAGTGACATTTTCTCTGCTGCGGTGTGTTTAAAGGTAAATTTAAAGTTACAGTAATTTAGAGGTTATAAAGCAAATAACATGGATCAGTTAGTTGTTTTGCCAATCTTTAAATGGATTACTTAATGTAAATTTTTCAAAAATAAAACCTTTGCTTATAACACCATGTGGACAGATTTGAGGAGAGAGGACTTGACGTAGTTTTGCTGGTAGGATATGTTGTTTACACCCTCGACTGAGCTCACCTATACTCTAAGAACTCTGAGAGCTGATGTCAACAAACATTATCTGCTGTTTTAGACCAACTGCAGGAAAATTCCTGAGAAAAATATTGCTGACTGAGAGCATTAGTTAATTCATCAGGATTTGGAATAGCTGGAGATGATGGGAAACAATGCGATGTCCATATAGTATTGGTGATCTACTTCTGCCTGGTTACTGTCTCCTCTTTATCATCAACATTCACATTTATTGAATACTTCCTGAGCTCATTTTTTGGCTCATAAAGAACTTTTTTTATTTCCATTATACTAACTTATTGTGATGTGTTGTTCATGAATGATCCAACTCTTGGAGCTGGCTTTTTGAAGTTGTTGTTTTGGGGAATAATTTATATTTTGTTGGGTGATTCTTTAAGCTTGTCTACATTGTTAGTCTGTAAATGGTAAAAAGTTTATCAATTATAAACATACAATAAGAGGTCAGATGTTTTGGACTAATTGAGATGGTACTTTGTTTTTACTTCTTATTTATTCTATCTTTACTTTTTGCAGCACTCTGCTCCATGTTTAGTACGTTGAATATATAAACAAAGCCATATAAATAAGAATTCGATATAATGTATGGTAATGTATGTTTTTTAAACATTAGTAATTTATATCACACATTATTTTTGGTGATAAATTAGTTAAGGTAACAAAAAATCTGAGGAGCTACTTGGGAGTTGAAAGAGCCAGCTCTTTTTAAGGGAAGCGAGCCAAAAGAACCAGCTCTCTTAAACAGAGCCGAAAGTCCCATCAATGCTAACTTTGTAAAGTGAAAAATTGAGCTTACCTCCTTGCTAAAATTCTCTTTTGCATTCAGTCTGTATAACATCACACTAATTCCTCTTAAATACACAGAGCTAATCAAGAGAATCTGAACAAAGAAATTTGAAAAATATTTTTTGTTTCATTGTGGATTTACTGCGATTTCCAGCTCAAGCTCCTGTAAGGAATGGTTTGTGTCTATTTTGGCGCCCCCTGTGGACAAACTGGTACCTGATATCTCTTTATATACTGCCCCGTTTCTGAGTGGTACATTCAACTGCAGAAAAGACAGGAGAGTGAATTTTTAATTGTCCGAACACAACTTGCATCAAAACAGGATAAAATCAGTCACCATAAGGTTACAGGTTGTGCTGCATTCATGTGGTGTTGTGTTGGACACAAAGGAAAAACGAGTACCTGAGTTCAAAAATGCCAGATTTTTTTTTTTTTAATATACCAGCCACGTTGACACTTAATCGCACAGTATCTCTTGAGACGTATTAAACTATTCATTGGCGATTTCGCCTTTTAAATTGTGTTTCATGTTATTTTACTTTTGAACCCGGGTAAATCTCTTGTACTCAACCTTAACACATGATGTCACGTTTTTCATCAACATTGCAGCAGATAAAGTTTTGTAAATATCCATGTTAACTTGTATTGTGGTATCCGTAGGTAGGTGTTGTCCACCATGTAATTTATTCACATTAGTATGGAATTACCCCAAATCTAAATTTTCAAACTGAAAAAACATAAATGCAAACAAATTTGGAAGAGTGACCTCCCAACTCAGAAATTGCGACCATCTGAGGAAAACCTGAATGCAGCATTTTTTGTCTGTTTCAAAACTAGCTAAAAACCTCTTGACAGGAGGAACCAGAAACTGATGGCAGCACATCTAAGCTCTGCTGTTTGGTCTTCTTTAATCTCACTTTTGTTTTTGCAAATATGCTGAAAATGATAAACTTCTCAGAAAAGTTGCTGTAAGTCCCCGCTGATGAAGCAGGAGCCATCACATGAGTTCTTTGACAAGGTTTCCTGGAACCCATGGGATCCCCGGAGAAGCTTCAATTCATCCCCAGTCAGTGGAATCGCAGACCAGAGATTTGTCTGAGGAGCAATTTGCTGTCATTTGCCGAGAGAGTGCCGGCCTGATGCATAAACATCGTCCCTAATATGCCAATTCATCATCAGGCGGCTGGGGGATTCTGGGTGTGTTCTGATCAAATTTGCACACAGCGATGATGAGGGGCATGTTGGTTTTGATGCAGAAAAGTGCAGATCCAGCTATTTGTCACGTCAGGCTTCAACAGAGGAGCCAGAGGAGGAGAGATACGTGGTGTAGAAATAGGAGAGATAGAATAAAGCTGCAGCAAAGAGACACCAGCTGCCATGACTGTCCAGGGTGCTAACGTGGCTCCAGGAAGAGAAATGTGAGATGATCCTCTGTTGAAGCTTTGGGTAAAACTGCCAGGAGGTAATCTTCCAAGGAAATTACTTTAAAATGGGAACATTTTTGCATCTATTAAGTTTAAAACAAATCTTAAAATGTATTTCACATCTTCCAACTTTTCTTTTTCATCTCTTGTCCTTATTTTTCCCCAGGCTATAAATAGAAGCTCTTATGTTGCAGCATTTTCTCTAATTTCATGCACTTTATTACTTTACATAGACACTTATTTTCTTTTAGGGGAATCTAGGATTATGTTGGATGACGTCTTATTATCTACATGTTTTAGTTCTCATTTTGATGGTTTTGCACCAGGTGACATGTATATAGATTGGCCGGTGACATGGGAAGGGTGGAAATGGGGTGACCACTGTAAGAGAACTTTTAAAAACATGATCCACTCTCCTTGTGGCCGGTTTAATTTTTTTTTCTTGTGAATTAAGATCAAATATCCTTTAGATCTGAAACATCTTGAAATATGTTCTTTCCCGGTATATGGGGAATTTGGATACACAAACCCGCTGCGTTTCCTTTAAATTATGTAAACAGAAACACATTCCTTCAAAACCGTATCAAAGACACTAACTTTTAATCATCCCATGGTTGTTTTAGTGATATTCATGTTTGAATATCTGAAAAATACATGTCGTTAAGCCTCATCTGTACCATCTGTAAAGAGTAACGCTCATAGAAACTGTCAGATTGTTCAATTTTAACATTATACTAAGTTTAAATCACATTTACGAGCAGCTCAAATCACAGCAGCAATGCTAAAAATGTTTTAGCCTCCTCACTCAGTTAAAGCACATCTGTCAATTCTTTTTTACACCAGTGAGGTTTGGACATCTTTGTGAGTTGAAATGATGAAGAGATGTCATTTTTCTACCTTTTGTAAATCTGACTAATCTTGTGTTGACGAATTTGTCCGGCCTAGGGACCCATGATGTTTCTAACAAGAGACTAAAAGTGGTGGTCACAGTATTCATTTTTTATCAAACAAGGCTAAAATGTGATAAAATAATGTTTGGGAAGAGAAAATTTAACTTTAAAAAAAAGTTCAGGAACACTTTTTGGTAGATACACAGAAGAGAAGTGATGGTGTGACTGGTATCAGGACAAAGCTGCATCATCTCAACCTAGTGTGGAGGTTAAGGAAAGGGAATGTCACACAGGGTGGCTGCATGAGTCAGAGCTCCAAGATATCTCTGTATCTAGAGGCTATTTTAAGGTGGATTTTGTTTTTTTTCCTTTTACAAACGGTTCAAAATCAAACATACAAAACACAAACAGAACTCTTAACTGTGGCCGAACTGCTGCTGAAAATAATATAAACATCCTCAAACAAACAAAATATGTCCTCAAAGCTTTGCAGAGTGCATCCCACAAACAAAAATGTCCTGAAAGCATTATAAAACCTTTCACCCTGTTTGTGCACAAGCCAACTCACCATCCACATCTATTGATTTCAGCTGGAATACCCACTCTATCTCTCCCAGCTCTGTGCGGCAGCCTCATCCTTCAGAGCCTGGAGAACGGCCTTCTGGGAACAGGAAGTGAATCAGAGGCTGCAGTGGACAGACTGACTCTGATGGCTCCCATCTGGCTGTTCTTTAAGGATTCCTTCCAATCAAATTATGTTTGATTGATCAACAGGCGCTGCCATTGGACGGTGGTCATGGCGACATAAATCACCCTCTGCTGTCAGTGTGGATGGCTTTTCTGAGGAAGAGTAATGGTGACAAAGCAGACATGAAAATCAAGGAAGTTTACTTCCTCCTGGACGATGTTCAGTTGACTAATCTGAGCTTTGTGTTCATGTGGAGAGACGTCATGATGCTCGAAAGGTTCTGCACAGTCAGGATGTGATTTATCATCAAGTCCATCATACAGGAAAACAAGCTCTGTGGTCTTGATGTAAACATAAAAACATCTGTCGGATGAGTTACAATGACATCTAAGTGTTAAGCAGTCAAACCAGTAAAATAAGTGGAAAGTTCTTCAATTCTGAGAGTTAAAATTATTTATGTTAGTTGTATTAACTTCAGTTAATGTTTTAAGATAAAAACGATGAAGGTTTATAAAAAGACAGTGAAGCAAATATAGAAAAAATGAGGATTCATTTGTTTGTTATTTTGTGTATAATTCTTGAGATTAAATTAAAGTGGTAATAAACAATTCTCCAAGAAAATCTTTACCAGAAACAGACCTTTCTGATACGTTGGTAGAGTTTTGTTTCCATCAGGCTCAAACCCAGAGGTGTGTGTGTGTTATCCTCTCAGGGAGCTGTTGTGTCTCAGCTGATGTTGGAGAAACAATAAAGCAAAAACATCAGAAAGAGAGTACCAGAGGGAGTCTGAAAACCGTCACACAGATTTATGAGGCTGGGGCTAAGAATTGTCAATTGCCAGAACTTCAACTTTTCTTTGAGAGAACTGATATGAACTAAATAAACATGGCTGAATTTAAGCTGAGCTTCGTTACCTTACCTGATGAATTATGATGTAACAAAAGCTCCCATGATTCAGTGCTTCTTGAAAGTGTCATCAAACTTCATCTTTTTTTTGTTTTGATTGATCCCTGGCATTTACACACAGGGGTGCATCTGAAAAAAAAAAAAAGAGGCCAGAGGTGGCATAAACCCCCTTTGACCTGTAAGAGGTGAGACTTTTGTTTCAATCAACTGTTTGTTCTAATGGTAGTTTTCTTTGCATCTGAGTGTAACTGCTTTTCTTTTACACTATAATCTGTAGAAAAAAAAAAAAAAACTTAACTCATGTACTTCACAAGACAGGTGAAGTTGCTCTAAGAAATCAGTTCATCAAGCATTACCGATGTCACCTGCAACAGGTTGGGACAATTTGCTGTTAGATGCAGAGTTTTCTTGCAATCCTACAAAGATCTTCTTTAAACATAAAAAATGAGAAAGTTCAAATATTGCCTGTCAGTTTCATTACTTAAAAAAAAAAAAGTGCATTAAAATATTGAAATACTTTATCCTACCTCTTTGCCATCTACTACCTTCTTTTATTACCCCCACAACTCATTAAAGTGTGTGTTCACAAAATTATGTAACTCAAACCCCTTCTCCATCACACACATCTCTCTCCTCTCTTTATTTACATCCCCACTCCTGACACTGTTTACTCACCCTTAAATGTCTGACCTTATAATAATAAACATTTATGACACAACTTACATAATGTTTTTACTGTAGACCATTCACATTTTGACAAGAATGCAACAAGATAGTGTCAGATATATAAAAAAATAAAGGTTACTAAAATGTTTGAGAAGCTGGAAATATGCTTATCTATAGGAAGCTCTAGATAATAAAGCATAGGACTTATAATGGATGATTCGTGGTGACCAAAAGGTAAATAGATGCAAGTCAGTCTAGTTTGAGTGTTCACACATACTTCATTGTTTTTGTTAGCTTTCATGGTGTTTTATTTGTTTGTTTTGGGAATAGTTTGACAAAAACATCTTTTGTTTATGTTGTCTAATCTAAGCGGGTTCAACATGAAGTTTTAAGAAATGAAAACAAGGAATAAGACAGTGTCCGTTTAACAGCATATTTAAAAGCTTCCTCGCTTTAAAAGTTTGAAATAAAGGAAACACTCTTGAAAAAGGCTTAACTAATTATCCCATGATGCACAATTTCAAATACTGAGGCTGATTGAAAAGAGTTTATCCAGATTTTAGAGTATGAATCATTTCATCCCTCTTTCAGACAAACATGTCTTCATTCATTCAGTGACAGAGTCGGACTCTCCAGGTGTATCTGACACGCTGGGCTGAGTGGTTTGTTGTGCTGCTTGTTAGGATAATTCAACCCTGCCTTGTTCGAGGCTCTTTTGATTATATGGAAATAATAACTCATATGACCCCTGATGGGTTATGCAGATGGCTGCTGGGGGCCAAACACGGAGTATGATGTACTCTAAGGCCACGTGTTTAGTCATAACACATCAAAAGAATATGAGATGAGAGAGGAGGGCGCACGAGGCGAGACAAATTAGCAGCTTTAGAAATTGATAGCAGGTGTTTACATGTGCTATATTTTGCATATTATAATGTGGAGGCAGGGGGGTGTAATAAAGCTTACAAAGCGTTGTATAATAATCAATATAATTCACAATGACCTTGACGTTTTATGATGGATTGGGAGACACGGCCTACTGTAATTGCAGCCCCCCCTCACTGCTTCCTTTAACGCCTCCGCTCCTACAGGCTAAAGCTCCCTCTCTGCTTCTTTTTTTCTCTCTGACATTAAGAATCGCTCCATCATCCTCGATGCGCCGCCTTGTCGCCTGCCGCTCAGATGACCATTAATCGCTTAATTCCAGTAAACCTACGTGCGCACAAAGGAGCGCTGTCTGCCGCTTAATGCATGTGTGATTAAGCTTTTAGGGCCGCACACACGGCATTATTAGCCAGCAGGTCCTTGTATAGAGGGCCAAATGCCTTCAGGGGGCCCGAGGGTGGGTGTGGAGAGGGAAGGGAGGAGGGAAGGGGGCGAGTTAATGACACTGACCCTCACTTCCCCAACAGCTATTCAATTCAACAATAATAACGGGTCACACAGCTGATTTATGAGGCTGGGGCTAATAATTGTCAATTGCTAATGCGGTAGCCAGGAGGGGAGGGGGGGCAATGCCAGTAGACTTTGCTAAATAAAATATGCCTTGACCCCAAAGGGGGAGGCCAAAACGAGGAAAAATTGACAGATGATTTTTCACATAAACCCCCTCCCTCTCTTTCTTTACTCTATGTCGCAGCTTAACTGCGACTAATCGCGGTGTGTTTGGTGTTTGTGCATTAAAACATTCAGAAAGAGTCTACAGCAGCAGAAACATCCAGTCCAGACTCAGGCCTGCCTGCTCCGTCCACCCCTCCACCCTCCTGCAATAAATTAATAACAAGCAAACAATGTGTCGTGGAGAGGCGGATTCAATTACTAAGTTTATTTACAGGGAAAATCTCATGAAGGCCATTGACCAACGTTAAACAGCGCGGGATGAAACGATGACAAGAGCCCCGATAAGAATTTAATTCCATCTCATTTCAGACGATTTTATGAATCAAATTCTTGAACACTGGCAAGAGATTTAATGATCACATCTTCTCGAAATCTTATTTCAGAACCGGTCGATGGCATTTCTCTGCGTTAATGTCGACTTAGAGGTTGGAGTAATTTAGTAATTGATTCTTTGCCTGGCTCGCGCTCGTGCCAAGGCCGCGTTTGAGGGTAATATGTTTCCTAATCTTATCCCTCGGAATAAGATTTTTATGTTAATCCGCTGGCTGCTCTCTTGGTCACTCGGGAAGCGCAGATAAAGGCTGAGAGAGGCCAGAGGAGACGAGCTTTGCCGTGCAGGAGCAGGCTGGAGCATCTGGAAGATAAGGAGAGGAGTAAGTGAGAGATAAGAGGTATCACACACACAGGAGAGCCTGCATGACAAAGACACATTCACCTGTTTTCAGTGAGGAGGATATATTCAAAAATGGTTGACAAATTCAGACTTGATTCACCTTCAGACCTGACACATTTAAAAACATCATTGTTATATTATGAATTTCACTGATATGAAAGTAAAGTGGAATCAAATAATTTATTATGGTAAATTAAGTTAAATGTCTTGATAAAATTAAACTATTATAATCTGTTGACAATACCCTTAGATACGCGCCACAGACGGAAGAAAAACGCATCAGGTGAAAACAAAAACAAAAAAACAAATAAAAAAAAAAAAACCCAAAACAAAGTCCTTAAACAGCAACATGAGCCCCTCGTGCAGCAGACTGCTCTGAAGTCTTTTGTGGTGAACGTTTTTTTTTCTGCTGTAGACACAGAGAGAAGACACCAGGTCATAATTAAATTTCGCTTCTTCTCCAGATGTCACTTTCCATCTGTGCGTTTGGAAAACGCGAGGCGCTTTTTACGCACAGGCCAGACGCACCTTAAACTCACATGTTTTATTTTTCCTCCCCTTTCTGCTGTGTGAACTTGTTTTCTCGCGTGTATTCTGAATAAATGAATGGATAAAAAAATTAAGACACACCATTCATTGATTGTAATATAATTTTGTCGTGTGTGATGGTTAAGCTTTGGATAAACTCACCTCTTGAATTGAAGCTGGATATTTTTTTTATACTTATTTTGCTGGTGAATCTGAAACCTCGACTTCACCCATCCCCATCCTGTCTGTCAAATTGAGACATCAGACTAAATTGCCACGAGAGCATCTCCAAAATGAATTTTTTATCAGCCCCTCCTCTACAACACGCGGCCTTATTAATAAGCGTTTTGATAAGCGCAGGATTTCCTCGGGCGGAGGAGTGAGACATTTGAGGTGAAATGTGACAGTGGGACCCTCCCATCTCGCTCTCCCTCTCTTTATCCTCCTCTGATTCTTTGCCTTTTCGGGGGAGTGGATCCATCCAATCCATCCAGAGACAATGGCATTTTGTTCCTCTTTTTGTCCCTCCTGTCGACCCGCATTCCGATATTGCTGAGCAACGATAGTGCGCACTAAATGGAGAGGAGTTCCTCCTGCATCCCGCCTATTGTCCGACACTTGCCAGGGGAGTTTAGGGTCTCGCTCACATCGCATTTTGCTGATTTATTTAAGTGAAGGCATATGTTTGCAGCCCTTTATTTGCCTCATAATTACGCATTAACTACCGCTTAACGTGAATTAGTGGCTCATTATGTTACTGTAAATCACTGTTTGGTGCAACCTGCAGCCACCAGGGCCCCTGAGCAGGATGACTTCAGGTAATGCATCTTGCACAAGCTTTTCAAAATCGTTGAAATCTACGCAGACTATAGAGATTCACTGTTCTGATTTAATGTTCTGACATCAAAACATCAAACTGTGGCCCCTCATCCCGGTCGAACCAGCTGAAAGAATTAAAAGATGTTGAAACTATCAAAGAGGAGGCGTTTCAATGGCTGGTGGAGGCTGGTGGAAGGTCTATAGAGCACAAGAATAAAGAGCTGCTTCAGTGAAAGAAAGCGATGGCTAAAAGCTATAATTGTATTTGCCTCGGCGAAATATCAGAAAAGACTTCTCGTTTCTTTGAGCGTTATTAGATTAATTCCCAGAGATGGTTTCTTTTCTCGCTGCCAGACGCGTGGAGGGAGGACGGTGGACCATTTGGCTCTTTGGTTTCAATAATCAAATTAACCATTTGGTACAACTTTTGGGTCCCAGCTCGTGTGTAGAAAAGGGAAAATAAAAAAAGAAAACATTTACATAACAGGCACCGGGTTGTGTCAAGAAAGAATTAACTTTTCTCTTTTTGGCTCTCGTTGGTGTGAAAAGAAAACGTGCAGGAGAGAAAAGGCAGAAACACACAGCGACACGTCAGCGATTGTGGAGGAAAAATAATTGATGGTAAAAGGGTGCGGGTCTTCTCTTATTTTCACTGATAATACAGAAGCTGCACCGTGCAGCCTGGAGAACAAGAGCCAAAAGGTTCCGAGCATAAAAGCATCAAGAGACATAGTCAACCTCAAAATATTCCACTTTCCTTGTGGAAATAAATAAAAGGGAATCTTGAAAAAGAAAAAACAAACAGGTTGTTTCTTTATAATGAGTGAAATTAAAAAATAAATCTGAAAAGTTAGACGTAAACTGACGCATTTTGACATAAAAACCACATTGAAACCTCTGATTAGGACCATGGATGATTTTATTCTGACATCTTAAAAAAAATAAATAAATAAATAAAAGTGTCGTTCCATTTTAAATGTAATCATACACACGATCGATAATTTGGAAGATGAAATATAATGAGAGTGAAATAAATAAAGCGAGCTTTGTCATAATGCTGTAAAAAAGTAGATGTGAGTCGATGTTTCTAATGCTCGGCGTCCTCTGTGATGCTGCAGCCTCGTTTGGTGATAAAACCTCATTGCTCATCTTCACACACACACGATCTCTGCTGGATTGTTATGGGGATATTTCAGAGCAGAATCTCACGGATCAATAACTAAAACAGAGCCGATGATGGACGGATCCAAACAGCAAACACACTTCTTGCTAAATTTAATTGTTGAACCGGATTCCCAGGGTGTTTGTTTGGGTAATTTGGAGGAGAAAACGGCGCAGCCTCAGCCAGGACTTGAACTCTGTCCACTGAAAAAAAGCAGAATCACACAGAGTGTGTAAGCGCCATACAAAACGTTCACCTTATTACACAAACCGAATTAAGCTCTCAGCCAATATTGTGAGCCTGAGAGGTCCGATGACTGCCTCCCAGTTCGTTACTTTCATTAGAAAGATGTTATTTGCCAAATAAACGAAATAATGAAAGTAATAAAGACAATTACAAACTCATTTGAATCATAAAAACACACCCGGAAGTTTAGCAAAGATTATACTGCAGCAGAGAGGAGAATCAGAGAAGAAAGGCTTTATTTGGCAAATAAGGGCAATGATTATTAAATATGTGGCGGGATCAGTTTATGGCTGTGCGTAAATTATGATAAATTGAGTTTAAAACTTGTTTAACCCCTTATTTACGTGTTTTTTTCTGGACACTGCTTGTTAAAAAAAACACCAATATTTGAAGTTCTTGATTATTTGTTAATAATAAAAATGATCAAAGTGAGGAGCAATTTGCAATACAGGCGAAAAAAGAAAGGCTGTTCTGTTTGTGGCTCGCGCATACACTTCAAAAAAAAAAAAAAAAAAAAACTGAAGGAAGCCTGATTTAATCATTCTAGTCATGTTTTGCGCAAAATTTTCTTTTTTTTCTATCTAAATAAGTTGGAAATTTGAAAATAACAGAACAGTCAAACACAGCCTCTAATCATTGTTGTCAGACTTAATGATTCAAAGAAGATAAAATTCAGCCCATAAATGATACAAAACATCCCCAAACTGGCGAATTTTACAGTTCTTTTTTTTCTCCTTCTGAGGCCATAAAACGAAAATGTTCGTCAGAACTTTAAGGCAGAATTGTTGGGTATACCTGCACAGGACCTGCATGTTTTTCTGCTTCAGTGCAGGAGATAAGAGCAAAAAAATCACGGAGAAAACAGTCGGAGCAGACGGGCAGAGAGAGGAGGCAGAGGGGGAATACTATGTGAAATCCTGCCCAAGGTATACGGTCGCTTAAAAGGCTTAAAAGCTTGGAGAAAATTGGATCAGGGAGAATCGTCACCCAACTTTCATTATTTCCAAGTGGTGTGATTGAATTAAAGGGCAAGATGGTGGTTGGAGAGGAGTGGGGTGGATGGGTGGAGGGGTAGTGGTGGTGGTGGAGGGCTGCGTAATGGCGTGGTATTAAATTCTAATTAGAGATGCAGGGGATCAATGATAGGGAGGTTGGACAGCCCGGGCCCCCAGTGCCAGCCCAATAGACTGATGAGTTATTGTCATGTAAAAAAGCGCTAGCAATAAGACCAAACGCTTTGCTATTGTCCAAGCGGAAAGAGCCAAGTTTATTATGAGGACTATATGCTCTAGAGACCTCGGGCTAGGCGGCTCTTAGGGGGCTTTTCATAAAACAGGGCTAGGTTCCTATAAAGGAGGCCAGTTTTGGAGCAGGCGCTGAGCAGTGAACATCTACCCACCGTCCAGCCTCTTTCCAACCAGTTCAAACCAAACAAGTCCTCTCTGCCCCCCCGTTCAGACCGCGCGTCCTCCTCTCTTTGGTTTTGGTTGTATTTTTTACTTTCTAACCCAATTTTTTGGGTGTAGTTTTTCTTTGTCATCTCTTTTTTCCGGGAAGTGCAGCTTTCTAACTCCACCGAGCCTTCTCAAATGTATAAAATGGAGTATTCTTACCTAAATTCCTCTGCCTACGAGTCATGTATGGCCGGGATGGACACCTCGAGCTTGGCATCGGCCTATGCGGACTTCAGTTCGTGCAGTCAAGCCAGCGGGTTTCAGTACAATCCCATCAGGACCACTTTCGGGGCCACCTCCGGCTGTCCGTCCCTCACGCCGGGCTCCTGCAGCCTGGGGACCCTGCGGGACCACCAGAGCAGCCCGTACGCCGCAGGTAAGCAGCGGCTCCGGAGCCTCAACCCGCTGTATTATAGGACGTCTTGATTGCATTTGAAAATGGAAATGTGTTTAGTATTTACCAAACGAAATTTGCTTACACAAATGAAAGAATTTATCACGTTAGAAGCGATTGCAGGCAAGCGGTAATTCGGTTACGGGGTTATACTATCCCAGTCACACCCAAAACCGCCAACAGAATTATCTTAAGCTGCCAAAATGATCGGCATAATTTATTTACTTTGCGATGAGACATAAAGCTTCGAAAATAATTAGATAACCAAAGACTAAAGCTCATTATTGACACCGAATTGGAGTTACAGTAGCAACACGCGGGGCGGATGGGAACATTATGACAAGTTTTCAAACTTGAGCCTCAATCTGAGGAGCAACAATTAGTTTAACATTACAATTAACCGCATCACAGGTCAGCAGCGTTATCAATTCTGAAGTAATTCACAGGTAATCACAGGCGTAATACAATTGAAAGCTTTAGCCCAGCATCCTTAACCGGATTTTATACAAAATATCGAATTTGATTCACTTCTATGTGACAACATCACGATTACACACACACTCATATCCTCTCCTGCACAGATGAGACCACTGCACCTCTAACGGTGCCTTTTTGTTCCCTCTGCAGTTCCTTACAAACTCTTCACGGATCACGGTGGACTGAACGAGAAGAGGAAGCAGAGGCGCATCCGGACAACATTCACCAGCGCCCAGCTCAAGGAGCTCGAGCGGGTTTTTGCTGAAACACACTACCCGGACATCTACACCAGAGAGGAGCTGGCACTCAAAATCGATCTGACTGAAGCCAGAGTGCAGGTACACAGACACCGGCTCTCCCTCAATGAGACAGCTCGCTCCATTACGCATGTTTACGCACAATTGCGCACGATTGGATCCATAATCAAGCAAACAAATGAACGAAAACCTTTGTACATATTGCATTTTATCCATAATTTATCAGAAGATTTTAACGAAATAATTATTTGAACGGACAACCTGTGGGCCTTCAGCTGCTGATACCACATCCCTCCTGCATTAATGCGCGAAATATAAAGATGTATTTATGGTCACTTTGAGACCCTTAAACTTTAATTCCAGTTGCTAAATCGGTACAAAAACGTACAGCAGTGTTTGGTTGTGCTGCTTTTCTATAACTGCACATGATTTCTTTGAAGGTTACACTATTTGTGTTGGTCTAATTGTGGCTCTTACACCTTTCTCAATTTTCCAGGTGTGGTTCCAAAACAGACGTGCCAAGTTCCGTAAGCAGGAGCGCGCAGCTGCAGCCGCTGCAGCAGCAGCCAAGTCCAGTTCTGGAAAGAAATCAGACTCCAGAGATGAAGACAGCAAAGATAACAAATCTACCGATCCTGACAGCACAGGAGGGCCGGGCCCGAACCCAGTCCCGACCTCCAACTGCGGCGGACCGAGCCCGACTGGAGGCCAGGTCAATACCACTGGAAACGGCCAGGTGGATCAGGTGAAGACTTCAGTGTCCACCGGCATGGGCGTGACAGCACCGAGCCAAGGCTGGGCCACCGCCCCGGGGACCATCACCTCTATCCCGGACTCATTGGGCGGGCCGTTCGCCAGCGTACTGTCGTCTTTGCAAAGACAGAACGGAGCCAAAGCGACGTTAGTAAAGACCAGCATGTTCTAATGCAGCTCCACAGTGGAGGAAGAAGAGCAGAGGAGAGGCAGAGAGAGGCTTCCTCATCCTCCGGAGACTGAAAAGCAATTTCTCGAGACAGACTAAAGGACAATAACACGCAATTAAAAAGAAGATGACAACTCTCTTATTTTATTTTTATGCCTTGCCCCCGTTTCTTGTGGTCAGTGGACACTTAGCTGTGAAAATATTCATCTTGACAAGTCATATCGGCTCCATTTTTCCCTGAAGTAAGAACAAGTCGTTTAAAGTCATGTCTACAGACTGAAATCATGAAAAAAAAGGTATATCAACGTTCCACTTTCAACAAAATGACGCTTTTGTTGGTGCGTAAATCGCAATCATAACACGAACTCATCGAAAATAGTATAAACAAACAAAAAAAGAGATCATGTTCCAGGAAGATAACGACAGATTATTTGACGAAATGACAACTTAAGATGAACATTTTTCTTTTGCACCAAATTGCAGAGCAAACATACGCCTGCGCACTGGAAACGCGTCGTGCCATCAGTGCGTAAAAGGAGCCTCGTTAAGTCCCATTAAATGTCAGAGTTCAACAGCTGCTTTGTCTGGTGGAGAGACGTTTAAAATCAACGGGTGAGGACTCTCTCTCTCTCTTTGACACAACAAACTATCCGGCTGAACGCAGACTCATTCTGTTCTCTGTAGACATGATCTGCCTCTTTCAGCTGTGTTTTCGTTTCCAGGGCTGCTGAGAGTTTAGTTTCTTTAAATTGTCGATATAAAACACAATTATTTCCTTGAAGAAAAAAAGGCACAAACTACTGCAATGTTCACCTCTGACAGGAAATCTGTATGTTTTGTGTGTCTTTCTACGGCAGTGTTTTTGTGGCTCAAATTGTATAGTGTTAATACGTATTCTTGTCTCCTATAGTTGAACCATAGGCCATACTCCCTCGTAGATCGATCATACAAGTCTTTTGGATGTTTTACAAAGTTCCCTCGGAAGAATTTATTTTGGGTATAAAAGGGAATGATGCAAACATTGTATTTATTTCGATATAATTTGCATGTTGTCTCTTTGTCTGATTTTATGATTGATTTCTCTTCCATTTTGTGAGCATTATGTAACATGTTTTTGTCCCGGATCTGAAAGTTATTTATATGTAGGTAATGAATGCTTATATTTAAGAAGGAAATATTTCTACATGTGCACATAGTTTTCCAGGTGTACCATTGAAATGGTTGTTGATGATAAAAAACAAATAGTCCAAGCTGCTTTGTCATGTTTTCTTTTGATAGATAAGGAACCAAAAACTACATTACAGTGATCAAAACAAGCGTCTTTAGATCGTTTATTTTTTATTTGTTTGTGTTTTTTTTTCCTGCAACGGTCTCTCGAAAAAGGGCGAAAGATTCAGCACCACGGACAGCACCGCGGCGCTCAAAAAGCCGATAAATATAAAATATTTTCTTTTTTCTCATACAGTTCTAAATATTTGCTTTTCGATTAAAATGATTTCATCTATTTTGGGGTCTAATATTCAGAATTGGTCGGGTGTTTTTTTTTCTTTTAAATTGAACATGTTTAGAAAAAATGCAAGAAAAGAGAAGAATTGACAGCATCAGATGAGGACTTCAAACAATCAGCTTGACATTAGATGACTTCAGAGGTTGAATTATTATTATAATACAAAGAAATTTGGAAGCAGGTTCTTAACAAAAGTCTGACCTGTGTGGTATCTGGTTAAGTTTTGGGACCCAATACTGACCAAAAGTGAAGACAGAAGACATCTTCTCTTCAGTATTATTATTATTATCATTATTATTTGTTACAGTGCTTTTGTGAGCATGAGTTCAGTTTAGAATAACAGCAGCAACACAGTTTGAAATTTATCCAAAAAAAGGCAAAAGCGTGATGTTTTCAGCTGCCTCAACCCAAACCGGTCTGTGCAACTGGACTTTATTTTAGCTGTGTACTTTTTGTCGCCATTTGAGCCTTATTTATTTTTTCTTTAAGATCAGAGCTGATAAAATTGGAAAACAAAACAGGACGGGGGAAGGAGGGCAGAGCTGCAAGAAGCATATTATTGGAGTACAGAAGAGGCTTTATTTTATTTATTTTACCTTTATTTCATCAGACAGAAAAAACCCATTGAGATCTGAATCTCTTTTGCACCGACTTTAGTACTGGCATGAGCTTTAATATGTGTTTGCCGAGGTAAAGCGTGGTGTTAGCAGGGGCCGCAGCCTGTGTGTCTGCAGTAAACAAAGCTGCTATCCTAATATCTGTTTACAGTAAAGAATTTAAGAATGGCAGGAAAATATACTCTATTTTTTACCTGTTGGAGTTACTTTCAGCCAGTGTATAATCGCTAAAAATATCAGAAATACTAAAAGCCATTTTAAATAATCTGACATTCAAACATCTTACAATAATGTTAAATAATTTGACTCAATTTAAACGCTGTAAACCAAAGGACGAGTGCTGGTGATGGAAACAGACGATGCCAAAGCATTTCAATCCAAACAAAAACAACAGAATTTACTTCAACCAATCAGGCTACGATAGAAATATCTTTGAGAAAAAAAGAGAAAAGAGTCCAGTGTGAATGTATAACATTTTATTTATAAACATACAGTATGCTATAAATGCCAATGCATTTAAACATCAAATTTATCTATATTTCGGATAGTGTTCAGGTGAATATTACAATAAATACAGAACAGACATAAAAGGTTTCATTCCCCAACTATCCTGTTAAGAAGACCGTCTGGATATAGAGCTCCGTCTCAAAGATCCCGCTATAAGAGACTCAGCTGAGATTTATTTAAGAACTAAATGAGGATAAAAAAAAAAAAAATTAAAATACACAAAATCGGAACAGAAGCTTAAAAATACTGAAGATCAGAGAGATGAACCCAGAGGAGAAGCTTCACTAAAGGAGGAGGAGGAGGAGGAGGAGGCTGCTAGTTTGCTTTCATACAGCAAATCATTTGGTTTTAGGCTTAACGTGCATTTTTTTCAAACATCCGCGATACATAACTGATCTCTCTTAGAAGTTTAAAAGAAAGAGAAAGGAAGAAAGAGGCAAATGTGCAGCTGGCAGCACAGATCTTTAGTTCAACCCAATATTGCACGAGTGCAAATGCTGCTGGTACGTTTGTTCCTATTACCTCTAACGTGTACTGGTGATGTTTGTCTTTTTATGTTTCAGTAAATGAATCCTACGGCCGAGCAATTATCAAAAATTACCTCACTTAACATCTTACAGAATCTATTCCGCTCTAGAATAAAACATTCAAAGTTAAATCAATGGTTCCCCCTGCCTGCCCGATAATAACAGACTCTCTTTCCAAATAGACGTAAATGTGTTCCTTTTGACCTGCTTGTTTTTGTCACTGAAAAATCACTGAGAGCTCACAGATGGGGGAATGTGAAGTAAAGGGGGATTTCTAAGAAAATAAAATAGTGCTTATCCACTGAAGTAAAGCGTGATGTCAGGGAGGGCTGCAGCGTGTGTGTCTGCAGTTTAAGAGTTCAAATTTGGCCAAAATCCCTCCCTACACCTTCAGCAACAACAAAAAGGAATAAAAGAAGAAGAAACACCAAACAGCTGGTGTTTTTTTCTCATTCCTGCATCACCTTGCTTTTCCTCTAAGGCACATTGAAGTCCTGACTTCCCAAGCTGAACGAGGAGCAACCTGCTTTGACCCGAAACCACAGACACAGCTCACAAGTCGTGTTATTGCCCTAATGATGAAACTACATCCATAATACGTGTGTGTGTGTGTGTGTGTGTGGGTGTGTGTGTGTGTGTGTGTGTGTGTGTGTGTGTGTGTGTGTGAGAAAAGCTGATTTATTAAAGAGCACATGAGAGAGGACACAAGAGGTCACTGGAGAATCAGCAAACAGGATAAGTTCTGCGTTTTAAATCAAAAAGAGTTTATAGTGACCTTTATTGCACTTTCTTTATTGTTTTTGTTTCTAGTTTGTTTCTCTTTCTGTGAGGGGGCGTTGATTACTGCGTTTCAGATCCAGCCTGTCAGAAAATAAAAAAAATCCAGTCCGAGCTGCCACACCACGTTCAGTTTTCACTCCACTTTGTAACTTTGATCACTACTCAATAAGAAAATCTTTCTTTACTGATAAAAAAGTGATTCTTTTGATATACTGCGTTTCCATTAAATGGAATTTGATGGAAAATATTTGTTCCAACAGGAAAACAGAATCTGATTCTTCTCAAACGAGACTCGCCGACCTGTGTTCGATGCAAGCGTTCATGTTATTGTGTTTTCAACAAGGCCCCACCCCAGAAGAGTCTCCCTCCTACTCACTCTCTGCACGATGAGACAGAGTCTGTGGTGCATGGACCAATCAAATCCAGATTCCACTCACGTATTAGATGACACAAACACGAAGAATAGATATTGTTTTTCTTGAGACTGTCCCCAGATCCCCGTTTGCCTCCCAGCTGTGATGAATCTTCATTGGTTATTGAACTGCAGAGGATGCAAAGATCCCGACACGCTGTGAAGGACATGATTTGTAGATAATCGGTTTAAAAAGAGATGGGGGGGGGGGGTTCATCCATGAACCTTGTGCTTCCTGTCGAGCGTCACAACGTGGTTGGCTGTCCGGCCGCTTGAAAGGAAGAAGAAGAAGAGAAAAGGAAACCCATGTTTTTTTAAAACCACTGATGTTTATTTGAGGGATTTTAGGGTCACGTTGCTCTAATGAAAGAAAATCTCTCAAGTAGGGATAATGACTAAACTGCTTACTGATTTGATTGGTTTTCTTTCTGACCCTCATATTAATAACTACTGAGAGCTTATCAGACTAACCTAAGAAATATAAACGTTTCCTCTCCTTCAGGTACAGAGACAGACACAGAAAGTTACTGCCTTCTGATGCAGCTTTAGATCCGTGCCTCACTGCGTCTGACACTCCTTTATTAAACCTGCACCGGGTCGAAGTTTCATATTAAAACACACTCGTCTTATAACGCACACAGCGGGGCTGCAATAAAGAATGAAACCTCTGATACACAGTGAAATTTTTTATCAGCAAACAGTGCCAGGTTCACTTTGAAAACAATAAATCAAACAAACCTTTCTCTAGTTTTCTAACTGCTTTATGAGCACTATATTATCTGCTCGTTCTACGACACCATCACCTTATTGAAAACTGCACTTATTCATCGGTAGAAATATGAAATGTAGCCAACATTACCAAACAATAAGGAAGGACAACTCCTAACCTTATTTATAATTTTGGAGAATGATTAGTCGCTCTCATTTTGAGCATCATAGAACAGAAAACTCTTCTTCTGGTGTTTTTTTTTAGGTTGATTTACTTTGAATTAACTGAAAAAGTGCGATCACATTCTTATTTAATTTTTGTTTCAGATAGATAGAAGGAAACTTGGCCTAAAGACAGAAATAAAGAGACGGAAAAAGAGACGGATGAAGCGAGAGAGGGATGGAGGAGGGGGGAGGTGCATGGACTTACAGCGGGAGCGGATGTAGCACTGGTGGCAGTTGAGGAGGCCGTTTCTGATCCGGACGTCTGTCCCTGTGGTTGTGTCGCCTAGCTGTCCCTTACACACCCCACACTGGAAAGAATCAGAGGGAGGGTTTTTTTTTATTGCACAGTATTTATGATTTCCCTCTGTGTCTCTCATAAGTTTCAAAAACTATTACCATAACACAGGGACTCATGAGCAGATAAGCAGGGAATAACAGACCGTCTTTTTTTTTTGATATGAGGAAAAGAAACACATCTTTAAAAATTCTCTGGAATCATTATATAAACATGAAAAAGGTACAAAACTGGACATGAAAATAAAGGAAGAGCAGCAAAGTCCTCTCTCTGTCACAAACCTTAAAGCACTGAATGTGGAAATAGAGGCTGAGTGTCTCTATGATCATGGCCGCTCCTTTTCCTAACGGCTGCCCACAGCTGGAGCAAAGCTTCTTCCCGCTCACAGACCTGCAGGATCAGAACAGATTGGGGGGTAGAAAGAGAGAGATAGAAAAACCTTTGATACTTGACCTCTGGTTTTAGAGACTGGGTCATTTTGCTGCAGATGTGAAGACAAACTCTTTTGAATTCAGAAAAACTGAATCACACCACAGTCTCCAGCACATTTTCACTAATGTTCACAGATGTGCTTCTCACTGTAAAAGAGACTCATACACAGCATCATAATTCTGCCTGCATTCAACAGCTCTATGCTGCAGTGGTACATGTTATGAGACGGGTGGAATAACACGAGCATGACAATGCAGAAATGAACGGCCCCCTCCCTCCCTCCCTCCATGCGGGCTGCTTGTGATGCGGTACCTGTTGGGTGCTGGAGGCAGAGTGTCTGGAGGTGGTGGACATGCTGCGGGGGGTTTGGATGAGCTGCGTCCCTTGTTATTATCAATGGGAGCGATCCTGGAAATGGACAGCAACATGCAACATGATGATGACTCACAGCTGCAGCGACACTCGATTGGCTGTTGGTGTCGGACTTGAACCAATCAGGAGCAGAGTAATGTAAATCCTCAAATAACGCTTGAACTAAAACCTGTATTAACTTAATCATTCAAAGTGCAGAGTCATACGACTGATATGTCTCAGATCCTTCAAGAGAAAGACGGACTGTGAAGGGGGAACAGGGGTATGAGGTGCCACCTGCTGGTCAATCAGGTTAACTGTTACTTTAACGTCTTCTCTTTGGGCCCTGCTGCTCTGAGAGTTTACATTTAAAGATGGGTTAAAATGAGGATGCAAACATGTGGAGTTTGACAGAAACTTCATGACCTTTGACAGAGTGTTACTAAAGCCAAAAACTAACAGGAAGAAATTTAAGAAAAATGCTGAAAATTTAAATGCAGCTTGATATGTTAAGTATTTGTAATTGTTTGTTTCATATCCCACATGGTTTAAGTGCAACCAGAGTGCTCTTAAACCTTTTAAGAAAAAAAAGATGAAGTTTGCAAAAATCAAAAGAAAGAGAAAAAAATCACAAACAGAGGAGAACATCCAGAGGCTGTGGCAGAATCTTTCTCTCACACTCACACACCTCCTGTCTCCTGCAGGCCGGCTGGGCTTGCTGCTGTCGCCTGGAGGCTGTTGTTGTTTCTTCACAGAAGTCGAGGATTTGGCAGGCATCTGGGGAAGTTTTTGGCCGTTCTGCAGATTGTGACTGTAGGTTTCTGGTTGGCCGCTGCTCTGGCTCACCGAGCTAAGGATCAGAAATGTGTTGAGATCAGTTCTGCCACTTGGTTTCACTGAAATCAAGAGCACTGTGTCTGGATATTATTCAAACACAGCTGAGTTGAAGCGGATGAAGCAGCAGCTGTACTAGACATCTGTGAAAAGACAGCAAAGTCACTGATTGTATAAAAACTGATACTACTCTTACATTTTACTGTGATAATAAAGTCCAGGAGGCTTTTCCCTCAAATCTCCAATATTTTCATTTCCTGCTCAGAATTTTTATCTGGAATTTGCATAACTGGTAAAAAATGTCACATTAAAGCTCCATGAGGTGAAGTTTTGGACCAAGGCGGCTCAAAATATCTGCTAGCAGATCCTCTACACAAGAGTTCTTAAACTTTTTTGATTTGTGTACCTTCTTTCAAAAGCAATTTCAGCCAAAGAAGCCCTTGTGCGGCCGATAAAAATGTTCAGGAAATACTATGGGACAAATACATGTATGCATGTGATTTTGCAGTGTCCTAATAACGTTGAAACAAAAGATGAAAAATATTCTACTCCTTTCGCTTTAATTTTTTCCTTTTTAAAAAATTTTTTTTAAAAGATCGAGGAAGCTAGTACCTTTGATGGCGGAATGAGTCATCCACCTCATTTTTCCTAACTGATTTGACTTGTTTCAGCCACCTGTCCATTGTTATCCTCCTGGCCGCCCTGGTGCTAGCATACAAATTTATGTGTTCGCTTGCTGAACAATAATGTCCACAGAGTCCATCAGTTTCACAAATAATATATTTTATGAATGATTAAAAATCAAATGATGTTGATTATTTTTTTATTCAGATTTTCTTTTAATTTATTGTGATGCAACTTTTTTTTTTAACATTTGTCATGTACCCCTTGCAGTACTTCAACGTACCCCTAGGGGTACATGTACCCCCATTTGCTCCAACAGATGGCTAACAAACCTTCTGGCTGTTTTCATGCTGTCGTCAGCTGTGCTGATGTCGCTGGTCCTGTCGTTTTCTCTTCTCCTCCATTCCACACTCTCCGTGCTCGCCTTCTGAGAGTCATGAAAAGGAGGAGCAGTTAGCACGAACCAAAAACAGAATTTCCCACCCAAACTTCATCCACCAAATAAATGATCTAAAACCTATAAAAGCCATTTACCGACTGCCTCTCCAGAAGCTCCTGCTTGCGTTCCCAGTCAGCCAGCGAGCGAACGATGGTGTCCTGTGGGGCCGGGGTTGAGGACAGCTCCCCTCGGCTGGGGGAGGGCAGGGCGGAGGAGCGGGGAGTCAAAGGGGTCACAGTTTCCTCCAGTATCCTGCGTTCCTATTGTAACAGAGGAGAAGGTGAGTTGATTAATCTCAGGTGAGGTGAGAAGATATAATAAATGCATAAACATACCACCACATGTAAAACCATGCAAAACTTTCAAAATATGAGACGTTGTGTCACACCTCTTCGTGATACTTCCGCTCCTCCTCTGCCACCTCCCTCTGTGCTTTCTCCCACTCCTCCTTCAGCTTCTCCTGCTCGCGCTGGTACTTCTCCTGTCACCATGGGAACAGACACATGACATACAGCAGAGAGCCTCAACAAGAGGAGAGACTAAACCGCCTGCAGGTGGAAATTTAGCAGGAAAACAGATAATGCACGGACGAGTCTGGCATCAAGAGGGCTCTGAGAGGCTTCAGTTCAAAGTCTGCCTAAAGCATCATGCTGTATCTTATACTAGCAGGGATATTAACATAATCCTCCTGTAATTACTGGTGAACTATGAGAAATTCTCATGTTGGATGTCCTCTGCAGGATATTTAAACATAAGTTTCAAGGTATGACACTTGTGTGTGAGGGGTACGAGCAAGCAGAAGCTAACGAAAGCAGGCACAGAGAAAAGTAGATCATGCAGCTTGTTGACAAAGGGTTCCTCCTCAATTTCATAAAGAATAAATGCTAAGAATTTAAGTTAATCTTAATGCACCATACTTTACAGATTAGACAACCTCTCGGCATTCCTTAAGACTATTCTTGACAAATGCAAAACTGTTTATAGACAGATTTTAAAATTTCGGAGGAGCCCAAAAAAAGGCAAAATGTAATGCTCAGAGATTTAGAGAGAAAGCACAGACTGCAGGATATATCACAACACTGAATCAACCACAGATACTGAGCACATCGATGCACCAGACATTCATCCATTCCAGCACATCTCATCTCAAACAGTCCTGCAACAACCAGCGAGCAAAAGACTGTTCTGATCACTGCTGGCTTTAGATTTGTTCCTCGTAATCACACTGCAGATGACCACTGCGCATCACAGATACCAGAGAGTACTTTAAATGTTTGAAGATATGTGGACCGGAGATGATCCTCTGATTGGCCGAGGAGAGAGAGAGAGGGGGGATTGGGCAGCAGCAACAGCAGCAACCTTGGAGGAAGTCCTTGTGTGTGCGTGTTAGTGTGCATGTGTGGTGTGGAGAGACTGACCTGACAGAAAGCCAAAGTAAAGGTTCTTCAGTGACACACAAGCACCCTCTAGTGGTCAAAGTGAGCACTGGAGGAGTCTATGCTCAGTGTGAAAGCAAACATTGAGGCAGACTTTGCAAATAGCGCTGACATCCAGCTGATTCTAAAGTGAGAACAGGCTCTCATAAAATGTTTTCTGTCCTTTATGCATGGTCTGAAATAACTTTAACAGCCCGCATTTCAGTCCATGGCTTATAATCTGAGGAAAAACTGGGCCGACATGTAGGACAGGTGAATATTTTTAACATGTAGGCTCCAAACATACAACATTTCTTCCTCACTTTCAGTATCTTTCAGCATTTCACAATGAGCCTGTATTTCATACATGCTGTTACTGAGCTGCTGCAGCACTTGCAACAATTTTTTTTCCCAATTAGAGCATTTTCTGGCAAATAAGAGTTGAAAATTGTGTCCCTTAAATAAAAACTCGTTGTTTCTTTTGCCTTTGTCAATTTCAGTCATCAGTCACTAAAAAGCCAGAAAGTGAAGCTGCTGTGTTCCAAATAACATATAATCATATTATACCAGAATATGGGATAATAAAGCTAACGCCGCTACTTGCAAAACTCCATAGCTGAACCTGAAGCTCAGCTATGTGTTGGATTAACGGAGAGGTTATAAGTAAAATGCATTTAATAACTTTTTTTTTCGTCATGAACTTTAACCAAACTTTTTTTCACAAATTATTTTACACATTTTGCTTGAATGCATAATTAGATAATATAATCCTCACAGTTTTGTTTCTGTGCTCTAAAATCAAGGCTGCAGTAGAATCTGAACCTGTAACCTTGCAGACCCATGCGTCATGCTTCACTCTTTGAGGTAAACTGTGTACCTGCAGCATGCGCTCCTGCTCTTGCTGCCACCTTTCCTGACGCTTTCGCTCCTCATCCGGGTCCCAAGACCAGCGGTCAGCCCGCTTGGCCTGGGGCAACACCGGAACTGACACCTGATAGACCCCGACACATACACACACACATCCAAGTACACACACACACACAGAGACATCAACATGCACAAATACACACGCGATACACAGGTATTCATGCACGCATTCACACAGACGAATCACAGTCTCATCCATGGAGCCGAGAGGGTCCCACACACACACATTTCAGCACCAGAGTGCACACACACACATCCACCACAGGAAAAGAAGAAGGGAAGGGAGGAGACAGAAATAGTTGGTCTACCACAACAGCACTACTCCAATGCTAGCCAAAGGACTCCTACTAAGGAGAGAGAAGACAGAGAGAGAGACAGATGAGCTCAAAGGAAAACAGAAGCAGTCTCGGCCATTTCCTACAGCATCATCTGGCATGCTACGTCACGAACAGCTCAGTGTGTCCTGTCATATGTGGGAGAGTCGCACGGAGAGGACACCGTGTTCTCTGCCCTCAAATGTGTCTCTAAATAAAAAAGAAGTAATCTAAAACCTTTTTTAATACGACTGTGAGAAATTAACTGCCTCATATTTCAAATACAGGATCTTTCAACATTTTATTTTCTAGGATGTTTGATGCAAGAAAAGATAAATAAGTCCAATATTATTACCATCCTTCCTGCAGACTATAAATTTTCTAATTTTCCCAGAGTCACAGCATTTTTCCGGCTTTAATCTTCTCTTTATTGCTGTCTTAATAAAGTCTAATAACCCAGACCACGATGAGCCAGATGGGAATCATAAAGAGTGTTTTTTCAGAGTCAGATGATGCTTTTACTCACATTTCCACGATAATCCTTCTCTGTCCCTTCTGTAAAAGAAAATGAGAGAAAACTGGAGTTAAGATGCAGTTTGAAAGAATATTTGGCTTACAAATGATTAAACAACACACCTTGGAGGGGAAACATGGAAACATTCAGGGTGTACCAATTGTTGTTTTGATAACCTAAGGAGTAAAGATGCAGATAACAGGAAACAGGGACAGAAAGCCAAACCATGAAGGGCTCTGAAACTGGACCGGGTTGGTCTAAATTTTAATCCAGATAAAACAGATCTGGATTTTAAAATATATTTTCCTTTCCAGGATCAAATAAAACGTAATATTTTTGTTTTGCCTTTTAACGGCAAACTGGACTGGAAGAACTGGATCCAGATTTTTCAGGATCATCAAACAGAATCGTAGTGAACTTAATGGGGCTACATACTTTCTGCCACTGGGGGGCGCCAATATGCACACAAACTGAAAGCTACTCAGTAGTCTCGCATAATGTATTTATGTTGAGATCTCTTGGAATAACTAACTATTTTTGTACAGTTATAAAAAAAAAAGCTAAAAATGGATCTGAATAATTTGAATTATTTTTGAAATGTTGTCTAATTTGATGTTTATTTTTACTTCATGTTAAACATGTAATCCCAAATTTACTGGTAGAGTGAGAACAACAGCAGCACTCCAGTTCAAGATTTAATCCTAAAACTAAATTTGATTTAATCAGTTACTTATGATCAGCTCTGGCTCATCCAATAGCAATTTGGTCTGCTTTTTTTGGGTTTGAGTGATGCAAATTTTGAAGAAGGCCTAATTTGATACAAGGGTTCACAGTGAAAAAGACATGTAGGGAAAAAAAGATCTGACAATGCAGGAAACTCAAACCTCTGTCTCAGCCAGGGTTGCGAAAAATAATGTTTCTTGGTATAGGATGAGCAAGCTGGCAATCTACCTTTTTCCTGCTCGTTTGGTTGAATGTTCTGTTTACGTCACCATGGAAACCAAAAAGCTGATGATGTTAGCCTAGCTGTCATACTAGCACTAATAACCAGCTTTTAAAAGCAAGAAAGTGATAAATGAACAAAAATCGGAGGTGGAGTCATAGTGCAGATGTTTTAAAAAAAGTTTACACCGAGCCCTGTCTCACATTAATGATTTCACACGAGTCGTTTTGAGCTAGCTTGCCAGCGGCGGCAACCGAATTCGATAACTGCCCATGGAAGTCAACACCCATAGGCTTCTGAAGAAACAGGTGGATAAATATACAGCCAGTTTTTTTATGATCGGTGGAATTAGCTTTTGAAAACAAAACACCTGATGATGGAACAAATCATTTTATGATCTGAAACAGTTATGACACCATGGAAATGTTAGAGCTAAACTGAATCCAAATGAAGTCCTATAAAACAATGAAAACAAACTGATGAGTTTCACCTCGATACATTTTCATTTTATAAAGTTAAAGCAAAAATAAGAAACTCAAAAACACACTGAAACACAGAGAGAGGCTCGTTAATCCCACACAAGTCTGGAGGTGAGTGAAAAACAGGGAATGGGACTATAAGCCTGTTGTCAAGCCCCTGAAGAAACAGCAGGGAAAATCTGTGCATTCAGCACCCAGGGGATGGAACATGATCTCCATCGATGAAAGAAAAAGGTTTACCTGGCGGAGCGAAGAACTCCAAGCGTAACTTAGGGTTGCTGGTTGCCAGAGGAGACCTGACACTGTTTTCAAACTCTAAAGTGAAATAAAAAAATGTGTGGGTTGAAGGAGAGGAGGGAGTAAGGGAAGGAAGCAAAGGAGGGAAAGAAATGATAAAGGATAGACAGATGTCAAAACCAGGGGGTTGGTGTGGACATCAAGAGAACTGGGGAAGGGTTTGTTCATCTGTCTTCTTTGGGAAAAAGCTTACTCTAACAAAACGGACAATTTGTTCATTATAACAGATACAATCTAACACAGTATAAAAAGAAAAAGGTTGAGGCTGACAGGGAAAGGAGAAAAAAAAAGATGAAAAGAAGGAGGCTCTTCTATAAACTCAGAAAAGCAGAGATGTTTGAAAGAGACGCTGCTGATCGGCTGTTAGGATATGAGGAGTTCACTGACCTGCAGTTATTTCCTTTGGGTGATATCCGAATGATCCAGGTGCAGCCAGGCTGGGTAGATCCTCTCTCCTCTGTGAAGACTCTTTGGAGCTGGGGACGCTCGTCTACCACCAGATCCAAAGACATTCAGATATATATCTTTAAGTTTTTTGCTTTAAGCTTATATAGGTGTGAGTAGCAGCGTTACCTGTGAAGAAACAGGCTGACTTGGTTGTTTGTTTACGCCGAACTGGACTCGGTTTGGGATATTTTGACCAGATGGTTCTGCTTTTATTTGATCTGGTTTTGTTTCTGAAACACAGAAATGAAGTATTATCACTATTCCCACATTAAAGAAATAAAAACCCTCACTTGCTGCATTTTATCTGATTTTTTTTCTCACTCTTCAAGCACAACTCTATGAGCAACCACAAGGTGTCAGTGTAGCTGTTCAGACCTGCAGTGATGGATTTCTCCAGTACAGTTACTGGCTGCTTTACAGTCTTCCCAAAGCTCTCCTCTGGCCTCTGAAGCACCTACAAAATTCACAGGTGGTCCTCAAGTTAAACACTGAACTAAAATCGACAAGCATATATTATATAATGGATGTGTATAAAATCAGCCTTAAAAAGCAGCATTGCAGCATTCAAGAACAAACAGATATTATTGCAGCTGCAGCTCGACTATCAAAGACTGCAATCCTGACCGATGGGAGTGAGGTGGGCCGGCTGGGTGATGAATGCTCAACCACTTTTTCTTCTCTGACGTCCTTCGATGCAGTCTCTGCTCCACTCGGTGCCTCCTTTGCCGTTGTGGACACCAGACTTTCTCCTGCAGTGGAGGCAGATGGACTGTGCGTTGTTACAGCTGCAGATGAGGGAGCGTCCACATTGCTGTTAATGGTTGTGGAAGGACACGCCTGAAACTGAAGAGGAGATTCCCTTCCTTGACTTTCAGGCGAGGTTGGAGCACTTCCCACGTCGCCGTTGACTCTCAGCAAACCATCGCCCTGAACCTGAGCAGAAAGGTTTAAATGCTTGGAGGAATCGTATGGTGTATGGATTTATTACCCACTTTCTGCTGCACCTCACAGGTTTCCTACATTCATTTTCACAGCTCATGAACCAAAAAATCTGAATGAACTCCATACCTATAAACCCAGTGCTCTCATTTGGTGGTCATTATCAGCCTCTCATCTGTGTTCGTTATTAGCTATTCATCCTGCTCACACACCATGCTGGCACCCTGACAAAGAGGCCCTAATGTATGTGTGAGGAGCTCCTAGTAAGCGGTAACTTAAGACACTGTGCTGGAGTTGGGTGAATGCAGGCTCTCAGTCTGCACCCCCGCAGCCTCCACCTTCTCATCCCTTTCAGAGCCGTCTGTGTGGGCCGCCTTTGTCCACTGGGAGCCCACTTCACATTGAGAGGACCCTACTTGTCAACTTCTTAAGTCAATAGGGAACAGAGGGCTCCATTGAAAGCCGGGATCTGCTCAGACTCCTGACAAGACATTCCAGAAAAGCGCTTTGCTCCATTAGGTCTGGTAATAACCAGCCCCTCCCTCCCCGACACACCAAAACACAAGATCTCATTTTGAATATTCCCATTAGGTTATTTTTTTCCCCAGGAAGAAAAGAAAATTGATCATCCTGAGAGTACTTTGAGCTAAATTGAAACATTTCTTGCTTGTTGAGGGAGGGGAAGTCTTGTGTTTTCCTAGAAACCAGGCGGCTCATTACCATGGTGGATCTGTGGCATGCTAATGTATCTGCCAAGAAAGCCTGGAGGGAATTTAACCAGCACGTGAAGAGGGCAGCCAGTGGTGGGAAGTAACACCGTGTAAAGTGGTCAAGACCTCGACCACGGCCTCTGCAGAACTGTTGAGGTTACACTAACCATATTTCAGTCATTGTACCCAAAAAGGATCAGACCTTTAGAATCTAAATAGAGTAAAAACAATTAACTGCAGTAAAGAGGTGAGATTTTAGTCATTTTTAGACACTTGGAAAGGAAACAGCCGATGTAGCAAATGAAGGATCTGTTGTTTTCATAAGTGCTCAGTGCCAGTCTCACCATGTTAGGTTGTTCAACCCCCGCAGGTCTGGACTGGAAGTAAGGCTTGGGCGTCAGCAAAGGCACCGGTTTTGGTGACAGGCCTCGATTGGATGGTGGTTCAGACGAGCGTGAACGGATCTGAGGCCGCTGGTGTGTGGAGTCTTTGGGAAACTCCTCGATTCGAGCCTCCAGAGTAGATGTGAACTTGGGAGCCGGAGCCGACTGCTGGCGCAGATATTTCATGGGCCCGTTGGGGTCCATGTCGAAGGGGTCTGGGGTTGTTGGGGAAGGGGAGAGGGAGAGAGGGAAGGGCGAGTAGCTAAAAGAGGGGTCAGCAGATATGCTGCGGTCCAGCAGCTTTGGCAGCTGAAGGCGTTCCAGCACAGCTTCACTGATGGAGAAACGCTGGGCGTAACGCTGGAGGATGGCTGACGCCTCCTCGGGGGATCTGGCTTTTCTGTAGGCATGACGAAGCTCGTCCTCACGTCGCTCTCTGTAGAAGATGGAAGGAGGAATGAATGAAAACCAGACTAGTGCTCATGAGAAGCATCAGTTTATGTGTTTGATCACAAATGAGAACTATAGTATATTCACAATAAAAAAGATCAGTAACTCTACTGCTTTTACTTTAATATTCACTGAAAGATCCAGCGCTTTCTCTTCAAATATTCTCAAGGAAGAGAAACTCATGAACTCAAAAGGAAGTCATATTCATCTTTGCTCCAACCAGCATGATTTGCAATAAAAGTTAAATTCTTGGATTGAATTTCCTCTATTTCAGCCTGTTGTGCATTTCACCCACTTCTCCTCCACTATCTCTCTGTAGGTCTTGATGCTTCTCCTCCTTGTTGATATGCAGGGGTCTCCTGACATCAACTGCTCCATCATCTTCCTCTCCTCCTCCTTCTTGATGAGGTCCTGGGAAATACTCCTCCTCCTGTTCTTCCATCGGGCTAGGTCCTGACACACAAACATATTGGAAGCGCTTCAGTTCCAAGTATAACAGGGCAAAGGGGCCGGGCTTATCAGGACTATAAGACCTGAAGCCCCAGAAACCTGATGTAGGTCGTTTAAGTGGGGCACAGTGACAGTTACCAAAGTTTGTGCTAAAATCACCCATAAAGTGACACAAAGCAGAGAGAAAATACTAACAGTACCTGTTGAAATGACATGAATACAGTAAACATTATAAAACCTGTGACACTCACATCCTGCCAGTGATCCTCCTCTTCCTTCATCTTGTTGTACTGGTTGTGCATCAGTTCATGACGCACCTGACTGTGGGGCGGCAACATTGCCTCGTCCTCGCCACGCATGTCAATCATACTCACACTCCTGAAAGAGAGGAGGGAGGTAAAGAGGGAGAGAGAGGAGGGGGAAGATAAAAACAGATAAATATTCAAACAGGAAATTCTTTATTTTCAAAATGTTGTCTCTAAATTTTTACAAGACTTTGCTGTGCTGATAAAATTCATGTGAAAAAAAACCAAACAAAAACAAAACAAAACACAACTCCCCATGAGAAATGTTTTCTTTTTCATTACATCATCTGAGAAAAACACAACATGAAATAAACTGTGTACAAGATAGAAATAAAAGGATAAGAGAATGAACTGTAACCAGTGGCTCAGTTCACAGCCCAATATAACATAATTCCTTCAAAGCTCCTTTAAATGAAAATCTGTGCATTGAGGAACAAAAAAACAACCACGTTTTTAAGAAATGCCCAAACAAGAAATTTGGCATTTCAACATTTGTTCCCACAGGAAATGAATTATTGTACATATGACGGATGCGTTTGTCAGTTCAGGTGCCGTTATTTGAAAATAACTGCTTCACATGAAAGTAATACTGTACATTTCATCCAGCTTTGATGCAACAAACAGTGCGTTATTCTAACATTAAAGTACTTATAAAAGAGCAAGTGCAAAGATCTTGTTCCATCAGTTTTAGACAGCATACAACAGAGTGAAGTGCAGCCTTACTGTTAGGAGCATGCTGCTGTGTTGGTTGTTTATTGCAGATTTAAGGAAGAATAGCAGGAGATACAGCTGCCCAAAGGCTGATGTGTGCTCAGGTAAAAGTACAGAAAAGGTGCATCGCATGAGCTTGAACCCAATCTGCTTTCTTAATAAGAACTGAAATATCTCCTGCTTATAAATCCTCTCCTCTGCTTTAAAGAAGTTTTTGCTTAAGCTTTAGCAGCACATGACTCTTAGAGTATGATATCTTCACATGTTCTGAGGGGAAAGGATGGGATGGTGGAACGGTGATTAAATAGGTGTGTTAACATGAAACATGCAGCTGGCACAGGCACTGATATTAAAGAGGCAATTTTTTTTTTTCCCTTGCCATTACACGTGCGCGACTTTAAATAAGAAAAATAGCTTCTTGCAAATAAAAAAAGGGTTTCCAGGTTCAATGAGACTTTTTGAAAACATATACATACATGATGTTAAATATGTACAGCAAAGGCAAACTGTCACTGAATCCAGACACCCAGAGTCCTACTCATAAAGAATCTGCAAAACTTTCTGAAGCTCGAACTTTTTAGCTATCAAGTTTAAGTTCCAAAAAATAACCACCTCCGATAACTTTTGATCATGTGAAAGCTAACAGAAAATAAACAGATACATAAATGAAGCACAAATTGAAGACATTCAGTTAACAGTTTCAGTATCACATGCTGGGTCATTCAACTGGATTCCTGACTCTTGCTTTAATGTTCCTTCATGGAAATTCTGCATCTTTTAATTATTTTCCACCGCTAAGAAACAGCAAGTCTTAATGACATTAAAAACCTGCACTGAGTTCAAAGACATGGGAGAAAACCCTTTCAAACATACACCACAGCTCTATAAATGCCAGTCACACCTTGATACAATTCAAAGTGGTACACAGACTAAACTACGCCAGGCTAGATTACATGCTTTACATCCTAACACATCTCCACTATGGGATAAATGTAAAAAACATACTGAAACACTTATCATCAGCTTTAGCCTTGCCCTAAATTAGCCTTGTGTTTGATTACTTATCAAAAGCAAATAATAAAACTATTACTTACATTGCTGGCCTAACGCCTCATCTTACAAATGTGGAAGTCTGAAACAAGTCCTTCACTTCAACAATGGCTTAAAGAACTTGGAAGCATTTTGCATGTGGAAAGATTATGATACAAACTGGCTAACAGAAAATACCTTCATGAGAATTTCAAAACCTGCTTTGGAAAAATGGCTGAAGGCATTCAATAAATCCTCCCTTTAAACCCCCACAGACCCTGCTTGAGCCTTCAAAAACATCATCTTTGAAGACATTTGTTTATAGAACTGTCACTAATCAAATTTGTAACATGCTGATGCCTCTGTTTTGCTTTATTTGTTTGTTTCTCTGTTTGCTTTTTATTTTGTTACTTAGTTTTGTCTCCTTGTAGAACTCCTTTCTACATGGATCTCGTCACTGCATTTACCCAATCAGTTTTTATCTGTTCGACCTTTTATTTTGATTATTTTGCCTTTGTTCTTGCTTACAAATTCTATAAAAACAAAACAAAAAACTTGCACTGAGTAAAGTCTGTTACTGTGGCTCTGTCAGTACTTTATGTTACTTCAACCAAAGGCAGATCGCTTTTAGTGAAGAATTCATTCTTAAGCCAGATGAATGATTAAACAGTCAGTGTGAGCTTTGCAGTGCAGAGCAGTGCTGATGCAGTTAGCTGAGCCTCTGAACGGTAAAAAGACAACTTACTGTGGGTCATCTGACACACTATGTGTGCTGCTGAATCTATGGAAGGCAGAGAGCATGGAGAGAGAGAGCACAATCACAAATGAGCACACTTAACTTCATTCACGTGACGACTAAAACACAGTAATGGGTAAATTGTTAAGTTATCGGGCTAAGGAGTGTATAATGGTCACAGATGATGAGTTAATTATGACAAATTACTAAATATGTATACTGATAATGCCTCAAACATGCATGCTTAGAGGCTGCACAGATGTCATTTGTCAGGTTTTGGGTTTGACGATAGTACTCAAACCAAACACAAGGGGGCAGTCTTATCTATAACACAGAACAGAGTACAAGTACACTGCACCACTGTAAAAAACAGAAACACTGCTAGTACTGGACTGATGTATAGGGCAATGATCCTAGAAGACAGCTGACAGTTAAATAACAAAGAAAGAACATGCATCTTTTATTAGACAGCACAAGAGTAACATGAAGGATGTTACTCTCTTTCTGTCTGTGACCACCAGTTGAAGGTTTGGCCTTAACCGCAAAGGTCTTCACACAGTCTTTAACAGAGCCTCCTGTGAGGTTAGATAGGATGTTAGAGAAAGTATGGCCTGTGGTTTCGAACCACAAGATGCCTCACTGGATTAAGACCGGTGAAACTGATGCCTATGGCTTTTTGCTATGCAGTATGTTGAAGTAAACTGTCTTTTAGTCAGATGGTTCCTTGAATATGACAGCCTGTGATACAGCTGCATTAAAGCAAGAGTTTGGTTGATGAATATCCAAATTTAAAGATGTTCATGTGCTCAAAAGTTGAGGGACTTTATGGGATTACATTAAATCAAATTTAAATTTAGTTCCCGCAATCCCTTAATTGAGTTTTCCAGAGTAAATCAAATGTTGCCAACCAAAGTCATGCAAGGATAATAAATGACATCAGTATCCAGCATTTTCTCATCTCCAAATTTCCAAACAGAAAAAAGGAGTTAGAAAAAACAACAACATATTTTTCCATGCATTTTGTGTATTAGCAACTCTTTTTGAAGTATATAGAAATCATTTTGCATTCCCAAAAGAGGTCATGCAACTGTTCAGAAGTTGAGTTATTCATTCAGGAGTCTGAAGTCAAGCTGACATGCTGAGATGAGCACTCAAAGCATCAATGGAAGGATTCCTCCTTTGATTTTTGAAGTTGAACAATGCCGCTGTAGCTCAACGTTGCGGACATTCACAAAATGTAGTGTATTTCTGGACGTGGCTCACGTTGCAGGAGGTTCGCTGTCCTCCCAAGATCCTTGTGGGTCCTCACTCTCGCTCATTGCCCTCCCCTTCCGTCGGCCTGCCTCTGTCGTTGCTGTTGAAGCAGTTGCCATGGTAGCAGGCACAGGAAGGAAGTGGGACAGGCTGCAGGTGGTGATGTTTTTGGAAGAGGTCAGCGTTTGCGGTTCAACATCTGCGCCTGACAGGGCAGTGTCGTCTTCCTTCACAGGTGGATGTTTCCCTGACGCGGTGACGGGGCTTGTTGCTGCTGGGCTTGCTGACAGAGTCGGCGATCGTTGAAAGAGTTCCTCTGAGCAGGAGCGAGGAGGAGTGCTGCAGAAAGTAAAAGAAACTAAAAAGCTAACAGTGCTGCCTGGTTTTCATTCTACATCAGACAGCATTCCTCTGAAGGGGCCAATTTTTTTTTTTTTTTTTTTTTAAAGACATAAATCTAAGAAAATAGCATCGTAAGGTCACAAATCCCCTCAGGACAGACTGTATGAGGAAAAAACAAAGTGCAGCACTGAGCTTTTTGTTTTTTGTCACACTAAGATGAACGGCTGCTTTCTGGGAGTCTTATTATTGGACTGCAGAATTCCAGATTGCATGGCAGGGAGGGGACGCCGTGAAAAGACCAGTCTGCTCAAGGTCAGGGAAGGAAGAAAGCCTCATTTCCTTACATCCGCAGGGTGGGTCGAATGTTCATGTTCCCTGAGAGCGTGTTTGCATGTGGACACACAGAACATTATTGTGTGTTCCTGATTTATGAATGGCTTTGTATTTAATGGTGTGCACAGGTTTTTATTGGAAACTGGCCAACACCCCACACATGCTCCTTCATTTTTCTTTGAGGATTCAGTTTAACAGCTCAAAGTGAAGACTCTGTGATGTTAATGTGATGGGAGTGATCATTTAATATCTAATTTGGAAAATCTCAGAAAAAAAGTTCTTAAACACACCACCATATGGCAAGTTCTCAACACTCTCCTAAATCCAGCCAAACACAAACATAAAAACGACCAAAGACGATAGGCAGAACTCAAGTGGCATTTTCAAGAACTTTTAAGGTGATGTTATGCAGCAAATTAGAAATTATGAACTACTGGTACACCGAAATACATCAATGTCAGCCTTCTTTCAGAAAATGCAAGCTGTTACCATCAAACTGCCCATTTCAAGCTGTTACAAAATCCTAGAATTCCCTTTTTTCTTGGAATTGAGATAAAAAAAAAAAACCCAAAACAAAACAGATATCTGCTGAGCATTCTTTTCACTACCTTGAATCCAACCAATCAATGCAATAATATCTGTGCCAGGAGGATCTGGAAACCTGGGGTCTGACTGTACTGACTCTCCAACAGCTATGTGGCCGAGATGTCTGCATGACCAGGAAATAAAACACCAGACAAGATCGATTGTGCAACAACTACAAAGAATTTTGGGGTGACATTTTCAGGAGAGCAACACTGTTGTCATGCAGTTTCATCTGCAGGTAGCTTGGTGAAATTCAGCACTGAACCTTCTGCTGACTCACTGTTACATGGCTCTGGATAAGAAGAGAATTACAAGGACAAAACTGAATGCTCACAGAGCCGTGACTTTGTTTCGGGGCAAACATGTCACTGCTAGACGTCCCAAAGTGTGACTGATTTTTTCAATAATACAATGATTGTAGAAGAACCACACATTTGACTCTCCAATAGTTTGACCAGGAAGACAATATGTTATGCTAACAGAGGCTAATCAATTAGTTAACCTCAAACAAAGATAGTAGTGAGCTATTGATCTGCTTAGCTTCTTTTCTTCAGTACTCTTCTCTCCCTTATTTGTAGGTGTGAACTATAAAAAAATAAAGCGACATTATCTTTACACTTGGCTGATGGAGAGAAACAGAAATGAAGGTGAAGACCTTTGCTCAGAGGTGACCATCAGGTAGGTTTCCTCTGGGGGCTCTGCTTGGGGCTGGGGGATGCTATAGTGTAGAGGCTCACTGCTCCTCCTCACGCCTGCTGCATGGATGTCAATACAAGGTGGGGATGCATGCAGATCCCCTTCCTCAACGTCCTTTTTAGCCACCGGCTCCTTCTGAATCTGTATCTGGGATTTAAGGGGCGAGGAAGGGGATGGGATGGGGGATTCTGCAGGTGGGAAGCCTATGCTAGGGATTATATTAAGACTGTTATGTATATATAACCATTTATACAGCACACACATAGATGATCAAATAGAGGCAAAATTAGCAACAGCCACACAAAGAACGGTATGTATAAAGGTTCACACAGACATGAGATGACAGGAAACAGGACGGAGAACACCAGGACAGGTGAAATGGAAGGAAAGATGGGGGAAAAAAACAACAGTGCAGAAATGATCAGTGCATATGTTTTGATATCGCAAATAAAACTAAGAATGAAGTAAACAACGGAGGGAATGAAAGCAATGAGGAACACAGGCTGAAACAAACATACTTGCAGCACTTTCAAATGAGAGCTAATTGGCTAACAGATTTCTTGCATTAAATGTTCAATGTCCTACTGCTGTCCCTGAAAAGCCACTTTAATCCCCCCAAACATTCGCTTCAGAAACTTATTTCAACTAAATCCTGTTATCCCTCTGCACTACTCTCACACAAGTACACAAACTGTAGAGGTTTACAGGTTTAGCCTGGTGGTTAAATTGCGGACGCTGGCCAGGGTCGGCTTCCAGACCAAGGTCCCTTTCCCGCATATCACCCCCGCCTGCCCCCCCCTTCCCTCTCACAGTTTCCAGCTCTGTCCACTATCCTGTCCTTTCAAAATAAGAGACCAAAAATACTCTCCAAGGAATTTGGGATTTTGTGTTAAACGTAAATAAAAGCAGAATACAATGATTTGCAAATCCTTTGATACTATAGATTCAGATGATGAAATCCCTAAATTCCTTGTGATTGTATGTTGAGAAACATTGTTCTTAAATTGTTGTACTATTTGCTCACGCAGTTGTTCACAAAGTGGTGAACCTCCCCTCATTCTTGCCTGTGAACCACTGAGACTTTCGGGGATGCTTTTTATACCCAGTCATAACACACCTGTTTCCAATTAATCTGTTCACCTGTGGAATGTTCCAAACAGGTGTTTTTGTTTTTTAAGCATTGCTCAACTTTACCAGTCTTTTGTTGCCTCTGTACCAGCTTTTTTGGAACGTGTTGCAGGCATCAAATTCAAAATCAGTAAATGTTTGAAAACAGAAACAATAAAGTTTATCAGTTTGAACAATAAATATCTTGTCTTTGTTGTTTAATTAATTGAATATAGGTTAAACAGGATTTGCAAATCATTGTATTCTGTTTTTTTATGTACGATACACAACGCCCCAACTTCATTGGAATTGGTGTTGTAGAACTTTATTATAAAAACAAAAACAAAACATAAAAAATAAACAGTGCAGATCAATACAACCTGTACTCAAAGCGTAGAGCAGATTACTCTGAGTGCTCACATTTGACACTTCTACACTGTGGCTCAGCGGAACAAAAGCTGTCATCTCAGCCTCCTGGGATGTTAACATACAATAAAAATAGTCATCTGCCTTGCATCAGCTATTCCTCTTTCATAGTCAATGCTACAAAATGAATCAAAATCACCCAAAACGATGTTGAATAGGTGAATTTCTGCAGTTATTCTGTGAATCCTTTTTTTAAATCTATAGTTCTGATCAATAATCACAATACAGAATAAGGTCAATGTTACACGGCTTGTCCTTAACTGCCCCATTAGTTACTCTCCTGACCCGACCGTCACCAGCAACATCCACAAACAGCTGAATGGCTAAGCACAATGTTCGTCCTGCCAATTCTCCAATCCATTATCACAAACAAAAAGTCAGCAGCAACACCACTCAAACACTCAATGCAAAATGCTGAAACATGAGCCACAGTTTACTCAGTTGAACATTATGGTATTTAGACCAATCAGGGTGTCACCACTCAGAATACATTCCTCTGTTCAGCGCACTATTTCATACAGTATTTGCAAAAACGAAGAAAAGAGTTTCTACTTCAGCTTCATTCAGTGTTACCTTATCACAGAAATTACTGTCAGTGTTAGATTTTAAAGTGCTCTCTTTCCTCCTGCGGATGTAAATTCACAAACCACACCACAGTTTTCAGTGTAATAATGTTTAAGTATAAGGTTCAACTGTACAAAATAGATTTGCATTAGATTAATCACACTTTAAACACTTATCAGTTACAATACTGTGTAGTTGTTGATTCACTCCATTTCTTTAATATATGACACACTAATATTGTCTCTCTGTAACTGTTGATTTCTTCAGACTCACCTCAGCGGTCTATCTCCCCCTACAGGTGAAGTAGCAGTACTCCAGCTCTTGCGTCCTCCCTCCTCTTTGTCTTTATTGTTCCTCTTCTTACGGAGCGGCGTGGGCACATACCCACTCTGGTTGCTCTTGTTAGGCAGGTACTGGTTAAAGGGCATGGCGGTTTTAGGCTCGCTGATGGACGTACGCCGGGCCAGCATGTCATCTTTACGGACATCTGGCATCCTCCTGTGAGGGGGGCCGTCGGACTCCGAGTCACTGCCGCGGCCTGTTGGGAGGGAGAGACACAAGGAATTAATTCTGTTTGCAAGTTCAGAGTTGTAGGTGCTTTTGAGAACAGAATGATAACACACTCATCTTGTTAAATATTATTTTATTATTGAGTAATTACAAAATGACTTCAAAAACATTGAAGATGTTTAGCATACTGGCAGGAGGCCTGGTGTTATCCTGTACTGGAGCTATTTTATGATTTAAATGTTTACAGTAACAAGCTATCAATACTTGAAAACACAACTCAACAAAATGTGGGATTGAAGTCATGAGTTGTTAGTGTTATCCATTTAATAAGATTCAAATTATCAGTATGAACACAGCTTTGAAAGGTTTTTTTTTATCCATAACATTAACATGAGCACAAAATCTTCAGAGTTTCTTCACAGGCTGTAACATCATGAACACAAAATGCAAAAGTGCTGGTACAGTCTTATTACATGTGCTGCGCTCCAGCCACTGAACATAAATCAAAACCCCGAGCAGGTTGATGGCATGTTTTTATGAAACAAAGCAAGCCTCATAAATCAGCACTAAATTTATATTGTGCATGTTCTGCTGACTAAATTCTAACCTTTGGTTCGGAAGAATTCACTTAAGGATGCCTCTGTGTCTGCCTGCTATCACGGTTTAAACACACTGTCGGCTCTTTAATGTCAGCGGTAACACCTGGCCTTGCAGAAGTGCATTGCTCAAGGACTTTCCCCGATCCACGTCTTAAATTCCTCTGCAAGATGTTATTGTGCAATCCTTGGAAAAGGGAAATGAGGACAAGAGTGACTGATTTATCTGAGTAGCCCATTCCACCTTATTAAGCTGTTTCTTTTTGCTAATGCTAATCCAAACAACAGCAGAAACTGAATACCTTCAGCCATACTTTGCTCAAGGTCTCTCAAAATTCCCCCACAAGATGTTGAGCATATGTGCTACTGGAGTTCCCCTCTTTTTGGATGCATGCACACTCAATCTGATGACTCAATGTATATATTTTCCAAGAATAAAGCCACAACTTCAACCAGATCTGAAGCGTTAAATCTCCTCTTAGCTCTAAACTGATACATGTGGGCTCTGCCACAGCTCACAGTGGAACAAACGTCATATTTTGAACTTGTGAAAACCTCTCTTTCTATCAATAGACTGCTACGTCTTTAAGTGGTCTAAAAGATCGACAGATCAGGGTCCAAAAGAGGCCTTGAGGTATCTGCTCTTCCCAACAATGAATGGTAAAAGGATGTCTCTTAACCCATCAATTGGAAACAGAAGTGAATCTACCATCCAAGTCTATCCACCCTTAAGAAACAACATGTGTCTCTATGGGTGATGCACTCTCTCTGAGGCTGAGCATATGGAAACACTGGAGCCTGGGGGGAACGCTTGTCGTGGGTCAGTGCCATACTGTAGCAGAACTTCACTTCAACTTATTTACATCAATAATCAAACATGCATTCACATTAAGGGAAATGTTGAGTCAAGGTTAAAGCAGTGATTTTAAGTAGGACGAAGCTGCAAATGTGGAGTGATCGAGACAACCTCGATACTTCTAATTAATGAGGACACTTTCTGGGATAGTGTTCATGCTTTTTTTTCTCCCATGCTCATACATTATGAAACATCCATCAAAGCTGGGCTCAGTCAGCAAGAAGTCACGTTCTTTTTATCTACACACCACATTTGAGTCCCATGTCAGCACTGATGCAGAAAAAAAGCAATCACAAAATGAAAAGAATCTGTTATTTGTATATATTTAAAGAAACCACAAACTACGCTGTCACTGCAAAGGGGTGAACTTACTTTGAAGGAACATTTATGAGTTTATAAGTAGTTGCCAAAATAAACAAACAGCCATTCCTCATTATTTCATCCGTAGCTCTTTTAAATCCAAACACATATCGCTTAAGGATCTTTCAAAGAGCAATGACGAATTTAAAAATGATACTGTCTCATCATCACCAATGGGGACCACAGGGAATACAGAGAACAGGTCCAGGATTTTGTAGTTTGGTGCCTAAGGAATCACCTTCAGCTCAACGCAGGAAAGACCAAGGAGCTGATGGTGGACTTCCAAAGAAACAAACCTGCTCCTCCTACACCAGTGAACATCCAAGGAAGAGACACTGAAATTGTAAAATGTTACAAGTACCTGAGTGTTCACATTTCTAGCAACCAAAAAATGAACTGGTCGCCTTTGACAAGAAGGGACAAAGCAGACTGGTTCTGTTCAGGAGACTCAGGTCTTGGTCAGTGTGAAGGGGGCTCTTCTGAAGTCCTGAGGTGACTGGAAGAGATTTGAAAGACTGATGAAGACCAGCTGATGGCCAAGCTGTTGCCTCTGATGGACTACATGTCCCATCCATTAAGGACTTTGATATCTGTTTTTTTTTTTCTCACATTAAGTCCTCAATCATTGACATCTTATATTATTCATTGCTATATATTTAATTTTATATATTTTAATAAACTCTAAATAAAAAATTTAAAAAATATCTGCTCACTTATAAACATTTGTAGTGGATGTTGCCTTAAAAAATAAGAAAAAAGAGAAAAAAAACATGACAAAGAAAGAGGCTTTCCTTGAGAATACCACACAGTGTTAAGAGTCTTATTTATCAATGCTGTATAAACTCAGTCTTAACAAAAGAGCACTACAGTTATTGAATCTCTTTCAGAGACTGAATGAAACTCTTCTCTCTGTTGTCTAATCACTGTCAGGATGAAGTCAGCAAACAGTCAGCTGAGTAGAAGAAGGGCTTTGTTGTTGAATTAGTGTCCCTGTTGATAAACGATGCTCTTGTTCTAAGTGTACAGAAAGTTCCATGTAATTGGATGATAAGTGAATTGTTCTTCTGTGTCCACTTCCCTCTTGTCTTTGCCCCCTGAGTCTGGTGTGAAAACTGATTCCTTATTATACCAGAACAACGAGGGCTCATAAATATTACAATGCTACATGTCCACGGTGAGGTGAAGCAGCTAAACCAGCATGGAGCGGCTTGTTCTGGTTCTTTATAAGAAGAGTTGTGGATAGGAGCTGATATCTTTTTGGTGCCACCAAAGTTGAGGATTTATGCTGAGTTGATACCAAACAGTGATGCTGAAACACCACAGCTCTCTGATTAGTCAGGGAATAATAACTGTTACACAAAATTAACTTAAAATAAACAAAAACTACTTTTTGGAAAATATTCAACAAAGATTATATTTACAGGTATCCCACAAAGCTGCTGTATGGTCAGTCGAGATGCTTGTACGTGTTTGTGTGGCTTTCAGAATGACCTTAAAGCAGTCTCACAAAGCTTTCTTTCTTAGACATTCGACTGAAAATCTGACGTACAGTGAGGGGCTACATGACGGGAACACTAAGCAGATCAGGTCGAGTTAAGTCATAAAAAGAGTCATTATTCAAAAAGAACCTGCTAACCTTTTATAAACATGCTGACCTATGACTTCATTTCCTAACCTACCAATGCAGCTATGCATAACTGTACAAGACAGAAATAGATAACAAAAGATGAAAGAATAATTTGAGATCATGTTCGTATTTGTGTCTTTTTTTTTTTTTTTTCTTATTCGGCAACTTCTCAAAATGCCAGCCTGTTTTGTTTCCCTGCTTGAATCCGTTAGAAATGCTTCTGGTTTCTCCCAAACGATGGCGCATGCTGCTCTGAATCCGACCATGTGTACTGGAATAAAAGCAGCATGACTAATAAGCTGTGGGTTGAAAGTGTTGGTGGACAGATTGGTTGTGGTGATGCTTGTGTAGTAAAAGCTAAATAGTTTAAAACAATGCCAGTGACAGCATTTTGTCTTCTCCACTGGGTCTTGGGGATAAGATGATGTTTCTCACTGCTGCAGTGGATTTCTCCTCATATGACTGTTGCTGCTGTTGATGGATTTTGATACTGATTCCTTAGGTATGCCTGTGCTGGAGAGCCAAAGGTTTTTTTGTTTTTTTACCTTTGGCTCTTTTTGAATTTCTCCATACAGTCCATTTTTCAATGGACTCATTTCCCTCTTACCCAGAAAAACAAAGAGCCAACAAGGCTTTTAGTCTGTTTGAGTGCTGGTGACAGCAGCTTAGGCTTTGGAGACGGCAGCTTCCTCAGCACTTCCTTCAAAACAAAAACAGTCTGACAGGACGCCCGGCCTCGCTTGTTTTCCCACATGAACTTCAGAGATGAAGCTTACATAAAGGCTTTTGAGGAGTGTTGTAACTTTTTATAGGCTGTCATTAACATTTAAAAATGGACAAATTCATATAAAGTGGGCCAATCAACAGCTTTCATTGACACCATATGGCCAAGTTTGGCATAATAAAATATGTCTATGAAGCCAGATTCTATCTTTGAGTCTATTTTTTGACTTCAGCATAAAGCATGACGCAAAGCCCAGAGCTGTTTGATGTTTGATGGTTCTGGGAAACTTAACTTTGTCATTTTCTTTATACTACAGAAGTGGATGCATTGCATACTTCATTTTTCTTGTCACTGTCACTAAACACTGCAAAGTGATTTGCTCAAAGCAGAAAAAAAAACAGATAAAGCTGAGATGTGATAACATCTTATTTTGATGTTGATGACTAGTTATGAAAACTACAAGAAAGGTACAGTTCAGACCCGCTCATGTGGTGAACTGTCTTGAGAATTATCTGTAACATAATGGGATCAGATACATGCTTCTTTATTTTAAAGATGGGGGTGAATAATTGTCCTTTGTCCTTAAACCTGCCTGAAAGTATCAGCAACAGATCAGTCGAGTGTCACATCAGAAACATCACCTTCCCCTATTACTCGTCTCACTGTAACAGGGTGGTTAATCTCTCTTCCTCTCTCTACTGCTGTCACTCATCTTATTGTACACTTAAAGAGAGCCATCCAAACAGCTGTAGTCCAGGACAACAGGCTCCAACACTCACACAGAGACACCTTTGTGTGGATGTTGATGCAAGGCTGTAAATCCTCACTGACAGGTGTCACAGACACCGTAAGACTTCAAACCTGCACGGGAACAAAGGCTCAAACAAAGTGCATACAGTGAAACGGAAACAGGATTACATAAAGTTTGGTTAAACAAAAGATACTTCTGGAAGCTACATTTTTAGTGGCATTTAAGAATCAAGAAGTAAAAATAAATAGAGAGGTTAAAATGTAAGAACTGACATTAAACTACAGCAGCAAAAATTGTTAAGTTTGCAAACAGGAAAATTTAAAAGAGAGCTTCACAAAAGCCCACAACAAGTTTAGGATCAGTATTTTTATTTTTATCTACTAAAAATTATCAAAACAATCAAACAAAGCAACCTTGGCTCCCATAACCTCTCAGCTAATCTCATCTCAACCAAGTATTGAGTGCAAATGAATGAACATACTTTCAGAAGGCCAACAGTCCTGTAATTAAAAACCATTTTTTATTGGTCTTATGTAATATTCTAAGCATCTGAGATACTAAATTTAGATTTTCATTAACAGCCATAATGATCACAATTAAAAATACTTTAAATCTTTCTCTCTGTGTGTTTTGAATCTATATAACATCAGAGCTTCACTTTTTGAATTTAACTACTAAAAGAACTTCAGCATTTAGATCTTTTGGGTGTGTAAACTTGAGGGAAGTGTTAGAAGTATTAGAGAGATACCTGAAAGAGAGAGCGAGCTCAGTGGGCTGTGCTGGACTTCAACTACATTACACTTTTAAACATGATGCTCTTAAATAGAGCTATCACTGACAAAGCAGGGGATTAGTGTCACATGGTGATGAGGCTAAAGCTCAAAATGCCTCCACAGTGATTATTTCATGGTACAGAGAGGAATCTAATGAGTAAACAGCAAATTGATACACAAGTGATTCTATTTTTTAAGTTGAGGCATCCTTTTTAAGTGTAGCTTTCTCTCCACTTTCATGAAATCAACTAAATGTTATTATTTCTAAAAAAAACAGATTCTTTAGTTTTATAGTGACTTACTCAACTATCCTTGGAGGCCATACTGGTGGAGCTCACGTTGACGTTATGTTAATGAAATGTGTTTAAAACAAAAAACAGATGTTTTTTTTTCTTTGTAGTTAAGTTTGTGCTTGTTTTATTTGACACCAGATGTTCACGCCAGATTTGTGATACCTGAGAAACGATAGAAGACGCAAAAAGACTCCAAAGCTCCAACAACGGGCCTTAATACAGAAAAACAACAACCTCAGAAACTGCAAAAGGATGCTACGTCTGCATGCACAAGAAGTAAATCCCCATCGTTTTCGGAAAAAAAATTTGTAGTCTGAAGCAAACACAGGCCATAACTCAACTTCCAAACAGGCATGGAGCTGAGATCACTCAGTTATTCTTTCTAATAGCCTCTGACAAATGCAGGGTGTTGTCTGGCAAAAACACACCAAGTCCCAATACAGCAGCACAGAGGACAATGCAATTCATTTTTCAATAAACTACATTTGTCCACCTCAACGACCCCTCCCCTAAAACAAAACTCCCTTTTTACAAGACAGTGAAGCTGAGGCTATCATGTTAGACTGCCAAATCAAACAAATGAAATAACTTTTTCCTACCATCACTACTGCCGCGGGGGACCAGGACGTCCGGTGACGGGGTCTGTCGTGAGCGTGAGCCGAAGGAGTCCAGACTGTCAAACGAGTCCTCGCGGCCGTGCCGTGGCGGGGAAAGAGAGTCGCTGCGCTCAGAGTCCCAGCAGTCGATGTAGCCGCTGTCTCGGATGTTACGTTTCGGGCTCTCTGCCTCCTCCGCCTCCTGAACGTTTACACATGGACAAGTTAGATGCCAAACAGATCAGTGTTAAATAAACATATAGAGATGTTTATAAAATAATTTTGATGTTTACTTATGAGCTGCCTCACAAATATTTCACTTAAATCCTACATAAAGGTATTCTCCCTCATGCTCTGAACTTTCTCTCCTTCCTCCTGCTCAGCTCTCTCTTCACCTCGCTGACCCTCCTTTTTGTTTGTCTGCAGTTGAAACATGTCTCTGTAGCTAATGGAAGGTGGGGAAAGGCCTTTCCTGTCTACTAAAAGACTTCCTGTTCTTGACCCCTGGACCTTCTATTACATAACTCTCAAACCTCTGAAAAACTCTGCATTATGCTTTCACCCAGGCTGGATGTATTTTCTCTAAAGGGTACCTTCAACTTTCTTCAGTGAAACAGGCACATTTTGGAGTAAAGTTTGAAGTTTACATTGTATTTGTGACTATTTCACCACTTCATCTTGTTGCAGACACCACTGTCTTTGAGGATTATCTTTCTAAAACTTCCTCAGGCAGATTTCTTAATATAAACTTTTGTTTTTCTTTTTTTGTTTGCGACACACAAATTAATAGTTAAATTAAAACACTTTCAGATGTCAACATATGAGCTGCGTTAAAAGATAGGGCATAATTTTTTCCTTATTTTGGACATCTGTCCTCTATCCTGGCTTTTATAGTGAGCTTTTTAACAATCACTGGGCAGAAAAACTGTAGCTCGGTCAGTCTTCACCTGTATCTTGCTTTTCAATCATCATTCTTGAAGGTCCAGTTTCCACTTTCTACGTCAAGTAGGTGCCATTTCGGTTTGAAATATGTACATCTAATGCTTTTTAATTAAATCTATAAATCTAATTTATTTTTCAATCTTTTTGTCATGGAAACATGGCTTTGTTTTGGTCTTTGTGTGAACATCTGTTAAAGTGATCCTGCTGAGTTGGCAGTGATACCTCACTTTTATTGAACAGCAAAGGAACGCCACATCATGGAATAAATCGCACGGCAGTGACATCATCATTACGAGCAGTTGTCATGTGTGTGTGTTGGTGTGTCCTGAGAGCTTGCTCATGCTAACACATCTCTTTGGGGTGAAGCTGAGTCGAGATGGCTGACACAAAAATCAGCTCGACACTCGTTCATGGAGCTGAGGTGAGGAGTTACACACAGTCTGAGATGATTTCTGAGCTGTGTGTCTCCATGTAAGACAAACAGTGATTTATACCACCCCTGAATAAATGATTCAGCAGAATGTGCCTGTCAGGACACTGCTGGGAAAGAATTTGTGATTTCAGCCCATTAGAAGTGACAGCTTCTTTCTACTCCTCCTCTCATCTCTACTTTGTCCTCTAGCTGCTGTGGTTGCTAAGAGATCTGCAGCAGAAACTACCGACTACATTGTCCTTGTGCTGAAGATTAAGATTTCATGATATTTTTAGCACCCTGGAAACTACTTTATATAACTTTGCAAACCTTTCGCATCTGTGACAGCAGGCCCTCAAACTCTTTCAGGTCCAGCGTGGGCCCGTTGTAGGAGGTGCATCCGTTGGCAGCTCGACCCAACCAGTAGATGGTGATTAGAACCTAAAGGAGGAGAGAAGAAATGTTTCCAGACGGACGTCTTCAGAAAAACATGAAATAAAAAAATAAAGAACCTGATGTGCTGACTTGTTTACATTTATAAATGAGAGTACGGTTTCCTTTCCTATTCACTACAGGCGTAACGTAACCCAGTGCAAGTATGTAAATCATGAAACACAATAATGCTGTACATCTAAAACTAACAGGAGGAAACTTCAGACTTCCCCCTGCAGCAGCGAGAGCAGCGTTTATTACATAAACAATTGATTATTATGTATTTTCTGGGAAAAAGAAAAGCAGCTCATTGTTTTATCCCCGTTGCCCTGCCGTCAGTCGCTTTCTAATTTGACTGAATTCTTCCTCCTGAGCTTTGGATTTTTAATCTGGATCATGAGACTCTTTTGTTGGACGCTTCTTGTGTTTTTTCCGCTTTATGTGCAGTTTTTAAAGCTCGCATTGTTGCTTTGGCTGCTTCCCCCTTTAGGTCTGGGAAACTAATTCATGCTGATGGATGTATAGAAATATTGATTTCAGATATACTGTACTAGAACTAAAAACTCCAGCTTTAGGTGACTGTTTTAATTCCAACCCTGAATCTCTTATTTATTAATAAACCAAGGCTATAAAGTGTAGTCTCATCATGCTGCATTAAAACAGAGCAAACTGACTTGGCTAGCAACAGAGGTCATACGGCGATCAATCCCTGACAGCAGTCATATGTCATCGTGATAATTGGCTTTACTCACAGCATCCCTCAAAGTCAAAAGATGAACCATGACAGTCAACTTGAATGCTCTTTTCAACAACAATCATCCTCACAAAATGTAACAGCAGTGGTTACTATTTCAGGGAAGTACTTTGAGATTTGCTCAGGCTTACATGTGGCCATGCAGGGTGATCAATAACCCCTCGCAATGGTTTTCTTGGAAAATGGCAATAAATAAGACTTTATCTGCTCTTACTTTTTATATCAGGGGATAAAAGAACAACAAAAATAATCTCCTTTCTGCTTCTAAATCATTTCTTTCTCAAATTCAACACAAGATCTTTCACTGCACATTAAAGTCCTGTCTCGTTCAGTAAAGTAGCATGTTAGCTTAAGCATGCTGCACAAACACGACAACATTGAGCCATTGTTCTGACTCTGCAGCCACTCACAGGTACTCTTCCTGGCAGAACACAGCACAGTGATTTATATGTGCCGGTTAGCTAGCTTAGTCTGGAGTGCATAAATAACCAAGTCAATCTCATTTCCTGCCAACACAGTAACTCTGTGAAATCAGTGGCTGAGGGTGGCTGCACTCCTGCCACCAGGAACCTGACGTGATCCTGAATGGACCGAAGAGATGAAGGTTCTGCATGCAGCGCAGTGTGTTCAGGCTGGCTGTAGTTGCACAGAGAGCTGCACCTTTAGCGCTGAAGCCAGGTGCTCTCAGCTATATTTACTGTGTCCATGTCAACAGGCGGTCCACAGGGATGCTATGATAAGAAAGCTCAGTGAGGCTTAATGTGTTTATTTCGGTCATACTCTACATATGGTCAGTGTAAACAGCCTCTGCCATTAACAAACACCTGAAGGAAGCACAGAGGTTTGACTTTCTTCTATCTTTAAGATCTAAATAGAAAGCCAGCACTGATTATGTTTAGTCCAAGGACACTTAATAAAAATGATGGACATGATCATAAGGGTTCTATATTTAAAATCGTCAGAAGATCCTGAGTTGCCAATGAAACACGGTGACTGAGGCTCTTAAATGTTCAAAATTAGATAAACATAGGCTGTTATAAAAGTTTGGTGGGATACTTAATGGAAAAAAAAAGAAAAAAATAAATGTTTTAGGCAGAATTCTCAGTCATATACAGCATCAATTCCAAAGCATTTAAAATTAGATGAACCTTCTGAATAGAATGTTTGTTATTTTATTATATGTGAATTATCTGCATATGAAGCTTTAACTTGCTATTTATACACACGTATTATTTAAACAATACTGCAGCTGGCCTTGTGAATCATAATCTGCAAACTTTAGTGACCTGATCTGCTGTGTGTGTTGCTTCTGTGTCACCGATTCAATCACATCTACTCGTGCCAGCTCCCATTGGAAATGGGTCATCATCCAATGTATTTCAGTTGCTTACTATTGTGGTTTAAACGCAGCCATATTGATCTCAACTGCACAGTAAAATAGGGATATGTGAGCCACAACTGTGCCTGCATGATTCAGATATGCAGCAGTTGAACCTACAGCAAACAGCCCAGCAAAAACAGAAACCTGGACAGCAGCACAGAGCTGCACTAGCTCAAACAGAACATGTCAGTGGAGGTTTGATTGATGAGAGTATATTCAAAGAAGTAATGCACATTGTGAAAGTGTCTGCATCTTTCAGTTTCAGCAGCAGGAAGATGTTGAAAGACCTGTCGGAAAGGTTTCTAAAAAGCGGGAATCGGCTCTTTGTTTCATGCACATACACACATTCAAGCGATGAATAAATAGAAAACCCAGCTACAGTTCAAAAACAAACACACAAGCCCAAACAAGCACACATTTCAGCTAATGTCACAAACTGCATTCGTCACAAATTCCCTTCTCAAACCATCACAAAGTACTCCTGCTGTTCACATCAGCACCTGCTAAACAATAATCTTCGAAACTCAGCAGTGTTGAAACCATCCATGAAACACCTTTAACTCAACATTCGATCTGTGTGCTAGATAATATTAATATGAGCAAATAGGAGTGCAGTTCCTTCACCTCTCAGTGTGTGATGTGCTGCAGAGACAGCTGCTCCTACATCCTACTCCTCAGCCTGAGAGTCTGCAGGTCAAATCCATAGTGAGTTAGCAAATCGTCGCAGCAGGTCCAGGCTAAGACGCTGGCTGCTGAGAGTAAGTGGGGAGTTTGCTGTTGCTGCAAATGCTGGCTCACACGACTGAGAGTCCCTGTGTGCAGTCAGCTAAATAAGCTAGCAGCCCAGGCCGGCTCTGCAGCTCGACACATTAACTTGTACAGTGCACAGCAGAATGAGAGTGTGAGGGAGAGAGAAAGAGAGTGAGAGAGAGAGTGAGCTTTGACTGCAGAGTGGGCAGGGCTAGCAGCATTATGTGTTCTACTTCTTAAAGCAGCCTTCATTAGAAAAGGAGGAGAGTGTGTTGAGGTATATTTGAGGAGGAATAAAAGACTGAAAACTTGAATGACATACACAGAGGACTAAACTAGAGAGAACATAGGGAGCTAAACTAGGAAGAATAAGTGGAAAAAGCTATTGATGTTCAAAATTTATAGCTTATTAACTTAGAAAAATATCCTCATATCCTCACAACACAATAGCCATGATTTCATACATCTCCCAACAAAAATAGATTTATTTAATGACCATGTCCAACAGAGTTAACAACAACAGCTGTATTTTATTGCTGTGACTAAAAGAAAAGGCATTGTTTTTAAGATTTATAGAACTTAAAGCACTTATAATTAAGACCCATGGACATCCAAGAAGTTAATCAAACTAACCCTAAAGCAATCATAAAATACAAACAAATATTTTTAATTTTCGAACATGATATAGCCTTTTTCTGTCATCTCTATAACTTTAGTTTTTAAAGCAGTATGTTTCAATGTTGTTGCTGTATATCTGAATAAATACAGTTTCTTGGCTGAACTAACAAACAAGTTTTATTAAACGTAACTATGAAAGGGCTTTCATGATCTCCTGAGTTTGTGGAGAAGCTGAAGGGGAGTTCGAGCTGAGATCTCTTTTCAGTTTTTGTTATCAGGCCCACCTCTTATTGTTTGTGACTTGTCATGTAGACATGGGTTTGATTGTTTCTGCAGTATTTCACTTTGTGTATAGTGTCCAACTCCTGCATTCCTAGTCTTTACAAAGATCTCAAATGAATGTCATAGCTTGGATTTCCACAAGCGGGCAGACACAGCTGCCCATCCATGCTTTTTTTGTTTTGATTTGAGACATGCACTGCATCATGTGTCTGTCAAAACTGCCACTGTAGCACTCACGATCACATCGATTTTGCAACACATGCATCAATGAATGTGTTAGCAAAGAGTACATGATGATATTGCCAAAGCACTCCACTAGATTAATACAAAGCTGCTGCTTTTATCTTATAAAGGGTTGTTTTATTGCTGAGTGATCAATCTATTCTCAATTTTCTGATGCTATTCCTGTTTTGGGCTCTGTGCCATCACAAATTTGTTATATCATTGTTCTAACATATCAGTGGAATGACCATAAAGCAGTTCTTTCCAGCGTAACACAGCTGACTGTAGAGTAAACACAACTAGCAAAGCTGCAAAAGTCATAAGAGATACAGAAAGAGAGGGGAGTGTGAAGTAAAACGGTTACAAGCTAAACAAAAACAGAAAACCTGACCATAATAGCACGTTTCTATCTAAATGCACATTTAGAACACAAACAAATTATCCCTCCATATAATTCAGAGGTATCACTTACATTCTTGAGCTTTCGGCCGCAGTCACTTCCCCTGAAAGAGAAAGAGAAAATGGAGTGAGATACTGACCCGAGTGTTATTCGATGAAACATAAACATGTCCGCAGATGTCTTAAGACTGATTCCCACATCTCAGTGCAGCCAAAACTGAACTGTGGTGTTCAAACTGATTAAAGACAACCAAACTTACAAACTAACAGTGTGAAAACAGTATTAAACTCCACATAACAACACTTAATAAGACTTTCTTCCATTTCAGACTCAGATCAGGCGCAGCACGCTGTGTCACACTTGTGGCCTCAAGACTGCCGAGTGATGTCTGGAAGATGGAGTGCAGAAACACCACAGCAGCAGCAGCTTAGCGCCATAGATGTTGCCAAAATTGCAATATGTGGATCTTTTGGATCACCGACTGAAGCTATAAATGGGAAGCAGAATGAAGCAACTTGAAAAATTCCAAAGAATGATTTGGTTAAAAGAGGAAGGTACGGCAAAATGAAAGGAATAAACTATCAAAACGAGATAAAGAAGTGAAACTAGCACTTAAATCTGAACACCTGTGTTGTGTTTGACTTTATGAAACATAACCCACTTCTCTTTTCCTGTAGTGTGACTGTGAACCACTAAGAGCTAAGCTGCCTCTGGGTCATGAAAACACAACGGCACAACTCTTTTCAATATATAATGAAGTAACAGGCCTTACTGTGACAATACAGGCAAAGCAGCTTACTAAATAAAGAATCAGACACTAGAGCTGCATGATACAGCAGATTTAATATGACAGGATGTAAGTTATAGAGAATATTGAGAGTTCCCTTCAGACACAGACGAAGAAAAACCTTTCCCCAGTGGTCTGGAAGTACTTGGTTTTGCAAAGTCTGACCTAAAGGGAACTTCTCTCTCCTCTAAAGTTGATATATAATGTGTGAAACGTACAGAGAGCAGCATAAACTATTCTTCAGAGCAGCCAAAAGGAAAAGAATTGAGCAGATTATCCTGACAAAGACAGTATTAGCCCAGTGAAAGTCCAGTTATTATTGTAAATCATGAATGGAGTGATCGGATTCTAAAGTTCATATTGCCGGCCCTAAAACAGTTAATACCAAGTGGGTTTTTTTAAAAAAAATCAGAAAAATGTTGACGTCTATTAAAAATATAACCAGGAAAGCTAAAGGCAAGAGGGACCTGGACAAGTCTTTCTGCATAAGTCAGATGGAGATGCTTGGTCATGTTAATATTCAGTATGGAGAGTTACCAAACACTTTCTAAATCTGTACTCAAGCTATATGCAAGTGCCCACTCAATACCTGCCTTACAGGAGATAAGATAATCCCACAGAAATTATCCTGGTTTTACAGAAAAGAGTGGACAGAAGCCAGGATGTGTTTTTGCTCTCTGGTGATACATTTTAGGCTTCTGTTGGAAAGTATCTTGATAACATAAGAATAAAGTAAGGAAATTTGTGTTTGGTATATTATTTCTTTGTTGTAACAATGCTTCTTGGCAATGAATCTCAAACTGTTGTAAAGCCTTTTTATTCTTCTTTTGAATGGAGCCACATTTGTAAGGAACATGCATTTGTGGGATGAGCAGCAGAGCTGAGTATGTGGGTTGTACCATTGAAAAAATTGTTGAATATTCTCCGCAAATGCCAAGCAACTTATTCTGCTGATGCTATTGACTCTTGTTTTGAAGTTCTGGTACCCCTCTGGTATCTGGTATCTTTGAAGTGCTGCAAAGATGGGGCCTGGTTCAAACCTGATTTGCACTCAGTCAGTAAGTATCTGCTCCAAGATTCAAGTCTGGATAGGACTCATGCAATAGGGAAACTCCGAACTGGTGTTTTGCAAAATGGGGTTATAACTTTATTTACAAATTACATTTAATAGAACACCAAGCGTGAGGAAAGCATAATGCAAAATATGGTGAGGAATTGTTCTCTAGTGAACACATGTTCCTTATAACACCATCATATGTAGGTTATATAAAGAGAAGGACAACTCCAGCTGAACAAGTCCTTAATATGTACTGCATTGTTTCTACATGTACTGTGGATCCATTGCCCTTATAAATGCAATTCTTCTTATCAAATGAAGAAAAGGGGATTGTTAAACATAAAGGCTAATGATGTTAATGGATTCTTAACAGGAACTAGTTATCGATACCTATCCCTATTCTGTATACAAAATGAAAAGTAAGAGGTCTTACTGAGGAAACATGAGTATTATCTTCTTTTGTTATTCAAAGAATACAGTATGTCACGGTTTTTAAATTCTTTCCAGCGCCCGGGGATCTCAAAGCTCCACTCAGTCAACACAAAGGTGACGCCCAAATTACAGTTTCGTGAGTTTTCCATGACAGCAGGGATCTGACAAAGAGGGGAGTGAAAGAAGAGGTAAAGGTAGCTGGAGGGGATGGTCTGTTTACCCCCGTCTTCCTCTTCATCATCATCCTTCTTTTCCTTGAGCTGACTAAATAAACAGACGGACAGGTTTCTTTTCTCTACTGATGCGTTGTAGAAACAGAGTTGAAGTAAAAATGCCACAGATTCCACTCACTATCACCTCATACAGACGGGTAACAATTCTTCTATTTTGTGTCCTCTGAAGTTTTCTACATCTTAAAACGTTGAGTATGTTGAATAATGACGCAGGCTTTGCACAACCAGGTTCTTTTAATAAAAAATTCAAATATGGAGAGAGCTTCTGCACATGTCCCAGGATGGCTCAATATTATGCAAGTGTTTACACATTGCTCTGATTATTTTTATGCTTTTTCTTTTAGTTGAAAGCATCATAGATTTTTCCATTGCTCACTGACAGTTAAGAGCATCAGTATCTCTATACTCAGTCATTATAAATGAATTCCTGAAGGGCCTCTGTCTATCAGGCTCCTCTTTTCACAATATTTGTTTCTGCATCACTGTGGCAACCTGTTTAAATTTGTTTTTGGATTTTTCTTGCAATATTTATTTCCTCATATTTACGTGACATTTGCTTGACAGCTAAATGCAAACACTTACTCTGCCCGTATTGACTCTACCCAGCAAACCGTAACTTATCTCAGGATCGATCTGTTTCCATCAACACACTGAGACACGGGAGATATTTCAGGCCTGAGCTCATAGAGTACCTGAGCCTGCTTGTCTCCACGTCTCCCTGTCAAAAGCTGTTTCCTAGATGAGTAAACACCTGTCCAGAGATTCAGGGGGGAGAAGCACTGAAACGGCTTCCTGCCATGGGTACAAGCTGCAAGGAAATAGCATCCTGCAGGACGGAGCGTTACATAACTGGAAAGAGAAGGGGACTGCCAAGATAATGACACTCAAGTTTCCTTTCCAGTTTTCACATGGATGATACCTCCAGAGGGAACATATTCACAATGAAGCATGTTTGATGAATGAGAGAGTTAACTCAATTAGAGAGGGTGGGTCTGTGCAGCTATGACAAAGCTTTGGCTTGTTTTCTAATCAATGGAAATGTCAATAAGACCTCAGCAGCACTTTTTTAAATATTTTTTTAAATCTGCAGTTTTATACATTGTGAGCCATTAAAATGTTTATTACCCTTCATATTATAATATATCGATGAGAAATGTAAATTTTCTTACATTTTAGAGCCCCAAAATGAAATTGAACCAACAGAGCAATATCTGGTATTCCTTATCTGTTTTCAACCTCAACTTCCCTCTACAAAAGTTTCTCACACAAATGAGCTAAATCCTGCCAGATTGGATTTCACAACTCAAAATCCACTGGTGTGCTGCAGCCAAAAGCCAGTGGGAAAGGAAAACATGAATAACAGTGCAACAGTGCGAGCTACCTGAATACAAACAGCCATCTGCAAGTGATTCATCTTTTTATCAAACATGTACCATCGCCCCTGCACGTAGCCAAGCAGCATCCCTCCTTCTCTGTGGCTTTCATTGTCCTGCTACAGGGTTGTGTAATCAAGAATAAACATTTTGAATCAAAGGTCAACCCTGCATCCGCCTTGTGATATCATAGATAAGTCAGAAAGAAACACTTCAGGTGAAACATTGATTTTTTTTCTGTTGGTCTGTGTCAGTTTTGCACGAGACAAAACTTATCCAGAAATAATTACTAAACAAACGCAAAAGCCATATCTTTCTGCCGGCTACAATGACATGTGATGAGCAATAAAGAAATAAATAAAGACGATTATATGCTTTTGTCTCAGCATTGACTTTCGGTGACAATGCCTCTGGTGTCTACTGATGGAAGGTCAGACTCTGTTGCAGAGGAATGTTTACTCTTGTGAACAACATGCTCAGAAACAAAGTGTGTCAACAAGTGCTTATGACAGAAGCGCGCGCGCGCACACACACACACACACACACACACACACACACACACACACACACACACACACACACACACACACACACACACACACACACACACACACACACACACACACACACGAAAAGTCAAAGAATCTTTGTCCTGACAGAACCAGTCTTACAGCTTCTCCTGAGACCAGCTAAGATTAGCCCTGTCCCCTCTCTCTCTTTCTCTCTCTCCTCATCTCCTGCAGCACCTTTTTAACCCTTGTGTTAACATCACCTTGTTGATGCACAGCCAGCAAGAGGAGAGCACATGCAACACACACACAGACACACCCACACACACAAACACATACATTACTGTAACATGCACTTGGCTTTGTTACCAAGCAACAAAGACGGAGTCAAAGTTCAGTGAGTGATGTAAAGCGTTGTGTTTTGTTTGGACAGAGACCAGTTGTGTCTCACAGATAAGCTATTGTGGCCTCACAGACACAGGCTCTATAAACTTCCATTGACTCTCAGTTATTTATTTATGTTAGCGGTGAACGGGAGGATTGTTTGATGCTGGGGATGACAGACAGAGTGGCTGACGGAGAGTGACACTTAAAGAAACATATAAACAAGCTATCTTTAACACACCATTCAGGTGTTTAGCACCAACAATCAGTCCATCCACTCAATAAAACACAAACCTTTGTGTATGAACAAGATTTATATGATGCCTACAAACCCATTCCAGACAAACACTTGGTAAATTACCGTCTCTTAGGCAGTTTAAACCCTATACTTGAAGGAGGACACAAGAAGAAATTCACACAGATCTTACAGATCATGTGACTGTAAGCTCAACAAAAGGAGCCAGAAAACAGTTTAGATGATCTCTTGAGTCAAATCCCTCTTGGTTATATCACCAGTCAGTGAAATAGCTCATCTTACACAGAGTTTTAAATGGAAAGGTTTGAAAAAAAAAAACAGCTACATGCTAACGAATCAAAATCAAAACACATCAAATGTTGTATTGATTTTGTTGTAAGTTCACACTCATTTTTATCAACAATCCAATCCAAATTGTTTTGTGTAACTTGTCTAACAAACACTTGTTGACATACTATATCTGTTTGTGGAGTCTACTGCTGTGGAATAAGCTGTATTTACTTTCTATCTTGTTTGCTAAGCAGTGTTATGTCACTGTGGACTGACAAGATACTGAAATTTCAAATGTACTTCAGGCTAACTCTTGTACAATCAAGTGAGAAGGAGATTTTTTGACATTGTTACATAAAATACAATGAGTAAATAAAACTAAGTGTTGTAACTTGTATGTCTTGTATCTTTACTAATGTAAATAGATCGTAGAATAATAGTGAACACTTGAGCGTTGATTCTTACTTGGCTGTGGGGCGTGTGGACGTGTCCTGCAGGTCTCCAGGGTCAAACAGCTGGGAGCCTTTCAGTCCCAACTCTTCACAGCCTCGCAGGAACACACTGAGGTTGTCCTGCACGGTAAACACAAACACAAACACAGGTTTTCATTGGGATAAATGGATGTTGGCAGAGATACAAGGTAACGAGAGGACAGGTCGTAAAAGTGCGGCTCAAGGCCTTAACTCAACCACACAAAAAGACACGCACACACACTTTCTCTTGGTTCACTCTGAATCATGCATGGATCATAAGAAACAAACTATCAGTACAATACTTCAACACGTAAACAAAGTCCAAGAAGTAACTGTATGCAAACACTAAACCCCCACACTAAAGATGCAGAATTTTCCTAATCTGAAACCTACACCTGACACAATCCTAATCCCTACAGAGGAATATTGGACTTTGCTGGAATGCAGTGCACCGATATGTTCTGGCTTACTTGGCAGATTGCTGATACATGCAAACACAGACTATCAGGTCTCTTCATCAGAGGACTTCACATATTTGAATGCTTTCTACAATCATGATGCAGGCATATAACGACAAAAACATGATGTTTAACGTTGGATTATTCAGATAAGTAATAAATAAACAGAGGTTACCAGGAAAATATTCATAATGGAACAGTTTGCATGTGCTACCTCCAACTTTATTATAGTTTTTGGTGTTAAAGTTTAAGGACTGAACCACACCTCGCATCATCTTTAGAAATACAGAAGCCCAAGCCCAAAAATACACACAGGAAAAGTAAGAATATAAAGTCATTATTGACTTTAACTGTGCATCAACTCTGCACCCACGAAGACACACTCGGACTGAAAATCAGGATACCTGCTAGACCGAAACGTGACACCGACAGGTTGTTGTGCTCCGTTCTCTCCTCCTGTGGATTACTCCAACTTTCACGCTGCTTTTTTCTTTCCTTCCTCAGGTGTCTTCTGCTTCCCTTAACATCCCATCTCCTCCACCTGTTTTCTCCAAGTCGTTCTTTTTGCTTCTTCTCTGCTCTACACTCTGCCTCTCTCCTCTCACTCTTGCTCCCTCTCTCTTTGGTTCTCTCAGACAAACTCTTTGTTGAGTGCAACCTGAGCTGAGCGCTCCTCTCCTGTTCCCAGGTTCTCTCTCTCTCTCTCTCTCTTGCTCTCTCTCTGTCTGGGTGTGAGCATTTCCCCTCCACACTGATTGTCCCAAGAACTCTCTCTCTCTCTCTTACAAACCAAACATGAGTACAAATCATTTACGTAACCATACAACATGCTCACGTTTATACAAGTTGCTGTTTCACAAACTTCTCCTTGCTGCTTGGATAAACATATCTGAGGGATTTATTTATCTTTACACACCTGCTGGTGTTGGAGCACATGTATGAGCATAAACATGAGCACACATTACTTGGAAACACTTGTTCTCACGATCCTTTCACCATTTGGAGAAAAACACCCCGTCTGAACCCACCCTGCAGCTTCCTGTGTTTCTGGGACTGAGTCGTCTCTGCACTCCTGGTGTGGCAACCCCACCCGCCCACACACACACACATGCACACACACACACACATTCACATACACAAATATGGGCTACTCTTTGATAGAGGACACAGCTATCTCGTCTTTTGACAGTTTTCCCCCAGGGTAGACACACCTACTGTGGGACCAGCTGGGTCTCACACACACACACACACACTGCAGATCAAGGTCATGCTCGAGCTCAAAATGAAAGCCCTCAAATTCATTTTCTCTTTAATTCTGTTAGCGCTGCTTTATTTAACGTATTAGAAATCATCGGAACAAAGCGGTACTCTCTTGTTCAAAAAGGATGCACTCTTATTAACTCTCCTTTCAGTCATTCAACATACACATTTGTGCTTGCGTGTCAGCACTTTCCTTATAAACCTGATCTTTTTAACTTTTGGAGATTAACATCATCCAGCATTATATTCCTCATTAGCTGAAATTTTATCTTCTTGAATTACAAACCCTGAAAAAATAACAACAACAAGAAACAGGCTTATTCAGTAGCAACGTGCGCAATGGAAAAACAGAGATTTTACAGGGTGTTAGGAGTGTGTGTGGGTGTTTGTGTGTTTTAAGTGTGAGCATAACTTTGTGGTCATTTGCAGGTCGCTGCCACAGGAAGTGGGGCGTCAACCACAAAAAACTGACTGACAGCTCGATGTGTCAGTAGAAGGATTGAGAGGAGGAGGGCAACTTGCAGTTTAATCTATTTGCCTTAATTTTAGAGTAGTTAACCAGTTTCCAAAGTCACAGCCAACAATACTGTCTGTCTAATAGTGTTTCTAAATGATATACAATCACGCTGAACCCTGCGATCACAACCTGCATTGTAACAAATATCTGACTGCTGTGATTAGATTAGACTTCCAGAGTTTCTCAAGGAAGAGGTCTGATGCTGACGCCCTGGAAACAAGACTTGTGTCTCAGTGAGATATGTGCTTGGTTATTTATCTCACTGTAAGGCAAGGTAAGGACACAATGATGACACATTTGTGGACAAACAGACTCTTTCAATAACGGAGGCCTTCCCTCATCTATCACTTCTAAGTTAAGCTAACGTGTAAAATATTACTTTAAAATACAAGGCACCTTTTTCTTGCAGAGGATAAGTGATGAAGCCAAACCGACATTGAGCAGAGCAGCTTCAGGGGAAGAAGCACTTGTTAGGAAAGGAAATTATCACCAGTTCTGTCTAGAAACCTGCTTTGATAATACATCAGTAAGATTGTGTAGACAAGTGTGACAGCAAATGTAGATAACTGCAGTTATCTGTGTTATTGAAATGAATGTTAGTAGAAAGATTGCAGACAGCAAGGCAAAACTGCAACAGATACTGTTTACTTCATAAAGTTTTGAGAAAACATCCCGCTCAGTTAATTTTTTTTTTAAATTTATAACTCTAACTTATGACATTTCATTTTTATGTGTTTTTTTTTTTATCAAGTTTCGGCCTAACTCTTCTAATGCAACTCTTGGCATGGCTTTTAAAAGCTTCTACCGTACCAAGGGTTGATAATGTCCCTTTAAGAGAATATCAGAACTAAAAATCCCAAAATCTAAAACCAAAAAGTTTTGCCCAACCAACTAAAGGGATGTTTTCTTTCTTTTGGTGTGCGTCACTGAGTCAAACGCAAGTGCCTGTTGCTCTGAACTTGACAAAACACATTTTTTAAACGTGAATAACTACCATTCAGCTAGCATGCCGATCAGTGCTGCATGTCTGTTTACACACCATAAAACATGAGCATACCAAAGCACGCAACAACCAGCCTGTTCAAATGAACACTGAGCCATACAGGCCGAGCTGCCAAAGCTCGGCCTGTAGCTGCTCTAATTACAAAACAGCCAAAACTCCTCAGAGACTCATTTTCCCATTAGCCCCCAAACAGGAAGAGGAAGGGGGAGTAGCCTGTGTTTTATTACGATGGGCCAGATAACAGCAGAGCCCTTGTTTATATGTTTCTCACCTCTCTAATCACAGCCAAGAGCACAAAAAATCCCTGCAGAGTACAGGAAGCTTCAGAGACAGTTATGAAACCTTTTAGGGTTCACAGGGTCATAATGTTTGGTCTGGGATAAAACCAGCTGGTAAAATGTACCCTTTAACTTTTTCTATGAAGTGTCAAATTGACACGGGGCAGAGGCTTTTTAACAGTACGGTCACTTGCATGCAAACTAGTGACACAAACAACCTGTTCAACCACATAATCCCAGAGATATCATCTTTAATAAAAATCAAATAAAATGGCCCCAAAACAGAAATCAGTCTCTGGGCTTTTGTAGCATGGTGAAACATAGATCTTACAGCCCTTTATCAGCTTTTTACATACTACAGAGACATGCCAAGAGCAGAAAAGTCGGGATTTATTAGTTCACAAGTTCAAGCATAAACCATAAGGGACCTGAATCAAACAGGCCAAGAACAAACTGATTTTATGTTTATGAGCAGATCTCATAGTCCAGATATTTAACAACGACAGAGTGAAAACAGAAGCTCTTTGTGTTTCAACAGCCAATCAAGTGTTATTCTAGCCGTGATTGTAAAGAGGAAGAAAAAGGCTTGTAAAGAATGTGGCAGTGAAATTAGCCACCACTTGTAAAAGCCAGAAAAGGCTCATTGGCAGCCATTAGGAGCACTGAGAGATAAGGAAAGCCATTCCAACCCAACTAAGACTTCCTGCTCTGTTTTGTCCGACCATGTCAAACCCAGTCTCTCTTACTTTTTTCTGGTCCATTATCTATGAGGTCTATCCTGACTTGCTTTCAAGAAAGTTCAGTTCAATTTGTTTTTCAGACTGATTGAAAACTATGAAGACTGACAAAAAAAACAAAAAAACCAAACAAACAAAAAACAACATCTAGTTCAAAATTCAAGAGCATAGTTTAATTTTCAGAGGAAAGAAACATTAAAACATTTCTGCGTAGGTGTTAATAGTTTGTGCTCACGGACCTTTTGCCTTGCTCAGAATGTTTCTGCTGTAAACTTAAACTGCAACAACATTCATAAAAACAATGTTATGGTAAATTGATGAGGGAAGTTCCTGAGACACTAACTTCCTATTTGTTTAAACTGAATTTGAACAAACCGGCTAGTCTAAAAGTAACAAAATACTAAAAAAAAAAAAGTCAGATTGGCCAAAGTTTAACTTGGCTTAATATAGCATCACAGTGTCTGCTTGTGAGAGATGTCAGACTGGTGTGCAGATTATTTCTAATAACAATAAAATGTTAATAATGTGTTTATAAGGCTATAATTATTTTGTCTAATGTTCACAATAAATCTGCGCACATTCTGAGTATCAAGAGCTTTGAATGTAAGCTAAATCTTTTTTTATTAACTTTTTATTGTTAAGTTTGTTTTTTGTTTGTCTGTTTATTTTTTTATAGAACAGAATCGGACACAACATAAACAAAATGTAAAGTTGTAACATAATAAAGATTATAAATAATAGCACTAATGACACAACAACAACACCTAGAAAGGCTAAGTGAGGCTCATACGAAGAAGATACACTACACAGCCGGTGGGCCTTCTCTTACACACATCAGCCAAACCCAATTTCTGGGATGATACCCAAGTCTCCCACTGCCTGCAAAAATGGTGCCCAGGTTCCCAAAAACTGGCCCTGTCTGCCTTTCAGTCTGAAAGCTAGCTGCTCATACCCAGCTATTTTTGACAATTTCCCCAATCCACTCCCTGAAAACTTCAGATTTTTTCCTTTCCAGAGTCTGAAATTGATTCTCGGCTTGCGCTCAAAGCAAATTTGCTTTGTTGACATCTTAACCCCCCTCATCATTATTAGTGCCAGGTATTTCTGTAGCTTTTATTCTGAATATAAGCAAGCAAAAAGAGGGAATAAATGCAAGTGGGATGAAAGTAGATTTATCTAGAACTCATATGTAAATAATTTACAGTGTGCCTCTGTGATCGTGTTGGTCCTGCTCCTAAAAGGTGAATTCATTCAGATCAAGGTCTTAGCTGGTCATGAAATGAAAGGGCCTCTTAGTAAAGCACTGTACTCTGAGAAGTATTAGTGTTCAAGTCCACTGAATCTCACAGGCTCCGATTCTAAGCAGGATCAGGTAGTGGTGGTTAGATTCTCCAATGGAAACCAGTGATACAGTGTAAGGTTTTCATCTCTGCCTGCTCATAAGAGATATACCTTTTCCAAGGTTATACAAATGTTTGTTCAAAGGGTACGATCCAGCTCCATTGGATGACTTTGGGATATAAAGTCTTGCTTGTTGTTGGAATTATTTGTGTTTTTACAGAAAGGCAAGTCTTGAAATATGCGAGTAAATTGTTAAGTCAATGCTCCATTAACAATTTGATAGACACCTTATCTGTGAGGACTGAAACTACATTTTTTCAGAAACATGTGAGCTGTAATTTAAACCAGAAAACACACTTAAGCTGCCAAACCTGCTCATCGATTTAGCCCTTTAAGCTGTGATTCAGGTTTTCAGAGAATTTTTCTCAGACGTAAAATCAGTTAGATTCTGAGTGCTGCTAAAAAACTTCCCCCTTCAAAATAAGAGCTTAAAGAAATCTATTCAAGATGTGTATTAAGACTCAAAAGAGTTCCAAGTTCTTGATGGATTAAAATATAGATCAACAGGGTGTTTAAAATGATAAAATACCTCTGAAACAAAAATGCACAGTGTTCTTCTTGGCACTTCCTTCGATACTTGTTAAAAACGAAATGCAAATTCATCACTGTGGTAAGACTTTGGTAAACTAATATATTTCATACACCAGTAATGCATAAGAAAGGAACAGGCTAATAAACACATATGGTGTTAAACTTTGGGGAAAAAAGACCCTCAGTAGAAAGTAGAATTGCAATAGAAACTAATCAATCTTGTGGCTTCCATACGCTCAACCCTTTATGATCATCATCATCATGCAAAGTCAAGAACAGAGTCTTGGATGTCTTTCGATTTAACTAGCCGGTCAAAACACAGCTATACTATTTTATAAGAACTGTTTAGAGTATCTCATGAGAGGGGAAAGCAATCAGAAGTGAAAGAGAAGACAGGCCAGCAATAAGATGGAAACAAAACAGCCACAGAAAACCAAGATAAAAAGATCCAACATGACTAATGGTCGTCTCTGGTTGGATATAAAGGATGAATGAGGGCGTTTACTTACCAGGCCAGCTATTGGTGTTGGAAGTCTGTTAATTTTCTTCACCAGGCTGGGTTTGATAGAGCTCAGCAACCTAACAAAGACAGAGAGAGAGGGAAACATCACAGCCTGAACACATCCAACAAAAAAAACAAGCCATCCTCAAACACTTCGCTCTGACGAGCTGAGATAAATATTTCATGCAACAAAGCCCAGCAGAGTAAAATACCTGCAGGCTAAAGAGATCAAGCATGTGTGAAAATGTGTGCGTCTCTTCTGAGAAAAGAGGGAGGATAGAGAAAGAAAGAAAGGAAACTTATGAAGGTCCCAAAGTGCTGCCTGGATGGTTTATGACGGGACAGATCCTAAATCAGAGTTGAAAATCAGTGGTTCTGTTTCCATCCTGCTGGGAGCTGTTAATTTGATCCAGTTCACTTCTGTTGTTCTTCGTCGTTGCTTACACACAAAAAGAAAGTGACTGTATAACCCTGCAAACAGAAAAGGCTCATCAGTCATGATGAAGAAGAAGTGTCAAGAGTCCCTGCGTCTCCACTCCTCTCTCTCTCTCTGTCTTCAGTTTCATCTTTTGTGAATGTTTTCATCAGAGGAAGCGCTGTAATGACTCCCTGAAGGGGGAAACCCACCCTGGGATACTGTTACAGTGTTAGATATAAGCGACCTTGTTATGCTGATGGCATTCCAGCAGGTATTTTGTGATGAAATGCAGTAACTTAACCTTTTAAGCTCTCTCCATCCCTTGTTCTCCCTTGTCTGCGCCAACTTCTGTTTGAGATTTCCTGCTTTGCTGAATGTTTCCCAGAATAACTTTCATCAACCCCCAGAGAAAGATGTTCTCAGTGCTGCAGAGAGTACGTGTAGGTGAGGACAGTGAGCAATGGATACAGTGAAGATTTCCACTCTTAAATAACTGCCTGGAATGAGAAAAATGTTACAGACTGCTTTTTCCTTTGGTTCCTCTGACTTAGTCATTGTTTGTCCTCCAACAGTTTGTTTACCCTCATGTTTTCTTGTCAGAAAATTTGCCAACGACCCCTTTGGACCACTGATTGAAATCATTTCAATGTTTTTTTTCCCCCAGTGTTTAGCAGGGATGTTATCCATTTGTGTCCCCTGGAGACTGTTATGGTTCAAACTTGTTTTAACATGAGGAGGAAGTTGGAAGAAGTACAAAAGGGAGAGCGCTTTCCAGGATTTTGAACACAGACTCAATAAAAACAAAGAAAGAAAGAGCAAAATAAATACATCATGTAAATAAATGTGTGCAGGGACAAATATGTTTCCCGAAGCTTTAAGCACTAGGGAGAAGAGAAATGGTAGTAGAGGGTGATTTGTTTGGGAAATTATTGAGACAAAAAAGACAATCTTCTATCAATCTTTTAAGGTAACTAGTATGTAGACATGATGTGAAAAACGATTCAATTTGGTGCATTAGTTTGAGAAAAGCCGAACTTTTACAATAACACAAACATGTCCGTCAGAAAGTTGCATATCTCAAAGTTTTTCTAATATTCTAGTTGGGGATCAAAAATAGGCCCAATCAAGTCCAAACCACACAAGGCATCCAGCAACTGCTCAAGATAGCATGCTGGGCTTTGACCCAGAGATCTCAACAGAGGAGGAAAAAGAAAGTAAGAAAACAAGTGAAAGCTGTCAAATGGTATGTTCCAAGGGTTCAAAGCCAAACAGTTGTCTATGTTTTCATCATTTGAAAAACAAGCAGACAGTGTCTGCTCACTTTGGCCCCGTTAATACAACAATGGTTTTAAGATGAGGCGCAAAAGTATTGTTCGTTTTGGCCTCTTTTTTTTTCAAGAACGCCATTTTAGCAGACCTAAAATGCAACTTCCAGAGTGGAATTTTTCTAATACGCTGTAGCCTCTGTTGCCGTGTAAACAGCAAGCCGGAGTTTTCGGTGGAAACGCTGACGTCACACTCCGTTTTGAGCGTGCACATTCCACTGCATTGCATGCACAAGCCTCAGTCAGTCCCAAACTAGGGGCATAAATGTGTATGAGGGAGCAGGTTAGTGAACAAAATTTCAACAGATAAAAATGAAGAAGGGAAGAAGACAAGCTATTGACAGCAATCAAAGAGCTGTGCAGTTGTCCATGTTTTCATAATTTCACAAACAATCCAAAACCAAGTGAGCGAGAGGCAAACTGGTTGTTACGGTGTGTTACATAACAGATGAAGATCTCATAATAACGAGCTGAAAGACGCCCACAGAAGCTGAGGTAGACATACTTTTGTCAATAAATAGTCTCTTTCTTGGTGGGCTCCTGCTTAATCTAGACTCAACGTTGACTGAGCTGTGCATGAAAATGTACCGACTGCTTCAGCATGTGTGGAAGACAGAGATTCATTTGCCGATTTCTGGAAGTTGGTAGCATCTTGTTTTTTTTCCGTTTACTGCGCCAGTATCATGGCGGCCACATGGACTTTTTTTGTGTTATTGTGGCCTTAAGAGAGTCAGAAATCATGACCAGAAAGCTCATCCTCTTTTCTTTCAGAAACTGTTTAAACTTATAGTTGAGGGTTTACAGTAATTTAAAGAGCACTTGTAAAAACTGAATGCCGGTGCTCTGATGGGTTTTAAAAGTAGAAGTTGAGAGATGATGTTTAAGACTGAATAGCTTCTTAAATGATATATCAATATCTGCAGAGCGTTAACTAAGAGTAAAAATGTTGTTACATGACTGCAGGTGTGTTTTCTGGGATTGCACAGTGGCAGATTACACACAGCCCCCTTTTCTTTACATGGTTTGTTTTACTTCGAAGGACAAAAAGTATCTGAAAAACTTTTTAACAGTACTTGGATCATAAGCAGAACATTAGAAATATTCAGTGCTGTGTCTAAAGATGATGTATTCTATAAAGAATCTGTTATTGTAAATTGAATCTCCTCGACATGAGCCTCATCAGTATTGCATTTTAATTATTTTCAAATTTCTCAAAATATTCCAGGAATTCCAAACCCAGCAGGGATCCGGTTAAATTGGAGGTGATGTCTGTATTCACAATAAAGACAGTGCAGACGTTAGACTTTGTGTAAATGAACTTGGCACTGAGGAATGCAGAGGAGAGAAAGAGCAAGTGTCTGTTTGTGTTTTCAGTCTCTTTCAGCACTTCAACTCATCATGGGTGGGCAGACGGGAGTTCAAGTGTGGTACTGGAGGACAATTTAACAGGACTTGAATCTTTCTGATCATTCAAGCACAGAGATTTCAAAACAAAGGGAAAGGGATGACTGGGAAAAAAAAAAAAAGATTTTCTAATCGAGTGTTAATTGTATGTTTTTACATGATGGATTAAGATCACTTTCTGTTTGTGTTTTTTTTTACAGTTCTGAAGCAAAACGATGATAAAATGTCTGTTCAAATGATGTTACTTTATAATGAAAAATAAAAGTTCAGAGGAAATGTGGTCATCTGTTTGACCGATGTGTGAACCAAGACTGTGACGGCTGCACTCCTTTTAGAACAGCAGCTCTACAGCATCTATTTTAGGTTACTATAGTGTGTAAGCTTATAAGTGGGCTCTAAATAAAGTAAAAATTTACAGAACTCACTCGCACAGCAGAATCCCATTCTCCAAACCGCCTCTGAAATCCTTGTCACCAAAGCATCTTCCTGTCACAGCCTGCAGAGAGAACACAAAGAAGAGAGTTAGCAAAATGTGACAAAAAGAGCACGAAAACAGATCATCCAATAATCAAGTCAGTCTGTATTTGAAGTCCAGACACACAAGGTCCACTTGGAAACCAAGAAACAAGCCTAACAACCTCTATCAACACTCCTTTCACGTCTTTCCTTCACAGTAAATCCTGGGAATAGCGTGGAGCAATGCACAATGAGCTGCCGGCCATATATCAAGTCTCTCTCTGGTTAACAGCGCTAAACACTAACAAGCTTGACATAAGCCGCAATCATCCCGAGCGAATGGCTCTGGCAGGCTAATATGTTGTGACAGGGGATTTATTGGGTTATAGTTGTTCAGACCCTCTGAGAAGGAGAAGCTGCTTCTTTGCATGAATCTGCATGACCACCGTGCATCTGTAGGCATGCATACTGTTCTGTGAATACATTTTAATGCTTCTTGTTTGTTGCATAACATTCAGCCGCACAAACGCAGGAGCTGCAAACCTGTAGCTAATGCTAGTTAATGACACAAACTGAATCTGAATAGCTGTTTTCCACTATGACTTTCAACCCCATCATTGAACTTGCATCAATCACTTTCAATTATCTTAGTTAACAAGACAGAATCAGAATCAGAATCAGAATAGACAGCTCAAAAATAAATACGAAGCCCATGTGAAAACCAAACAAACACTTTGAGAATGCTCCCACTTAAGAACACATCCAGTTGCAGGACTATTTTCACACCAGGCCTACTTAAAATCCATTTATCCTCGCACACACAGGCAGCAAATTTGGCCGTAAAGAGAAGGGGACCCCTTTGGACTGCTGCTCTAGAAGCCAAAACAATTACAAGATTAAATTTCCTGAGACTCTTTCACATGTATTTGCACAGCTGTGGAGAAAAGTGTGGAGATGTAGGGTGTCTGGCCCGGGTGTGTGTTTCTGTCAGCTTCTTGGCTCGTCTGGGAGGCTGGACCGGCTACAAAAGAAGTAGAACTGCTGAACGTCAGCGTAGAACGTAGGCCTCATTTCTGCAAGAATGAAGGCAGCGAGAGATTCCGTTTGATGCTTGTGAGGTAAAGGGATAAAGACAGACAAACAGGGGGAAGAAACTAGAAGAGTCCTACCCCCTGGATGATAACACATTAGCTTTTCATTGTGGTGGCAGCAGGGCCTGTTAACAAGACATCATGAGCTTGGTGCTATTTACATCAAAACTAAGGAACCAAAGAAAAAGAACGAAACATTCTCTATGAATAAGAGTTTTAATTAAAGATGGCCCCAATGAAACATGGGCCTATATGATATTCTGACAGTATATATGAGACCTTAAGCAACAATACCACGGTTTGAAGTGTAGTTTTGTGAATAAAACTCTTAAAGTATTATTTTGTAATATTTGTATATATGAATGTTTGAGTTTTTTTAAAGTCTGGCACTAAAGGTAAAAAAGAATCTAAACACAATATTTTTATTCTTAGAGAATACTTGTAAAAACACATGCTAAAATAATGAAATGAGTGATTAACAGAATTGATTTAGAGTCTGGAGTAAGCACAAACTATTTTAAGACTGTGATACGACTTCCTAAATGGCTGGCAGAATAGACGATTTATTAATTTTCCTCATCGACCTCAACAGAGGAAAACAAAGAACAAATAACGACCACATTTCCAAAAATGTCATCTCTCCTTTCAAGCATCTGTAACCTGATTGTGGAACAAGCTTGTTAACACAGACGGCCTAATGCCGCTGGTCTGGATGTCCTCATTTAACAGAGAAAGCCTTTCTTCTCCATTGTGCTGCCGACTGGAGTTACTTGGCCAGACGAACCTCTTTGGCTCAGCTCATCGAGGTTCAACTTAATCAATGAGATTACTAACTCTGCAGATCCATTCGGAAGAAATGTGAAACAAAATGATCAATCTGTTCTGAAAACCTGTATCGTGAGAATCAATCACAGATCTTACTTTGGGTGAGAGCTTTGTCTTTTAATAAAACATGACTCTACAAGATCCTACAGTGAAGCTTTGTGGTTTTGTTTATTAGGTAATGTAATTGTGACGTAGCATCCAATGATCAAATCTGGTAACATCGGGCAGTCACTGTCCACAATGAAACCTTGACGTAAGAGCTTCGAAATAAAAGTCATTAATACACCACATACTAAAAAGGACAGACCTTTGACTGCTTTGCAAAATAGAAAAATTTGGAACTTGGGACATGAGTTAAAGACCAGAGATTGGTAAGCTCATTTCTAACCTTGCTATTGTTTGTAAGTGCACTAGAATGTTTAGGTCTCTAAGTGACCATCATCACTAGGAGAGTCACACTTTCACCACTTAAAGATCCAAAATAAGACAGAAATTATGCTTCCTTCTATTGGAAAGGAAATAAAGGAAAATGTAGTCAGTCAAATATGCAAGGCTTGTATCAGTTTCGAAAACGGTGAAAAACACAGAAGCTCCTCATCCTCATTATGTCATCTGTGACAGAAGAGATATCTCAAAACTTATGTACCTTTTTATCACATCCTATAAATTCAAACCATGATTGAATTGGTCTCTGGGGGGCCCAAAACGCCAGGTAGAGATCAGTGTATGAAAGGTTAGGTCAATTAGTATTCAGTCCTTAGGGATTCATGCACATTAATATAAATTTCACATTTCTCTCCTGACTGAGTTAAAGGTCTGATCCACAGCAAACTGCAGGGATTCAGGTTTTCTCATTATCTTCTGCTCAGCTGGCAGTGAGCACAAAGCTGCTCAGGACCTTGATTCATGTACATCTGCTGCTCCCATAAGTGTCACCCTGAGCTGAGGAACTCTGGGACAGACCAGAAGGAGCACTAAGTTTAACACAACACACATTTGGTCAACATATAAACACATAAAGTGCACACTTGTCTACAGGAATGTGTTTTGTGAAGAGGTTACGCAAACATGCACTGGACATACTAGACTGTAACTGAGTTCATGGTGGGCTTCACATCTGTGCAGAAAGCATTACCTTCCCGACTAATAAAACACCCCCTGAGTTACAGTTTTAGTAACATTGCTATAAAGTATAAGTACCATAGGTGAAAGGCACAGGATTGTTAAATTTAACTTAAGTGGCTATTAAATGCTAAATCGGAATCCCATCTGTGTGTGATTTAGTTGAGGAAGTCATGAAAAATATATAAATGACCACCCAGCCTCATGCACTACAACTCCAAATCACAAAAACACAACATTTAGGCAAACACAGTCTTTCCTAACCGAAGGAAAGTTGTTAAAGTCAGAATGAATCTGCATCCAGTAATACTTCTACAGTCAGTATCTTAGTTGTGGCACTGCAGCGACAGATACCAAAATCTAATCGGTCCTAAGTGACATTTACAAATAGGCTTACACGCTGTTTAATGTGCTGGAGCTGAGAGGGTAATCAGCTATATACACTGCAGACTGACAAGCAGAGAACTGTAAAAGAAAAATAAGATGCAGGTCAACATGTTTGGAAGCAAATGTGTTGCACTGCTGCTGTATGCAGGATAACCTCAACTCAATACACTGTATTCTGTCAAAATAATGCAAATGAAGGATATACAGATTGTAGGACAGGACAAATCAGTACACGAGATCTGCAGACCAGACAATATGCTTTCGCATAAAGGTGAAGTGTAATTTGGTCTTATTTGGACTTCAAACAAATGCTGCAAATTCTGGAAACTGCTGGTTCTCTACAGTGTATTGAAACCGACGCTGACCAGGGTCATGTGAGGCGTCTCAGTTAATAGCAGGAATGTGTCGCCTGTGTTTGACTGTATGCCAAACAATGAAGGCAACATTCCACTGAAAATAACAACGATGCATAGCTTTCTTTTGCACCCGGTTTGTTTCCTTCCCTTCTGGAAAGGCTTCATGTGTACACTCAAAGTCATGCTCATGGTTTCAAGTTCAAAGCACTTTGCCACTGTCACTTCGATAAACAGTCAAACTGGATGACTCTGTCAGTTAAGTGACGCATGAATGAACTGTTGCAGAAGCAAATTCAGCTTTTGCCAAAACATGTTTGCCTTCAGGAGCGGTGGTGTGTAAATCCATTTTTGCTTTGATGAAGACGGGTGAAACACTGCTTTCATGTTTTGGGTAATAGATCATTGCTTTTATGAGAAAGACTCCCCTACAGTCATATCATATCTGGCACTGAACCAAAAATAATTCAGTGAAATAAGTTTGCCATTTCTTTTCAGAACCACAAAGAGATGGAAAATTAGTACAGCAGATTCATCAAATCAAGAGCTTTCTGTCAAACAGCTGTAAATCTGAAACCATGTACTTCTACTTCCATATCTGTCTGAAGTAGCTTGCTGCAGTTCCTCCAGGCTGAAGGCCATCAAATGAAAACAGATCTACTTTCAGAGGCCCCGCACTGGACAGCTACCTGTCCTAAATTAATGACCAATAACTCAAGGCTTGAGGCAGGCTGGTTTCCGTGACTTGGGAAAGTAAAACACTACTTCCTTCAAGGCCCCAAGGCAAAGTGTGCTCCGTCTTGACAGCTGTTAGCTCAAGAGCTGATGAAACATAAACAGAGACATGTGCTCCTAACCTACACGGCTGCTTTACTTCACAGTCACACCCCTGCTTTGTAGTCAGAGGCATTCTGCATTGAAGGATGTTGTCCTAAGTGTGTTGCATAATCCTCAGTGATGCCGACACTGTGTCCAGGTCCAGGAACACTTTTAAACACGTCCTATGGCCTTTAACCTTTTATCTAGTTAATGCAATTTGGCAAGAGTCTAATCTGTAAATACTGCGTGTGCTGGTTTACAGCACAAAAACAACAAGGTAAACACTTTCAGATTTCACCATCTGAAAAAGAAACCACTGCTGATGTATGATTTGCGTAACCTCATAGCTGTTTTAGTGAGAGACTGAACAATATTTAAATAATTCATTCATGGCTGCAGAACATCCGGTTCACGGCGGGATCAAAGTTTCTACATTTATGGAAAAACAAAAGTTGTGCTTATGCTTTCAGGAGAAATGGGATTTAATGGAAAAAATCCAAGACAAACAACTGTATAGAAATTGGTACCATCTGATTCTTCTTTTGAGGAAGGGACCATCTGGCTGGGGGTCCCCCCTACTCAGAGCGCTCTAACAAGTTCAGCCAAAGGCCAGGAGTGGTGTCTGCCTGCAGTCAATCATCTGGACCTTTTCACAAGCTGCCACCACCGCAGGGATCCTCCATTGTGACCACTGACAGTCTGCTCTGTGCTGGCATGCTGGGGGACTGACTGAGTACAACTTATACAGTGGTGGTACCGTTTTATAAAAGGAGGATGATTCCAAGACAAGTTTTAACATGCTTTTCTTCAGAAAAAAAAGAGGGCAACAGAGATTATTTGGCAATGGTGGTTGTTTGTTTTTGGTTGGTTTTCAAGCAAAAACTCCAAACAGTCTCTGGTTTAAGATTTTAAATTTGTGAGGATTTATAGTTTAGGGTTGCGCCTTGTGCTCTAACCATAAAACTGACATTCTCCATCTATATTTTTTAAGTGCTTACAGAGCAAGGCTCACCCGGTAGTAAAAACATGTAACTTGAAAATCTGTGTTACAGACATGATAACAAACAAACAATATGAGAAACTGTCATCAGAGATCTGTTACCATCTTTGCTTTCCAGAATCCTGATACAGCATGCTGTTGAAATCTCTCCCTTGTGGAAAGAATTACTCAATGTATCTGAGGCCAATTTGGTGCCTGGAAAACAGAACAGCTTGTGTATCTTTTTCCTTGTTGCCTAATTTTAGAATCAGGAGGTCCTTTCCTTGAAATGCGAGAGGTTTTATAAGATTTAGGCTAATTTTACCATGCTGCTAAACCCTGCATGGCGCATCACCACACTAAATCTCGACAATCAGTGACAGATCCACACGTTCAGTATGTCAGACTGATCTGAGTACTTTGCTGGGGTAAGAATCAAAGCAGGTGAACAGAAAATAAAAGAAGCCAAACACAAGCTCACTTCGACCTGTGATTATTTACACACATAAAATATGATCAGTCACTTACCACTGTGCCTACGTAAACATCACCACAGACATTTGGTGTCAGCATGTGTTTACATGAGGCTGCAAACACCTCAGTTTGTTTTTTCTTTTTTTGGCAGGAGATGAGACGGACTGCTGGAAAGAAGCCGCCAAATAAATCCAGCCTGACTGGAGCCAGAGTGGAGCCACTGCACAGGCCAGTGACGGTGAACAAGTGAGTATTATTGTACATGGATCATCACAGCTAATGACAGTTAATAGGGCATAATTGATCTAATATTTTACAGAGGAATCAGCACTGGACCGAGACAGTCCAATCCCAGAGTAAGACTACAGCTTCTGAGAAGAGCTGCTTGATGACAGCAGATGGATATTTCATAATCCAAAACATTTATGGCTAACATCTTGAAAGACCACCTGAGGAGAGGAAAATGATCTCTGCCAGAATCAGGATCAAAAGTGTAAACTACAAAAAAGGTCAAAAAATAAAAATAATGTGAACAAAATGTGAAACATTATGACAGGGACAGAACGTTATGAAAGACTTTCAAGTTTACATGTGCCAGCCACACACTGCAGGCAGCAGCCATGAATTATGTTAATTTACAGTCATGGAGTGCACAATAAAGAGGAGAGCAGGATATAAATAACTGTGATGTTCCAAAAGAAGAATGTGAAACCCTCTGCACAAAATCCGCAGTGCATTGGACTATTACACCTTGCATCACTTTAAGAGACATTTGCAGAAGAGGAAAAGATAATCAGACGTTAGATTATCTGTTAAATTTTAACCCATTTTTAAAGAATGAGCAGAGAAAAACATCACAGTGTAGCTTCCATCAAACATAATGAATCCTTTTCATGTATTATAAACACAAACAAACTCTTTTGTGCTCCAAAAGATCAAATGTTCCCAAGCACACAGTGGTTTCTCTGAGAGTCATCTGGCATGGGAAATCTTATGCAACCGTTGATTGTACGTGTATTTCTCAAACTCAGAGCGATGCACTTGTTTTATCTGCTCAGAAGCCACAAACTGCAGTATGATAAAAAGTTGGTTGTGAAAAGGGGGGGATATGCAAGTGTGGGGACTAAAGCCGAGACCCCATTGTAGGCTTTTTTTCACAAGTTGGCAGAAAATAAATAAATAAAACTGATTTTAAAAAAATTTGGAATTTTATGTGAAATGTGGGAGGAAAGCAAACTTTTAAAGGTTTTAAACCACACTTAATTGAAAACAGTGCATAGAGGATATATCAAATGTTGAAATGAAAAATTATGGTTTAATAAAAATCTATGCTCATCTTGAATTTGATGCCAGCAACACATTTCAAAACAGTTGGCATTGTATTACCCCCCATCACTTTTTTCTTTTAAAACCACTCTGTAAACATTTGGGAACCAAGGAGACCAGATTCTGGAGTTCTGAAAGTGAAATGTTGTCCTCTTGCCTGATTTAGAATTTCAGCTGCTCAACAGTCTCCTTTTTATATTTTGTGTTTAAAGATGTTCCAGCCAAATGTTTTCAATAGGTGACAAGTCAGGACTGGCAATACAGACACTACAGTTTAGCATCCAGAGAGGAGAAATAGCCTTGAGAAGCTCTTTGCATGATATAGTTTTAGCCGATGCTACAAAGTCTGTTTTTTATTACTGCGTACCCTGAAGGCCAAAGATTAATGTGATCTAGTGTCAGTTTCAGTTTTGCTCCTTTCCAAATTCTCTGATTCTTTAAGTTTATTTCAGTCAGTATCATAATTCCCTCGACAACTAGTGAAACACTGATCCAATCCTGGTATTGGGTATCAACCAGTTCGAGCCCCTTGAAGCTGGATCTGATACTGATAGAAATCCATAGTGCCAATCTAGGCAACCAGCTCTATGCCCTTTTTTAACCAGTGCTCTCGTACTTTATACTACAATTTTTGTTCTCACTTGGAACTAAAATTAAATTATGATTAAATCAAACAAGGTTTTTCGTGCTATTTTCTCACAAAATTGTCACTTTGTTTACAATGTGTGGTTACAAACAGTTGTGTAATACAGTTTTGTACTGGAATGTTACCTCTGATGCACTTTCTTTGAATTTTTGCTGCATTACCAGTATACAGGATATAAAAATTTATAACTGAATATTAATTTCTCCAAGTTCTGAAGCAACGTTTCACCAAACTGCTGGTAAGCATTTAATACTTTACAGTTTAAATAAATATCAGCTTCAGTAATTCCACATTATGTACTCATTTTTTGCCTTTTAACCAAAACATTACCAGTTTTATCCCACATTAAGGCATGCAGGTTATTATCTTAACACTAATTTCAGATTGGGATTGGTCGATTCCCAAAGCCCAGCCATTGGTATCAGTATCAGGACCAGAGAAGTTGGATCGGTGGATCTCTATCGACAATCCAGAAGACCTCAGATGATACTGAATATATATGATAAAAAAAAAACTTATGTTTTGCAGTTTTATGAAAAGGTGCATGATTGAGAAATTATTGACCAATTTACCCACATACATGGCCTCTAAAAGAGAAGTGAACATCTTCCTTACTTCTGAGGGACACAGACTCCCTGGATTGCATCTTCGCACTCAGTCACATCACTAATTTTTTTAGTATGCCATTTTCCTGTCCTAATTTGTTGTTTTTTGTTTTTTGTTTTTAAAATCAGTTTTGATACTTTATGCATTTTGTTTTGCCTTGCTATTTTTTTCATTTTTTTTATTTTATTTTATAAACCATCAAAGCTATTCTCATCATTATTCCACATTTTTCAATCTTGATTTTTTTTTCATTACACAATATGCACTTATTTACAGATATTATCATTATTTAGGTTGAAATATCAGCACCCTTGGGACTGCTCATCTGTCAGCGGAACCAGCCAGCAGGAACACATCTCCCTGAAGCAGAGCTGTTTTCAACGTCACACCTACATCCCTGGAGACTGGCCCACTGTCTGACATGCTCATATGATGAGCTGTGAATGAACGCCTGTCTGCTGCTTGTATTCACACTGTAAATCTGGAGACCACCTGGAAGCTTGGGCCATATGTGGCTGAAATTTCTTGGCTGTGATATGTGATGATATAAAAACAGTGAAAATATAAGAATAGGACATCGACAATAAATGAGTATTCTGCAATGGGATTATATTCTGTAGTATAGCTGCATCTGGGCACGGACGATGTGATCCCTTTGAGCTGTTCTGTCCTACATTGCTTTAAAAAATTCATCAAAGTGCTGCTTGCCAGTCCTCATTTACAGGATGTTGTTAGCATACAGCCTTCAGATTATTAAGCATACCTTTATCTTCCAGTTCAGCACCAGTTTTATAATCCCATATTAGCTCTTAAAGGTCTCTTTTTGAAACTCTGATTGAAATTTTAATGGCTTTTTTTATCACTTGTAATGTAATAATGTTGAATTTCTTCAACATGAGGGCAGGATAATGGTTTTTTTTCTGTTTCTGAAATCTTGGTCTACCACTAAGTGTGGCTCCAGATCTGGGGCTGAAATGAGTCAAATCAGTCTAAAATGAGTCAATTACTGAGTGTCTGGTTTTATGAACAAGAATTCATGCAAAAAAGGGAGGCCTTAATGAATACTTATATTCTTCTGGCATGTGTCTGTTTAAAAGGGACACTGTCAAATTCAGTGAGGCCAGCCTACTTCTCAACTTACAGGACGTCGGGGAAAAAATAAGACTTTATTTTTAGTGAACAGAGATTGACCCTGAAACTCCAGGAAAACACGGTACAGCCTTGGTTATATGGCTTGCTGTGTCTCTATTTTAGGTCTTAATCCCTGATATAAGATATGTTCTGTTCTTGAGAAGCATATGCTATCTTAATACTGATCAAGATAACACAAATGTCTATTTCCAGTTTAAAACCAATCATTTCATCCTATCAACCCCTGCAGACAAGCACACCTGAAAGCGAAATAGCCCATCATCTGCTCATGATTAGGAGAAAATGTGCAGACCATGCACACAGTAAGGTACACACGCAGAGGCTGTCATATTTAACTGAACATTCTGTGACAGTAATTCCTGAAGACACGTGGCGAACCTGGAGTGTAGAAAGTTTCAGAGTTGGCTCAACTCTTGTGCCTCACTTCAACAGAGCAGTTAATCAAACACCGCTTAAAGGAGACAGGAGCTGTGAGACTCATGGATATTAAGAAGCCTTTAAAGAGACAAGTTCAACAGGTCAACATACAAATCTGAAAGACAAACAAGGTACAAAGGACTAAAGACAGCAGAGGGAAGGAATGCAGAGAATGTACAAACAAGCTTCTAATTTGCTAAAGACAGTCAGCTTTCAAGGGTCCTTTAGGTATAAAAGGTATTTTACTGGAAATGGAAGGATGCACACCTCACAAGACAAACACTGCCACCCTTCTGCAGAGATTAAGGACTCTGACCCAGTCCATCCTCAGACTCCTGGTCCCCCTACTGCAAAAATGGTGACCTGCTTATCAATTTTAATATGGTCTATCTTTTGATAGCCAGTTATTTTTCACACTTTCGTATAGATTTTTACCACCAGAAATAAGTAGCTTACATATACTGCCATTTGGAAATAAAGGCCTTTCTTTACTTAGACCTGCCATCAGCTTTAGGACATTTAAATGGGAATAAGAGCACGCCAGGCTGCTAGAAGTACTATAAAATCACAATCAAACCTAAAAATCAAAGGTTGTTTTTAGAAAAAAACAGTCCCGGGGGTGATGACCAGAAAAACATACAGTGTACTTTACATTCAAGCCCTAAAACCTAGTATTCAGGCACACAAGACTGTGTTCCTAAAAGCTTAAACAGTCTGAATTCCAACGCTCAATCTCCTTCTCCATGCCTCCCGTTCCCCTCAGCTCTTGATAAGCCCCTCTGATTAAACAAGCCAAATTTCCTGCATCTAAAACGGCCTACCCCTAAGCTAAATGTTAGTATTCCAGCCGGTCCGTCCCATTTCCACCCTGATTAGATGATGGAACAATGTTTGGGTTGTGGATTAACCCCACTCCTGGCCCCCAATTCTGCTACTCACTTCCATCCCCATTCCTTTCCCTGTTTTGAGCCCATTCCTTTCCAGGTTTTGCTGGGCCTTTATCCCACAAAGAAGGAGTATTTGGTGTGAGGATGGCTTGGCTGATGTTGTCTGTAAAAGGTTGGGAGGGGATACATGATAGAAAAGGACAATGGGGTCGTATGTGGAAGAGGATGCAGGGTGAAGTTGATTACCTTGTCCCATTTTATCTGCAAGGTAATGCTGACACTTGGGAATTTCCAGCCAAGTCATTTAACATAAAATAAATCCACAAGTGAGAGTGTACATAGGCAGAAGGGAGGTTGGAGTTGCTTTATTTTTCTCTTTTATCTCTCTCTACCTGGGTGACTCTCTGGGAAATAAGCCTGTCCAATGAATTCAGCCCTAACATTAATATTTGGTGGAAATATCAGCGGATACTTAAAGAATTCAGTGTAAGGCCACCATTTTGGTAGAAAATTGCATGGCTCCAGCTGCACTTGAAAAGGTTTTCTGACAGTGAAGTGTTATGGGTCACTTTAAATGTTTCTGTAGAAGATGAAGGTCTCATTATCCACCACAAAAAAGACACTCAAAACTATTCACTAAAGTTCAGTTCTTGGGAAAAGTAAAATTTTTGGTGGTGGGGGGGGGGGGCGGGTTCCAATGTGAGGCGTAAAAAATGGCGAGTTTTCTTCAGAAGTACAATTTTGATAAATAAAACTATTTAAATTCAGATGTCTGTTACCTTGCTGTGGTTTCCAACCTGCAAACTAAAGTTCAAATAGTTTGTCTACTGTATACAGTGATGTCGCCTTCCACATATCACTCCAGTATCAGATCACAGGCGGGAAACACCATTTCAGATCTCTTGTACCCTTGACAATAAGAGTTTGAACTCCACCCCCTCAGGTAGGCTTTAATGGTCACAAAAGCAGACAGAAACAGTTTCTTCCTCAGGGATGTGGCTATGATGAACTTTTAAATGGTCATACATCACAACAATCACTGCGTAGTGTTATATTATCTGTGGCTATAAATGAGGTTACTCATATTTAATTCATCTGACATACTTTTGCAATCTACCTTGTTACCATCTGTTACATAATTATATAATTTATAATGTTTACTCAGAATCCAATGCGCCCCTCCATCATTGTCTCATGCAGCTTGTGTCTGTTTTATGTTTTACTTTTAATGTTTAACATAGAACTGTACACATTAGCGTGATAGCTTTACACTGTGTTCATCAAGTGTGCAGTCAAAGGGACTCAAAGTCCTTGTATGTGCACACAAACCTGGACAATAAAGCTGACTCTAAGTCTGATAACAGGCTTGGTTTCTATGAAATGTCCTGTTTAACAGGCAACTTGAAAGATGTTATAAGTTGTTGTCTTTTGAGTATCTAAATCATAGTCTTCTTAATTTAAAGTACAGCTGAACAGTTAATAAAATTTAAACCAACATAACAATGTAATAGAATGCATCTTTAAAAATGGACTCAGCAGAGGAATGGAGAAAGGACACAAAAGAAGCATCTTTTGTGTCAAAGAGGAATAGCACATCAGTCGTCTGGACCTATTTTGGATTGAGGAAAGAAGATGAGGTACAGCGTAAGGTATTGTGCAAAACTTGCCCGGCTACTGTAGCTACAACAAGGAGCAACACTACAAACCTGTTCCAGCATTCAGGAAAGCAACACAAGGCAATGACTAAAACCCTGACCACCAAGGAAAACAATACGTTAACAGTGTCGTTAAGCCCTAATTTAAAGCATAGTCTATTCCAGGGATCTGCAACATGTACATGTGTGTATCATGGATCAGCTTCTCTGACAAATGAGTCAAAGGGACTTCTTAAACAATGTGCCTCTTGATGATGTGGTTGGGTTGGGAAACAGAGCTTTTTTTGTGTTATCACTGATATCTGAAAGGGGTAATGATACTTCCAACCCACCCACCAAGTACACACTACAGGCAGGGTACCATAATCTCTACTAAGTGGAACAAAACATACCACTTCAGTTCTTCCGTTATGCTTAGCGAGTAAAATCAGTATTATATTTTCAGTATTTATCAGTATTTCAGCAAACCCTTCTGAAAAGATCTATAAATAACCTTATCTACATGAAATATTGTGGACAAATCACAAAGAGAAGTTGATTTAGAAAATGACAACATTTCTCATGATGGATAACTGCAGTCAAAGTAGTGACTTTGCAGTTTCAAAGTAGACCTGCTTAACACCCAAGGTCTGTTGGTATATCTGTTTATCAAAACCAATTTCACACATTACCAAACACATGCAGAGCATTGCAGAGTTACCTCATCATTCACACCATATTTACCAGGATTTTAGTGACAACCCCCCACAGCTCTGCGAGATCAGAAACAAAGGGCCTCCGTGTCGACACCAGCTCTCTGAGCTAAGCTTCCTAAGCAGCGGGGCTTTTCCAGGGGCCTCCACTAGTCTCCAATATCCTGCCTGTCAAAGTCTCCATGAGGCCAGGAGCAACATGCAGCCCCCAGCTACACTGGGAACTACAGTGAGACACACAGACGGCAGACAGACAGACGCCCTGGTTTGACCTGCAGGGATGGGCATCTTGACGTCTGGGTGCCGGTGTTGGAGCAGCTAGGATTTAAAAAGACTGAACTGTTGATAAAAGTGGTTCATCTGGAGTTTATTCAATATTTCTATGTGGAATATTCTTTCCAGATTGCATTTTCCTTCACAAACACTGTACGCTACATGACGAACAGAAACTTTTCCAAGGTCAAAACCCAGCTCGTGTTCCTGAAAGTTTAAAGGGATTGGTATAATCATGAGTATTATCACGAGACTTCTGTCGTCACCCAATTACCTCAGGTACCAGATTAGTATCACCGACAACTCCTGCAATTATTTTAAATCTCTACATGTCCCCAGATAATATTAATCCCTCAGACACAAAGAGTGAGCTACAAGCTGAGAGTTAAAACTTGTTAATTTTTCAGAAAGACTGGTCAAGTGTAACTCTTTCTACAAGACTGAGCAATATAAAGATTTGGCTCTGTGCCTATAAAGTGCACCCTGCTCGGTGCAGTATCCAGGCAACAGACCTTGAATTTGAGTAAATACAAGAGAGATGATAAGAAGTAGATTCATCTTCATGTTGTCATTTTTAGAGAGGGAGGACTGCACACCAGCCAACACAAACAAAAACTCCCTCTATACTTTCATCATGATAAGATTTGGCTCATGTTTGGTTACACGCTCAGACACGCTGCCCTCTCTTCTCATTACAAAGCTCCGTCCTCACGACGGCTCAACTAATCAGAAGATTCAGTGACAAACTGAGTCAACACAGCAGCAAGTTGCAGAGTGTTAGAGTGTTTACAACGGCTTTTGCTTTCACAGGAGTCAGACATTTCAGACACGTCTAGGCCAGTGGTAAAGCTGTGTTGAAACAGATATCTGAGACGTAACTAAACAATTTGGTTTTGTTACACCTCCATCAAAGAAGCCTATCTTCAGAAATATGGTGGGTAAGGGTGAAGTCAAACAAGAAAATAACAAAAGTGGTTTGAATGTATTATTTATTCGAATTTCACTTAAATGACATTCCTTGATGTAAACAAATGTTTACACCATCATCAAACTATATATCAAAGTTTCCTCTTGGACACTTTTATTTGAATTGTACCATTAACCAAGATCAAAAAGTGTTGCTCCTGTATTGTATTCATAGAGGTCACACAAACAAGTGAAGTAACAATCACCATGTGTAGTTTATTAGAGATTCTTCCATTCTGATGCTATTTCAAGGATAGGCTAATTGACAACTTGAGATAAAACCTTGAGGCTTTCAACCTGGGAAGAGCCCCTACACCCCATATAGTGGACAGCTGAAGGTGAAACACTCCCTTCCCCCTATATTTTCTCACGACTTCACTCCTCTGTCACCCCTAGAAACACGGGTGCCTGTCAGTCCAAGTTAAAAGCGATCATCCATTAGAGAAAGGAAGCACTGAAGCCAGCTTTCCTCACTCCAAATGCACAGGAATCCTGTCATTGTGCCTCTCCACAGGGGTGAAGGGATTTTAGGAAAGAATCCCAGGACCAGCCCAGTGTTAACTAAATAAAAAGGAGTTAATATTTTTTTTTCAATCTATACAGCAAAATACTGTTGATGTTTGACACAAGACCATTCCTTATACAACTGTATATTTAAACATCAGACTATGCTTCTGAATGACAACACATCTCATATCTGTGCTCATGCTATAAAGTATGTGTTATGTAGTTAGTGGCCAGCTGTAAGCCACACTTATTATCCAGGTACTGATGGACTGGGCATACGAAGCATGTTTTAGGAGTGAGGGTTAACCCTTCACAAACAGAATGTTTTGTTCTTCCAAACTGACAATAGGGCTACTCGCATGACACGTTTTTATGGGTGAAACTTGTAAAATCACTGTGTGGCGAATGAAAGATAAGTTGACCAGCTCCACTCTTGATATTGCCTTTATGGATGCAGAAACCAGTTTCCACAATGTGCACAGGTTTCTGCTAGATCTGGGCATTTTTTTAGACTTTCAAGGAATCCACTGAAAAGGACCAAACACAAACCTTTATACAGCTGATTATGTAATAGTATGGAGCACTTGTCCAGTCCAGGGTTATGAGCTGTAATGATCCATGTGACAAATGTGAAAAAGCAGGACCAACAAGAACAACAGTGTGTGATCATGAGCTAACCCCTAAAAATGTACAAATGCGATAATATTAAGCACTTTTTTTAAGTAGATCTTAAGAGGAATTTAGTTATAAGATTAAGCCCCAATTTCCTCTGTCAGGTCTTGTTAATACAAAGCTCACATTCTTTTGCATGGTAGCAATTACTTTCTGCACACCCACAAACTTAGAAGAGAAAACGAGAGATGAACTGAAGACTGATTGGGAATAGGATGATTTGGCTCACACTTTGAGGAATTATCTTTTTGAGTTAGTTCGATGAGTCTGAATCGTTTCTCAACAGTTGTTATGACTATAATCTAAAAGGGTTCAGTGAATCAAGATTAGGCCTCCTTCACGTTACATAAGTTACTTAGCAGCTGTTTGAGTAAGTGGTTGTATTCCAAAACACATGAATTACACTTGCTTAGTAAGTGCACCATGTAAAAGTGATAACTTGTCAAATGAGCCTGACCGATTAACTGGGCTGATTATAGCGTATCAACGATGACTCAACATGAGTGAATACATAACAGATGTATTATGTCACTCTGTCGCCAGTCATTTAAAAATTTGTGTTTTTTTTTAATCCCCCTGGCAGGTTTCAGATCCAGAGAATTTATAAGTTGTGTAAATTATCTTTGTGAAATAAACAAAGATTTATGCAACTGTTAATTCCCATGTCCACCATTATCTAATATAAGAATATTAAGAGCTGATTATGCTTTCCACATGAACGAGACGCATGGAAACTGGACGCGTGAGAGAACACGTGTGGCTTTTATGCTTTTTCACACTCTGGTTTGTGTGTGATAAATCCTATAAATGCCAGTATTTGTTGTACTCTGGACACAAGGAGCCCCTGCTTGTCTGCACGTCGCCGTGTGGAAGTAAGAAATTTTGGAGGTGTGTGACAGGGAAAATTTCAGGCTTTATGTTGACAGTGTTAACAAAAGCCTGTGAATTTCCCTTTGGTGATTAATGATATACATTCTATTCTATTCTGTTCTATTCTATTCTATTCTAATAACAGTTTGGGCATCAGGGCTCTTGTTAAAACCAAAGCTTTTAAACAACTGTCCAACAACTTTGATTGCAACCATCCTGTCACCTAATCCACGGTACAAAACTATGATTTTTGTGGCTAGCAAAGTTTAAAGGAACTCCTCTGTGGTTAAAATGTGGTCACTTCAAACTCAGAGTTAGTAAATTCTTAGGGATCCATTGGAGGGGTCATGAACCTTAAGCTTTAACCCTGAGACAAGATGCAAAGATGAGTACGGCAAAACAATCCCCTTGAATTTACATCCCTCCTTGATGCATTATAACCAACTGCTGTATCCCAACTATACTGATATCATGTAGGGTATAAAGTTATTGTTGCTTCTGTTTGCTAAATAGCCACAGATAATAAACAGCACATTACAATCAGCTAATTTCAACCAGCTTTTTTAAAGTTGAAGTCACAACGTCAATTCCCCATGGGTCTTGTATGCGTCCAACAATAAGTGTCATAAATGGACTTTGGCTACCAGGGAAGCTGTTAGGCTCGCCCCCCTAAAAGAGGGAGGTGCAGCTGGCTAGATTAGTCAGGATTAGAGTTTATCCCCTACCAGCAAGCTGATGGGGATAACAGCACTCAAAAGGCCAGTACTGTAAACTAAGCCATGCCATTGTTGGTATTTAGTTGACACTCTTAAGTCAAAGAGACTTGAAACCAGTGAACTGCTGGTGTGAACCAAACACAGGTCAGGCATATAACAGCACACTGCTTCAGTCAAGTCACATTCTGGCATTACAAGGGCTTTGCTATATCATCACCACTGGTCTATGTTTTCAGCCATGATCCAGGTCATAAAGAGTGATCTGTGACAGAAAAATGATGAACCTTAGTCCTCTGCCTGTTCCACTGCAGAGCAGAGCTACATTCACTACCCACAGAGAACCACCTCCTCCTCATGTCAAAGCAGGTGCTAGTGTTTACAAAGAAAGTGAATAGTGGCACAGTGATCAGGTTACCTTGTGCTTCTCTCTCTCTAAGTTTGATGTCAACAAGAAGCATCTCTGCAGGGATTTGTATCTTGACTATAAGCGGTCTGTGGTTGTTACTGATTCAAAGCAAGGACAGTAACTGAAGGCATGTTCGAGATGTTTTTGTGTCATAAACAGTACTTATTTGTTCAACATTACACCAATCTGTTCAGACAACTGTAGAACAGCCACAAAGGAGCACTTCAAACCATATTCCAAACTAATTTCTCACAAATCTAGGTGAGCTCTTTATACACTTGGTTTGTGCTTGCACTGAGACTTGTTAAAGGCCCTATCACCACTCAACTGCATACAAATAGGCTCCCTGATCTGCAGAGTTGTCAGTGGTCCAGGCCTAAGGGAGCCTGAGAAGACCTCTGCGTGCTGCTGTGGACACAGAGGCTGAGCTGCAGCAGCTCCAGAGAACAGGACTCCTACTGTACAAGTCAAACATATGCCAGTGAGCGGATGCTTTTATCCCCTTCACCACAGTGAGCGCTTGTATTTTCAGCACCGTTTGGCCCAATGGAAATCTGAACCCTTCACCCCGACAGCAGTGCCAGACTTTCAGAAGTGAGCTACAAACAATCTGAAACAAACTGAAACGGGTTGAAAACATGATGCCAGACCTGCTACGAACCACCAGATACTGCCAAAGCTGACAGACTGTTGCTATATTTTAACATTTTGAAACTTAAGCCATGATGATGCTCTGAGATAATATAAAAAGTCAAATTCTCATATGCTCTGTCTCTCTCTCTTAAACCTTAGCATTTGCACCCCTTAAGGATGGTGAAAGAATCTATTCTAATCATTATTACACACATAAAGGGAATTTTCGGGTTGCAGAAGCCAGGGAACGAGCAGCAGAACTACTGATCTTTTTTTGCCTCCAAATCCTGATCATGAAACATTCAGATGGTTGCTCTAAACACAACAAATACCAGATGAAGTGAGTCCTTCTGGTTTCATCTACTTTAAACTTTAATATTTGGTTGGTCCACCCATGCCTTCCGCAACTCAAGCCAAAGGTTTTCCTTTGAATGAACAATAGATCTGTGCACTTTATTTTCCAACCCGACCAAATCAGCTAGACAGGGTTGAGGGGGCCAGTCCACCATTTTCAATGTTCCTCTTTAGGAAAATATGCTAAACCTCCTTAGGATGTCTCTATTCTATGGTATATAGAGCATGAAGATGACTTTGTGGATACTTCATTAGATTTATGGGTATCTAACAGCCAATCCAACAAAAACAAGTGAAACTTCTTAAATATGCGAAGTGTTTTAAAAATTTTGGCCACCACTGTGAAGTCTGACATGCTCAGGATACCAAATTTCAAATTCTGACCCCTGGATGTGTAAAGCTTCGACAGCAGTGTTGTGTTTTCAGTAAAAGAAATGTTATTATGTCTGTTGTAAATTTGGTGCTCCTTCATATTTAACAAGGGCACCTTCATTTTTGCAGGCTTACAAGTTTTCAAGCACATCATGTTTTCACTGAGCCAGGCACGCTAAGCAATAAGAAGGAAAGTTTGATCATCATAAAGAAGAAAAATAGGGATCTTGGAAATCTTTCGTTCTTATGTAGTTTTCCACATTTTATTCTAGCACTGTTCATCTGAAAGCAAAACCCTTAAACTTTCTGTTCATGGGGATTAGTTCTCTAGACAGCAGGTGGAGCTATAAAAGGCCCACTCAAAGTGGTTTTATTTCTTGTCACCTAAATTCTTTCTCTTCTTGTTGTTTCTACTGTTTTATTTAAACTAAATTACAGACATACACCATCTTGTGGAAAAATCTGCTTTTTTCCTGCTTTGCCCAGTCATATTCCATTCCAGTGCTGCTCACAGCTGCTACAGTTGTTGCTCTGAAGTTAACAAGCTGTTTAATGTTTCATGAAGAAAAATGAAAGGCAAAAAAAAGAGGGAGGGTCACCATTACAGACATTTATACTGTGAGAATAACCAGCAGGCACTGTGAGAAAAACTCAACAGATTTGTTTACTGAGTAATCCCTGCTTAAATTATAATTAAGTGAATATTTACTATATGATACAAATATCTCGAGTAAGTTGGTCAATGAAAAAGGAGTAAACATTTAAAAATAGATTCAAAAAATGAGACATCAACATTTCCTGTAAAGAATTTGAAGCATTTATGTAAATCTATTCAGAGGACAATAGCCTAACAGCACAGATGTATCACTGACTGTTCAGAAATCCTCCACTGGTCTGAGAGAAAAACACGACAGTAGTGACAGCAGTGCTGCATCATGCAGTCCTGTCCAGACAAATGCCAGTCAGCTGAGATACAATTGTGTCACTTTCCAGAGTGTGGTGACAGCATGCATTGTTGATGGAGGCGACCAGCTGGGGAGCTTTGTGTGTGTGCGTAAGAGAGAGAAAGAGTGTGTGTGTATGAGTGTGTGCGCATGTATGTCTGTGTGTGTGTGTGTGTGTGTGTGTGTGTGTGTGTGTGTGTGTGTGTGTGTGTGTGTGTGTGTGTGTGTGTGTGGTTTTGAAAGGGTTGCGGATCGAGGCGCTCAGGAATGCTAGGCTAAGTGGGCCCAGAATCATGTGCATGAGACTGTGTGTGATGGACAATGAAAGCCATCCCGCTCAGCTCTAAAAGCCTCCATTCATGACTGACCTGAGTCATCTGGTTCTGTGCAGTGTGAGGAGAAAACTCAGTGTTATTTCTCCACAGCATGCTTTTTACTGTTTTGTTTGTCACTAAAAATACAACTGATATCTTATTAAATATTGTGACAGGTGCAATCTGAGGTGGATGTGTTTTCTGACTCAAGGCTATTTTTTTATTCAACATGATCCAACTGACAGAGAAGAATCAATACCTTAACCTGTACACTGGAGCCAAGCCAAAACCTTGCCATGTGATGTTTGGTAGAGGTCGGCAATAAATTAAAAAAAGAAAAGATAGAAGGAAAATAACTAAAGAAAACCGCTTCCTCTCCACAGCGCCTGCAGTTTAGAGCAACCAAACACCAACACAGCAGCTAACATTAGCAGCTTTCCAAATTGTGCTTTAAGTTTTCATAAATGCTTTTACAAGCATGAGAAAAGAAATCACACTGCAATAAAACTGTTAAGCTTATATGCTTTCAAAAAATTGAACAATTTTTTCTTTATTTGTGTTTTTCTAAAAAAAGATTTAATTACGGGACAAGTGTTGATTGTTTTTTTTCGCCACCGATTACAAACAGTAGGTCAAAGAAACCAGAGAACCAGGCAGAACAAGAGAAGAATTGTCTTCTTCCTGCAGTGTTGCACTGTTGCTCTTAGAATGTCACTCAGCCTGCGTTCACGTACATGCTGCACTCGCTCCCTCGACAGTCAGAAAGAGTCCAGCTCCCCAGTGCCCCAACTCTGAAAACTAGGAAACCAGCTCAGCCTGCATGACCCAATTAGAAAAGTCCCCTGGACGGAGGATGAGCGTCAGTCTCTGAACCATCCATCAGAGAGTCCCATATGCCCGCTAAGAAGAGTGCTAAATAAGGAAAGTGACAGAAACACACAAGTTATGTACCAAAGATTGCTTGCTTGATCGTTTCAAATTTTCCCACAAACACTGGAGATCTTCCAATCACACGCGCATCTTTAACTGTGACTAAAAGCTCAAACAGATGACAGATAAGAATGTTATTAGAGGGCTTACGGAAGAGTATCATGTGCATGATGTTCTCTAAACTGGACTCTCAGAACTTAACCTACAACCTTTCATTAAAAAAGCTGAAGAGTTGATAAATCAGAGTTAAAATGGGAGGCATGCATTGTGACCCACATTGTGTGTTAATAAGGGCAATCAATAGTGATGTCAGATTACATGAGAGTGGACGTCCAGCCTGTAGTTATAGTCAAAGATTCAAGAGCAGGCTGGTGACCAGGCCATTTAGGGGGGAGTGAACTATCATGCAGACCTTAAATAATCACTCAGTTGGTCATTATAGATGCAATAAAAAGCAGTTTTTTTCAGTATCTAATCAAAGGAAGTGTTAAATATATGCCAAACTAGTCAACCTGTTTACTTTAATGTAGACAGAGCTGATGTATTTTCAACAGAGCCCTGAGAGTCTCTTTAAATGTCATCCTGGGCTTGTAGCTGTTTTTTTAATGAAAATAAGAGCAGGTCATTCATAGCAAACTTAATAAAGTTTTCATTTGCAGTTACCTTAGAGCAATCTTTGGCATTTTTTGAGCTGCAACAACGAATCAATAAAAACTGATTAATAAAAGCATCAAAAACATATTTTTATTATTGATGCATTGCAATGTGCTATTACTTCATCTCAGACTGAGTTGCGGAGCGGTTTATGTCACATGTAAACATGAGCGTCATATGGTGGAAGGGAAGTGAAGCCGGTATTCACTGTAGATAACGATACATGTGAAACATAGCGGAGGCGGTTAGGCTTAGAATGTCTTCAGTGTGTGGGCATTTTAAGTCAGGTAAAGCTAGAAAATGTGTTAAAATCACAACGTGCAACACATACACGGTGCAGCACGGGAGCACTACAGAGATGAAACTACACCTGAGGAGGAGGAGCACATAGGTATCAGGGATGAATGAATGACATGAATGTCGTCAAGGAAAACTCAGTTACTGCCATAACAATGTCCTTTTATTTAACTTCAACATAACAGTGGCAGACACATGTAACCCAATTCATAAGAATAACTTTTGATGTTAAATTCTCTAAAAGAAGGTCTGAGTGATGACATTGGAGGATGACGAGTAGTTTCACTCAATCAAAGTAGTTAAGTATGATTTAAATATAGGTCATTTTAATTATTATGGAATGATATTTCAGGGTCATGTCGTACTGTTTTGTTTTGTTTTTCTTTTATCATTTTCTGTTTCATTACAAAAAAAAAGGACAGGAAACAGGTTATGTCCACCTAAGCAAGCAGCTGTGTTAATGGATTGGGCCCTAAACATCAGAGCCAGATGAAAAAAAAAAAACCTGTTTATGATTTTTTTCCCCTTTTACTTACACTTATATTACTAGTTTTTGAATAACGTGAAATAAAGAAAAAAAGGTGTACGTTTTATGTCTGATTCATCAATAAATTGAAAAAAATAGTCAGCAGATTAATTGATGATCAAAATAATCATTATTTGCAGCCCTAGGCATTTTGGACATTCTGTGGCTTTAACGAGGATGTGGCAAAAAAGTTCTCACAATAAATTCTACTTTGAGCATGCTCTGTGTCTTTGTTTTTGTGAGAACGATGCAGATCTCTTAAATGACGCAGCTGCCATTCACACAAAAACCAACAAAAATATATAGTTTCTCCAGCTCATTAGCTTTTATTTTCCCTTTTATAGTGTTTAATCACTGGGGTGGGAATAGATTCAAGCCTACAAAGTCTGAGCGCATGTTTGCCAACACCCAGATTTTGTTGCACACATGTAGTAAAATGCCTACAATAGCAAAAAAGAAGCCGTTAAGACTCATGCAGCAAAGGAGAAAAAAAAAACAATTCTCTGTTTAAGCTTTAATAAAAAAATAAAATAATAAAAGATGTAACCAGTGTCCTTCTAGTAACATGCTGTCAGCATGTGCCTGTCATGCTTCTTTTCAGAGTGAGTGTGAGGTGCACTGGCTTTAGTGGCGAGCAACAACAATCGCTGACAGCTTTCCTGCAGAGTGGCTGTGCAGCCCTGGCACACAGTCAGCTCTACCTCACACTGGTGCTGTGTTAGTGTGTGTGTATGTGTCACACTGCAGTTTGAGTGCCAGGCTGTCTTGCTCTCTCCTGCTCGACAGCTCTGTTTCTCTTCCATTGCATGAACACACAGAGCTGACAGGTGAACAGGATGAATATGTCCACCTTGTCACCGACAGACACAGAAGATGCGAACAAAGACAGAAAGTCAGAGGGGTGTCCTGACCAATAGTTTTAGCTCTTGTATAATTTGATCCAGCTTTCCATTAATATACGTTGAGGCTGAGGTCTTCTCCTTGAGTGCATCTGCAATGAGGCTGAGTATAACCTGAACAGGTCAGCAGTTTACCACAAGTTACTGGGGCTGATTTTACTTCACAAAAATGACCTGAAACTATAAAATCCTAGCTCATTTTTCCTCATGTGATTCCTCGTTTGCTGTTTGGGATGGTCACATTTTGAATGTCACCTGTGCTAGCCACCCTTCATTTCAGTTTTTTTTCTGCTTGGGGAAATGAACAGCAGCCAGAGAATCCATATGAAAGCTCCTTGGGATGAAGGGCATTACACAAGTCAGCTGCAGGCAGGAAACACACGAATGCTAGAGGGGCTTATGATCAGTGATGTTTTCTTAAAGATGAGAAAACAAGGCAGCTCTGATCACTACTACAGGTGTTTCACTGAAAAACCTGTTTTCTAAAAATAAACAAAAATAGCTTAAAAAACAACAAAATGTTGAAACATCTTGAGTGGATGCATTGAGCCTCTGTGTAAACACAAACATGCACACACAGTGAAGGAGGAGGGGGCTAATCTCCCATCTACTTTCGTAATCCACCACATGATCACCTCTCACCCTAAATGTGTGTGTGTTCAGAAAGACCAATCTGGACCCAGACTGGAAGGCTTTTGCTGACCACTGCATAGTTGTCTTAATACTTTGACAGCTTCTTCTACACCATTTCATCCTCTTTTAAACTGTCCAAAACTTTATGGATATGACAGCTGAAACACAGCTGAAAGCTTCTAGTCTGACCTAGGTTGGCCCAAGATGCTTTCCGGAAGTTATGAATAAAAGAAGTTGTGTTTCCGTTTAAGAAAAACCTGCTTCGCTGAAATGCTAATCCCTTGTTTTTGCTGTTTTACTAATACCACAGTGTCAACACGCCAGCTCTTTTCTCCACTCCACCAGGAGAGGACAGAAGGCCTCTGCAGAGATTAAGAAGATCATAATCACAGGATTAGTGATTAGCATCTTACTTTCAGGGATTTTTCATTTGTGTAAGTGACTGAGGGTGTGTGCTGCTGTGTTACCAAAGAAAGAAAACTGATTTCTAAAAACTGGATGTGTATGAGCAACAACTTGAGAAAAAAAAGATTATTTTGTGTTGCCTTGCTCATATAATGCTTTGGACGATTCAATCACAGAAACATATGCATCAAACATCGGCAACTATGACTAACAAAACATTTATAATTACAGTCAAGATTAGCAGGGTCATGATATGCTGTGTCTTGCATTCTTGAGGATAAAAATGAGGATAAAAATTCTGATCAGGATAAGAACAAAGCAGAACTTTATTGTGTCACCATTTAAAAAGAAACGAGTTTCAAGACAGAACTAAAGAACATGCTTTATTTTTAACACTAAAAATGCTTTACTGGTTAAGAAAAACATGGATTTCATGATCAAAATCTCTCCTTTTAACAAACACTGTGTGGGAATACCAAGTATGAGCCAAACATGAAACTGCTGCTAATTATCTCTGCTTGTTTCTAGATGTTCACTTAATTTTTAGAAGGTCCCGACCAATATGGATTTTTTGAGGCTGATGCTGATTTCGATATTTGGCAGAAAAAAAAAATCCAATAACTGATTAAACAGCTGATTCATTTTAAAAATATATAATGAATAAAATAACTTATTTTTCGGTCCCTTAATTCTTACAAACACAAAGATATGAATTACAGGCAGAACATTTTACTGTTAATAGAATATTTTGTCCTTCAGTAATTCTTTAACTTTACAACAGAGAGAAATTTTAAGTATAAAAACATGCAGGAAAACATTAAAAAGGGCTATAATCGGCCAAATATCGGCAGAACTCCTCCTAATTAAGACTGTTGTTTTGTTTTGTTTTTTTTAAAAAAGGCTACAATTGGCTCATGAAATCGGCCAGGCCCTACTTTTTAAGGTAAGGTGGTAAAGAGAAAATGAACATGTCCTTCCCTTGCTGGCAGAGTCTGATGGGTGACTGATAAATTGCAGTTTTACAGATGCCCAAGGTTGAAAAGTGATGGAATCATGGTGAAATTGGGAAAAAAAAAAAAAAGTGGTGTCTGGATGATGAAGAAATGTTTGATTCTCAGTAGATGTGTCAGCAGTTTTCCCTGTGCTTGTTTACAGCAGTACATTGCAGCCCTTTTACTTTTAAACTCAATTTTCTCTTTCAATGATTATCCACTCTGTCCAAATGACTACAAGTTCATCAGTTTAGCTCTGGCTGCAGGAAAACAAGGATACGATTTGGGCCGCTGATATTAATCACATCCATGTTTCCACTTAATTCTCATCCTGGAATAATGCACTTAAATGTGTACTCTAAGCTCATCATTCAAGCTGCACACAGAGAGGGAGGGAGAGATAGAGGGAGGTGGAGGTTGGAGGTTGTGGAGGACCACAGATTTTCAGCTCAGCAGAGCATTAGGGTGAGCGATGAAGGGGACATCCTCGATCTAGCCTTAACCCCTCTCTGACAGACGCTTCCATCTTAGACACACTTCTTCTGCTTTACACAACTGAATACATGACACAGCAGTCTGCTCTGTTGGAAAGAACCACAGTGCCCTCAAACTGGGAATGACATCATGCATGAAATAAGAAGAAACTACAGATATTTCTGTGCGAATTGCTTTTTAAAACAGCCGGGGGACAAAAGCAGTGCTGCAGTGCATTTTTCATCAAGACAGGCAACAAGTAAAAGAGTCTGTGTAGCAGAGCTGATTTTAAAAATTTAAATCTCACAGCACAGGTATGAAGCCTAACCCTTTTTCATGGCGATGTGTTGGAACAACAGTTGCTGATGGATGTTCAAATAATTCTGAGATTAATGTTGTGACATTTCAGTGAGGAGCCTGTCTTTGTTTAACAGCAGGCTGTCATGGCATCCTTTAAAAATCACACAGGAGGGTGCAATGGTGTGAAGAAAAAGCAGTGTTTAAAGCATAAAGAAGCATTATTATATATTTATTTTCTTACTTAGTGAAAACTAACAAAATAAGACAAAAAAAGGTTGAATTTGCCATGTTTGCATGTTGACTTCTGAACATACTACATGAGACTACATTCCTACTGGAGTTCCTGAGGATTCAAAGCTCGCTCTCTGAGATACATCAGACTGGTTATGTGACTATTGGATTTAAAGATAGCACTGGAATAATAGCATCCTTTGACATGCAGATGATGTCACTTTCCCTTTCGGGCACGTCACAATAAATTTTGATTATCCACGACCTCCTGAACATGACATGACTTGGATAGAAAAGCGCGGGGTGTATATTAAGACAGTACAGAATTAATAGAGAAGAAATGCCAAACAGGTTGAAACAGGCTCAGAAAAGAAACACTATGTACATTCTTGGTATATAACGCAGCTACTTAAAATACTAATAAACACAGAACACTGGTTTGGGGCCCGGCAGCACCTTCAGCGAAGAATCCCACATTCAGTCACCAAGGTTTGTTGAAGTCCAGGAACAAAGGAAAATAAACCAACCCACTGTTTTCCAGAGACAATTAGAGTAGATTTTGTTCTCAACTGTTTGATCAAACTGTTCTGGAGCTGAAAATGTTGCTCTATTTATTATTGGCAGCTACTCTGAAATCTTTTGATGATTCTTAAATGCAGCTCTACTCTGTAATGACTGCAGCTGAGAACATAAAACCTGTCTGAACTTCTTGTAAACTCTAAGTTCATGTGTAGGGAGTCCAAACTGACTGCAGCGCAGACTCAGCTGACATGTCTCAGTTTTAAGCAGATTTTAAACCATGTATTGTGTTCTTAGATTTGCGAGTCAGCCTGTCTGGCTGTGCGCGCTTAACGTCTTTAAAGACTTAAACTCATTTTTGGACCGTCTACTTTTACTGACTGACGACTGACACTTCAAGAAAATGATCAGAGTAGGAAATACTCCATTGAGTTAATCTCTTAGACTTTTAAAACTTCATTGTTACTTCACATGTCAAAAGGCACTGCTTTCTTTGTAAGTTTTTGGTTATATAATTCAAAATAATCCCTGTTCATTTCAGACTGAAGGAATTCTTTCCTGATGAAAATGTCTTTAACCAGAACAAGGCAAGAGATTAAATTCTGCAACTCCTAATGGATTCATTCTCTCTCAGTTGTGCTTTCAGATAAATTTGCCAGCAGCCAAATAGTCCAGAAGAACCACACAGAAGAAAGACGATCAATCAAACCACAAACACTCTTCAGATCATTTCATTTGGCTGATGCTACCTACACTCTGTGGCTGTATGAGACTACCTGAAGGTTTTGTTCTTCATCAAAGACTTAATAGTGTGTTTAAGCGAAGAGGGGCCTAACGACTGTCATTAGTTTCAGCGTATCTGACAGGATGATGAGATGAAGAGGACAACAAGGATGTGATGAGTGCAGGTGTGAGTGCTTCATCATAGTGTTGTGATTTAAAGACAGAGCCTTTGGTTGCCATTTGTTTGTGCTCAATTCTCATGAAACTTCTCATTACCACGTTTTTTGTTGTTGTTTTTTTTGTCACTTTTTTAAAATTAAATCCCCAAAAACTGGATCTATCAGCTAAACCTGATTATGTGTTGAATATTTGAACACTTACAGTGTTTGTAGTGATAACACACAACTCTCCATGTAAATAAAATTAAATAAATCCATTTCTTATGGATTTACTTCAACTTTGATATTCTAACACATCAAAACTGTTAGAAAGAAAAGCACAACAGTGTGCAACGAAAGTAAAAGTTTACTTTCCACCCGACTGATGGATTACTGCCGATGTGAGCGACACAAAGAACCCAGTGAGGATGCTTTCTGGTGTTTCTCAGATTGCTTTAATTTGCCTCTGACAAACAACACAAAGCATAAAGGGAAGCTGTTATTCTATCCTTCAGCCTCAGGCCCTGACATCATATACTAAAGCAGCCAAATATAAGCAGACACAAAAGGCCATCAGGATTCAGATGGATAGGTTCTTTATGCTTTTATTCTTTCAGGGACCTGGTGTGTCTCCAGAAGGCCTGTCACCAGGTGTGTGTAGGTAATGAAATCAGTCCCTGCGGGGTTGAAGGTGACAGAGGAACAATAGCACGGGAGAGGTATCAGTTCTCTCTCATCTGTTCAGCTCCCGTCTTTTGAGTCCTCAGCCCTGATCTGCCTCTGAGATTCTAGGTCAGTAGTGGCTTTTTAAAGATTTGATACGAGCCTCCAAGGAGACAGAGCCGCTAAGTAGGCCTCCGCTGAAGCTTGACACTTTTAAAGAGGATCTGACATCTTGTGTTCTAGTCACACCGGGCTTCGGTCCAACAAAGTTTGGTAAAAATCCACAGAATATCCAGATTTTTAAAAAGCCACAAAATTTGATATGTATGTGACAAACAACAGAAACAAGAATTAGAATTATTACTGTTAAACTATCACTTCCATACTACTGTGATTTCTATCACATGGACATAAAACTGGATTGTAACCTAGCATGCACTATTTCAAATTTATTAGTTACTGATTTTGTTGCCTAGTAACAGAATCTCATATTTCTACCGCATAAGCAGAGCAGTTTGGACTATTTTTTTGTAGAACCTTAGAGCAGGTTCAGAAACAAATAAAACTTTTAGACAGGCAACTAAAAGTTAGTTGTTGGTCTTAGTTGTTGGTTCTCAATAGCATCTGGACCCTTCTCAGAAAATATGTCTTAAAAAAGTTATGAATCTTTCACTGGAAACTACAGACTGTGAAAATCATGGTGATACCACCCTTTGGTATCTGAAGCAGAGTTATGAAGCCTATTGATGAGGGCTACATTATTTGAAATGCTGACTCAACCTAGCATGAGGAATGTCACATCATTATAGCTACTCTGAACCAGCCTGTCAGTCAAGTCAGCCATGCTGCCAATCGTACCAAACCTGAAACCTTTACCTGCTTTTGCAGCCACAAGTGGATCCTAGAGAAACTGCAGTTTTAAGCTCTTCTGCATTGGCTTTAATACTCAAGACCAGAAGATGCAGCTTGTGTTTCAAATAAATTCAAAGCATTGTGATATTTTTTGTTAGATGAAATATTGACTCATTATTTCTATTCTACTTTGGAAAACTCACCAATATGCTTTTAATCAGGGGATAACAGATGAAGGTGTTATTGAAATATTGAATCAAGATAATAGGAGTAGTCCTCATAAAATGTACATTCATAGAATCACAGATGAGTTAAATGTAAATACAGTTGCTCAAAATTGCAAAAGGCCCGATAATCCTTACACATTGCTTCACCGAATCCCTCACTTTGGAAAACATGTTTCAATGACATTTAACCTGCACAGCTGAGACTGCATTCTTCTAACATCCAACAGATAAACACCATCCCATCAGTGTTTTAAAGGCTGACAGGGAGCACAGCCCATCGCAGGATGACAAAGTCAAATGCAATGAGGGCAGGCGAGTGTCGTGATTGAAATTCTCTCAGAACAAAACCTTGTTTGTGTGATTATTGTTCTGCAGGCTCGCAATGAGGCAAAAAATCCATTCCACATGATGCATTCATTGTTTTCAGCCAAACAGGCAGCAGGCCCCCACAGCAGCCAGAGCTACTGTACAATGGCACCCATCAAAAACAAGTGAGGAAACTGCAATATGTAGAAGGGGTGCAATTTTGATATGGGCAATACTTAATATTAGATAATGTATTCTTAATGCAAGCAAGCACAGGTTTATATTAGGCAAGTCTGATGTTGCAATAAAATCAGAAGTAAAGGCCCAGCAGTCAATTTACTGATGATTAAAAGCAAAAAAAAAAAAAAAAAAAAAAAAAAAAAAAAAAAAAAAAAAAACAAGCAAAGTGTTAACTGGGTAATAGGTACACTTTTACCCACCACATGACCTCTATTTGGACACATTTGTCACAGACAGAGAGCCAAACTGACTCAGGCTATGTCACCTTTCAACAGGTGACGAAGCAATAAAATAACTCAACCATTTAAAGGAGAAGTCTCTGCAGATTCAGACTGCAGACCAGTTACTAAGGCTACACATCATCAACAAAACACGTGTGCAGGAGTCATGCCAAGTGTGAGGAGTTGGAAACATCGCTTTTGCACTCACCTCTATCCATTTCTGTGCCTCCTGAAACGCGGAGTCTGCGCCGGACTCGGTCACAGGGTGATGCTGATGAGACGCTCCTATGTCTGCAGCGGGACTTGCCATTGGCGAGGAGGCTGTGCTCTCCAAGTGTTAAAGCCTTTCAAGTTGAGTAACAGCAGGTCAGTGGCGAGTTATTCCACCAGAATCGGTAGTGGGTCGTGTCGGTCAGCCAGCTCTCCTCTGTTGGTTCAAGGTGTTGCAGCAGCAGCAGCACCGGCGAGGCAAACGAACCAGATCCTGCTCTCTAGTGTCACTCCTGTTGGAGTCTGTGGGCAGAGGATGAACTGCGTTAAGACCGATAAATGTAACTATGTAGCTTCCGGTGTGGTGTACCAAAATAAAGGTTTTGCACAGAGGGTATCCTGCATAGTAGACGACGGTAAAACTTCACAAAATTATTATTGAACTATTCCGACGGACAACTACTGCTGGACTGTAGATGTAAGGCAGTGTAAATTTACCTGTTTCATGTTAGAAAAACGCCCGTTGGACCGCGTAGCGTCGCCATTTTAATTCACTTTGGCTTGGCTGGCAGATAGGCCTAACGACACCTCAGGCGAGCAACTTCTATTTAAAATCCAAAAATATATAAACTGGTACAGACATCCGTTAGTTATTAGCCTTTCATCCATACAGAAGTGACATTTAAGTCGTTCATTAACTCAAAATACAAATGTCAACTGTCAATAGACACTGAACCCATGCGGGCATTTCACAGTTGGGCCGCTAAGTTCGTTAAAACACGCCTAGAAGACCATGCTATTCAATTAAATGTAAAATATATTTCTGTCATTAACGTTTCTCGTATAGTGGTAAATCTGTTGTTAAAAGAGTAGAAAGCGGCAGCGGTATCTAAAATTCGATATGGGTTTTCGTGTGGTTGGGTCGCAGACGTGCTAGGTCAAACGAAAAGAGCTGTCCTTCCAGATGTGCCACTTAAGTGTGCGCATGCGCAAAGCAAAGCTCCCCCCCCTTTCTTTATAACCTCTTTACAACATGATTAAGCAAACACTAAATGTTAAAACAAAAGTTCAAAATAAGTTAAAAAAAATGTTTCTAATCTGTAAACATTTAAGTTAAACAGGACAATGTATTAAGGCATAACAAATATGCATTGGAGAAAAACAGGCTGTAAATTGTGCATGAGATATTTTATAAGCGCTTGTAAACATGCCCAAGATTAAGTGCTAGCTATTTCCCATAATTGACATTTTAAACAATACATATGTAAATAATTATTTTGCTATTAAGCTATTCTTTTTCTAATGTATAGATAAGAAGATGCCATAGTACAAAGTTAAAAAAATGACAAATCTTAAATGTAAATTTAAACTAAAATTAAAAACAAAAAACTTTACCCCAAATCTTACATTACTTTACATTAATTTGAAATCAAATGAAAAAATGTAAGTTTAATGTTGTTGAAACCTTTATCTATCAGGTCGCAATTTCGATAAACTACACATTTCAACGGAAACCTGGAAACGTGTTCAGTGCGAGTTTTGATCAGTAAATACTATTAGTAAAGACTATTTTGAGCTTATTAGGCAAGAAGCATTAACAGCACAAACCAGCTGGTCAACTGAGTCAACAAGGGTAAGATACTGCGTCAGCACAAGTCCGTATATCTTGATTATCAGTGTTGGTATCTCTCATTAGCGTCCACTAGCAAAACTATTTCCCAGACTTTTGTTGTGGTTGAAGAATCTCGTAGTTTCCGGTAGTTATCCATCTGTTGCTCACTAACTTCACTCAGTTGGGCCACAAGACTCGCACACCGCAGTATGATTCGCTCCAATGGACAAAAATACACCAAGCAGTGTCGCTCCACCATCTGCCAATGAGGGCAGTAACACACATGGGACCACACACCCACTTTTGATATATGGAGCAACTGAGAGAAGAGAGAGCTGAGTTCTAGAGCAAAAGAAACAATGAAAACTAAACTTGCATCACGTAACACAAGATCAATTATAAATCATGATTGTTGGATTTAACTTATTTGTTATTGTATCAGTTTGGCTTGATTCATCAAGCTTAAACAAAAACTAAGGTACTGTAACTGATATAAAAGCTTGTCAATATTGTTGGGGAAACATTTGGTGTCTAGGTCAATTTTTCTCACTTTTTTGATCAAGACTTCACCCTAAATCCAACTCTTTTAAAATAATAATAATAATAATAATAATAATAATAATAATAATAATAATAATAATAATAATAATAATAATAATAATAATAATTTGCTTTATAAATTCTTACCCTTTCATCAGCAAATCTGAATTATTGTTTCGGGGAATGAACATAGTCGTTTCTTTGTACAGCTTCAACAAATGCATATGACAAGCTTACACTTAAACACCAAGAAACGTAGTTTGAACATCTATAATATGCATTTTGAATTTTACATCTCATCATATTTCCACCTGTAGTAATGCTAATGTGCTTCTTCAGGTGTACAGACCACTTTTGTAAATTAGACAAAAGTTTTATTTTATTTTGTCCAACCAAGAACCAAATTAAAAAAATCATACTTATTAAAAGACAAACAAACACCCCTCTTAAACAAGATATAACACCTTATTTTGAGTTTTATAAATATACCATGTCCCATACTGTGGGCTGAAATATAGGTAAATAATTCTTGAGTCAGCCAGGGAGGAGTCTACAGCGTCATTCATATTCTAACATCTTTGCTGACCTCTAGTGACTAAAGGCAGAAGTACCGAATAAACTGGGAGGAGGAGCTTCCACTCTGCTTCCCTGTGTGTTTCCCTCTCTCCAAGGCATCTATTTCCTGGATACCAAAAATAAAGTAGCGTTTTCTGTCATAACTTAGTCCTGCGATATCTCAGCCTAAGAGGGAAACCATGGTGTGTTTCTCTCAGCAGACTGTCTGTTTTCATTCTGCAGTCCTGTAGGAGTGACAGATCCATCTGTATGTGACAGGAGGCACTCCTGATCTGGAGGGACAACAGAGCAGCTTGGCAAGTACTACATCTTCACAGCTTATGCTGTTACTTAACTTAAACAATCAGTGTTCTTTGTCTAAAGTTAACTGTATGCGAAGAAGGTTCTCACATTCCTCAAAAAAAACAAAACAAAACAAAAAAAAAAAAACAGTGAGAGATCAGGTGTAACATTATTTGAAACAGTTATTTATAAATTAACTTATTTTTTAATTTTCTAAAAATGCAGTAAATCATTGGATCAATTGCAATGCACACAAGAAAGCTGGAAATGATTAAAACCTAAAGGGGATTTACTGAGACATGTTTGCTGTGCTGCCTGAACTGAACTCTCATTGGATGGTTGAGAGTCTGCTGGATTTATTTATTTATTTATTTGAAAGTGCAACAGCTTATGTATTCAGTAAAAGCACTAACTGTAGAAACTAAGAGGGAGTGAGATATTCAGATTCTGTGACATGTAGTTTAACATATATTCAAATTACACTGCAGTTATTTTATGAGAATCATAAAGCAATAATATCCTGTTATGCATATGTTGCAGTAGTTTTTTGCTTTTAAAAGTGAATAATTAACTTTTGCAAGCATAGTCTGCAGAACATATCTTCTAATTTATTTCTTAACCAAAACAGAATCAAATAGAAACTGCTCCACAATATAACCAGCTGAAAACAAGCATATTTCTCTTTTCCACAGGTTTTGTTTGTTCCCACTTCCACTGTTCTTCACAACTTCTGAAATGTGGCTCGTGGTCATCTCTGTCCCGCTACTTCCCGCCATCCTCGTGGTGTCCACTCATGTCCGTGTCAAAGTGTCATCTCTGTGCCGTCGAGCTGTGGCCTGGGTCCTGAGGCTGATGCGAGGGAGAGTGTGTGTTAGGAGCACCCATGCGTTCGTTTTCTCTGAATGCACTCATGGCAACGCAGACAGTGTCCTGAAGACCTTTGACCTTTACGCTGAGACACATCCCTCCCTCTGCATCAGCCCAAAGACTGGTCAGTGTTCAGATCACTTTATTTTTATTATTATGAGAGACCATCTCAGCTGATGGCTGATATATAAATCAGATATTAAAGTTTTTAGCCATTACAAGCATCCAACAAGCAAAGTTCACAAAGTTTCAAGTGTTTTTGAAGGTTGTTCTGGCTAGAGGGAGCAGCAAACTTGAAAGATTTTTTTCCCCCAAGTTCAGTCCTGACCCTCAGAACAAACAGCAATAAGATCTTGTGAACAAAGATTATGAGTTCCTTTATTTTTTTCTGTGCAGTGTAGGTGAGGAGATGTACTTAAAGATAAAAAGATACCAAAGTTTTAGTCTGCATGACAACAGGAAAGACCACCCTACACGAGAACAGAGCAAGCAGTGATGGGTCATTATTTTAAAATTAGATAGATAAATGAAATGATAATCATTTTTAATACATTATCTACACATTTATTTTTATACATATTTTAAAATTTTATAATGTGATAAATAGATGTCTTTTATATGCTTAAGTTTATAACATCAATTTTCTGTTCACAGGTGATTTAATGAAATGAGTTTTGAAAGCGCCAGCAGTCTGTTTGCCCTCAGTATGATAGTTTGTGCTCAGTGATTTAGTAAATACTCAGTCAGTATTTTACTCAGAAACAATGAAGATAATGATATGATGGATGACTCACAAGCCTGTCCTCTGTGTCATCTGTAGTTGAAGCGGTGGCTGAGGTGATGAGGCGAGTCCGTCCCTCCTGTGTGTTGGAGCTGGGGATGCACTGTGGCTACACTTCTGTCCACCTGCTGTGTCTGCTGCCCCCTGCTGGTAGGCTGATCACAGTGGAGCAGGACCCCCTCACAGCAGAGCTAGGGGAGGAGATCATACTTGTGGCTGGATTTAAACACTCTCAGGTACTCAGAGCAGGTTTTTATTTTACTTTAATGAAAGACTTTGAGAAGGACACTGGCTGACTTTACTTGTCTGACATTGTGCAGTTCCAGGTGTTGACATCCAGCTCAGCTGAAGCCATCCCAGCCTTACGTTCACATATAGAGCCTGATAGAGAGACCAGTGAGGGGCTCGATCTGGTTCTGATGGACCATGACCCAGAGCAGTACCTTCCAGATCTGCTGGCTCTGGAGCGAGAGGAGCTCCTCAGACCATCTGGCTGCTTGGTGCTTCTGATTCACAGGAACCAAAGAGCTGAAGAGATCAGAGGGATCCTGGATCACAACAGAGCAAAGGCCGACTGTTACTGCATCAAGACGGAGCTTCAGTTCATGACTGAAGTCTTCTATCAGAAAGAAAACACAGAGAAGGACGGGTGAATGTGGGGAGTCAGTTTGTAACAACCAAGAGTACTATATAATCATCTCCAGTGTTATTTATGAATCAAATACTTACTACATTAAAAATGTGCAAAATAAATTATTTTCTACAACTCGACAGATAGTTTCACTGATTTACTCCAAAGAAGACAGCATTTCTCTTGTTTTCTCTTATTAATTATTTTTTTATGCTTATGAATGGAAAAGTCATACATGTCACAATGCTGGTATTCAAATCACTTTTAACACTACAACTCACTAAATTGGTGGAGATATTATTTAAAGGAAAAAAAAGAACCAAACACAGTTTAAAAGAATTTTCTTCTGCATCATTTTAATTAAACAACCCATATCTACAGACTCAGATAAAGGATCGTACTCAAAGTAGAAAACAAGCAAATAAAGGAGAGAAAAACCTGCTTTTCAGTCTTATACAATCCCCTTCCTCACAACAAAAGAAATTAAGACATGAACAGAAGTTGTAGAGCACAGAGTCACCACTTGATGGCGCTCCCTTCATGTTAAAGTAACAAAAGCAATCTCCTCAAGCTGGTTTGAAAAGACAAACATTTAAAGGGAAATTCCCCTTATTTACAAACTATCCCTTCACCCTTTGCTCAGTGACTACAGGAGCTTTTTAACTCTGAGTCTGTCAGTTTTAAAATTATGCATCCAGATTTATTCATCCGGACATGGTGACTAAACCACAGCACCCTTCCTCTCGTACATGCTGTTATATTTACTCCCAGACCCCATGTCAATGTTTGCATTTTAAAATAAAGCATTAGAAATAAGTCCACTCTCAGTTGCCCCCTCTCTTTTTAACACATCGGCGTTCAGTCCCTAACTGCCCGTAATGAATGTCTTGGATTCCCAGCATGCACTGCATCTGAAATGAGGAGGATCATCGTTGTCTTGAGGGTAAAACTCTGATGGAGTTTTTTCCGAATTTGCCTCTAATGGCACTGCTGAGGCTTTCAGAGCAGCTGGAGAGCCATTACATGGTTTAGAGACAATTTAGTGCAGGATTTAAATAAATAATATCTGTGCAAAAACACGACTTAATTAAATGCAATATTTCCAAGAGCCCGGGGGAGGGTCTCAGTCGGAGTTCACCAATGTTACACAACAGTGTGATAAATGCTGTAATACGGGAAATTTATTCAAAGTTAGAGAGCTCAGAGCAGTAAAATAAAGAGTATGAATCGTCAGCTACTATGAATCAGACATGGAGGTTAGGTAACAGAATCAGGGAGGAAAACTGGAAATCCATCTAGTTTATCAGCTCATTCACTACAGAGGAAAACCTGTAATGGAGATGAGAAAACACAACAATCTGCATGAATACTTTATTACCTTATACGCTGATCATTTCTGCCTTGCAGAGAAGGTAGTGATTGCATTTTTTATGAACACGATGAGGAAAAGCTGCAGGCCTGCAGGCATACACTGTGAGTTTTACGTTCCCCAACTAGCTATGATAGTAGCTCATGATAACAGAAACAAGAAACTGATTAGTTTACAAAGACTGAATCAAAATAGAAGTCAGTCCCTATTTAAGATGTTTTCATTCCCAGAGAAAGTTAACACCCACTCTGATAAAGTGATTGCATGAAATTCAACCTGAATATCAGCACTAATTAGCAATCTGGAACGTTTCAGTTTTTGGAAAGGCAAGTTTGTTTTCAAAACGCCATCCGTACCACACTCTTTATTGTATGCTGCATCTGTAATTTTTGAATATACAAGTATTGATCTTGTAAAAGCATGGTGTTACGCTATGAAACACTGGAAGGTTATTTTTGCACTAGAAAAAAAGGGGGCAGGACACAATAAGCTACGCTTCTTCCTGTCCCTCCTCGATTGTTGTTTTATTATTTTGCTTATTTTAGTTTTTTTTTTAGCCTAAGAAGTCTTTTTGTTTCGTTTAACCATTCGTACCATTATTGTTGTGGCCTAATTGAGTTAAAGAAAGAAAGAAAGAAAGAAAGAAAGAAAGAAAGAAAGAAAGAAAGAAAGAAAGAAAGAAAGAAAGAAAGAGCATAAGCCATGATGGTAGTTTGACTTATGTCAATTTAAAGCTCCTGTGAGGTGTTTGTGACTGGTTATGAAAAACACTGAAGCTATAAGTAATAACTTTCTATTACCTGAAAAGAGGAAACAAGACCAGTAAGAGGCAGAATGACAATTTTTATTATGTTATTTTTGATGCATCCAAAAATTGTTTGGAGTCAGAAGAGATGATACACAGCACGCTGATTAAGAATGCATTTGCTACTCTCTCTAATAATATCTGTCTGCACAAAACCCATACGTCAGACCATGCATGGTAAAGCGGATAAATGTTTGTTCTGTTTTTAGCAAACTTTTTTCTGCCCATAACAAGCTATACCAGCTGCTTAGTAGTCAAGACTAAAACCTTTACTATTGTTATGTAAAGTTATTAACCACAGATCTTTCTGGGAGCTCCTCAGCTCTCTTGTCTTGTAGGTTCCTCTGGATCGTTGTTATAGACGGCCTGCTGCTGTGAACCTGCCAGACTCCAGCTGAACGGCTATAACTGTCTCACCATCATCATCATCATCATCACTACTCTATCGTCAGTGTCTGTCCATTTGTCGCCCTCTTTTTTCATCTCCCTCTATCCCATACCCCAACCCAAACCCAGTCTCAGCAGATGTCTGTCCAACATCAGTCTGGTTCTGCTCGAGGTTTCTGTGTTAAAGGAAGTTTGTTCTCACAAAGGTCTGGGACAGTGACAAATAAGGGTTGGTATAAAAATATGCTTTAAACTTGTTAAAATAACATGTTAGATGTTTGTTTAAATGTGTAGTTTGCATTCCTGTTAGTGTCGTAGTATTTTAAATGACATTTCTACCATTTATAACCAATTAAAGTATCAGTCCTACTAAATTGTCAAATGGTGTAACCACAAAAGCATGACAAGTATTAAGTTGTTCAACTACCTAGAATGCACAAAACAACCATGTGTGACGTTTATCTGAGTGGCTTCTATCCTTAGATGTATTTATTACAAGGTGAAGCTGTCTGAGGGTATTACCTCTGTTACTGTCAAACTGCAGACAACTTCCTGTTTTGACATAACATGGTTTTGTGGCTTGGGCAGCTAAATGCTCTGCCCTTCTCTTATCCATAGGGGGCACCAAAATGACACAAACTCAGTGTTGTTACAGGAGATTTAAAGGGAAACCATGATCATTAGTTAAACACATACATGTCGAATCGAGATTAATCATAAAATAATACGTTTCGGTTTCCTTTTTGACTTCAGTCAAGGTTTGATTCATTTTATTGCTTTCTTTTTCAAAAATGTCACAAATTAAATCAAATATAACAACGTACAGTTATTAAGAGACATATAATTTAAAATAGAAAAGTAAACAGATACTAAAAGAAGAAAAATGCTAAGTTGAAGCAGACCTCCATGTGTGTTTTGTGTTTTTTGTTTCTTTTATCCTGAAACACTGTTTCTGATGACTGCTTTACAGACTTCTCTTCCATCAGGGGCCAGGAGTTTTCACCCCCTCATGGGCATTTTAGCAACACTTTTAGACTTCCGCAGCTTGTCCCTAAATGGTCGCTGTGTGATTACACAAAGTAGACCAACTGTAATGATTGCTCGTTAGCTTCCACCACCATCTCCGCCTGGATAGTCCCCAAACTTCCCACAACAAAACTATTAAAGCCGGGACGTGGTCAATTTCCCAGCTGTCAGATGTGATTTAACATTTCCTCGGCTTTCTTGCAGAGAACCACGACTCTACACAATGATGTACAAGCAAATGTAAACACCATGTTCTGTGACCACCCGGGTCCTCGCCCCTTCCTCTAAAGTCCCTCAAAAATTCCTTTTTTAATGGCTCTGATTTCCCAGTTCTTCCTTCAACAGGCTGTGAACTACACTCTGTGCTATGGCGGCTGGAGCGCTGATGTAAACACAGCTTTCAATTATAAATCAAACTCTAAAGGAGCCAGTGCTCTACTGCCCTCAGGCTCTTTACACAAAGAGCCTGCCTTCATACCCAAAACACCCCTCATGGAAGAGCTGGGAACCATCTTTACACCAGGATAAAGTCACCACAGAGACACAAACCTCTTCAGTACCAAGTGCCAAAGTTATGCAGAGAATGTTACACTCATCGTCTGTATTCGTTGGCAGCTTCCATTTGCCATCTTTACTGCACTTGCAGCAGAGTTTCGAAAGTTTGTAGGATTTCTTGTTGGACTCTTACATTGATTTCTGTTTTCATCAAACTCAAACATGAGTGGGATTTTCTGCTCCATGTCCAAATATACTGTTAAGCAGCAAAGCTGGGTGTTCAGACTAAACGTGTGCAGATTTTTAAACCTCAAAATATTCATATGTTGTACAAATCCCCAAATCTGTTCGCAAAGTCATTAATATAGTCCATGCAAAAAATATCACCAGATCTTCATTTCACAAGATCTTCGTGAGATTTGCTGAAATGATGAGGTCATCACATGAGAATCTCCAAACTGGTTAATGACACATTGGAAGGGCAAACCTTAAACATTTATATCTGCCCATACAGCTCCACCCCAGACAGGGCTCCAGAAGGTTGGCCAATCAGAGGGAAGGGGAATTGTGGAGCGGTATGCCTTAAAGAGACAGCAATTAAAAAAAAAAAAAAAAAAAAAATCAGAATAAGGCCTAATTTTTTTTTAACTTCTAATTTTGAGGAAAAAAAAAAGAGATTTCTTTATTATAATTATTTTTATTTTATTATTTAGTTATTTTGTGAATCAGGGGCACCAGAGGGACAGTTTTCAGCCTGAATATTACAATGCCCCCTCTTTAAACCTGCATGAGATGGCCTTTTTTTCCTGCGATATTGAGTTCATGTTTTTCTTTTTTGCCATTGATTTCTGGAATAACTTAAAATGGGGAAGGCATAAGCTGCAGACACAACAGTGATTTGGTTAAGCTGTCAACACAAGGTTAAAGGAAGGATAGGAAGTCGGGTCATGGGGCTGCTCGGTGGCTGTCGCCTCACAGCATCAAAGTCTGTAGTTTGAAACCATGCTCGGGATTCTGTGCATGCTCTCCCTGTGCAGGTGCTGGATCCCTCCAGGTGCTTTGGCTTCCTCTCTCATCCACAGACATGCAAGCCAGGTTGATTTTTGGCTACGAGATGCCAATAGTGATTGTGAGAGTACTAAAGAGTAAAGAAACATGGCAGAAAATGAGAATGAGGAATTAACTGAAAATTGACAGTGTGAGCTCTTTCTCTTGGTTTTAACCATGTGATGGGGTCACTGTTAACACACCTCACATAAAATCACAAAACAATCTTCAGAGCCATCAGAAAAACATGGCTTTACTTGTCAGATCAGCTTTTCTGTATTGTAGCACACAGCTGGTGTTAATATTAGTCTTAATGTGGGTGAATGTTCTCAGTCTGCAGTCTGTTTTTAAAGCAAGCATTTTTAAAAGGAGCAGAGAAAACATGCAGACATGCTACTGGTGTTTACAAATGCTGACTGCGACAAGCACACAGCCACAAAATAAATACTTAAAAAAAAAAAAAAAAAACACTCTTCCGCCAGTTTGGAAAATGTGACGCCTGTGTTACATATTTCTCTCTAACATCATGACGCCTGGCAGCATAAACACTTGTTTACAGCAAAGACTTTTTAAAAATTCATCTCATGTGTCCTCTGAGACAGTGAAGGGACAAAGCCTTCCCCCCTCCATGTCTGGTTCATCAGCTGAAGTGGGCAGAGCAGAAGGACACTCTTGATGGCCTCTCCAGAGACCAAGGCACTTCTATATTTGGTACACTGAGATAGCTCGCAATATCCCCCACCACACACGCGCACACACGCACACACGCACACACACACACATACACACACACACACACACACACACACACACACACACACACACACACACACACACACACACACACACACACACACTTGGTAATGTTCACTTCACGGTTGTGTAATGATGCTCTCCTCTCACATCAGACTGCTGTCAGGCTGTCACTTGAAAAACTTGTTTCTCTGACCTGTCATCTTTTCAGCAGACTGCCTGCCATGTCGTTTGAAGAAATTACCATTTTTATGAAAGACTAACATGCTCAGGGTTTGTTACAGTTTCCTTTAAGAGTGTGTCTGATCGCACTTCACTGTGTCCGAGTGATTGCAGCAGAAATCAGCTCTACAACCTGAACATGAAGCAGCTGAGGAACACTGATGGGTTTCCAGCTATAAGCCTGGAATCACATCTGTACGGTGGCCCTGAGAGTTCACAGCACTGCAACTTAAGAAAGCACATGCAAAAAGACAAAACACAAGCAAATTAAGAAAACATCCTCTTCAATTCAACAACACATGTGCAGCATTTAAAAAACACGCTACAAAGACCACAACACAGAAAAAAAGCTCTGCAAATAGACCGCAACACAGTGAAAGTGTTTCCAGAGGACACTTAAAAATGATGCACATGTCCCAACACTCTTGTTGTTGACATGGATTTTGAGTCACCCTATTTAGTTTCTCTTAGAGAAAAGTAAGTGTTTTTAATTTATTTTAACATTGTGATTGCATGATTCAGATATTAGCATATTGGCTAATAACAGCTGTGTGCATCACTTTTAAGTGTCCTCTGGAACCTCTGGTCCATTTGCAACACGTTTTTCTAAATTCTGTGCAGGTGTTGTCAGATTGATGAAGGCTTTTTTAAAATTTGCTTGTGTTTTGTCTTTTTGCATGTTCTCTGAAGTTGTAATACTGTGAGTTTTCAGGGCCTTCGTACATCTGGCTTTTTTATACAGTAAAACAGATTTCAATGTTAAGTTTTATGAAATAAGATGTGTCAGGAAATACCCCACTAATATATTTAAAGCTTTAGAAACTTAAAAATGAGACTAGATGTTAAAGGGACTGTGAGGACTTCAAGAGATCTTGAAAAAGTTTCACTTCTAGATATATGCCTGATCCTAATCTATAACTTAAAATGAGGGGGGCGGAGCCTGCAATCTGAACATTCATTTCTGATTGGTGGAGAATGTGCAGTGTTTCCAATCTATTCCCAATCCACAATTAGATAAAAAGTATTCCTCTGTTTAGATCAAGGTTATCCTTACAGGGAAATTGCTTTTAGGTATCCTCTTGAACACACACAATTTTCAACGTGTTGAAGATTAGCAGGTCTGTTTCACTGAGTCTCGGCTCTCCTGAAATGAAAAAGCTGAAGTTCTGTCTTTTAATCTGTGGAGGGATCTGACAACATGAGGTGACTCTACCACCTGCCTCTGACCTATACTTCAACCTACATCCCGCACTCAATACACACCATCACACATACACACACACACAGCCTGTGGAGAGAGGGAAGATTGAGAGAAAATAGACCCCCCACTGTGCAGCGTCTTAAGAGGGTTGAAGCCTCTCAGAATGAAGCTTCTCTGCTCCACGTTTAAGGGACCTCCTACCGATCTTATTTTCAGGAAGATGTAAGACATGTCTCATATTTCAGAAAGAAAGTTCAACCAGTGATACAAGATCCCTCATACATTCATTCATACATTTCAGCATGCACACGGGATCTTTGATTAAAACAATACTTCTAGTTTTTAATTATTAATGAGCTGCCTCTTCTGCAGACACAAAATGCACAATAAAGAATCTTTTACTTTGCCAAAAGCTGGTAATTAAAAGGTTGTTTGGTAACTCTAAACCTGAACATATTGTTTCGTGCAACAGCCAACGTGAGCGAAAAATCATTGTTGTAATAAAGATAGAAAAACATCCCTAAACTGTTTGAGCCTGATCCTGCTGCTTTTTGGGGCAATAAAAAGACATCAACTTCATTATGTTTCTTAATCAGATTAAAGATCCTCACAGGCCTTTGCCAGGTTTTTTCATTTCTCTTGTAGATTTTGAATATAAAAATATGGATCTCCACCATTACCCAGAAAATGGGCATTTGTGCAGAATTCATCTTCTTTTATGCAAAATGCTCAAAGTAGGAGGGGAAAAAAACTTAATCCATTTAAAAAATTACAAACGCATGATGCAAAATTGGACAGATTAAGCCTAAATAAGACAATTTTAGTAGTTTTTTTGTTGTTGTTGTTGTCTTTGAAGCAAAATGTGAAGCATTAAACAGATAAAGAGAGGTGATTATTTCATTAACTGGTTATTTCATGCAGAATTCATTATGTTGTATTCATGCATAATGTGAAGACATTAATAACAGAGAAGAGTTGAGGGGTTCTGCTCTAACATGTGACTTTAAATCTAGTAAAAAAAAAAAAAAAAACAGGAAATAAAAACAGAAAGAGAGGGTCGATGGAGTAGAAGGGAAATACAGAAGGTGAAGAGAATAGAGAAGAGCAATTACTTCAATAAACTTACATCGATAAAACATCTTATTATCATTGACCTTTTATATATTATTCAAGTATTTACTTGGCCAACCAGATTCAAAGTATGGATTGTGTCTGTGCCCTGTATGTCTGCCTGAATTCATGAAGCTGAGTGTTTGCTCCCTTGTTCGGTATGGATTGGACTCAGGAGTTTTATGGATCAATTGTGTTTCTGCATCATCAACCTTTCAAAGCTCACTAAGGGCGTATTGATTTCAGCACAAAATACAGGCAAAAAGGTAGGCTGCAGGAATGTGGATTCATTGATCTGGACGTTTCCAGGCATATAAGAAATGAATAGCTACTATAAAATTCTCACAGGTGAGCAGAAAAGAGGATTATTGAGGAAAATATACAATGAATATTCTCTATCATTATAACCCAATGTTTTATAACGGCAGAAATGCTCAGTGTTAAAAAGAAATATCTGAGAAATCAAAGTTGTACAGTCAATAAATAACGATCATTGACTCAAAAGAGTTTGAAAAGTTGGGGGTTGTTCTAGTAATCTGTTGAAACTGCTCAATACTTGGACTGAAAAAACTGGGTTTGTATAAAACCTCCACACTCACACCTGATATGGCTCATCAAGGGTTGATATGTATGGGACCAATTTGGGCCTAATCAGACCAGGTCAAAGTCACTTTCTGATGACTGTCTGCATGAAAAAGATTGGTTTTGAATTATTTTTGTATGTGTTCCAATACTTTAATTACAAACACAGCTTACATTTCACAATATTTGATATCAGCTACTCAAGGATGTTATGTCACACTTACTTTACTTTAACCCAATGCTTGCAAAGTCACCAGAGTTTCTGCCTGCAGCACTAAGCACTTAGAGGTCAATGCTAGCGCTTATTTTTTTTTTTTTAAATACTTACATTGACTCATGCTTACATAATAATGTGAACCAGGTTCAATTTGCTAATAATGTTTGCAGAGCTGCTGGAGACCATGGGTCTGCAAAAACGAACAGCAAGCATTGAAATCAGACACCTTGTACAATATTGCAAATATGTTTCTGTCTATTTCATTTTATCTCGAAGGCTCTAAACTCTGCTAAATTTAAGAATTTACATGTGCTGCCTTTCCTTCCAGTATTTTTTTGTCTTTTGTGATTATTTCTTTGATACCTGCTTTGCCCTCTCCCCTTTCACATGTTATCCCTGTAGAGAGGCAGATGTCTATTTTCTTTAATGTAATTTAATTGATTCTTTTATTTTCACTTTTATTTATTTTTTTTACTGTATCCTGTTCCCAAACTTTTCAGCCCACAACTGCCAAAACAATGAGACTGGTGAACCCCTGTCTTGTCACTTCACTAACAGGCCAATCCCAAACCAGATTAAAAAAAAAAAAAAAAAAAAAAAAAAAAACACAAGATGCTTCATTAAACTGATGTGAAGAAAATTAGACTACCCATGTGCATAGCCATAACCATATTGCTGTGTTTCCTAAATTAATCAACCTCCACTGATACTGTTGTTATCCCGGCTTAGTCTCCTCAAGCATTTTGTGGTACAAAGAAAAGCTGAAAACAGTTATTATTTTAAAACCTAATTTAGCTACCCAAAGTCAAACCAACACTTCCAGGGATTCCAGAAGTTTTTTTAAAAAACAACAACAACAACAACAACAAAAATAAAACAATAACAAAAAACAAAAACAATGCGGCAACTTTTGTCGCCAGTGGGATTAAATGAATCAAATACTGAAACTTTATCTTTGCACGAGCTGAAGGGGGATGTGATAATTACAAGACGTTTCTGTAGATTGAAGGTGCAAAAAAAGTAAATACTGGTGTCATAGTATCATCTTTGGTGACCCTGAAAGCTCACAGCCCTGCAACTTAAGAAAGCACATGCAGAAATACAAAACACAAGCAGATAAAAAAAACATCAATTTGTCAACACATGCACAGCATTGAAAAAATGTGCTGCAAATAGACTGCAACACAACACATTAGAAAAACGTGCTGCAAATAGACCGCAACACAACGGAAGTGTTTCTAGAGGACACTTAAAAGTGATATCATCACATCATAAACCAAAACTAAAAGTCCCAATATTTGGTTATCATACACATACAGTGGAAACAGATACTTTAAAATATATATCGATTGAGCTATAGTCTGAGGCATGGTGAAAAATCTGGAAACAGATACTTTAATCTCTGCATTGGGGGGGGGGGGGGGGGGGGGGGTAATCGCAATGTAAGAGATCTCTTTTCACTTTATTGATGTTAGAGTATCAAGCCACTCTAAAAACTGCAAAAATAACAACAACACCAAATTCAAGTCATGTCAGTTTGCCTTAATGTTGCATATTTCCTCCAAAGATATACATCCAGAATTGAGTACATGAAGACAAAATCCACATTTCTTCTGCTCGTGCTCCATCCTGCCCCCGAACAACAGGCCGTAATGACCTTATTTCAAAATGGAGAGTAATTCCCACAAAGTGCCATGGGTGGAGTAGAAACAGTTATGGAGCTGCTGAGTTTATTTCCCATGAGTCTATTACTGCTGAAGTAGCCATAGATATATTAAGCCTTGGAGCAGAATAAGCATCATGTGATCCATTACTGCTTCGTTTATAGCAGCTTCTAGTGCCACAGCATCATATGAAATTTAAATTGTATTGTTTTTCCATTTTTGACCAACAGACTTGAATTGAGGTCGCTTTCCGAGGATCCCCGATGACAGAAATTCACTCTCAGCGTCCGTGCTTTTTTCTCCCCACAGTGTTTCCTATTTGCTGTATGTGATTCTGTTGAGATTACCCTGCACGCAACCACTAATGGCTGCTGTGAATGTTTAATCTGATGCATTGCCACAGTCTCTTTTATCTTACTTGGGAATGGAGGACAAGTGTTCCCCAATCCCCTCATGTAGACCCTGGTTTTATAATCCCAAAGGAGAGGAGGAGGCAGCTGTGCTTGGGTCCAAATGGACTTTTCATTAGGGCTCAGAATGGCTTCGGGTCAGAGCAGCACGATCTGATCAAAGCTCAGATACTTTGACTTTCTATTAACTTCAGAGACATGAGAGCAGTATCAACCTGCTCATCAGGCGCTCTGTGAGGGAGCGGATTACTTAAAATGTCAGAGCACGCCTTCATGTGGACATCGCAGAGTAAATATTTTGTTGCAGAGAAAAGCTCATGAAAAGGGGTCAGTTTGATTTTCATTTGACTCATGAAACCAGCAGTGGGTGTGTGAGTGTGTGTGTGTGTGTGTGTGTGTGTGTGTGTGTGTGTGCTGGAGCAAACATTGAGAGTTAAGCCCACCTGGGAGCTGGAGCCAGTTATTTTATGCATGAAGTCACCACAAAACTCAACTCTGCTTCTTATCATTTAAGATAAATAACACAATATCTGTAAGAATGTCTTAAAACATCCATTTTTTGCTATCTGAAAAATCGATTAATCTTGATTCATTTAACAAAAATAGAGACCGTTTGTCTCTTTGCATGCATGTTTAATGCATGGGGCAGAAAAACTGATAAACTACCCTTTGACTCAAAAGTAAGTGTCTGACATAGACTGTATAATTATTTGCTGTAGTCTCCGCAACATCACTCGTCTGTTTCGGAAATGGGCAGAATGGCCGGCACGGCCATATCAGAAATGAGGCTGGCTTTGAGTCTCCACAGTAACAGCCGTAGACCACCCAGCAATCATGAGAGCTGGGCCGTACCCCTGACTGGACATATTGACGATCTTAATATTGTCTAAATTGCTGAGTTAAAAAAAAAAATCAACACCCTGTACAGAGCGTGCCGTTAGTGAAATTAGCGATTCAAACAGGAGACATTCTTTGTACCAGGCTGTAGATATGATTATTTTGGACGTGAAAATGGCTTTTTTTGGCTTGGCTGGTATGTGACTTCCAGTACTTCCAGAGCCAGCCTCAAGCAGACGAATTTTGCAGATTTTAACACTTTCACTTTCACTTTCACATTGACACTGGGGGAGGTATCTCCAGGTTTTTAGGGCGTTGAATATGTGAATGGTTGTCAGTCTTTGTGAATAAAAACACAAGCGTTAACAAATTGGCGTCGTCATCACTGCAGCGTCCGGATGGATGTAACAACATTTTAACGCCCTTAGCTCTGAAAATGTTTGGGCTATCCATGGTTACACCAGTTACAGTCCACCTTCCTTCTTCCACATCCTGCAAATTGAATCTTACGACGAGATTTTACTCAAGTTGCGTGCGATTGTAGTTGTAATGGAAACACCAGCAAGGGGCGATTGTACTTTATTGAATCTTCGGAAATATCGCTTTTATTTTGTGAAAAAGTATAATGGAAATGCAGCTTATGACAGAGCTTATGCTAAGCTATGCTAACTGTTAGTCAGCTTTCAAAGGAATTTCTCTGGATCTGTTTTTAACCTCATCAAAATATTCCTGCAATAAAAGTCTGCCAGTGAAACAAAATCTTTCAACTCAACTCAAAAAAAAAAAAAAAAAATAGAAGAAGAAGATTTCCCCTTCTGTTGAGTAATTTCTTCAACTGAACATCAGGACGTATTTTTCTGTACCAAAAGCTCTCAGCCAGAAATTCCATTTAGCTTTAAATTTGTTAAATGTTGCAGTTTTCTCAGCTTTTTCAGTATGTTTCATCCAGTTTGGCTGAAAAACTAAGAGCAAGGCAGAGTTCATTTATGCACTTGAAAACAGCAGTCAGGGAAAAAAAAAAAAACTTACTGCACGCTCCACTTAATAGCTGCTCAAAAGCTTTAAATTGCACCTGCTGGATTTTCCGTGAGCCGGTTTTGTAGCTAGTTGGTGTTCAGGCAATTCTTTCTGGTTCACAGTGTCCAAAGTACAAAACAGAAGTCAGAGTCATTTATAATCATCCTGCTGAACTGGCTGCTGTTTGATCATTCAGATGTTTTCTGAGCACGGGTGAATGTGAGTTATCACAGCCCAGGTGCATCCACCATAACACAATAATATTGTTTTGTATGTGCAGTTACAAGGCAGTTTTTGGCAGTGATATTATTCTGCTTTTTGCTATCTCTCTTTTGCCCATTTCACAGCCATTATGTTTTGTAAGCGAGCTGAGTGCAGAGCAGAAAAGCCTTTCATTCCAGAAAGCTTACCTTTCCTGCAGATTTATTGTAGTTGTGTGATAGGGAAACAAATGAGGATATGATGTGAGCATGACACTGGGACATTAAGCGGTTAGAGGTTGTAAATCAGACGCTGATTAAATCTGTCTGGGACAGAGTTGTCCATTTGCCTTGAGAGCAAAACTGACCTGATTTGGGTGATTTTCCTGACAGGTGTGTAGATCACTGCGGGCGTAACTGCACTGTGGCACATTTCAGGCCATTAAAGCTGCCCCTGGTCTATTATACTTCAAAGGTACAGTATCTAGGATGGCTTTTATATGACTTTGGAAACAACTGTAAATGTGAGCATCATATTTTGTTGGTTGCACCCTGTCAGGACGAGGAGACTGCGGGGGTTGATGGTGTGTTAGCGTTTGCTTTCTTCCCCTCTCTCTGTGGTCCCTTTCCAGAAATCCTTCTTTTGTCTTGCTGAGTTTTCTGTTTTTTTGTAAAACAAGGATTTAAATAAAAGAACACCATATGCTTTGTTCTTCCCTCTCCTGCAGCATTTCATCAGGCAAGTGCTTTTTCTTCCTTTCGAAAGTCAGAGCTGTCAAGGCCACTTTAAAACAGAATACTTTTCCTCCTATTTTCTCTCTCCTCTGTGCTGCAGGGAGGCAGAAGGTCAACACGCTGCAGAACCTCAGGTTTGCCTTTAATCAAGTGAATGTGGAGGAAAAATAAATGTTTTCTTTTTTAATGAATTGATGCACTTATAGTTTGAAAACCATTCTTTTGTGATTAGTAGATGTCAGTCTGGGGACTTCAGGGATCTATTAGTGCAAAGGGCTCCATGAAGGCTGCATTAATTTCGTTCTCTTTGCAGAATAATTACAGCGTGTGGTGCTGCATTTGATAGAAAGAATAATCTGAGTATGGTATTAGAACATATTGTAAACAAAGACACAGCACTCAGCAGCATTCATTAGCAAGTCTTTTCACTATGTAGCATGAATTACTTCCTGATAGAACGACAGAACAATCACCTCAGCGGGGGCGATGTTACATTTTACTCATGAGGCAGTTTCCGAGAAATCACATCTTTATTCCTGCACATTTAAGGGTCCAAAATAACCTTTTAAAAACACTTATAAAATCAAATGGAGACCATTAGACTGCATTTCTAAAAACCGATGCCAGAGTTTGAACAAAAGCTCTTTGATCGTGTAATAGTGCAGAGCACTTCAGGCGTTTATGTGTGAATAGTATAATTTATTTCTTTTTCAAGACATACTAATTCAAGCTGAGTGTTGGGCTGTTTTTTTGACACATTAACAATGAAGCAAACATTATTTAAGGTACTTAATCTGCCAAACTCCTCAGCTACAGTATTTCATAATCGTGATCTTTTACTATTAAACATGTCATTCATTGAAATGATGCAGGGAAAAAATGTGGGGATTAGTGATAAGTGGAGTAAAATGTGATTACTGAGTTGTAAAGTGCGTTTGAGAACAGAGTTTTCTTTATCAACCTTAAACTTTGCTATTGTCTGTTCAGTCTCTGATGTCAGTACATCATTTTTGACAAGAGTTGGCAGATGATTCCAGTGAAGGAGGTATGCGTGCAGCTTAAAGTCCAACAGCACAACAAACAGATACCAGAAAATAAGATGATACCACACTTCTATCTTATAGGTTGCTAAATTATAATTCACAGGAGAGAAAAAAAAGAATTAGTGCTCATCACACTGATTGTAAAGAGACGGCTGTTTACTTATATTTTCCAGAGACACTGCAAACTGTCAGGGTTTTTATTTATTCTTTGTTTGTGCAACTTCAAGACCCAATAATTTTTGTTTTAACTTTTTTCTTTGTCATAAAGTGAAATGACAAATAACAAATAAGGACTGTCAAATATCAAAGTCAAAGTCAAAGTCAACTTTATTGTCAAATATGCTATACATGCTTGACATACAGCATAAATGAAATTTCCGTCCTCTCGGACCAACGGTCCAGCAGGATAATACAATTACAATAACTAAACTAAATGAAGACTACCTTAAATACTAAAATTAACAGTATAAACAGAGTACACAGACATGAGGTAAACAGTAGTGCAAATTTTGGCATGGGTAAAACGAATGAACAAACATGAGGTATATGGAACAATAATGCAATAATGCAAAGTAAATAAAGTGTGCAGTCCCAAATTTTATATATATCTATATCTATATCTATATCTATATATATATATATATATATATATATATATATATATATATATATATATATATATATATATATATATATATATATATATATATATATATATATTTATATATATATATATATATATATATATATAGATATAGATATAGATATAGATAGCATCACAGTTATTTGTGGTTATTGCATTTTCAATTGCATGCTTATTAATCATTTATCTCTATTTGTAAGGTGACAAATGATAACCAATCTTATCTGAAGACCTGCAAGTGTTACATGCTCAAAAATTCCTTTATTTGCACTTAAGAAATAATTTAAGAATCAAATGAAAGCAATGAATTTCACTTCATGATTATTTTTTTTTAGATATGTCATTCAAGTAAGTATTGCATTGTCACACCATATTGTCTGAAACAATGACTTGGAGGAAGATAGCAGCTTGAAAGAGTTTATTTCATCAAATACAAGGCTTTTTTAAAGCGTAACTCAAGGCCCTGTAAGGGCTTTTTAAGTGATCCTGAAGAAGTCTTGCCTAATATTACATTCCCCTGATCATAATCCACAATTTAAAATTATTTTATCTGCACCAAATTTTCTTGAGAGAGCACAAATCTATTTACAGCACTTACTACTCCATTCCTTTGCTTCCAAAACAAACACATCCTTACAACAGTGAGTGATAGTGGACTGGTGCCAAAGTCCTCACAGTTATTTTAATATCATTGTGACTGTTCAAAAAAAGGCATTTGCACTTTTCAGGAGTTCCAGCCTGGTTTCCTTCTCTGTCAGCTGCACCTGCATGCTTAGCTCATTGGCAGGAGCTCAGACTTACACTGTGTACATTTAAATTTTAAGTTCTCGTCTCAGGCTTTTTATGCCTTTAATCAGAGGACAGGATAGTGGATAAAGCAGGAAACAGGGCAAGATTGGGGAGTGACATGCAATAAACATGCCACTAGCTGGATACAAACCCAGGCTAACCTCATGGGGCAAGACCTAAACCACTAGGCCATATCTGTGCCCCAAACTTTGGGATTTTGTGGAAGTGAAATGGGCCTATCAAAAAGTTTAGAGTTACATCATGAGGAAGCAGAAACATGTTTTATCAGCCCAACAATAGTTTGTAAATAACATGATTTAAAAAAAGCTCAACTGCATCGTGATTAACAGGTTCACACTGCAAGCCTTGAAATAAAGGTGAGAATTAAAATCCCTTGGAACAGACTGAGCTATGTTTCGAACAGGAATTTGAAAGGGGGAAACATCTGTTGTTCATAAGCTACTCATTTTTAACTTTCTGGGTTTAACCTTTCTTCTACTTGAACAAAAAGCAGAAACACAAAGTGCTTTAACACCACAGGTTGTCCCCAGAGCTGTTGTTTATCAGCAAGCTTTCAACTATTGTACATATCATCCTTTTATAGCTCCTGGAAGATGAGTGTGAAAGTACAGAGGGCATCTGTACGAGTCCAATCAGGTGTTCACCATAAAACGTCTCCTTCAGCGTTCACAATCCTTTTTGAAATCACGACATCCTGTCATAAACAGCACAATGAAGAGCTCGACCTTATTTTTCACACTTCTCACATTGCTGCACATTATCATATGTTATGTGGCTATTCTTGTCAAATGCAGACACCATTATAATCTGTGGACGTTCAGGAAGACAGAGGCTTCTATAATTAGACCGATCTGCATGCATGCTGTGTTTCGCTCTGTTAGTTCTTAGACTCTAGATGCAAATTGGATCCCACAAAGCCTTAAGAGTCACCTAACGAACCTCTTAATGCAAGCTTTGATTGCGTTTCACTTGTCAGAAAAAAGTGATTTGAAAGCCCCTCAGTCTGCATTAAATCTCCATAATGAAGCAAGACAAAAATGCCACGGCCATTAGCACATGGATTACAATTTTTAATCTGCTCAGGCTCATTATGATGAGGCTCGTGTGCAAGAGGGAGATTATTCAGAGGAGAAATAGACATATTTCTTTTATTATTGGGTGGAGCATCTGTTGTTTACTATGAGATGTCACTGTATGGTACAGTAGCGTACATTACCTGGTCCTGTGCTCAATGCATTTCATATTAAATATATTCATGCTGCTTCGATGAACAGTTCCCCCAGATATCAAACTGATTTACTTGTTTTTATTATTCTACTACCAATCCTTCCATGACCTTGTAACGGATAACAGCACTTGAATAATAGATGTGTAAAATGTTTTATTAAAGTTGGAGTACTTAACGAAAATAAGACAATGGAAGACACAATAACTATTTTCTGGAATAAAATAGATGTAATGACTGTGTGAGAATGTTATTTTGAGTTCATAAAGTTTTAATGATGTTTCTTTTCTTTTTTGACTGAATTTCTACAACTTTAAGTGCGGAGATGATAGAATAATAGAAAAAAAAATTCAAATCGATTCCCTGAATTGTATTTGTCAAATCAAACTAAGCCAGGAAGAGTTTCCAAAACATCCCTGCTACAAAATAAGGACCAATCTTGGAATCTTTAGCCAGCTGTTAGCGATGCTGGGCCATGGATATCTTTTCTGTTTGATGACTTTCTCTACAGTCTGATTTGCATCTGGAGAAACAGGAGTAGAGTTGGTGTTGAGACGTGATGTTTACTACCCTGTTCTTAGCTGCACCTGCATCCAGATATCTGTTCAAGGACATTAACTGAAGCTGAATCATTGCTAAACAGCCACAGATTGGTTGCTAGAATGCACTGCAGATTGGTTAACAGATTCTCCATTTTTTAGGCAATGTGAAAAACATTTACATGTTGATTCTTGTGACCTCTTAGAAATCTAAATCTGTTGTGTTATTCAAAGATTTAAGGACTGCATTTCCCATGAGCACCATATCAACTTTCAAGAGCTCTTGGGGTTTTCTGCCTTCCCATATTTAAACATGGGTATAAAGTAACAATGATGTATGTTCAGACCAAACATGCAGATTTTTAAACCTCCACACACCTTGTTCCACAAGCTGAAGAAATCTCTGAATCTGTTTGTAAACTGATCAAAATGAGACGATTTAAAATAGCACCAGATCTTCACAAGACTCGTTGAAACAATGGTGTCATTGAATTAGGGTCTCTACATTGGTGTATAGGCCTCGAACACCAAGGTCTGCCCCTGACATGTGTCCAGAGAGCTGGCAAATCAGAGTGAAGAGGGTTTGTGGAGCTGGGAGCCTTATGTGCTGTTTACACGAAAATGGTTTAAGGATGAAATGCATAAGTATTGCTGCGTTTCGGCCTCTCGTTTACACAGAAATGGTGTTTGGTCGACCTAAAACTCAACTTTTTTAAAACGCCCTCCAGAGTGGAATTTTTCTGATACGCTGCAGCTACCGTTGCCATGTAAATGGCAAGCTGGAGTTTTAAATCGATTGAATCGAAGTTAATCGATTAGTACTTTCCTTTGTAGATGACAACTCTTATTCAGGACACAAAGCAACAAGTTGTTGCACTGATTTGTAGCTATGTCCAATTACTATCATGACATTGAGTAAACTTTGTAAACTCTGATGTATTTCTTTTAGTTAGTTTGCAAAATGTGAGCAGATGGAATGCTTTATCTTTACTTCTCACAACCCAGTCTGCTTTGGTGTCCCAGAAAATGTCTGAACAGTATAAATTCCTCTTTTCGCCCATTCATCCTGCTCTAATATCAACCTTGGGTACAAAACATTATAAAAAAAGAAAAGGAGGTTTATTTTCCAAGCTTTTGTTTGTAACTCAGTAGAAGAAGCCTACAGTAGAAATAAAGTTAACTTCTTTAAGTTTTTTATTTTGACAGAGAAAACTGTGGTTAAAGTTTCTCCCTAAATGAAGTAACCTAACAAGCAGAGAAGCCGAACCTCAGCTGCACAGGCTCTGAAAACTTAATTACATTTTTCAGACTGAACTTCTCTCTCATTCCTTCCTCCTCCCTGTCCCTGTGCAGGAGCTGTGGTTTCAGCAGTAACAACAGCTGACCCCGAGGGTCTCGCCTCCTGACAGTGCTCCGTGTTTGTCTCTCTGTTATTCTATAAATACGAGATAAGGGCCACGGAAGATCCCTCGTGTAGCTATGTGGTTAATTGAGACCCAGCATCAGTGACCCTGTTGTATGCTGAGCCCTCCACGCCACCAACCATCACTCACGCTGAGTAATTGGAAGAAACATCGACACTGAGAGGTAACATCTGCAAAACGTAGGAAGCTGTGACTGATCGTGCTGTGGACACGAGAGGGTATGTCTGTTTGCTTTGGAGGAGGGTTTTTTCTTATCATGGAGAGGATCCATGTGATAGAAAATAACATGTATTTTATTTATTTCAAAGAATTCAAAAAACTGCACTAGAAAAGACCAAAACATCAACAAGCGACTGAAAAAAAACAATAAATGAAGCAAATATGTGTCCACAAAAGAAACTGTGCTCTTGGATGACTTTTTAAAGAGGAAATGGAAAAAAATGAAACACAAAATATGTCTCTGGCAGAAAAAGATGAGCCTGTAGTGATAAGAGAGCGTCTTGAGACCCCTGAACCAGCTTCCTCTTTGTTTCCAAGGGAAATATTTTGGGAAACTGGTTGACCAGGATATATTTATGCAGACCTGTTTTAACTACAGGGACTACAGCCTCTAAGTGTGCACTCAAACCGCAAAGCCAAACCGGCTCTTCAAGCCTGGCTGAATTCTTCCAGGTTATTGGCTGAAATTGGTTGCTCTTATGTACAGATTTTCTGAACTTGCTGTGCATAATCTCCTCACTCTGAAGAAGAGACACAGCTGTAATGGCTGCTATAGTCCCTTAACTAGATCCTCCACAGGCTCAGACTGTTTTTCACAGGCCTGACACAGAACATCTGTACAGAGACAGACGTCATAGTCAGAGAGAAAGATGTCAAAATCAGTAATCTTATCCTGAATTTGAAGTCTCTTGTGCATAAAACTGTAACAAACTCCAAAGGAGTGAAGTCTGTCCATAGGGTCAGTCTGGAAAAATTAAGACTTGTACAGATTTGTGTGCAAATGGTTATTTTAATCAGAGATGTTTAGTTTTTGTCAAGCTACTTGATGTTTAAGAGGGGACTTGACACCATGATTGACAGCTCTGTTGAATAATGCAATGTTCTTGACCATATTACAAGAATGGCAGAGGAGGAACAGTGAGAGAACACACACACAAGAGTCACTGAATATTTCATTCATGTTTTTTTTTTGCCTGATGATCTTAAACACAAAGGCTGCAATCAGCTGTAAGGAGCAATATGCCTGGCTCTCAGTGTGAATGAGAGCAGACACACTTATTTTGATTCATGTTGCACTGAAAACACACCAGATCTGTGTTAGCTCCAGCCATAAGCTCCACTGCATGTTGACCGTGTGCTCTCTCCTCTGTCAACTCACACTGGCTGCGTGTTTTGTCCAGCACGTTAAAGGACAGCTGTAGTTTGAGACTGAGGAGTTCTTACCCCGTGTTACCCTCATGTTGGGCTGCAAAACCCCAAACCTGTTGACTCGTCCTGGCTGAGCTCATTATGTCAGTTTGTTGTTGTAGTCAAGCTAAATACGACTTCTTGTCCCGTTCAATCTGCTTGAAATTGACACAGCACTGGCATTCAGCAAAATTAGGAGCCTTGCACATCTGATTTGTCCTCCTTTGACCTGCCAGAGCAAAGATGCAGCCGGACCACAGCAGAGCAGATGCAGTGTGAGTTGACACATCGACTTGAATGGAAACCTATCTAAAGCAGAGTCTGGATCAGGACTGGAGATGCATCTGGTGTATTTCAGCCGTGGCCTGCTGGGGTTGGGAGATCGCCTGAATGTAACAGAGAGGAGCTGGTGTGAGTTAACACACTGACTTGAATTGAAACCTTTCAGATCTGATGCTGTGGCAGAGCGGAGAAGGATGTGGTGTGTTTCGATCATTAATTCTCAGATAGCGTGCTGCTTCACCAGCAAAATGTGGTGGGACACCCCAATGATTCTCTTTGCACCCTGCACTTTAGACCAACTGTTTTCATGGTTAAAATACAAACATCTGAGTTAACAGTTGGAACCATCTTGTCATTTGCTAAAAGAGAAACATTGTAAAAAGACAGAGCGTTTAGATTCCTGAAAAGTCCCTGACATATGAGGAAGTCATAATTTTATTAAAAAATAAATAAATCCTATTTGAAAGTCTTAAAGGAGCCAAAAACCTACATTGTGTTTGGCACAGACACAAAGACCAATGGAACTAAACACAGCAACCCATGTAGCTATGACATCCCTCCCAAACAGCTTTGGTAAAGATAAATTATTGTTTAAATATGATTTTATTGGACATTTGGAACCATCAGAGTGCAAAACTGCCAACGGCAGCTTTGAAGAAGGGCTTACTGCTGCATATTGACAAAATAAGCAAACAGTGTTGTGTGTATGACGGTTTTAGTATTATGTCTCTGCCAACAGCCCCAAACAAAGAATCAGTGAGGCATTCAATATTTGAGAATTAAATTGGAAAATACAGACCGTCCCCCTCTTCATAACCAAACCTCGCTACGCTCCTTTGCATCTCACATTCATCAATCAGTAGTTAATATTTTGCTTTATATCTCCTCTCTCCTTTGAGTTCTGTGACTTTTTTTTACACTCAATTAGCATGACCTGAAGAAGAAAATGCCCTCCACTGAGTCTGAGCTCGCTTCCATCCTTTCTGAATGCCATTTCCACCCATGGAAGAGGTGACACAATGAACAGCCCCAGGTACTTTCTCCTCAATGAGAGGGAGGGGGAGATGGAGGGTGTGTGTGTTTTTGTGTGTGTGTGTGTGTGTGTGTGTGTGTGTGTGTGTGTGCGTGTGTGTGTGTGTGTGTGTGTGTGTGTGTGTGTGTGCGTGTGTGTGTGTGTGTGTGTGTGATGGGGCTGTGGAGGGGTTGCAGTATCCCCAGGGGAGGGCAGCACAAATCCAAGGGAACAAAAACGCGTCCATATTTGGCAGGGCTTTTGTCTCCCCTGACAGCTGAGTGTACTGAGGGGGGCCACAGTAATGAATTGGATTAAATGTGAAAGTAAGAAAGCATGGCTCCTCAAAGGCCAGGATATGGAGGGAGGAGGTTCAGAGAGGGGGGTGTTGGTGGGAGGCATGCTAATGTGTGTACAGTTTAAATGCTGGAGCAGATCGGGGATGCAAAAGTTGGCAGATTAGCACTTAAAAAAAGTAATTATGCTGTTTTTAGGTTGTAAATATTCAGCCTGTGCATGAGGCCACTCAGGTTAGTGTTGTGCTAGCACTCATATTAATAAACTAAACAACATCTTTTATACAAGAATGGTGGAACGGAGTGCTTCACAATAAATTAAAGAAAAGGAAGAGATAAAGACACAAGAATAAAACCAAGAGATGATCTTTGAATAGCATACAGCGGAAATAACAAAGCCAAGAACAGATCAATGCAATGAGTGATACAGTATGTAAAAAGCGGGTAAACAAATAAGTGCATTAAAACGATAAATTGTCTTCATGATGTTTGCTCACTGCTGGCAGCTGTTACATGCTCAGAAAGCAGAATTGGATTCAGAGATCAGAGGCAGAAATGCAAGTCCCTCGATGCTTATGATTACACTATCCACGGACATTTACAGACCATCAAATACGAGACAGAAACTTGTGTCAATTAACCAGGAACCGTCCCAAACCAAAGATGAGCACACAGACTGCTGAGTCTAAGACCGGGGTCATAATAAAGGAGCCGGAAAATTACATTTAGACAGCGAACTGCTATAAATATATCAGAATATTAATGATTTAGTATTATAGGATTGACAATTAGAATGGTTAATAGTCTGATGATCTTCTGTAGTTCTGTTCCAAAGATGAAATATTGTTCTGTTAATCATAAATAAAATTTCATTCTATTATTTGCAATCCATATTGAGTCCTAAGTGTCATATTTGGTCAACACAGAAACATATTTCATTGCTTGCAGCCACAAATGTCACCAGTGTTTCAGTGTCTATTGTGACCTAGTTGACTGTCAGCAGATAATCACTGACACATTGGGCTGAAGGTCGCCAGTTATCACAGTAACTCTTGACTCAAAAAACCCTGGGTGCTCTGCAACAGTTGTGATCCTGTCAGAATTCAGCAAAACTTGAGTCCATGGTGGAGTACCGACTACAGAGTAGACGGACATTTTTATGCTGCGTTTCAGTTTAAAGGTTCGCACAATCAGTTTCATCTTTTACATTCCTTCTTAAAACCATAGACTTAGTCTCCACGATGTAACCCGTCTGTTTCTGGAATGGATTTTTGAAGCCATATTGAAAATGAGGTGGGCTTTGAGTCTCCACAGTAACAGCCATAAGACGCCCGGCAGTCACGTGAGCTGAGCTGTGCCTCTGATTGGAGGAACTGGCGATCTTAATATTGTCTTGTCTTGAGTTACAAAAAAATTCAACCCCCGTACAGTGCGTGCCGTTAGTGAAATTAGTGATTCAGATGGGAGACGTCCTTTGTACCAGGCTGTAAATATGCTTATTTTGGCCGTGAAAACGGCTTTTTTTTTGGCTTGGTGTGTACGTGACTTCTGGTACTTCTGGAGCCAGCCTCAAGCGGACGCTCAAGGAACAGCAGACTTTAGCACTTCCGCATTGTCTCATATTTTCAGACTGGCGGTTGTTGCTTGCTTAAAACACACTTTTACCGTGATGTGATGTTGTCTTCTTATTTTCTTATCATCATCCTTATTGTCTCCTTATCGTCTTCTTTTTGCAAAATTCTTACTGTTTTGCCTTGTACCCCATTTCTCCTGTTCTATTCTGTTATTTATTTATTTTAACTGGTTTGTTTGCTTCAGTTTTTTTTCTCTTCTACATTTGATGACTGTTTTATCTTATTGTTGTATCTAAATTTATTTATCATTGTTATAATTTTCTATATCATTTTAACTTGTTTACTTTAATTATTTGAATGAACTTCACAATATTTAACTGTTTTAGCTTTTGGCTTTTACTGTTATCATCATAATATTTATCTTCCTTTATTTATTTATCTGCTTTATTATTCATGCTGTTTTTATCATTTTTATTGTCTCAATCTCCTTTTTTTACTCCTTCTTATCTCTGGTCCTCGTGGTCTCAGTCTATGTGAATAGGTTCTATGCTATCTGGTTTTGATTTTCCTGCTGTTGCTGTTTTGTTCTGGGACTCCACTGTTAAAGTACTTTGTAAACTAGTTTTGTAAAGAGTAAATAAAGTTGTTTTTATTATTATTCAACATCACCTAAACGCTTGCTCATCTTTGGGATGACGTAGGATGTAAAGGAGTCTATAAGTAAAGTGAAAATATATTACAAGCCCCCTGGTGGCTGTTTGCAGTGTAGGCCATGAGGTCTGCCGCCTTCATGAAAATGAAATGCTGTCTGAGAAGTAAAGTTTTAATTCATTATTTGATAATATGTGGTTAAATTCATTCACAGCTCGTTTGACAAATTCATGCCTTCTTATCTATTTTCAATGAGAATCAAGTTTTGCTCCTGTTCCTGTCCTTTTATGATCTGAAGTTACATTAAACATCCTTCTATCCTTGAATCTTAAATTCCCTGATATCTATGTCTTTTAAATGAGCTTCTGGAAAACCGTTGCCCTTGAGTGCTCTCCTCGTTATCTGTAATAGTACGAACATGTAAAATAAAAGGCCAGAGAAATTCCTCGACTGCCTAATGAGAAAAAACTAGCCCTGCCCTGCTGTAAATCATATATAAATGAAGAGTGTAAATCAGCAGCAGCACACAGCCTGTAAGCAGATTAAAACACCTGGAACCAAACAGCACACAGCTAATTGAATCAGCCATCTTGCTCATTCTGTATTCCATTACTCTCCACTCTTTCAACATGACCTCAAACCTCAGTGGATTCCTTTTATTGCTGCACTTTAATGTATAAATCTCCTGAAGAGTGAACAGCAGTAGTTTTGATTTGCATTTTATTAAGCTGCAGACTGTGTTGGGATAATGATGAGATGTGGGGGCAGTGTTAATGCTCTTAATGTTGACCACCACAGTTCACCCTCTGTCTCCATACTGCAGTCTCTGCTGGATATTCTGCTGGTAATTACGTTCAGATACCCATAACTCTGTAAAGGACAAGGCAGGGTGACCCTGCTGTGCACAGCTGACAAGGAAAGAACATAAAGACATGAAGAGAACGGATCTGTCTTAGAGAGGAGAGTGCAACTAGAGGTGACCTGCTGAGGAGGACCATCAAAATATTTTCCTGCACTATATACTTTCATGATAATGTGGAAATGTCAAGCTCCTCACTCAGTCTTGCACAAAAATATGCAGAATACTGGCCATTCGACATAAACCTCAAATCAGAACAGCCTGAACAGCTGAAGTTTTAGCTTTGGAAGTGGTCCCAATTTTCTTTCACTGATTAGCTTTTTGTTACGTCATCTTAGAAGAGTTTTGATGCATACGGATTGTTTGATGAAGGATGTAACTTTTAAGTTAAGATTAGACTGACTGAAAGAAGGGAGTATCCAACAGATAAGTTTAAAAAAAATAGCCTGTTTAAAACCCTGGACATCCGTCTGTAGTTGTGATCTGATTTCCTGGATGACTGCTGTCAGATGATCTATCACAGACTTCACCATATCTGATTTATATCAGCAGAGTTTTATTTCATAAATGAATTAAAAACTGATGCAATACGAATGAAACTGACATTTCTACAAGAAGATGGATCTTTGGTTTGGCTCGAGCTGCAGCCATGTCCATTTTAATAATAGTGTCTTCAGACGTCACCAACATGTCTGCATGGTTTATTCTAATAAGAACACAAGTGTCAACAATTAAGCTGGTATATTTGTTTTGTATGCTTTTCAGCTCAGACACTTTAACCTCATTAGGATGGGTTGGTTGTTCACCATATTTTGAATGTGGATGTAAAGTAACATTGCTGGATGTTCAGACTAAATGTGTGCAAATTTTCAGACCTCTACATTTTCATATGTTGTATATGTTTGTAAACTGATCAAAATGCTCTGTTCTAAAAATAGCACGATAGTCACGAGATCTTCATCAGACTTGCAGAAATGATGATGTCATTGCATAAGGATCTCCTAAGGAGGGGCAGGCCTCAAACATCAAGGTCTTCTCATAGCTCCAACCAATCAGAGGGAAGGGGGTTTGTAGACAAGAAGCCTAGAAGCCTTAAGGCACCTTAGTTTGTTATTTGTCAAGGAACAAGTTTAAAACTTTTGTCATTGTTGGGAGGACTTCCTAAAAACTATCATAATCAGGAAAAAATGGCAACTAGTTTGGACCTTGATGGAGCTAGCTAGCCTGAAGCCAATGTCACTGGCACCCTACATTAAGAAGAACAATCAAAGAGGGTAATGATGAGGCGGGTTGCAATTCCATTTAAAACTCTTGTTTATTAAGACCAGGGAAGTACTGGTCTGTAAAAGGCACTGTCAGTTCAAATAAGTCCCGGCTCTCTTCATATTCAGGCTCATAATCGTATATTTCCTGCATTTTTTTCCCCTTAGGGTAAAATGCCACCTCTCTATGTGTTGTCAGCATTACCCTTCACTACTCATGCTGCATTTTTGTCAACAATACTCCCTATTCAGCAGATTGTATCTTCTTCCCTGTAGCAACAGTGATGTGTCATCCTTTGTACTAAAGTTTTGGCCCCTTCAGGCCTGAAATCTATGCTGTTGGAAGTTGATAGTTTGAGGAGTCATACAGAGCAGTAAAATGTGATCAGCCTGAAGTCGTATCAGTTACATGGATTACAGTTTTACAGAACATGAGTGGAAAACATCGGCTGAACTCAAAACACATGCAGAGTAACTGCCCCCTGCTCAGCACGCTCACTGTGTTTAAATATTTGAATGTTTGTGCTTCAGTTTGTTGGATTTATGAAGCCACAACATGCATATTTCCAGCAAAGTCCATTTCTCTGCGAGTGTGTGTCTGCTGATTGACAGCAAGTGAACAATTCCCTAATACAGCCCTCCTGGAAACACTCCACTCATTTATAATCAAATAACAACACAACAGAAACTCTTTCCAAACCAAATTACAGCTTAATGCATCCTGTGATGAATCATCTGACTTTGCAGAAGTTGTTTTTTATTGCAGTGTAGGAATGAATGGCAGCTAAAAGTCTGTTCTTGAGGAGAGGAAACTGAAAAGTTACAACTTCAGTGATTGGCACAAAGCTGCAGAAACACTGCTATTTCAGTTAAACACTATCCATCATGGTGTCAGCTGAATGTTATGAACTCTGATATGCCAAGAAACGTCTAAGTAGATATTTCTCTCTAAGAGGAGAGAAAGCTCAAACTCTGAGATTATGTTTCTGACAGCGATATAAGAGACACTATGAAAAAGAGTGAAACTAATAGTGTTTAAATAATACATCACCATAAACACATGTTGCTGCTTAGGCCAAGGAAAGATAAATAAATAAAATTAAAATATATATATATATTAGAGCAGTTCTGTGATTCACTGCTATTTCTCAACAGCACAATTCTGTTATATAGATTAAACTGTTGCAAGGATCAGTTAGAATAGAATAGAATAGAATAGAATAGAATAGAATAGAATAGAATAGAATAGAATAGAATAGAACACAATACAATGTCTTTTCTTTATACCCACAGGGAAATTCAGGTGTCTGGGATAAGAAACTATAAAAATCATAAAACAAACAAACAAACAAACAACAACAACAAAGAAAACATAAATCATGAAAAAAGTCTGTTGATGCTGCTCTCATCTGTTTCCAAGAGTGCACTCCAATCTGTGCATCTGTGCAGTCCCCCAGAGCCTCAGGTTTCCATCTTCAGTCTGTGAGGGTAGTTGCAGGCTGCCTCAGTTCACAGGGTTTGTAACAGGTCTGCAGGAAAACTGCAATCTGACCCACCAAGAAGAGATAAGGCAGCAGCTAGGCTGTTCCTGACACTGGAATAAAGCAGATCAAGTGTTTTACTCTCTCTGGTTGGACAATCAAACTTTGTAAATCCAGTCAGGTGGGAGGAGAGGGTAGCATGGTTGAAGCCCCTGATATTATCATGAGAGATGCAGGATTTCCAGTCTGTATCCTGGAAACAGTTTCATGGATGACATCACATGGAAGTTCAGCAGTTGCTTTGGTTGGAATGTACACAAGGATTGTTATTATATGACTGAACTCTCTTGGATGGTGGTATGGTCTCACACCAACTGTTGAACAATAGTTTGATGTCTGGACAACACATTCTTTCTTTGACAGTAATGTGAGCAGGATTACACCATCACTGATTTCCCAATAAAGCCAGTCCTCCACCTTTTATCTTGCCTCTAGCTTTAGCATCTTTGTCTGAACATATCAGAGTGATGCCAGGTAGATCCACACAGGAGTCAGACCAGGTTTCAGTAAAGCATGAGAGGCTACACTCACAGTACTTTCCAGGTCTTCACCAACATCTACAGCTCATCACTTTTGTTGGGCAGAGAATTGACATTCCCCATGATGACTGATATGGAAGACAGGGCTTATATCTCCATCTCCTTGCCTTTACCTTTGCATCAGTACAGCATCCCCAGAAGCTTCTTTATCTCAAGTGGTGTTGGCTGGTATCCTCCAGATTTACTCCACTGTGGTGCAAGAAGCTCCTCTCTTGAATAAGCGCATCTCCCCACAGATAAATCCATTAGAAATAAAAGAAAAACATAAAAAAATATAGCAAAAACAGAGTAATCATCAAGAGCTGCCAGACTTTTGTAGCTGACAGTGGGCATCAAATAAATAAATAAATAAATAAATAAATAAATAAATAAATAAATAAATAAATAAATTCACTGAATGTTTTAATGTAGTTTCAGTGCACAACTTCCAATCCTTGCATATCTGATCCAGAGGGCTCCAAACTTGTCGAGCTGAGAACGCCAGTGTGAGTTAACAGATTCAATTGAATAGACACCAATCAAATCCATCTATGGAGCAGGCTGTATTTTGGCTGTAACATTATGTCACATGTGACGCAACATGTCAACATTTTTGAGAAAATGATCGTAATGGACAATCGGTTTAGCATATGGCTAAGCTTCGTACTGGCACAGCAAAGTCCCTCCTCTGTGCAGTGAATAGATCTGTTTTGAAAGGCTTCTACCTTTCTATTTCTCTCCAGCAGCACATACATGAAGAGCAGAGAGCTGGTCGATAGCACATGGCAGCTATTAAGGTTGAATCCCCACTCCAGTGACGCCTTCCTGAAGGCACAGAATGTTGCACTTTGTTGCTTCAGAGGGGGGACAGTCATCTGCTGCTGGAAGTCTCTTGTTCAGTGTATATCAACAATGGTAATTTTTAAGCTTTTAGCCAAACAACTATTGTCAAAAAAAAAATTGCAATGACTGGATGTTGAAGCTGTTAACTTCCAGTTTATTAGCTGAAATAGCACCGGGAGGTCTTTTTTTCCCCCTGTTGAAATCACATTACACAACACACTGCAGTCCCATGTTTACTCACGCAGCCGGTCTGTAAAGCTTTACTCTCAGGGGGAAAAAGCTGGGAGGATGATGTGACATTGATGGAAGCGCTTTGGGCACAAGGTTGTCTATACTAGAATTACATCACTGATAGATAACACCGACCTGCTGCATACAGCTTTAATGTTGCTATTCTTGTCATCTATCGCTTGGAGGCTGCTGGGGAAGAGAATAAAACCTGCTTAGTGTATCTGTTTGTTACAAAAAACAGCTCTTTGTTCAGTTCAGTAGGAGTTATACTAGAAATTACGCTCTCGTGGCCTCCCTCGACACGGTTAAACTACATTGGTATTGCATGATATTGCCCTCAGGCTGTGGTGCTCTTGAGGGCCCCGAGGGGGGCACCTCTCCTCTGTGAATTTTAAAGGTCACGGTGGTTTCACTCTCTCTCTCTCTCTCTGACGCCACAGAGAAAAGCGCATGAGCTGACAGCCTATTGAGAATATTGTTTCTATCACTTGGCCCCTACAGCGCATTTCCAACGCTGCCCTTGGAAATGCGTTGAAAGGCAGCTCACAGCATGGCAAAACACACAACACGCTCTCGTTGATGCCCTTGGTGCCTCTCAATATGCAAACCAGAGATAATGGCATTCACAGCACAGTTGGTACTGACTTCCTCAGCCATCTTATGAACAGCTACACTGGCTCATACTGCGCTTTGTATTAGGCTCTCTGGGTAAACAATGACAGCAGCACTGATGCTGAAGTTAGCACAAATAACATCTAGACTTCAGCAAGCGTGGGAGGATTAGCTGTCTTTCTTAAGCAATATCATATATTTTTCAACACGCAGCAGAGCAGGAGCACACAGGACATACACTGAAGTCATCCTGCTGCAGATAACAAGCAGCTCTCAGCCCTCGCCATGCCTCAGCAGACGAAACATGATATCTTCTCAGTTTGTTGACAGTCCGGTGAAGTGATCATTCACAGCCAGCGAGCCTAACAGATGGCGTCACAACTGGGAAATACTGTTGCACAGCAGTGAAATCTGCCTCCTGGTTTTGTTTGTTTTCATTTACCTGAATCAACTAAGCAGTAAACAGAACAAACGGCGGGAGGAAATGGTGGGACAGATGGTTTAATCCATTGAGATGGATACTGTTTTGCAGGTAAACGTGGAGAAAGTCATTAGCTCAGTTCAAGGGGAGCATCTGCAAAAAAAAGGACCCAGCCAACGTAATAGACTGCTCAGGATGAATTGTCTGTTTTGAGGATGATTAAAACACTACATACACTATGTGTTAGAACGACACAATTTTCCAGTTCTTCACTGAAAATGATGAAGTTTAATGTCTCATTGTACTCTAAAAAAATAAATCATAAAAACAATAAACAAATGTATTGTTAACTTTTGCTGGACTCACTCCTGGCATTCTCTCTCTACAATGAAAATCAAATATTCTTCAGAAAGTTCTTCCCTGCTCTCTTCCAGCAGAAGTTCCTCTAAATTTTGGCCATTTGTAGGTTTCTTTTCTTTCACTCTTCTGTCCAGTTCATCTCAAACCAGCTCCATAGGGTTTAGGTCTGCAGACTGAGACTATGCTGTCAGTGAACTCCATGTTTTCAAGCTGACTATCTTCTTCTTTATTCTTGAAGTTGCTCTGGCAGAGCTTGGACGGATGTTTTGGCTCATTATCTTGCTGTAGGATGAACCCCTGACCAACAAGGCTCATTCCAGAGGGTACTGGTGGGTCTGGTACCTCAGTGTGTTCTGGCTCTACTTTTAGATGCACAGAGATGGTTGGAAGGGATCGAGAAAACCTTGGACATCTGTAGGAATTGGTAACACCAACTTTCAAGGTTTGATCAATCTCCTTTGCTGCACAACAGCAACCTTAAGTTGCTAAAGGGCCTTTTTGAGGAATTGTGAGATATTCGTTATTTTTCATTTTTGGGTAACCTTACCTTCTTTTTAACCTCTGACCGTTCAACACTTGCTTTTTTATATTCAAGCTGTTTATTGGACCTGAACTGCTTAAATTTCAACAAAAATCGAAAAACTGGAGTGTTCTAAAGCTTTTGATCAGTGGTGTACGACATCAAGGTCATGGGTTGGGACACAATCTCTTTTGATGAAAACCCAGGTCTTACATTCTTTGTGCACGATACCATCTTGTAGCAGCACAACTCAAAAAGAAATGTTGTTTTCTGCAACAGTTTAAAGTCAAGTTTTTATTTTGCCTGAAACCGCAATATAGAGGGAGCATGTATACACTTCACTGACTGATTGACATAAGTTTTAAATAAACATTTGGGAGACCAGCAGGGAATAAATGCTGTACCACTCATTTGTCAGTGAAGAATGAATAATTTATGTGCATTCATGATAAATGTAATAAATGCTGACATTCTTGTATAAAAACTGATTGTTCTGCAGCTCGGGCTGGTGGAGTAATTCAAAGATACAGAAAAAAATGCTTTGAAATAGTACACAGTGTATTTGTGCATAACAAATCAAAAGATACTCTCACTAATTTAAAGAGATATTAAGTATTCATCAACTGTTTATGTGCATGAAACCTTTTGAGTTGTTGTAAAATCATAACAGCGTTATGTTTTAAAGCCTTCATTACCTGTTAAAGCACCAGTCACTGCTCTGCCTCAGGGGGCACTTTTATTATTTCATATGCATGAACAAACACTTTGAACAAGTCTTTATTTATGTTAAAACAACCTTTTTATTGCATTACAAAGCATTCGTATACTGCTGAGAACTTCTTTGTGGAGGAGTACTTTGGAGGAAACTTTTACCCAAAGGCGGTGCTGGATCTGGTGCTTATTCTAGAAGATAGACATTATATCCCCATCACAATGTGCTGAATGTCAGACAAAATGTATAAGTAGTGTTTAAAATTCTAGCTGTTGTCCTCACAGACAGGTTGACTAAGCTCTGTTGTATTTGCAGCAGCAGCAGCAGCCGCCTGCAGGAATAGCTCCACTGGGACAGAGAGACACACACATGCATACACGCGGCTACTTAAGCAAGTGATGACACTTTGGGAAAAGTAAGTCTGGTGTTTGTTTCCAGTTACACACACTCAAGATTCATCTTTTTACACTCAGTTTTCAGCGAACAAGAATGAGAAAGGGGAGCTGTAATAGAGCAGAATAAATTACCTCATCCACAGCAAGTCTTATAAATAAGATGTTTAAGGACATATATGATGTGTTTACTGGAATATTAAGTGTTTCCAGGGGTACACTGTGTCAAACAGCTGTTTGAAAAAACATTTTTTTTTCTTTATATCCGTGAAGCAGTCAGTAACCTTTCAGAAGCCACATCATTTCAAGAGTTCTTATGTGCAAATAGTCCCTGAGTGCTTGAAATTTTCATGGCTCAAGTGTCATTTTATTCACAAAATAGCTGTACAAAACTGAGAGTTTAATACCAGAGAAATTCCCCTTTAAAAAAAACACTTACTGAGGAACACTGAAAATATTAATCTTTGCAGTAAATTTATCAAAAAAAAGAACTCCATAGTACAATTTATGGTCAAATAATCATGCAAACAGAAAAATTTATTCACCCCGTGGTTTACAAAAACATATTCAGCCTCAGACGGCTCCTTATGCAAGTCACTCTGCAGCTTTTGTATCCTTTAGTGAGGCTTTAAGTAAAGGTACAGAGAGGCTGAAAGTAGCTCTTAAATGAACTTGGTTATATAGCTGTGTGTCATCAGCATAGCACTGAATTAAACATTACATCTTTGTATGATGTAACCGAGTACATAAAGAGATACAGGATGGATCTCTAAGAGCAGGCATGTCCTAAACTTAATGTATCAATTAATATTAACGTATTATGTGAGAATTTTCTGTTAGGTGCACAAAAAAAGTCTTTCCAGTAACGTCTTAATAGACTACATTTGGACTGTGCATAAGCTGCTTGTATAAAGCTAAAGCTCTTTAAATTCTGCAGAAACTCAACATTAACAGCTGATGAATGCATTTATTGTAAAAAATGTGAGAGCTCAAAAAAATCAAAAGAGGACACAAAACAAAATTTTGAGTCATGAAATTGTGCAGAAAAGAAAAATGGTGCATAAAAATAGTTCAGAATGCAGGATAATAAATATTTAGTGCTTAAAATGTTTGCAGGTCAGAATAGTTTGAATGTGGAAAACAATCCTGATAAAATCCAGATCCTGATCCTACCATAAAAAAATATTTATGGTAGGATATATTTTCCCCATATCGCCCCCTAGAGGAGAACATTTTCCTTGGTCAGAAGCAGTTTGCTGATGCTTACGCAGCACGTAACACTGCAGAAAACTGACTACTTATCACCTGGTATCAAGAGACACCTGAGGGACAGGTGAGGTTTGATGTCATAATTCTGTAATGATGGAACAAGGATGTTTGACCACACAGTTACAGAAATCTTTACAGAAAGAGTTGACAGATAGAGCATCCACATGTTACCTACAGAGTTGCTGATTTTTAGTCATTTTCAGAAAATCAAAAGTGGCCCTTTTTGGAAGTATTTTATCAAATTTAACCACTTTCTAGATGTCTTTAATCTATAAAAGCTGGGATAAGGACTTTCAAATAACAAGCTCATAGAAAGCTGTTGTCTACTATTCATATCGAATTTGTATGTGTAACTGATTTGTATCTCAGATTCCTTCCATGTCTTGTTCTGTAGGATATAAAGCTGATGAGCCTATATGTTCACATTTACAAATCTTTCTTAGCTACAGGGTGGGGACATTCCTGCTTAAAGATTCATATTGACTGACACAAGCTAAATAGCTGCTGCCTAAGTCTGTCTCTCTTGGGCTGAATGTTGACTGCAGTTTCATTTAAATATTTATCATATGCATATTGGACCCCTAAGGCCAGTATCTGAAATTACAACAGTCGGCCCGTTAATTGCCAAAAATGCCACCCAAGCTTTGGGATCTAGATGTTCTTTTTTATTATTAATGAGGCAGAGAGTGCAGTTTGACATTTATGTTTGGCCTGCAGATGCAAATGAGTCTGGCTGTAAGTCTAAAGAGTGAAAGCACAGGCAGGCAGCAGCGATGTGATTTGTGCTGAGAGAAAACGGCTGCTGGTTTAAAGAGGTTCATCATTTTTAAGTGTTGGAAAAACATTATGAGTGTAGAATTTCAGTTTAACTTCTGAAACCTTTGGCAGTACCCAATCACAATTCTATACATAATGTGAAGTGTAGCATGTATTGCTACAAACACCTTTACACTTGCCTCTTGTATCCTCAGGGTGATACTGATGACTTCAAAACACTCTCCTGACATGATTAATCTTTCAGCGTGTTTCTCTTTTCAACACTGGACGCTCATCTGAGTTTTCCCCAAATGCAGACATCAATAGATGTCCTAATCCATTCAGACTCAAAGCGAGCCTAATGCCCCTGCAGGTAACTTCCAGAATGATGAAATATGGCACAGACTTGGGGCTTAAAAGGTCGTTTCTGATGCAGCCTCTAATGGGCTTTCCATATGTTGTTAGCGTCTGCCACCTGAATTCCATCAGGCGTGCTAAGTCAGGGGAATCCGGCCCCTCACGTAAACATCTGCCATCCGAGTTTACGCTGCAGAGTGCACGGCTCAAGCCCTCGACAAGATAACTTGTAAAAGCTTGGTGAAGGGGTCAGAGGTCACAGATATCAGATGAGGTGTATTCCCCTGTTGAACTTTCCTGTAAAGATATATAAATCACCTGGAAGGCTGCCGCCGCCCATTTGTTTCTGTCCTTCTCTCTGCCTCGGCTGTTTTTTTCTTTACAAGCCTGAGAGATTCTCACAGATAAATCCTCGGCTGTAACTCTCTGAACTTTGCAGTGCACCGAAGGAGGAAATGAGGACAGGGGGGTTGCTGGCACAGTGACATTGATAAAGCACCACACCAGAACCTTTGACCACTATGATTTAGAGGAGATTGATTATCTAATTAAAATCTGGCACATCAAGGAACTTCACATGTTTGAAGTGGCACTAACAAGATGCAACTGTCCAGTCATGCTTTCTCTGCACATTACGCAACCCCTTATCCTCCAGGAAAGCTGAGAACAAAAAGATAAAAACATCATTTTGATGAAGCCCTGACAGCATGCAGTATTTTATCATTGTACAGTTTTCTCTCTCTGATAGTCTGACCCTTTTCTACTCCAACAATGACCTCAGCTCTTTACTTTTACATATGCAATTTCTTTTTTAGCAGTGATTTATGGAGATATTCCACAGAAGTGTCACTTTCTTTTACGATGGAAAAATTAAGCAGAAAGATCTCCTTCTAGGACGACCCTTTTCATTCTATCCTGCTTCATCTGCTGATCTCCCTCTGTGGTCACTCACATCTCATTCTCATCTTTTGCTGTGGTCTTTCTCCTCCTGACACATCTTTTCCGCTAATGCTGTGTTGTTAACTCATTTGACCATGATGCGCACAACATTATACGCCAAAAAAAAAAGTCCAAACTATGTCCAGTCTGTCCATGTAAACCAGATTAAAGTAGCATTGGCTGCAAAAACGCTCACTAGGATCAGCCTGCAAATCCCAGGACATACTATATGAAAGTTAAGTAACAGGCCTGTCAGACGTGTATCATATTTATGTTTACATCCAGGGAATGAAAGTGGAAAAATCACAAGTCCAACTAACATCAACTGTATACAAAAACTTCAAATCAAAGACACTGTTTTACTGACATTGCTGAAGCAGCAGGACGACCACATTCCCTGTTTCCCCACAGTCTTAGGACAGCATCTCAGGTATGTGGCAGCGTGTAAACTCCCTTGTGCTAGTTTATCATCAACTGGGCCCGCTTCCTGATCCCCTCAGCCTCCCTTAACCTTAAAATTAGCCATCTCAGACTACTGCAAGAAAGAAAATCACATCATGGACTGAGAAAAAGCCGAGGTCATTCATTCGGAGAGACAGAAACCAGCGTTGGATAAGAGAAGCTGTGGAAATCAGGAATCGAGGCCCAGTGAATGATGAATTGGGATGACTGTCAGGCAACAGGGGCATGGTTGTCCTTCTGCTACAGGCAGGACAAACCTAAAAAAAACCAAAAAACCAAACCTCAAAAATCACCTAATGGACAAGTCACATCAATACCACATGACTCCTCTGAACTTTCCACTATAATACACTTCATGATCCTTCCTCATATTTCTTATCTAAATTGATGCTGCTCTGCAACACTGGTGTGGTCTCAAACTGTGACTTAGAAGTAGACAGCTTTAAAGTGCTTTGCTGTTAAAATAATGATGAATTTCTTTCTTTACACTGTTCCACATTATACACTAAAAGCCCTGAATTTATTGTTTAAAATGAGTTATAAGTGTTGGCTTCTTAAGCATGTTATGGTTGCTAGAACTAGCATGGCTTTGTAGTTGATGGTGTCATCAAAGTTTACTTCACTCTGATTGGTTAAAGCAATCTTGGCATAACCTTTCTGTAACAGGAAGTTGGCCTCAGTGATGTCATCGATTGTAAGACGCTCATAGAAGGTGGTTACACTATTGCAAATGTTGATAATATTATTATTATTATTATTATTATTATTATTATTATTATTATTATTATTATTATTAATAATAATAATAATAATAATAATAATAATAATAATAATAATAATAATAATAATAATAATAATAATCTGTGCCTTGGTTTGATCAGAACAGTTGATAAAATATAATTGCCCATGCAGGCATCACCAAAAAGAAACAAGCTATAAGGACCAGGCTGTTAAAAGGCATCCTAAAACTTGCTCTGGGGATGCTTTTGGTACTAGAGGTTGGTCCTTTGTTTTGAGGCACTTTGGATTTAATTCCTTCATCGCAGTTCCTCAGAAACTGAAAATCACCAACAAGGCTCCAAACTAATTGGCGTTTTGAAACAGCTCCAGCAGTTTTTGGACAATCTTGAGAAACAAACAACATGAATTGATTTGTTCGTGCTAAAAACAAATGGAATTCGAGATTGGGAGTGAACCGACACGCCTAAACTGCTCATTAACGTCCGGCAGATGCCACATGCGAAGATGGAATAGTGGCGTTAGAGTCTCTGGAAATTCTAATGTGACAGTTTCCTTTTCCTGCAGCTTACAGTACACTCTCCATGAAACCGTCCCCTCTGTCTTAATTAATCACAAAGTGGACAGGCTGTCGAATGATACAAGCGGTATGAGCTTTTAAACTGCTGCAAAGGAAGTCACACAGCTCCTCAATAAGTGGCTGAAAAATAAGATTAAGAGCACCCCTCGTCACTGTTCATGGTCCTAATGTCACGTTACACAGGTCATTAAGCTAGCAGGATAACCAATGATTAGTCAAGGGGCACATTTGATCTCCCCTTCACTCTATTGTTGAAACAAATTTGTGTCAACACAATGGTAAAAAGCTGCCCCATGTCAAGTCAGCCATTGAAAAACAGGATTTAAGGTCTATTGTGTTCCAGCACGCTTGATGTATGTGAGGGAATTTGGCTCAGATGTTCTAATGACTCCCTGTGGTGAGAGCATGTGTGCACTTATTGATTTTCTGCTTGTCATATGTATTTCCATAAAAGCTTTTAATGGTGGGATCTCTTACTGCTGCTGATGCTTTGATTGTATTATTGATTTGCTTTAAAGTTCAAAGACTACAGAACAAGAGAGTTAATGCACATTGAGGAATAAGGATGTAATCCCACCAAGAAAAAAACCCAAAACATTAACTTCAAACTGTGACTTTAAAAAACTTTCACCCTTTTTAAAACTTCCCCTGCAGAGTTACAAAAATGCAATTCTAACTGATGGAAACTTTGGGTAAAGGTGACTTGTTTGCGCTGACTTTGATGGTTGTTTTTGTTGGTACAGAAATTTTTGTCTTTCTATCTGAATCCAAGCATATTCATTCTTCCACATGGATTAAATTAAAGGTGTTAAAGAAAATGTGCTAAACAGAATTTCAGCACCATAATCTGATTATTTCAGGCGTCTTCCAGAGACTCAAAGCAGCCTGTGGGACAGGATCGAAAGACGGATGAGAGGAAAAGAATTTTGAACAGACCCTAACAGATCACAGCTGCCAATATTTTGTATTCAGATTACTGTAATCCCCTTTACATAGAATCTGTTACTGCTTAACCACTCACCTCTTTCTCTGGGAGCAATTAAAATGAGCTCTTGAAGCTCCGGTCCAACAGGAAGCATTAGCAGACTTATGACTTCAAAGGCCGAGCTCAAATATACCACAGTGAGACGTGTTTTCAACCATGACTCCTTCACAGCCAACAGGATTTCTTTCTTTCTCCTTTTACATAATGCACAATATCAATCGTAAATGTTATCAAAGAGCAGGAGCATGAACAGAAGGGATTGTGATTCTTAAAAGAGTCAACAAGAAACTTTCTGCCCTCAAAAAAAAAAAAAAAAAAAAAAAAAAAAGACAGGATTTGAAGTCTTAAAGTCAGTCATTGGATCTGGAGCCGTTTTCATTTGCTCACAGTTCCTCCAGCACTGTTTTCTCATACATGTGGATGATATGTAATTTAGTGCAGCAATGGGCCAGAGCTCAGCGAGTTATGGATTGTGAATTTCACAAGCCTGGAGATATTATTTTTCTTCTTAAGCCTTCACGCCAGAGATGATGATTCTGTAGACACAGACACATTTTTCATTGACAGCTTTGGTCTAAACACGCATGACAACTGACTGAAAGTAATAACACTGATATGATGTCACATGTCTGTTAAACTATTTTTTGTCTGTAGAAACTGTGCAAGTTATTTATAAATACTTTGCTTGTTTGGCAGAATTTAATGCTTGTTTCACTAAAATAATAATACAGTCAGTTTAAATATAGTACTATTTCACTTTGAGGGCATGGAGTGGGGGAAAAAAAACTGTTAACAAACTAAAGTAGGTGTGACTGCGTGGGCAAGCTCATACATTTCAGTTGTCAGTGTGTTTTCTGGTTATCTGCTTGATAATTTGATGCTATTAGTAGACTGAGGTGAAGAGGAGACTTGACAAAGGGTTGATCCATAGAGCAGATCTGTTTACCTCAGTTCTTTGCTTGTATTACGTCATTGACGCCAGTTGGTCTGTGTGCTTTGCTCAGCAGAGCTAAAATAGCATGAAGGAAGAGAACTAAAGGGGCTCAACATTTTGAAGATATTCAACATCTGTGCCACTAAAATAATAAAACAATCAGTTTAAATATATTTCTTCTTCTTCTTTTTTTCTTTTGGTTTACAAAGTTTAAAAAGCATGAATTTGCCATATAATTCTCAGTCCTATCCTCATATTAAGGAATAGAAATTGTTAAATTAAAGCTAGCATTGGATGGGTATTGGGTGATACCAAAGCCCAGGTATTCGTATCAGGGCTTAAAAAGTTGTGTAGTTGCTCTGTCTAAAACAATAATTCAACAGAAACTGTATGCATTTTTGCTTTTCCTGCTTCAGTAAAAGCCATGAGGACAAGATGTTAAGTCAAACAAAAATATCTTAAGAAATAAAAAACTCCCCCTTCTTGCTAACTTGGTTCTCACCACCAGACATTATCAGCCAAGTTTCAAACATCTACACTTCAAATTGAGTGCCAAGTGGAGATTTTGCTTTTTATGCAGGAAATCTGACCCACGGATCAAAAGTCACCAGTCCTGTAGCTTGTGATCTCATTTTGATACGTGGGTCATGAAGTCATGAGGAGGCATCGGTGTGAGAGTGACACTATTTCAAAATCAGTTTGAAACATCTCACTGAGCTGTGGATATTTTGTCCGTAACATTATCATTCATGCATTTCTAATTATATGGCCATTGTCGGGATTCTCACATCCTCTGTTTACTTCCATACACTAAGTCTCTAAGTGTGAGCAGGACACAATGATTATCAACCTCATGCTGTAGCTGGTAAAACAGTCTCCTCGCTCAATGCAGCGTGTTTGTCAGAAAGCCAGGTGTAATCTGGTTTATCCTTTGTCCATCCCCATGCTTGAAATCACCTGTGGATTGAAAAAAAAGTATGGTATTGTTGTGTTTTGGCCTTTTAACTCCATTGAATCCCTGGATGAAAAATGCACATTTTCTGCTCTGATGTTCTGCCACAGTGTGCAGTTCACAGAAGAGGACAAATGTGCTGTTCCCTTTGTTGTGCACCGCCTCTCACTGGGCAGCCTCATTGCATGCTTACACGCCACTTGAGGCATGCTACCACTGAGTAGGCTAATTGCCTTCCCCCTCTCCACTCCCCCAAAATCCAGCCATGCCTGGATCATCCATTTGTCTTTGTGTAATGAAATCCCAAAGGGCTGCACAAGCTGCAGCACCCCGTGGCAGCAGCTATTGAATACAGACACAGGTTTCTGTTGCACTCTTATCGCCGTCCTCGTTAATCCAAGACCTCTTCCACTCTGCAGACCAGTTGCCACTAACGTAATAACCCTAAATCAATGAGATGAGCAGTGGGATTTCACTTTGAAGGGATGGAGTGGGGGGGAAAAGCTGTAAAGAAACTGAAGGAGGTGTGACTGCGTGGGCAAGCTCATACAGTTCAGTTGTCAGAGTGTTTTCTGCTTATCTGCTTGATAATTTGATGCTATTAGTAGACCATGGTAAAGAGGAAACTGCGTTTTTAAACTCAACTTCCAGGTTCTTAAAGGAAAGATTACTTTCACCGTGTCATTTAGTAACAAAACTTCTAAGTTGTAGCCTAAATTAAATAAATTAAATCTAAAATTCTTCTTGAACGCTCCAAACCTCCTTTGGCCTTGAACACATCCACTCGCTCAGGTTAACAAAGGAAGGTTGAGCTCATTGATTTTTTTCAGTAGTTTCTATGACAATAAATGCTTTCACAAGCAGTAGAGACAAAAAAGCAGCATTTAGCCAGAAACGTTTGTATTTGGTAGCAGAAAAGACAACTCAGCTAGCTTTGATGGACTAAATCCTTTGCTTGCTTGATTAGATGGCTGGAATTTTGTTTAAATAATAAATATATTCTATGCTAAAATAATAAAAGTAAAACTACACAACAGATAAAAAAGTTGGCGTCACTTCTTAATGGATAAGAGAAAATAGACAAAGCCTTTCTGTTTCATCCTGTTAGAGCCTTTCCAACATTTGTAAGAGTCCAGGTTGCAGGAAATTTCAAGCCTATGACCCTTAAAACATATTTCTTTGTTTCTTATTTCTCAACCCCTTGTCCTTATTTTCTTAACTTACTTCTCTTTGTATTTGGAGCCTGTAATTACTTTTTATGTTTCATTTATTGGCCATGGACTCCATACTGGTTACATCTGCAGTGGTGTTTTTTACTGTTTTTGTTCCCGTGTGTCAGGGGATCCTACATGTAACCATGTCAATCAATCAATCAATCTTTATTTATATAGAGCCATTTTATAACAAAAGTTATCTCAAGACGCTTTCCAAGCGTTAATAGGTCTAGACCTGTAAATTATAATAAATTTTATTAACACAGACCCAACATCAAGACAAGATAAGAAGTCTTATCTCATCTTAACCCACCATGAGTACAGCACTTTGCAATATTTAGCAAGTTACAATGGCAAGGAAAAACTTCCCTTTAATGGGCAGAAACCTCAGACAGAACCAGACACATGTTAGACAGACATCTGCCTCAACTGTGTTGGGATTAGAGGGGGGGGGGGGGGGGCAGAGAGACACCATGTTTGCATGTTAGCAGCCTGAAGCATGTCGATGCTAACCGGTGCTAGGCCCAATGTTCCCCGTGAGCTGAGGAGAAAAAGGCGAGGCTGACGTGCTGGTGCTACAGTGTAAGCTCAGAAGAGACGACACCGACCTGTCCTTCCATCTGTTGTCATGGGGAATGTAAGATTCATCTCCAATGAGATGGACATGCTAGCGGCACTAACCCAGCACCAGAGGGAATACCAGGGGGATGGAGTAGCATCATGCTATTCACAGAGAAATTGCTAACGGAGGTAACACCAGACACCAACACCAAATTGGGAGATCTTTACCTTCTGCAGGTGGATGAGACAAAGGAGAGTGAGACTGAACAGACTGGTGAAGAAGACCAGCTTTGTCCTGGGCTGCCCTCTGGACTTCATGTTTATCCATGATGAAAACATTGAACCAGGCTGTAAACATGTTTATTTTATTTTATTTTTTGTAAAAAAAAAAAAAAAAAAATCTGCTTTGTTGAAATGGATTGGAAGATGTTTTCGGTAAGCTTGATTGAAAAGCAGTTTTTAGCACTTCTGTATCTGTATATGCTTCATTTCTCTCTGTCAGAGGTTGACAGCTCAGTGTGATATGCTTCAGTCAGTAATGCCGAAGTTGAAAAAAGTGTGTGCTTTCAGGAATAGGCAAACAAAATCTGCAAAATTATTACAGTTTGTCTTTATTCAAAAGTGGTTTTTGGCTTCTATTTTTATCTTTGTTAATCAAAAGCAGAAGTCAATGAGGACTGAGCTGAAACATCAGTGTTGCAGGGTTAAAGTGTCTGTGTGCTCTGGTTACTAATAAGAAGATTCTCAGTTTATTTTTCCTCACAAAAATAACTGAAATTGCAGGTTTACTTTAAGTCAAATGTCCTCAGCACTGGAACTTGTTAAAGCACCAAAGTCAGGACAAAATAATCCTCCCCTAATGATCCATACATGCCCTTGAGGAACAGTTAGCCTCTCCCTCTCTATGAGTAATATCCCTGATTAGATGATAACAATGATGATTGTAATGGACTGTCTTCACTTCACTAATTGCTTTGTGCCATTAATATGCAACAACAAGCTCTTCCAATCATCGGTGAAAGCCAGGCAGAAACTGCTAATTGGATTTTATAAAATCCATTGCGGCTGTTTTTATTCTGCAGAAGCACAAAAGATTGGATTCACTTCATCAAGTCGGACACATTAGTCCCAACACAAACAGGATGATGTAACTCTGAGGATTAACATAGTCATACCACAAAGCTTAATCCACAGCAACAGTGTGTCAGGGAACAAATGGTGATGTGAGAATGCAGTGGGAGTGGGGATATATAGCTGCTAGTTCACTGGGCTGTGCTGGATTTCAGTGGATGCACACCATAAAGCACCAATAAGCTACAACCTCTGCCTCCTCCCAACTGAGAGACCCCCCTTCTTGTGTCCATAACATGATGGATGGTACAGTAGTACATAAGTGGCATCATTTCACCCCTTGCATAAGCAGAAAACAAGCTTAGTCCAGCACTTTGTAAATTAGCCTCAGCCTTAAGAGGATGTGCGTCGGGATTATTGCGTCCTGTGATTCCATTAATTAATACTGTACGTGTGTTATGACAGAGGGGCGTGGAAGTTACACAATCCTGATGGAAACAAAGGGTGGCATTGGTCAAAAGGTGTTTATTTCATGGGCCCCTGCCCCACTGACAGCCTTTTCATATCTGGACATGATATAGAGCCCTGACCTGGGGACATTACGCTTCTGCAGTGCAAAGATAGCTCTTCCTTTTGAAATCCAGCAGAGCAGCAAATGCAGGAGCCATGAAGCGGATAACCCCTCTGTCTTGTGTTTCAGCTCAGAGAAAAAAGAAAGGAGGCTGTAGGTAAAGTGTCATCAAAAGAGGCACAAAAGAGTCAAACATTACTGCGGTACAAATAGGTCAAGGTTGTCGCTGGAGTGCTGGGAAACCATATCTCACTCTCAACCTCCCACAAAACCAAGCTGATTTATTTGGCACTACATGTGACCTGGAGGAAAAAAAGGCTTTGATGTAGACACTGTGTGGTTAACTCTTACATTTCTGACAGAGCAGGGTTTGAAATGTCAGCTTCACAGTTGGTTGCTCCACCATTCTGTCCAACCTGAAATAGCTCAATAACTCATGAATGGATTAACATGGAATCTGGTGCAGATATCTTAAGCTCTTAAAGGATTTACTTTACCACTCTGGGTACCCCTCTCTCTTTTTTTTCCAACTCAACATTGATGACACATCTGATATTTTAATTGAAAATTTATGTTTAATATAAAATTTTTAAACACCTTAGGATAAGATGATAACATTTGCCACTGCTTATTTCAGAAACGGTCTTTATCACAGGAGTCTCTAACTTTCTGTCTGATGCCAAGATCAGCTCAACATGTCATTTTCCGCTCTTACTTTGGTTAAAGAACAAGTACTTATAAAACCAGTGGTAGCCCCAAAAGAGCAACAGATTATATCAATCAATCAATAAAAACCTCATTTATAGAGCACTTTTCATACCAACAATGGTAACACAATGTGCCTAACAAACAGAAAAAAACAATAAAATAAGATTTTCCCCAAACCCAAACCCACAGAGCAACACAAAACCCTCCACTCTTGCCCTCCCAAACACACAAACCCACCCCCATCCCCACACAACCAACACCCCCCAGTGCATTAAAAGTACACAACAAAATTGAACTGGTGCTGATGAACTGAGGAAACACTGAAGGTAGAATCAGATGTTTAAACTTAGGATAAGAAAAAAAATTAACCAAATTAAAAGACATAAAGACATAAAGACATAAAGAGATAATAATAATAATAATAATAATAATAATAATAATAATAATAATAATAATAATAATAATGTACAGACAATAAGATAGTCAGTAAGTCGTGAATTTTCCTGAACTAAGGTGGTGAACATTTATTAGAGACTCGGGTTGATGGTTAATGTAGATGTCTAATGACTGTGTGGTAGAGTAGGTGAATCAGTATCGCCAATAACTGGAAGCTCAAATTAAGAGAGTCAGGGTCTGTTGAATGGGGTCGTACTATATGAGTTAGAGCACAGCCCTACAGATCTGATGCACAAGACTTCTAGTTTTGCTGGATGTCAGAGAAACGATGCATCAGTTAGCACAAAGCGGTTCTACTGGGACAGGAACCTGGGCAATGAGAAAATACTATAGCATCCAATGACTTTCAAAATAAAATACACTCTGTCAGGCAGATTGTATATAACTTTACTATAACAACAAACCGACATTAAAGCCGCAAGCAATGATAAGCTGGCCCTCGCCCACTTGCTCCAGTCGGGGCATGATTCGGCAGCCGCATGTGGAGCAAGATCTGCACATGCACATATGTATATGACTCCAGAGAAGATCTGTGATTTTTAAACACAGAGGAGCAGACATGACTTCCTGTTGAAGGTTGAAAAAAGTCAGCACTCAGCAGTAGCACTCAGGCTAAACGCACACACTGAACATGTGTGGGTTTAGGTCCAGATCCAACATTAAAAATGAGAGAAATAAAGATTTTCACTTAGTTGAAAAAAATAGTCAATTTTGGCGACTTCCCCTGGCCACACAGAATGAGATGTTAAAAATCCTTTGATAAATTTTAATCATCAATGTGTCAAATGTGTCATCAAAAACAGATCAAAACTACAACCCCCCCCCCCAAAAAAAAAAAAAAAAAAAAAAAAGAGAAAAAAAAAAAAAACTGTGGTACTAGTTTGATCAAATACGTACCCTGTGTAAATCATCAAAATCGGATGTTTGAGTCCAATTTCCAAACTTCCTATTTGGAATTCATCATGATTGTAAGAGACTCTTTATTTTTTGTCTTAGCATGATAGTTATGCACACCAAAAATCAGAACTGTAGCTGAAACCCGCTTGCCTGGCTGACTTTTTTAGTGGCTAGGGGGCGCTGTGGAGCACATATCAACATGAAAACACTGCAGTCATGAAATTTCTCGCGGGGCTGAGTTTTGTGGCTACTTGCGTTCATGTTTATCGCAAGTGGAAGGCATACAATTTTGAGTTACAAAGTCAGGAATAAAATGACAATACTAAGGGTTTTAAGAGGGCCTTTGCCCTGATTCCCAGACTTGGGTCCTAATTATGAGTGGAGCCAGGAAATGAGTCAAACAGGTTTGAGGTTTTACAGCCCAACACGAATGAGGAGAGGATCCTCATCAGGGTGGGAAAAGTGGTAACTGATCAGTCTTGCGACTCAAGCTGTCTGGCGGTCCTGTTATGTGGACGGAACAATCGACATTCAATCCCAGCTCCCCCAGGCACATGCTGAAGCATCCTGGGACTTAGAGCTAGACACTGAATCCTAATTTGCTCCAAGTGACATTTTTAACAATGTGTAAAAATGATCCTGCACTACTGGAGTGATTGTAGTGCAACATCTTCCTGCAGGAGGGTGCAGTGTTAGGAGCACAAGACACAAGACACCTTAGGAGAAGGGAGATGCCTCTATGTTTAGATTCACATCCATTAAAAAAACAGATATGATTGATAAAGACATGATATATTCTCAGATTTTGCACCTGTGTCAAGCAGTTAAGACCACACACTGTCGATCAGGGGTGGCAAACATACAGCCCAGGGTACAACTATTCAAAGCGTGACAGTTACAGAGAGGAGCAGCTTCAGCACAAAAGAGTTTAGTTTAATGGAAGTCTATTGGAAGCCATGCACTGACACAACTTTTATATTTTCTTTATGTATCTATTTATTATTATTATTATTATTATTATAAGGCAAAATGCCGTTTTGTTCAGTTCCAGACATCAGTGACTAAATGTTTTGTACCTTTGTAGTAAGGTATATGTGTAAATAATAAACTGAAGCAAAATAATATTTAAATTTCACTTTTCTTTAGTTAATTCAATGTGGTTCATCATGTCTTTGTAAAAAGATAATTCATTAAAGAACATTTTCAGAATGTACTCGTGCTTTTTTTTTGCTCAGAAATAGATGGACAAGATGAACGTTGTTGTTATTTACAGGTTATAATTGAATGATTTCACTGATTGGGCTCAACTGGAATCAAACTGGGTTGTTTGTAGTCCCTGAACTTAAAAGAGTCTGACACTTGCGTGATCATTTAAACATTATCCCTGCTCTTGTCAAGTAAAGGCTTCCCTGAAGGCATCATAGTTACACAACAGGAAAGTAAACACAAGAGAACTGCTGGAATTAAAAATGGATGACTAAAGTGAAACAGGGCCTTCTTCATGCACTTTACGTCTCCTCATCTGAGAACTTCACAGGATGTTAGTGAAACATCAAACTTCTCTCTTTCTCTCTCTCTCTTTCTGCAGCTCGTCCTCTCTCCACTCCCTGCACACTTGTAATCCAATATCTATTCCAGCATGGAAATGAGTAATAACAAGATTAGGAAACAATTTATACTAATCGTCTCATGTTCACTCGCTGTTTACGCTCCTCTCTGGAGGAAGAGGAGAATGTGGTCTCCATGGAAACTGTGGCTGGCCAATGATGGGTGTTTTCTGTCTGTCCGTGTGACGTGCTGCCTGCTGAGATGGGCATTGAAGTTGGCAGTCGGAGTATTAACCCATAATTTTATAGATAAAAAAAAGAGAGGAGGCAGGAAAATTACATTACTCAAAGGATCATTTTTCTTATTTTGCACTGGGTAAAGATGTTTTTTTTTTTTCTCTCTCTGTGTAGTTTGTTCAGAAATCAAATACACCCAGAGGTATGCAAATAAAGAGTTACAGTCTTAATGGTTTATAAAAACTGCAAGTTCAAGCTGAAATTATTCTTAAACTGTTTGATTTTATGATTTTAAAAGTGCTGCAGCAGAGTTATAAAATTGGATCAGCATTAATACATCCATAAAAAGTGCATACATCTGTGTTTTTTATCTCATTTCTCACTGAGTTTATTGTCTGTAAAGCACTTTGTAACTGCATTCTAAGAAGTGCTCCACAAAAAAAAAAGTTTATTATATAATGTAACAGGCGTACACAGCTGAACCCTCAGGAAAATGTGCTGCTTTCTGTTCCGGGCGATATGAGCAGCGGCCTTGAAACTAACTGTCGACATTGATCAGTCACGCGGCGGGCTTTCTCTGAGATGGGACTTGCAGTTATTAGAGCGGGAGGCTGTTAGATGGAGAAGCCTGTCGTGCGCTGCCTCTGACAGCTCAGGTGAGCCCTGAGGAAAACTGCCCCCCCGAGCACATCAGCCTCTCGCCATCACACGGATTTCGAGTCAGCAGGCGGGTGTGATGTATTGGCTCTCTGCTGTGTGCTCTCCAGGAGAAATTGTATGGCTGTTCAGTGCCATGGCTGCGTAAATTAGGACATCAAACCGCAGACAGGAAGGGGGGCAATCAGTGCGATTTTTACTGCTGTATGTAAAAAACGACAACAAACCCACGATGGCGTTGTTGATCAGTACAGAAGCCTCTGAATAACTTTTCCTTTTCCTATATCTCTTAAACCTTACTTACATTTCACCTCACTCTCAAGCTGAAAACAACTGAAATCACACTGTAATGTTATTATGCCTCCATTTGTCACAGTGATATATTACCTTTTCACCAGACGCTCATGTTGGATTTCAGCTCGTAATTAGTTTACCTCTCTCTGTTGTGAAAATATGACTTTATAATGTGCATCAATTACAGGCCGTTTTAGCTCAAGGGTATGCAGCGCAAGGAGCGTGAGGGCTGTAAGAGAACCGTCTGTTCAGTTGGTGTTGTTAATATTTGATGGAGGACAAAGATTACAAAATGCCCATTACCTATGAGGATTTTTACAATCCACACGACTTTACAAGCGTCTCCTGTCAGTGTTCAGTGCAGGAGTCCTGTTGTTAATGCTGTTTTTAGGTGAGGGGAAGGAATGTCTTCACAATTTGGTTTGTTTATATTTTCTGATCTTTATCACCGAGCTGCTGTAAGTCATACATTCCTCCCCACTGTTGTTACAGCTCCAAGCAGATTTATGTGTTTTTAACCTGTAAATTATGAAGAGATGATAGAAAAACACAACAAAAGACCAGCAGCTTATGCATGTTGTTTTCTAGGAAGGGAAATATCTGTTCAGTGGTTTATTTTTTTTGTGTCAATGCATCAGATATTTCCATTTCTAATATAAACATCAGTACAAATAAGTGAATATCTGCAGTATTTTTCAAGAAAAAAGCAAAGATGTGTTCTTTTGACCTTACTACTGATTAATTTTGACTAAAACGTCACATTTTTGCACCATCCATGACCTGATTTTCCCCTTGTTTTCTCTGCTCTTCCATCAGTACCAGGCAAGGTATTCAGAAGTATTCCAACTATTCCTTAATGGCTCTGTGGAGAGGCGGCACCCAGCAGTCGCTCCCCGCTCGCTCTTATGCTTTGTCAGAATTTCTCTAAACCTCTATTCACAGGAGCCATCACGCCGCTGTCTTTAGAAATCTCCCCTGTCCCATAGACCCACACAGCAGGTCATATCTCACTGGGGCTGCCAGGACCAATGTCTTTCACACCAACAGCATCAGAAAGCAGCCCGGGGTGTGTTCATCCATTCCCCGGCCCCTCTGCTGCAATCCGGCTCCGTCAGGAGGCGTTCACCCCCTCAGACCTGGGAACCCGTTCAATCAATGGCAGAGATTACAGTAGTCACGACCAGCTGGCGCCTGCTCCTCACAAACGTCTTTGGTGTCCATGCAGGGGCCTGTTACCCCACTGTGTACCCTGCAGCCCCTGACTGTGCCGGGGCCATGACCACCAATAGACCCCCGTCAGACGCTGTGCCTTATGATTGACGGCTCTGTTGTGGTTTGGTTCCTCGCATGGTTTGGCCTCACAAAGCCGTCTTACAGTGCATTGTAAAGGCGGAGTCATGACCCTGTGTTTACCTCCACATGGTGATTTGTTTAGAATTCAGCCTGTGGGACTGTTTGTGTGGAGTTTATTTTTTGCTGCTTTTACGGCAAGAATACGAGGATTTATCTCAAATTTCAGTCCAACAACTGGGAGAAAATTTGATTCCAGTGGCAGCAAAACATTGTGTTCGATGTCTTGGCTCCTACCTCTCGTAATTTGAGGAGTGATGAGATAATATCTTAAACCCCTATTTGGAGCCTGCAGGTGGATGCTTGTCCTGTTGGTGGGACTAAAAGTTTGAGCATAGATACAGGGCAGAAGTGGAAATGGCAGAGCAGAATCTGGGGATCTTGCAGCGTAAACAGTCTGTCTAATAGGAAGGGTGATGTGTCAGATGATTGTGAGAATGACACATGGAAAATGTGTGAACAAAAAATACAGCTTGAGTTTCCTGCCTGAACTAGTCCACTGGTGTCACTCCAGTTCTGATTAGAGGCTTCCTTTAATTTTAGTTTAATTTTCAAAGGCTAATGTAGCTATAAACAGTTAGGGGCTCTTTGGCATTGTGCCAGACCACTGTATGGACTTGCACACTTTCCCATACTTTGTACTGCATTTTAGGTTGTGTTTGAGGCAAATATTGACTACAATCAGTATTAAGACAATTCTACCTCACAGCACTGCAAAATCAGATCAGAAAGCCTTTAAACTTTATATGTTTGAGTATCAGCTGCATGGGAACAAGCAATCTAAAGAGGAAATAATGTCATTGCCCCATGCATCTTGCTACACTGATAAATGAGTGGATAGTTGTTCTTATACTCAATGCTACCTTGTGATAAAAGAGAAGGAAGAAAAGGAAGTAGCATGAGAAGACTCAGCTAGCTAGTCCTTACTTCAGTGTGTGGCTTCTACAGTGACGAAAAGAAAAAAAAAAAACAAATTGGAGATGATGAAAGAAGAAAGCATTGTACTCTACCTGCACTGCAATAAATAAATAAATAAATAAATAAATAAATAAATAAATAAATAAATAAATAAATAAATAATTCAAGTTAGTTTGAATATGCTGTATCTGATAAAATTTAATTCGACTGCATTCATTTTATTTTGTTTGTTGTCATTTTCCAAGTTTTGTATAATATTGGGAAAATTTCAATGTGGTGAATTTTTTTTGGGCTTAGGTCAGTATGGAATGAAATCTGGTATAAAATCCATAGAGTGTCTGCTGACTATGATATATGGCTAACAGAGCATTTTGTGACCAAACGTTTAGTGACGACAGAAGATAAAAATCTGAGAAATGTGTTCAAATACTTTGTTTTCTGATTCCAAAACCCAGTTTCCCCCTAGAAATACCTCTTTGGTACTAAAATAAGAACATTATCTGTTTCAAAAAAATTATACAATGGTACAGTCAAAATAATTTACTTGGCAAGCATCTATTTTAGGTGACTTTTAAGGTAGAATATCTGAATGAGCCTGCAAACTGGCCAAAAACCAGATACCAGATCAATCAGATAATAACAGCTCCTGTTTTTAAGGTGGCAGAGCTTCAGCTGTGAGAGTTTCTCTCTGGCACTCTGTTGACAGGCTTTCCATCCAACTGGCATGCAGCAAATATCCGCCTGAAAGAGACACCATTATGTCCCGGTGTTATTTTTCAGTGGCAGAGGTTCTTAAAATATTCACAGTCATATTGGGTAAACCTTGGGCTTCAAGGTTGCCAAGGAAGTCTTAATAGAATTTGTTTTTCAAAACAGCAGCTGTTCTCCTGAGCTCAGAGCTCCACAAAACATCTCTGCTGGGCTCCATCACGAGTCATTGAGTCTGTCAGGCTTTAGTTTCAGCTCATTCAGAAAGAAATGTGTTCAGTTTTAACAATATACAAACAACTGGGATGAATTTCAAAAGGGACTGATTTGAGGTCAGTTTGTATTTCTTTACAAATACAATAAAAAGGGGAATGAAGTGTTTTTTTCTTTTTCACAGTGGATCACATGATGGTGTGAAATGTCATCTGAATATCACTCAGTGTGATAAGGTTACAGACATCACCTTCATCTGAAGTATCACAATGCTCTACACACAGTTTTAGCATCCACGACCAGTTTATTTAGATTTAATGCTGCACAGAAAGTCTAGTTTACATTCACCACAGATATCTACCGTTAATAATAATAATAATAATAATAATAATACTTTATTTGTATAGCAATTTTCAATACAATTAACAAAGTGCTTCAGAGTAAGCAGTAAAAACAGTTAAAAATGAACAGAAAAAGTAAAAACAGATAAAAACAGACTAGAAAAAAAGACAAAGAAAGAAAAACAATAGATCAATGAAAGCAAAACCAATAAAATCAAGATAAAGAAAATATCACAAAATAAAAGCTTTTCTGTAAAAATAATTCTTCAGTAATGAGATAAAACAAGGGACTGATTTTGCAAGTTTGATTCCCTCTGGCAGGCTGTTCCAAAGCCTAGGGGCTCTTACTGAGAAAGCTCTGTTGCCCTTGGTCTTGAATCTAGACCTTGGAACAGCCAGCAGAGCACTTCAAGAGGATCTCAGACTGCGTGCAGGTTCATATGTGGTTAGATACAAGTCCAAGTTGGGCCTTAGGTGAGATTAAAATAATCTTAAAATCAGTCCTAAAAGCAACAGGCAGCCAATGTAGGTCAGCATAAATTGGGGGGATGTAGGCAACTGTCAAGAATTGTCCTAGAATGGAGGTATAAAAGTGAGAAAGACAAACAAGATCTTCACAAAACTTAACAAAATAATAAAGTCATCAAAAAAGGATTTCCTAACTGGTTGATGACACATGGGAGGGGTGGGCCTCAAACACCAAGGTCAGCTCACAGCTCTACCCTCTTGACAGGCCTCCAGAGGGCTGACTAATTGGAGAGAAAGGGGTTTGTGCAGCGGGGAATCTTAAAGAGACAGCAGCTAAAGCAAAATGAGATTTTTTGGAGCTATAAATTATGTAACGCCACCACAGGGACACCAAAGGGACAATATAAAGCCTAAAAAAATGCAGCCTTGAATGTTGTTTCAGGCAAGATATTTCAACCATTTTAGTTTCCTTCTCTAGCTCAGCGAATATCTCTGCACTGTTTTTTAGAATTAATGCATTAAGTGGAAACCGAGTCTAAAATAAGGTGGTCAAATTGAGTCTATCTATTGATGTGGTTTGCATTGAAAAGTAGCCAAATTTTTTTGGACTAAAAATCAAATTCACATGGACCGAGTGACTTTATATGCTCTCCTGAAATTGACCTTGGATGACTCTTCAAACAGACCCTCCAGAGGGAGATTTTCAGTCTCTGAAACAAGCTGTGGGTTAAAAGAGCGCCTTGTCAGAGCAGTGAGGTATGATCTGCTCACTTCATGAATGTACATGTTATATCCTGGGCCAGGTGAGGGTACAGTCCTCGTGCTGTTCCCTGTGAGTTTTCATTGGCCCTGAGGTGGAAGAAATGCGACAGACTCAAAGACAACACACAGCCCGTGTTGGCTGCTTGCACCACTTCACACTACTGCTTTACCCCCAAATGATGATCGAGAGCAGCCCCTCTGGTGACGCTTTGAATCTTTCAGGGACGTTTATTTTCTTTGGCGGGGAAACAGAGAGCTAAAGAGGGGGCTGTTTGGCGGAGGGGTTTCAGTTTGCCCTGTGATTCCTGGCGCGATGATCTGAGAGGAGTGTCAGTCATGTTTAATTTGGGTTGTGTTGATTAGACTCGGTGTGTTTGCTGTGCACTGTAGGTGACCTGTCATGTAACTGTAAATGAAGATTGACAGCAACATGTTATAAGATAAATTACTTCTACATAAACTACTGGCTGCTATACTGCTGATGATGAACGCTAAGCTTAGAGGAGATTTTTCCAAATTTTTAACCCAAACACCTCTACCCTGTCAGATTTACAGTGAGGAAAATACAGTAATTGCTGCTGCTCTCTTTTTTGAACTCAAAAAAGTAATAAAATGTGATGCCCTTCAAGTGACCGCCTTTATTATTTTATGGAGCTGTTGGTAAACAAGACCTTGAGGCTGCTTTCTATTTCTCTGTTTCCAGTCTTCAGGTCTGCTTGTATTGCAAACCTGTTCTCAAGCTACACACCTCAATAAAATATAACACCACAGAAGTACCAATTTAAAAGACATTTAGTGAAGCCAGACTGGGGCTGATACTCCTTGCATGTATTACAACCTGACCATAGGGTGAGGTCATGAGGTTCAAAGAGCATGTGAAGCCTCTGGTTTAGAAAATGTTATCAGTGGATGCTTTGATCCTGCATTCCGATGGCCAGTAGGGGGCGACTGAATACAATTATGATTGTACGACACCAGGGCAGAACAAAAGCAGCAACCAATGGTCTTAAAATCTAAAGCCTATACAAGTCTCAAAAACTGCAGTTCACAGAGCATCCACTTGGGGCTGGCTGCTGAAATACTGGAAACCAAATACACACCAATTCGAACTAGCTGATCTTCTGAACTGAATTTCCCTCTGAATTTCTGATTCTATTTTTTTTTTTCTAATGACAAGTAATTAGAGAGTTTTGGCGGGCACACTATAGCTGTCTGCAAAGAGGCTAAAAGCCACTTCTGTGCCTCATCCTCATTTAAACAGCGCTATGCTAAAAAAAGCTTTTTCAGTGTGGCAAACACAAGTGATGGGCTTCAAAACTGTGTACTCCCTAGCTGATTTATTGACTTACTAAGGATCTATGGAGTTTACGGAGTTGCTAGTCAATACAGCATTATTTTGTTGTGTAAATTATGGTCTGACTTAGATGAAAATAGTACCAAAGAACTTGAGTACTTGATCAGTGTTTGAGCAGCAACACTAGGAACGTGTTACAGTAATATTACTTTTAGTAGTAACAAGTAGTGTAACAAATTACTCTTGAATTTCCAGTAGTAGTATTACAGATACTCACACAAATATAACTTGTTACTCCCTTACTGTTGTTATCAACTCTCTGATGATTTAAAATACGTCAATCCGCTGATTAATTTCATCGTGCACGTCAGCCGAGCAGTAAGGTCGTTCACTTAATGGTTGCTGGGTATATGGTTTTCCTGCGGAATTGGACACCTTTTAAGGCAATGCCACAGGTAGTTTTGTGGCTGATAGGCTTGTTTTTCAACTGCTGTCATAAATACCTGGCAACCCTGGCTAGCTTGAAAGATGGAGCAGTACACGTTAACATTCAGCAGTCGGATATATGCCCATCAATTAGTTTTGTCAAGAGGAAAGACAGCAGCATTTTAGCAAGTAGCAATGGATTACAATAATATTTGATTTGATATGATCAGGTGGGATTAAGAAAAGAAAAAAATATATCTTAAGATAAGATTTGAATCCAATTTGATACAATCTGATTTGATACAATATGAATATGCTACGGTATGTACGGTACACTATGATATACTACGGCACAAAATAAGATTCAGCATGAAACGGTATAATACGTACAACACAATATGAAAACATTACGAAATGGTACAAAACAACATGATGCAGCAGGAGATGATAGGATATGCCATGAAACAGCATGATACAATAGGATATGGAATGGTACGGATAGCACGGTCCGGTCATGTACAATATGATGGAAAACAAGTTATAACACACAATACCGTACGATAAACTCGGATGTCTCCTTGGGGAAATTTGCCAAAAAGTTCTGCATACCCTAAACTGGCTTTGCAGCATCACTTATCATATTTAGTAACACAAAAACAGCAGCATGTCTGATGAAATGACTCCCTGTCTTGTCCAACCTCCTGGAGGAGATGTCACTGTTGATTAAAAATGCTTAAATTCATGGACAAGTTGAAAGACAATCAAGAATGGATATCAGTAAAATGATGTCCAAAACTTTAGTTAAATAAAAATAAGACCACTTTAAATGAACTTTAATTAACCTTTAAGATAATGGAAGTTTAATGGCAGGAAAACTTTTTGGTCAGCTTCCAAACTGATGGAAATCCCTGTTTGGTAATAAAATCTTAAATTAATATGACTCTATGAAATTAATTACCTTGTGTGATTTATGATGTCTGTGCTCTCTCTGTGCCCTAAGGTGTGAATCATGAAGCGTAACCCCCACAGGAACTGGACACTGCAGACCCCTGTGTACGTTGACTCAGTAAGTAAAGTTACTATCATAAATATTTCATTGAGAAAATTGCTTTCAGTCGTAAATACATCACATAAGAAGGGGAGACTGGAACTCAGCCAGACCTCCTGTAACAGGGCAACACGATATCCATCACCTCATAAAAGGCACCAATTAACCGGGCCCTCGTATATCAGTTCCCAGTCACTTACAAAGTCATTGCCTTCCTTCCTCCTCTCATTATCATCACATACAGTGGGCACCCACAGGAGTGCACTTCACAGTCGTCGAGGTGAAAGAGGACCATTGTTGTTTTTATCAGCGTGGGGTTTCCTCCTGGGCTCTCCAGGAGTAGAGAATGAGGCCGTAGCTTTCCACATGTCCCCGTGTGACATCTCCATTGTGCGAGGAGAAAACGCTCATGCAGCGTGGTGCAGACGGCATTCTGACGTGTATGAATCCTGACAGTGGGACATTTATCAAAGCCCTGCTCTGCATATTACTGTGTCCCACCCACCAGGTTCACCGGTTAGAAACAATAAGATGGAAAGAAGCAGCATCTCTGGGAGGGCTTGTGACTTTCATTTACTCATAGGCCGGGTCGGACAGTATCTGTGTCAAAGGTTGCAGAGGCCTCAGTGCTCTGCTGAAGTTTAACAGCTCTGGAACGACGTATTATCACAAGGATTTTTATCAGAGCAGTAAAAATGTAAGGAATCTACACAAAAAGAAATAAAACAAATCTTAAAAATGTAAAGGATGCTCTGGATATAAAAAAAAAAAAAGATTAAAGATGTGCCCTTGGAGAAACCAAATGATTGTTCCTTACCGCAATGTCAAACATATGCTGGTATTTGAAGCAACATTTAAAGTTTTGTTGATTAAACATTTTATAATCTTGCTTTACTTGTTCATCTCTTTTCTTTGCTATTGGTGGCTCCACCAATAGAAATCAAGATATGTTTTGTCCAGAGCAAAACAACCAATTAACTATTTCAGGGACTGGCTGAATAGTTAGAAATATTTATATATTTTTTTTTTTTTCACAGGAATAATCCCATTCAATTTGGTATTCTTGGTCCTGGCTTTACAAGGTACAATTGTGCTTTTTCGTATTTTACAAACATTACGTTAAAATGTTGGATCTCAAAGTTGATCGTTAGCAAAGTTTGAAATTGTACGGTACATGTGTTGGTGTAACTCCAGCTGCCCTAAAAGCTGTTAAAAAAATCAGATGAGATGAGATTTGACCAATTTGTGATGTCACAAATTGGTGATTAAAAAATTCATATCATATCAAACTGCAAAATCTGCTCTTTGTTGAATTTTCTTCTTGTACTCTGCTGTTATCTAAAACATGTAGCTCATAGTTTTTCCATTTCAAATAAGGGAACACCACTCAAGTCATTTTGTAGAGGGGGCTTCTGGAGATCTGAAATGTTTCTAACCCCTTTGGCAGAATTTTATGACTCTTTAAAAAGCAATTCAAGTATAATTTTTGTCTTTTACTTGCTTAGATTTTAGTTTTGCTGTGTATGTGCAGTTTTGAGTGACCAGCTCCCCTGATTAGCATGTCTTTAGGCTTTTAGCAACTGTTCTTATTTGGCTGGAATAAGATAAATGATATTTCAGATGTCCTTGCAGAGACACACTCAGATATTTACTTTCATTCTTTGAGGCATGAAACATGAAGAATACATTATTCTCCTCCTTAGGATTTATAATAAAGTGGAGGATCCCATGGAAACGTGTTGAAGAATGAACTGATCTGAGGCTTTGGTTCATGACTGAATACCAGCTGAACTAATATTGTCCTTTATGTTCCTCCTCGTCTCGTGCTTGGTGCTCGCTATCAGATGTTACCATGCCAACACACTCAACATGTTGAATAAGGTTAAAAGCTTGTTAGTGTTTTCATATGAGGATGTTGGTTTTCAAAGTCACCATTGTGTTTCAGAGCGGGCTAAAGACCTCATAGCTGATTTGTCACAGATTATCAGTGCAGACAGGGCATCATTTAAATCATCAAACCAGCACAAATTCTCACTAAGGCTCCTTTTCCTCCCAAGAAGACACAGTGAGAACAACATCCAACACAAGTACAGTGGCCTTGCCAAAAAGCACACCAAACATCTTGTTTAAACACATGGAGAATCTGGCGTACAGAGGGCTGTTTTTACTGAAATGTTGGTGCTGTGCTGGCAAACAGGAAAGTGAAGCTGCTCAGATTGAGACAAACAGTGCTGCTGTATTTTTATAGCCTGTATCTCCACACAGCAAATGGTGCTGCACGCCATATCTGCCCCCTACATTATTTACTCCTCGCTTTTATTAGGGCAATCTTGACACGTGTGCCTGGTGATCGATGACAGAGATCTTTTTTTTTTTTTTTTTTTTTTTTTTTTCCTATACAAGCCCTGCAGGGTAGCTGAAGTGGGCCACAGGCTTGGGTCTTTTCCAAAAGTGGGGGGAAAAAAGGTAAATATGAAGATGGGGATTTGGGTTTTATTGCCTTTGTTTGGATTTTTTCAAACAGAAGGGACATGAGATGGAAAATGTGTCAAAAACCGGAGATTTAAACTGATTATTTTGGAAGAATGACTGCTGGAGCACTGGGTGTTTGATGTCTCAGAGGTAAATACCAAATGTAAATAAGACTCTTATTATAGATAATGGGCAGAACTGAGAGTCAACACGCATCCATTTATGTCACATACAAAATAAACGCTGAATTTTTTATTCATTTATAACCACAGTATCCAATTTGCAGCAGGGGGTAAAGGGTTATTTCAACAATTTTGACTTTGAGTCAAATTATTTGGCCATTTTTTTTTAAATGTACAGGCGATGCCGTCTCTGAAACGTACATTTAAATCATATGAATATGAATAAAACAAGATTCAGGGACTCTCCAGCTCAGTTCAGGAGGTAATATACATCTCTCATTATGCAGTCAGTGCATATGACTCGCTTTCCTGTCACCATCATGACTGACACATCCATACAGTCAAAAGAGGCGCTGAATACTGAGCAGCACACCTCAATAATACATATTTATTTTAGTTGCTGTTGAAATGCTATCCAAATAGATCTGACCTTGCCTTAGCTGGGGAGCGAGAATGAATTATATATAACCTATACAGACTTCACTCTGCAAATAAGGGGAATAATACATACTATGAAGCGCTGAAGATGCACTTTTCAAACCGTTAAGCCAGGGGGACATTCACATTGGTGAAATGTCAAAGCCCGAAATCCAGATGAGATACATTCCTGGATTTGTAAAGGGATTTTCTTTGAAGCATCCGCTGGTGAATATTAATGTCCGGAGGAACTGCCATTGTCGGGCTTTGTGACGCTCAGAACGGTCAGGACAGCATGGAGAGAGGCTGTGCAGGTTGTATTCTTGGAATTCACGGCAAAAATAAGCTTGAAATTAATCCCTAAAATGACTCCTTTCCTTACCTGAGGCCAAATTTGCCTCACCGTGTTGAAGGTTTCCAGAGTAACCCGGGCCTTTAATGCAAAATCAGCTTATAAAGCTCAAGCAGAGGGTGAAGCGCACCTGATTTCTTGACATAAAACTTTTTGCAGGGTGCACACACACACACACACACACTTTTTTTTTAAGGATTGCTCGAAATGTATAGAGAGAAAGCATCAAAGTGGATGAAAATAGTGGTCGATATTATGTTAGTTTAAATAAGTTTCTTTGTGTCAATGTCTGATTTAAGGATCCCTGCATAAAAAGAAAAAAAACGGTATTGATGGAGCAGATCGACCCCACCTAGCAGCAGTGATTACCTTGAACCTGGATTAAACTCCTATGAAATGTAGTTCAACTATCTTTTGACCTGCGTGTTAACATCAACCCCACATATCTCCGTCTGCTTCATGTACAGCTTTGAGCGGTGAGATGAAAGTGAACGCTCGCTGCTGCGTGACTGAAAGTGACACCCACACCTCCATCACTTCAATCAGATCTGTTATGTTCTGTCTCCATCACTTTCAGAGGAAGTCACAAGGTCACTGCAGCAAGGGAGAAGTCATGACTCCATTTTATTTTCAATACCTTCAACTTTGATTCAACATTTTTCTTCAAATGGTGAAGGATTGGCTTCAGAAGCTTCATTAAAACAGAATCCATAAAGTGATGGAAACTTTTGTTAAAAATCCTCCTGAATTTATGTAATTTCAGTTCTAATGTAACAAGGCTTTTGGTCTGTATTTCTAGAGAATAAAAGTCAGGAGTAAATAATTTTAAACAAGTCTTTATTTAAGTCTGCAGTTTCTCTGTACATTGCTCTTTCAGCATTTCAAATCCTTACACAGAGGCAATAGTCATTGTCACAGAGGTTGAAGGTTGGACTCCCGGCTGTTGCATGTCTTCCTCCACTGTCTGCTCCACACTTTTTCTCTCTCTTCAGCTTTTCAATCTAATACAGATAAGAATGTTCAGGGTATTATTTAAAAAAGGAAGAAAGAAAAAGAAAAGAAACTAAGTATTTACCAAAAAGTCAGGTCATTTTGATGATCTTTATGGTTTTCTCTGAAATGAAGTGAAGTTAGACTGAATCACATTGGTAGCTCATGGTGTAATTGTAGCACTAGGAAATAGGGTATGGCTCGCTTTTTACATGATAGGATTTTCAATATATTTCATAGACAAAAAAAAGGTTTACTTTGTTTTTTTTCTCCATAATCTTTATTAGATAATCAATAAACAATACATGTTCAATCAGTAATGGTACATCTCCATTTTTTTACTATTTTAGAACACCAACAACCCCCCCCCCCCCAACTAGCGCCCCGATCACAAAGAAACAAAACACAAAAACAAAGCAAAAAAAAAAACAAAAAAAAAAACAACAACAAAAAAAAAACAAAAAAACAGGAGGGGTGAAAAGTAAACAAAACACCATAGAACATAAAAACAAACATAAATGGGACATTTAGAGGAGAAATCCAAGATGCTCAAAAACAAATTAACAAATCAAATAGGCTATAATTAAGTGTGTATGTTGTGTCATGCTTCCAGTTACTGGTCTCTTTCATCATCCTAAATGGATTACAAAAAAAAAAAAAAAAGAAAAAAAAAGTTACATCAGTTTATCTTAAGTAGATCCATCCATCTCAATCATCCAAGGAGGAAGTGGAATTGATTAAGTTAAGAATGGGATTCCATGTTTTATGAAATTTGTCAGAGCAACCCCTGATGCAGTATTTTTTTTTCCAATTGTAGGAATGACATTAGATCTTTTAGCCAGGAGTTAGTGGAGGGAGGACTCTCATCTTTCCAATGAAGTAGAATAAGTCTGCGGGCTTTGGTTCAGTGGTAGAGTTGTCACCCCACAATTAGAAGGTTGTGGGTTCCATTCCAGCTCCTGCAGTCACATGCCGAAATGTCCTTGAGCAAGACACTGAACCCCAAGTTGCTCCCACTGTTGTTCAGTGGTGTATGAATGTGGTGTATGTATTAGATATAGCTGATGGCTTCTGCCTTTGTATCAGCCTGCCATCAGTGTGTGAATGTGGTGTGATTGGGTGAATGAGGATGGCAGTGTAAAGCACTTTGAGTGGTCGGTAAGACTAGAAAAGCTCTATATAAGTACTGGTCCATTTACCATTTTATCAGATGCGAAAGCAATAGAAATGTTTTCTGTTTTGGTAAAGTGTGTACATTCTTCAAGCACACCGAAGATGGAGGTTAAAGGGCTTCAAAGCACAGGTTTGTTAAGAGCTTTCCAGACAGTGTTGTAGAAAGAGGACCAGAATGAGCTTAATCTCAGACAGGAAAAAAACGTGTGTATGATTGGCTCGTGATAGAGAGCATCTGTCGCATGTATCACTTGTATTATAACGTTTTTTTTTTTTTTTTTAGCTTTTAAACTTAATTAATGTCAGACTGTTACACACAGTTTTAAAGGTAAATAGAGGAAACAATGTCACAAAGATTAGGTTGTGTTTTGAAATGAAATTTATACAACATTTTTTGCCTTTCCACAAAAATCTGCAGCATTTATGACTTTTCTTTGTATCTTATCGATCTCTGTGCTCCTTTTCCAGACATGTTGGAGCAAATCTGTGATACTTTCACATAAACACACAGAGGTCTGTGAGGATTCTGGACTTATGGCAGCACTAGAGCTGCTGATATTTTTGGTGCCTTATGCATTATTTGCAGAGTGACAATCGAAGGCGGTGCACAAAAAAAGTTTAGTCATTGCAGAATCAGGGTATCACATATTGATTCCATCTTATTGTAAACATTGCATGTCTGCTAGTTCTCTGGCTGCATGGAAAGGGTGCGTTCAAGAATAGAGAGTGAAGTCAATAGTCAACATGAGCTGTAAAAGCCACCAGGCTGAACAGAAAAGAGAAAGAGCCACCTACAGAGCATCAGACTTCAACAATGTATCAAAGGAAAAAAGACATCACAGGTATACCAACTACCTGCATGCCTGTGCTGTTTGAATGACAACTAAAGCAACAAACACTGCTATATGGGTGTTTCAAAAATAAATTAACATCTCAAGCTTTATCAGTTTAATGACAGGAAATTAAGCTAATGAAAAATGAGCTGATGGTATGATAATAAACTGAAATGGAGAGGGCAGAGTAATTAAGTGGACAGCGTCAGACAAAGGTATCTGAAAGTCAAAGTCTGGCAGATATATTGGCTTTTTTTAGTCTTTAAAAGTGCAAAAAGACCTTGAGAGCATCTAATGATCAGCTGAGCACTGCTGCAGAGAGAGAAGTAATGATTCAGGCGACATGAGGATGGTGTAGAGGAGTCGAAGAACGGATGGAGGAAGAGACTGGGGTAAGAGTTTCAGTGATTTCTCCTTTGTTTCTGTGGTTTCAGTGACTGGGGGAATCGCCGGAGAACACCATTTGTTATAATTGCCTCCATATGTGGAGGGGCTCTTGAGATAGCTGTGGTGCTGGCTTCTTCTCCCTCCATCAGATACCCGTGTGTAAAAAATCATTTCTGCGGAGCTCGGGGACCCGGAGCCTCCCGCCTCTCCCGGCTCTGAGCATGTCACGCTGCCGTGGATAATAACACTACCATGTGGACTTGGTTCAAGAAAAACACTTCCATATGCTGTGTGTGCATGCTTTCCTTTCAAGATTTATGAATGAATAAGCTTCAATCGCTGCCGAGTCCGTACTGCCGCTGACAGGCTCATGTTTGAAATTTCACAATGAAACCCATTCGCTCTCTTTTTAGTGTGTTTGTTTGTGGTTCTGCCAAAGAACTTTCTCCAGCCGCACACAGATTGTAACTGATGTCTTTCCTCCTCTTACAATTACCTCAAATATGCAGTTGCACTGTGACCTGCTTATGATTGTTTACTGCAGGGAACATAACGATATACAGATGGAGGTCTGCAGAATTCTCACTTTGAAGAGTTTATGTTTTGTTTTTCATTTTGCACAAGTAAGGATCTTAAATGTTGAATGTCAGCGCTAAATGTGGACAAAGTAAAAAACTATGGGCTGAATGTGTGTTGGAGTAAACCCAGGATGAGACTGCAGACTGCTCTAAACAGCTCATTAGAAAAATTACACAAGAATCAGGCAAAATAAGGGCATGAGATTCGCTTAAATCATGACATCACCAATTGGTGAGTATCATAAATTTTGTTCCACACTAAATGTGAAAGAAATAACTTGCACGAGTGGATTACATGTTAAGACACTAAGAAACCAGAACATTACTTTCTAATGATTTTTGTACTGGGTTTAAAACAGATGGTGAAGAAAAAGGCCACAGATATATTTAAAGCCCAGACTGCAATTTAGGCATATCTGCCATCAGCACTGTCATATTAGAGTCCCTGTGATGACTTTCTAAGTGATCTCGAAAAAGTCTCACTTCTAGATATCTGCATGATCGTAATCCACAGCTTAAAGTGAGATCATCAACGTCAGTATAGGTTATTTCTAAATGCTATTTCTTAGCTTCCCAATTGATTTATGGCACGTTCTAGTATCTATGACAACAACACGCCAGCTGACAAAGTGTAGAATTGAGATGAGAGATCTGTTTTTCTCTGCTGAAAACTATTTCTGGGATTAATTTTATAGTGATGACAAACACTGGAGCTGAACTGTCTGACAGAAGAATGAGGTCAGAGCAGAAGAAAGCTAAACGGGAGAGTGATAGAGCACAGGCTAAAGGCTAAAACATGGGCTAAACCACAAACTAAAGGCTAAAACACGATGTAAACCACAAAATAAAGGCTAAAACACAGGCTAAACTGTTTGTGATAATGTTCGTTCCAGCCCACATGCAGCAGTTATTCTGCAGTGATTAGTTCAAACTTGTGAGTCTGTCAATAAAATAAAGAGTGAGGTTATGATAGCTCTGCTTGGTAAATGAGCAGGACATAAGGATTCACTAACTTTACATCTAAGAGCACCGGGGTTCAAGTAATGCCAAATAGCCGGCTACTAAACTACAGTACAAACTGACAAAGTTTGCTTGTCGTTACATTTCAAACAACAGCTCTGCGATAATGTTGATAAATATGTAACCTTGTCTCGTTGTATCAGGTGAAAAGTTGTCTCGAACAAAGAAAAGTAGTGTTGAATGTCATCACGACACTGCTACCACTATGGTCTCAGCTGCCACTTCCTCTTTTTCTGCTCCTGCACGCTTTAAGGTGCATTGCTGCCACCTACTGGACTGGAGTGTGAAACAGCAGATTAGCATGAGAAAAAAAACAGGTGATGACTGTGTGGCATGTAGCTGCTACCCGTCTTGGAGTACCAGCTGCTCTGTGATCACAAAGATGTCCAGTCTGCCCCTGGTTACCAGTCACTCACTGGGCTGACACACAGAGACGGACAACCTTTCACACGCTCACACATACACCATTCAATTTAGAATCACCAAATAACCTGATGAGCATGTTTTTGGACTGTGGGAGGAAGCTGGAGTACCCAGAGAGAACCCATGCATGCATGGGGAGAACATGCAAACTCCACGCAGAAAGGCCCAACTTGCTCAAACTGGGATTCAAACTGGTGACCCTCTTGCTGTGAGGCAGCAGCGCTAACCAGTGTGCCACCGTGCAGCCCAACAGTTTTTCAAACACTGAAAAGAAAAAAAATAAAGATTTTCTGATTCTTTGAATGCTTTCACTCAAGCAAATAAAATCTTTCATGCCAACAGCAGTCTCTTACAAATCTAGTATTTCTAGAGAAACCAAACGCCACAGTTGCTCATTCTTTACTGTGAAACAATCAAACTGAGGAAAACCTGTGGCTTCATTCAAAACCATGAAACCAGGAGCTTTCATCCTCTCCTTCTGAAAAATCCATACCAGGGTTAAAAGGTCACTTCTTTGTCCTGTTGTCAATTTCAGATATGAATCCATAGAAAGAGTTTGACCCATATTAACATTTTGAACCACATCAGTGAAAGAAGTTAGTGTGCTCCTGTCTGTCTGTGACCTTTGCTCTCTTTGCTGGATGTTTCTCTGCAGAGACCGCCTGAACCTCATGAGGGCAGTGCAAACAGTGAGCTCTGCAGAGGAAAAGCCTGACCATCCACATGCTAGCTCGCCAGTTTTCTCCAATTGACATTTCCCATCATGCCCACACAGACTGCATCAGTATTCACAGCCTGAGAGGAGGAGGCCACCGGGGAGAGGAGCGGAGAGAGAGAAAGAGGAGACAACGCAGGGCAGGAATACAGCTGGGTCATTGAGCTCAGCAGGGTCATTTCACCCCTTATCCGAGCTTTTCCTGTTCGGACTCTGCTCTTATCTTTTGGCTGAAGTTTCCAGGTTTTCCTCAAACACTGAACAGAAAATAAAAGATTTATCATTGTATTAAGCAGAAGCAGGAGGCATGCTGAAGTAGATGAGAAAAAGTGAGGAATGAGTGAGAGATGTGGCTTGCTCCATCTTGGCCTCACAGCCCAAGGTCTTAGGAAGTGATTAACCCTCCGCTGATAGCGCCGGACGATGAGCACATGCACATGTGTGAGTGTTTGTGTGTTGGAGGAGAAGCTGGTGGGAGTCAGGCGTGGGCAGCCAATCTCTAAGCCCTCCTCCTGAGGCTCTTCCTAAAAGTGGGGTCATCACCCCCTGATCTTGAAATTGAATTCCAATGATTCGGCCCCCCGTGTGTAAATCCTCTTCCCTCAGGGCCGTCCACCCACACACACCAAGCAAGAAGACCCCTTGCCAAAGTCTCCATGCTCTCCTTAGACTCATTCAAAATTTAATTCCAGCTGAACGGGATACTTTTCAGTCAGCTTAAAAGTGGAAGGTTTTGTAAATGATTTATTTGATGCTCGTGGTATTCAGCATCTCCTCGGGGCTCGAGGCGGGAAGCTGGGCACACCTACTGTAATCAATACTGCAAGTCTGAGAACCACAAGGTGAAACACGAGGGTAAAGTGACAAATCTGGATCACTTTACCACCCACAGCTAATCGGTTACTACAAAGAAGATCTCAGAAATTTAGAAAAGAATTCGACCCATATGTACTTTCAAACAGAAATGAGAACGCCTTGGATAACGTCATCGTTAGCCAGCCTTTGGATGATTAGATGCTTTAACACACTGGCCACCAAGCATGAAGTGAAACATATATCAAAATGAACAAATGCAACAGACGCAGTAGCTGCAGAAGATGTTTGACCTTTACAGAAAGTCTCCAGTTGAAGGAGGAGGGGAGGGACGGTTTGATGGATTTTTACCAGTAAATGAATAATTAAAGCCATAATGCATACATAATGAAGAACTTCAACACTGTACACAAAATGATGCTTATGGTGCAACAAATCTGCATCTGCAAATATGTTTTGTAGGAATTGTAATTATATCTGGATTAACTTTTAATTAAGACAATCTGCAAACGGTGTATGTGACTGCAAACTTTGGAAAATGTTTCAATTCAGCTAATGTCATAAATCTTTACTGCAAGGATATTTAACTTTGCCAGAGAAACTCAGATGTTTCTTCTTATGTTGATGTTAACTGTTTCAATATCTCTGTAACAGGACCATTAACTATCTTTGCAATTGAAAAGTGTCCTTTTTATTTATTTATTTATTATTATTATTATTATTATTATTATTATTATTATTATTATTATTATTATTATTATTAGTAGTAGTAGTAGTAGTAGTAGTAGTAGTAGTAGTACTAGTAGTAGTAGTAGTAGTAGTAGTAGTAGTAGTAGTATAGCTTTTTAAGGCAGCCTCCCCCCCAAAGTATTCACAGATTATCATTTTATTAAAATTTTAAGTCAGAACTAATATTAGAAAACAGTTTCACATTTTAATAAAGAATATGCAAAGAAACATCAGTGTCTCTTTGAAACAGGGGCAAGTCCAGAAGTGTGATCACAGCTTACGGGGCCCCCTCTTAGAACCTGATTGGCCACCCCGAAATTCTAAATTATAATTGGCTACATGTCTAGCTTTAAAGTTTGTACTTTTTTTGGAGCTTCTCATATTTTTTTCATATAAATTGGGCATTAAAGATTTGAATTATATTTAATGTATCACCAAATGTTGCTTGACAACTTCTGAGAGTGTTAGCTTTCAACCTCTCCTGTCATAATATTTGCAAAAGTACACTTGTACACATACTTTGTGCCTCCCCTGCATGATACATTGCCCCAGTTGGGCTAACCCAGTCAAAAAACGTCTAGTTGGAGTCCTGTCTGACAAATGTCAGTTCCTGGAAGTAGCATGCTGACCTTAATCTGCTAAATGCCTGTAGAAACCAATTACTTTGTCAGTCTGCTGTCAGACACTGAGCAGGTTTAGAATAGTTGAGTTATTTAGAGATGTTTGGCCAGTAACAGATGGTACTAATACAAACATGGTTGATAAGAGTCATGAGACGAGGAGAAAAACAGTTGAAAGCTAAATGAGCTGAGAGATATCATTATGCTACATTTAACTGAAGGAAACAAACGTGAAAGATTATATATATATATATATATATATATATATATATATATATATATATATATATATATATATATATATATATATATATATAGGGGGGTTTCCAGCTCTTTAGTGGGTCTTTAACCCTTTCGTGAGAATCATTGTGCCAGCGCTACAATTTGCATTTTAAGTTTGGATTGCTGATAGATTTGAAAACAGATAACATGGATGGATCATTCTTTTTGCATATAAAATCCGGGGAGTTACACTTTTCGTATTGCATTTTCATTTTCAGTCTCAGAGCACCGTTTCCTTCCACTGATGTGCAGAAATTCTACAATTCTACAATTTCATTTAGCAGACGCTTTTTTCCAAAGCGATGTACAACACAAGCAAGAATTTAAACAAGGAGAAACCTTATTAAGTGTAAAATCCAGCAAAAACAACAAAACCATTATGATTTAGACCACAGATGTTCTCACCACTTCCTATATTGAACGCACATCATCTCATTTTTATTTTTTTTAAACATTTACATTTTTTAAGGGATACAGCACTGACATTTCTAAATTTAGAAAAATATGCTTAAGTTTTCATTTTTGTGGTTTATTGAACTTTTTAGCAAATTATTTAGTTAGTCTGGACATAAGTCTATACATTTATTAAAGTCTGGAATGTAAAGGTTGTTGTTGATGCATAGCTAAAGTTTTTTGCTCTGGCAGACGTGGTATGGTGGGTCATGAAGGGTCAAAGCTCTTGTGAAGAACTTTTGGTTTGTGTTGGTTTTGGCGCCCCCTCTGGACAAAGCGGTACCTCTTATACATGTTTAAGTCATGTGTTTTAACTAAGAGTCTCCTACTGATTTATCACTTACTAGAAAATGTGCCATAAAAAGGGATGTTTTCTTCATCTGACACCTTCCACTGGGAGCTGTTTAAGGCATCAAAAATGACAACAAAAAGATGTCTGAATGCTGGAAGTCTCTCTTGCTTTCTTTCAGGGTTAGTTATTTTTTTTTATAGTAAAAGGTTCCTGGTCGGCAAAATGTGACACACTCCTGGTTAAACTTGCTTTGTTTATTTTTAGTAAATATCTGTAGGTTTTGTGAACAACAAAGAGACGTGTTTGTTTCAGATCTCTTACTAGTTCCCCCTGTGACTGAAGCCGACAGCAGCAGTAGCACTGGGGGTTTGATGCAACAATCCACATCATTACACCGCTGTGCTGTAAAAAAGCAAGCCACAAGCTTAACAAGAGATTTTTCCTTCACCTTTGACATTTAGCATGTCAATGAACCACTCAGTAACTCTGCTCCCTCTGCAGATCCACTCCTCATTACCCTCTTTGGCAGGAGAGCACAGCGCTCTTCAGCTCTCTATCTCTTTTTTCTACGTGGTAGGCTTTGAATCCCTCCCCTTCCTATGCACACCTCCTCCTGCTTTTGCTCTCTCTCTCCAGCAACACAACCATTTCAGTCTGCAAATGACTGCACCTGAAGTCAAGTGGAAAGCAGAAGGTCTGCTCACGTAGTCGCACCTCTACAGCTCTGTCTGCAGTTAGCTCTTCCCCCAGCGGGCTCTGTATCCTCAGGGCTATAAGGCTCAGTCCCACTCTGTTCCAACCTGGATGAAGTATGCTCTCTGTCAGCACTTTCTGCAGCAGCCTGGCACTCTGTTTATTTTTGCAAGACACAGAGCTGAATAGACTTTAATAAATACCGTGGCCTGAGAGTCAGGGAGCCATCTGAGCTTGTCACAACTTGTAACTTAGCTGGTGCACCAGTTCAGACCTGCTATTGGGTGTTCACTTAACGGATGAGTGAGTGCACAACTCTCTCACCCGGGTCCATTGGAAATTGCAGCGGTCAGGACACTGCAGGAGAATCACAGCAGCATGCACTGACTGAACTTCAGACGCAAACAGGCACATTTAAAGCTCTGCTCAGCTCCATTTGGAGGAATGCTAAACAGAAACCAATCAGGGGGAGATACATCCAGTGTTACACCAGAGCTGTAATTCTTTGGAACTCTTCCAAGCAATCCTGAAACCCATTTTCTGAGCAATTTATGCTCCCACATATAGGTAGCTCACATCCTGCTGTGGTTTGAATGAATTCAGACACCTGAGGAGGACAGAAGAAAAGAACTCTGAATTAGAAATGATAATTGCTAAGCAGAGGTGTTCCTTACATCCTGTGCTTTGAGAAAGAAAAGTCTTTTCTCAGAACAGTAGCGCTGTGCACACCATGCATTTTATCAGCGTTATGGTAAATGTGCATTGGATTTTACAGCGCTTTGAGGTCTGTGCACAAAAACGTGACAAAAAAACACAGCGTTTCAGCTCTCAGATGAAAAAAAAAAAGGAAATTTTGAGATTTTAACTACTTTGCTTCCTTTAAAAAATGTTATCATTCATAGTAATGCATAGTAAATATGTGCAAACTGTATGAAATGTATAGAAACCCATGATTCGCCGAGCTAAGCACACACAGACATGAGCTAGCTTGGCTTGGCCTGTTTTTTCCATAAACCTATATAAAAAAAGTCTATTTTTGTTACATTGAGGATACTGAAAAACTTTTACTTATTCCATCAAACTTTTACATGTATTCAAATCCAATCTGTTCTGCAGGAGGTCGACTGATGTTTCAGTCGAACATGATATACCGTAAATTATGGACTAAACGTTCCACCTGTATTCTCTTGAAGGGAAACAGGTTTTAACTGTCTCTACCTGTGTGATAATTCCAGCTCCGTTCAGCGAAATCAACAACCTGCACCTGTCGTCTTTTTTTTTCCACCAGGCCGATTTTGTGTCCAGTGAGCCAGCAGTACGACACAGCTCGGTTTGCTGTTACTCTGGCATTCGCCTTTTGGTGCACCATCCATATAGGTCACGATTTTTCTTAACCTGGGGAGTCTCTTCAGCCAAGAAGCCAAAAAGAGATTTATTAACTCAGTAATATGCCACTACTTTCTTTAAAAACAATTTTGTACCTTAACAAAAAAGAAAAGCTGTTAAGAAGTTGCAAATTGTGGTAATGCACCAAAACATATCAGTCATAGATGACAACAGACAAAAGATACAGATACAGTCTGCACCCATTAAACGTCACAAACCAGCTATGAGCTAAAGAAGAATTTCCTTCTCAACATAAATGAACTAAATAATCTGAAGTTTCATTTGCTAAAAAAGCTCAGAGCAGAGTACGCGAACAATTCATCTTTATCCAAACATTGCCCGATTTTTTCCAGGGGTGAAGTCAAGAGTTAAAATGCTATTTTAAGTTACAAGAGTATTATTGTCTCTCACCAGATGATTCAACCAGGTAGGAAATCTGTAGCAATATTCATCAAGTCTTTACTAACATATATACAAAACAATCTTATCCTATCCTGTTTAGCTTTTTAATGTCTCATTCTTTTTCAATGTGTCAACAGCAGAGTTTAAAAACAACATGTTTGCGTTATTGCAGATGGGAGAAAAGGATTGTGTTCCTCCATGGGATGCCCAGCCCCCAACTGTGACATGTGGCCAACTGTATCTTTAAAACCCTTAGCCCCCTCAGTGGCACCAATAATAACAAAAAAGAGACATATTTTAAAATCCATTCAAACAGAATAGAAACTGTTCACAAAATAAAGCTTTGGTTTCAGTTCACTTTGGATCATGCTGATCACATCTTGTTTGCTGTTTCAAAAACAGAGCGAGTTTAAAACTTAAAGATTCCCTCACAGTATTTGAGAGCGTTCATCAGTTTCAGGTAATTTGATTCCACCTTGAAACTGATTACATTTTATACATATAAGATCAAAACAAAACTCACACTTCATACAGAAGCTTATCAAAGTGCATGATGTTGGAGTGCTTCTCCTGAGGACGGACATGAGATGAATTAAAGTGCAGTTAAATACCTTTGAAACATAACAAAGCATTAAGTAAAGAGGCCTTTGTGATGTAGTCTAGCACTGGATCATTTCAAGTCGGCCTCTTGTTGCTGCTATTGACTTCTCTTTTTCTTGTCAGTGAGTTTCAGGGTTTAACTCTGAGTTGCAGAAAATTCCACAGTGGTTTCATCCGGTGTTAATCTTCAGAGATTTGCATTAGTGTCCAGAGACACCTTTGATCTTTCCAAAGACTCTGATTGGATGTGTGAACGAGGGGGCCACTTTCCCATCATGCTTCCACTGGATTAAAGGAGGGGAGGGCGGGTTATTTATAATTTTGGAAGTTGTTTTCAGGTCAGTGCGGGCTTTCAGAAGCAATCAAACACATTTCAGTGGCAGTGGTGCAGAGACGGGAGAAGGGGGCGGGCGTCCGGGTACCGTTTCAAACTCAGTGAACTTGTGACGACAGCACTTACCGATTCAGTGGTTTGTCTTTGTAAACTGTGGCTGGATGAATGGAAGTCAGAGAGCTCAGGGATAAGACTGGCAGCAGTGAGGGGAAAACCCTGACATTTTCAGGGATTAATACGCCAAAAATGGGTTTAAAGCTTTTGGAAACTTGGCTTGATGAAGGAAAAATGCATGTGTGATATTAAAGATGATAATCCCTTCAATCAGCCACATCATTTTAATCTACCATTTCATAAATAATTTAAATTTAAAGTTATTTAAAAAAATATATAAAAGTTGATTTCTCAAGACTCCCGAGGCGTGATAGATGACACTTAGTTTCACATCTGTTTGGCTTATATAGGAGGGTTTACTATGAAGCAAACTCAGCATACTAAGGCATTCTTTGTGTGTGCTGGCTCAACAGAGTTTGAAGCTCCAGTCAGAGGTAACAAGTATCACAGAGCTGGTAAGGAACTATATTTGCTCAGTGAGCATTCACATGAAAGGGGGGCGTTGTATCGTAATACTACTAAATGCATTTAGAATAAGTGGATGTACATTATTCTTGATTATTTTTTATTCAGGAAACATCTTGAAAGTAAACCATGGAATTAGAGCTGCAACTTGGTTACTTCAGTTACAGAAAGCTTAGTTCAAAATGTCCAACAGAAAAAAAACAAACGTTTAGCTCAAGACCTCTTAATCTAGTATACAGCCTAACAATGGACGTGTTCCAGCACTAAGCCTTCATCAGCGTTGCAGGTGAAGACCAGACATTCCCCCATAAATACAGGAAGTAAAGCGCTTATTTCAAAATAAAACTTTATATGAGAAAAATCAGCTTTACTGTGTGATGGTCAGTCAGTGACATACATCACAACTTCAAAATAGGCCGACATGAGTCAAATATCAAGTCTGCTGGCTTTGTCTTTATTTTGCAGACTTGTTAATTTGTGCAACTTCAATACACTTTAGTTGGAGGGTGCTGACATGCTTGCCCAGGTTAGACAGTTAACTTTTGAAGCCGTGATAAGTTGGTATGGTCATAGTTCATTTCAAACATTTCAGACATGAGCTGAAGATATAGTAACGGGAATGCTCAGGTGCAGAATTTTCATCCTTCCCTGCCATAGCCATCATTGCTGCCACTACATGACCTGTCTGACCTTCTGTAAGTGAAGTTTGCTCTGTGTTTATACTCTTTCAAGTGTAGAGATAGCTAGATGGTTAGACAAACCACAAACAGAACTACACAAACAGTTTATCATCTTTAGGATCAGATATCAGAAAAGAAAAAACCGTCCACCGACTTCAGGGTACAAGTAACGAGAGCTTTGACAGAAATGTAGCGGAGTCAAAAGTAAAATTTGTCATTCAAATAAAGTGGATACAGTCAGAGGTTTCCCTCCAAAATAATACTTAAGTAACGGCATATGTTTAAATAATCTGCTTTACACTCTCACGCATGAAATATGAAAGCCTGGGAGCCCAGGAGTTTTCCCGAAAGTGTTTTTTATTCATCTTACAGACGTCCACTCCACTGGACAACATGTGCCTGAGCATTCAAAATCAAACAGTTGGAACTTAATTTAAAATGAATTAAATTGTATACATATTTTCACACATTTTAACTTTGTGTTGTAAATATACTCGGCGTTGCATTTTGTCCACTTTGGTGTACACGTGGTTAATCGTAATTTACTGCTTATTTGAAACAAAAAGTTAAAAAAAATAGAATAATACATTAATTTCAATGTTACCGGTTAACGTCATATTTTTTTTTACCTCTATGATTCTTTTGAAATAGAGGGATTGACAAGATATGCTAGTAGAGATCCACAGATGTGGCTGACTGAAAGTTATCTTGGAGTTAGAGAAAATTTAATTGCAGTTACACTGACTGACCACTGAGTGAAGCTAAAAGGAGTGTGGCAGCAGAGAGCATTCTAGAGGCTGATATGCAGTTCAACCATAGAGACCATCTACTTTAGGAGAAAATGACTTTAAAAAGGGCTGAACACTGCAGTCACCACAATGACAGAAAGGGTTAAGTATAGTCAAAGTCCTCTGGTTAGCACACACATGCAATATTTACTATGGTGCTCTCATCAGCTGTCATGATGCTGTTCGGTGAGTTAGAGCTACATTAACAGCTGATTTATTTTGTTTAATGTTCATCCAACACTGAGATCACTTACCGCACAGATTCAGTGGTTGCAGCTTAAAATAAACATGAGTCATCACTTTACACTCACATCTGCAAGTATGTGGCCTGCAGCTATTATAACTCTGGCTGTTAACAGCTGAGAAGCTATGGGACGTCTTGAATTGCTGGATTGAAGCACCCCAGCTCCCAAAGTGGATCAGAACTACATTCTGATTTCATTTAAGATGCATGGAGAAAGGTGGATGCAGACAGAGTTGGATTTTAGTTTCCTGTTGCTCTGGATGATGCTTTGACATGCACAGTGATGCTCTGCAACAGAACATCATTTGAGAAATACAAAAGTATCGGAGACGATATGTTTCACTGTGGTGTGATCGCCGTCTTTAAGAGCAGTCATTAACAGCAGAGCTTCTTTGCTGACTCAGATCCATCAAGCTTTACTGACAGCTGCTCCCCCTCCGTCCATGCTTCACCTTTTAGAGCTCGTAAACATTGTCTCAGTGATGGCTGAAACAAGTTTCCATGCCACGTTAATGCGCGCAGCAGTAAGAGCGAGTCTTTCGTCGAACAGCTGCCGCCCTGCCTGCCTGGCAGCAGCAGCGGGCTAGATTTGCCATTAATTTGTCGCACCTGACAGCCAACTCTGCTGGGTACCCTCCATCTACACCACTTTGCTGCTGCGTGCCTGCGAGGGACATATCTGGCTCTTGTGAGAATAAGACTGAAATATGGTTAGGGAGGAGAGTATGGTAGGAAATAGAAGCTGGAGGCTGCTACATTTCATGTGTATCTAGGCCAGGCCACATGATATGGTGCAGAGTTAGGACTGCAGGGTTGGAGTCCACAGGGGAAACCAGCGAACAACCAGCTGACGTAACTGGGACTGAAGACATTACCACCACAGCTGGGTCCAAGTCAGTGCTAGGACCTGAAAGAGAAAAGTTTGAGTCCAGTTCAGCTCAGTGATTGAAAGCAGGTTGAAAAGAGACAACTGAATAAAGTCCTGCCCGAGTGAAACTATTCATTATGTAGAGGGCTTCAGTGTTGGCCTTCATGCACTCTTCTCCTCTTACTGTCTATCATCTGGCCTCTGGAGAGGATGGAGCATCTGTCTCTTGTTGTAGCCAGTGGTTAGACATGAAGGACTTCATGCAAAGACTTCTCTGCATGCTGTTGTCTATTATGGATGTATATTATGATCACATCAGATGAAAAAACGGCTTTGTTTCTCTGAGTTGAGATTTTGAGACCACACAGCAAAATCTGCCAATGGTGTAAGCATTTTTTTTTTTACTCTTTACAAGCAGCACAGGTGTCATTTTTGTCTTTTAATATTTTAAAATGATACATTTTTCTTGACTTGTCAGTTGAATGTGGTTGATATTAAGTCTAATAAGACATTTTTTACAAGTAATAAGTGATTTAAAAAACACTAATAAGTGATTTAAAAAAAGAAGTTGCATGAAAGGAATCAAATATGCCCCAGTCTCTTTGACACCTTCTTAAACTGCTTTGGGTTTACAGATTTAGGAGACACCAATTTTTTATTTTTTATTTTTTTTTTTGTATGAATTGTATTGTTAATAGTTTTCCAACTTTATTCAGGTACTTTAAGACAGTTGTTTGGATGTAAACCCGTTCTGATCTGACACTGCAGCATTTCTCCAGGGTCAACTGAGCAGATATGGCACAGGGAAAGAAACTTACACAGGTGCTGCTATCATTTACTGTATTTGCTGAAAACGCCTAAGACAAAAAAAAAAAAAAAATCATGTTATTACAGACTTAGAATGCAAAGTATAATGTCAACTGGGCCGATAAGTAGTCCCATTAAGAAGACTGTTCCCATGAATGTGCTATCAAATGCAGAATCTGAGGTTTCTTTGGTTTAACTGTGTAAAGAAGTCATCTTTGCATATATAAGATCATCTTTTAGTGATAGTCAACTTGGACTTTATATGTGATCTTGAAATAGTTCTATGTATTTGTCTGTTCATAGTTTGTGGTAGGCTGCACGGTGAGGCAACGGATAGCGCCGCAGCCTCACAGCAACAAAGTCACCTGTTCGAATCCAAGTTCGAATCTCAGTTCATCCGGGTGGAGGCCTTTCTGTGTGGAGTTTGCATGTTCTCACCGTGCATGCGTGGGTTCTCTTCAGATATTCCAGCTTCTTCTCACATGCTCACTAGGTCAATTGGCTCAAATTGCCCGTAGGTGTAAGTGTGAACGTGAAAGGTTGTCTGTCTCTATATGTCAGCCCTGCGACTGACTGGCGACCAGTCCAGGGTGTGTACCCTGCCTCTTGCCCCAAGACAGCTGAGATAGGCTCCAACCACCCATGACCCTGAACAGGATAAGCAGTATAGAAGATGAATGACTGAATGAACAATTGGTGGTTTGAGATGTCAACACCAAAGCTGATTAGTTCTAGATGCTGTTTCTTAGTATCTGTGGTAAGGTCTGACTCTCCCGGGAGAACACAAATCCATTTTTGTCATGAAGACCAAAAGTCCCTTTGGTTACATTACACCAACTAACAAAATTTATGAATAAGAAGCAACATCTGTCTGCTCACCCCCTGTACAATAAACCAGTGATACTCAAGCTGTCTGACTTTGGGACCATAGGTGTTTCTAGACCATTCTTTGGGGGTGCTGAAGCACCCCTAATTTGAATCTTAGCACCCCTAAAATTTGAGAGATTTTAAAAATATATATATATTTTACCATGTTTCCTTTTTTTAAAAAAAAAACAAACAAACTAGAAAAGTGTCAAAACTATTCATGACTTGGTTGAAATGGAATACTTTAACAACAAAAAACCTGCAGCATCCCCCTTGCCTCAAAATCCAACCTATCCCTCCCACCTTCCAGACTCCCACCTTCTGTTTACACAACTTAATCTACGAGAAAATGAGAGGTGTCACTCTCTTTTCAAACCGTTTATATCAGAAAATCTGAAAAATGACTCTCACTCAGAGTCATCTTCTCTAGTGAAACAGTCACAGCACAATCAAGTGATAATAGATCACAATCAAATGTCACCGAGGAGTCATTTATCTGTGTTGTCTTATCTGCTCTAATATGTAGATGTCAGACATGTGTAAACTGTTTATGTCTCTAATTCTTCAAGTGTTGCATCTGATTTAAAAGCACATTATTCAAATGACTCTGACGAATCAGGCTCATCTGTTTCTTTAACATGATGCACCATGGGATGTAGTGTCATTAGCTGGTGACATGAATCATTTTTCAAAGTTTGGATTCTTCAACTGTCTGACATTCAGATCTGTTTTGGATCAGTGCAAACAAAGACAGGAAGACAAAGGCTTCATGGAGAAAAATCCCCCTCATCCATCTATCGTCTCATTAATGGATGGAGCTGTTTGTTATTGATGAGGTTGACATTTGCTTCAGTAATGGAGCGAGTGGTGAGTTTGCAGAAACCTGAAAGCTGAACATGAGCCTGCAACTGAGACAGTCAGACTCTAAAAATCAATGACTTCATCCCATCCAGTCAGGCAGTTATCCTTGTGCAGTAACTGTGATAATCATTATGCAAGGATGCATCAACAAGAGCAGGAAAAGCAGGAAAGTGCTGCATGCACTATGACAAAGAGCTGCAATAAATGAGCTGTGAAGGCCGGGCCTCTCACCTGTCAACATGTGACACTTAAAACAGTTATTTGTTCCCCTCAGGGGGCCACACTTTTCAAGGTATTGAGTTCCTCCCTGGACCTGGGATTGTTCAACTATCACCTAGATAGAAAACTGCATCTTAAAAAGACAGCAGGCAGAAACCACACTTTTTGAGGCTTCAGCTTGTTGAAGAAAACAAGACAAATAAATAACACTTCACGAGACACAAATTAGGTTTTTTGTTCTTCCATGAAGCCCTCAAATGTCAGGATTTGTCAGAGAGTAATAAAGATGTCGCCTGGGATAGCCAGTGAATTACATTTCATAGCTGTCATCGTCATATGGCTCATAATGCCTTAATCTTTTATGCATATTTCCCCTTAAAACAACATTACGTCCATGAACAGGCCTTTCTTTGTCGACGCTGAATGTCAACATCCCTGTTATCCCATCAGCTCCCTCTGCCTGAAACCTTAAACCGCCAAACACCTGTTCTTTTGTGTGAGCTGGCATTTTACAGCAGGGTTTCTCAGACAGCTAGCGGAGCCTCTCTTCCCCCTGGCTCTCTCTCTCACTCTCTCTCTCTTTCTCTTTCTGCTTGGCTTTTACATCTCCTCACCCTCCCTCTCTCTCTCCCTCTCTCTCTCTCTCAGGCAGCCTCTTGTCCTTTTACTCCCCATTGTGATCTCTCTTTCTTTCTCTCTGCCTCTCCAGCTCCATTTACCCAAATTCTCCTTTTTCCATCCACGCTTTAACCCTCATTTCTCTTTTCCTTTTTTGTCTGTTTCCTGGCACCTCATTTTTCAAGTTAATCTCAGATTGATACTTGACTCAGATCTCTGAAACATCCTCATGTAAAACCCTTTTCTCTTCTGTCAATCACCCCCCTCCCCTTTATAATAAACCTCTGCCTGGGTTTCATGCTCCCCACATGGCCAAGTGTTGCAAAATCAGAATCTAATTCCACAATCTTGGTTATTGCAGTAACATTCAGCTATGAGACCTTCATTTTTGTAAAGCCTTTCTATCAGATTTTGGCCCCTGGCTGCAGGGCTTTTATCCCATTCAGCCACAAGAACATTGGGGATGCTGATGCTGCTTGATAACGTGTGCTTACAGCCAGTTTTGTAATGCATTCATTGGTTTTCTGTGAGAGTGAAGCTTGTTTTAAGTCAGCAGAGATCTTCCATGTTAGGAAATAAGACTTGCTTATTTTGGCAAGGCTGACATGAGTCAGAATCCTTAAGGCTGTTAACAAAACTGACCAAGACACAAATCTCAGCATCTCAGATGAACATGATATGAACAGAAATGTACAAAGCAGAAAACCAGATGTGACTAAAATGATGTGATAGCTTTAGTTGTGTATATTTAAATGGGGGATGAATTGGCATTTTCAGGTAATAGTTTAATTAGAATGTATTAAACAGTTAATGTGACTAATATCTCATCTTAAAAAAGTATTTGAGTCAGGACCACTCGTCAAAATGGTTTATTATTCTCATGTAATAAGTCCTATTTGGGGGTTTGGCTCTGTTCTCAGAGCTCCCTATCCTTCCATGGAATGCCAAAGCCTGAGGTGGGGAGAGCACACTTCCTCTTTCTCTTTCATGTGCATATATTAATTGGAAGGCCAGGAGAGCAGCAGCAAAGACCGTTCAAAAAATCTCTTTTTAAAATGACAAGGTCTCTCTGCCTTTCTTTCTTGGAGAGTATAATGCAAAGTTGTGTGCCCTCGCTTTTCTACCGTGTCCTTGCAGCAGCCAGCAACAGCTCTCATCTCTACTTCTGTGGCGCTGCAGGAAAAACCAAGGCCAAACTGGTCCAGTGTTTGTCCTGTTATTGTCTTGAAGATCTGAACTAACCTGCAAACCACCAGTAGGCTTTTGGTTTTTAAGAAACCTCACTGAGAGTATCTTCTTTCAAAACATGTCTAAATGTAAAGTTATGGACAGTGAGCTGCTGGCTGCTCATCAAAAGTGTCCCTGTTATCACTGAAGAGCACTTTTACCTCTTTCTTCTGGTTCCAACATCACCCTGCTTTATGTCCTCTCTCTTTATGCTGATCCTCTCTTTCTCTCTGCTCCCTCTGCTTTTCTCAAACTCCTCTCTCCCTGCTTGTATGGTCGATGAGGTAAAAGAAAGAGAGAAAACCCTCTAACCCTTCCCTCATCTCTCTTCTTTTTGAAAGCTGGCCTTTGTGGAGCTGCCGGGAGCAGCTCCAGTGTCTCCAGCAAAGCCAGGGCTCTTTTCATCGGGGAGAGGTTTGAAATCTAACTGACCCTATTCATGCACTGCCAGGCCTTCGCTTGTGCTCATGCTACATAATACGAGGCAATGCAGTGGCTGGGGAATGTGAGTTATTCAATGGAGGGGGGAGACAACAGGAGAAGAGCACAGAGGGAGTTTGGATCAAATCAACAGGAAACTTTTTAAATTGAAGAGAAGATATCCTTACTGTTTCATAACTCCACAAGAAGTACTATAACCTGGAGGCCATCAAAAGAACCCAGAGTTTCACTTGACTTCCAAATTGATTTTTCAAATGACACTTGGGAGGATACTTTCTTCATGGTGTTGATTTTTTACAGCTGAATCACACCAGATCCGATTCTGCTCTGACACAGCAATGGATCTGATAGGGTTCAATTCAGGTCAATATTTCAACTCAAACTGGCCAATGCAAGACTTCTACTTTTGCTAGAGGCCAGAACAAGAAGCCGGACACTGAAACAACATAAAACATCCAGTTGACTTTCAAAATAAAATACCCTATGTTGACATCAGGCTGACAGTCCATAGGTTTGTGTTTATTGGAGCCCATGGAAAACTCTCTGTCATGTGACTCCTGATGTCCTGTGGTATGGCTTTATGATGTGACATTTCTGGTGAGTCTGGCGTTACTCAGTACTCTTGCTTCAGGTCTTTCCCAGAGATTCTTTGTCGGTCAAACCACAGCACATATCCCTGCATTCTGGAGCGATATCTTTTCATAAATTGTTGAGACATAACAGCAACTCCAACTTGTACAATTATTGTGAAAGTTGGTGAAACTAATATTAGACCATCGTCATCAGCTTTTGTACAATCACGATCAGTCAAATTTAAAGTCTCAATACGAAGATCTCTCCAAGATTTCCTGAATATTTGAACTTAATTCTAGACAAACCAACTGGAGTAAAGTTTGTAAAACACTTTGGGAACAATCAGTATCAAGCACAACAAGTTTTCTTCCTTCCATCCATCCATCCATCCATCCATCCATCCATCATCTTCACCCCTTTTCATGTCAGGGGTCGTGGGGGGCTGTAGCCTAACCCAACTGTCATTGGACAAGGCAGGGCACACCCAAGAGAGATGGCCAGCCTATCACAGGACTAAACACTGTATAACAGTGTCTGGGGGTAAAAATGTCCACTTGGTTTGCCAAATGTGGCAAAGGTTAGCAGAGCTAGCATCCCCAGCTTTCAGTCCTCCTTCTGGTGGATATATTCCAGTTAAAGCAGACACACTCTCTTACAGTTGTGTCTCTATTTTCTAAATCAGGGGTCCCAAACGTTTTACTGGGGGTGCCACATAACTTTTCCCTTCTCTGATGGGGGCCTGGGTCAGTTAGTAACAGAAAAAATGTGACGATCACAGGGGTTCCTAAATGTAAACATTTATTGTTTTCCAGAAAGCCACATACAACCAAATATTAATAACCCCTTCTGAGATCTTCACAGAAAAAAAGTCAGGACATGAATAATAACACCTTTAATGAAATAAATAACACTATTTATGAAAGAAAATTGTACTTATAGGGACACAGACAGCAGAAGGGTGGAACAGAATGTCACGTTCTATGTGTGTATTAGTCTCGATCACGTGGCCAGACTGAAAAAAAAAATATCATAATGCATTGTTCAGGTTGGTATTGTTCAGGTGGGGTCAAATGTGGAGGTGGGCTGTATCCAGCCCATGGGCAGGAGTTTGGGGACCACTGTTCTAAATAAAGAACACTGAAGAAGGAGGTCTAGCAAATTTGATATGAATCATATGAATTTGATGAAAAAACCGGAAAAAATGCACAAAGAGCTGTAGGCTATGATTAAATTGTTCAGGCATGTGAGGTAAACATTACAAGAAGCATAGTGCCAGATATGGAAGTGTTGAAAAAGTAGTGAATGGAAAGAAAACGTCAGAGTTTTACAACAACAACGCAGGAAACCTCAGTCATGCCTCAGGTGATGCCAGGTCCTGCATGTCAAGGTGTCAGTCTGCCACAACAAGCTGCTCACTCTGCATCATCCTTTATGTACTGTGATAGAGGAAATATCAGGGGTTGTTTTTGCAAAGCCAGAGGTAGACACTGAAAAGGAAGCAGTTGTAGATAACAGGCTGCGTGGGTTGCCCCTGGTGTAACAATCTGAGCTCCCGATATCATGAATCTCAACACATTTCAGCGGAACATTATCTGCAAAAATTTCCAATTATCGCTGAAACCCAGCAGCCTCCAGATGAACTGAAAACCAGAGGAGAAACCCGCGTGATGCCTGCTGTGTTCTGAACTAATTAAAATGCCGAGTGAGTAAAACTAAACCTAAATGTGAAATTTGTTTTCATTGATTTTGTCTTTAATATTTAATGGAAGCAGCAGGAGATTAGTTACATAATTTAGCAGGACCACATTAAAAAAAATACAAGAAGTGAAGTTTGGAAATCTCAAACTCCTTTTCTTCTGAGGAATCCAGGGCCAGATAGAATATGATGTCTCCAGCAGGTTAACAGAGCTTTTTGTTTCTGTAAAGATACTTTTGGGTGTAGAGATGAGACCTGATTCTTTCTGTCCCTGGCCTGCTCTCTCACACAACGAAGCCACTCTGAGTCGATGTACGAAATGTGCTTGTGTCAATACAGACGAGCCAAATGGTCTGTGTGTTTAGGCCCTTCAATGGGACGACACTGGGGCTTTGGTGGGTTATAATGGGAACACCAGCGTGTGAAATATGTTATGCATAGGAGGCAGGCAAGTGATGCAGCAAAGCAGCACCATTTGGCACTAAGTCCAGAGAGTCAGCAATAAAAAGAGGACCAGAGTAAACAAGGCGCTGACATTCAGATTTGGCCAGAAAACCAAGAGCAAGAAGAGCTTTAATGGGTCATTCGAGTGAGAAGAAAAGGGAGGAGTGCTCAGATAAACTTCAGTAACCAAACAGATAGAATCAGTCTGCAATGTGTGTTTGGAGGTCTAATCAAAAAGCTGAACTTTTTTTTGCTATATTTTCTTAGTTGCTTTGGTTGTTTTGTGAGAGTATCTTTGTTGGGGATGCCAGTTCAGCTCAGACAGTAGTGCGGCTGTTCCTTTTTCAGGAGCCACAGTCCTCATCACACTGGTTGCACTCTCATTTCTTTAACCTGACAGTATTCCTGACCCACTTTTCCCATCCCATCCTTTCAAATAAAGACAATAAACCACCAATAAACCTGCCCTCGGTATAGGGCTTATTTAAGAAAGCCAGGAGATGAGGACACCATCACAGCTACCTCCTATCCCATCTGCTTCACCTCAGCCCTGCAACTTCAAACCACAACCGTTACTAATCTCTCCATCTTGAGCTTTCCCTTCTCTTGAATACCAGCAGAGTCATATGCTCACTCACAACTGAAGGGTATTTTTTTAAAAGACTTTAATAAAACTAGATTTACCAGTCAAAATATCTTATTTTGAGATATAAAATATAGTGCAAACAAAAACGTCGGGGGGAACATTTTGGAGGAGCTTTAAGTGTGGGGGGTGGGGGCTAAACAGAGTCCTGAGGTGATGCTACATCCAAATTCATGCTAGTTTTCGGTGACTTCCAACCGTGCCTTTAAGATGGGGAGGCTGAAATTGTTCTAAGTAACTACCAACATGCTAGCCAGCAGGCATATCTGGCTCTTTAGGGGTATGAGAGCGAATGTTACACCCACAACACACCTTTGAACAATTCGGACTTAACCCCACCTCTTGTGTGCTCAGTAAATTAAGCATACTTATAAAGTGCCTTTCAATAGCAGAGGTCACAAAGTGCTTCACAATTAAAGATTAAAATCCAAAACAGCGATGACTTAAATACAAATAAATAACATAAAAGAACACTGATGGATATTAAGAAAAAGGCAAGAGAGGGATAGGACTTCAGCTGTTAATACTGTTAGCTTAGTTAGCTTAGTTAGCTTAGTTAGTTTAATTAGCTTAGCACCAAGGTCCTGTCCGCCTTAAATGGTAAATGTGGTCAGAAAAACCCTGATTCAGTTTGCACCATGCACTTTAAATTATCTATAGATTAGATCTACAAACAACACTCTAAACTTGGCCCCCTTAAAAACCCAGTTAGGTCAGTCAGGTTAAAGACATTTGATAATTAGCTGAGAAGTCTAACGAAGGCAGAAACTGTACAAGAAATAAAGTCAAAACGTAAAACTAAGTTTATCTGTGCATGAAAATGAAAATCCTTAACAAATACAAAATCATGTCTGATTTAGGTTATGACCTGAAAAACAGGCACAGATTTGGTTTACAGATTATTGTGATGGTTTTGCTTTTTTCATTATAAATAAATAAATAAATTGTATTAAAAAAAAACAACAACATTGTAATGATACACCAAAGATATCTCACAACTGCCTCAAAAACTACTGCAGACATCAAGCACACATCTCCAAGTTGAAATATGTGTTCAGAGGGAGTTTCACTGTCATTGTTTCAAATTTTAAGATGATTGTAAAATTTATCTACAGCTGTACTGGATGTAAGCCAAGAAAGGTCTTCAATGCTGTCACACAAATATGTCAATATTCAATTAGGTTAACATGCTAATGATAAACAAATGGTCAAATATCTCTTTTTCAAAGTATTAAGGGTGCAATCTGTAATAATCTGAGGTCAGATTCATAGTTTCTTTTATATTCATACATATCACTCCCACCTTCATTAGACCATGAGAGAAAAACAACACACTGTAAAATGTCCTTCAAACATCCAGCTTATGAATGAAACATGAACCAGCGGGCAGAGGGGGGAAAACTTCAGAACTTTAACTTTTCATTCAGTTTGTACAGTTTGATGTTTAATGCATCAACCCAGTGTGACAGAAATACATTAAACATCACCAAAAAACAAAAAACAGACACTTTTATTTTCTCCATGAAAATGTAAACTATGTTACACAAAGTGTAATTTCTGCAGCTCAGCCGAAATGTTGATTATCATTTCGTGAGCGCGCAGAGAAGTCATTGCTTGTGACAGCAGAAATATTTAAAGCAAGTGGTGTGGAAGTCACAAAATATGAATAAAACATAACGTGTCATGTTTGACAATCCCATCACTGCTAATAAAAAGCGTGGGCGTGCTGAGCTCTCTGCCAATCGTCACACTGGAAGCATTAATTGAAATGGCAGCATGATTAAAAATCCAATTAATCATGCAGGCCTAATGGACGGAAAAATGTAAAAACTGTGGGTTGACCTTCAAAATGGAATTTATTCTTTGCTTAAACACGTTTGGAGGGAGAAAAATCTATACATACATTTTTCTGTCCTTTCAAATTAATTAGAGAGGAACATTTTTAGTGCCCCGAGACAAACCTGCAAACAATTATTTAAGGTTGAATGGTTTTTGACTGACCAGCCAATTTCATTATGTACTCTCATTTAGGGATTAGGCCATTACGGCCACTTGCTGTGTGTAATTTAATGCAAGAGGTTTGCTGCAGTGAAATACTCAGAGTACACAAATTTTAGAAGTGGCTTGAATTGTGTGCAAAAGACATCTCCAGCCCAGACTTTGATGACAGCATGCAAAATTTGAATTTTTCCTCCCAAAAAATCAAATAGTTGCTGCAACGAAACAGCGAATCATCTTTGTTTCTTCAAAAAACAAAAGCAGAAACCAGCATTACATCCCTCTCAACAGGAACACACGTTCACATCTGATCAGTGACTCGATTTGTGGGACAAAGTCTAATCCCATCTCGCCCCTGACATCGACCTCCAGGCCTCGCCTTGATCCTGATTCCTGGGCCACTGACACACAAACCGTTTGCAGCTGAGCTCACACATGCCTGCAAAAACTCATCTGGACACATCCCGTCACAATGGTGTCACGCTCGGGTTGCTTCTGTGAGCACTGTCATGGCCTTTTGAGCACGAAGAGGGGTTTTGGGTGGCATGGGCTGTGAAATAACAAAAAGGGGAGGAGGAGGGTAAATACACTCTGTGGTGTGTTTACTGTCTGTTTAGCGCTCTAACATGAAGCAGTTTGCTGTAAGCGATAAGCAGCTGCGATCAACAAAAATACTAATCAGAACCACAATGAACGGGGAAACATTTGTCATCACTTTGCAGATCTCCACGCTGAGTTGTGCGCCTGGTTTCATGTGATTGCTCCATTGTCATTTCTCTCTGCAGACACAAGATGAAGTCTATAATCGTACCTGGAGGCTACATCGCTGTGTGCGTCTGCTGAACTCAACAATCATCTCTTTTAAGTCAAAAAAGGCGACCGCCCCCTTTTCCAGCAGACACTTCAGAAAAGCAAACAATCAGGTCCAGGAATAGCTGCCGTATTGTTGCGTCCCCAAGTTTCTCATAAGGGCCCTCCACTCTGCGGCCCTCCTCCCTGGGTTTCAATCCAGACCTGAATGAGGCTCAGACAAAGAGGAGCTGTCAGTGGTCCTCTAGATGAGGTGGATTAAGCAGAGAAATGAAGACCTGTCGTAGACTTCAGCCAAATAGACTCCCTGTTTCTAAGCTGCAGTGGCAATGAGCCACATTTCTTTCATGACGGCCTTTTAATGAGCTCTAATTAAATATCTGTGGGCTCAGCATTTGTGCGGGGGTAAGTGGTGCATCGCTGGTCACCTAAGACCAAGAATAACAAGAAACTGGAGAGCTAAACTCTCAAGGGATAACCTGCTGGAGCCACCCTGTCTTTCACTTGCACGTCTTAAAGCTCTGCTGTCCTGGAAAAAGAAACACTGAGCACAGGCGACTCGGTTCAATGATGAACATTAAAACAAACAACACTGATGCTTATATTAGAGAAGAAATAACTAAGAGATGAACAAGAAGACTGGGAACGGTAACACAGACAAAGGATGATGTCGCCTCTTGCTATATTTAAGGTTTTGAAAAGCTCATGGTGCCCTGTTACCCATCTGCGGGCCAGTTTGTTGGACCTACAGTCTCTAAAAGTTATTGTGTGACAGGTGGAGCCTTTAGTTATCAGGCTCCTCTTCTCTGGAATCATCTATCAGTCCTGGTCCAGGAGGCTGACACTCTCTACTTTCAAGAGTAGGCTTCAAACTTCCTTTTATAACAAAGCTTAAGACGCAGACTGAAGCATGTTCCTGTAAACTGGAGACTTTTAGCTGTTTTTATTTCTTTTATCTTTATCTGGATAAATGTCAAAATATCCTCATTAGGTGGGTATTAATCAATAATCTTATACTGTTTGAGAAGGATGCATCAGGTGGAAAATCCTCAATTTAACAGGCTTATTTTTCAAGCAGGTCAATCTCTGTCGTCTTCATGCTTTGGACAGCAGAGCAGTCCAGTGTTTCATCGGTCGGAGCTGTTTCGGTCTTTTTGAAAAGGCTTAAATTGGGGAGCGCTATGCTACTAGCACTTTTCTTCTGTCAACAAACGTCTCCAACAAATCCATCTACAGTTCAATGAGGCTCGATCAAAACCAGCACAGGCTGAATATCCTCCATGCTAACAGGCTAACTGCGGTGCATCTTTGTCTTACTGCCCCTTACTGGTGTTGCTATGTGTTGCATTCACTTTTTTTTTTCTCCATATGTTGATTTATGTAATCAACCCAGGTCTTCGACCCCGCAGTGGAGACAGAGAAACTCAAGGCCACAGATGCCATGGAGTAGGGGAATGAAAAGTTTCTGGACTTTCTGGTCAGAAACATCTTTACTCCAAATCTTAATGTCCCTCTGAAGTTGTCATCATCAGACCTCTATCCCTCTCTAACCCCAACACAGACTCAACAGTCTGGTTCTGCTTGAGGTTTCTGCCTGATAAAGGAAGTTTGTTCTTACCGCTGTCGCTTGTTAAATGCTGCAAAGGTCTTTGTGTTATTGTCTTTGCAGTGCATTTTCTAAATACTGCGTACGTGTTGTCAAATTGCTGAAGATTTTTTCTTAATTTGCTTGTGTTTTGAATTTTTGCACTTGTTCTCTTAAGCTGCAGTGCTCTGAGCTTTCAGGGCCACCGTAAAAGACCCCTATCTTATCAAATGTAATGCATATTTTCATTTAAAACCTGTTTTTAAAAAATGTGAAAATGTTGAGGATTATCAATCAACTACAGGCACCTTTTTTTTCCAGGAAATTTTTTTGCTTATTTTGAAGAAGTTGCGGTAAGAATGACATCTAAATTGTTACTCATTTTTAAAAATAAGTATTTTTTGCATTGGATGAATGTGTATTTACTACAAAACTTCACTAAACATGTTTCTCAAAACCACCCAATTTATCAAAACATTATGATGCAGCAATATCTCTTTTTGTGGATTTCGTCAAAGGGGTCAAAAAACATCTCAGTTCCAAAACAATTAAATAAATATATAAATGGGTCAGGCTTTTAAGGTTTAAGATAACATTTGTTGTGATGTTGTTCTCCCAAAACGATTTGCTCTTATTTGATTGTGCTTTGAGATTTTACATTTTAGTTAAAACATTTAGATTGAACCTTGACTTATAAAAGCCTCCTGTTTCTACCATCTGCAATGAAAAATTAAAAGAAAACCATTTAGGATAAGGGAAGTTTAACTCATTTTAAATTAGTAAAACTTTTGTTTCAGCAAATTAGAATGCTAACAACAGATGCCGGTAATGTTCAGTCACTCCTCATTCTCATTAAGTTTAGTGTTCTCTCCTAAATTGAAGGCTGAAATTGGAAACCAAAGTGTTTAAGCATGCATATTGTTTCCCTTAAACTAATTTTGCACAAATGACCCTGGGAAGGCTCAGGATGTCCATCATGTTCCTGTAGAATGACGGGAAACAGAGCCCTGCTGTAATGTGATTTACTGCTCTTTATCTGTAATGCTGAACACTAAGGATTGTGGGAGGAAGAGTTTCTGCATTACAGTAAAAGTAAAGGCCATGAAAGCCTTGCTGGAGAGCTTCCGATTCATCATTTTGTGTCACATTCCTGTGCACTATCCGTGTGAGCACCTTCCAGCTAGTGTGATTCCTTCCGCCTGGCTGTGTTTTATTCATGGCTGCCTCGCTCTGCACCATTAAGCAGCAGAGGTGCCTCTGCGCTGGGAGGATGCATAACGCGTGTTTGGAAAGGCAGCGAGCAGGTCCTGAAAGGAGAAATGTCACACTGCTGGGAGAGCTGGAGTATATTATATTAGCGATGATTTTATATACCTGTAGATCTCAGAAGAACCATCACAACATGCGTTGTATAAGGCTGCACAACAGTCAGTTCATAACCAAGAAATCTGATTGGATGAGTGACATAAAGACAGCTGTACTTTAAACTTTATGTTCCTTAGCCTGAGGTGTCCTGAAGTCTGCTAACTAACATGACTGTAACAGGACTCTACAGGTTTACTGTCATCATGTTTACCTTGTGCCTCAGACCAAATCACAGCCAGATATGAGTTAGAGTCATAGATGCCAACAAAATATCCCAACATGAATCTTTTTTTACACGTTACATTTACAGCAGCACCATTAAAAAACCCTTTATCACCAGGGATGCTAACTTTTTAAGTCCTAATTCTGATACCTGGGCTTATTTACTTGACAGATACTGATCTGATCCAATAACTGTGTTAATTTAACGTTTTCTATCCTTTAGTATGGATTTGAGACTGAGAATAAATCAAATGTTAAAAAAATGACATCTGTATTGCTTGAAAGAGAAAAAAAAATGAAATAAAAACGTCTCAGTATAAGAAACTGAAAAGAAAATTTTCTTACCCAGTCGGCAGATTTTTGTTTTCTCACCGTAGTGAATTTGCATGCGGTTTTTGTCTTTTAATATCTTGAAATAAGGCATCTTTTTGGATTTCTCAGATAAATGACCAAGTCTAATAACACAATTTTACTGGAATACGAAGTAAACACCTACTTGGAGTTCAGTTTTTGTGAATTAGTTCTGAGCACATGCAGTGAGTCCCACTACAGAGCCATGTGTGTTTTTAATGCACCTCTGCCCCAAGGACCCAAAAACTACAACCATCCTATTGTTTTCAGCCTTGTTTCACGTATACAGTGATTTCTCCAGATTCTGTTTTCCTGATATTTATCATGAAATTGTTGAACTACTTGCCCACACAGTCACTCACAGAATGGAAAATCTCTTCTCTTCTGTACTTCTGAAAGGCTCAACCTCTCTAGAAGGCTGTTTCACATCTGCTCCTCCAGGTATTATTCAACTTTTCTGCGTTTTGTTTTCCCTGCACCAACTTTTTTAAATTGTGTTGCTGACATCGGCATAAAACTGGCAAAACTTCTTGATCAAATATCTCAATTATTCATTTTCAACATTTAATTTGCTGTCTTTGCACTACCTTTCAATTAATATAGAATTTAAGCGATTACACAGCATCCCCTCATTTTTGGAAGTCTGGTGTCTTCATAAAGAAACTGTATTTCATCTTTGGCTTGATGAACACCGAGTTCTAAACATTTTTTCATGTAGTTTGATGCACCTTCTATATGAATCAAAAACAACTTGAGAATCCAGTTATTGAACTCTAAAAGTCTGCCTCTGGAAAGTCTGGCAACTTTTAAATGGAGCACTGAAATAATCGTTGAAGGGCTCCTTTCAGATGATTTTGTTTCCAAGTTCTGAGCTCCGTTCTGTTAAACCTTCACTTGTCAGAAAGAAATCTGCTCCAAATTGGCAGCTAGAAATCCTGCTTTTTGAGAAACTGCAGAGAATTTCTCTGCTGTGTGTCATAATATTGCCTTCTCCTTCTATTACACCTTACCTCTTCCACAGAGCTGCAATCTAAAACTACTTACCAGCTCAGAAAGTTCTCATAGTCTGGCCACTGAAGTAAATCAGCCGATGAGATTATTTCTGCTTGAGCAGCTGAGAAATGTTCCTCATTCTGAACTCTACCAAATGAGCATTTGACTCACAGTCTGTGGCTTACAGCTGCTGACTTTTCCCATGAATCTCCCCCTGATTACTTTCATGACTGGGTTCATATTTCTGTTAATGTTCAGTTACATGATTGTTTATGAGATGTTTTGATTCGCTCAGCTAATGTGTGGAGGAAGAAGACGGGGGAAGGCAAAAATAGGTTCTATAGAGAGAGAGATAGAGAGAGAGAGAGAGAGAGAGAGAGAGAGAGAGAGAGAGAGAGAGAGAGAGAGAGAGAGAGAGAGAAAAGGATACAAGAAACAAAGGCAGAAAAAAAGACGCCTGCACGACTTGCACAGCTGAAGATCTGTCTCATGACTGAAACATTCAGGGGGATCAAACATGCCCACACTGCAGGGATTCTTTTCCCAGAAAAAACTTGCAGCTTCAGCAGTGAGAGAGACGTGCATCAATGGAGCATTGTATCAGCGTGTTGTGCTGCCTCATGGAGCCGCAGTAATCACACTGGAATAATGGGGAAAGTGGTAAAACAATACCTTTGATTCTCAGCATATAATGAACGTCTGCATACCATGAACCACGATGATACACATGGAACAAAAAACAAAATCCTGTGGCTCCTCTTACAGATGTGCATTTCTTCACCGTCAGATTTGGTGAATACTTGTAGAATGGTCTCCTCTGCATGTTTTATGTCTCTGCTGCTCTCCGTTTACAATCAGTGGTAGGGAAAATGCTTCAGATACCTGACTCAAGTGTTGTCAGAAACACACTAATGCTGGTCTGACAGTCGGAGTTATTGCCGTCTTCAAAGCTGCAGTGTGTGGTCTGAAAAGCACCGGCTGGAGCATGATGAAAAGAAGAGAGTTGCTTTTTTTTGTGCAAAAGAATTGGAATTGATCGAAAAGAAAAACTTGAAAAATTAAAGATTATACTCAGCAGCTTCTGGTCCTTGAAGGCCATCATTGCTTCACAGTCAAGAAGACTGAGCATGATAGTGTTTCATTTTACAGCTGAATATTAGAATTTCTACATAATTATTTCCTTATCACCTAAATTAAACTTCCACTACAGGTTACAAAAATGAACAGGATGTGAGCAGAAATATTTGTTGTTTAACATTTCTGTTCTCATACAGCTCTGCTGTATGAAGCTTTGCAGTTGACACCAACAAAAATAAGGCGAACGTCACGACTTCTCACTTTTGTTCCTACTGCCTCCTCTTGTTTTAGTTCAATGTTGCATTCACCTGAAACATAAATAAAAGTATTATCTCATGTGAGTTTTAATGTGAAGTCAACATAAAGACGTGAGTAGACACAAGTTCTTGTGGCGGCGGTGGGGGGAGGGGGTTGGACAAATATGCAACGCGTTCAATATTCTACTTGCTTGATTCTTGAGACCTGAAAAATCTGGACCCCAATGAAGTACTTTGCACTGTGATAGCCAGTTAGCACAGAGATCCTCTCTTGACAGAGGTTAATTCATTCATTTACAAAATATTAGACTGATTGTATCTGAGTTTGGCTTCCCCTATCTCAGTGACTCTATCTGTTTTTCTGGGAACAGGAACTAAAAGGAGCTCACATTGAGGTCAGACTGAAGTTTTGAAAACCTTTATCTGTCACATGAGTCCAGCTATCGGCTGTGCTAGCAAGTTAGCCCTGCCCCAATCGGCACAAGTGGCTTCACCTTTTAAAATAGCGAAGCTCAGCAATGTCGAAGTGGCATTTGAAGGGAGTTTGCACAATTGCACAATCATTGGTGTTGGTTTTGGTGTCATTTCCCAGGACGAACACACTTTGCCACAGTGTCAACAGGCAGAGGTGTAATGTTCCAGGACACTTGATCATGTGTGTGACCAGGTTCTTCCTGTCGTCACTTTTGCTGTGAGGAATGAATGATTGGTGTTTTGGGCTTTCAACCAATCAGAATCAAGTATCTACCACAGCCATGTCATAATCGTATCTAATGAACCCCAGTGAGATGGTAAACTTTCAAAGTGCACTCATCTGGACTCAGCTGCTGTTGCATAAGCGCTGAGGACCTGCAATATGACTCCCAGAGGCTGCCTGCCTCACTCTACATTAAACACTCAGAGGACTCTGCTCCCACTGACGGACTTCTCTGCCCTCTGGACATCAAAAAATCATCATGTTCAACCTACTGCAAAGTTAAAGTCATTTTGACCAAAGCAGGGATATGACCTAAATGAACATAAGCTGTAGAGTATCTAAAACAGGCCTGGGACAGTAAGGGAGCGCTCTCCTGCTGCTGCAAACACTGGACAGAAACTGGAATGCAGCGAAGGTCAGATTCTTTTAGAGGTGAGTTATACAAGCCGGGGTGGGTGGGAGGGCACAGAGGACGGCTTTCACTCGCTTGCCTTGCTGACTTCAGAAGCACCACAAATTCCTCAAGGGTATTTATCTGTAGCCAGGTGATTTCCAAAGCCGAGCATCATCAGATCGCGATACAAGGGGAAGGAAAGGCATGTAGTGGGAAGGAAAGGAGAGAGGGATGAATGAAGGAGAGGAGATTATCTGCTCCCAGGTGATCCTCAGTTTAAACTTAAAGGAGACAAAAGGTCCTGTGAACTGTTACTTGTTTCAAGGAAACTTACAGGGGTCACTGTACTAAGAATGAGGAAAAGAAGTGTTTCTCTGGACTCAGGGGAAGGAGGAGAAGGAAAGAGCTCGATCATTATTAGTCCTAAGATAAAGTCTGCGGATATATTCACGTGTCTTAAAGAAATAGAGAAACAGCCTTAGGAACAGTGAGGTGTATTCAAATATACAGACCCCATTTTTTTTTTTTTTTTAATGATTATAAAGGTGAGCTACGTTCTTGATGACAGTTTATTTCACAAAGAGTTACAACAGTAACTTTTGGGTCTGGTGAAAAGTTAATTCACTCGAAGTGGGAAACGTCAGTCAATACACTGATTTTTTTTGTTTGTTTGTATTTACCAATGTGCTATGCTTACTCAGGAAGGAATAGAGCGAGCAAGACAGGAAAGGAAATGAAAGGATAAATATAGGGGAAGGGAAAAGGGAGTAAATGTCTATAGGAGAAGGGAAGGGAATAAGGAAAGAAATAAAAACAAGGGAAGCTCAGCTAAGGGGGGGATACATGAAAGAAGAGAAGCCTGTAAGAAAAGGATATATGACAGAAAGTAATGAAAAAGGAAAGATCAGTGAGAGGAGGGTAAAGGGTAAATGATAAGTGAGAGATGAGAAGTAAAAAGGAAAAAGGAAAAAAAAGAAAAAAAAGGAAGGGGAGATACGGAAAGGGTTTATGAGAGAAGGTAAGGAAAAAAAGAAAGGAGAGATGAGTGAAAGGAGGGGAAAGGAAAAGGAGGAGAAGACAAGGGAAGAGGAGGAAAGGAAAGGAGTTAAATGGATGGAAATGAGGGTAATAAAGAAAGAATACAAAAGAGGAGGGGGGAAAAGGAAGGATATTAGGAAAAGTAAAACAAAAAAGGAAGAGAAGACAAGAGAAGAGGAGAGGAAGAAAGGAAGATATAAGAGAAGGGAAGGAATAATGAAAGGTTACATGAGGGCAAAGAGGGAAATAAGAGAAGACAAAGGAAGAGGATGGAAGGAGGAAATAGAAATCAAACAATACACAAGGGAAATGATGGGGTTACAGTGATTTATAGACCCAAAAGATGATGAAGTGATATTCTAAGATTAGTACAAAAATAAATAAGTAAATAAATAGATACTGTAAGTTGCGAGATTTGACATTTTGAGATTGTGGATACAGAGAAATGAAAGAAAAAGGAGAGAAAGAGACAATCACATGGATACAGGAGAGAGGGGGTGAGAGAGGAAAACAAAAATATGCAGCAGATTCAGGTGATTTACAGGTGAGACCATCCTCAGGCCGAAGAAAATGAAAAGAAGGAACAGAGGGAAGGCAAAATGAGGGTAAAGGAAACACAGGAAAGAGTTTGTTTGCAGAGAAGAAATGAAATGTGTTGATGTTTTGTCACCCATTGACTGAAAGGAAGGAAAGGAAGCTAGGAAAAGGGAATGAACACAATAATATGCTCAATAAACCAGAACACATTTCAGCTCAATCATAAACCTCACCCAGACCCCCCCAACACACACACACACACACACACACCACACACAAACACACAAACACACACTCTGTCTCTCACTCTCTTCTCTGCTCTGTCCTTGTGTCAGAGGATACAATGCTATCTCTGATGTCTAATCCACAGCAGTGCCGGAATACTGGAGGCTCATGACACAAATTGAACATTTCTACACGGTGCAAGGACCAGACTTAGCCTATCAGAAATCTAAATGACGCGTCCTTTGTGCCAATTCCAGTGTAAGTTCGGGAAATGGGACATGGGATTGTGGGAGACATCTATTTTATGTTCTAAACCCTTCAATAAGACTCAGGCTCCTTTTATCCCCCCCACCATCCAAACCTCTGTGATAACAAAGGAGCGTCTCTGTTTGTGGAGCCGACTGTGCCTCCAGTTTGATGCATTGAGACATTAGCATTTAGATAACCCCTCTGAATATGGGACGTGAGGGAATTGAAAACAGGAACCGAATAAATACTGTGAATAATCAAAAGTTACATTTTGAATTAACATAACTTTCTTTTTATCCTTTAAAATAAAACGAGAGCAGAAACAACAGCTGGAACATCTGGTTTGTTTTGCTCTCATGCTGCTTTCCTTTCAGAGCATCTAGAAAGAAAACCTGCAGGGGAAGCAAATAAAAACAACAGGTATTTCGTTAGCTGCAGAAACACTGACTGATGCTTTAGGTTTAAAATATTCTTTTAGAGAATCACAAGTGATATGCAGACCTTTTCTGTCATACAAATAATAATAAAAAAAACATAATAATCCAAAGTTATAAAACCAGAGCATGAAGCAATGTCTTTTAAGAAATGGTGCATGCTATGTTCTTAATAAAAAATAACTTCCAGTATAAAGTCTTCAAATTTAGACACAATGAGATCAGGCTTATGCAATTTTTGCAATTACTTCCAGCACCAGGCCTCTCTAATTCTTTGTCCATGGCTCAGTGGTATAGTCCCCAATCTGCCCCCACTGCTGTGCTATCTGTATATGAATGTGATGTGAATGGGCGAATGTGACGTGTAATGTAACAGCGCTCTGAGTGTTCTGAGGACCAAGGAAGTGCTTTAGAAACACACTCTTTTCACCACTGGTGCATAGTGATGACTGCAGTGTTCAGCTGTTTAAAAGTCATTTTCTCCTAAAGTCAATGGGCTCTATGGTGGAACTGCATATCAGCCTCTAGAGTGCTCTCTGCTGCCACACTCCTTTCAGCTTCATTCAGTGGTCAGTCTGTGTAACTGCAACTCAATTTTCTTCAAGATGACCTCCAGACAGCCACACCTGTGGCTCTGCTGGCGTATCCGGTCAACATTTCTGTTCCAAAAGAACTGGAGAGGTAGATAACAAATTGATAAACTGTAACATCTAAGTAAAAGTATGTTCAGTAAACACTGAATTGGACATCATGCAACACCAAGTTTATGTACAACACAAAGATCCAATTTGTGGTCATATGTTTTGGAAAGCACAAAAATAAATGATTATTCATTAAATTACAAAAAGAAAAAAAAAGAATTCTATCCAGTTTTACATCAGGTTCAAACTGTTTACGTTGAATGCTCACATTGAAGTTCCATGTCTGAAACGTTCTGAAAAAAATCTAATGTCTTAAAAAAATATATATCTTTTTCATGCCCTAGGACGAATTTAAAACACATAAGGAAAATAAAAACCTTGACACAGGCCTTCACAATTCATGCATCAACAAAGTTACCATTATTTGAGGACCTTGAATTAAATGGTTTAAATGGTATGAAAAGATTATCTTCTTTTATGCTGAAACTTCATGGGAACAATGACAGCAGCCAAAAGCATGGCGCTACAAAGTCTAGAAATAATGTTTTGTTGTATAATATGTTTTAATGAAACATCTGATGAGGGGTGGATGTCAAACCAAGTGATCAACTTTCCATGTCTCATGAAGCCCTTTCTCAAAAACTCTCCAGCAAACTCTGCAGCTTCTCAGTTATCTCATCCTGCATCTACTAAAGTCACATGTATGGGACAAAATCAGTAGATACCCCTTTTTCTACAGGGGGCGCCATAATCAACACAGACTAGAAATTCCCCACATGAGCTTTGATCAAACCAAATATTTTCTTCTTTTTGACAGTCAAAGAATGTTTCAATGGTTGTGCAAAAACAATCAAACTATATTATATTCATGGACTTTTTCTGCAAAGATTGTTAGAGTAAAAATTCAGGAGGCAAAGCTTTAAAGGAATATTTTGAATTTCTTTATAAAGAAAGTTATTGATGTTCAGAGAAAGGTAAAAATGTTTGTAGAAATTAAATGTTTCCAACCTTTAAAATAATCCTTTTGTCTTCTGCTAAATGTTATTTTCTCTGAATGTCTGTTAGCTTGGTCCAGTTCAAGCTGGTCTTTAAAGCTTACAAAGAGACATAAAGCTAGCATCAAAACTTTTAGTTCCTTTTATTGATAAGGACCCAAATGTCTGTAAAAGAAGTCCGTTTGGGAACCCATTGTGCTCGCTGATCTCACGGGTCTGTGAGTTCTGCTCTGATTCATCACTCATGATTCTCCCCATGTGCTCATACATTATTTTCACATCCAGGCCCTTTATTTGATTTGAGCCGCCAATCAGTGTGTGATGAAAATGGCTGGAGCCTCACTGAGATCAATTGTAGCTTCATGCTGAGAGAGACACGGTCAGAATTTTCTCTCGAAGGGGCAAAGCACTGATGTCTGCTCTGAGGATGTTTTTCTGCTGAAGTCCAGCTCCCAGAAGGCTTGATACAACTTCAGGGGAAAAAAAAACACAAAGCAGGGCCTCTGAGTTTTATTAATTAAAACCTGACAACATTTAGGTGATGTTTCTTTCTTTTGATCAAATTCTGATTTTTCCTTTATATTACAGAAACTCACATTTCATCTGATCTGAAGAGAAGAGGAGAGAGTGTGCAGCACAGAGACCTCCGAGGCGATCAGTATTCCAGTCACCTGCTGCACAACATAAAGAGCATGCTAGCAAGCTGTGGACAAAGACACCCAAACACACAGCCCACCAGTGCATGTTAAGCCACACACACACACTCACACACAGAAAAACACCCCCACACACGCTTTCAAAAAGCTTCATTGAAATAAATTGCAGCCTCTCCGGCAAGCTGCACCTACAGCACTTTGTTGGCTTCTTCAGCCTGCGGGGAGAGGGAAGATTTGGAGGGGGGGCTGTAGAGATCCAGCAACAGATGATTAAAGCTCGACAAAAGGTGAGGGGACGTGACAACAAGCCTGCAAGTCAATCAGCAGGGTGCAATATGAGCACCTTGCCCAGATTCCAGGTAATAGAGAAGAGGAGGGAAGAGAGGAGGAGGATAATAGAGGGATGTTGCAAAACACGATCAACTTTCAAGATCCTCTTTGAAGTCCAGAGTCCAAATTTATTCCCCCACAAAAAAACAGGGTGTCTTGGACAACATTAAATGGTACTCTCCCCCGGAGCGCTTGAATAACAACAGACCAAATCAAGCATTGGAAATGAGCCTGGGTAGAAACTCCTGAGGTTTGGAGGGCCTGTAGCGATGGCAGGTGGTAGTTAACATTTCAAAGTGTAAAAAACTCCTGAATTCCTGTGATATTTCTCTTTTTTGGGGGAGGAGAGGGGACAGGAGGAGGAGAACAGACAAAGAGAAGACTCCAGGTAGACAAAGGCTTCACCTGAATGGAAGGTGGTGCTGTGGCCTCGGAGAGAGGAGGAGGGAAGGATTTCTGAGCTGTCACGGGCTACATTAGGGTGCAAAAACAGCTCATGGTGTTATCACAAGGACATTTTGTCATTGACACATCCACCACTGCTGGATACATTAGCTTGAGTCAAGAGCCAGCTATTACCATTGATAATTGATGGCCTGTAGGTGTGTGTGTGTGTGTGTGTGTGTGTGTGCAGATGTGAGGCTGAATATGTACATGCATTCATTCCTGTGTGTGCGTGTGTGTGTGTGTGCTCATGTTCATGCATGTATATTAAGTGTATGTCAACGTGCTCTGCCTCCAGTCCACCCCCCAACTCGGCTCCCTCCCTCAGCCTGTCAGAGCTATGGGCCTCTGATTGGGGGCCCTGGGCTCAGTCACCACGGAAACTGCACCAAAGCAAACAAAGGGGAGGAACGGTGCCGAGGGAATACAGTGACACAAAGGGTCCACCTCGCACAGTGGAAGATTTCAGGAGAGAGTCACACAAAGAAAGAGCACGGAGAGAAGCCGGAGTCGACGTCTCTTGTTGTGCTTCTTCTAAACAACAAAACATCTGAAACAAAATCTGCACGTCACTGTTGTGCACAAGCCTCCAGATTTCAAATTAAATCCCCATCTCTTCCTCCTTCCAGCTTTATTAACATATGCAAATGACAAGGTCGGCGACGTGATTAGTTAAATTGCATGAATTTTCCCTGATTTTCCATGCAGAGCTGCTCCAAAGTCATTTCCATTCCTCCCTTTCTTATCACTGCACATTTTGTCAATCAAGCAGCAGCGCCTGACTTTACAGCGATAAAGCTTTGATACCCCTTTGAAAATCCCGTTGAGGCTCTGGTAGAAAGATGCATTATCACCAGAGGATAAATTCTCAGCAGCCATAACAATAACAAACAAACAATAAGGTGATTAAGATTAGCTATTGTCAAAAGAACAATAACCCGATTATGGCGTATTAAACTTCAGAATCCCAGACTAATATAAAATCTGTTAATAAGATGAAGGTTTAAATATTAAACATGTCATTCAAATGATTCAATATTTCCGGCATTGAAGGAGCGTAATGCTGCTGTTCTGGGATAAAACCAGACAGGAAGTCATTGTGCTAAAGCAGGGGATTACATTTTCTTAGAGGTCTGTGGTTGGTCCTGTCCGCAGAGACTCATTAAGAATGGCCTTGACATTAAGGGCCCGCTCTCTTTCAACCTGTTTGCGGCCATGATGTGAAGATCAAACGGAGTGCTATAGGTGAGGGCACTCTCAATGGCCTCAAGCTGGTCATTCATCCTTTTTAAAGACAGGAAATCAGGCTAAATGGAGCCCACGACTCCTCCCTCTCTCCTGCTAAAGAGGCTTCACAGGCTGCAGAGTTTTTGCAGTAAAAGAATTTCAAGTGGCCACGGGCCTTTGAGGTGGAGCGCAGAACCAATAAAACCCAGGATTACTTGTGTCAAAGAAACACACCTGCACTTCATACATTGTCAGAGCCTTTTCCTAATCACTAACTCCAGGCTAGACAGAATGCAATTCCCTTTTTTTCGCAGGGGAAATTCAACCCAAAACAACATATTTTAAGCATATTTCTCCACGTGTTTTTACTTGTCTTGTATGCATTTTCCAGTGTTTATGCCTGTGTGGTTTGAATACCACAGGGGGAATAAAGCTCTTTTGTCTGACTGAGCTGACAAATCTTTGACTGCTCAGTCTGAGAATCTGTGTGCTGTGGTTTCACCTCTTGTCCTTCTGCTCCTCTCTGCACACGAACAAAGGTTAACTTGCAAAAGATGTTACAGTGTCTTTATTAGAATATCTCTATGTTACTATTAGCCTGATGGATGCATCATGTGAAGACTTGGTGCACCAGGTTGCCATAATTTGGTCTTTAGTATACACTATGTAACAGTTTTGCACAAATTTCAACTAAAAGATGAAGAATTGTAGATGTCTCAGTGTGCATGGCTACTTTGTGCCACACAGTGCCTTTACTTTTCTCCTCACACTCTTACCATCTCTGCGTTTTGCAAGCAAGTATCTTAGTGGTTGCATTTTAACAATCAGAAGCTCAGTGTTACTAGCATTAACCTGTAACCTGCTGTATGCTCTGTTCAAATCTTAGATTTCTGCTTTTACAGCTTGTCACACACAGACGGACTCATGCTGATTCACTTAGAGGATAAAACATGGTTTTCAAATTGAAGCAGTTTTTAATATGACTGATTAATTTACAAAGTTGTTTTTTTAAGATGCATCGTTGAAATCAAAAAGGAACTTCAGGGTTAATCTGACTGCTTGAATGAGACACATGAACACATTTTGTGAAATATAATGCCTTAAAATCTGCAGTTCCAGTCAGAACTAAGAGGTGAGTGAAGCAGTGAGATCATAAATACCTTTATGAATACCTGATGTTCTCGTCTTTCAAATACCTGGGCCAGGCATCAAACAGGCCAAGAGCTTCTGGCACGGAGTATTTCCTAAAGCACCTCCTCTTTTTGCATTCTTTTTACGGGATGGAAATAAAGGAACGTTGGTTCAGCATGTGGATCAAAGGTTCATAGTTGTAAAGTAGAAATCCCTCCACAGTAAGGATGACAGTCTCTTCCTTCTCCTTAGTATCAGACTTTGGATCGATCTCAGTTGGTACTTTTACATGCACAAAGTAGCCCATCTAAGGTCATAAGTGGAGTTTAAAGCCACAGCAGGGGGGTCTAGTCTTTTTTGTGTATATACACAGAAAAGAGAATATGGAGAATATGTCTCACTCCACCTCGATAGGTGGCGCTGTGTCCGTTTTTTGATGAGCGAAGCTGCGCGCGTATCAAACTAGTTTTGGTTAACCGAAAGAGAAAACAACAGTCTAATGACGATGGCTGAGATGGATGCAGCTGTAGCTCTTCATGTTTTTATTTATGTATGTGCCATGCTGTGTGTTTGAGCGCAGCGACCCTATTTATCATGGTCACCTACTTCCTTATCCGGCTGAACGCCGAGGATTACCGAGACCTGTTGCGTCCTGCTGAATCCAAACGCAGCTCGATTGTAGCTGCATTATCTAGGTGTGTCAAACAAGCTACACGGAGTCCGTATTCTGTCCAGCTAAGCTGTTTACATGCATTTTAATAGGCCTATCTTGTGCTGACTAAGATCATAGTCCAATTTCTGAAACTGCATGTAAACACACTGACTGACTTCCTGGGTTTCCATGGTGTCCATGGAAAGTAAATCGATCCATTAATTTGTGATTTAATTTAAGCCGTGAAGTTTGTGATCCATTGCACCCCTTTTTGACGGTGTGGCTAACACAGCAGTTAACTGTAATGTAACTGTAATCCCCTGTGCTCAAAAATAAAGTTGGTGCTGTTTGCCATTTCATATATTTACACAAAGGAACTCTTAGTGATTATCTTTGCTATGTGCAGACATTTAAACACCTTTCAGTTTGACGTACGACGGACCAGAGGGCATGTTCAGACAGATTGCACCATGAAAATTCAGTGGAATTCTAAACAAAGGGGTGCAAACGTATCTAAATTCAGGAAAGCTTAAGTCAACATGAGTCACAGAAAATTCCTTGCAGCTAGAAGTCAGAGTTACACGGATCATCCTGCAAATCTGGTGTTTAAATTGACTGCAAAAAACATCACTGGGATAAACCTGTCCTGCATCAGAGAAGATGTTAAAGAAAAGTGAGACCTGAGTTTTGATGTTTTATCTTAACATAAAACTAGAATCTTGTGTTTGTGACAACTTGTTTTAAGTTGATTGAATCCATGTTTGCTGCTTCATGTGAAGATAAACAGAAAAAAACTGTGATGAAGAGATGAAGAGAGAAGTGTTTACCCACATGCAAGATGATGATATCAGCCCACACTGTAGGACTATATTAAATATTTAGACAAAATTGGTTCTTATTAAGGACAACCACTGATCTAGCCTGCACTTGTCTGAACTCAGCAACAGAGCAGGATGAAACTTTAATGAAACAGCATCACCGTCCTGAAATTAAAATCTTGATTCCGATTCTGTAGCAGCTCTGGAGATACAACCTCGTAGAGAGAAGTATCCATATCTCGCCTCAGGCTCAGATATGGTTCAGTCACCCTCACACTCCCCTGCTCTCACCCCTCTCCCCCTCTCCGTGACAGACGTGTGATTGATACCCGTAGTGCTGGGTGATATGCTGTTTCTAATTTTAGCCTCGCTCACTTGGGGACTCTTCCAGCAACAGGTAAATTGGGCGCAGGAGCCAGAGTCCATCTGTGCTGTAAATAGGCACTGATAAATTATTTTCCATGACAGCCGTAGATATGAATGATGCAGCGAGCGCTGCTCACAGAGTGGCACATACAATCTATAAAAACGGTCATATAACAGTGCATGTCTGTGCTCGTGTGCACGCTTCTATAAAATATTTATGAGTGAGTAAGCCTTGGTTTGAGAAAAATGGACACAAACAATCAAGATTCAAGGATTTCCCTCTTTGCATCGATATTATGCTTGTGTTTAATGAGAGTCAAACAAGGTGAGAAGAGTATATCCTGCAGCCATTCTGCAAGGAATGAGTACAGCTATAATAACCACATTTCATTGCAGCAGAAATAATTACCCTCATAGCCAAACAACATTAGCCTGATGCTCAATAAGAAATGCAGAGAAGCATTGCAGATATTTGTGTGAGCACCGAGACATTACATATGAGAGCCGTACAACACAGTGAGAGAAAGTTTGAGCTCAAATAAGTGCTTGGTAGCTTATAAAGTCTCTATGATTTAAAGTTCTTTCATTTATTTTCAAACACATTTTCTTTGTGGAGCTTCACCAGCTGAGTGTGTTTTTCTCTGCAGAGCGCCTCAATGTTTTCAATGAGAAATATCAGTAAATTAGAGTAAATTACTGACTCTGCGTGTCTGGTCAAACTGACGTCAGATTACTGCTGGTACCCAGATGATATTGTGTGAAGAGAGCTCTCCGTCACGTACTTCACTTAGACTGTTAAAGCTTTGGTACCTAAACATGCATACCTTTCCAATAAGTGGTCTTAACACTGATTAAAGAGGTGGAAGATTACCCACAGTGCAGCTGTGCGTGTGGTACATTTTTGACCTGGAATAAAAATAGACATTTTCTATGTTGATCGCGCACTAATATAAGCCCAATATTTCAATAAAAGAGGTACTTAGAAGGCTGATTTATGAAAGAATATATAACAGTATTATTCTTTTTAAATTGTCAAGTTGAAGATCAAACTAAAGGACAACCAGTTTGACCAAATTTGATCAGCTCACTGCAGTTTAACTGCTGCATGTAGGTTGGGATTAACATTTTTTACAAACAGCTTAACCTGTGTTTTAGCCCGTGCTCTCTCACTCTCTTGTTTAGCTTTCTTTTGCTCTGAAGTTTTTTTTTTTCTTTTTGACAGTCTAGCTTCAGCATCCACCATCACTACAGAATAAATCCAGGGAATCATCTTCTTCAAGAAAAAGGACAGACCTGCTTTTCACTGCTAAACTTTATCGGCCAGCTCAGTGCTATCAAAGAGACTTTTGGTCTAACCCATTTCTACACGCATGAGCACATCCATACTGATTTTTTTTGACAAATCAGTGTAATTTTCCAAATTTAAAATTGTGCGGTGATTTTATTGTTCTTTATGAACGCAGTAACTCGGTTTTGAATAAAACCTCAAGCTTTACCAGTACAGCTTTGGAGTTTTGTTCAGTCTTGTTCTTTCACATATCTTATAAGTTGCACTGAAATTTCAAATGTGAATGAAGCATTGGATCAAATATTCTTATCCCTGAAAGAATTAACCATCATGTCAGATGACCTTAAATTGGAGCCACACAATGCAGCTCCTCCTGAGTCTTTTTTAGATTTCAATGCCTAAAAATGGAATTTCCTTTTTTGAAAGCAGAATGCTTTCCATGTGTCTGTGTGTGTTCAGGAGGAAAGTGGGTCATTTTAATCATTTGAATCTCATAAAGTAACCAGGCCAGCAATCTAGCAGGTACATGTAGGTCAGAGTCCATCTTGGCTCCCGTGTGGTTTCTGACCGCCGTTTTCCCTCGACTGTCACTCGTGATTAATCTGCCTAATGTCTGCATGCAAATTCTCCAAATAGGCCTCCACAGTGTGACTGTACAACTAATGGGTGTCAGCGGAGACTGTTTCGCCGTGTCATGCATATGTATGAGCTTGTATATTTAGCAGCCAAGTTGCTTTTGATCACCGCGTGGAGAACGAGTGGGCTGAGATGGATGGTGGTCCAAAGCTGGGGCACATTAGCAGCTGACCACCTGCCTGTCCCACGAAGCAGAAACAACAGATGGGCCAAGCAGACTGCAACACGTCTCTAACACAGTGTAATGCTGGGATGCTGATAGCTGAATGCTTCATTAAGTGATGGATGCTTCACTATAAAAAAAGGAAGAAAAAAAAACAATAGAATGACATTCAAGGGAGAAAATGAAAAGGTCACAAGCAATATATCAGTTATTTATGTTTCTCGAACACGGCTCTACAATTTAATGAAAAAAATAACATCATTTTCTTTTTATTAATGTAAAAACGGTCACAATAGCTGAGCTAGAAAATCCAATGCACAGCCTGGTTTGATAGAGAACTTCTAATACTGTTTATGCTGCCTCAGAAAACTTAGAGTGTGTTCACACCTGGCTCGTTTGGGGCAGTTGTTCCAAAACAAACCAAAAGTCCGGTTCGTTTGAGCATATGTGAACACAGCAATCACACTTTGATGCGGGACAAAACAGGAGGGTCGAGATCGCCAAAATAGGGTGGTTTTGGCTTGAGTCCTGCAATGGTTTCTTAGCAGTGAGAACAAAATCACCTCAGCAACCAGCACAACTGACTCATAACTGTGGTTCACACTGTAGTAGTGGGGGGAAGTAATGTGTCCAGTTGCCAATGGTTCAGTCAAAACAATAGAGGAAGATGGAGTAAAAGAATTGGCAATAGCAGAAGAAGAAGAGAAGGTGATATAGCAATGATAACCATATTGATCCGAACATAAGACGATCCTGGATACAAGACGACCCTTTTTTCCATGACAGATTTATGTAAAAAAGGCTCTTAGATGACAAAATCTTCCACCCCAATTTCTGACCAATGACAGAATAATTTGAGTGCGTGTGTCATCTGTTTAACCACAACTGCAACGGTTGTATCATTTTTGCCCCGGAGTTGAAACAAAGTAAACGAGCCACAGGTGTGAATACACCCTTAAATATTCAGCCCCACAACTTCAGTTCAAAAAAGTGTTCTATCATTTTTCAAGGGTTCCTGTCTGTCATGGGCCCTCAGGATAGCTCTAACGTTTGGTCCCATGCAGGATCGCTTGATCTGTCATCATGTTGCCTGACCACTTGGGTACAAACATGAGACTACTCTAAGGAAAAAAACACAGACACAGCTGCTGTTCTCCTCACAATGACCTTCAGAGGTCGTGTTAATCACGACTCCTGCCACTCTGAGGGAAAGGTGGAAGTAGAGTTACTTGTAAAAGTGTCTCAGAGAGGAAAACACAAGGTCAAGGAGGTGAGTTTCATGAGTTTGGGTTGTGAAAGCTTTTCTCATGTTGAACTCGCTCACAAAGAACTTCAACTGATTCTGTTATTTTGACAGTTTTCCTGAACTCTAACTTTCTCGTTTTTGTTGGAAACAAAATCAAAACCTGACCATAGTGGTAGCAAACCAACACTACTGTTACAGTCATTATTATTTTTTGAAGGCACTCAAACAGATCTTCAGCGTTGAGTGTTTACTTATCTCCGATCCCATTTTATGACTCTATTGTTCAATTCAAGCATTCAAAAAACTGAGGCTGAGCGCGATGGGAAAACATGCCACAAAGTTCTGCAGGCTGAATACAGACCAGGGAGAGAAAGCTGGAAAATAATTGACAGCTTAGAAAACAACTCAGCTTGTGCAGCTGTTTCTGAAAGAATAACAATTTGAAATGTGTCCAAAGAGTTTTAGTCTGATTTTAACTCGGTTTATTACATCCAGAACATCACTGCTTTCTCTCTGCTCATTGTCCTCATAGGTTTTATATTACTTTTTACACCGGCCTAGAATAGAGATGTGTGTTACTGACACAGTAACACACATCTTTTGTGTTGTTTGAAATGTGACAACACGCAAACTTTGTCAGTTTGTACCGTAGTTTAGCAGTCGCCTATTTTAGTGCCACTCGCAGCCCGGTGTCTGACGTACCCATAGGCTAGCATGTAACATTAGCGAATCCTTATGTCCTGCTCATCTGCCAAGTAGAGCTTTATATATATATATATATATATATATATATATATATATATATATATATATATATATATATATATATATATATATATATATATATATTTATTTTGTTTGTTTTTTTGTTTTTTGTTTTTTTTTAACTAAGTGACATTTTTATTTAACACATCATTAAGACAACAATTATGACACTGTCATAGATGATATATGTATCACACATACTCCTATAGTCTGAAGCCAGTTGTATTCATACACATCAAGCTTTTGTTTCCTGTCAGCCATCAGGCTGTACCAGCAGATCCATTTTCAGAAAAGGCAGTGAAGTTAACCCGTGCATAAAGAAACTGATGTTTTTTCACCATGAATGCATCTGCACATTCATTAACTTCAAATTAAAATTCAGGACATATTCAGCTTTCTTCTGCGCGAGCCTGTGAGCAAGAATAATCTAGAGTGTGTCTGTGGATGCTGGGACACATCTGGTGCTGCTGGGAGCCTGGTTTGGTATTTAGTAGATTGTACCAATGAAGAAATCTTTCGATTAGAACTCGGAAATTGCTTCTGTCAAGACCACTCAGCAGGGGAAGATAGCTGGTGCTTGAATTGGTCTTAGTTTGAAATAGAAGAGTAATCTAATGTGGCATCTTGATCACATTTTTTATGGAGAAGAAAGAGAGGAAATATCCTGCTGCTTGAAAATTTGGCGTTCTTTATTTCCTCGAGACGGGCCCACAAAGTGTTGAGCGTGTTTTAAAGCTGTTGATGAAACCCTCTGTGGTTCCATTGTTCTTTATTACACAAAGAAATGTATTCTTCTGGTTTTTAAAATGAATCAAAGCGTGCTCAGCTGCAACGTTCTGGGAGAAAGTAATTATCAGAGTACAGCCTGCACATGCTCCAACACTCTGTAAATGTTTAATAAGCACAATCAATGTGCCGAATGAAATCTGCAACAGAGGGCTTCAAACTGAGTTGAAGGAACTGTTACTCACTCTGTGGGTCACCTTTACCTTATAAAGAAGGAAAAAAAAACTCCTTTTGTAGAGGACTCAGGCATTCCTTTTGTAACCGTTTTAATGGGCAATGCCTCCTGGTCAAGAGGTGGTCGCTGAATGGACTAATTCTGCAGGATTAGCCCTCTGTGGTGGTGATCCAGCCAGCCAAACAAATGTGACCTTACGGTGCAGAATCTGTGCACGCACAACTATATGTTGACCACATAGGAAGGGGCAGTTCAGTCAGGGGATTAGCGGGAATCAAGCATTGAGGCAAACCCTCCCGTTTTCAGATTCTTTTTCTTGACTTTGAAAGACTTGTTTAACAAAAATGACATCACAGAAGGGGGGAACTGCTGGCACAACAAGAGAAATACCAGCCAAAGGACAAGAGAGGAAAAGAAACTCAGGGCAGGGGAAGGTAAGCCTATAGACAAGAGGGCTAAGCAAACTCATAACGTCCAGAGTTTGTGCTGCAGGGGTGTTTTTCCAGCCTCAAAAGGCCTTAAAGAGAGTGCTGTGGGGATAAAACCACAAAGAGGTGGACATGCTAGAGCTGGAATACACAAAACACCGGCTTCAACGTGTGTCAGGTGACCTTTTGTTCCCAACAGGGCTCAGTTCTGCAGGCTGCACAGCCAAATAAACAGAAAATGTTCCAGAGGATGGTCCGGGCTGCAGGCTTAAGTAGCATCTGACAGACGATACTCAGGGGAAGATAATGTAGCTGCAGTGTGAAAAAAGTCTTTTTTATGCTCTGCTGCTCCTGCTGTGTCACCGGCTAATATAACATGATGGTGATTCACCTGTGTCCAGTATATAAAAGCTTTTATATTAGCTTTTTCTAAACACCATCTGGAAAACAATTCCCCCCTGCAAACAGGAAGAGGGGCTTTTTATGATGCATTGTACATTTCTTGCAGCAACTGAAATGCTTGCACTTTTTTTTTTACACGCTGTAGCGTAAAACGGTGGAGGCAGGAGGTGAGTGATTGGAGAGAATGAAACTACATTGATTTTGACATCTCTGTGTGGCGCATGAGTTCACATTGTACTTCCATTCTGCCGGCTTCTGTACAGCTGAACAGTGCATTCTGTGATTTCCCTGAACAGCAAGCATAGAGGGGAGAGAGAGAGAGAGAGAGAGAGAGAGAGAGAGGAAAAAAGTGTTTAAATGTAAACAAACCAATCAACCAATCAATAAACACAGCCGGCCCGAGGTGCTGCTGAGCGACTAATAAACAGAACAACAAAGAGGGAGATAGCACAAACAGAAAAGAGCGAGGCAGACAGAATCAAACATGATTAACACAAACTCCACAGGAAGACGCCACGGCGCTGCTCCAACTGTTTGATGGATACGTTCTCAGAAACAATCGAGGAAGGACTGAAACACAGGAGGAGGAATTCCGTCAGCAACAGTGAATAAAACCTCACTTCAGCTCTTTAAGACGCCTCTCAGAAAGTGGTCTGAATTGTTTTAAACACTTTTGTAATTTTTCAGCTTAAGACCTCTAAATACATTTAGCATTGTTTGAGTGCTAATATTTGATATGATGCAACCTTTGTTCCCATTTCTCTGTGAAACATTTGCTAACACAGTTACAGGTGATGCCAAGAGGTGCAGTGTTCTACCTCATATGTCTCTGAGCAGATATTACCAATAAACCACCATTTCGTTCAGTTCAATACTCACATAACTAAAGCCTGATTTACACTTCTGCATTGACTCTACACCCAAGTATGTCGCACTGCAATACTCCTCCGAAACACTTGAGGGCAGTGTGGTCTGTATGATCGTCAGATCGGCTGTTTACGATCCTGCTAAGTTTCTTTTTGCTTTTTCACATTAATTTTGAGCGTATTAAGTCGTCTCAAAACTGAAACTAGAAACCAGTTTGTTGTTACTAAACTTTTGTTTATGTCTATTTCCTGTTTTTAACTTTTTCAATTCCTCTCAAGTTTTCTCCCTCACTGCTGATCAGCAGGCCCCTCCCTGCTGTGTTTCGCCTGTGAGTAGTTCTGTGTAGTCCTGGTCAGTATTTATACCCAGGTGTTTTCTTCCCTCCCTGCCAGATTATCACAAAGATTTCCAGCGTTGGTCTTTTTTAGCCTCCTCATGTTTTGACCTGGCTCAGTTCCTCCTCGCTGAAGATTCTTGCCTTCTGGACTAGCCTTTTTTCTGCCTGCCTGTGTACTGAACCTGATTTTTTTTCTTTTTTGTGGAATAAACAACTCTGGTTGCAGGCTGCATGATGGTGAAATGGTTAGTTTTGCCTCACAGCAAAAAGATCACCAGTTCAAACCGGTGAGCCTTCTGTATTTAGTTTGCATGTTCTCCTTGTACTTCTCTCCAGATACTGGCTTTTGAGTATCTGCGTTTACACGGAAAAGCTGAAGGACTAAAAACACTGTAGTATGTATGCCAAGCCTGTAGTTGGCGATATAACTCTAGAGTCTTTTAGTAACCCTCCACAAGAGATGGGCTGGCGAGTGAATGCGTCTTACAGTGAAGGCGGTCAGCAGATTGTCTGTATCGTGTATGGCAATTAAAAGTTCCCAGAATGAAAGTGTAATGCACACATGAGAAACAGAGAATGTGGAAAATGTTTCCACTGAAAACTCCAGCGTGTTTACACAGCAACGGTGACTGCAGTATATCACAAAAATTCCACTCTGGAGTCCTTTTCTAAAAATTTGCATTTTAGGTCAGCTGAAATGCCATTTCCGTGTAAACAAGAGGCCGAAACACAACAATACTTTTGTGTTTCATCCTAAAACCGCTGTTGTGTAAACGGGCCCTGTGATTGACTAGCGACCAGTCCAGGGTGTACCCCACCTCTCACTCTAAGACAGCTGGGATAGGCTCCAGACACAACCCTGAACAGGATTAGCAAAAAGCGTTACCCCTGTTGTCTGTGGCTCACAGTTTTCTGAAAAAGTGGAGTGAAAGACTTCAGGAGGCTTCACTCTGAAAGTTGCACAACACATTGTGTTCTCTATACAGCCTGTGGGATGGAGGTTTTGGGTAACTGCCTTGGCACTATTTTGAAGTTGTGGTGCTCCTCATTATTTTAAGTTGGAAGTTCCAAACTGTGGATTGTGCAAAGATGACCACAGCTGAGATTCAACCCCAAGAAAAATGTGCCACCAAGGGTAATATTAGTTGTACCAGTGTGCCAAACTTAGCCTCAGCTCTTACATCAGCAGTCCCTCCCATTATCTCCTCCCCGTCTTTTCTGTTTCCTCCACAGCTTTTGCTTCCAAGTAGACACACAGTTTTTCTCTGGCAAACACAAAAATCCCAAATCATTTATGAACTGGTTCAGACTGACATGCAGTTTACTGGAGGAGGAGATATAAGCTGTTATTCTGCAGAAAAATGTTAAATTTGCCTGAAAAGTGGAGGAAAAACATTGAGAGTTACAACAATAAATATCAATTCAAAAGCCCATAGTCTGCAGCAGAATCAATACGACGGTCTGGGCCTTTCTCTGCTCAGACCTAACTTTGTGAAACACTTTGTGAGGCTTAAAAAACAACACAGCTCAACACAATGAAAATATGCCATCACTGGCAGACATTAAAGCAAGGAACCAGATGTCTGGATTGTGGATTTTCATTCAGAGTAGAGTCAACCCAGAACCACTGGACCACTTTTATTTGGTCAATCATTTTAATAAAGAGGGGATCCCTCCTCCAGGTTTGAGATGTTGCTGCCTGACTGAACATGAGTACCTCCAGTCTCCCCGTGTGCTTAACCTTTCCTGTCCCCCTCACTCCTGATGAACCACAGGGGCCGTTAACATTATCGGCTTTATGACACTACTGCTAAAGATCACCAGGATTCCTCTGAGCCTCCATCCCTTTAGGTTTAAGTCCTCTGAACATATCCCAATGCTCCGTCTATTAAAGAGCGTTTATGACTGAAATGTGCTTAACAAATCTGTCATCGCCAAAGCTTTGTTAGCGACAGTTGAGCCGATAGGATGTGAAGTGGCTCGCTGGGTGACGAAAACCCCGACAGGGAACTTTGAGGCTGAGGGATTTGGTCGGGGTGGACAGGTGGTTCCTCTGGGGAGGCAGGAGCTCGGTGCAGAGCCTTTGAAATCCCCTCAACTGGAAAATGGGGCTGCTTTTCAGATGAGGAGAGGACTTCGAATACTGACCAGGTCTTTTTTTTATCTAGACCAGGGTCTAATAAACCCTCTAAAAGAAGCCTCACAGGGTACTTTGCAGTAAAAAGAAACAGATGCTATCATAATAAATACCATTAGTTATGAAGAAGCCTTGAAACATAATGAAATCTACTCCCTTGGATATTTCTCAATTAATCATACTACGCTCCTTTTTTAAGACAATGTCACCTTAAAGTAGGTTACCATTCACTAAGGGGAGATTTTTTTTTCTTAAACTAGTGCAATAAAATGATGAAATCAGATGCAAAGTTGCATGTGATTCAGATATTAGCTTCTCAGCACAATGGTCTGCTCAAGCCTCCAGGAGAGTTTCCACAGTAGGAGAGATTTTAGAGTTTGTAGCATGAAAAGAACTCACACATGATGACTTAATACTACATTTGTAAGAGTTCATAGTGATTTTCATGACTTAAAGATTTAAATTCATGCATTTATTCATTTATTGTCATGTGCAAAGTAAGGAAACACGTTTGTATGTATAAGAAAATGTTTACTTTGCCTTCCACAATGAAGGCCAACAATACAAATATTAAAACTAGCCATAGAAAAATAGAAATAATATCAACATATACAAAATATACATAAATAAGGCAATCAAAGGTGGAGGAAAGTGAAAATATAAATTTTAACTGTGCAAAATATCAATGTAGTATGTGCAAAGAGGTTCACCACAAAAACAGGAATTTTAAGTGTCATTTTTGCAAAAATGTCACTTAGCCCGAAACCAACTTTTCTTTCTCCTTAAGCAATTTTGTCAGTTTTTAATGAGAGAGGACAGGACAGTGGATGGAGTAGGAAACAGGGTGAGATTGGGCAGTGACATGCAGGAAAGTCGCCACAGGCTGGACTTGAACCTGGGCTTTCGCCATATGGAATGTGACCTTGACCACGAGGCCATCTGCGCTCTTTAACCAACTTTTCAACTTTAACTACACCAAGTAAAAACTGGATTTAGAATTTCTGTAATTAATATTACTTTAACACAAAAATTCCTCTTAGATTTGGGGTCCAAAACATTTACATTTATTGACATACCATTTAAAGGGAGAAACACCACCTATTGCAATGGTGAATGACTTTGTAGCATAGCAACAGTGGAGGAAGCTTCCAGAATGCTTTAGTGTCTCAAAGAGATAGTAACTTAATGCACAAGGTGGATCCAACCACTGATGAAAAATAAATCACATTTAACAGCTTTTGGCTACAGATGTTGCTGGTGTTTCAGTGTAAAGTGTGACCCTGCTAAGTGGAGACTTTCAGTTGACAACCAGTGACATATTTGGCAGAAGGTCTCCAGTTAGCACATTCACTCTTAACTCCAAAACACTGATTGCTAAGAAAATGTAAGAATTCAGTAGAACTTGAGCCCACAGTGGAGTAGTTTCTGACAACCGACCACGGAACAACCAGACATTTTTATTCTGCTAACAGTTTTAATTCAAAGTTTAAAGAACGCTAACTCATCTGAATGACTATTGAGCTGAGTTTTCATATCTTCACTGTATAACCACAAAGCCTCATGAGTTTGAAATTAGTGGTTAAATAGTTATCTATATATATCTATCTATATATATTCCCTACAACATGGGAGAACACAGACATTTCAGTTTATGTGATAGAGAAGAGTTAATCTATGATCCAGCAGCTGCAGATGTATCTCTCTCTATCCACAGTACATGGATTTGATTGGAGCCGTCCATATCCAACTTCCTTCAGCATCTGCTTTGACTGAACTGTCAGTGATCTGACATTCACTTCTTCGTGACGGCTGACAGGTGAGAGCGGAATATGTGGGGGCGGGTGGGTATCTTCCTGAGGAAATGTCAGGTAAATTTAACTGACCTCTAAGCTTCTCATGGATCAGCGCACACGGATATTATCCTCCCTGCCTATACCCACAGAAATATAACTAACAGTTCTGTATTCATGGGCCCTCACGTACACACAGCACAGTCTAACAAACACAAATCAATCTTCTGACTCTAATGATGTTGTTGACATTAATGAGGAAGGGGACATGCTCATGGAGGCAGCTAACGATGCTAATCATGGAGATATCACACTGATACGGCAGTAACAAGCCATCATGTAGGGGAATGAGCCTCCATTTCACTTCAGTATTAGGGGCTTTTTTTGTACGTGTAAAGATGCAGAGCACTTCTCGATTCAAGCCAAATGAGCCAGTCAGAGAATAAAAACACCCTCTGCAACAAATGCAGGGTTAATAAGGTTATTTACACCTGATCGTATGTGTTGGCGTGCCTTCAGAACTACCTGAAGCATGCTGCTACAAAACCTCTCAGCATGTGTCATGAAATATATAACACAAACTAAAAAGTAGTTAGGAAATGATGAGGTTAATATGGTAACAGATCTTTGAAGATGAGATTATGAAAGAAATAAGTATTAAAATATGATGGAACTGTTCAAGACCATGACATGAACAGAAACTAAATACAACATATTGATGCTTATTTATGACTTACAAAAGTGGACAATAACATCAATGAGAAGATTTGATAAATCTACATGGTTAATTTTAATCTCTAAAACTGCTGTGGTAGAGCAGGTGTCATAAGACCTAACAGAACAAGCTTAGCTCTAAGGTGTTTTTCAAGAGTGAAACATTTGACCGTAAAAGAAAGCAGGATTGTTTAAGAAATCAGTACTTTTGCAAATTGGCGCCAAAATCAACTCAAACTGAAAGTTCCACAAAGGAGCTTTAAAGATGTAGTGTGTAATATTTAGTGGCATTTTTTAGAGCAGACTTGGCAGATATTGGATGAAGTATTCATTAATAAAGTATGTTGAAATTAGTGCATGATTATCTGAATATAAGAATAGTTTTTGTAAACTTGGAGTAAGGCTTTCATTTCTCCACCATGTTTCTAATGTAGCCCAGGAGAGACGCACCGATAAGGGATATATAGGATTTTATATCCCGCTCAAAATATAAAATTATGTTTAAATAAAAGCTGGTTTTCAGTTTTGGAAAGTGATAGTAAAGCTGATCCCGAAACCGCTTCAGTAGTATCAACCTATTGTTGAATATAATTTAAAAGGTGGTTTAAATGGGCTTCAGTGTTTTCTCGACAAGTGAAAAGGGTCAAAGATGTTTATTTCGTATTACTCCACTGCAGATTTAGCGGAGCATTAAACACTGTAGTATTGTAGTAGTCTTACAGCAGGTGGTGGTAATACACCAAAAAACTGAGTTCCTATTGCTCCAAAAACAAGCAAGTTCTTCACGAATAGAGGATCGTAGCTACTCAGCACCAATCAGGAGCTTTTGTCCTTGAAGGCTACTGTAGCTTCTATAATTTCACACAGAAGACGGAGGAGTGAAAAATATTCTTCTCATTTCAACACAGTATTTCTTTTGGTCAGAACGTAGATTAAATGTTTTTATATATGGAAAAAATATAGATGCTAGCACCTCCCAGCGTAAGGTGTTTTCTACCACTGCCCCTAATATTCTTGGTGTTTCTGTAATGGTTAATCCACCAATGTGTGCTGCAAGCTCTTTAATCAAAATGATATCTTTAATGTAACAATATAATTAGAAATTAAAAATTTGGATGTAAAAACGTGAACTCAGTTTGAAATTCCTCACTCCTGTAAAGAATGCCCAAGCGTAGTGAACTCACTGAGAAAGAAAGAGTTTGTATTAGAGCTCTTCATGATGCTGAATCTTTTTCTGGTTTTGATAGGTGTTCTAATCAATTTTACAGCACTGTATATCTATCAAGAAATGATGTTTTATATATAAAGAAAGTAAGAGCCAAACAGAAAGTTTGAAACTACTGATTGAACTTTTGTTTGTTTGTTTGTCTGCTTGGCTCTTCAGCAGCTTCCCCTGGAGCTATTCCTCTTGGGGTCGGCAGTTTAATTTGATACAATAAACTTTGAAATTACTTCTCACAGCCCACATATATTAAGCATAAAGCAATATATTTCCTATCTGAAAAAAAAAAAAAAACTAAATTGATAATCATTAAGAAAACAGACAGACACATTCTCTGACTGAATCTTTCATTGAATACGTATAAATATAAAATGTTTTCAGTTTAAAGACCCCCCAGAACCACAAAAAGACCGGTATTGAATTTAATATTGAGGCTCCTGTGAGCTGGAAGGTGTTACCTGCTTTCAGAATAATTAAACATTCAAAATGAACACAACCCCCTTTCTCAGAATAACAGCATTAAATTTAATCAATCGTGAGTATTTCACCTGTCTCCCTGGGGTGTTGATTATCCCTTCATAACATTTGATTGCTGCTGCTTGGATTCCACACTGACTCATACACGAAATAACCTACCACATAGAAAACTCTAGATTATACTGGTGCAGATTTTATTCAATATATTCTAAACTTTCAGCCAGTATAAGATACATTTTTTTTCCAACTATTCAACTTTCATTTCTTTATTTATTCACAAACTGCCATTCAATAAACCCAGACACCATAATATCATATGGTTTAGACTAAGTTTCTGTCAAGATTTCATTATCAGAAATATTTATGAATTTATGTATTTTTCACAGTTTCAAAGACACATTGTGGATTCAAAAGCAAAGTCTGCTATTAGGTTAGATTTATCACTTATTTCATAAATCTGCTGATCTGTTATTCATCAGATTTTGCTTTTTGAAATTTGTCGACCATTTGTCTTTGAAAACATTGGAAATAGTTTTTTGTGCTCTGAATAACAGTTTTCCGGTTTGTTTCCAAGATTTGTTTGGATAAAGAAAAGGATATAATAATGTATGTTTCAAACATGTAAAGCTTGAACAAACATAATATACAGATGAGTTTCAGTTTCAAGAGTTACAGTAACGAGTTGAAACTGTAGTTCTTTTCAGAGTTTCAAAAAAGCCTTAAGATGAAAAATAATTAATAAATACAATATAAAATGACTTCAAATTAGAGAATATAACAGATAAAATTATATATTTTTTATTTTCTTTCTATTTTTTTTATGCTGCTGATTCTCCGTGCTGAACTGTCTTATTAACACAGCAAACTAGAAACACACAAAACTAGAAAAGAGCTATCATGACAAAAGATACAAAACAATGGCTTTAAGTGTGTGATCTGTGGAGTTACAAAAAAGAAAACAGAAGCATGTCTCACATTACACCGCTCACTTCGTCGAGCACCATATGAACACATTTACACATCTCCTGAATGCTGCACATCTCTTTCCAAATCCACTGGCATTAATCTGCTGCTTTAACAGCCTTCAATTTTCTGATTCCAGGCTTTCCGCATGATTTTGTAGCCTGGTTGCAGGGATTCACTCAACCCTCCAGTAACCACAGGAGCATTAGTGAGATCCAGCACTGATGTTTGCCGATAAAACCGGGCTCTCAGTCAGCCTTCAAGTTCAGTGCAAAGTTGTTGTGTGGGTGGAAAGTGAAGGCACTCAGCAGGCCTGTAGGAAACTCTACTGTCTGAGATGTCATTAAACTGTCATGTAGGCATGAATTAACGGCATAGAGGTTCTCTTCTTTATCAGAGAGGGGGACTTAAGTCCACCAAAGAAATGAGCGCTAGATGTGGAAATTCTACCTGCTGATGAATGATTTAATTTATTAGAACCAAGGCGGTCTTATTATAACTTATGAGACAGAACAATTTAAGAAAAACACACATTTATATGCAAGCAGGAAGACAAATGTTAATTGGAAAAGAGTCAAACTTATTTGCATTGCAGCTTTTGCTTCTGGGCTCTTTGTCAGCCCTAAAATATCATCTACCATCCTCCAGCTGACTGCAAAACTAGGCTCCAGTTTCCTTTCTATATCTAAATATTAATAGTCTCCATTACACCAAAATTACTTTCATCTCCGACTCACATGGAGGGATTAGATTTTAATCAACGCATTAAATATGACTTTCTATTCCTGCAGATGGGAGGGGCTGGCAGGCAGTCAATTAGCATCAAGCTCTGTTTGCGGTCTCTCACTGAAGCCTGATGAAGTCTTTGTTATCGCACAGGCTGCAAAATGACAAACAGGAAGACAGAGTGATGCCAAGGAACAAGGCAGCATGGTGATGAGCTTCTGTTAAGGATCAATGTATCTATTTATCAAAAAAAAAAAGTCAAAAAATATTTTTAAATTTTTTACACTACTTTTATCTACATGTCTCAAACTGCAGGATACACTTATATTAACACATGTTCAAAATAGAAACAGTTTAGGTTCATTTGCTGTTCCTTTGGCTTCCATGGTTATTCTCATTATCGTAACAGAAAGATGCAATGATTTGGAAAACATTTCAATGGATGCTTTAAATATTCAAATTAAGTAATCAGAATGTGAGTGCTTTGTCTGACTGTTTTTCTGCCCCAGAAATAATCAATGTACAGCAGCTGTTCAAAATGCAACAGAAACATAGAGTAAATGTAAATATGTAAAATAAACGTAGGCAATCATAAACTTCAAACTGCATTACTAGAAAGATAAACTTTTAAACCATTTATAGTCTCTGCTTAAAGATACAGAATCTGTAAGAGTAGAGCCAGGTTTTAAGAACAGGTTTTGAGGTGTTTCTTTCTTTTTTTTCTAATGTTCCCATTACATTTTGGCAGACATAAGCTGTTAGCCATGGTGCAGTTGACATGAGGCCAAACCGAAACTTAGCCGGACATCAGTCATATGACTTAGAAACCAGGCCAGGATCAGCCTTCACAGGTTCACACACTGTGTGTGCTGTCTGAAACAGTCTCTCTCAACTCCAGTTTCAGCCTGGCTTTCCAAGCTGCAAGTCAAACTGTAAACAATAGCAATAAAGAAACTGAGAAGAAACTCTTGGCTCAAGGTCCTTTCAGCCTCGTAAACATTTTCCATCACTGCCAGAAATTACATCATCACCAGGCAGGCAAATCGGTGGACAAATTTGGTCCACCGATTTGAGCAGCATGAGGTTTAGTGCAGCACACGTAGCTTATCATATAATCCTATAACACATTTTGATATTTAACTTGTAAATAAGTTTGTTTGTTTTTTTCTCCTATGAGTATATCATGTTCAAAAAGTCTAATAAAAAAAGACTGAATGATTTTATTTAATATTCTAATCCTGAATTATTTTAGCAGCAGGACTTTATCTTTGGTATCTTGGGCTACGAATCACATCACTCCCATCCAATGCTAACTTCTGATGCACTCAAGAGTAGTGACATAATATCTGGTCTAATATATTATATAGTATATAGTGCAAATATATATATATATATATATATATATATATATATATATATATATATATATATATATATATATATATATATATATATATATATATATATATATATATATATAATAAAATATTATATAGTGCAAATTTACTTTAAATATTAGCCTTTCTCAGCTTGAAACGTTCACTTTTTAAGCTTGACTTTGTTTAGGTGATGAAAAAACCACAGCGCCTAAGCTCAGCAGTATGGTGTGGTCAGGTGTGGTATAGTTGCAAACATGTGCTCTCTGTCTCCTGCGACCCTGATGGAAAGTGTCTGCCTGTTTCATTTGCTGAAGCCTCTCTGATCTTCACTGACTCAGAGCTAATCCCAGGTGAGATCAATAAGCCTGATTAGTTTGGTGACTCACAGCAGGTGCGTCTATTTTTTTTTTTTCTCTCGCTGATGTTTAATCCCCCAGCACAGCCGCCTGGAGTGTGTTGTCAGTGTTTGGTGCTCTGTGATTCATCATGGCTCTGTTTATCATCTTTGTTTTAATGCTAATGACACCCACTGTATCAGCAAGACATCATTTAAGTAAGAAGCCAAGTTGTTACAAGCCGGTACCCAGGAACCTGGACTTTGGTGTGAAGTGAGTTGTCTGATAGGATCTGTTTTGGAAAATGTGCGGTATCTTTTTTTTTTGTTTCTCTCCTTTAATTGAATTCATATTTAAGAACAGCAAGAAATTTTCTTCAGTCAAGCTATGATCTTTTTCATCAGATAAGTATATTCAGTTTTGAAATGAGGTTTTCAGGCCTGTAAATGGATTTTGCAACCATGTCTTTTATTTCCAAAACAAACTTTGGTAACTTTTTTTTTTTTTTTTAAAGATGCCTGTTTCAGTTTGGCTAATCCATTCTCATTTGATGGAGTCAATTTTGGAAATGGTTTCCAATATTTCACTTGAAAGATAAATGCTTTACTTTCCTAAAATAAATCTTATCTACATCAGACTCTGGCTTCTTGCACATTTGGTCCAGTTTTAACATTAATCCCTCAGACACAACAACAAGGCGAGTTTAAAAATGAAGTCATGCATATCAAACTTCCATGAAGTGCTTATTTTGGTCTCAGCTTGCCCAGGGCCTCGCTCGCTCATGGCGTTAACCATCTTTGTCAGATGTCTGACTTAATTTAAAGGCCTCATTCAGGAGTTAACAGGAATAAGTCTTGACCACATTCCTCAGTCTCTCCTGGTTTGCGATCTTACCTGCTGTGATTTTGGCTTCTCGTGAGGTGTGTGTTAGAAACCTACTGAGAGTCAGAGTTACTGTGAACCTGCTGCCCTCCGCTCTCTTTGTGTTTGTAAAATGACTGAGAACTAAAGTCTTTTTGTCCGTCACAGAACTGCCGCTCGTCCTCATGAACTCCTGAACCTGGCTGTGCTGCCAAAGTTCTGGGACTGGAGGAATGTCAACGGCACAAACTACGCCAGCACCACTCGCAACCAGCACATCCCGCAGTACTGCGGCTCCTGCTGGGCTCACAGCAGCACCAGTGCCATGGCAGGTCAGAATTTTCAGGGCTAATAGCATTTGAATGAAATTTAAAATCCAAGCCCACATTTTAAAAAAGCTAGTATTGGTGTGGGTAGTCAAAGGGACATGCTGGAAGCACTCTGAAGATGTTATGAAACACAAAGCCCTGTTTGTTAAAAGGTCTTTAGATAATAGTCTGTTACTGGAAAGATATCTGATTCATTCTCCTACATACGAGTGCTTGGGCAGAAAGCTTTAACACAAATTTAAAGCTTGGAGAAAAGGTGGTAATTTGATTTTGAAGGAATATACTCAAAGATTTTATTAAGTAACAGTAAGGTAACAATCAATGCTTGACTTTCCAAGTGGCATCATTGCTTGGTAAATTAAATGTACAATCTTCTTAAACTTGAGTTTCCATTAAGCTGAGAATCTTAAGTTGTGTTATTGGAATATTAGAAATGCAAACATGTGGTATTAGTTCTACACAATTGGCACAAGCAGAGACGTGCTGCCTCTTCTTGAGCTAACTTGGATGCCTTGATCAGACCTTGGACTCTTTCCATTGAACACATGGTCCTGGTGCACTATTCCCATCATGTGTTGACTGAGTCCACTCATTTGGACTCTAACAAGCTGGATGGAAGTGCAACTATGCTCAAGAATAGCATGCAAATTAAATACTGGGATAAAATAACAGATGGGATGCTCCATGAATCAAATCACTTTTCCAAAACATTTTTTGTCAACCCCCCCCCTCTCCTCCACTTTGCATAGATCGTATCAACATCAAGCGGAAAGGCGCGTGGCCGTCTGCTTATCTTTCTGTCCAACATGTGATCGACTGCTCTGGCTCTGGCACCTGTGAAGGAGGGGACCATGGAGGAGTGTGGGAGTACGCCCACAAACATGGCATCCCTGATGAGACCTGCAACAACTACCAGGCCATCGACCAAAGTGGGAATCTTGTTTAATACTCGGTTTTCATACTGTAAGGCTTTCAAAATAACAAATTCTTATTTGTCTTAGAATGCCAGCCATTCAACGCCTGCGGGACTTGCACAGATTTTAGAGTTTGCAACTTTGTGCAGAACTACACTCTGTGGAAAGTCAGTGATTTTGGAGCCCTAAGTGGACGGGATGCGATGATGGCAGAAATCTTCACTGGTGGGCCAATAAGGTTCTTTACATTCTTCTTCTTGGTTTTTTTTTTTTTTGATCAGTGCATTAATTGTAAAAACTTTTTGAAATTAATTGACACTTTTCTACCCTCAGCTGTGGAATAATGGCCACCAAAAATCTTGACGCATACAGCGGAGGTTTGTACTCTGAGTATATTGAGTCTCCTGAAATCAACCACGTTGTGACGGTCTCTGGCTGGGGAGTAGAAAACGGTACAGAGTACTGGATTGTGCGCAATTCCTGGGGAGAACCATGGGTGAGTGGTGCTAACTCAAGTAAAGGTCTCTGGGCTGAAATCAGGTTTTCAGATCCTTATTTGCCAATATATCCTAGCTTAAACATTTGCTTCTGTGGTAAAACTATGACCAACATTGACATTAAACCATGTAATGGCTTAAGTTGACATCGGCTAAGAATGAAAACCTATCAAACGTTTGTCTAATGTAACATTAGCTAGGAAGTTGTTAAATGCAAACATTTGCGTGTCTAATGGATGCCATTGGGTGGGGTAAAACAAACAAACCTGCATTTCCTCTGAATTTGCAGTTTGCTTTTCAATTAATGACAAAAAGAAACGGTGAGTTCAACTCTCAGCACCTCAAACAATTTGAGCCTCCAGCCACAAGTATGGCTGAAAATGTCTGCTTTGTAAATCCAGTTTGCAGCTTTACTTGTGTGGCTTTAATTCTGCAGCTAATGAGTTAAAACTGGATGAGGCTGAAATGCAGCCATTGATCTCTTTCTCTCATTCTCTCTCTCTCCTGCTCTCCTTCTCTAGGGCGAGAGAGGCTGGCTCAGGATTGTGACAAGTGCCTACAAGGGAGGAAGTGGAAGCCTGTACAATCTTGCTCTGGAGGAAGACTGTATGTACGGAGACATGATTGTACCCTCAACTTACACATAACAAATCTGTCCCTGAGCAAAATCTGATTCTGCTCCAAGCTGCCATGTTGGAAACATTTACACCAAGTTTTAACTGCCACGTTCAATATCTGGAACCAAGGGAAATAAAACCAACTGTGCAAATTGATGGCTTATGTTTTATTTTAAAAGAGTAGAGACTAAAACTTTCTGGACTTCTCCAGCAGGCTACAGTTAGATATTAATACATTTGGCTATTGCAAAGGTTTTGTTATTGCAGCCAATATTTCTTTTTTCAGCACACAAGCCAAATTCTGTTGCAGACAGTGATGTCTGATACATGCAGCATATGCAGAAAGGTACTTCTTAAATGGTCACTACTGTGGTTTAAACCTGCTCTTTCTAAAAAATGCTACGCTCCCAGGTCAGATCAAAGCACCTTGCACCTTAAACATGGTCACTAAGCTCAATGCACAGTCATTCTTGGACCCCATTTTCCACTTATATTTAAAATGTCTAGGATGAAATACTGACTTTTTTTCCACTTATTTGGAAATACCTGGTGTAGGAATTGAAGCTAAAAACACTTTTAGAGCACAAGTTTTTTTTATGGATACAGCTTAAAAAAATGTTCAAGTTGTTAAATGAATAAATATGATTTGGGGCAACGCTTTTAAACCTCATTCTGCAGTTTTAGGGGTTAAACATGAAAACCTGACTTAAATTACTACACATGACTTGCCTTCATCTGTATATAACACAAATTGCATCTTTTTGTCTCATCCAATGAGGCAGAAATATTGTCATGAAGGGTCCACTAACGGAAAAGTCACCCCTGTCAATACATTACTTTAAAAGTAACAAGATGGTTTATAAAACTTAAGTATTTGTTAAAATGGGACTGAAATCTCAACAACTGTTAGTCTTTTTAGTCATGAATGACACGAGCCACAAGTCAAAAAAATAGTACATCTTAGCATCTACAAGGTCTGTTTGAACAATTTGGTGTCATGATAAAGGGAATGCTTGTGAAATTTGTTCAGAGATGTATGAATTTGTATTTATGACACTAGCTTGGTAATAACTCGAGTATTTTCTATGCCTTTTGTTACAGGGTGACCTTAGGATTTAAAGGTTTAAGACAAAAGCTTGTGGGGTAAAAAAAACTTAAGTATAATCTATTAAGACACTCAAGCTTACTTCAATGGCAAATTGGTGTTCCTTCTGTGAATTTAACTGATGTGGAAGGTTTCAGTTCAAGTTTTTCTTCAATCACATCCAAGTTAGTTTTATAAATAAAAGATCTTGACAGATATGTGCCCTGCTCTGTGTAGGATGATTTATTAGAGTAATTAAACTAGTGAATTAAAGATGCCAAATGTCTTCAGTGAAATAGTCTAAAATAAGGGCATTTTTCCTTAGTACCATCCCAGCTTGGCCTCAGACCACCACAAACCTGCTGTTCAACTTATTGCTGTATGTGGCAATAAAAGGCAATTTGAGTATAAAGTTTATTGAATTAACTGCAAATCCCTGAGGGTGAACCTGAAAATATTCCCTCCGAAGGTATTTCACCAGGACTTTCAGAAACGAACATCATTTTTTTTTTTTTTTTTTTTTTTAACAGCAATGTGGAAAATCAGTGTAATTTACTTCTAAGATGTTCCTGCAGATTTCTACATCAAGGTCAGGTTGTTAGACATTACTGCATACATAAATGCATAACCGTTAAGGTTTATGCTTTGCACTGACAGTATTTCCTGGATGATTGGCACACAAGTCCTTATCATTAACTTGGGACTCCAGGGTCATACGACTAAAAAAAGCTGTTCTCCCGCCAAAGCCTTGTGACATTTATTTGTACTACATCTCTGGGCTTGATAAACAGACCCACCTCCTTTATTGACTGACATGCTTTATTAGTTTCAATTCTGTCATGCTTTTGGAGTAACGTTCAGTTTAATCACCAGTTATCTGCAGCTGCACACACAGCAGCACAATGCCGTCCTTTGAGTTTATATGCAATTACAAAGAGCCCATTTTCTTGCTGTTCGACTGGGGAACAAAAGAAAAACTGAGCACTTAGATATTTGGTTCAGGGGACGCAACAATAATAAAAATGCATAAACACAGGCTGTTATGCTTTGCTGCTGATATGGAAATGTTTCCCATTAGCTGCAGTTTCCATTCAGCATCTCTGGGGAGAACAAAGGATAATCAAACCTCGTGCAGCGCCGTTAACGTCAAGCCTCCAAACCGAGGCGAACCTTAAGCCTATAAAGCTGTGGCGTGTCCGAGTGGAGGCCCACTGTGAAAACAAATATTGGACATAATTTTGTTGCTCAATATTACGTGATCTGGCTCCCCCCACGCACCCCCACCCTTGAGCAATCTTTTACATGAAATCAAATTTGCGCTCTGATTAAATTTCCTGCATGTTTTCTAATTTGCATAATCACAAACAGAGCTCTAATGGCTATGAATGAAAACACATGCTAATCTTTGGGTTTGGGGCTTGAATGGAAAGCTGTCTTTCGAGTGAGACGAAAAATGTGGTATGAAAAGCGCACATGAGCCATTTTCATACTTAGCAATTCAGCATTCATCTTCATTACACTAATCGATATGACAAAATGGATTTTTCAGCAATTCCTGCAAACCCATTATGCATTGTTTCAGTGATCAATAAGAGGCTCTGTAAACATGGGCACTGAGGGGGTGGTGTTTATGAAAACAGTGTAAGAGAGGACTTTTGGTGGTGCTGGGGCCTGGATTATCGTCTCAAATAGAGTTGGAGGGGATATCTTCTTCTAAAGTATCTTTGAGCAAGGCATCGTAATGATTTATCCAAGAAAGCTGCCTGGAGGAGTTGTGTAGGAATATGCAGAAAGCCGCCCTGTGTGCTTGAGTAATCCTTCCTTATGGTTTCTTCAAGGCTGCTGCTGAAACTTAGCTCATGAAATAAGCAACAGAGCACAAGAAAGATTTCAGACATGAAATCAAAATTTTATTTCACCACAAATGTGCCTGGGAGCTAGCGAATGCTACATCTGATGTTAAAGACCAGTACTGTATCAAATACTTGATTCTGATTGGTCAAATCCCCAACTAAGGGAATCGATTCTTCACAGTGAAATAACTCAAAATGAACATCAGTCACATTAAACTAATGAACTACAAAAAGTCTGAATATTATTTATTTATTAGGAACATTGTTCAACTGCTCGTTAGCACAAATATCTAATTAGCCAATCCCGTGGCAGCAACTTGATACATTTGTTCATATAAACATGGTGAAGATGAGCTGCTGAAGGTCAAACTGAGTATCAGAATGGAGAAGAAAGGTGATTTAAGAGACTTTGAAGATGGGATGCTTGTTGACCTGAGTATTTGACAAACCGCCAATCTACTGGGATTTTCACACAACCATCTCTAGGGTTCAAAAAAGTGGAAATATCCAGCGAGCAGCAGTTCTCTGTGACAAAATGCCTACAGGAGCTCAACAAACCACTCGAAGACCATCGCTGAACATGCAACACGTCCAACCTTGAAGCAGATGGGCTACAGCAGCTGAGGACCACACTGGGTGACCCTACTGCCAGCTAAGAACAGGAAACTGAGGCTAAAATTCACACCGGCTCAACAAAACTGGACCATAGAAGACTGAAAAACGTTGCCTGGTCTGATGAGTCTGGATATCTGCTCCACATTTAGATGGTCGACTGCTGGTGTCATGGTGTGAGGGAGATTTTCTTGGCACACTTTGGGCCCCTTAGTACCAACTGAGCATTGTTTCAACGCCACAGCCTATCTGAGTACTGTTGCTGACCGTGTCCATCCCTTTCTGAGCACAGTGTACCCATCTTCTAATGGAGACTTCCAGCAGAATAACGCTTCATGTCAAAAAACCCAAATCATCTCAAACTGCTTTCTTGAACATGACGATGCGTTCACTGGACTCCAACTGCCTCCACAGTCACCAGATCTCAGTCCAGTAGAGCTCCTTTGGGATGTGGAGAAACAGGAGATTCTCATCTTGGATGCTCAGCCCACAAATCTGCAGAAACTCTGTGATTCTATCATGTCAATATGGAGCAAACTCTCTGAAGCTGAATCTATACCAGGAAGAATGAAGGCAGATCTGAAGGGTAAAGGGGGTCCAGCCTACTGGTAACATGGAACAATTAAACAATTAAACTGTCACATGTGCAACTTTACTGTTTAACATTAACATTTGGAGGCTTTAAGTTAAAGTAAATTCGAGTGAAGTAGCAACTCTCTCCTGCATTAAACACAAACATTCATCTGCTGTGTCAAATAAAGCTGAGTTTACTTTTTCAGCCACAAACAAAACAAATGTGGTTCTTCTCGCTGAAACAAAAGGCCCTATCGCAGCACAGAAAGTCTTATTTCATAATGCATGAAGCAGATTAGCTCCATAAATCACTCATTATCAAAGCACTAACTTCAGCAGAAGGCACATCTGAGCTTATTTGCACCGAATAATGGCAGAAACACTAAAATAACAGAGACGTAAGCTGTGTGTCGTAGTGAGCCTGAGCAGGAAATATGATTTGATCATTAAAAACAAAGTGTTTCCTTCAACCAGGCAGCCGTTTTCCTGATGATCAGTGTTTTTCCATCTGTTGTGGAAAAAAAAGCACACACACTTAGACAACAATCACTTAGTCAGTGTGATTCTTAATCGATTTACAGCTGAAGCCACCCTGCTGATGTTATGCATCATTCCACGGCTAATCTCACTTCTCTGTCCAGTACGCTCATGTGACTCGGAGGCGGCTGCAGAATTAGCTTCAGTTAATGGATGAGTATTAATCCTTCTAAGTCACAACAAAATTAAGGACTGATACAGCCATGAATATTTCAGTTACACTGCAGCTACACTGGAATCTGCCTGTACCGGCTTGCAAAAAAAGGAATTGGCAATGGCATCCATTATTAATGCTTCATCATAAAATTCATATTTTGCAGCAGCTGAACAGAGACTCAGCAGTGAAAATCCAATGAGGGGTCAATACAATCTCAAACTAAGTTGCTGAACACACAGAACAGAGAGAAATGGCCTCTAAAAACATCCGAGCGCACTGAAGCGTGCTTTTGTTCTGCTTTTATCACGCTGTCTCTCTGAAGGTAGCGCATTCTTATTAGATCCCTTAAAAATAGATGTGAGCCTTCCAAGTCAGTGAGCTCTCACAGCCTCCCCCTGGAAGTTTTAATTAGAACAGCAGTCACTCGTGTTATCGTTTGTTTCAAGAGGGCCGCTTCCACATTCCTGAGCTGCCCACTTCATCAGAGGATCAGCAGTGAGCCCACTGTCAGGATGACTGGCTCATTTTCACCCTGCGTCTTACCTCAAGATTACTTCTGTTACCAACAGACTGCAAATGTGCTCTGATGTAATACGCAGATCTAATGTAAGGACATAAATCCTACTCTTAGACTCCTCGTAGGCCTTTTACAGCTGAAACAAGCAGCGCAAGAGCAGCGGATTATACATCTCTCTCTCTCTCTCTCTCTCTCTCTCTCTCTCTCTCTCTCTCTCTCTCTCTTTCTCTGTGCGATGAACTGCTCAGATATGTTCCTCTCACAGCATAAGAAACCAGAGATGTCAAATAAAGTACTTTTAGGGTCAAGAAACACTCACCAGCTGCCATATTTGAGGCCTATGGTACTTGAAAGATGGTGAGAGGTTATTCTCTGTTGTTTTTTAAGGGATGAGAAATTGATTTCAAACTCCAAACCACAGTTTTGTTCCTTCCTTGCTAAAGGCAACATTTGGGAAAAAACAGCCCAACAGATAGGACATTTCTATGAAGCAGGAAACCAACAACAAATATGAAAAAGAGCTCAGCATCGGAGCAGAACGGGACGTTACACAATATATTCAATCCTAATGTGAATGCAATTGCTGAAGCTCTAAATATAATGCTTATTTTACATAAAACTCCTTCTCAGAACTTTTGAGTTGGTTTGGCACAATGTGGACAAAGCAGTACATCTAATCTCTTTGAGGTTATTGACAATAAGTTTATTCCACATTCTTTTGTCACTCCTTGAGAAATTTTGCTGTAGGAAAAAAGAGCTAAAGTCTATTTCTGTCACATACAGTTAATCACTTTATCTGACTCCTAACCTGCAGCTTTGGTTTCAAACTCTAGAAGTTGTTATGGAAACAATCTCTAATTGTCGTTTTTGCGTCTTTACCTTATACCAAGGCATCATTATCAATTGCAGTCTGCTTTACAAGTAGCTAAAAACTCCAGGCCTTGCATTTTAAGCATGCGCCCCATGTAACCCCCCCCCCCCCCCCCCCCCCCCCCAATGTTTTCTGTCTTTCGCCCAAAAAGACATTTTTCAAAAAAACTCCACGTGAGCTTGAATTCTGGCTGTCAGGCTGACATAAAAACATAAACATGCAACAAGCTCTCCACGCTCAGTGTGGCTTCATCTGGGTTCAAATCTCTTGACTCTGTGAAAAGATGTGCTAACGTCCACTTCCTGCCACTTGATATAATCAATATGGAATATCTGTCTCTCAGAGGACTGGAAAGGAAATGTCTGGTTTTTCCCTTCCCTCTTTATTTTTGCTCTCTTTGTTTCATCTAACATGTTAAAGGTACAGCGCGAGGACAATGACGGATGTGTAGTGATATCTAACAGATTCTGGAGTTAAACACTTCCTGATGCACTTGTGTTGTTTTCAGTATCACTAACCTCTACTCAATGCAAATTCTTGTGCTCACAACAACCACGACGTCCTTCTTCTTTGAGTTCCAAATGGTGAAATTCATGCAGCCGCTCACCAAACACAAAATCGTGTATATGAATAGTTTGTTCATTGCTTCTATTGAAGCATGGCAGTGCAAGATGAAGACCTCCATGGAACTCTTTCTAATTTGAACTTATTTGTGATTGTTGTATTTCCGTTCTGCTAAATGTTGCTTACTTCAACACACTGCATCTATAATCCTTTAAATTCAAGTAGTAATAATAAGCATGTTGAATCCACTGAAGCATGTTAAAGGCAGGCAAAATCCTCCATCTTTCGCCAGGGTTATCCACCAAAATACAAAAGATGTCCACCTCCACCTTATGACGTGAGGGTTAAATTGGTCATCTCTTGTTTTTTTTAATCAAAAGAAGTTAATAAACTGTTCAGCATTTCTCATGACACCTTTCACAGGCCTAAAAGTGTTTTAATTAGAACTTATATGACTATATAAAATCCTCTCATAAATCTGGATATTGTGTTTTGTTGGTGAATGATATGATTTGTGACTCTGGTATCTGGTGAGAGGCCTGCCACTGAACCAGCCTGCACATATGTCATACGACAGCTTTCTCATGTGGATTCACATTAATTGTGCACATGCATGCTGATATAATTTGGGCTTAATGTCCTAATTCCGTTGACGGATTCTGTGCAGTGTGGCTGTGCGCTCCTCTCTCTGTATGACCTTTTATTGCCTCGGTGGAATCTAAATATACGAGCGACATCTGGCTGGTGGAGCATCATGGGTGACTTTCATCTTCAGCCAGTGGCCGTCATTACTGGGGGTTTTGTTTGGAGCTCTCATTCATTTTTAGAGAGGAGGACAGAGGAAGAGGGAGGGAGGTGTTCTGGTTTTGATGAAATGACCTGGAACTGCACTCTGCTGCCCCCTGTTGAAACTCTGGGCTACATGTTGTGTTTACATCCTGACTGCATGGACTGCCATGTGCTTTGTGTAGCTTGAATGACACAGTTTCAGCACACACAGATCTCTTAAAATGTTTGTTTACTCTGATTAGATTCACAATGCTGAGACGTACACAGACTTCTGCCCCATCATGGCTTGTGTAGTTTAATATATAAGCACAAATCAAACTTTTGCATGAAAAGTGATAAAATGGCACATTTAATGTGTATTTCCACTCTTAGTTGTATGGGGTAACGTGATATCCCTGTTTTAATCGTTCCCAGCAGGGCGAATGCGATGCTCATAGGAAGAAAAGTACATTTTGTAATCTGAGCACCTTGTTTTGCACAGTTGTATGTGCCTGGTGCAGCTGAGAGCCTCGTCAGTAAGAGGAAACAGAAACATGAGGGTTAACTTTCTCTCATTTTGACTCGCTTCTGGTACATCAGGATGCATCAGCTCAGGTCATTTCTCCCAGAATTTTGATAGTAGGGCTGCTGTAAGGAACAAAGGGTCTCTACACCCTCCTGGCACACAAGGGGTTAAAGTGTGTGAACGCCCGAGTTGCTCCTGATGGTCCTCGCGCACAATGATTAACGATATTGAATCACAAAACCTGCAGAATTGTAATGTTTCACAACCAAAGAGGGAACAAAGAGCTGAGGTTCAGCTCTAATTGATCTGTGCTCGCGCTGAAGTAATGTAATGAACTCCAGCACGGCTTTGTGCGCGAAATGATTGCGCTGCGCACTAACCCAGATCATTAACTATGAACTACTTTTTTTCATGGACATGTACAAATCCTTGAATGCCAAAGTGATGATTGATGTGAACAAAGCGCCTGCCCGCAGGAAAACAAGTCTGTCCAAATGTGGCTTTGAAGAGAAGGAGCCTCCTTTCAACCTGATCAGAAACTTGGTTTTGAAGGGAGAGCGCCCCGCCCTCCTACTCCTTATAACCAGAAAGCCTGTTTGCTGGACGCTCAAACACAACAGGAACACTGGAGACCTCGTCGCTGTGCATGTACCGTTCCTGGAGACCAACTCTGGCTACAAAGACTTTACGGATTATTCTGGTTGTTTCACCTTTTGACCGCGAGCGAACGACCAGAAGTGGCCATGGATTTTCTCAATCACAACTATTTGAATGCGCGCAGCCCTTATGACTATACTTTCAATTTCTGGAACGACTATCTCGGGCTGACGACGTTGGTCACGAAGAATAATAAGCTCAGCATGCCCCAGAATCCGAACTCCATCACAGAGTCCCTAAAAGCGACCCTGGGTTTGGACGATTCTCCAGCCTGTCCGTGCGTAATCGCGGGCGGCGTTGTTGGAGAGAGCGGACACATGGACTGCTGCTGCCCGTCCGGGAGCCCCCCTCCGGCCTCCATCCTGGACTTGAAGGAGCGTTTCTCGATACTAAGTCCCTTCCAGAACCAGCTCGGGGTCCAGCCAGAGCGGGAGGTGGGCTTTGGTGGGAGCTTCGCAGGATTCGATCTGTTCGGCATGGAGAGGAAGATGCGTAAACCCGCTGCGAGGAGCAAGCAGGAGCCCAAAATCTGCGTCTTCTGCCGAAATAACGGCGCGCCAGAGGAGGTGTACGGCTCCCACGTCCTGAAGACCCCGGACGGCAGGGTTGTGTGCCCAATTCTGAGGGCTTACACCTGCCCACTCTGCAGTGCCAACGGGGACAATGCCCACACGATAAAATACTGTCCTCTGTCTAAAGACCAGCCATCCCAGCGACCATTAAAGGGAGGCAGGGCTGTGGGTGGTAAGAGGATGAAAATATTCTAAACAGACCTGACTTTAAAGTTAAATGAATTGCACTGAACAATTTCCAGATGACTGTTTTGATTTAGCCTTTATCCCAGTTACATAAACATATTGATTTTATCTTTTTTCCTCTAAGATCTCTTATATTTTTATAGTTCTTTTATCCACATAGAATAATTTTATGCTTTATACATTGGAGTTATTTTTCTTGCTAGTTTGTAGTCATTTGAGCGTGTGCATATAAATATACATGTATCAATAATCACAAAGTGTGGATAAATATAAAGTATTTTGGTCATGTAGGGAAACACACTGACATTGGCAAAGGGGATGAATGTCATATTTCTACCAAGTATTTTTGTATGGTGAGCTAAGCTCGCCACTATTTTTTCGTTTTTTCTCGTCTTAGAAACCAAAGTTATGTTTGCCATTAAAGAAGCTCAAGAATGTGTCATTACTGAGTACTTGTGTGCGTCTGCCTGGCGAGGAGGAGGAGGCTCTCTTTGATCCCATCTGCCCGCCTGAAAAACTCCACAGCATATTTTCCAACTTGCTCTAAAGTTGACATTCAATCTGCGAGGCAGGAAGAAAAAAAAAAGACAATGCGGCCTCTGTTTAGAGCTCAGATCCTCCCGGGAGCATTATAATCAATTGTTGCCAAGCCAAACCTCTTTTCCAATCTTATGTTGTCTGACTTTACAGCAGTTGGAGACATTAGCCTTCATTTCTTTATGTTTACATTCCCAAATAAGGGCGACACACTGGATTTCTTGTCTCTGTCAGGTCTCTTTTTTTCTCTTCTTTTTGTTTAAATTTGCCCTGACAATGTATCCACCAGAGAGGCTCATGGGCAGCGTCCCATTTACCTTTCACTCTGAGAGCAAATGAATGTTAGCAAACAACAACAACAACCTGTTACACCCCGTCATTTCTTTTTCTGAAGAATCCAAAAAAAGAAAAGAAAAAAAAAAAGATGCAAAAATGTGGTGAATGTATGATTGAAAGTGTCACTTGCAGGACTGCACATTTCTGACAGTTTTGTTTACCAAAGGAATACAATAGCATTGAAGAGAAGAAGAAGAAGAGAGATTTGCTGTATTGTACATAAAGTGATGTTTATTCAGTATTTTAACATTACAAGTGACTTCAGAGGGCGCTACCTCAACAGGATTTTGTACTTAACATGTAAAATGTCAACAGCAGTTTATTGATATAGTGCTGCCATTTATAATAAGGGGTTTTGATAGTATTTTTGATCTTTGTATAACATAATTGTATTTTCATTTTGTTGCATTTAACATGATGGAAGTGAATTTCCAAGAAGCTATAAGCATTGCTCACCACAAGGTGATTGTCTGTAAATAATGATTATTCCCATACTTTGGAAACTTTAGTTGTTCAATGTTACATTCTTGAGAGTGTGTGCCAGAGAGTGCATATTTGAAAAGGCTGATACAAAATGTGCCACTTTTAACAGAGGTTTTTTGATTAAATGAATAATAGAAAAAAAAGAAACACTGTTGAACTTTGTTATTTATATTTTACCACAATTTCCTGTATGCTGCTGTGCAGAATAACAACGTATGAATCCACTAGAGAAATAAAAACTTATCAAATATTTGCATCTATGTGGTTGTGCTGTTTGGTTTGGTTTTACTCGACTCATGCCTGATATGGAAATACAAACCCTCTCTAAGCAGTAAAGAGTCTGATATCACTCTGCGGCTGAGTGTGAGTGACTCGCAGGAATGCCAACTAAAAACACATTTACAGGAACAGCTGTAATTAGCCCGCTAACTGCCTCACTGATGAAACACACAGACTGGATGTGAGCTGAACCCTTGTGAACACAAAACCACATTCAAAGGAGGGGAAAAACTTCCTTTAACCTTTGTTTTTCCAGAGTAAAAGTGATCTGCTGCTCCAGCGTCTCACAGATTTGTCTTTGGAGGACAAACACAGTGCCACTGTTGTTTGTCTTCGTCCCTGTTTAGGGAGGTCTGCCCACACAAGAATGTCTTGGCTTATGCCTCACCATTCAAACGGATCATGTTTGCACTGAAGTGGATTGAATAGCTGGCCCTTCTCTCTCCGCCTGCCATCTGTGGAATGGCTGCTGCAGACATATTAGGGGCTCAGAAGAGGCAGGAAGCTCTGCTGCTGCTGCCTCTTGTTTTTGGGAAAAGATAGCTCTGTACACTGCTGTGCAGCTGTGAAGGCTTATGACTCTGTTCTTTACAAATGTCCCATCAATGAGGGAACAATAAATAAAGTCAAGTCAGATGAGTTTATGAATGGCTGCACTGTCTGCGGCCTGATTCACCAACAACACAGCCTCAGATGTTGGTGATTGCTGCTGACGTTGAGCATACAGTAGAAAAACACATCAAGTAGACTGCTGGTGTCATCCACACCTTTAGCCCCCCTTCTCTCCCTCCCTCCTTCTCTCCGTCTTAGCGCCTCTCTCCAGCTGAGGCTGCAGCATTAAAAATGGATGACTACTAAGTGCAACAGGGATTTATCTCTGTGAGAACAGTGGTGAAAAAAACCTTGACAGGCTAGCATTTCATGCAAACACAGTCAGCTAACAGGTCTTATTCCCTCTGAGCCGCAGCTTCCATTAGCCGCTCTGCACACAGAGCCCTGCTAATCTATTTAGCAGCACCATTTATGAGATATGTATCTTTCATGACCTTATAATATGTCTTAGCTGCATGGTTTTTGTAGCCAGTATACAATTTGTGTGCACAACAAACCTCCCCGTAGAGCTAATGCACACAGAAGGGTGAGGCAGCTTTGTTGTGTTTCCTCTCATACTGAATAATTTGTACAATAATAGCAGATGTTTGAGGAAAACTGCTTTTAATTAAAGGCAGTTTTATCAGTCAGGTGTTGACTCTGAGTCATTATCATCACGAATCCCCTCTGGCGCCTGATTAAGAGTTAGCTCATGCTCTGCAGCAGTAGTTAGTCTTTGCTGTTAATGTGATTTAGACGATTCATTAATTCACACTGCTTACGTTACGAGGACACAGTGTGTCCTCTTTAAAGTGTTGTAGATAACTGAGCTGCAGATCAGCTGTTCTTAACCACTACATCACAGTCAGTCATGCTCAGCTGCTTCTTTATGTTTCCTTTCATTAGATTGGACATCGTTGTCCCGTTCAATAGGATTCGTCTGCAGGGAAACAAAGCCGATGCTTTGTTAAGACCTTCGAGTCCATTCAAGATACTTTAACCCAGAAAGTGTTTTGAATACCTCTGAAAAGTAAAACTGGAAAAAGTTACCTTCAGGTTTTTACCTACGACTTCTTCTGCTCTCTAAGCTTCAGCATGTGAGCGCATGGCAAACAGAGAAAGAGGTGGGTGATAAGATTGTTCAGTGAAGGCACATAAATTGTATGGGCTACTTTTCTGTTTCAACACAGCAGCAACTGGAAAATAAAAAAAGGAACTATCAGCCCTCTCCCAGTTTGAAAATATGTGCCTGTAATTGTTTTCTGTTCATGGAAATGTCTGGGTTTAGTTAGTGTTGCATCTACAGCTCTTCTTTATTTAGAAGAGGAACCTCTCCGTCTTTCTCTGTAACCCTTGGTTAATAATGAAAGTATTTGGAAGGTAAAGGTCCTTGGTTCAGAATTACTGCTAAATGTAGCCCTGATGGCTTTTGTTGTCTTCTTGCAGACCTCAGTCACTGATTTCAGATTTCAGGCATGTGTCCACTAACAGCTTCTTTGTGCAGTTCAGCGGTTTAAGCACCCACAGTCTTAAAAGCAAAATGCTCTCACTGTCAGCTGTTTGCTGCTGCTGTGCTCAAACTGTTGAAAATAGTTCAACTTTTAGAGCATCCCCATGCTTGCAAATGTCACTCTCTCATACTGACCAATCAAAATCAAGAGGGGGAGAGACTTGACAACAACAACAGCCAAAACACACCAGATCGGTCTCTGCTCTCAGCACCAGCACAGCACCTGACAGGCTTCAGTTCAAACTTTTTGCAGGATGCTGAAGCAACAACACATCAACATGTACAAAGCAGAACAAGCTGGACAGGAAGTTGTGTCCTGAAACAACATTAATGCACAGTGACTTTCAAAATAAAATAAACCATGTTGACACCAGATGGTATTTAGCTTTAACAACGAACCGACATAATGAGCGCAGCCAGACCAGAAGTCAACAGAGAGGAAAAGTTCATCTTTGAGGTGGGAAGCGTACAAACTTCTCTGTCTTGCAAGTCCAGCTGTGTGGCAGATCTGTTAGGTGCTGGATTGAGCATGCAGTCATGAGAGGGCAAATCAACAGGCAACGCTGTGAGTCCTGCGTAACAGTAGACAAGAAAAAACAACACATGTTTTCTCAAGGGAACGATTTCCAGGTCTTCAAGCTGCAGCTTTTCCACTAAAGTAGTGGAACTAGAATACTGGTGCTAGTTCTGGGTCAGAGTTGGTTCAACTTGATACAGTCTGAGAATCAGCTTACTATTTTTTTTTTTTTTACAGCAAGAGCCATAAAAACACATTACATTACTCAATACTTCTCGTTAGCCTTAAAACAAGTGAAACTTTAGATCATCTTGTATTAAGAATCTACTTTTTTTACAAACCAATGTACATTCGCACAATTCTGCTGTGAACTACCTGTTTTTTCACCCAAACAAGTTGTATTTAAGCTGCTGATTCAAGGAGAAACTGTATGCCGCTGCATCTTTCTGCAATTCTAAAATCTTGTCATCGAATAACAGGCTGTTTTAAGAGCATCCCTCCACCTCACTGACCCTCTGAGAGAGGATTTATTTATTGGTCCCACCTGATGTACAGATATCTTCACTGGTAATCACAGCCTCTCTATTTGCTGAATGCATGCTGCAGAAATACATTGACTCTTACGAAAATTGGCAATGCAACAGATTAAACATGAACTCTGTTAATCTCTGCACGCTGTGTATCCATCTTTTTCTCCAGTGGCTCATTTGTATGTTATCCTTCTCTCTTAATGGCCCCCTCATGCCAACAGTGCAGAAGCCTCATAAAGTAACAGATCTGCAGAATTATTTATTGGTCCCTTCATTTCCCACAATCCACTTGTGATGAGGATGCTCCTGTCGCCTAGCAACTCCAGGAGTTAAAATTGGACAGCAGCTGAGCATGAAAGTCATCCTAAACAGAGGACACCATCTTTAGCCTCACATTTCATGGCTTACTGCAACATTTGGAGCTGGCTTCATTTCAATTTGGATGACAAAGAGCCTGGGATGGATGTTGTTTTTATTCTTTCAACACTACACTGCCCCCAGTGGAGACAAAATGCATTACAAAAACAATCATACCTGTTTATGACACCTCCCACCCTCAGTGTTATTGGAAGGTACTCATGTGGAAGGAATCATAATGACGAGTGTGCTGTTATTGAACTCTCCGTCAGCATCGCGGCGCTGACCGTCCGCCGGGCTCTGCAATAACCGCCCTGTCCCTCTGAGGGCAGATTACAGCTTTGATGCCGTAATTGAAATTTCACAAAGGATTTATTTGAAACCAAAACTCGTAGCTGTTTAAGTGAGGAGGACAGGTTATTAAGTTTCCTTCACAGCATGATCAGCTTACTTCCCAGTGGCTGTTTCACCGCTGCAGATGTACTGTCAGCTGGAATAATCCTCTGAGGCACTGCTCTGTATCCATAGAGGATCTGTGCAGGGATATAACACTCATTCACACATTAGCTGTTTTAGAGGGCATTTTCTTAAAAATAATGAACCACAAACACTTATTCGCCTGGCTTCACTCACAGCGTGTCTCTAGGCAGCTTCTACTCTAATATTGGTCTATTCTTAGCCAGTCCACAAAAATAAACCAGGACAGCAGGGGACTTGTTTTCTCTGAGATCTGTGCCTCAGAAATTCATTTCCTTCAGATGACGTATTGTGGATCTCTGCAGGCTGCTAAATCTAGCTGACGTGTTAAATATTTCTAAAAAAAATCAATACCTTACATAAATCTCTTAAAGCCATAATAAAAGATCAGAATCAAGATAAAAATGGAAATGCCTCCTTCAGAGCAAAATTGGTCTGATCTGGCAGTTTCAGAAAGGACTTTCATTCTGAAAGGTTCAGTTCAATCAAATCGTTTCTTCCTCCTGGTTGGAGGCAGACGGCTCTTAATGCACATGTCTGCTCCAAGCAATGTTAAGAGTTTCTGCTTTGCTAGAAGTGATGGAAAAACGGAGGAAGCAAAGCAAAGGAGAACTGACTTGTAACTTTAAAGACTTTTACTGGAGACTGTAAAAGAACCGCTGGTTGTTGAATGTCTCAATGATACGGTTTGAGAGAGAGAGCACTCAATAGGCAAAGGGATGGATGGATGCACAAAGAGAAATCCAGGCAAATAATCAGGTAAATAAATACATGGAAAGATACATAAAAAGTAAAAAAAAAAAAAAAAACAGAACTCCAAAGTCAGATACACAAGGGGAGGAGTGTGTAAACTCTGGTGCTGTGGTAAACTGAGCTTCTTGACTTTTTTCTGCACGGGTCAAAGTGGTTTTATCCATATTAAATGCAGGGTGCATGCACTCACATGTCTTAATCAGATCACTTCAAGAAGTGTCCATGAAAACAGAAAATAAAACCTGCAACTTTGGATAAATTAATGTCACGTTCACACCAAATGCATATAACATCATTTGCATGAGAGTTTTACATGTAGAATTTATGTAAATACGCAAGTAGACTGGAGTACCTGTTGAGCAGCATGACTGGTGCAAATTTGCCTGAATGGAGCAGATTAATGGGCGTATAAGGCCCATTTGTTTCTCCGCTAAAAATCTGAGTTCAAGTAAACCGGATCACGATAAAAAATCGGCATAGATGTGATGTCATTTGATTTGACGAACAGGCCGGTGGAGGTTTATTCATTTGGAAACTGATTGGCCAACTGGTTCCCCACATCTTTTTGACACGATCAGTTATTTTTACTGAAACAGGTATAAAGAGGAGCTTGTGATTCATAATTTATTATGACAGGCCCAACACACCGGTCAAACCTTGTTTGTAGGCTGTAGTGCCATCACCTACCGCCAGCAGCACTGTGCCTCCAGTTGATGGCTACTGTAGGTAGGTAGGTGGGTAGGCCTTTTGCAACAAACAAAATGAAACTGGATCTTTCAGTCCAAAAACAGCATTATGATCTACTACATTGATTTTAACAGGCACAGACGACAGATTGCATCTGGTTCCAGATCTCATTTCTCCATGTGGCAGTATTTTGATCTAGAAAGTGGAGTTAAAGATGAAGGCTGTAAACAAAAGCTTTGCATAATCAGCGCAAGCATGTGGACTGTAACCCACAATTCAGATGCAATCTTGGGGTGCTAGCTCTGCTAACCTTAGCCACACTCAGCAAACCAAGTTGACATTGCTTACCTACAGATGCTGTGATCTGTGACTGTGTTTCTAGTGTTTTCTGTCATTTTGATGAAGCGATAATTTATTTTCAGTTTGATTTTAATGACTGTGGGATAAGAGAACCCTTTTGAAAATGTCAGTCACGGCTTTGGGTGTTTATGATGACATTTCTGATAATCTTCATAGATTTTCGAAACCATATAACACTGACTATAATCATATGTAATAATCCTTTAAATGACCCTGAGGTAAGCCACACCTTAAGAAAACTACAGTCTTAAAATTGTCCTTCTGCAGAGCGCGATTAGAAAGTCCGACCATTAATCACTCCTCTGGCGAGGTGTTCTTTTAATAAAAAGTTGATGATACTGGATTTATTTTTAATTAAAGGGCAGCGTTATCTGTCAGGTGCTGAGTAGTTATCACTTTAAATGAAGCAACAGGATCTCCTCTGGCAGCTGATAAAGACTGAGCTGATGCTCTGCAGCAGAACTGAGTCTGTGCTGTTAAATGACTCTCAGAATTAATTAATCCAGCTACAGCAGATTAAAGATGAACTCATCACTCCTTAACGTTGGCTGCTGCTTGTCTAGTTTACCTCTGAGTGACCTCAGGTGTGAGATTTATCTAAAAAACTGTCACATTTCAGTTTCCAGCTTCTCCCTGCTGTCACTGTCTCACTGTATTATACAGCAGATAGCGTATCATAGCATGCTGCTGCTTCATTGACCCATGTGATAACAGTTTTTAAAGCAGATAATAAGCCACAGATCTGGAGAATTCATTTATTGGTCCTATCATTTCCCAGAATACACTTGTGATGAGGATGTTCCTGTCGCCTAGCAACTCCTGGAGATAAAATTGGACAGCAGCCAAGCATGAAAGTCATTTTTACACAGGAGCGAGGTAAAGAGGATACCATCTTCAGCCTTCAGGTTATTAGAGCCTCGAGGTGATTTGGAGGCATTTATCTGCAGTAGTATTTGAAAACGTTGATCCAGATGTAAATAATGTAGAGATGTGCTTAAAGAAACAGACATAAATAGGTTAGATTACCTCTGTTAAACAAGCTGACCTGTCAAACACAAGATAGGATTTCATCTTCGGTTCAGTGCTATCTCTGCACAAACAGGTGCTGCAACAACAACCTGCAAGAGATGTAAACAGATCAAAGCCCCAGCTGTTTTGGAAAGTGTTGTAGGCATCAAATTCAAAATGAGTGAATACTTGCAAAATAAATAAATTGATTAAGTTTATTACTTTTAACTATAAATATCTTGTCTTTGAAGTGTATTCAATTGAATATAGGTTAAAACTGATTTCAAAACCATTGTATTCTGCTTTTATTTACATATACAGATTGTTCCAACTTCATTGGCGGTGAGGTCGTGTTTTATGTTGCAGACCCCTGCAAACATAAAACTCTGAGCTCCATCAGACAGCTGCAAATCACACACACACACACACACTCAACACCAGAGTGTTTGTTTTCATTCATATCACCTACACTCTGGTGGACTAAATGTTTATTACAAATGACCAAGGGTTGTTATTCTGTGATTGTGTTGCTACATTGATCATCGTCCTGAAGGGAAATTGATCTGTTTCTATCTGCTCTTATTTAATAATGCAGCAGCTTGAAAGTGCCAGAGGGAGGACTTTTCCAACACTTCAGATTGTTTCTGCAGGAAAAGATTAGAAAAGGTAGGGGAAGGTTTCAGGGATACTGTAAAGAGCTATACTGATGTAGGCGTGAATTATCGGGTGTTTGACTAAACTGTAAAGTTAGCTCACAAAAGTACCATGATATATTAAACAAAACATGGGATTACTTTCAGTTTCTCAGTTTTGCATCAGTCTTTGACTTTGTGTTCTTGTTCTTCTACTTTTTAATTATTTATATGTTTTATGGTTCTAAACGCCTATTTTCTTTCCTCAAGACGAGTTAAATTGAGGAATTAGATATCATACAACCAAAATCTGTGTAGTTTCTTTACATTTATCTCACTAAACTGAAAAGAGGAACATATCACTGCATCATTTTGTAGTTTGCAAAAGTAAAATTTAGTACCAAAAACAACTAACAAGTAAAAGTTCTTTCAGAAAGAAATATCCATGGACGCTCAGACTGTAACAGTTATAGGGTCAGATTCGGACACCCTGTACTTCATTGCTCCTGTAAGTACTTGACAGGTGCTGCTAAGAAGAGGCTCATTCATGGAAGCCGCGGTTCAGCCCTGACATCCAGTCAGCCTGCAATTCTGCACACTTTATGTGTTTTTTTGTGAGTGGGAAAATTCCAGCACTGCACCGGGTCCCATGTGGTTGTGGTTTGGGTGAGAGGCACAGTAATGCGTTTGTGACGCAAGAGGGAGGAAATTGCAAAAGCTTCCTGCACAACTGTGTTTTTGTACCACTTCCAGGTGGATGCAGTACCACAGCAGTCTGCTGGAAAACAAGACCTCCAAAACTCTCACTGCGGTGCAGGAAAATGATGCGACAGCACAACCCGAAGGCAGGAAAAAGTACTGCATCCAGGAAGGCAAAATCCCCTCAGCGTCCTGGGAACAGGATCTAACTTTAATCCAACTGCACCTGCAGACATCTGCTCTCAGGAGAAGAAGACACAGAGGTATAGTGATGCAGGAGAATATCTGTATTCACAGACATGACTTTAGTTACTCTCCTGCTTCCGAGGAGGAACTGAATGTCATTTTCAAGTCCGAGGCCTCTTTTGAGTTGCATTTGTTTTTCCTGCATCAGATGACAACAGAAATGGATTTAAACTCCCCACACGTTTTTTGTTAGAATGTTCCAGAAATGACTTTGCAGAAAATGCATGAAGTCAAACTCAGTTGGTTTCCAATTACACTGATTAGTAATTTCATTTCTGCTGCTTTGCATAAAATTTCCCCGGAGAGAAACGACCATCAAACCAAAGTGCCCTTTGCAGCGAACTGTCTCTAAACAGCTCCAGCAGACAGAAAACAGCAACAAACTGCATCATTTCTCTCTTCATTTCACTTCGTTTGTTTTAAATCACAGGAGATTTTTGGTCAGGATTTATAACCATCCATGTTTTGCCATCTGCACCAACATATTTTAGTCTAAATTTTGATTTTGCGTCATAATTGAAACAACATTTCCCATCTGGCACAGTCACGACTAACATTTACCATCTGTTGCAGAGTATTTTTACTTTATTTAGTCCTGACTTTTTTCTAATATCTGTTTCTGATTACCTAAAGAGCCTCATCAGAGGTTCTTATGAAATATTTCACAGTAAAAGTCTGATTTCAAAGATTATCAAGTGATGATGGTGTGATATGTTCTACATGTGAAAAAAAATGATGATTAGTAATGTTAAAAACCTCAAACAGAACTAAATCTGTGTTGGTTCCTACCTGTCAGATCTGTATTTTTACCACGTGTGAATTGAATTTGCAAAAATCATTTATAGCATATTTTAGTAAACTAAAACATGGATAAAGAATCAAAGCATCAGTTTCAGCTCAGTAGAGAGGGATAAATCAGTGTTACTGTGTGTATTAGTGTGTGTACTCATGTGACAACTGTTTGCTGAAGGTGTTTGCTGACTGAGGAGCTGCTTTCCGTCCATTAGAGGGAGCCAGAGTGCGTTTGAGCTCTGGCTCCATCTGGTGTTTGATTCATGAAACTCTAAATACAAAAAAAGTATTTTCATGAAGAAGAGGAAGAGATAAAATAATAAAACAGTTATTTGTTATAAATCTTTTCTGTGTTTGGCGTTTTCATAACAAGGAGTCTGCAACCACGAATATTACCTAAATTGATGCATTTTATAAACTTCATTTTATTTCCACTGCTTTGTAGAATTTTTTATGGATGTTCATGGATTTAAAATCATGGTTTGAGTTACTAGATGACAGAACTCCTGTTTTTATTGAAATAATCATTTGTATCTGCACAGCTTCTGTTGCACACGAGTAAGTCCAAGTAAGATTAAACTTTCCTAAAATAACAACTTATGTGCTTTTGCACATTGTCTTTTTATCTTTTGGACAAATCTTGCACTCCGTTCATTGAATGTTTATTGGTTTCCTTAATGTATGCTCTCCAGATTTTACCTTGTTCAAGCCAAAGTCCTCAAAAATCAAACTGAAAGACATCAAAACTGCCCTTGTTATTCTGGACGCCACCACCAACATCTTCATGGTGTGGGATCAAATTAAGGAGTCTGCTTAGCTGAGTGTAGTGAGTAAGTGTAAAGGACTGGATTAGATCAAGGCTCTGCTGACTCCTGAGAATAGTCTACAAAGCAGCTCTCAGCCTAACCAAGAAATACTTCTCAGAGCAGGACGAGGAGGTACACACGCCCTGACGCGGGGCGTGGCATCAAGAGCGCCCTGCCAAAGCCACACTCGAATATTTACAACATGATTGACATGGATAGGCAGGACTCCAGAGGGCTTGCCAGTCAGAGTGATAGGGGTTTGTGAAACTGAGAGTCTAAAAGACACAGCAGCTAAAATCAACCGTTTCAGACAGAGGCTGAAAAAAAAAGGTTTCTAAAACACCAGCGAAAGAAAACTAGAGATTTATCAAGTTTTAAAATGTGTAAAGCTTCTTAGGAGGAATGAGAGGGCAAGGAGGGCACTAAAGTGTCTACAATCCACTGACTGCTGCTTATGACTGAAAATATTGAAAATATTTATTTTGAAAATGTACAAATGTACAATATAAAAATCTCTGCAATTTCCAAAACAATAAAAAAGCAAAAAAAAATGTATATTAAAAAAAAAAGCAAATGGCTGATTCACCTACATTTCCATCCATTCTCCATTATTAATTGATAAATTTGAGCCCAGTCAGCTGACCTTCATCATATAATATAATATAATATAATATAATATAATATAATATAATATAATATAATATAATATAATATAATATAATATAATATAATATAATATAATATACCAAAATTAACAATTCGTCTTACATACAATAAACTATGAACTATTTTTACTTATTGTCATTTTATATCAACACTGTATAAATACGAATTAGCCATTACAATTAAATAAATTCAGTAACTGAATATCTAATATATAAACTAAATATGTCAACTTATATATGCATATATATGCCTGCATATATACCCTAACTCTATATAAATATTTAAACAACTAACATATACACATATGCCCAAATTTACAGATAAGCTTAAGCTGATATTTAAGTCCAACTCTACCAGAAAGTATCAGCCAAATATATTTAATACACTGATTTAATTGGAGACATGAGTGTTGTGCTGTTTGAGTGGGTTATGATTATGACAGATATGTGGAATGCTAACTGTGAGAACCCATGAGAATGTCAAAACGTGAGAATAAATAAGAGGTCATTCAGGTCACACTGACTCTGCTGGGAAAATATGAAACTAGAGTTCAGTGTTGAAAGAAAGCAAGCACAATCAGCGGATAAGTTGGGCTTAAAAAAAAAAAAAGAGAGAGAGAGTCTGAACCTAATAACATCTGAACGCGCTCTGAGAGGCTTTGAATTAAACCGCCGTCACTGATTGTTGAAATGAAACAGCTGTGAGAAATTTACATGAGAAAGGAAATCAGACTTCCTTTTGTTTCCGAGCCAGGTTCCAACATCTGAGAGCTGTATTAATGAACTGTGTGTGTGTGTGTGTGTGTGTGTGTGTGTGTGTGTGTGTGTGTGTGTGTGTGTGTGTGTGTATGTGTGTGTACTGTAAGAGTGTGTTCAGGTCTTGATAAGGCGACTGTGTCAAACAACAGAGCCATAATAACACATTAGAAATCATATTTGTAGCCTCATTAAGCTGCTTCAAAATGTGACTGATGGTCCACACACCAGGTTTTAGAAATGTTTGATGAACTTTTCTCCAGCTGCTGAGCTTCCAGTGATCTGGAACTGCGTGGATGTTTGGCCTTTCCTTCCATTAAAGCTAAGATGAAGAGTTTTCAACGGACATTTGTTCACGGCAAACTGAAGAATCTGCCTTTTACTAAGTATCCAAGACATGAGACAAAAAAAAATAAGACTATGTAACTATTTGTTTTACTCAGTGACTCACTGGCTTTGTTTTATCTGTGAGGAATAGAGCTCAGCCATGAGGAAGCAGTGATATAATCCCACCAGCTGCCACAAGGTGTCAGCCTTCTACAACATTCAGGAGCAAAGTGTACATCAAAACCTCAGCCCCTCATAGGAGAGAGGAGAGGAGTTAAGTAGAGAAGAACAGGAACAAAGTGCTACTGCAGATATGTTGCATTTTTGATTATCAGAAAGCACAGACATCAGTCCACTTACCTCAGTTACATGATTTATATTAAGGGGGTTAAATGCAGTTCGACATCAGTTTCATCAAGTTTGATTCGATTTTCAATTTATCTCATTTGATCAGTTAAACACTGGAAACATTTCATCTCCTTTACGATATTAAATATCGAATAACAATAATTCATAATAACTTTAAATCAACACTTTTTCTTTTTGGTTTCTTCTTTTTTTAACAAGATTAGAAAAAAAAAGACCTTAACTGTTCAAATCGTCTCGTTGGAAAACAAAAGTACTGGTTATAAAAACACTTAAGAGTACAAGAAAGTCAAAAAAGTAATATTTTATACATGATGAAAAACAGCCAAAAATACCAGTGTAGTTTTGTTGAAAATTAGCTAAAACATCAGATGTTACTGATTTTGATTTTTTATTTCATTGTATTTTACATGCAAAAGAAAGAAGCAAAATGTTTCCGCTCGAGAACAAAAGCCAAGTTGAAAGAGGCTTGACAGGTAGATTCAACAGTAGCTGTGATAGAAAATAGTGAGTGGCTTTTGAGATAAAAACATTTAACATAAAGAAAAAGTGCTTATGTAGAACAGAAATGTTTTTGATGCAAGGAAAGACAAAACATGAGGGTTAATATGAAAGATTCATACAAAGAAAAAAATAAAATAAAAGAAGAAAATAAATTTTTATATTTAAAGTTTTTAATTTATTTGTTCATGAATTTAATAAAACACACGAGTAAAGAGTCTCATCAATGGTTCCTGAAGTGCATGTTGCAAAATTCCTTCCAAAATTATAATAAAAAAAAAAATAGTTGCACAATTCATCCATTATTATCATATATAAATATAAACAAAACCATGGGTTACATTTTGTATAAATCGTGCAAACAGAAAATGTTGGCTCTGTTCTCCACATTTCCTCTCTGAGGTGACTAAGCCAGGATAAGGAGGGAATAAGTGACGGCAGATTGATGCAGGAAACAAAGCAGTATGTGCACACAGGTATGTTTTTGAATTAGCCTTCTGGTGTTCCCATTGCAGATGGTCAGCAGTGTCCAGAAACGTTATTTTTGAGCTCATGGGTAGAAAAATTTGGGAAGCCCTGGTCTACACTTCCTTTGGCTTTAGATATGAACAAAAGATGATGAGGAAAGATGACGTTAATGTTGTCAACTTCACTCAGACACACCTCTTCAAGTACCCCAAATTTACTGTTCAGTGAATTTCAAATGAGCAGTTCTTGTGTCTGAATATTGTACTGGTTCCTTTTTGTTGTTTTATAATGATTATATATCAGAGATTTCCTTTCAATTCACCAAAGCAAAGAAGAATAACAACATTTTTTGTGTGACATTAAAATGTGGATAACATCAGAACATGTGTGAGGTCCCTTCTGTGAACTTTGAATCCTCTGTTCGGACAACTGCTCTGTTTTATTCCTCCTTTAACTCACCGCAGTTAACTCACCACAGGCAGGAGGATCCATTTCATTTCTAAAGGAATTTAACCATTCACAGCCCTTAAAACTCCTCCCCCTTAGATAAAAGCACAGTTTTTATAGCCACACATACACACACACAGACAGACACACACAGAGACACACACCCTTCAATGGATGTTAATGCAATATGGTCGCAGCCTGGCCAGGGGTGGGGATTGACTTGTTTCCAAACACTTAATTCAATTTGTCATCGCCATTCAGGGAGGCTCAAGTGGTCTAATTTGTGTTAATGAGGGGTAATAAAGTCATAGCCCCCTATATTACTGCCAGGGGGGCGTGAGCAAGTGTGTGTCGACCTATATGTGTGTGTGTGTGTAGGGATGGGGGATGTAGGTATTGACTGGCTGTGGTCTCATGCGGCCTGCCTGGCTGTTCTCCGTCTTGCGTGCCGTCCATCAGGACCCCCCTCTTCCTCTCCATTGTACCCCTAATTAGATCGCCTTTGTTGGGCTAATGCTGCCGCCATCTGGTCGGCCGTCCGGGGGTGTCGGCCGCAGGGTTGAGGTATGGGGACCCAGAAGGAAAGGTCTGGTGTGGCAGAGAGGCCTTTCTCCTCCCATCCTCCTCTCTTTCAGTCCCTCTGGCCTGGACCATCTTCCCCTCTGGACCCTTTCACACTTGAAGGAATTAGTGAAAGATTGATGTGTTCCTCTCGTTCTGCGGGTGTGAGAGGGCGTGGCGACACAGAAGTGAGACTTTCACCCAGCAGCCGTTGTATTGTGTTCCTCTCAGACTGCAGAGACCAGGTTTCAGCAGGGAGATACATCTGAAGCAGTTAGATGGTGAAACAGCTGATAGGAGACGGCCCTGAGTACAACGAGAGTCTGTAGGTGAATGAGTAAAATAAACTGATGGAGGAAGCATGTGAGATGAATCTGAGACAGAGACACACAAAGCATTCATTCTTTGAAATGATACAGACAAAGGTAGATGTAAGACATGCTTCAACTGACATGATGGCTGCTTGAAACAGAAGCTTCAGTTTGATCTTTGAAGTAATGATACCGTCAGCCTCCCCGTGTGTAGGCAGGCTGGATTTAAAAAGCTGTTTTTTTTTTAACTCTGAGAAGTGTTCTATGGTATCATATTTAGACACCTTACTTTATTTTATTGAATACTTTGAAATATGTTGTTGCATACTGTATAAAAGTGCAATGTCTTTCAATATCAAAATCTATTTAAAATTAAAAATTTCATCCACTATTGTAAACAAATAAACAATAAAAGGGGCATTTCATATAAAACCATGTAAACAGAACAAAGACCCCCGAGGTGAGAAAACAAGAATAACGACGGTATCAATTATTATATCCTTTATTTAACTAGATAAAAGTCTCATTGAGATTTAAAATCTCTTTTTCAAGAGGAATCTGGCGTGGCAGCAGCAGACAGTTTCAGCAAAGCGTTACGCCATAAAAACAACAAATACATTCAGACATCAGCACATTGAAACCAAGCTGTTCTGGAGACACCAGTTCAAAATGGAATAAGAAGCAGTCAGGAATGGAAACAGTCACATTGTGACCAAGACTAGCTCTTTCCTGGTGCCTTAACAAAGTCTTAAATTCGTTAGTTTCAAATCCATCAGGAGACTATCCCATGTAGAGGGATAGGAACAGACATTTTAATAAAAACCTGACAATAGATGACTAATTGAGGTAACAAAGCAATATGTGAACATAGGAAGTCTGATTTTATATACATCAGGTAAATTCAGTACTTCAGGGTTTTGTTTTGTTTTTTTGAGTGGCTTAATAGTGTTTTCTTACAGAAGCAGGTCTCTGGTCTCCAGCACTGCTATATTGGAGAGTGCGGGCTAGAAAGTTTTGGTACCCAATTTAACTGATCTGCCACATTGTCACAGTAAATTAGCAACCAATAAGAAAAGGCGTGGCTATTTTAATCCTTTCATCTTTTTGCCAAATATATAAATGAAGAAATAAATACTACACCATGCAAACTCTACATCACACAACCACACTTTTTTGGGGCTCTGTTGCTTAAGGAGGATCTGTGACCCTGCAGAGGATCAGCAGGAAGAGATAACACACTGATCGTAAAGTTTCTCTTCTGCTGGTTATTGAGCGAAATTAGGGTTTAGACTTCAGAACCGAGACTAAAAAAGAAATATGCCCAAATGTAAACGGAACACATTTTGTCTAACCATGATCTAAAAAGACTTTAATCACAAAACCCCACACTGCTTCAATGATCTCTACCCAGCCAAGCAGATAAGATAAAGAAAAACTCCTTTAACGGTCACACAAAGGACATTTTCTCAGTGTCACTCTCCTCGTCTTGTCAGTCGAAGTGTTTGTTTTGTTAATAATGTTTGTGTAAAGGCATGTGCATGTGTGAATGTGTGTGTTTGTGGTAGATGGGGGGTGTTAAGAGTCTGTGGTTGATGTCTTAAGTCGCCCTGCCTCTCTCTTTCAAGCGGAGAGCACAACCCTTCCGTGACCCTGAGCAGTTGGCTGACTGTGCCGCCTTCACGCCTCTTTCTTTCCTCCCACAACAACATCGTCCATCTGACCCCCCCAACACACAGACACAGACACTCTCTCTCTCTCTCTCTCTCGTTCTCCCTGAGAGGCTGGGACTCAGGCGGTCATGTGCCTCCAAAAACACACACAAATGTTACTTCTAAAATCTTTAAGATGATAGAAAGAAATGTCAAAGACCGTATGCTGTGCTGAAGTTTGAAAAACTGCAGTTCATCAATCGGACACTTGAGGCTGCCCTCAGAGGCACCAGAAAAAGAAAAAGTCCAAATCCAAACAAGTGCTTATGTCTTATTTTGGTCAAAATTGTCCAATTTGACTTACTATGAGCCTCAATCACCTGAACAGTTCAGAAAATGTTTTATTTTATTTCAGGAATGACACAATTATGCCTAAATTGAGTATAAAGAGTAAAAAAAGACAAAAAAAATGGAAATAGGGTAAGAAAAGTTTACTTAAGACATTATCCTAACCCCATTGGCATTTTTTTCCTCTTTACAATAATTTCAGGCGTCATTTTCCTTTTATATCTTAAAAGTCATTTTTTTCTCAACTTATCCGATAATTGCAGATCATAATAAGTCTTATAAGCCCATTTTTACCTGAAATAAGACAGAAACACTTGCTTTGATTTCAGTTTTTGCAGTGCAACTCCCTGAATTTATGTTTTTATTACCAAGGCATTTTAAACTTTATGCTAAAAGAAACTTTGCCATGAAATATTAATCAAGATATGAAAGCTAGCCATTACTGAAGTAAATTTAAAGTCAGATTACCAGAGACAAATGAGTCCCCGCTGTATCCACAAACTTCAAAACAACCAAACAATAAATGCTCAGAAAACAGCACATTCCTGACATGCTTTGCACTCTGAGCTTCATTCCAGCCATGTCTCTACACCAACAGCTCACCCTGATGAAAATCACAAAGTCCAGGAGAACAGTGATGTATTATTGTAGCTGTGAAAGTTTTTCTTTGAATTATAAACTGTGCATAGCTTCAGAATGCCTCGTGCCGAAATTCCTTAATCCTGGAAGTCAAACTTCATCAGAGTGCTTGATTTATCTTGGTACGTTCGCTCAGGTTCTCTTTTCTGCAGCCACATGTTGAGCACACCCTTCGTGTAATGGTCTTATTAAGAGGGAGGTGGTTTCCAAGCAAACTGGCCCATGTCTCCCGCAGCAAAATTAGCCCTGAATGAAATCAGATACAATTAAGGAACTTATTAGTTCTTGTCATGTTCTTGCGGGTAATACAATAAACACGGCTCTCGAAATAATCACAACCATCAGGGCTGCAATCATGCTAACAATTGAATTCCTCTGAAGGAGTGTGCCCACAGAACAGAAACTTGGCTCACAGTGATTCAGTGTTATTCTAAGTGTCTTTAAAGTCTCCAGCCTGTGTACCGAAGGTGTGAGAGAAACTTCAACAGCTTAGAAACATTTTCATAGCCTCTGCACAAAAAGCATTCTTATGTATAAACACCACGTCTGCAGGGAGCAAGAAGTCCAGTAACACATGCGTATGATGACAAATGCACACAGGAGTGAGAGAACTTTTTCCAGGTTTATTAAACAACTGTAGCGCACATTTTCAGTATGCTGAAGTCAGAGCAGCATTCACCTTTTCTGAAAAGTAGCTCTACTGCGTGTGACACAACACGTTTTAGGGGCTGTTCACACAACAACATTTCACCAGAAAACACAGAAAAAAAAATCTGTGTTTACACAGAAACGGCTAAGGGAAAGAAAACGCTGTAGCATGCATGCCAGACCTGTAGTTGGCGATACAACTGTAGAGACGCACCCCTCGTGACCGCTACCTGTTACTACACAGACCGGAAGAAGTCTAGTTAGCTGCTAATAAAGTATAACTATAGTGGTGCAACAGATGCACATTTTGCTGAAAGGCAGTCAGCAGATTCAGCAGCACAAGCGCAACACGGTAAGTCCACCAGTAGTTTTGTTTTAGGTCGGCTAAACGTTGTTTCTGTGTGGTTTCATCTTCAAACTATTGTTGTGTAAACAGCCCCTTAAACTCATCAAGAAGAGTTATGATATAAAGAGCTGGAGCACGTCATATAGGCACTGCTCTTTTTATAGTAAAAATGCAGGACTGATATTGCTGGCTATATCATTTATACAGGGTGAAAGTACATTTTAGTTCAGGATGCACCACTCTGAACATGGTATCAGGAATCTGTCCAAACAAAGGGCAGATGAATAGGTATTGTGTCACCAGCACAAGTAGGTCTGTGCATTTTTGCTTGGCAGAATTAGACTGGAGATATTTCACTTCTTTCTCCAACAACTGACAACAATATGCACCCCTATAATTCCTCACTTATTTACTGCTGAAGTTTACAGTCAAACTTTAATTCCTGTTAGTACTGGACACTTAAGTCACCACACATTTAGACATCTATAACCCCATCAAAAAAGGAAAATAATACAGCCAGTTGACATGTACTTTCATTTCATTTTGTTTGTACGGCTAGTAAAAGCCTGAAGTTGCCAAAACATAATTCTCAGTTTCATCCTCATGTCAAGGAATGGATCCAGTGCCCAGATATCAGTATCAAGACTGAAAGATTCAGATCGGTGCAGAGGAGTCAAAGCTCCTAACCAGGGATCTATTCCAACAACCAACTAAGAGTACAGTCAGGGCCTGCTCTTTCTTTAAAGTGTCCCGTGATAACATTTGTTGTGAACTGCTGCCATAACAAAAGAGTGGGTGACAGATTGATTTGTTGAGTCACCGCCCTGTAAATGTATTACACGCCAAAAATAAAATTAATCTCTTGAAAAATCTTGATAAAGAGGAATATTCTTCCCTAGCTGCTCAAAAATTTTGTCCTTATTTCATCCAATTTTTGTACGAAACTTAAAATTAAATTGTATACAGACAACGAGGTTTAGTAAACATATAAGGTGACTCCTTTTTTCTTTTAATTCATGTTTTCACTTTCAGAGGCAGAAATCTTAGAATGATTGAAACAGGATTCTTCACAAGGAGCAAATTTCACATTTATTTTTCTTATGCTTCATTAAAATCTCTTTCAGAATTTGGCAAAAAAAAGACTACTTTCTACTTTCTAAATCTTCTGCGTGAAGATCTTTCAAACTCTCACACAGATTTTTAGAGTAATAAAATGCCTTAAAACATAAATTACATCTCTGGTCCAGTCACTTTAGAGGAATAGAGATAACTGCGGAGTAATTACAGAGAAGAACAACACAAAAGTCTGTGCCACCCATTACCCCATGGTGGCGTGAACCACTACATCCTGAGATAAACGAGGGCTTCAGAACAAGTCTTCACCCATGAGTGGACACACAAACACACACACAGAGGCTCACACACTCACACTCTATCTCCAGGCCTTTTTGCTCCCGCGCCGCTCACAGGGTTAAAATAAACGTTACTGCTGAACCATATTGTGCCCTCCCTCCTCTCTCCATATCCTTTATTCACAGGCGCGTAATTGGTAGTCAATTTGAGCTCCCCCTTTGCCTATTGTGGGCACATTTTGCTCTGACAGAGTGCGGAAGATTAATGGCTACGAGCAGCCAAGGGAGGCTCGCCTCAGCAAGCATGAGCGCCCTAAATTCATTACACCAATTTCCCCCTGTCCTGCGCTCCCCTTCTCGCACCCACAAGAGAGAGAGGGAGAGCGAGAAAGAAGGGGGGAAAACACATATGAAAGGGGATAAAAGCAAAAATAGTCAGATGGTGGTGGTGAAAGAAAGGGAGAGAGAGGTGAAGAAACAAAGGATTAAAGAGCTGGCTGCACGCATACACATACACACAGTCTGGAGCCAGAAGAAAACTGTTTTATTGTGGAGAAGAAAACAGTCTGTTTGAGTTTCAGCCTAAACTGACCACAGGAAGGGTTACAGCAGCTGACAAGGCCTCGCACAATCCTGCACTGGTAGAGTTTGTGTTGAAACTACTCTAAAAATATACCTGAAGGGGGAAATTCAGACCCAGGTTTCATCAGAAGATAAAGTCAGCAGCTCTTCAGCTGACACCACCTGCAGCATTATCAATACGTTGTCGCACAGAAAGTCGACTGCGATGAAGCAACATCTCTCCGCCTGTGCCAAGTGAACACACGAGCTTTCAGACCTCACCGGCTGTGGGCTTGTTGGCAGCAGGGCCTTGCTGGCTCAGATGAGCAGGAAACACCTTGAACTTGGGAATGATAGGGGTGACCTGTCCCCATTTACTCAGGGTGGCCCATAATTGTGATGATTTATCTCTCCTGTCAAAAGAAAAGAGGTTTCTCCCCGCCACCCAACAGCATTTAGTGTCTGTTTTTCCTCTTCTTCTTTTTTTCTGTTTTTGCATGTTAGCTGCTGTTTTTTTCACTATGTTTTGACAAATCCTGTACATCATCCACATTTTCTGCTTTCTGGCCTCAGCACTCCACCCACATGTCCTTATGTCCCACCATCAGATACTTCTTGCCCCCGGCGATGGCACCACACCCCAAAGAATTGCACAGCCTGCAGGGAGCAGAACACTCTTTTGCCGCGATAGAGTCCATTGTCTCAAAGTGACAGGTCTCGTGGACGGCGCCATGAGGGACACCATCAGGAGCAGAGCAGGGCCCTGGCTGTCACATATTCCCTCCATCAGGCTGTTTTTACACACACCACAGGCCCCCCCCATCATTCACACTTCATGAGTTTTGGACTACAAAAACGTGGAGGTTCTGCAGAAGGGTTTGAAGATGCCAAATATCAAATGACCACGTTTTGTTATCTTTACAACAAATTGCACACCGCAACAATTTGGCATGTAGAAAACTGTAATACAAGACTTTTGTTGTGTGCTTATACAGTAAATCAGACTGTTGAGAAGTGTTGCAGTAACACCTGGTATTTGGAGACAATCAATCATAATTTAAAGGTCATTATTATCTTCAGTTCTATCAAACTTGCAACAGTCTTTAATTTCGTCCAGCTTCCTGCATTGTGAAGATATGAGGTCTGCTTGATCAGTTGTGAGCCTTGTATTGAAGAAGTTAAGCTATGTACCTGAAGACTGGTGTCATTAGGTCAGTTTATATCGAAGAGGTAGCTCTCTAAAGTAAACAAGGCAAGTGACTTTTGTGAAATGGACAAAATCGCTGAAAGAGCAGTGATTCAGTATTTGCATAAGAAAGGTCTAGCACCTAAGGATATCCATACTGATATGGTAGCAACACTAGGGAATGATGCCCCTTCATATGCTACAGTGAAAAGGTGGGTGGAGGAATTTAAGCATGGCAGGCAGAGCCTTGGGGATGACGCCCGTCCTGGAAGGCCTGTCACTGTTGCAGCCCCAGAAATGGTCAATTAAGTCCATGATGTTGTTATGGCTGAAGGGACAAACAACCAGCAGCACATATTATGCATCACTTCTTACACAGTTAAGAGAAAATATTAAACTCGAGTGCCACGGAAAACTCAGTAAAGGTGTGTTGTTCCACCAGGACAAAGCCCCTGTTCACAAGTCTGTCATTGCCATATCTGCCATTAATGATTGAGCATCCGCCTTATTCACCTGATCTCGCTCCATCTGACGTTCATCTTTTTCCAAAATTGAAAAAGGCAATTTCCAGTACCCACTTTGGGTCAGATGATGACGTCATGCAGTGGAGGACTTTCTGAACGGTCAAGAAAAGGATAATGCAATATGTCCGCCAAAAGTCAAACCCTTAAATATGAGGCTCACAACTTATCAATCAGCCCTCATAGCTTAATTTCATGCATATAAAGGGATCAACACAGCAGCTGCTGTTTCACTAAAGGTAAGAATTTTGCATGCATCCACTTCAAAACTTCCAGTCTAAGCCCAGTAAAACCAGTCCATACACAGCTGGATTTGTTGCAGCTCTATTATATGACTTAAAGTTGTAGTGCCTCGCTCAAGAGTAGCATAAAGCTTCATTAGTTATGGCTTCCAAAAGTGGCTGCAAACATATGTTGTTCTGTTTTAGTGAGTGAGTGATAGTGGATTTAGAATTCAAGTAATACGTTTACTGAGGCAAGGAGTGTTTTGCTTTTAACAAAGAAAATCAAATCAGGAACAAGGACCAGCCTAAATACCCAGATGCACAGCTTTATGGGCTAGTAACAAAAAGAAACACAAAGTATCAACAAAAAACACCAGGAGGCTGACTTTACTACAAGAGATAATGGGGCACAGGTGGAAACACAAAAGGTTGGGGATCACAATCACAAAGGTGGTAAAACACAAGAGCAGGAAGTGAAGTGAAAAAGGAGAAAAAAGGAAAGACATGAGCACAAAATAAAACTGGACATGACAAAATGTCAAGATTGAAGTAAGAAGTGCAAACTAACCAAAACCAAAGAGACATGAACATTTGTGTAAAGTGTGAAACGGAGGTGTTTGGTTTCTTAAATCTTAAGTAGAACCATTTTTTTTTTTTCAGGACGGTGATGGCTGCAAATATCATGGCACGTTTATGTATGAAGTGACTCTTTTTTTGGACGATGTTAAAGAAATGATTTATTGTGTTAGCCGGAAAAAAGGTGAGGTTTTAAAATACACACAGACATTTCAATACCACTAAATCCTACAAGTTAAATTCCTTAAAGTCCCTTAAACAAACTTGGAAAATGCAGTTGGGAATCCTGCATGTGTACACCTCATTTGGCCCAAAACTAGCGGAGGCATTTTGTTTATAGTCAACGGTTTGCATGCCAGGCTTTGAGGAGAAAGGGAAAGGCGTAATTTTTGTGTTAAACAAACGAGAATAAAGTCAAATAAATCAGAAATGTAGGGTTAAAGTTGATTCAGACAGCTTATTTAAGCGTTCTTTCGGACAAACTGCTTTTCTGCCAGAGACTTCATAATCAGCACAAAATGATATTCCTCATGGGACTCAATGTTCATTTTTTGTAATATTAAGAAAAGTTTGACTTTCATTCAGATAGATTAAAAGCAAAAGTCTTAGCACTGCCAAACTTATGGATATCATCAGATTCCTGTGTGAACATCATGAAGGCTCTTTTCTCTGCGGTTCACAGCCTTTGATGGTGGCAGCTCGGTCCATAGGAAGAGTTTTTTTTGTTCTCCTTCCCTGGGTGAATTCACTCCTCCTGGCCTTCAAAGCTCTTGACAGATTAACACAGCAACAGCGCGGTGAGATTTGGCCTGCCATGTAATTTATGTACCTTCTCTGGCTCACGGTTTTCATTCTGCACCTGTTCAGAGCTTACCATAAGCCCCCGTTGCCATGCCAGGGTCGATGTGTGGAGATGGTGACAGCAGAGGCGGTCAGATGTCCAAAAAACTGCACACCATTCTCTTATTTTATTCTTCTTTCCACTTATACAAGAAAGCGAAAGCTTTAGGGGGTCGGAGGTTTTGGGGGGCATTTCCAGGCCAACAAATAAATCAGCATAGGTGAGATAGATTCATCGATAGGGGAGCAACATAAAAGGCGTCCACTGCAGTAATGTGGACAAGGTGTGCAGGTTCACTCGTCTGCTGCTCACAACTCCCTCAAGATGGATACCAAGGTTGGTGCAAGTTCTACTTAACAGCACTTTCCACAGAGAAGCAGACGACACTCCAAATGTTTTACATTATTGTTGGAGCTCCAAAGTGAGAGAGGGACAGTCAGGGGTTTGGGATGTGGAGGTTTACTGTGAGAAAAACGTCCAGAAAACTAGTGAGTGCTGGGATGGGCAACAGCAAGTGTTCATAAAGATGTCACAGGGAAACTTCAGAAGACGCAAAGTCTCAATTTCAGCAGAGGTGCTGCCAGCCAGATGTGACGGAGGCAGCAATGGATCTGAACCTGCACCATGCAGAATGTGAAGCTAACAGGCTGAACCTGCGGATCTTTTTGAAGTGGATGCCAAGAGGTGTCCAGACTCTTAACGACTTGTAATTTATTACAACACCATCCAGCTTCAGAGAGGTCAAACGCTGCCTGCTCAAACGTCTCTTCTTCTCCTCTTTATCTCAGTGTCCCTCTGCTTGCTTTAAGTCCTCCCACTCCTTCCTCCTCTTGCACCTGTTTTACACCTTGACTTCATTTACGACCAACGTCAATCTGCTGTTAAGTGTTTTATGTTACTGTTGCCTTTGTAGGAGTGCAGCTGGCCGAGCAAACAAGGGTTGCATGTGATCATGAGGCCCAACGGATTTCTCTCTCTCTTGGTCTCGCTCTCTCTCCCGGAGCACTTTCCCCCTAATAAACAGTGTCAGAATCATTCAGAGTGCAGAGCCAGAGCTAAACAATACCTGAAAGCAGAGAACAACATGAAGTTAGCATGATACAGTTAGACTACAGCTGTGGTGGAGAGCACTAGAGTGAGACAGACTGGGATTAATGGAGCAGAACCAGAATTTAGAGGGTAAAGTTGTTCCTGCTGCATTTCTGTTACATCCTTTAAGTGTTTTAAAGTTAATATATGAGTCTTTTAATGGCTAAAATTTGTGATACATTGATTCATAAGTACTTCAAAAGTTTTAGGACACCCCAGTTTTTTTTTATAGAAATGACACAGTTTCATGTCTCATTGTACTCTGAAATAAAAGCACATAACAAACAAATGATTGAAGTTTTTTGGTTTAGGAATTTTTCCATAAAAAAAGTCCAGAGACCACTAACATTCCCTCTTCTGTGTCCCCTTCCATGTTGCGTTTTGCGTTTACAAATTGTTGCTAGGTAATGCTTTATTTTTTCTTCTATGTTTTTGTTAGATCACGTTTGGTCACGCAAGATTTCTGTCTTGAAGGACTCTAGTTCTAGATCGGTGGTGAGACAGAATCGTTATGTGTGTGGTGAGCTGTGTTTTGGTTCAGGATGCCTCTCACTCAGTACAAGTCCCAGACCCTGGATTCAGCCCCAGAGCATCATGCTACCTCCTCCATGTTTACATTCAGTGTCACACACTAAGGAACCATCCTTCTATTTGACATACAGTGTACAAAAATCCTGCATGATGAAGCAAAGATTTTAAACTTTGACTCCCGTCTTCATTAGTCCGTTGGCAGTGTTTGATGACCCAGGTAAGTCTCTTTTTCTTCTTCTGACTCAGTTTTAGTAGTGGATGTCTCTCCTTCTGCAGTCTGACCTCTCAAAGCTGCATCTCCAAGTCTTCTCTTCACAGTAACTGAAACTAAGACTATGACACTATGACCTCTGTGAAGCTTGAAGCTGTTGATTCTCAGAAACTTGTCGACTGATTCTGTTGCTAACATGGCTATAATGATGCTTCTAAAACATCCTCTGACTTCCCGGTTTAAATGTATTCCTTTTTTCATTAATTAATTAACACGTCAAAAATGTGTGAACGTGCAGGATAAGCTCACATAAATCTGTTTTAACAGCCTTTCCTTTTGTGAAACGTTGCCACTCCATGTCTCGAGGACAAAGCCTAAAGCACAATCTTTTCTCTTGATGTTAAACGAAAGTTCTGTTTGACCTGAGAGTGACTCAGGCCAGGACCAGATGGCCCGGTAAATTAAGAATAAAAAGGGGAAAAAAAAAACAAAAAAACACATGGACTGAGAACAGCAAGCTCCAGAGGGAATCCCCCACTTCTCACTGAGACAAGTGTTCAGCTGCAGAATTTAACTCAAACAAAGTGTGTATACCGTAAATGTGAAATTACTTTTGCCAATTTTTAATTCCCAAGTCACTTCGGCGCTGCCAGACGAGTCTTTGAATCTGTGCACTGATGATGAAGGAGGAAGAGAGGGAGAAAAAGAAATCAAAGAACATATCTGGCAAAGAGATTTATATCTCTGCTGAAACGTTTCCACTGCTGCTCGAGCAGAAGCAGCAGTGAGCGTTTTTAACCTCACGTCTGACAGCACAGGAAAGGTGGCAGGGAGGGGGGGGACGCTTGAAAATGGCTTACGCCTCTTGTTATCAGGCCTAAATAAATCAATAAAAAGCCCACTAAAGGGCGGCGAACATATTTCATTCTTCAGCTGTTCCTGATAACTCTGGGCCGTTCGGCCTGCCTGCAGTTTTATATTTTAGAAGTCATGATGGTTCAATTTGTCCAGATATGCAGCTTGATGTGCTGCAGGTGTGGAGGTTTGATGTTTGAAGAGCGTAAACCTGTGGTGTGAACCACATGAAGCAACTCCATAGCCCCCCTGTGGTAATGGCAGATCAGTGGTACTGTTACTCCATTATTCATCAGGCAGCATTATTTAATCTGGAAACCATTAAACAAGCGTGTTAAACATGTTTTCAGTGTTGCATAATAATTACGGTGACAGTAAAAAGGGGGGTCGACAGGAAAACAATGCTATTTTCATGTTACAGGTGTTTTGTTTTGCACAACAAACAGATTCTTTAGTTTGATTCTAAATCAAATATGTGCTCAACTCAAACTTGGCACTTCTTGAAAACATTTTTTATTTTTTTTTCCGGCTGCAATCTTTGTGTGGTTATGACACCGTCTCATTTTTCCCCAAAGACTTTTTCTCCCTATTTGTTTGGACAGTCTCAACGTTTTTTTGGAATTTCATCAGAGTTATCGTTCAAGAAAAGGAAGTATTTATCGCATCAAAGGAATTTCAAAATAAATTCAGACAGACAAGGACACATTCTGCCAAATACATGCATGAGGGACAGATGTAAAAACAAACCACCGTGTTTCTTTGCCTCACCATGAATGATAATGTGCGAGAAAATTATTCATGTGTTTATGTTTATGGTGTCAGACTCTGGTGCACATAAATGTGGTTGCAAGCTGTGTGTATTTGTGCATGTGTGTGAGTTTATTTGTGAGCTGTCCATCCTGAATGTTTGCTTTTTACACGTCTCCAGAGTATACCCAGAATATGCTCACTCTGGGAGAGCAGGATGACTCTTCATATCCTTGGGAATTATTTTGTATTTGTCATGACATCCAGAAATTTTGGGAGCTTTAACCTCATCTTATACAGTATGTGGTATAAATATTGCTAAAAAAATGTCCAGTGTGTCTAATAATCACCTCAACCTAACACATGAGCTGCAGGATGTATTTTTGGTACTACAACTACGTGTGTATTTGTGTTTAACGTGTGTGTGTGTGTGTGAAGGGGAATGTCCCCCTCAGAATACTGTAAATTACATGGTGTAGTTGTGTTAGGACATACTGTGGAGGTACTAGAAACAAGATGACTGGAATATAGGAGTTGGGGGAGGCTGCCATGCTTCCCACAGCCCATGCCTGGCACAGCGGGGAGCCTCCTGGATGGCACTGTCGCCCATATGGCCAATCACTCAAGCAGGGCCGAGGTGTTTTCAAAGGGACCCGGCAGCAACTTGAAGCGGGACTGTCTCCACAGGGGTCAGCGGCCGTCTGGGCAGGAGAGGCCAATCTCCTGCCGGCCTCTGAGAGACAGACGTATCAACTCTTGAGTTGTAGCCCCCTCTTTGCACCCCCTCCCACACACACACACACACCGCCGTCAGCCATTTCCATGTATAGCACACAGGGCAGCAGGGCCCTGCTAATGGGCAGCAGAGACCATGACCTTGAGAGCTGCACAAACAAACGAGGAGGGAGCTCGACACGAGGCCGAGCTGACTAACCAGGCCTTTATTTACGACTTTGTTTGTAGTTTTTGACTTTTTTAAGGCTTTAAGTCAAGATGTCAGTAAATACTGAACCAGATCTAAGAATATCTAAAAACAAAAGTGGAACACCTGTAGCTACCTGAGTTCAAAAATAAGAAATACATCAAACCAAACCCATTTGTCTGATAGATTTGTTGTTCTTCAAAAGGACATATATATATATATATATATACAAAAGCTATACATAAAACTATTGACCCATGGCCAAAATGTAAAATCAAGTAAGCTAACAAGGAAACGCTGGACACTAGCTACAAATATTCAGTATTTGTATTTTATTTTGTGTTTATGGGCCCAACTCAGCACATTTTTTTCTTGTTCAATGAGTCAAATAATTGATTTAACGTTTCAAATAATATCCATGCATAAAATATGTAAAATTGTACGATAACAAATCCTTATTTTCTCCTTCTGATAGCTTTGAAGTAGCTTGAGATGATTTACAGCAACATAACATCTTCAGTTTTCTCAAATGGGAGTCTTTAAAAACCCTCTGACTCCATCTGGAACACTTTATTCCGTTACAGCACTCTAAAACCCAGCAGTTTGGAAGCCTCCTCCACAGCTGCCATGCTAAAAAGGCGTCACCATTTGGTTAACTGGTGCTTCCGAGAAAAACTGACATATGAAATATGGCCACATATTATGAACCCTCAAATTTGACATGGAAAGTTACAAAAAGGACAGCAAAGTCCCTTCAGCTCTTTCAAAGAGAGCAACCAATTTTGTCACAAATTGAGCAGATCTCGTCGCCCTCACAGGTTTTGCATCTTTTTGAAAAAGCATCCAGCAAACTCATCCTAGAATTACTTAATCAGACATTTCTCTCACTTTTTTCCACTCTGATCACTTTAAGTGTTGACATCAACATTTAAACTTAGTTGTTGTAAAGTTTTCAAAAAATCCACCTCTTTAAATTATAAACCAACATTATTTATTTCTTCACTAAAGCATTAAAGAAAGAATCACACAAGTCAAACAAAATAAATAATAGTTATGAACTACATAACATTATCTTTTTTATAATTTACAATGTCAAGAGGAGTGTATTAACAATATTTCAAAGTAAGTATTGATATCTGAGGCATTTGTCAGGGTTGGGAAGGTCAAGAGATGAACCCCGTCAAGAATGTGGGGAGTGACTATAGATTCAATTTCTCAGTCTCAAGACGGCGTTTACAAGTCTGTGACATTATCCACAGCGACAAAGTCTAACATCTGCACAGATTTTCAGCTGTTAGAGTCATTCACCGGGGCTGCAGACGTAACTGGGCGTCACCCTTCAGTTATCAGTCAACTGTAGAGGGTGGATTTACGGCTTAATGCTGCAATATTTTAATAACCGTTTTTAAAAAATTATAACTTGAATCAACCATGATGACTTGTTTTAAAAAAGAAAAAAAACGAGACAAATTGAATAAAAGCTTTGTGATTAAAACGTCAGGAAAAGCTAACAAGCAGTGTTTGTAAATCTGTGGCTCCCAGTGCTCATAGGGTCTGATGGATTGATAGATCAGGACTTTTCTTTCCTTCTTAAAGAAATCAGCTCTTCTGACAGAAATCTAACCGTTTCCCAAGGCAGAAAACATAAACCAGGTTTTTACAAGGATAACACGGTTCATGGCAAATATGTCCTTTACTCAGATGTCTGGCTCTATACCACACATGGAATAAAAACCTGGGCTTACTTGACTGAACGCCAAACCTGGCTGGGCCCTTTTTTTTCTCCCTTTGAGTGCACATTGTGAGCATTTTTAGCATGATTTAATCCACCTAAAGTTTGGCAGATTTACCAGCTAAATAAATTAAAGATATAGTTTTTACTCACTGATCCAAGCACCACATTAGAAGAGATCAAAAGCTGCATATTTTTGGTTTCAAATTATTTATATAGGAGACAAAGAAAGAAAGAAGGCAGGCTCAAAGAGAAGAGTCCTTGAGTGCAACATCAGCAGCCCTGAAGTGCACAGTTCATATTAGCGATAGATTTGCTTTGAGGTTACACAAGATTTTACCTTGTGTAAGACGCAACCTTTGTGTATTTGGGTCTGTATTTGGGGTTTGAACTCCATCAAACAAGAGTAACATGGCAGCGTCAGAAAGTCTTAACTGCTATTCATGTCTGCAGTCTGCTGTTGTCAGCATTCCCCTTCTGCTCTCCTCTTTCAGCTGCCCAGCCGCTCAGCGCGCCCTCCTTTTGGGCTGATCATGAATCATGGAAATTGATTATGCTGTCACATCTCAAATCCCCCTGCCCAGGGCTTGACCGCTGAGTGTGTGACTGCAGGTCGGTCAAGCCTGCTTAAGGGATGCACTGCTGGCTGCCCCAGAGAAGGGCCAGTCAGCCGGACTGCCCCCGCGGGGTCACGCCGCCTCCTACCGTAGCGAATGAAAGAGGATCACTCACGTCGGCAGGAGGGAATGAAGATGTCCTGCTTAAAATACCAGAGTCCAGCCATCATCCTGAAGGTTTTCTCCCCCTCCAGCCCCGCGTCACCACTTTCCTCATGTCATCTGTCTTTATCAGTGCACTATGTTAATGAATTCATCTCTGACGGCAAACCATTCCTCACTGACCTCTAGTTAAATTCTTGGAGAAGTCTTGAGTAACATCAAGAGATGCCAGAAGACTTCTCTGGGTTTTGAATATCTTGGCCTCATCATGTGATGAATGAGGAGAAAATGCAGATGCTAATCCCCTCAAAAATGAAGCGTTCACTAAACTACACTTCCTAGAACTTATATTTGCAAAACTGGTGCAGATTCAAAACCGATTTAATACAGCCAAAGATTTAAAAGAGACACCTGCAAACCTCTGAGGAAAGAAACCTCCAAAGGATAAAATGCAAAAAAGGCTGCAACAAATACATAAAAAACATGTCTGAAATCAAAGGTTTTCATCATTAATACGGATCAGACTGTTTCCTCCTGGGCCTGTTTCTCAGAGCTATGAGTAAAGCTCTGCAGGATGTTCAGTCATTTAGAGACAAAAGCTATACTTCTTTTTTTCCTCTGAGTCTTTGTACTTTATCATATCAACATCATTTTCAGCTGCTCCTGGCGCACCTTTCCCTTTAACCCAGAGTTTCCTGCAGCCTCCCCTTAATGATTTCTGCAGATTGTTGTTCTTTTTTATTGTGAAGATAAATCTGCTGTAACAAGCTGAAAACAGTCATAAATCTGAGGCCAGCTCGGGTTGCAATGAGACTTTAAGGGTCAGTGTTGCTATGGTGACACATCAATCCTTCCAGAGGCCGGGGCGAGCGCTATAAAAGCGGTGAGTGTCTGTGACAGTGTTACTGTTGTTATTGTGGGCTCGCCATTAAAGCTGTTTAAACGACACACACTGAAGGGCCACTTAACATCTCTCAGGCATGTCCAAGCTCCAAGCCTGTCTGGATTATTGTCGAGTCAGCAAATTTTAAACTCGGCTTGTTATTGCACCAAAATGTTTCCACACAGACATTTACTCCACATTTATTTATGCAGGCTAAAATCTTTGATTTCAGGTCCTGCTTTACCATCATGCTCGAACCTCTAGGAGCTGCCAAAGTGCTCCAAGTTCTAGAAGACATCGGACACTTTGCAGAGGGGAAAAGACGGATCCCCTGCAAGCCTTAAAATCCTGCAAACTGAGCTAGAATTAAGGTGCTCACAATGTGAAAATTCAGTATCTTCTGTGTAAATTTTACCAGAATTGAGTGGACAAAGACAACACAAGCTCGTCTGACACAGCCGAGCTTCAGAGTGGGGTAGAAGTTACTACTTTTCCCTTAAAATGAGAAGGTGGAAGAGGTAATGAATCTCACGTCTCAGTTTGGTTTCTGGGATTATCCTCTATTCTTCACATCAACTACAGAATTCTCACTGAAGTTTAATCCTGAATGATTTATGTCGCTGACTAATGCAGTGTTTTATCAAATTCACAAATCTCTGAAATTTGAAATCAGTTCCCAAGCTTGCAAATCATTATATTACAAACCTTGAAAGGTTGGTCTGGGTTGATTATGCTCATTGCACCAACTGATGATTTATGAGTGTGTGTTTGTGTTTTGCATCATCTGCTTATTTGCAACCCTTTTGATGCCAGATAAATTATTTCATGACTTTTGCAGCACGTCCTCTCAATCGCACTGCTTTGTTTGCTTTGCATTTTGCATGTGGTTTAAAACATTCAACCGTTTTGCATTTATGGCTCGTTTTTCATGATGAAGGTTGTTCAGGCCGTTGCAGATTGTCTCCCATCATCTGCCAGTATAAAAACAGCTCTTTGTAATTGCCAAATGAACAAACTAACCACTGGCTTACTAAAATAAAGGTCTTGTCATCACCAAATTAGAAAATTTATTCTTGTATTCTTTCAAAGAAAATTAAGTCATCAAATATTTAACACCCACAGGAGGAAAGCATTCAAAACAGGGTTATGAAAGAGAGTAGATCTTCCTGATTGCAGCATGTGGTAAACGGACCTGTCATACTGTTAGTCACAGTGCTTTGTTCTCCCGTCACGTATGTTAAAATGGAAAGCCCCTCGCCTCCTTGAACTTGATGAGCAATGCTTCTTGCGATTGTAAAATAAATTGGAACAGCATTAAAAATGTTGGCACCGCACACTTCAGCACTTGTCACGAAACATAAGCCAGGTTTCTGCATTATCTAGGTTGTGTTTTTCCAATGAATTGATTAATTTGCCTCGGTTTTATTGCTGAACTTAATTTGCCGTTGCAGACAGATGACTGAGCAACATCAAAGCAAAAGCCTCAGTCATCACTTGGTCTGCAGCTCGTTGTTTCTTGAGCTTCCAGCGGCAGCGTCCGTCCGATGGAGAGCACTCCCAACAAGGTGTCCCAGCAATGAGCCAGATCCTGTGCTGAAAGATGCATCTCACGCTCAAACTTCTCTTGGTCCTGAGCAAAGCAGTCTCTTGTTCATTTATCTCTGAAGGGGATGGTTTGTTTTTCCAGCATATTAATGATTGCCAGTTGTTTTTATGCATCACAATCAGAATCTTCATATTTGGGTAAGAGCTAATCAGATTCAGGAGGCCCTTGACAAGACAATTATATATCTTGGCTAATCAATGCTTTTGTGTTCTTTCTTTAAAAGTCCTCTTCTGTGAGGAGATCATGGTTTATTTTTCCTAGAAAAAGGACTGTTTGTTTTTTGTTTGTTAGTTTTTTTATTCCTCCACACACTAGCAGTAAGGGATAGTCTACTCTGTACTAAGATATTCAATATGTTTACACACTCAGGTTAAGTCGAGCTATGGAGAGAACTTAATCACACTGTGTCATCAGACTACTGTCCTTCCTAATTATTAGTTGCCACAAATATGTCAGCCTCTGCAACAGTAGGTGGCGATATGCATCCTTTCTGCGAGTTACTATTGGACCTTCTTCCTGTCGTCCTTTTATGCCACTGACCAAAACAACAGACTAATAAGTTAGCAACAGGCTAACTGGTTAGATGTGGAACAACTTTTATGGCCAAAGTACACCAGATGTGTCCAGCCCCACTCCATCATGGCAACTGACAACTGGGTCTCCTCCATTGCATTTTCAATCTCTCAGGCTTAAGGTACAATTTGAAAGCAGACAACTCAAGATTTCTTCAACTTATCTACGATGTGCAAACTGTGGTCCATGCACAGAACAAAAAGCTAAAAGCTAGTTGGAACGGACTGAGGTGTATGCATGCAGATTTTTTTTTTTTTTTTTAAACATCATGGAGACATAGGGTTTGAGAGTTATGGGTTCGGTCCATAGATGTGGTCATAATATCTGTGTTGTCACCAATCTGTTCCTGATACAGAGTTTTGAAGCCTATTTTTGAAAGAAGCCATATTGAAATGCTGAACTCAAGAGGCGGGCTCTGAGCTTTGAGGTGAGCTAAGAGTCATATTTTTTGGCTTGGTGTCTTTGTGGTTTCCAGTACTTCTGGTTCTAGCCTCAAGTAGGCACTCGAGGAACTGCAGTTTTTAGCACTTCTTGCATTGCCTTCCCTTCTCATGGAAAGAGTTCGGTACTTGGTCATGTTCTGGCATGCTTGATTTGCACCACGGAAGGAAACTTTCCTAAAAAGGACCTGCAAATTGGTCCAGGAAAAAAAACAGTACCCAAGGAGTTATGTAGCTGGTCCAACCCACGGCTGGTTAGCTAAAACTTAACTTTTTCAAAGACGATGCATTCATTCAGCATTCCAATGCTTGACTTGAGTTTGAGGGTCTCTTTGAAACTTGCAAAAACTTCATAAGACAAGACACAAAGACATGCATCTGAAACAAAAATCAGAGGCTTTTTAGCAGTAGACTCAGGAGTATGGGATTTGATTTTTAGTCTCCCTTCATAGATTTTATGTTGTCTTGACAAACTTTCCCCTTAACCTTCACATTTGGCTGCCTTTTTAAATTCTGCTACATTATTCATAGCACTGTGGCTAGTTGCTGACATTGACCCTGAAAGGTTGACACTGCAGCCAGTTTAAAGCTTCCTCATGCAGATACCAAGGAGTAACAAGTATCAGTATTTGATGTCTTTGGTATGAGGATGAACTCTTTCAATCTACAGATCTGTTTTATCTATCGTCTTATTTATATAACCTCATCTTCTATACACCATGGTTGCTGTCTTTCCGTCCGGCCCCCCTCACCACTCTCTGGTGTTCTTTTGCACTTCTGATGCATTGCTCTCTCTGATTAGAGGCTATTGGTTTCAAGCTTGAGACATTTTCTGTCCACTCCCTGCAAAAACGTCCAACGAATTACACCACAAGCTGAACCCTTTATTTTGCACATCAAGGTTTTAGATCACAGGCAGCTCGCCACATCAACATATGATTGCCTTTCAAATACTTCAACCCAGTGATGGGGCTGGCATGTGACAGAGTCTTCCCAGAGTATGTTGGAGATGGAAGAAACACACAACTTAAACAGACTTCAAATCCCCCCTTCAACAGCTCCACGCTCGATGACAGCTAAGTGAAATACTATTTTGCTGTTTTTTAGGAAATATTAAGACAAGTGAACTGAAAATAGACGTTTCTTTGTGCTTTCTCAACAGACCATCTATACAGGATCTGTTTTTATTTTCCTCATTGGATCCTTCCTCACCCTCCAGTTGAGGATTGTCTTTCCTTAGAAGCTCATCACTGCCTCAAAGTGCTACAGGATATGTTGATTCTCCAGATGGCCGCCAAGGCTGATTATCACTCCAATCAAGCTTTCATCAATTACTTAGCTCTTCTCTTGCCATGCACATCAAATGGCACAAGAATCCTCCGTTGACATTTCTCTCAGGACCGTGCTGTTTGCAACAGGAAGTGAACAACCAGAGCGTAAGATGAGAGAAGAAGAAGTGGATTAATAGAAACCATTCGGAAATGCAATCTAAATTGTAATCATATGTGAATTGTTGTTTTCATTGTGTGTTACTGAGAAGAAAAATACATAAATCAGCTCTAAACACCAAGAAAATGCAAAGTATTGCTTAACGTATGCGCATGTTATGTTTTATATGATTCTTCAATCTTCTTAAGACTACATAGCAAAATCATTGATACTGTAAGTCCAACACAGTTCCTCTTTCAGCCTACTAGCTCTCCAAACACCACACATTGGATCTTTCAGGGGGAAAAGTGTAATAATACTCTGTAATTCCTGCAAGCCACCTCTAATCTTAGCTAATAAAATTCTCATTTGACACTGTGTTCCTGGAGCAGCGTGTGGGGAAGATGCAATCTGTAATTGCATGCATGGAAATGGTCTCTTGAGACGCGTATCCATCGTGTAATGATGTTACCGTTTAGAAGATGAGAAATGCGTTAAGCTTTATTGTCATTTTGTGAGGGAGGTAAATAAGCAGAGCATAACTCTGGTTTGTTGTTTCATAAAAGAGGCATTAAACGGAAATTTGGATCAGATTCTCAAGTGGGTGTCCACATTGTAAGTGTTGAACGATAAAAACAGTAGCATAATGGGTGTTATACAAGTAAATATAAATATATTATAATAAATATAATATATATAAATAAATATAATATATAATAAATATATTAAATGGGTACTTAGACTTTGTCTTAGATTTAGTGACCAAAAAACATTCAAAAACAGTTTTATACTTCATTCTGACTGAAATTGCCATATTTGACACACAAAATGAAAAATTAGCTAGATTTTTAAGTAGTCATGTGGTTTATTTTCTCTCTGCATACTCACCAGACTACCGTCAGAATTATAAATGTCCTGAGCACAGCCATAGACTGTATGTTATGAATGTTGCCTCTGTGACATCACCCATTGGTTTCTGAAGTGAGGTTTTGAAGACAGTTGTCTCAAAGGGTGTACTACAAACACTGAATTCAATGTAATTTCTGTTGAGCTAGGGAGAGTGGAGAGAAGTGGAGTTGAGGCGGGCTTTGAGCCTTCTCGCTTACAGATACAGTGCAACCGTAACTCACAAGGTCAACATCATCTTTTCTCCTTGGAAAATTAAAAAGTTCCCTCCCTGCTCAGTTTAGACTTAGGGTTAAGGTTAGGTTAGGGCTATTTTTGTAACAAGCTAATGATGTCTTTTTTTTTCTGTACTTCTTTTTTTTTTTTATTTTTTTTTATTGGGGGGGGTCCCCAATACATCCAGAGCCAGCCTCAAGTGGACACTTGAAGAACTGATTGCTGCAGCTTCTCCTGCTTTGTATTTCTTTAAATACATCTCCATTAAGAAGACGACTTTCCAGTCAGTTTAAAATATTTGTTGGGTTAAAATTTTCAATTTTTTTTCCTTCTCTGGTTACTTGCAGCATATTTTTGGGTTTAAATCATGTGATCATTCTCTTGAACAGTGAAAAACATGATACAGCTAAGGTTCTTCTTCCACTCTGTATGAAACATTGAATTAAAGGTAGATGACAACTTTGAAACAGTATGATCAGAAGAATAAATTCCCATAGGCAGACAATCATTTATCAGACTTATCATGGCTCCATTTTCATTACCAACTTCTCCAAAATCAAAGAAGCAAGTATCAACAAACTGCTTAAGTGCCTTCTGAATAACAGAGGAGTACGTCCATGTGAGGGTTCCCCAGAAGCACACTGAATTTTTAAATCCACAAACAGACAAAAGACAACATAAAGGGTTAGTTTCTCTTGTGGAAACGTGTCATAACTGCTTTAACTTCTCACTGTGACAAAAGTCGGCCTTTGCACTCCAGGCTATTAGCAAAGCTGGAAAAATATTCTTTATTGATAAAGGATGTCTGCTTCCACTTCAGGCCCGTCCCTCTGTGGAAGCCCAGAATTTATGTACCGCAGGGATCGCGCTGGTGAACAGACGCCTCACATGTGTCTTTGCAAAGCTTCCCTGCGGCCTCCTTTAAAGGCATTCTGAACTGATTTGGGGGGATATCGTAAAGCAAATGATAAATTTGTACCCCTGTCAAGCGAGGCTACGTGCTGACGATTTGCTCCAGGAATCATGTAGGAATGGAATATATCCCGACTGATTGCTACTCCACGCTTGCTGATGGCAAAGTACATTACATCATTAAAGGTAACGGAAGAAATAACGTTTGTCTTGCTATTGTTCTGACATGGAGCAGCCCTTTTGATGTAATAAAGATCTATATGGAGAGACAGACACTGAACATGTGTCTCCCACTTAAACCAAATACATATTCATCCTCTTCCTGCTTCACATTAAAGCCTCCTCATCTTTCAAATGGTTTCTGGAAAGTGCAAACACTATTTCTTCCAAAGTTCAGTGCTTTAACTTAAATGCTCCTTTTTTATTCATTTTCTCCTCTGCATGTCTTTGATTATTGCCGAGGTCAATCTTTAACAACAGAAGGAAACATTTTATAACCAGAAACCTTTTTTTTTTTTTTTTTTTTTGCAGAAATGAACTAAAGGGTTTGAATTTTTAAAGAAAAACATGACAACATGGATGTTTTTTCTGTTCAAAAACATGTCATCACTCCTCAACACCCTGAATCAATTAGCTGTGTGCGCAGGCTGCTGGAGGAGTAAGTGGTGTACCACCCTGGATCCCTTTGTATTTGGAAGAGATTAGCGGGATTTGTGCTGTGCTTTCAGTTTAGATGGCGTGAGAAATGCAGCTCCAAGGTTCAAGGGAGTAAAAGGGTCTGATGCCGCCGCATTCTCGGTTGCCCCATCCCCGCTGCCTCGGGGGCGGCTGGTAATCCACCCTGGGCAAAGGCAATAAAACTCCAATTTCTACTGTACCTGCCAGCTGAGCGTCTTAGCTCGTTCGAAACACAGGGAGCATGAAATTCCCGAGGAGCCGTTTCAAAGCAGCAGCCCCCTTCATTATGACATCAGAACCTTCTGAAGTCAACAAGCATGACGGCAGACTGGAGCGCTGCGTGGGTTCGCAGCCTTGAAGGGGGATCGGTCGCTATTAGGGGCTGTGTGGGTGGATGGCAAACAGAGGGCAAGAGGGGGAGAGAAGGATTACATCTATCACCATGTATATGTGCTTCCATCTAAAAAGCCTGCCTGCCATTCTCTGCCCCCAGCGAGTCCCCCAACTGTTATGATAGCCGAGACAGTAAAAAGGCTTTGGCGGTATCATAAACACAGCAGGATTTCGAGTATCAAATACTTAAGAGGACGAGATGAAGACGTAAAGAGGTCCAGAATGCTGGTAGAAACGTAAACATAGTAATGGTGATAATTACAGCTGGTGTGACAATGATCCATTTGTCATCTTTATGAACGACCCCTAAGCCGTAAAATAAAGCTGAAGGGCATGGAAGTCAAATGGTGAATTTTGAGACCGATGTAAATGTGAACGTTAAATTTAATGTAGTGGGTAGATGAAAGGATGGAATGAGAGTCAGTTAATTTTTAACTTGGTGTTTCATGTTCTTGCTGTGCAGCTCTGGGAGTGGAAAAAAGTCATTTTTGAGGTCCAAAATACACCAACAAGATATAAGAAGGCTGTTTTATGAGCAGGAATGGTTTTGTAACTGGATCATACTTACGTAGAGCTGATACAGTAACTGTGGCATGTCATTTCAAATATTTATAGATACTTGTAACAAAACTAAGCAATGAGGTAATGATTGTCTTTTTATTTCATCTCATCAAAGTCACACAGAGCATTCAACTTAACCTCAATGTAAACCTTATTTTGCAGCTGTTTTCATGTGTGTCCTTGATGAATTAGCTTTATGCATTCCAAAACAACAGACATGTTGTTAATCTTGAAAGGAGTGCTGAAACTATGCAACAAGCTGAATTCACAAAGTTTGCTTGTTGTCGCATTTCAATTAGCCGCACATAACTCCAAATAAATACGTTACCTCATTGCTTTGCATCCTGCAAGTTGTTTTGAACAAAGAAAAGTAGCGTTAAAAAGATGATCCACCCTCCATCCCCAGAAAAACATGACAGATTCCAGCCACAGGTGTCACTGCAAACAACGCCAAACAGATAGTCCTCAAAGTGCCTTTAAATAGTTCAACCTCGTGGGTGACCAAGAGTTCAAGATAAGCTAACCACCCGGACTCAGTACTGAGCCGCAACGACAACCTGAGAAGACCAGGGCCTGATCCCACAGCCTTAGAGAAAGATACCACCAATGTGGAAAAAACAAACAGAGAAACTGACATAATAGAAAGAAAAACATGTTTGTTTGTTTTTTAAGTTTTGGTGTATTTAGGGCAAATTTTTGCCAAAACAAAATAAAAAAGTTTGACTTGCAGAAATCCCGTAAAACCTGGGCTCATTTCCAACTTACGTTACCAAAGTAAAATATTTCTGACACTTTTTTTGATTTTGAAAATACGATGTGTTTGACACTGTGTTCTTGGCTTAGCGACTTTGTTGTCGTATTTAACAATTTTTCAGATCCATCTAGAAACTCTTTTTCAAAAAAAGTGACAAATCTGGCACTTCTGGAGACTTTTGTAGACTCTGATGTAAACGGGTGCCAGGGTCTCCTGCTACTTCTCAATGAGCAACAGATGCTGCCATGGACGCCTTCTCCTTCCTAAAGCACTCATAGACGGCCCAGTCCTGATGCAGCAGTCCCTTCCAGTTGTGATCAGAGCAGGATATGCTCTACCCTTTGGGTCTAGAGTGAAAACAAATTTTGCATGTACAAAGCTGCTGCTGGCTAATTTTATACATAATTCTAAAAATACTTAGGGTGTTTTTACTCACTTTTTGTTTCTTGAATGATGTTATTCATCTCTACTACGGCATTCCTTCCTATTACACACACATTGTAAATTAGGCAAATTAGGTGATGACCTCTTAAGCAAATCCTAGTGACTTTCGGGGCAGCCAATAGCTACACTCCTTGCTAGGAGGAGTAGGAAATGCTGCTTTGATGTGGTTACTTATTTGCCTTACCTGCATGAAAACTGATATGTTTTGTCTCATAATGAACCACAAAGACCGAGAATCAGTCACTTTATGCTTTATGAATCATAACCCCGCTGCATCTCCAGAAATTTAAAACCTTATTTTGAAAATATGTAAGTATGAAATGTGCTGTTTCAGACTTATTCAGCGTAAACTTGCCGTGTCTTGCAGATTACTTTTGCACAGATTTCCACAAAAGGCGCTGAAGGAGGCAATCACCACACACTGCAAACATTAGAGTCCAGCTCAATGAGATGGTCCATTAGGAATGAACAGATCTGCTTTTGTAAGTGATCATCACTCAGTGTAATTAATGACTCTGGTTTTCATTAATCTCTGTGGTTTCCTGGTCATGTTTCACAGAGGAGATTATCTGAGAGAGGGGCTGTGCTGGCTTATTCACAGCTTCATGTGCACAGCACAAGTGTGGAGTCAGTGTTTCTAAGAGTATTGTGACAACCACTTTTGTAAGATCACCACCAGGCATCAATGACTTAGATGAACTCTTAGATTAACTCTGGGTCGAGAACAAACGAGAGATGTGTGTACATGAAGCTTATCAACATCTAGTAAAGAGTAAATCCCACAATACCAATGCAGACTGTCATGATTTGGGCTTTTTTATGATTCTGGGCGAGTTCACAGAGTTATTTGTACAGATCTTTGAGTGAATATGGAACATAATGTTAGTTTTTAAAGGAATGTGTTTCTTGACAAATACGATAATTTATTAGAGCTCTCATCAAAGCTGAGCGATCCGTTTCTTCATGTGAGCCGGCCTGAGTGGACACACATGTTAATAATCCAAACTGTTTCCACAATTGTTTAAAAGGAAATATTGGAGACATTTAAAACCGGGATCTACGGGGGAGTGGAATGTGCTTTAATTGGCGTCTTTGGCAAAGGAAACAAGCCTGAGTATTTGATCTTGCCCAGTGTTGGCACCGTTTTCAGGAACACGCCTCCATTTCAAATATGGCCAGTCACTCACTTCCTGCCAAATCAATGAAAGAAAATAACTGTTGATGATAACAATGACTGAGCACGCTTGGTCCAGGGTCCAATCTAGCCAAATTCTGATCATTTCTGTGGCTTCCAGAACAACACGTAGCCCACATTAAGGAGCAGAATGAAATTCCTCATGATGGATGACTTTAGGAGGCCTCTGGACAGGACCAGCCATCCAACGCTGGGACACCATCCCAAAATCTCTGCATAATGCCTTCAGCTGGCTTGTCAGTCACCTGAGCCCACTCTGCGTTTTAATCGAACTGCCAGTAATGAGTCGCTCTAACATGAGCTGACAAATTGATTTGGATTCTCATCTGATGAGTCCGTCCATGGAACGGTCCCCTCTGTTCACTGAGCCAAACGTTGTCACGGAACGAGATGAAATGAAGAAATGCAATAAGCAGAGATGCAATAAAGCTGCAGACAGAGCTTTGATCAATAGAGAACACACAGAAAAATGACTGTGAGCTGTCTCATTTAAAGGGACACATGATTTCATTCAGCTGAAGCCAAAAGAGGAACACAATATTGCATTTGGTTGACTTTTACAGCACAAAGTCATTGGATGCCTTGATTGCCTTTGACTTATATTCATAAACATGTGTGTGTAATGCAGCCCTTTGCATAAGTAATCAAAGTCATGTTGCACACATGTTGTCTAACACAAAAAAATAAAACCGTTATAAATAAAGTTGTTTAAACCCTCCAAAGACAATTAATTTCTCCTTTTTTGTAGTTCTTTGCTATGTGACCATGTCCGGTCAAATCTCACAGTGATTTTAAAAAATTGCACAGAGCATATCAGGCTCCTAAACTGTATTCCAGAGTCTGGGGAACCAGCGAGCACAGCAAAAGGATTCACTTGGGAGGCATTTTCCTGTCACTTCCACACAGACTCTTTATCAAATTGCGTCCGACAAACACATCTCACATTCTGCTGCTCCGTGCTCTCCAGACTCCCGCAGGAAATGTCTTGATGTCCTATCTGCCTGCCTGAATGATGATATCTAAATCTCAGAGCAGCTGCTGTGCCAAAAACAATGAGGTGAGTCAAGGGGAAGAGGATGAGGAGCAGTCACAGACATGGTGGGACACTCTGGAGACTTTCACCAGGCTTGTTCAGAAAGAGGGGACAAAGCAAAAACTGGACCAGGTTGCTTTGAATGCTTACCATACTTCAGCCTGAGTAGGAGAAGGTTCGGTGGGGGCTTTGTTTTGTTCCAGGACTGTATATGAGACTGGGATGCTTATTTCAGCCACTGGTTTGCAAATAACTCTTTTTTCAACCCTGGATTTTGGCATTCTGCGTTTATCAGCTTACATATTTGAACTAGATGTCAACAAATATGGTTTTTCAGTGAAAATTATCCTTGTTATGAGACCTTTACTTGGAACTTATATGCATTCACAATCAAAAACATTAATTTCCCATCAAAACATAGAATTTAGAAACTTTCTGCATCATACACAGGGAATAACAGTTAACCAGTTACAGTTACAATACAGTTAACTCATGTGTGATATAGCCAAGGGGTTCCAGATTTTTTTGTTTTCCCTAAAATAGCAATGCTTGGAGACCAAGTCAATCCTAAAACAGCAAAAAAAAAAAAAAAAACTAAAAAAGGCCTAAGTTACTTATTTTATCTAATCCGTAGAAAATTAGACGACCTATGTGCACAAAATGTTGTTTCTGGAATTAATCTGCCTCCACTGATACCATCCTTATCCTGGTTTGGTTTCCTTAGGGAACTTCAACAAAGAAATGTAGAAAATAGACCAACCCTTATTTTTCTTTATGTTTTCACAACAATGGATGAAAGATTAAATTTTAAAGAGTTCTTGATTTTGGAAGGCATTTGGGAACCAATGGTCTAGCCAATCAGATCACATTGTGGGAAAGAGATTAGGTGGGACAGGTAAGGAAACACTCAAAGGTACAAACTAGCAGCAGAGCCAAAGTAGCGAATGAATATCAGTTTTGTCAGTCAATGGTGAGATAAATGCCAATAACAATAATCAGCAAAGGCTTTTCATTGGTCTGCCCCAAATTTGGACCATAGGGTGGGTGCACATTGCAACAGTTCTTTTCAAGTTGACTGGTTTGAGGGAAGCATTCCCTGCTGTGTAAAGTCTACGGCCACTTTTCATCCCAGAAGTACCCAGGATGTACAGTCCAGATAACATCTTTGATGGGACTCACAGGGTTCTTCAACCCGAGGTCCAGATCTCGAAAGAGAGGGCAAACAGTCAGCTGTGGTTTTACCGGTGCTTCATGTCCTCAAGTAATCACAAATATCCATCATGCAAGTTCCACCAATGAAACATTACGCCTTTAACGAAACTGCATTGGGGGTTTGAAAACTTATCCAGGACTTGAATTTGACCATCAGTTTAAATGGACTAAGGGTGCATTCACACTGGCTATCTGAACTGTGCAGTACTCAAGCATGATTTGTGCTTGTCCATGAAGTGTACCGTGCTGAAGCACACCTCTCCGAAGTGTGCCAAGGCAGAGAGGTAAACATTGCCTGAGCGAGATACACTTGCGGTCACACTGGCCAAATGAACTACACTCTAGGGCTGAAGCTTGTTTGGGCACAGTATGGATGGTGACCACACCATACGTAGCTCACAGAGTCATGGACTCTGCATTGAAACTTCCTGCAGAGGTAAATCTGTATGTTTACTTTGAATGGGACCTTAAATAAAAATAAAAATAGTCTCATTCTGTAAAATAAACTCACATGGAAAATGTACACTGAGGTGAGAGTAGAGTTTCTTCTATGACAGACCTTCATGTAATCCAACTAGTGATGTTTCCCCCTGCTGGCCACTACAGAATGCAGGTTGCAAAGAGAAAAGTACACTTCTTTCATACGCCTCAAGTTTTTCTCTTGAGTATTTAGACTTAGATTCAAATATTCTGCTACGACAAACAAAAAAAGGATCACTCTAAAACAAAAGAAATCATATTTTCATTTGCCCAAAGTGTAACTAACACAACTGAAGCAGGATTCTGTTATATGTTGCATAAAGCCCAATTTCTTGTTAAACTGAAAGAATAATTCTTTCATGTCTAGTGCAACATCACGAAGTCCCATATCAGTACATATATTTTAAGTTTGTGTGCATGTGCATGAATAAACATGCTTTAATGTGCAAGAGTTTTGGCACGCGACTGATCTGCAATAACTTTTCTGGTTCAGTCCTTCATGTCAAGTTGAAAGACATTTCCTCTGCCTCTCCCTGCTGAGCGAGGTGAGGCGAAAAGTTCCCGAGCACCATTGGGAAGCTAATTAACAAGGCGGGTGTGAAGGAACTCCTGCTCTCAGTTGTTTTTACCCCCTGATGGGAAACACCCACTCAGTCACTCGCTCTACCCCAGAGTGTGCCTTTTACTTAGGGAGAGGAAGTGAGATGTGTTTTCCTTAACGCCAAGTCTCCTCCAACTCACTCTTCCCTGTGACTGCTCACACACTGAGGAACACCCACAACATCTGTATGTAACACAAACAAAACACACACACACACACACACACACACACACACACACACACACACACACACACACACACACACACACACACACACACACACACACACATACTGGTATTTAGAAGCCAAGTCTGTCATACACACAAACACTTGGATAGATTGATACATCAGCACATTTTTTAATTAATTATGTTAATGTGTACATGCAGCACACTGGAATGTATTTCGTGGTACTCAGCATCGACGATAAAGTCAGAGGAGGAAAGTTTGTATAACCTCGAATTATGTTATAGGACATCTCCAAAAAGAAATATCCACAAAAAAACTTGGGCAGATTATGCAAATCAGGGCAGTGATGTATGGAGGGAAAAAAATAAATAAATAGCAACATCCTATGAGGACAGTAGAGGGCAATTAGACAACGATAGGAGGCCAACAACAAAGATGAAAACATAGAAGGCAGACAGGCCGGCATTGCTATGTGCAGCACTACAGTTAGCCTGTTAGCATGGAGGATATTCAGCCTGTGCTGGGTTTGATTGTGGTTTGTTGCACCGCAGATGGATTTGTTAACACTTGAAAGGAAAGCAGAGCTGAAAGCAAAGTCATCGCTGGTTTCTCAAAAAGCCCAAAGCAGCTTCAACAGTCTAAAGGAGACGGCAGAGTTCAACCCGTGTTTTGGCTGTAGAGATACTCCACTTTCAACAGGATGAATCCTTCTGTAACGACTGTAGATTATCATTAAATGCTTTTCTGATGAGGATATTTTGACTCGTAGAAACAAAAAATAAAACTAAACTTGGATGCAGCGGAAGGTCTCCAGTTTACAGGGTCTCTCTTTAAACTGTAAATAAATACATACAATACATTTTCTTCCCTCACTTTGTAGAAATCTTACTGGGGAAGCCAGCAGGAAATGTCTGGAGTAAGTTTGGCTCACCAATTCACCTCAAAATTCAAAAGCAGCTCACAACAAATTCCAGGTAGTTTTAGGGAGCTTTGTGTAAATACAGCTTCAGAGTTATAATTAAATAAACCAACTGACCCACATATTATTTTGTTATTTATTGTGTGAATAAAGTTAAGTTTCGGCTACTATGTTGCAGATGACTGCAAAGAAACTTCTTACCACTCACTCCTCTTTGGTCAGTGTTGGTTTAGTTAAGAATCATGTCTGTTAAACAATGTCAGAGAGGTGAGATGAAACGGTCTCCGTGCATGCGGGATGCTCTCAAGCTGCTTTACTTGCATGAATGGTAGTTTCTCCTGAACCTAAACTGAGTGCACATACAACTACGATAAGACAAAAAGAAGCTCCTCTGCCTCCTTGTGGTGTTTCCGTTCTAAAAACTTCAGCTTGTTTTGACTGCATGCTGCATGTTGGAAAGACGTTTTAATGTTTAAAAGAGGAATTATTGAAATGATTCTGTCACAGCATACCGCCTTTATTTAACTCCTCCTGAGTTAATGGAAACGTATGCTGAGTCTCAGTCCTCCTGAGTGTCTGTCTCGTTCTCTCCCTCCTTTTTGGGACACAGCATCTTATTCATGTGTTGTCCTTCTGTTTCTCTTGGCGCCTTATTAGCGCTGTGGCTGTAGTTAGAAGCACATCTGGACACAGACTCTGGAGGAGATGGGCAAACAGCCATGACTTTTACTAAGTGCTCTATATACAATCTCTGGATTAATAATGCACAGCTGATCTATAAAGTGTCTTCTGCGTTCTTGAACACACTCGGTCTCCTTGTTTAACTTCTTTTTGGAGTAATTTATGAATCCAAACCTTTTTCCTGTCAGTGGAAGTTCATGACTCTGTTTTGTAATCTCTGAAATGTTGAAACACCGAACATGAACACAACCTTTTGTTCCAGTTTGGCTTAATTATTAGAGCCTGAATCTTTCGCAGCTGGTTCAAAGAGTAGCTTCATTACATCTGCTTTAATGCTTTAACCTTCACTAGTCTTTTATCAAGGTTAACTTCATGGCTGTCTGCAAAGATTTAATGGACTGTCAGACTTCATAGGGCAGCAGGGTGGCGCAATGAGTCAGCAAACAGTCTTTTCAACAGTCTGAGATCAAGGCTCAGTGACAGCAGGTGTCCTGAAACAAGACTGCAGACCTGCACCAGCTCTTTTATTGCTGTCCTGTCTAATCCTGACCTCCGATTCAACTGACAGAGAGATAAACCACTGCTCTGTTGTGATTTCATTAAAGAAGTTTAATAAGTGTGAGCAGCCCTTGTTTTATTTGTATGTAAAACTGGAGTGAATGAATTCAGTTTCACGATGAGACAAATTGTAAGAAATGGAAAAACCCCTAATCACCCGCTCCCCCTCACACTCTCTGTTTGTCTTTAATGGGAAATCTGAGACAGTACTGAGTACAGAGCTTAGTCTGTCACATCACATGACGCGCTGCAACTAATGCAGCCAACAAATGGGCATATCATGGATCCCAGTTTTGTGAACGATCCCTCCTCTGAAACAGGTGGCGGCCGCTGTAAGACCAGATGTCCCAGTGCAGCCGTGGTAAAACTGGGTCTGTCGCAATACAGTGGTGAACAATGCGTGACGGTGGTCCGGCTTGTGTTCAAACCCCAGGAGGGCCAGCAATGGGGCGAAGTCTGGCACTGAGGGGGGAACGGGGTTTGGTGACGCTCCCAGACTGCCACAGTTGTGCCAAGAAGTCCCCCGGGGTAAATAAAGAACACGAGCAACCCTACCGCTGAAAATCATCCGCTGTCCCAAAGTGAGGAAGTGGATGCTTTTCAACAATGAGGAAGTCATCTCAAACATCCCCCCGAGCTGCCTTTCCCCTCGAAATATAACACTTCATATCCACCGGTTCCTTTGTTCGGACAGCTCAGCTCGTTAATGCCATGCTACAAAACCCGCTAAGGACATTTGCTTGCACTGTATAAATAGACAATAAGCATCTGCAGAGCGATGGAAGTAAAGCTGTGGACCTCTGCCAATCTCTGCTCAAAGCTGTCAGCACATGGAACTGGATCAAACCGTAACTGGGCCATGCGGTTACAGAATTAGCACAAACTTTTTTCCCCATACATCTCTAGCTTAAACCTTGTGTTACTGATAATCCCATACATACAATCAGAAGTTCAGAAGCCATTTGAGTGTGAATTTTTAGAAGGAATCAACAGGTCCTCTTTAAAACCAAGAATAGGAATCAATACTTGTGTCCAAAGTCAGACCTGAAGTCCATTTTTATACGGCTCCCAGCTGTCATCCTAAAATGCGTTAATTATGTCACTGAAATTCATCATGTTCTAAATGATGCGTACATTTACATTTTCTGTCAAGGTTACAAACAACACTAAGGGATATCTAGTAACATCTCATTAAACTCCATTTGAACCATGCATAGATACTGTGCATAAATCTAAAGCTCTGTAAATTCTGCAGAAACTCAACAACTCTTAAATCTGACGTCTTTAAAGTCAGTGTTGGTAATCAGATTCAGATACACTTTTTGTTATCCTCATTAAAATGATCTTTATTTCCCGATGGTAATCAATGCATAATGTTTTCTTAAAATGGAGCGAAAGATATCCGCTGTTTACAGTAGGAGTAAACCTGGGAAAATGCCAACCAACCCTAGCATTTGGGATCCAATTTGTTAAACCAATCAAATCCCATCCTGCCATTCTACCCACCTCCTGCACGTACATTTCGCCTGTGTGCACTAGCCCCAATTCAATGCACATAACCAAGAGGGATCCAAGTACGCTGGAGAACGGCAGAAAAACTACCTGAAACCTGATTACTGGTAACGTAGTGCAAACAAAAATGATGTGCTGAGAACCAGTTTGGAGTCTGTGGTTTTCAATCAGTCACAATCATATGATCCCGAATCAGTGGCGCTCCTGCATGTGAGTGGGGCTCTTTTTTTGGAGGAGCTCCTGAGGAGATGCTACATTCAAATTCATGATAGTTTTCCGTGACCACCAACCCTGCCTTTAAATGAATTTATTTATCATGATGTGAAAATGTGAGAGTTTAAAAAACACATTAAAGGACACAAGACTTGTTTTTAGGTCCATATCGTCTTCAAAATATCATGTAAAACAATCCTGATAAAATCCAGATCCTGATCCTGCCATCAAGTCCTGACATATTTTGCCCATATCGCCCCCATAATGGAGAACATTTTCCTTGGTCAGAGGCAGAGTTTGATGATTTTCACAGCACGAAACACTGCAGAAAACTGACCACTTATCATCTGGTATCAAGAGACAATTGAGGGAAGACCAGCTGAGCCACAGCGTGACGTTTCCAGACACTACTACAGCACATAAGTACTCCAACAAGCTTCAATGAAATGAGTTCAGTGAGTGATATTTTTCACCGCTGCTTTTAAGAAAAGATAAACAAATATTTAAAGCTTTGAAAACAGGATACACCCATGTAATGAGTGTTTATTTCATTCCACTATGCCCCACAGCATAGTGGTGGTACACAGTAAAATGTGACTAAGCTTACACTAAGCTTAATCTGTAGTCAAAGCGCACATGGTTGTAATTCATGTCATAGTTTTGCACGGATCCAAAGGACATGTATTTAATAGAGCATTCACTGGCATGGCTTGAAAGGAAAAATCATTCTTCAACCACCACTCATGTCTATTTGTAAAGACGAGTGCGACATACTGTCATTCTTTCAGGTGCACAGGTGCAAAGCAGAAATACTATCCCTGAACAGAAGGGATGCAGATACGGACATGAATCTTACTTGTTGAAAAAAGGCATTTTAAAAGCTCTGTTTTTAATTAAAGTTAGTTTTCAGCACATTTATTTTTATCACTTTATGGGGAATTCAACAATGGCTGAAACCATCTGCAGCTGGAACAGAATCTATAGAGTTACTTAAATATGGACACAGAGATCATGATGCTGGGAAGTTGAGACTTTTTCAATTTAAAAAAAATAGTTAACATGCATTAGTTAAATTGCTCTTACAGTATTTATTGACCATAAATTAATTAAAGAAGTGTGTTAAACACTGGCACCAGTCTGGGATCACAAAGTACCCCTTATTTCGGCCAATTTTGTTCAATCAACTCCATACAAATGTAAACAGAGTTAGCATGAGATAAAACACCAAACAGCAGGCACAACGAAAGACTTATTTTCTGATATGTTCCAGCATAAAATAAATGAAATCTGAGAGCTGCAGAGCAATAGCTTCAACAAAATCCTATGATGCAGCTGCACAATAAAGCCAGTCAGCAAGAACAGCACAGAACTACAGCAGAATAAAAAAAATTACATGCAAGATGATGTCAAAATGCAAACAGCTGGAGAGAAAAAAAATAGCAGCAACAAAGCACATTACATCCACTCTCCAAGTATGAATACACAGTTCACAGCTACAGCACAAGCACATCAACCACCACAGTTTCAAAAATGATCTCAAGAATATAAAATGAGCCACAGTGCAAATAAACTCCAAAAAGAAGAGAAAACTTCAAAAGTCATAAACCATCCATCACACAGTGCAAAGAGCCCTGCACATCCACAACGAAGCTCAAATTATACTCATTTCATTAGAACATGAGCACTCTGCACTTAACTGCATCCAACGGGATGTGAAGTAAGCAATACAAACCGCTAAAGCAAATGAAAATACATTAACGTGGGCCTGCTTACCTGTATGAAGCTGAACAGCTGACGTCAGTGCAAACGTTCGCGCAACGAGCGTTTGTAAACACTGTAGCTCCGTCTATGGATGCGTCGTTGGAGATAAAGGTCCGAAATACTTTTGATACTTCTTGTTTCAGTCAGCAGGGATTTGTTTTGTATTTCTCCCGAACCCCTCTGAACATCTGCTGCATCGATTTATTTCCTTGTTACCTGGTGAGGCTGAGATAACCTTTCAACTGGGATAACCTTTCAACTTCCTGTTTACAACCTCGCTTAACCTTTCAACTTTTTTATTATTATTTGGATTTTTTTTTTAAGTCAGAATATTGTAGAAGAAGAAAAAAAATCAATAGTATTCCACATCTGGCTTTGCATTACTCAAAGATCTCACACAATCCTGTTTTTAAACCTCCATCTAAGTGTAACCTGACATGATTCTTTCACGTGCCTCTGTTTTCTCTTTAGATACACCTTTTGGGTTGCATTAATTAAATACTTTCTAAATTATAAACACCAGCAGCAAAATTATTATGTTAGCATATAAGAGTGTTACAATTATTTTAGAGGGAGGCCAAGTTTCCTTTTGAATTTAGAGATTATTTGATTGCCAATCCATCACTGTGATACTATTCTTGTAATTCTTAACAGACTGATTTTAAAGTCATTATTTGCTATGTTTATAATTACCTGTCGCCAGCATCAAAATCACTTTATTAACTTGAATAACTTTAGACAAGTTGTGTTTTTAATGCTGTTGTCAGAAGACATCCATCGGGGCTGGATGTGATAATAATGAGCTTAGTTTTATCTAGATATGTCGATTCACTGGAAACTTGTAGATGTAGCTCGATACTTGATTTGGCTTGGGTCCTTTTTTTAAATGATGTGTATTTATAATAAAAGACTTAACTTATAAATAAATGTTCAACAGACCCTGTCTTCACTCAGAAGATGTTCTAATGGTTGTACTTATGAATTTGACTATTCTATCATATTCTTTTGAAAATTACTTAACAAATATGAAACTTTCCATTACATCATGATGTGCTCATTTTATAAGTAGCCTGAGTTCTTTAATAAGAACTTCCTGTAATTGGCTGAGACAGAGCTCTCAAAAGTCAGATAACAATTAGCACTGAGTATGTTTAGGGATGAGAAGTTGGAACATCAGAGTGAGTTCACATCTTTATTACATGCGACTGTGAATCAAAGCAATGGGTGGCACTTTCCCCTGTAACCTTTCCTTGATTCCTTTCCTCTGCCTTCTATAATCCCTCTTTGTTTCCCCCCCTCGTCACAACCTCTCTGGGCTTCTCCCTCCAGCAGGTGGCCGGTCAGTCAGCAAAGACTTGTCTTACTGTTTGTCACCACAGCAACAGGCCTTGAAAACAACAGTCAACTACCTATTCAAGTTTGTACATAAACAAATGTAAACACATACTGTCTCAATTGTGTTTTTACGTGCACAAAGACAGGGCTATATATATGTACTGGTATATGAGTGTAAGTGTGGTGAAAGGTGATAAACTTAGCCTCACACACATTCAGACCATGCTCACACACACAGATGTGACATGTTTGCAGAGCTCAGGCAGAGTGACTTTATTAATCCTGCATCTCGTGACAACATTTCTTAAAGCAATAACCAATTTAGCACTTCATGCCGGATCAGGAAAACTGTGTCTAACATGCCGGAGTCCAACCAGACGCTGATGTTGGAGGCAATATCCCAACAACAGGTCTGAGATACAGAGCTCATTTCTGTCAGCAGGGGTCAGACCTCAGCTTGGTGTCCCGGCTGCCAGCTGGAGGGAAGCAGCAGCAGCAGCAGAGGATGCGTGGAGAGGAGAGCAGCAGCCAAAATTGGGGTCAAGAAAAACGTACAGAGCAGCACTGCGACATCTTGCCAAGTAGAAATAGCAGAGCCAACTCTGTTCCACATGTGTAGGCTTTACTATTCCTCTGACTTACCGACGTCTGATTGACGCTTTTATTCAGGGTACAGAGGGTATCCTGCACTTTTTTAAACTTGAGCTGTATAAACTGTTCTTCGAAGTATATCCAGGAAACTCACTCCAGCACATGACATGTTGTTTCCCCTAAAAGCTTGCTTATATTTAAAGTGGTATCCAGAGGTTTTTAAGTTCTTACAGCTGTCCCTGCAACATCATGTCACAAATTATCAGAAGGGAACTTGCAAAAACCATTTGATTAAACATATTTTTTCCAGAATTAATAATAAATGATAAATATTGTTTTGTACTTCCACAGATTTAGGACAATGGATAAAAAACATTAAGCTATTGTACTTGTTCTTGCATACTTACAGTGACACATAATGATGACATGTTAATAATTGTGCACTGCTCTCCCTTAATTCATTTAATACAGAGATATGATAATATATACATTAAAATCCCATTAGAATAAAGCTGCATGGTCCAAAAAGTTCCATACATTTGGGTGTACATTTATTTACCTGTTTTTAACAATTCTTGAAAAATATCAATCCCTTAATCTGGATATCAAAAAAAGAAAAAAAAAGGAGCTGCAATCTCAGTTGAATAAAAATTTTGCACAAAAAGCAAGGCAATTTATATTTGGTAAATAAAAAAAAATAAAGAAGCTTTCCATCAGTATAAGATTAATTGGCAAGAAGTATTGTTACAAAAAAGAAATTATCTACCAAACAAAAAATGACTTTACTGTCTATGCTAAGCTTTTTTTTTTTCTAGAAACAGATTCTTGGAAAACTCTGAGTGGCTTTTTAGTTCACACTGTGAAATCACAGACAGTAAAACCCTGGAGTGTCCTGAGTCTTCTGTACGTGAGGATCTCCCCACTAGAAGAAGGGGCGCTTCATTCATAACCTCCTGGTGACAGGAAGCTAATCAATCAGAGGTGGCAATTTCCACACTCAGCTTGCATGGGGAGCCGTTACTCCCCGGGGCCAATAACACGACGCCTGGATCCCGAAAATCACCTCATCAGAGCGGGGCAATGAAAGAGAGGGAACTCAGAGCAACTGGCCTCTGTCAAAACATCCCATCATGCTTTTATGAGGAGGAGTGATGAGGGCATTGACAACGCCATCGCGATCATGTGACCTGGGACCTGAGGGCACAGACGCTTGGTCAACCTTTACTAGTGTCTCCATATTCAGGGTTCAAATTCAGCTCATTTACAAGAAGCCTGTGCATGTTCACTCAAAATAAACTTTATTAACAAGGCTAAAAAAATAATCTTATATTGTGATGAAGTTCTCTGAGTAACATTTAAACAGAATACATTGTCTGTTATCTGGAAGTGGCAGAAAAGATAAAGATAAAGACAGTGGTGGATGGTATTTCTTTGATGGAGAGGATTTCAGAAAAGGTTTGGACGAGCTGTCCAAACTCTCAGAAATGAACCTCGCCTTGACCTCGCCCCCACCCCCGCCCCGACCCCACGTCCAACTCTAACCTCCAATAAAGACGTCCTGTAACGTCAGGTTAAGTGTGATTAATGCCCGTACCAGGCACAAAGTCTTTCTGTGTACAATACCCAGAACTTCCATACGGCTCACAGCACTTCAGCTGTAATCCAAAGAATTTATAGAAATACTTTCAGACTCTGTTTTCACATCCATGCAGAGGAATTAAACCAGCCCTTCAGTGAGTCTCTGATAAACCTTGAAAGTCTTGAAAACAGTAGCATAGTTTGTTTTCATTTGGTGTTATCGATCACCCTGCAGGAGCAGCTGTCACTTTTCAGAGTGCTGATGTCTGATTTTTACAGCTGAAACTCTTCGTTCCTGTCCACCTTATAGGTTTATTGGCTAACGCGAGAGCTTGCTGTCGAAGTGACGCCCATGGCAGGGGAGAGTTTATCATTCTGCTGACAGGCTAAATAACTTGTGCCGAGGCAACAGATAACAAATGGGCTCAAGTTGTGGCTTGAGTGTCTGTGTGTTAAAGACAAGAACAACTGGGCTGCAGCAGAAATAAATGGACTTTATTCATGGTGCACCCAACGTAGAGAAAGAAGAAGATTGATATGCTCGCATTTAATACTACAAAAAATAACACATACTTACATTGTTCAAAGTCACATCAGACTGACATCAGCTTTGAAAACCCACATTTAGCTGCTTTATTTTCAGAGATGTTTTTCAATAAACATTGAGTTGGTCCATAATAGTTCCCTATTCTCTTTTCTTTATGCATTTTTTTTAGCTAACTCTGATGATGATGATGTGTGGGATGATGTGTTCACACCATCCCAATGATGTGAACACATGATGCTCTTTGGCTAACTCATGATGTTAGCCAAAGAGCTAGTAGCAAAATTATACCTGCAAATTCTTTCATTAACTCTGATGCACTTCTGCTGTCTTTCAGTCTCTTTTCACATACAATAGAGTGTTTGAATATGTAGATTACAATTTATATCTGAAAAATGTGGACAAAAATATTTATTTAGCCCCAGCATCCAGTTGGCAACGCATCCCTTTTGCAGTCCAGGCAAGGGTGGGCAGACATTGTGGCGTCAGATGCAAAGGGTCTCATGTAGGGATAACTAGCGATCAGATTTTTGAAGTTTATTGAAGGCAAATTTAGGTTTTCGTTACAGAGGACTGAGAATTTATTATACTTCATTCAAAACTTCTTAACATGTTTTTGCATCATGACTGATTCGAAAAGTTAGCAGGACAGTTCTGGTGTCTGTCTTCTTCACTGGTGTCCTCCCCTCCTCTTAGATTGCACCATTTCTCTTTAAAACATCCTGTTGATGAAAGAGTCTCATTAAAGCTGGTTGGACTGATTTATTTTTGCTCACATTACTCCTGTCTCATAATAAGCGTTAAGGATCTGGTGTCAAAGCAGCAGGCTAATAAGCTAAGTCTGTTGATAGAGCCACACTTGCTTCGTGGGTGTCAGCCTGTCAGTGAGAAAACCAACACAACACAAACAAATCAGTTTCCTTGTGAAGACACACAAAAAAGCTCTTTGCACAAACAAAAGCAGTTGTTCCTCCTCCCTCTCGGGTCTCCGTATACAGCTGTTTCTGCCCGTACAGTAAGTGAGATACACCCGTGAGGCAGCCAGTGTGCTGTCTTAAGCCTGTGAAAATGTGCTGCAAGAGATAAATTCCAAGATGTCAGAGGAGCTGTCAGTGTGAAAGAATACACTGGTCATTACCACCTTCATATCTATCTCTCATGCAAACTCTCTGCTTCTCCCTTCTGAGTGGGGAAACCCTGCTGTGGACAAGACAGAATTTCCAACAAAGAGAAAAATGAGGTGCAAAAAAAGCCTCTGGATTATTTTTGCATTATTCTTTGCAGAGGAATCTCTCTATGTAGCTCTGACAATGTAAAATCTGGATTATTTTGTAAAAACGACAGTATTCTGTAGGTGAAAGTAATAGTTTTAGTCTATTTCTCTTAGGCTCCTGATTTTGAATGTTCATGCTACAATTGGCCAATGTTACACTGTTGTGTTCTGGATTATTCAGCTTTCACATGCTTCTAAACCTTTCCTCTGCGACAGCACTCCTGCACATGGAAACATTAATGCCACCTAGGATGTCAAAGCAGCCTCCTCGTCACTATGTTAAAACCTACATCGCTATGATTCGAAAAGAACTCGCCTCAGCTGTCAGATGTCCCCATTAAGGCTGTCTAATAAGCCCAGGTTACAAGATGGTTCTGAGAAGTAAGCGATACCCTCACAGCGGCCCACACGTACAATGAGGCAGCGGGCCTTAGTGTGGATTTCATACTCAGGGCTGAGCATACTCTAAGCCTATTTTTGTTGTCCTGATCTCAGACAACCCTGGACCCCGTCCAGGATGGTTAAAGTAATATCCAGCAGTAATGCTGCCTGGTACCATCGCCTCCTTGTGAGGCCTCAAGCTGAGACTAATGGAACAGGAATCCCCTAAAAACCTCATCTGAACGGTTTCCGAGTTGTTAGCATGTAAAGCACAAGTTTTCTGATGCCCTTCACTTTTCTTTGCAGTCAACCAAATGTGTTCTCCTTTAATACATTCTCCAACACAAGACACGAAACAGTCCTCGCACACCCGAAGTTCTCTCTTAAACTGGAAACCAGTCTTGGATTCAAGACCTTCAATTTTCAAACAGTCATGACAGAGCCACTTTTTTTTTTTCTTAAACTTGTATCATGAGAATTTACGGCTACCAGGGCCCCAATTTTTCCCCTCTCCCGTGGAGATAAGGGCTGTTTTTCCTCTGAAAATCTGCAGGGGGTTGGGTGTAGTTAAAGGACACACTCAGCTGCTAGATTAACTCATCAACGCCGCATTGCAGGGTGTCAACAGAAATGTTTCACACACAGGACCGACAAGGAATGAATACCATTTGGAGGTCACAAGTGGCAACCCCTCAGTCCTTCAGGCCTTTAAATGTTAGTGTCTGCCTTTCAGGAGCAAGGATGTAACCTCGAAACCTTTCAGGGGAAAAGAGATACGTGTTGGACTTCACTTCCCTCATGACACTTACTCCAATGGATGGTGACTTGGAGTGATCGAGTGAAACGAGCTCTGGTATTGCTCACATGGCTGGATAATAAGGAGGAAATAGACATTTACTAAGAGTTAGCACGGAAACAAATAAAGCACTGAATCTGCTCCCTGCATGTTCATATCCAATAAAAATGTAAAGTAGATCACAGTTTCTGTTTCAAGTTGAATAAACAACCCCGAAAAACACCTGTAGTAGACGCAGTTTCTTCATTTAGCTCCAGAAACTTGATTCAAATCGCCATTCTTGCCTCTTTAGCTCTTTTATAGAGCATATTTTGAGGTAACCAACAAACAACTGACAACCGGAGACACCGGATCATCTTCAAAAGGAAGACACTCGTCTGTGGCATGCTGTTTTTTTGCTGCCTGAGCGATGCCATTCCTGGTAGTTTGAGTCACTCAAACTCCTCCTTCTAAATTTAGATTACAGAGCCAGTTGAAGCAAAGTTTCAGATTTGTTGAGAAGCTGACAAAGGTCTTAAAAAGGACAGAGCAGGATCTGGAAACGTCTCCCTTCGTTGACTGAGTTGACACTGGGTGCTGGCCAGCTTCCTCGCCCTCTACATGTAGAGCGGATTGGGAGGCCTTTGCACTTGGTGGGCAGTAAAGCTTTGATAACTGCTCAGGGAAAGTCATTGTTTTCCCTCTAAAGCTGCGTTGTGCAGGGCTGGAGCTGCCAAGTTGTGCCTGTTTGCTTTAGATTTGAGGAAGATCAAACCAGGCAGCTTTTGTTAAGCTGTGTCCTGATGGGACTCCAATGCCTTCTGGATCATGACAGATAATTCAGGATCTACTTTCTTCTGCTTTGTCATTGAAAGAGGGCCTGAATGAGATTCCTTTATCAGCAGATATTTGTCTCATTCCTTGCTGTCATTGAAGGGCGCCATGACAGTGTTTTCAGCGTGGTGTCCCTGTCCTGCTTGGCATCATCGGGGCGTGGGAGGTTAAGGGTTGCATGGTGGCGTTGGCCCTGTCAGCCCCCCCTACCTCATTGGGTCCCAGGGGCTGGCGCCAGGCTAGCCCCTGTAGCAGCCGGGGCAAAAAATAACCCTGGTGCAGTTGTTGGGCAGGGGAGAGTGACGGGGAGAGCATGTCACAGCGGGGGATCAGGTTTCAGCGGCTGTCATCAGAGAGCAGTCATTACTTCTGGGCTAATTATCTCAGGCCATGAGTAAACAAACAACCTGCCAGTGTGAAGACGGCATTGTGTTCACAGCACCGGGCTCTGCTTTTGTCTCCTTCAACTGTTTGATGTTGACATTAAGTCTGATTGTAACCTTAGCGTTTGTGTCTCAGAGTCCGGTTCAGCTTGGACATCTGAGAATAGATTGACAGAAAAAAGACTTAATAATGAGTAAAAGATGCCAAATAAACATCTTTGTCTTCCTTTAGTTTGTATCTATCTTCTTTTATGATATTGAGAATCCTTTTTATTTATTTATTTATTTATTTAACTTGTGCTAGTTATCTAGTTTGTGTAGTTTCTGCACTGGAAATTATTGCAAGAAATGCATTTTTGCTGAAACAAAACATTTTACATCTAAATTTTCTGCCTAATTTATGCACTTCTGTGGTTTTCCTGTAAAACTATACAATAATAAATTTAATTTAAAGGGATAACATTGGTTATCAAGTACCATTTCTGTGAACAATAAGTCATTTTACACTGAAATTTCATGTTTGAAAGTGAAATTTGCTCAATATGTCCTCAAAAACATCTGATGTGGAATATTACAATATTTACGGTAGGGGGTGGACATGAATCCACTTCCTGTTAACCTTGTAGGTAAAACAAAATGACATTTATGGGATATGACATACATATCGAAGAGAAATAATTTTGGCATTTCATACGTTCGTTGTTCTTTTATTCCGTTGACTGGACTCTGACAGAACCCATGAATGTACCCTCTGACTGAAAACTCAATCCTGCTCTTCCCAGTACCCGCTCTCACATTCCTCTCCCTTCATGGCACGTTTACGGTTCAGGCTCATGTTTCTATCACAGGCCTGCCATACCATACCTGTGTACCGCACCACAGCCGGGGAACAGTTGTGAGTGAGCCATGCTGGACTTGTCTTAATCTCTTCAGGCCACAGTTGCACGGTAACAGTGTAATGATTTGATGTAGCTATGACAATGACAAATGAGTCTTACTGACATATTTATCGACCATAAACGTAACATATGAATGCTCTGTTTACTTATTACTTTCAGTGGTTGAGTTACAGATTTATGAAATCAAACCTCACCTGTCCTTCAGTTGTGTCTTGATACAAGATGATAAGTCGTCAGTTTTCTGCAGTGTTACGTGTTGTGTAAACATCAGCAAACTCTGCTTCTGACCAAGGAGATGTTCTCCATCAGGGGGCGATATGGAGGAAAATACATCAGAATGTTTTCATGGCAGGATCGGGATCTGGATTGTTTTCCATATTTAGACTATTTTGATGTCAAAATAATTTTTAACCCCAAATATCAGGGCTAGAAATGTACCATTTTGTACCATTTTTTTTTAGCTTTACACGAGCAGCCAATGCACAGTCCAAATGTAGTTTAGTGAGATGTTACTGGATTTATTTGGTTTTGTTTGTGCATTAGACTGCTAATGTAAATGTACACATTATTTAAGACATAATTGATACATAGTAAGATGAAAATGGACTTCCTCATGACTTTGGACATGCCTGCAGTAGCAGGTATCCAGGTTTCTGAAACGAGGAGTTTAAGTGCATGATTCATGGCTGAGCCTGTAGCCTACAGCTGATTGTCAGTGTTGTACAGGTTTGAGTTATTATTCAATAAAGCACGGTGTAATGCAGATGCAAAATGACATTAAGCTCCTGCTGTCACTTACGCCCTTCAGGTAGCTTGTCAGCTCTAACTGTATGTTATTAATTGCCCTCCTGTACCCTGATTCTTTTTTATAGGTTGTCTGAGTGACCAAGAGTGTGTATTCAAATATTTATGTATGCCTCCTAAACCAAATTACTCCATCACGGAGACAAAGCTAAAGACCTCATTTACATGCTGCCTTTCTGAAGGGCGCGAGTCACCAGCAAGCATTACAGCCCCACTCCGTCAGGCAGTGACTGACATTTCTAATGGAACATGAGCGCTTCACTGAATATGGATTTAGCTGTGCTATTAGCTCAGAGTACTTTGATGACCACAGGAAATATGATAGGCAATTAATTTTTGGGAACAAGTTTTCTCATCCCCACCAATCCCCATTAAGGGGCTGTGAGATCTTCCTAATTGAGTTAGCTGCATCACGCTGGATTCGAACTTGAGAAGTGTCACAAATCAGACTCTGTTTATCTACCATTATGTCAGAGCGGGGAGCTTAGTTTTACGATATAATTATACCTCGCAAGATAGTGACCCCACTCAACCTTATTTTGTGATTCAAAGCTCTTTGGCAGACGAAGCGATGGTGCTGAGCAGATCGCATCCAGCTTTGTCCGCTGTTTCTTTTCACTGCCTGTCTAATTGGAGCATGAAATCTGTGCACAACCAGAACTCAGAGAGGAGTCTGATTAAATTCTGTGATTCCTCCAGATGGGACTGTCAGTGTGAGAGCGCTCACTCTCGACTAAATGGACATGTTTCCTGTAAGTCCCAGAGGTAAACGTATTTATGGATGTGTCACATATTTAAAATGTTGACAGAGAGATATGATACATCACAAATACTGATGATTGTTGTCATTTACGCCTAAGAATAGCAGCTTTGTGATGTATTTTAGAGACAGGACAGTAGATGGAGCAGGAAACTGGTGAGAGAGAGTTAAAGTGACCTGGTAAAGGTTAACAGGTCCAAATCAAACACTTGAGGACTAAAACCTCTGTACAGGAACTGCTGAGCTAAACCGGCACCTCCCGTATACCAGCTTTATATTTCCCCAGAACAATATGCAGTAATCTGATCCATGATTATTGATTCAGCCGACCCTTACCCTGGAAATATCAGCATTTGGGTTCTTGTTTCTTGGTAAATTGTCTTATAAGAGTGTTAAAGAAAGTGGAGATAGCCATATATTGTCATGACACCCTTCTGCCAGTAAATTACTGTCAAAATTTAAAGCAAACTTTTTAAACCACACATTAACCTTACAAAGCTCAGTTGTATGTCCATAACTTTATCACACATGATTCATAGGTAGTCTCGTGAATGTTGATGTCAAATGTTGGAGTTGAGGCATAAGGAAGCAAGAGCAGCATGGGTATGTAAACATACCCAGAGCGAGACACTCAAATTCACCAAAAGTACCAAAAAAAACACTCTCTGTCTAATAACGTTGCTCACTTCTGACAGAGGATTAGGGCCAAGTTTAAAAAAAAGCAAATTTACAAGAATAAAGTCATAAATTTAATTTTTAAAATTCATGAATTAATTTGAATTATGTAAAAAAAAAAAAAAAAGATAAATAAATATTCTGAAAAGTAGTTTAATAAGACTGGCCATCCGCCTACGCGAAGAGGATGAAATGAAGCGTCTTCTTGATTTGGTTGTGTTGAGTTACCCGGAGATTTCTGATGAAGGCAGTTGAAACCATAGGCTACAACACAACTACTAGGGCCAAGTTAAAACCTATATTAAAGTATAACTTCACAAGATGCTCCGTGTTCCTCATTTTTATACAGGCAGCTGCTGCTCTTCTATAGCCTAAAATAACAAGTTTAGTCTCCTAAATTTAGGAGATAATTCTCTTTAAGACTTCACTCTCTTAAATTTACGACTTTATTCTCTTAAATTTACTTTTTTCTTTGTTTTGTTTTTTTTTTTAACTTGGCCCTAATCCTCCATTGTACTCACTTGGGTACTGAGTAACACAGTATGTCTTAAATGAATCATCTATCATAAATCATCTTTAATATCAATTTGCAAAGAATTCCCTTTGGTTGATGCATCTTGACATAGAAATATATCTTTGTGCATTTATTCCAGTCTCCACGAGTATACCCTTACTGAGATCTTTTTTTTTTAGCCTTCAGTCCTAAAACATAATTAGTTTTACAAGGAATTAAAGACTGTGACCTTACAAGAACAAAAGTCATATTCAACCCACTCCTCTTCCAAATGGAAACACAATCCACTTTGTTTTTCTGAACGTGATATGATGGACACTATCCACTTGCAGCGTCGGCCTCCCCGTGCCCTCACCAGACATTTGCAACTGGTGTCAAGGCCCAATAAATCATCCCGTATCAAAGAGGCCATGTAACGCTTTCTACATTTCAACATATGTGGAATCAGAACGCGTCTGTCATCGATGGGAGCCACTCTCACAGAAAAAAAGAAAAGGTTTGGAGGCCTTTCCCTCGGTAATGTGCACCATATGTGCTATTGATTTGGGAGGTTTTACCTGCCACGCTGGGTTCTCCCAAAATGAGGTGAGACAGAGATTGTCATACCTCTTCAGCAGTAAAAAATTAGGCCTGTAAACTAGAATCAACAAGATGGGTAATTACCAAGACGGAGCAAAGTCAGCCACTAACTATTTCTGTAGCTTCATCTTTTTGCACTCATGCTTTTTGCTTTAACACACAGTGATCTGCTTCATTTGCATTAAATGAGACAATCTTCCAACCACCCTGCCCGTTCCAGGCTCAACCTATTCATCTTCATAGTCTAAAAGGCTCTCACCGTCATCCCAGGTTTTAAGTTCCCAAAGCGACTGATCCTGGACTTGTTCTGACCATATATCTCCCTTTGAAAGCCAACTCTCCCATCTCCTGCTGCTTTGGGTTTAACGTAGCTCCTCTGTCTTGGCTGGGACCTGCTTCTTCAATGACCATGATAACTGTGGAAATGTGAGGAGGTTTCTACAGTAATTTAGGAATCTGCATTTGTGGTGTCAGGGGATAAATCAGACAATAAATCAAATTATAAATGTTGAGTGCTCTGGTTTCTGCGTTTTGACCAAGCTGGCTTTCTAAATTTAGAGTCATGGCCGCACAATTTCTCTGCTAACTTCCATCAGGAGATTAATGCTAAAATGGCCTTTTCACTCTTCTCAGATTTTTTTATTTTTATTTTATTTTATTAATGCTGCAGACTCCTCTGACGTTTATTTCACCACAGATAAAATCAGATTTTGTGGCTGGGCTTCAACAGTACAATCAAGCCTGACAACTGAATTGCAAACCAAAGGTATTGTTGTTCATCGGAAAAGTATTTCTTGGATTTATTTTGTAGTAATGGTGGACTCTGGAACTGGACGGTCAAAAAGAAAAAGGAGGTCAGAGCAGAAGAAAGCTCAACAGGAGAGTGATAGAGTGCAGCAAAAACACGGGTTAAGCTGTTTGTGATAATGCTCATTCCAACCCACATGCAGCAATTACACTGCAGTGATCTGTTCAAACTTGAGACACTTGGTGAGACACAACCAGGATTCACTAACGTTATACATTACGGACACGTCTCAGAGCACCGGGCTGTGAGTAATACCAAGCAGATAGTCTGCTCACCCACTGTACACTAAACTGCGCTACAAACTGAGTTCACAAAGTTTGATTGTTGTCAACTTTCAAACAATAGTGCTACGTAACTATGAATCTATACATTACATTTTCACTTTGCATCCTGGAAAACATTGTCTTGAACAAAGAAAAGTAGAATTTAAAAGAAGATATGCTCCCCACATGAATCAGTTCACACCAAATATGATTGTCCCATAAAAAAGAGAGAAGGCAGATCACACAAAAAGTGAGCTAGCCCAAAGTTCAGTTCACACCAAGTAAAATGACCTAGTTTGGCTTCAAAATTCATTTTTTAAAATTCTGAACTTAGTTCATGATTCAAAAAATGAACTAGTTCACATTCTTTTTTTTCCCTCTACATGTTTTCTTTTTCAGAAGATCCAACCATGCTTTAATACCTATCCCTCAAGCCCCCCAAGAAAAGAAAATACAATCCCTGAAATATCAAACAGATCAAAAACCAGTTTTTTAGTACAGAAACAATGTCATAAAGCAGAGCAGCTCAAAACAAGTCACATGAATTTGCTTTTTATTATCAAGAATGAAGAGTGCCGTAGTAGATCTGACTTCTGTTGCCGTAAAACACGGTGGTCCGCATCTCTGCACCTCCCATCATCTCTTGAATTGTGAGCAGCCGTCATGTTCCGACGACTCCGGGCCACTAAAGGGACCCTGCCTTTAATTGGGGCGGGCTTTTATCTGAAGTTTTCCGGTAACTTTTGTTAAAGCGTTTGAATTTGAAGGTCTGTAATATAACATCGATGCTACTTTACCTCTTCACCCTGTGACCATCATTTATCAATTATGTCAAATAGATCAAATATGTCAAAAGATGGACCTATTTTCTCTTCCTGCAGAAATGTTTTGTTGTATCAACAAAGTTAACAAATATAAATTATACAAAATCAAGACCTGATCTTGATGGTCTGTAGTACCTCACTCAGTGCTCTTAGACAAGTAAAAAAAACAGACCCTCCATGTTTAACCTTGCTGTTGGTCACAGGAGGTGATACCTGCTGGGAGCGAGGGATCATCCTCACTGTTAGCAAATACTCGCCACATTCTGCAGCCACCACAGGCCCGTTACAAAGCCCAACTATTCTGGGCAGCTTTAACCTCCACTGTGCACGATCTCTTCTGCACAAACTGAGGCTGACTCCACATTCTTGGCTCAGCCACAGAGCAACATGTAATCAGGTCGTAAAACAGTCTGCATGTACGTGCTCCTGCACGGCAATTAACGCTGTAGATTTGTGTCACACACGTTTGAATGCAACGTTTGCACGTACAAAACAGCTCTACGAGAATGTATGTGTAAAAATAAACGTGGATTTTCCTCACCGGGATTCTCTGCAACACATACTTCCTGGTTTGGTGTTATAACTCACACAATGCTGTCTGTCTGTACAATAACATGTGCCGGACACCAACATTTAAAGTGAGCTGAAAAATGAATCTAACCTTGTGCTTGAATGTGGTTGTAATCAAACAAAACGATCTACGGGAGGAGCCGCCGTTTTCTTTTCTTCCTGTTGAAGAAATCTTCCGCAACCGCAGCGGTCCGATATCGAGAAGTGGAAAAAGAGGTATTTTGAAACGATCTATGTCATCCTTTCAGCTGCTGCGCTGTCTTGAATTACCGCGATGCAGCTTTTCCAAAGACCAGATTGGATTTCATCTCCTTGCTGTCGTTTTCATCCAGATTTTTCCGCAAATGCAAGCGAAAGATTTCTTTACAGTTTGTCTTCCTGATAGTCGCTTTCTCTCAGGAGAAGGGAGTTCAGGAGCTGGATTATGTCGTAGGAGTAAGCGGTGGTAGTTTGGACATGGGTATTAATTTCACATATGGGCATCAGTACAGGGCCTGGCATGGTTTACGGTCAAGTGTTGGAGTTTTTCTTTCTGAAAGGATCACTTCAAAGGGATTGGCCAGACAAGGTTGAACTTTAAGCTGAAGGTGAGCTCTGCAGATCTTTACGGTTGGAACTGTAATAAAAAACCTTGACGCTGAGCAACTTTGTGATCTGAATTGAGAGAGGTAAGATAAATCTGTAATAAAGGTGGATTAATCCACCGCACTGATTAAAAAACTACGACCAGAGTAAAGAAAATGTTGCTGTACATCCCTTTATATCAAAGGTGTCTGACATTAAGCATCTGTGTCCCCGCCAATCTTATTACTTTATTATTTACAACCAAGTGCATGATACGGTTGTGTGGCTAAAATCAGCGGAGTATCATCATAGCTGTTGCCCTATTTTGTGTCAGTTCAGTAAGTGGAGCCTGTGTCTTCATGGCATGGTGCAAATTCTTGAGATTAATGTAAATGATAAGGAATCTGCAACTCTCCGGATTCTGAGATCCATGGGATTAAAGGTTCAAGTTCCAGTCGAAGCGGGAAAAGGATGACTCACTGTCCGGCCCGGGCGCCTATCGGGTGTCTCGCCTCCTCCCAGTTAAGAAAGTTAGGGAAACTCTCACAGTGCTGGCTGGAGCTTGACGGGAAATAGCAGCTTCCCGCTCGGGCTCCAGAGCTGTATCTAGGAAGAAAAAATGTACAACAGAGAGTAAACATGGAGCGCTGAAGCTCTCCTCAGGTTTAATTCTGTTCAGTATCAATGGCCTTATAGCCACAGCATGTTTTATGTTTATGTTCATTTACATCTAATATTTTTGTTTTACATGCCATTTTTTGCACATCAAGCTGCACTTTGCTGCAAGTTCTTGACCCTCAGAGACAGAGAGAGAGAGAATATCCTAAATAAGCATTTAAGAGCACAGAGTGAAAGGCTCTGAAGCAGATATTACAAGATAATCCAAAGCAGCTCAAGAAGAAACAGAGGAGAAGAAATACTGACAGGAGGAAAAACTGAAAGAAAAAAATAAATAAATAAAAAGCCTTAAGACAGTGTCTCTCTGTCTGTCTCCTTCAAGGTTACGTCCGTTTCATTAAAAGCCTCCTTCATTGATCCCTGTCCTTGGTCCGAGTCGCCCCTTCGACCGTCTTGGCCGATAACAAAGTTAACTCTCTCACACATGGCGACCTCTTCCTGCTCCTCCTGACCCTGCAGACAGCTGTGCTTACCTTAGCATAAAGTGTCACAACAGGTCATCATTATCAAATTAATCAAAGCTGTCAGAGAGGAGCACGGTGCGCCGCTCAACGCTGCACAAACCACTTAGATCATGTAACAGAACAAGCAGCAAAAGAGGTGTGCAGGCAAACAATGCACACACACTCATTCGCACACACACGCACACAGATGTGTTAAGGAACAAGGAGAGAGCTATTTTGTCAGCTAACATTTAAGAAGTGTTAAGGACTGAGTTTTACAGTTACTGATTGAGTATTTCCTGACCACACTGCGAAAGAATGAACTCAGGGAAGTGTTTATTTCTTATCTTTAGTTTAAAAAAAAAAAAAAACTCAATATGAGCCACATTGACCTGACAAGTGACCCCAAAATGAAGCCTGAAACAGTACAAAAATCTGCCAGTGGTGTCAGAAAAATTTGCCTGTCAAGTTTCTTGAAATAAAACAAATGTCTTAATACAAGAAATCTAACCAGTACATGTTTCATACCACACTGGTAGTTTTTTTTGTTTGTTTGTTTTTGTTTTTTTTTTTTAATTTTACTTGTCAGTTGAATGTGGCTTATATTAAGAGACTCATTTAGATTTCAGTTTTTGCAGCATATTGAATCGCTGTGTCAGATACAGAACTGCCTCCTGCTGAGTCTTCCCCGAGTTTGTTGCTTGAATATAAATCGGGATTTATAATAGTTGACAAGGCACAGAAGTATTGTTGATGTCATTGGTTATCTGCACATACACTCACTCCATGTTAGTAGGCTGCCGCCCCTGAACTAGGATACAGCTATACAGAGGGCAAGAACTACAAAATAAAACGGGAAGAAAAAACACACAAGACAAGGAACACTAAAAGTGAGACGTGGAGGATATCTATTAACACAGAGAAACAACCAAAGCAAAAGTCAAAGCAGTGTATCTGTTTTATGTTTACTTTATAACACTGCAAGGAGAAATTTAAAGACATATTGATTTCTTTAAAAGTAAGTGATGTATTTATAGTGAGCATTGTTCATAAACTCTACAGATTATAAAGAAAGTAAAGATGAAACAAGTTTAGATATTAGGAACAGGTTTTGCATCACCTCTGCTACATCAACCACGATAAATAAAATGAATAAGTAAAAATTGGTCATGGGGTTCTTTTTCTGTATTATAATACACAAATATCAAAATTCTGTTATTTCTTAAGTTTCTATTTTTATACTCATACACAAAAAAAATTACAAATTTTGGATTATATGCTGAATGCAATAAAAAAAAAAATCTCTGTATTTTGATCTTTTTTTTCACTGTAAAATTACTAAAAGAATTTGTTGGGGGGGGGGGGGGGGGGGGGGGGGGCATGACCAAAAGTCTGGAGAAAGTTTCCCTCATTGTAACTCGACCTCTCTGAGGTTATTCAGCCCTAGTCAAACTCTTAATACTGCTCTTTGTGGTGAGGACAAAGGACAGACTTTTTGAAGCTTTTAAAATATTTTCCAGTGTTCAGTATTCCTTAAATTACTGACATGATGAATGTTTCTTATAGTGTTTGTGTAAGTAAATCGGCTCATGAGGAGGAAACATATCCTCTCACTTCGCACACAGATGTTTGTTGTGTTCACTTCACTCATTTTGTGAAGAAAAGCTGAGATAACAAGAAGATAATTTCCACCTGCTGTTAACAACTGAGGCTAGAGCGTAGCAATACAAACACACACACACACTCCCATCAGTGTGTGCGTGTGTATATATGTGTGTGAGGTGGAGAGGCAGGGGGGGAGCGGCAACGAGGGAGACGTGCGACACCAAATTGCCAGATTGATTAACTTGTCTGTCAGACTCTTCACTGTGACAATAAACTCTGTACCTCAGGGAGCTTATTGAGAGATGACATGTCTGAGATCTCCAGGCTTAGACACACACACACACACACACACACACACACACACACACACACACACACACACACACACACACACACACACAAACATGCTGACACCAACGAGCACACCCTCCTCTCATGAAAAAAACACCTTTCCAGGAGTCCCTTCCTGTCCTGAGGGCTGCAAACACCCCCATCTTCTCCATCACACACACACACACACACACACACACACACACACACACACACACACACACACACACACACACACACTGTCTGTAATCCCTGGGGGTCTTCTCCTCACTGGGCTCCATTTTATAAACCGATTCAGTTCATAATTGAAACAGAAACTCAGGCCGTGTTCGTCCAGTTAATCCATTTAAGATCATTATGTGCATTGTCAATAAGCCTGACCCAGCTGCACAGAGGGCGACACAATGAGGGGGCTCAACCCAAACGCCCCTCCCCTCCTCTGCTCGGTCAGAGGGGTTAATGAATGATTATTTCTCACTTTGTAACACAACAGGATGCCGATTTAAAGGGCAGCCCGGCAGCCCCCCCTCCTCTCAGAGCATCCTCAGAGGTACACGCTGGTGGGAGACATGCACTCTTTAAAATCAAACAGACATTGATGAAACAGTTTTATGAAGATTTATGAGTTTCAGCCTCCACCTGGGACTCTGACGGGTTCTTTTAATTGATTAAAGGTGTGTGTGTGTGTGTGTGTGTGTGTGTGTGTGTGTGTGTGTGTGTGTGTGTGTGTGTGTTGGGTTGGGGGCTTTTTGTTGCATAAATAGAATGATTAATCCTATGAATAGTTCTGCTTTAAGAGTACAGTCATTGTGGTTTCTTCAACAAGAAACAGTTGAATTTTTTAAGTGTGTATGTGTATGTTCAAATTCATTAAAAGTGTTGTCAATATTCTAAGACAGGGGTCCCCAAACTTTTTCCTGTGAGGACCACATAACTTTTCCCTTCTCTGATGGGGGGCCGGGGTCAGTTTGTAGCAGAAAAAGTGTGACGATCGCAGGGATGCCTAAAACTAAACATTTATTATTTTCCAGAAAGCCACAAATAACCAAATATTAATAACCCTTTCCAGGATCTTCACAGAAAAAAGTCAGGAAATAAATAATAACACTATTAATTGAATAAATAACACTATTTATGAAATAAAGATTAACCAAAAAAACCCTCTCTGGGATCTTCACAGAAGAAAATCTGGAAATAAATAACACTATTTCTGAAATAAAATTACACTGATAAGGGCATAGACTGCAGAAGGGTGGAATAGAATGTCACGCTCTATGCATGTATTAGTCTTGATCACGTGGCCAGACTATAAGGAAAAAAAACAAACAAAACAAAACATAATGCATCTCTGGTATTGTTAAAGGGGCCAGGCCAAATGTAAAGCCGGGGTGTATCTGGCCCGCGAGCTGTAGTTTGGGGACCACTGTTCTAAGAGTAAAGAGAAACATTGACATGAAGTTAGTTTGTAGAAAAAGTGCTGTAAAAAGTAAAACTTGATTGAATCGACACTCTGACCTGTACCTGCAATAAAAGCAGAAACTTTACATACTGTTTTAATCTTTGCAAGAATCTTATAACGTCTCACTAAACTACATCTGGACTGTGCATAGGTTACTTGTATAAAGCTAAAGCTCTGCCCATTCTGCAGAAACTCTACAACTCTTAAGGCTGACGTTTTTAGATAAATATATTTATGAGGATGTGAAAATGTGAAAGTTCAAAAAACACATTGGAGGACGCAAGACTAGATTAAAGATATGAAATGGAACAGAAAATACAACAACAACAACAAAAGGTTCAGGATGCAAAATAATTGGGGCAGATCAAAAAAGTCTAAATATTAAAAACAATCCTGATAATATCCAGATCCTGATCCTGCCATAAAAAGTCCTGACATATTTTGCCCATATCGCCCCCTAACAGAGAACATTTTCCTTGGTTCGACGCAGAGATTGCTGATGTTTTGCAGCACGTTACACTGCAGAAAACTGGCTACTTATCATCTGGTATCAAAAGATGACTGAGGAACAGGACAGGTTTGATTTCACAAGTCTGTAAAGATGGCACAAGGATGTGTGAGCACGTGGATTTTTACAGAGAAAGAGTAAACAGTATGTCAGTTAGAGCCACTGGCCCTCATCAGGTCACGAATGGATCTGGGGATTTTAACCAAGAACCCCCTTAATATGAAGTAACAGCGCCAACCCCTGCACCAAAAAGTACAACAATATCAAATAAAAGATCAAACTATCCCTTCATGTCATATCTTGAAATATATAGACTCAGAATTTGGCCGCATTATTAACAGATCTGTGGCTTATCATCACTCTCTGTCAATGAATCATAAAACTACTGAGCTGACATGAAAAATGCAACATGTGGTGCAATCAAAATACCACATCAGTCATACTGAAAAAACACTTAAGTCTATATTCTGATAGTTTTAAATTGGTCCCATACTGGAGATCAGGTTTGCTCCAAATCTGGCTTATTTTGTAACAGTGCTGTGGTCAGAAAGTATCCAGCGCATTTCATCAAACAGGGCTCATACTCGGAAGGACGATGCACAGTGTTTCTTTTTCAAGTTATCTAGTTTTTGTCTACAAGTCTGGAAATTCCTTTTTCATAACTTAGTTTGATTTCTTATACTGATATTTATTAATCCTGGACTGAAAAATCTTTTTTTTTCTGACTCCTTCAGGTACACAGTGAAGAACTTGTCTGATATTGATGCTTTAGTGGGCTCAGATGTTCCACATCACGAGCTACAAACTTGGTTGTTTACCAAAGCACCAAAATGGTGAGCACCAAAAATTATGAGTGAGAAAAAAAAGACAAATACACTTTTAGTTGATTGTCTTGGACCATAGACCTGCAGCCACAGGTGTAACCGATTGAGATGTTTATGGAAACAGGAGATAAAATGTTAATAATCACAGATAAGATTGTCTTGGGTTTCAGGGGTTATCCATCATGAGTCTGTTGTATTGTGTTTCCTCTAAATTATCCATCTTTGGGGAGGAAATACATCTGTTGTGCACCAAAAATATCCTGAGACAACCCTTTGATCAAATGTCAAATGATCGCGAACAATAAGTCATGACAACTTATAACAGGCAATGACAGACGTTAGTGAGGAAAGAGAGAGGAAGAAAAACAAAAACCTTCCTATTCCAGTCAAATACTGCCCATTTGTGCCACTGAGTCAAAGTCAGTGACAGAAAACACTGACAGGGGAGAAATGGACCTCAGGCTCTTGTTTTTTCAGAGACCTTGTTTGAAGTTGGACGGCACTTCCTGCTCGGAGTCCTGAACGAACCATTTGTTTATGTCCTGTAGGTCTGCAAATCACTTATCGCATCAAAGACCTCCTTTCTGCTCCCTGTACAACAATAGAGGGTCAGTCCAATGTGCAAACTTGACAAGGATGCAGAGCAAGTCTTCCTCTCCTGGGGTGGTGGCAGTTGTTTCATGATTTATGCAGTGCTGACAATAAAGAGTTACAGGATAACCCTGTTTTTTTTTTTGAGATGTTAAAAGGCAAAAGATGACATGTCAGTATTTGTTGTTAACAGGTTTGCTGCCAGTCTCTGAATTTCCAGTCACACAGTGATTTCATTCAAATGCAACAAACCGAGCTTCATTTCACCTCTGCTCCCTTTAAAACAACAGTTTTACTATTCCTGCTCCGGTTTCAGGGTGGAGTAAACTATTTATTTGGCCTTGTAGTCTCTCGGAGGGAAGTGACAGGTGACTCATACAGCAGGACTCCGGACTAATTCATCTTCACCTCACGTCACGCAAACCCAACACAATGCTGACGTCAAGAAGGGAATTTCTCGCCTCTCTTGAATTTTCTTTCACTGTGGTCAGGTCCCAGGTGTCTTGTAGGTCTAAAGCCAAGTGAACAGGAAACTGCAGAAGTAGACAACCATGTACTGCCCCCCTTTTTACTCCAAAAGCCCTGGAAGACTGCAGTATGGTGAGACTCAAGGCCAGCTTTGTGCCCACGGCCCACGTTCACATCCTCTCTGGAAGCGCCGCCGTTCCCCTGTCCCTTGCAATCTTTCAGGGCGGAAAAGGGCTCAGTTATACGAGGGCTGGCAGACTATTGTGTGGGGCTGTGATTCATGTATGGCTGGATGAAGACTTAATGGTCATAAGGCTGCAGACAGCCACAGCACTCTCCTGAGATTCAGATAAATGACCAATCCTGATTTTTGCTGCTTTCTGCTCAATCTTTAAGATTTTTCTGTTAATCTTGAAAAACATCACTAAATCAGTTAGTTTTAAGACCAGCCAAAACGTTCGGTGTTGTGTGAGTGTACACTACATTTAGAAATAATTCAGAGCTTGATTTTACTGTCAGACAGACACTTTGTTTTAGCGCTGCTTCAGGCCTGTAAACACTCCCGTTTGGGACACAAATCTCCCTCATTTTAACATTTTCTTCATCCCTGAAGTTTGGATTTAAATCTTCTACAGATAGACCGGGCCACTAAATAAGGTTTCTCCTTTTTGTCAAAATTCTTGCTTGTGTTGTACGTCGCTTTGGGAAAAAGCGTCTGCTAAATGATATTGTAGAATTGTAGAATTGTAGACCACTAAAGTAAAAAAATGGTGCATGTTTACTGTGGGATGTGTATCTCAAAATCTGCCCCCCACCACCCCATTTTATTTTACATGTCTCTTCATTTATTAATCTGCAATTTTGGGTCCAGAAGGATCTTCATCAGAAATATCAGACCTGACAATCTTCCACATTTTCACAGCTGGCCTGTGAAAAAGCAAGCATCAACAGTGACAAGCCTAAAAGAGATAAACACATCATGCATTCGTCTTTCTCAAACTTTACCTTTTATACACCAAAACAGAATGTTCATTTATGCCCATATTTTGGAGTTAAATCTTTATAGTCGGGCCACTAAAGCAGGAACAAATGTGAAAACAAATGATGATTAATGTTTTGCTGCCCAACAAGTTGAAATTCTGTGAAGGTCCTCGTGTTGGAAAATCACAGATATTTGAAGAAAGTTTACAGCTTAAATGCCCTTAAGACATATTTGATGATTTACAATTGTTCTTACACTTATATGAAGAAAAGACGTTAACACACTTTTATTTTCCCGTCTTTGTCTACCTTTATTCAAAATGAACAGGTCAGTGGATAGCACAGGAAACAGAGAGAGAGAGAGAGAGTTGGCACTGACAAGGGAGAAAGGGGCCTCAGCCTGGATTCAAAGTGGGGCCTCACTCCTCAGCAATACCAGCACCCTTTAGCAGAGGGATGACTCAAAATCTGTTTTCGCCCCTTTCAAATCTTAGGTCCCTTTTACACAACATAAGTTTAAAGATGAAACGAAAAAGTATTGTTGCGTTTCAGCTTCTTGTTTACACAGAAACTGCGTTTTAGCTGACCTAAAACGCAAACTTTTAAAAACGGCTTCCAGAGCGGAATTTTTCTGAAACACTGTGGCCACCGTTGCCGTGTTAATGACAAGTCAGAGTTTTCAGTGACATCACGGTCCACTTCAGTGTCCACCATTACTACAAAAAAAATCAAGGTATCGTACTTCTCACTGTTAAACTTTTTCACCTGGTAAAGTGTTATCAACGGGTCTTTCAGTCTATGTCCTCACAATGCCTTTTAAACCAGTATGTGGAAACATCCTAAATAACTTATAAACTAATTACATACATGGATGCTAATATATTGACAGGTGCAAACTGTAGCGACTCATGCAAAGATGAAGATCTAATGAGTCTTAAAATGCTGCTATTGATCTGTGATTCATCAGAGATCAATCATTAGCTAAAAGTTACTTAAAACGACCATTAGCTGGAATGGGAAGTCAAAGATGTCAATAAATGAAGGGCTGTGGTTATCTGTGTCAGTTCATATGTTGGTTCTGTTTTTCTTTAGTAAGGCCTAATATCTTAATATCTTTCTTAAAACGCCCAGGTTTGAGCTAGAACCAGCAGAAATTTGTGGTCAGGCTAAGAATCCAACCGTTGAGGCTAATTTCATACCCAGTGCCCGACAGTTTAATCATCCTTTTAGTTACAACCTTCCCGTTCATTTACATAGATCATAAAATGCATGAGGAGATCTGATAATTCCTCCTCCATATTAAAAGCGACATTCACAACATCACGGCACCTGCATTAATTTGCGTGGGCAATGACATTAGCTTCGATTGCTTTGCATTTCAGGCCAATTCGGTGGAACAGCCGACCGGATCCGTAACCCTCCCCTCGCTCTCCTCCCCCCTTGGCGACTAATGAAAAAGACATCAGCAGGCATCAAGAAGGTCACCCGTCCCGTTCGCTGTGACCTCCTCGTGTCTCTGCTCTCCTCCCTGACAGGTTTTGATGCGTCAGGGGTGGCTGCTTTCCCATCCGGGCGCTGAGGATGGGCAGAGCAGACCTTTTCTTACAGCATCACTTCACTCACAGCCTCAGGCGACAACGCTGCTTTCCTGCATCCTCCCCCATCTCAACACACTCCCTGAACCCCGACTTCTCATTTACAGTCATAACTAGCAACAATAACAACTCTTAATAAATACTGTGTAGGAAATATTAGTATCACAGGAAATACAGAATGAAAGGATCATCAGGAGGAAGAAGAGAAATGATACTACGAAACAACTACAGCAAGATTAAAACATATTTTATCATGGCTGTAAAAAATATGGCCAAATTCAGCATGATGAGAGGAGCCCAAATGGAATGATCAGAAAAGGATATGAAATGATTTGTGGATCTCTCAAGTCAAAGGTGATTTAAAGGTTTTTAGACAAAGTTAACCAACCTAAACAACACTACTCACGTAACTTTCATCTGTTTGTAACTGAAAAATACCTTTTTTTTAAATCTCAGTTGGTCACATGACTTTAAACTTAAAAACCTTCGAAAAAATACATTTGTGAAGTTTTCATATTATACAAGAATGCAAGAAAAACACAAAATGTAAGTTTCATGGCACATCTTCGGCTGTATTTGCTCAGAACAACACTGTATCCACACTTGAAAGGCCAAAAAAACAAAAAACAAAAAAACTTTTTGTTGGATTTGAAACACCACCAGTTTTTGTCCCACACCTTAGAAAAGACGTTTAAAAAATTAATAATGTTTTTGCTACTGTAAATGCTGCTCAAATATTGTGTCTAAGCTGTCATGCAGTCACCCACCACTAGTTGAGGCTGTAGATCTGGAAAATGATTAGTTCCATAATGCCATAGTGCTTTACTACCTGGATGTAAACAAAACAACTGGCAGATGACATCTCATATGCCGGTTTGGCAGTATCTGATGGTTAAAGTGGCATATAATCACATGACTGGTGCAATCTGTAACCTGCCCAGGTGTGTGGATGTTAACTTGCAAAGATGACCAATGGCTGCAAACTGACGTTTAAGTGTTTATCCGCCAACACTGTGATCCTGTGATTTTTTGAGCTGATCAAAATGAAACATTTTCAGGTCATGGAAATCAGTCCTTTTTTAAAATGCAGGATGAATCCAGACATGTTAAAGTAACACCCAGTGTAAGAGCCTATCACTTAATTCAGACAGCATGTTGATGAGAGGATCCTGGAGTCTGCTCCAGGTGTCCTTAGTCCCCTTTCCAAAGGGCAGGGGGTTGAGCAAAGGGCCGTAGTGACCTGAGAGGCCTCCAGCTTCTTTTGTGCACTGCTTTAACAACTCAATTAAATGCCAGCAAGCATCTGCTGCCATGCCGGTCAGCTCTGATCTGAATACCTCACTGACTCTGTCATACTGTCGCTGCTCCGACTGAGAGAAGGTGAAACAATAAAAGGGTGTGTTTGTGTGTGTGGGGTGGTGGTGGTGGTGGGTGGGTGAGGGGGGGTTAATGTGCAGGTAGTCTAATCCTCTGTGCTGACATTCTTATTAATCCTCAAGGTGAGACGTGCAAGTAATGCAAAAGAGTAGAGATAAGAGAACAGCAAACTGTGGGAAGGCATACAATGTATAAACGCACAAACACTAATGTAATGGAATAAAGCGACATATATATTGCCATTTTCTGTATTTCAAATTAAAATACAGTGTGAAAACATACTAAAAGCAGTAGTTTAGTACTATGGACAAATAATTTAACAGGTTTTAGACTCTTAAAATCCTGTTCTGTGTTGTCTGGAAGCATCTTTCAGTCTCCTAAAGGCAACATCAGAGGTATCAAAGCTCTGTGTGCAACATAGCTGGAGGTTACAGTGAAAGAGAGAAAGGGGAGGAAGAGAGTGCTCATCCCAGTCTGGGAGTTCATCCATCATTGGAATCAGTGTGTGCTGTAATTACTGTGTCAAATAGATGGGACGATGCCTGGGAGGAACAGCAGTGTGTGTCTGTGAGTGATTGTGCATGCATGTGTGTTTGCATGTGTGCACAGAGGTCCACATGCACTCGGGATGTCTGCATGTGTTTGAGGGGTGTCCCATAGACACCTTATCTTCATAATCATCCCCCCTACTTACACACACATACACACATACACACACACCCCCAAACCGCTCCCTCCTCCACCACCGTCATCTGTCATCCATAGCCGGCGCTGTCAGCCGGCGCTGTCATGCATTGCCAACATCGGGCCGTCAGGAGAGGAAGTCTTAACTCTTTCAGCAGCGGAGCCCTTTGAGGCTTCAGGAGGATGCAGCTATTTAAGGAATGTGCTGCACAAAGGATGGATGAAGCCACTGAAACACGGGAAGCGTGGATAATGTGGAGTACTGGTGGTGCTCACGGTTTTGCTACGGTTGGTTGTTGGTGCTGGACTGCAGACATTACATCACAATAAAGAGGATTTCATTCATCGTGTGGATTTATGTCATCTTTGGCTGTAATTTCTGAATGTGAAGGGCTGCTCTGAAAGCAAACAAAGATTTTCTGAGAAAAAAACAAAAAGAAAAAAAAGTTAGAAATTCAGCTTCAACAGCGAAACCAATAAAGATTGATAGGAGCGTGTGTTGGTTATTTTTGACAAAAATGTTTGAATTTACTATACAAAAATAGTTGAAAATCATTGGATTTTATCATATTGTTCCAGATCAATTACAAGTATTGCTAATGAAGTTACATGCATTTACTTTCAGCATCTCAGTGCTGTAGGTATGTGTAGTTAAAGGCTGAAAACCATCAACCTTAAAATCCAGAAGAGCTAATGAAGACTACTCCTCTCACTGAATGCAAAGTGGGAATAGGAGGTTGGTTGTACATCTTTATGTGCTTGTGTCCTGTCCTCTCGCTTGAGAAGTTATCTGAAAAATGGGAAACGTGTCCACAAGCCATATGGCCCTGTGAAGAGCAGCGGAGCACGTAAAGAGGTGGAAATAGTGTTAGCCGCTTGGCTGCTCAGTGCTGGCAATCAAAGAGGTGGTGAACCGGTGAGAGATGTAAGCGGCTGAGAGGATCAGGAGTCTGGTCACTCTATTTGGCGATGTGACAGGTCAGTCCTTGCGGAGGAAGAGTTTGATCTGTAAAGCATGCAGACGCATTTCCAATGAAGGAACTTAGTTGACCAGTTTGGAATATTTATCTTTAAAAGTCATTCAATCATTCAGCTCTCTTGATTGGACAAATGTCACCACCACATAGTAATGTATGAACAGTGGTTGAACTGATAGATTCAGTCATGATTTCTAATAAAAACTCACTGAAGCATGTAAATTTGTTGCAATGACAAAAGGTAAGCAAAGACAAACATACTGAAGGAAAAAAGCTAAATGTATCACACCAAAGTCTTTCAGTATTAGAGTAACCTCTGAGTTTTAACCATATATTTTTAAATACATGGATGCAGCAGTGATGTCACTTTTGGCCTCTGAAGAGGAGTTAAAAAAGCCGGTTTAACCTGACTTTAGATAGGCTTTAGCCTCCTTGCTAACAGCTACAGTGTGCCTGCCTGTCCGTCAAGTCAGCCAAGCTTCTGGTTACGCAAAATTTGGAACTTGTATGTCCTGAAAATTAGATATGCACCAATTTGATCCTTGTATCAGTTAGGGTTACCCGATACAACCTTTTCTTTTCCAATACGATACCAATATTGCACCCTTGAATTGTGGCTGATACTGGTATCGATATGATCTAATATCAGCCTGATTGGTGTGACGTTGGGGAAATGTTTAATGTTTAAATGTACACTGACCAAAACTTCCAACGCAACACTTGGGTTTATTGCAACACACGTAATTTTCTTACGCTAAATTTAACAATACATAACAAATACTAAGATTCAAATCAAAAACAGTTTCAGAGTCAGGAATGAGGAACCGATTTTTCCTGGTTTCAAATTCATTGCATCAGTTGAAGGCGCAATTCTGGATCACCAAAGTCAGTATCTTGTACGGCCTCCTCTGGCCTCACACACAGCCTTGATTCTGTGATGCATGGAGTCAATCAATTGCTGAATTTCAGCCTGTGTGATGCGGTCCCATTCCTCCTGGAGTGCTTGACGCAACCGTCGGAATTTTGGCAGGAAGCGATTGCGCAGGTGCTGGAGGTGAATATAGCAATCCTGCCGAGGGGTGGTGACACGTGGTCTGGGGGCACATGGTCGATCTCTGGTGCTTCCTGTTTCATTATGTCAGCTCCAGAGACGTGATATGGTCGACACGTGGACGCCAAGGTTCCTTGCAACCCGTCTTTGCAACATTCCACCAGTAAGCATACCAACGGCTTGCTCTCACTGATTTTGACCAAGGCACAGCATGGTCACACGTTGACCCAGGACAATGCACAGGAATATTAAAGTTGTCCATTGCTATAGCTATTTATTGACCAAATTATGGAAGGATTGGTCAAAGAGTTCTACTCAACCTGATGGGATAGGCAAAATTCTAAACAATGTGCAATCAAGCGGAACGAGCTGCCCACACAACAAAATCTAAACAATTTTCTCAGCTTTTTATTTGTAGTTGATGTATCATGACTCAAAACCAATATCCCATTTTATGTACACCAAATATTTCAAAATTGTATGTGTTGCGTTGGAAGTTTTGGTCAGTGTATTAAACTTCTCCAGTTGTCTGCTACCACAGGAAAGTTGTGGATGACAAGTTTTACACTCAGCTGCAACGTCTTTTTTAGACTTTAATGTAAATACTGCCAGACAGACAGCATCACTCCTACTCCTTGCTACTTTGTTGTGATCATATGGGCTCTTCATGCTGGAGTGGAGTCTGGAATAGACTGCTTGTATTGGAGTGCTTATTTTGGAGATTTTAGATACAGGCCGATATAATCTGATACTCATTGTTTGCTGATACTGATATTTGATCAGTAGCCAATCAGGACAGCCTTACTGTCAATCCAATACAGAATCAAAAAAGTAAGATCCGATATCAGTCACAAAGGGCTGATCAATATAACATATCTATTCAACTTAGTTCTATGCTCTTCTGTTTTTACAACAACCATGTGCGTTCTAGATCATCAACACCAGTAGGTCTGTGCAGTTTCGTTTAGCAGAGCTAGAACATCATGAAGGACAATAACTACAGCAGTTCAGCAGTTTGGAAACTTGCAATATGTTTGTTCAAGTTTAATTCCTCACTTATTCCCTGCTTAGGTTTACAGTTACTCTCTTATAACCCTATAAAATAATGAATACAGTCAGTTTAGATATATTCTTATGTTTTTATTTGGGTTTTCAAAGTTAGAAAAGCCTGAAGCTGTCAAAACAATTCTCAGTCTTGTCCTCAAATTAAGGAATAAAGAATGTTGAATACTGATATTGGATTGGATCAGTATAGGTATTGGCCAATACCAAAGACCAGGTATCTGTATTAGTATTGGGTTTTTAAAAGCTGCATCGGTGCATCATTGATGAGTTATACAAAAATATAGACCCTGCACTGTATGTGAGGTGTAAGCGCCATTTAACACTGATTAATTTATTTTCCATTATTGTTGTGCAGTGTATATTTCAGTATAAGGAAAAGTACATTTTTTGGGTTTATTTGAGATATTAAGAAGTTTGCTTTTCTTCATGCCTGTTTTGTCCCTCACCGGCACCTGTAGTCTCTTGCTTAAGGAAGAAAAGTGTGTTCTTGATGACGTTGCTCTGTTGTTTCTTCACAATAAATGAGTGCGGCAGAGCCACGGTTGTTTTAACGTTTGCTCGTCTGCTTAGAGGTCAAAATGCCGACTCAACGCGTAAAACAGACTCTGTCATTACTCATAGTGGTTAAGATACATAAGTAAGTTAGAATAAGTTTAAATAAGAAACTTTAAAAGTAACAGATAGCCACTACATTAAGTAAAACGACCAGCTCGGTTGGCCGACGGCAGTCGCCATGACACTACACTACTCGTCGTCGTCGTGACAACGTAAGACTCAAAGACACCAGCTCCATAAGAAGATAAGACAACTAGAGCAGTCTTATTATGATGACACTCGCTAAGAAAGCACGTCGTGCTTTGTGTCATAGACTGTTTTACGAACTCTTGTTGAGTTAAGAAGTTGTGTGAATCCAACATGGCGGATGACGACGCACACGAGTCCAGAGAAAGATCACGCAGCTGCAGCAGCAGAGCGGACCACAAGAGGGCGCCCAAGTACACAGAAAAGGGTTTGGAAGAGCTCCTAAACCGGCATATAAGCTCAAGACGAACGAAACTGTGTAAAGTAACATCCAAAGCAAATAAGATTAGCGGACTTTTGAAAGAAAATGAAAGTCCGGATGTTGTTAATGAACATTTAAATGAATATTCAGAGCTTTTGTCAGACTTCTTTCATGCTAATGATGACATACTGTTGTTGTTACCTGCTGATGAGAAGGAGGCTGACCAGACGTTCTGGTTCGAGCCAAAAAAGGAACATTTCACAAGATTTATGAATGAAGTCAAAAGTTGGATAGAGAATACAATGCACCAAGAAGAAGTTGATCCAGAGGATAGTGTCTCTTTTGCTGAGGCACCTGCAAAAAGGAAGACTGGTTCATCCAAAGGAGGCAGCTCTGTTGCAACAAGTGTGTCGCGATCATCCAGAGCCTCATCCGTATCTTCTGCACGTCAAAGGGAGCAAGCAGAACGAGCTGCACTGTTAGCACGTGCAGCTTCCCTGAAACACAGGCAGGCATTAGACATGGAGGAATGCCAGTTAAAGGCAAAAAGGGAACAATTAGAGATTGAAACGGCTATTGCTGCCTCCACAGCCAAATTAAAGGTTTTGGAAAATTTTGAGTCTGAAAGTTGTAAGAGTGACACTGTTGGTTATCCTCAGACGAGTCCAGAAGTTAAGTCACAGCACAGGATCCAGCAGCCACAAATAAAGACTGAACAAACTGTACAAACTGAACTGTTAAAGGTAACTGATGTTCCAGTGAAACAAGAAGGTGGGAAACAAAAGACTGATGTCATTGGTGATGCAGCACATTTGATGGAGGTTATGTCCAAACAAAATGACATTACTGAGATGTTAGTCATCCAACAGAGACTGTCACATTTGCCCCAAAGAGATGTTCCTATTTTCAATGGTGAACCACTTGAGTTTAAGTCATTCATAAGGGCTTTTGATCACACTATTCATGAAAAAACTGATAGTGACAGTGACAGGTTATACTACCTTGAGCAGTTTACCAGAGGTGAACCTAGAGATTTAGTGAGAAGTTGTCAGCATATGAGTCCAGAACAAGGTTACAGAGAAGCAAGGGCTTTGCTAACTTATCACTATGGTAATGAACTGAAAATTGCAACATCCTATCTGAATAGAGCATTTAGCTGGCCACAGATCAAACCAGATGATGCTAAAGCTCTCCAGAGTTACTCACTATTTCTGACTGGGTGTAACAATGCCATGCAAGACATAAATCAGCTTGAAGAAATGGAGAACCCCACTAATCTTAGAGTCATAGTTTCTAAGCTGCCTTATAAGATAAGGGAAAGGTGGAGAGTATATGCCTTTGATATCCAAGAAGTAAGTGGACGGAGAGCTAAGTTTGTGGATCTAGTCAGATTTATAAACAGACAGGCTAAGATAGCTACTGATCCTCTTTTTGGTGACATCAAAGATGTTGAGGACAAGGGAAAACCATATGCTAATGTGAAAACTATAAGACCATCCAGACCAAGAGGGAGCGCATTTGCCACAAGTGTAGCCCCCATTGAGAGTGACAAGTCACATGAAAAGGATAAAAGCACATCCTGCAGTGTGAGTAGTGCCTTCCAGAAGCCATGTATGTTTTGTGAAAAACAACATTCATTAGTAGAGTGTCACAAAATCAGAAAACAGCCTTACAAGGACAAACTCGAGTTTATCAAAGGTAAAGGTTTGTGTTTTGGGTGTCTGACACCAGGACATTTAAGTAAAGACTGTCGAAAAAGAGCTTCATGTGAACATTGCTCAAAGAAACATCCAAGTATGCTTCATTTCACAAAGGATGAAAACAGCAACACGGTTGATGTGACCAACACCACTGAAAACCCAGCAGCAAGTGAAACAGCACATGTGTCAGGAGGAACTTGTGGAGCTACTGGGGCCGGTAAAGACAATGAAGTCCTGTCAATTGTGCCTGTGTGTGTAAAGCTCAAGAAAAGTAACAAGATAGTTGAGACTTATGCATTTATGGACAATGGAAGCCAGGCCACATTCTGCTCAGAGGAGCTAATGAGACAGCTTGGCATTGAAGGCAGGAAAACACAAATTCTGCTTCGCACAATGGGACAAGAAAAGTTGGAGCCAAGCTACCATCTTTCAGGATTAGAGGTGTGTGGTGTTCAGGAGAAATGTTACATTGACTTACCTGAGCTTTTCACTCATAAAGATATTCCAGTTTCCAAAGAGAACATTCCATTACAAGAGGATTTGGAAAAATGGCCACATCTCCATGGAGTTCAGCTGCCACAGGTGGATGCAGACATTGGACTTTTGATAGGATGTGATGTTTACAAAGCTATGGAACCCTGGGAGATCATCCACAGCCAGGATGATGGTCCATATGCTGTCCGCACCATTCTGGGCTGGGTCATAAATGGTCCCCTCAGAAAAGATGACTGTCCAGCTTCACTTGATGGTGAACTCAGTGTTCGTGTGAATAACATTTCTATTGCCAATATAGAGAATCTGTTAGTGAAACAGTTCAACCATGACTTCCCAGAAAAGGCTTGTGAAGAGAAACAAGAAATGTCTCATGAGGACATTCAGTTCATGGACTTTGTAAATGAAACTGTCACAAAGGTTGATGGACATTACAGTGTAGGACTTCCTTTGAGAAACAAAGCCATTAAGATGCCAAACAACCGCAGTGTGGTTTCGCAAAGAGCAGAAAACCTGAAAAAGAGACTTGTCAAGAACAAAGACTTTCACAGAGAGTATCAAAACTTTATGTCTGAGTTGCTGACTAAAGGTTATGCTGTCAAGGTCCCAAACGCAGACATAGTATCTGAAAATGAGAGAGTGTGGTATATACCTCATCATGGGGTGTACCACCCCCAAAAGAAGAAACTGCGCGTTGTCTTTGACTGTGCAGCTTCATACCAAGGCAAGTCACTGAATGGAGAACTTTTACAAGGCCCAGATCTCACAAACTCACTTGTTGGAGTTTTAACAAGATTTAGACATGAACATATTGCTTTAATGTCAGACATAGAAGCTATGTACCACCAGGTCCGAGTCCCACCAGAGGACAGCAATCTCCTGAGGTTCCTCTGGTGGCCAGATGGAGACTTTAATGAACCTCTGCAAGAATACAAAATGGTTGTGCACCTGTTCGGGGCCACATCCTCCCCGAGCTGTGCAAACTTTGCACTCAAGAGAACAGCTGAGGATGCTAAAGACATAATGGCACCTGCTGCAGTCAAAACTGTGATTCACAATTTCTATGTTGATGATTGCCTTGTTTCGGTGTCAGATGAAACACAAGCATGTATTCTGGTTAAGGACTTAACAGAGCTGTGTGCAAGTGGAGGATTCCATTTGACAAAATGGATGAGCAACAGCAGAGCTGTTCTTGCTTCCATTCCAGAGACAGAAAGAGCGAAAGAAGTTAAGGATTTGGATCTCAGTCATGATGCATTACCTGATGAGAGAGTCTTAGGAGTCAACTGGTGCACTGAGACAGATGTGTTTAAGATCAGGATAAGTGCAAAGCAAACGCCACAGACAAGACGTGGCATTTTGTCATTTGTGAGTGCCATATATGACCCTTTGGGGTTCTTGTCACCTGTTATCCTTCCTGCAAAAATGATCCTGCAGGAGCTCTGTGGCATGAAGATTTCCTGGGATGAAGATATCCCTGCTGAACTGTCAAAAAGATCACAAATGTGGATTTCTGATCTTGCAAAGCTTCATGGTTTCACTGTGGAGAGGTGTTTGAAACCAACAGGATTTGGATTCATCAAATCAGCACAGTTGCATCATTTTGCTGATGCAAGTGAGAAAGGGTATGGAGTTGTTACCTACCTGCGTCTGAAAAATGAGAAAGAGGACATTCACTGTTCTTTCATCATCAGCAAGTCAAGAGTGTCACCCCTGAAACAGACAACAATTCCAAGACTGGAGTTAACTGCGGCTGCAGTTGCTGTAAAGATGGATCAACTCATGAGAAAAGAGTTGCAAATGTCATTGGATGAGTCTGTGTTCTGGTCTGATAGTACTACTGTGTTAAAGTATATTGCAAGTGAAAATGTCAGATTCAAGACTTTTGTAGCAAACAGAGTATCTCTTATCAGAGACAACACAAAAACAAGTCAATGGATGTATGTGAATTCTGAACTGAATCCTGCTGACCATGCATCACGAGGGATGAATGCAGACAAGTTCAGAAAGTGTCAAAACTGGATTTGTGGACCTGAGTTTCTGTCGAAAGACAAGAGTCATTGGCCTGTTTCCCCAGACATGAGAGAAGTAAACAAAAATGATGTTGAAGTTAAAGCAGCAGTAAGTGTGAGTGTTACTGATGTGTTTGAAAACCCACTCAACAAGCTTATCAGTCATTATTCAGAGTGGCACAGCTTAAAAAAGGCAGTATCCTGGATGCTGAAGTTTAAAAGGCTGCTCCAAAGGTTGAGCACACATCGCAAGTTGCTTCTCTCACAAGCAAATGAAAAATGGAGTTTTGAAAAGAAAACTGAGATGGTGAAAGGCCAAATGCAGAAGTTCAGATCGAACATTAAAGGGACTCTGCTCACTGCTCAAGACATATCAGTGGGAGAAGTTGAAGTTATCAAGTTTTGTCAGAGCCAAAGTTTCAAGGAAGAGCTTGAGAGTCTGCAGAATGGTGAAAGGCTTAAAAAGAACAGTCACATCATCAAACTTGATCCTGTTGTGCAAGATGGAATTTTAAGAGTCGGAGGAAGGTTGCATCAGTCTTCTCTTCCAGCAGATTTCAAGCATCCTGTGATTCTTCCAAAAGGTCACCATGTGTCCACATTGATCCTGAGGCATATTCACAAAGAGACAGGTCACAGTGGAAGAAATTACACATTGTCAAAACTGAGAGACAGATTCTGGATTCCACAAGCAAATTCTGCTGTGAGAAAAGTGTTGTCCAAATGTGTGGCATGCAGAAAAACATCAGCAAAACCTGGTGAACAGAGAATGGCAGACTTACCTGTAGATCGCTTGGTACCTGACAAACCTCCTTTTAGTAATGTTGGTATAGACTATTTTGGGCCATTTGAGGTCAAATGTGGGAGGAGCACTGTTAAAAGATATGGTGTATTGTTTACATGTTTGACTGTCAGAGCCATTCACATAGAAGTAGCTCACTCGCTTGACACTAACTCTTGCATAAATGCATTGAGGAGATTTATTGCTAGGAGAGGCCAGGTGTCTGTTATGAGATCAGATAATGGTACAAACCTAGTAGGAGCAGAAAAAGAGATGCGAGAGGCTATCAAAGGCTGGAACCAGTCTAAAATATCAGAGACGCTTGCACAGAAAGGGATCACTTGGATTTTTAACCCGCCAGCAGGGTCACATTTTGGAGGCATCTGGGAGAGGCAGATTCGCTCTGTAAGGAAGATTCTCACCCAGATCTTAAAGCAGCAACCCCTTGACAGTGATGAAAGTCTCCACACGTTGTTTTGTGAGGTTGAGGCAATTGTCAATGGCAGGCCGATCACCAGAGAGTCTAGTGACCCCAACGACTTGGAGGCTCTCACGCCTAACCATTTACTCCTGCTGAAACGACAACCAGTACTCCCACCTGGAGTTTTCCAAAAAGAAGACTTGTATGTGAGGAGAAAGTGGCGACAGGTGCAGTACCTGTCAGACATTTTTTGGAAAAGATGGACTAAAGAATATTTGCCGCTTTTGATGGAAAGACAGAAGTGGTTGGTACCCAGGAGAAACCTGAAACCAGGAGATGTTGTCCTCATAGTCGATGACAGCGCCCCCAGAGGTTCTTGGTTGATGGGGAAAGTTGAAAAGACTATTTCTGATTCAAACGGTCTTGTTAGAAGAGCTTTTGTAAAGACTAAAACTAATGTTTTGGAAAGGCCAACAGATAAACTGTGTTTGTTGCTTGAAATGGATGAATAGGTGAATGACGTTCATGTCATCTATGTGATGTGTTTTCAGTGTAAAGCTTTTCTCAGGCTATTTGAGAGTAAATTTTGAGTTCTGTTAATGAGAGATTTGAAACATCTGTAATAGAAAAATGTGTTTTTTGTGTTAAAAACAAAACAAAAAAAAGGGTTGGATTGATGTAATCCTGGTTCTATAGTTAAATGTGCTTTAATGTTTTTGAATGTAATTGTTATGCAGTAGCAAAACAATTAGGGGCCGGAATGTAAGCGCCATTTAACACTGATTAATTTATTTTCCATTATTGTTGTGCAGTGTATATTTCAGTATAAGGAAAAGTACATTTTTTGGGTTTATTTGAGATATTAAGAAGTTTGCTTTTCTTCATGCCTGTTTTGTCCCTCACCGGCACCTGTAGTCTCTTGCTTAAGGAAGAAAAGTGTGTTCTTGATGACGTTGCTCTGTTGTTTCTTCACAATAAATGAGTGCGGCAGAGCCACGGTTGTTTTAACGTTTGCTCGTCTGCTTAGAGGTCAAAATGCCGACTCAACGCGTAAAACAGACTCTGTCATTACTCATAGTGGTTAAGATACATAAGTAAGTTAGAATAAGTTTAAATAAGAAACTTTAAAAGTAACAGATAGCCACTACAGTGAGGTAAGGTGGAAAACCCAGGGCCTTAATTCTTCTTCTAATAACTCATTTGCAAGAGATATGGAGAATCCTTTCCAGGCCTCTGTGCTAACATGGTGATGCAACAAAAAGTCTAGTTGTTTCCAGTTCATCAAGAGAAAGTGATGCCTTGGTCACACCTTTTTATGCAAAATGCAACACATGAAACAGTGAGGCCAACTCATTCATTCCCTAAGTGCTATCACAGGTAGTAACAGGGACGAGGCTCCGGCGATGATGGCCAGAACAAAACAGGTAAATACAAATTTTTACATACATGATATTGGACATTAATATTTATTGTTGTGGATGCCATGTATCAGTATAAAGGCGTAAAGTCTACAGTTTTTAACTTTTCTCTAAACATTAAAAAAAATAATCCAGACCAGAATGTCATTACAGCTCAACCACAAACAAAAATATCCCCTGATAGTCCAGATAAATAATCAGCATGTGGGTAAACCAATTGCAGATGCCGCACACTGCTGCCATGTCCTTGAGCAAGGCACTGTTCCACTATATACTGAGGTGGAATCTTATTCTGCCAGTGAAGGAGCTCAAATTAATTATATGGGTACAGTGTGACTTTCTCCCTGTCTGAGAGCTGAACAGCTCCAGGCGCTGCAGAGGAGAATAAACTCATAATTCTGGCAGCGTGAACTGACAGCTCTCAGCTCCACTCTGCCGTCGAGCCCTTGAAATCATCGCCGTCTCAACACAACCTTCCCTCCTCCTTTTAATGGCAGCTCTGCCGCTCTCAGGGGCCATTAGGGGGGTGTAACATTTGGTGCCATATGCTTGCAGGTTGTTTGGGAATAGCAACGCGGCCATACCAAGACATGCTGTAGCTTACATTTTGCCAGTTAATTACCATCATGACATCAAAACTGGAAGCAAACTGCAGATGCTGGGTTGGTAAAAAGCTCTCAGGGAGTGAGGGGAGGCTTTGGGGGAGGACCATTAAAACACATTTTCTTCATTATCATAGGAAAGGTGACTCGCTCTGCTTAAAGAGTTACAAATCGTGTTTAAAAAAAAAAGGTGTAGTACTGCATATTTGTCTTTAGTTAGCCTAGCATCGACATTAGCGACCAACCCATACAGCTGCTGTTTCTGTTGCTTATTAAGTGACTTCTTTGGCCATTCTTTCTTCTTCTCATCCATCATATCAACAGTCTCCATATTTGTTACTACTAAGAAATACTTTCCATCAGTAGGTTGAATGTCACATATGGTGGTGAATTACCCTGATGTGTCCAGATCAGTGCAGCATCTACCTTGCTGTAAAATTAAGGGGGTTCTTTGTGGATGCATTGTATCAACTTCTAATGTAGAACCAATTGGTTGAATAACTACGGAAATGCTAAGTATTTCTTTTCTTTTTTTTTTTTTTCTTTTTTTTTTTTTTAGATTTCCCTTGAGGCTGGCTTCAAAGACACCACAAAGCACGTACACATCAGAGAAGATTTTAAAAACATTGACAAACTTTTTTTTAAAAAAATTGTGCTTGTTTTGTTTTTTTAAGTTATTTTTTGGGGCTTTTCATCTTGCCAAAGCTCTCTGGAAAATCCACATTTGATGATGCTGAAATCTATTTTCAGAGATGCAGGTTTAGTGGATTGTTATATGTGGAGCTCCGAGCATATATGTGCATGTACACGTGTGCGTGTGTCTGTCTTTAATATCTGGCTCCACTGAGAAGAGCCGACCATGGTCCAAAAAGCCTGGGGGCTATTTATAGTGGGCAGCAGGCTGAGTGGCAGACTTCTCTTAATCAGCATGCTACTACGAGAGGTAATTTAAAGACGCCTCGCTGCTGACAAGAATTAAATTGTGTTTTGATTTTCTCATTAGCCTAATCTCAAGTGGGCCTCGTTATTGTGTAATTTTCCCGCCTTGACACGACATCTTGTATTGGGCGGTGACAGCCGTATGCCGCCGTTTTGGGGACAGGGGCAAGGGTGGCAGCGTCGGGGGGGTTATTCCACGATGACAGCTCGAAGTTATTTGGTTGGCTGTTCCTTCTGGTGAGCTGCTCACAGACACGCAACCTGCGCAGCCAATCACGGCTGATGGGAGGATGGTTGATGCTCGATGGCTGCAGGGGGTGTCGAGGAGTTCCAGACGTGTGTGTGTGTGTGTGTGTGTGTGTGTGAGTGTGTGTGTGTGTGTGTGTGTGTGTGTGTTTAGTTGGCAAATCTTGTGCAAATGAGTCTTTCAATGTCACTCTGTGTTTGAAGGTTTTTCATTTTAGCCGCCAAGATAATTCACTTGTCAATGTGTTCATGTGTGTGTCTTTGTTTCCTGTGAGGAAAGACCGACAGTCACCATCAATCTCTAAAGCTTTCATTTCACCACCACCAATTAATACACATTATGGTGGAGGACCATATTTCTCAGGGATTACTGATCCTTCACGTGTTGTAATGTGCAGAGATTGTCTTATATTTCACTTGGCAAAACCTAAACGTGGTCCAATGGAAGGTTATGAAGTTTATGTCCATGCACGCAAATCATGATAGCACTGGGTTTTTGCACCAAAATTCAAAAATTGTTGGACAAGAAAAAGCTTAGAAACTGTCTATCTTACAGTGTGCAAAATGAAGTGAGGAGGAATGAAACCTTTAATCAAATCCACAACCACCTTCTTAAATGCCAACGTCTCATTATTTTGTTTGTTTACTTTGATAAAGATACTAATCCTTTTCATGAGACTAAATCTCTTTTTTTTGTTGTTGTTTTATGAGAAACACCTTCTGTTTTTCTAACTCTGCTGTAGCTTTATTAAGATAACAGCAAAAGTCAATGTTTATGGCCTCTGTTGGCATTCTTGGATTTCTGTGTAATAAAGTATGAAAATGCAGAGTACAGCATGACACTCTGTGGACACGCTGGGATTAAAATATTGACAACAGACTGTGTTTTCTAACCCTCTGGACCGTTTTTCATGCGCTCTTGGCAGAAGTCTGGCAGAGGTGATAAATCACATCCTTTAGTATCCTGGATTCTTTTCTTGCCGCAGGTTTCTTGTCGCCAGTCTTTAGCAAGCCAAATGTGAAAGCTCTGACCTCCCTGCTGACCTCTCCACACCTGTTGTGGTGAATCTCTCTGCTGGTGGAGGCGCTGGGCGAAGAGGGGACACAAAGATGACACTCAGAGGATGGAAATGTTTCTTCTACTATTTCTTCAGTAGCACATGAAACAAGAAAATTGTTAAACTTGTTTAACTTTGGATTTAGAGTTTTCAACAGTGCAGAACCAAAGAAGAAGGTAAGAAAATAACTGACTTTTTTTATTTGGGACTTCTGCACTGGATGTGGTAAAACTGTGGTTTTGCAGCTTGAAGCACATTGAAAAGATTTTGACAGATTCCTGTTGTGTTCACATCAACTGGAATAAAATTATTTGAATTACATTTGAAGTCAATGTTGAGATGAAAGTTCTTGTTAGATGCAGCAAATAAAGTAAAATACACGCATGAATGGCGCAAATTCCCAACACGTTTAACATTTAACTCATATCTTTTGTTGGTCCATTTACAAGCATGTAATACAAGACAGATATGTTGTATCTGTGTGCAGCTCTCCTGATCTCTGTGACTCTTCCTGCTTTTTACGTGAATTAAAAAGGAGCTCACCTTGAAGAAAGTACGTGAGGTTGGATTTTCTGATAAATTGTGAAAACCTTTGTCTGTCACTTGTTGGATGACGACAGATCAGAGCGGAGTTTGAAGGGAACCCTTTGGGCTCTTGCAAGTGAAGCGAGTAAAAAAAAACATTTGTGTTTGTATAAGCATGTATTACGTTCACCTTTTTTTTCAGTGGAATCTTAGTGGTTATTATTGCTAAGGAAAAAAAAATGTTGTCTCAAGGACTTTTGACCCGACATGAGCACCAAGTCAACTCAAATTTACCCAAAAAACTCTTTAAAGTGGAAGCAGACCAGAAGCATCTTCAAGGCAATGTGAGAACTCTTCGTTAGACGATGATTACAGTGACACCTATGGGATAAAGACTTTCAGCTAACCTAATACATGTGCATAGAACCGGTTGACATAATAAGTATAATTAAATTTTTTCCTTTTTTGGTTTTTTGGAGGTTAGAAATGGAGAGAAAGCATTTGGAAAAAAATTAAAATGTATTTATTCGCGAAATTTAAATTGTGAATTATGAGTAGGAAAATATATCAAAGTGAGACTACTTCAATATCATTTATAAAGGCCTTACAAGACCTTTAAACCCTGGGTCCAAGATGAAATTATAGGTCCCAACCTTCTTGACTTTGATTGGTCGACGATGGAGAAGTTGAATTGACAAACATGGTAGTTTTTCAAAAATTGGATTAATTTTAGCTGAGAGTGCAGAACAGGTTGTAAGTGCAACAAAAAATTGAATATCAAGAGATCTGACTTTAAAAAAATGACTTGTGGTGTTTGTTGCTTGCCCCAAACACAGGATGTTTTCTCAAGACTTTTCTGTCCCAGAGGATTCACAGTTTTCAGCGTCTGACAAGAAAGCTGTCAAAATAAAACGATGACGTACTCCTCCTCTGTTTTTCACACTTTCATACATCAAATTCATCGAAGGAAGCCTCGTCCAGAAAGGTCACAGCCATCTGAACGATTTATCAAAGTGAACAATGGTGTGACTTCATCGAACCAGCCGATGCCACATTGGCTGTCATCGCCTCAGCTTTGGTTCCCACACGTCTGTTAGGAGAAGGCGAAGAAAAATGAGTCCTTTGACACGTTTTACAGAAAGAGCGGGCTGGGTTTACAGGAGTCCTCATCCTTCTTTAGACATATCCTGTTTGGGTGAGGGGGGTCACGCACACTTTGACCCCGGGGAGCTCTCAGGGTTCCTGTCAAAGCTTCTGTTGGGAACTCAAAGGCAACATCCCTCACATTCCCTGAGTGGGACTTCAGCATCTTCTGGGTTATTTTAAGTTAATATGGGAGCAAAATCTGCTCTAATTAGCACAAAAACATGCAATTAAATCCTGAAAAGGCAGCATAAGAGAGAAAAGATGATCCTGAAAACTTCTCAGGGCATTATTTCGTCCACTTCACAGTTTCCAAGCCTCTCTCTCTCTCTTGCTCTCTCTCTCTCTCTCTCTCTCTCTCGCTCTAACAGCTTCAATTTACATAAAAATGAGGCTGCCTCGTGTGAGACTGATGCAACATCTGTGCTGATCAGAATTAATTGAAATCTGTAATGTTGTGCAGCAGTGCTAATTCGCCGCGTTACTCGCAGCATATAAAGAAGCATTATGCTATTTAGGGACGTCTATTCACTTCCCCTGATTGAGACACGAGCTAAACACTTAACTGAGCCACAGCAGCTGTGATGGCTGCTTTCTTTGTTGAGTTTGTAGTAATTACTACCACAAAGACGTTGTGCAAATTACGCGAGCATGATATCCTTTCAGTTCTATACACACCCTTCATATCGAGCATCATCTTATTAGATTTATTCTCGCATTTTTCCAGCTATGTTGCATTGATTCGAAGTGTTGCTAAAAGCTTAGTACACCTTTCTATTTGTCTCATGATAAATGAGATCTAGTTACCATTAATCTAACTTTGACCTGCCGTTATGTGCACAGTACACGATGAACATGTCATCTGATATGCTCACCGTCCTTACTCTTTGACAACGGATTTACATTGTCAACATTGGTGTTAATAATAGTTTTACTTGCACGAGACAGCCAGGGCGACACTCATAGATCTTAAACCTGTTCTCCTTTATCCCTCAATGTGTGGCTGTAGACTGCAGGCACACATTCAGAGTTAAAACCGTCCGTTTGTGTTTTCATTCAGTTAAGTGATCATGTCGGAGGATGAGATTTAAGTCCTCGATATATTATAAATATGACAGGTACAGAGAAATACAGATTAGTGCGTCTAGTATGAGAGATTATACTAGACCAGAGATTATAAATCTGCTGTTACCTTTACAATCTGTGCCCATAAAAAGAAAATAAACTATCACAGCTAAAGCCAAACAAATAAAGAGAGTGAAAAAAAAATACTCACTGAGGAATAGAGCTACAGGGGACGTCACAGAGAGCATTGGCACAGGGACAAAGGAAAATGATGTGAGGAATTGACACAATACTACAGACTATACACACACTTAAAGGGTAATGAGCAACAGGAACCAGGTGAACCCAATGAGGGCTAATTAACCAGGAAGGCAAGAAGAAACACGTAGCAAGAGCTACAAAATAAAACAGGAAACACAAGAGAAAACACAGAATACATCACAAGACATGGGTCACCATGAACAAGACAAACTTGTCACACAAAGATAAAAATGGAACTTCCGAAGGAGAAAAGGGAAATGAAAGACGAAAAAATAAATACATTAATTAATAAATGAATAATTAAAAAAAAGGACAGAACATAAAAGGCAACACATGACAGAAACAGACTCTAAGTGGTCTTAATGTATTGTACTGTAAGGAGTCAGAGGAAACTTACCCAAGTGACCCTGTATTTAAGAAGACAGAGAAATTTATTACAGTCAGATCTTTAGTCCAGTTTAAAAAATTTACTCATCGAGTAAATAATTATCCTGTATTTTGTTCAGTGCTGAATTTATTTATTGATTGATTGATTGATTGATTGATTGATTGATTGATTGATTGATTGATTGATTGATTGATTGATAAAAGTATGTATGTATGTACTTGTGCTGGGTTTAAAAATCTCAAAAAAAAAGAAAAATGAAACACCCCAAAATAAATAAATAAATAAATAAGAATAATATTTTAAAATAAAAATAGGAAGACTTGTGGATGTAGTTTTTGTTTTCTTTTTTCCATTTTTTAGGCAATAAAAACCTGTTTCCATCGCATAAAAAATGAAAATAATAAATTATTTATTTGTTTGTTTCTTTATTTTGGTCAAGTCTCCCTATTTTTTATTAACCTGGCAAAAATGGGCTCCCATATGAAACACACTGACATGAATTTATTATTATTATTATTATTATTATTATTATTATTATTATTATTATTATTATTATTATTATTATTATTATTATCTGGATACGGTCTCCAAAATGGTTGATGCAAACAAACCCTGTTTTTTTCCTCTTTTTTCTTCTTCTTCTTTTAAAGATTTTTCTAAACATACAATATATTTTATTTTAAGGTCAGTTTTGAAACTTTAACAGCTGACTGTGCGGATTCAGGCTTCTTTCGGTTTTCTACAGTGGGCTTTATGCTTTCTTCTACCTGTTCAGCTGGGAGGAGACCTGCAGACCCTGAGCTGGCTGTAGTGGTTCATGCTCTACATGGCCTGGTGACGCCTCGGGATCCCCCTCAGGCCAGGTGGGTTGAAGGGTTCAGAGAAGATGTTTGTGCTGACTTGCAGAAGAAAGTAGATGGATGGATGGATGGATGGATGGATGGATGATAGTGACTGTGTTCATTTAAACTCATAAGTAGTAATCTAAGCTTATGGTTTCAATGCGGATGTCTCAGAATATCAGCTCTCCAAACACCAAAGCTGTAAGTTTGACTCCACAGCAGTCAGGGTCAAATGAGACAATCACACCCATTTATTCCTTCTTAACCGTGAGAAGAGGATGAAGGAAGCAGGAAAGACTGGGAGAGAGAGGGGGCCGCGTCAACTAACGGGACTTGACTCTTAACCCACGTGTGCATTAGGTGGGCGATGATCTGTAAAGCTATGCTCCACTGGGGTACGCTAGCGACTCTCTTTTACGCTGTGATCTATTGCCCCGCTTTAGCTCCGACGATCTATCACATGGAACTGGCAGTAACGGATGAGAATGATCTGCTGGAAAAACTCTCTCATTTGTCTCTGTCGCAGCCAGTGAACTAGAGGAGACACTAATACAGGGAGACGGCCTGGGGAGGGGATATAATTATGTCTCGGCACTCTTCTGCTCGCTGGCTGAGGATGGAAGGCATATTAGGATATAATAAAGCCAGGCCTCGCTTCCCTCCTCTCTGCTGTTTTACTCCTTGATTTATTCTTTTCTTTTCACTCACTATCTCGCGACCTCTGTCTCTTTATGTGTCTCGTGTCATCTTTCTCTTTCTGCGACTTACTCCCTCAGCCTTCACTCCATCTTCTGCTCACTCTTACTTCTTCTGGCATAAATGCAGCTGAACAACAACAAAAGTAACATGAAGAATAACTGAAAACCACAACCTTTCCTTCACTGATGCTGAAAATCAGAACAAAATGTTTTACTCTGTCCCGCTGGTCCTTATGTTCAGACTCTGTGTGTTGCTCTTTGTCACGAAAAAGAACATTTTGGTTGGATCTAAGTACAATCATACTCCTCAGCCTTTTCTAAATCATGAGAGTTACTGAATGCTTGTGACAGAGCTGAGAAAGAAATGCACAAAGGATTGCACAATGTTATTTTTGTACATTGTATCAAGTGACAAAGTCGTTCGCCAAAACATGCTCTAAGTGCAAGGACTAAAATGAGAAGCATGCAAGCAGATTCTCACAAGATCTGGGAAAATAATCCTTCACTGCTATGAAACCAAACATGGTACATTAAACCAGCTTGGATGAGATATAACCGTAAATCTTGGTGACATAAAACTTAAGTCTTTGCACATTACATGTTGTGATTTTGATCCAGATCTGATTTCAGATTTTCAAAGTGTGATTCTGTGTTTACATATATGACAACATACATACATGAATTTTCATGAAAACTGTATCAGTTTTTCATAAGATGACAGCAGAATGAGAAGAATCCAGCACAGACTCTCAGATCTGTAAGGGTCAGTGTAAAGCCTGAATGTCTGTTATCACAGATATGGGGATTACACAGGAATCCTTGAAAAATATGGACATGATGGATTTATGCATGAAGACAATCTATAGCAATCATAAATTTTTGAAAATTGTCAGTGATCGTGCTGCAGAGAGTGACCCCGCCTCCATGTTTGCCATCCAGCCTGAATGCTCATCCTCTCCGGGCTCCAGTTTGGATCTGATGATAACTGCTGAGGCCAGGCTGCACTTGGACTCTGACTGCAGGCCGACAGCTGAGCCAGAGCTGTTGCCTCCCATCTGGGTTAGAGCAGACAAGGCTGCAGGCGCTGCCTCAAACCTTCAAACCAGGCTGAGGCATGACAGCTGGGAGGGGTGTACTATTTTTAAATCATAAAATATTGAAATCATGTTATATGTTGTTCTCATGTGCAAATTATAATACTCTGCGATATTTTTCCATTTAATCTCAATCAATCTTTAAAGAAATTAATACAAAAGTTTTTAACATCTAACTTTTTGTTCTAGCTCAGGTGTTCCTGGCCCATTACCTCCAAAATAGTGGTGCCAGAAATCGGGGAGCCCCTCCTGTGATAATATAACAATAAGCCAGTCCCAAAACACACAAAAACATACAAAAAAGGCTAAACATACAAAAAATACTAAATTTAGCTGTTTGGAGGTCTACCTATGGTCACAAATTGCTGTGTTTCCTGAATTAATCTGCCTCCACTCATACCGTCATTATCCTGACTTGGTCACCTCGAGTGAAAACCAGTGAAAATATTAGAAATAAAAGAGTGATTCTAGCCTTGAGCTGCAACAACTGGTAAAATAATACACATCGATTTCTGCAGCTTTGCAAGGCAGCTATTCCAAATGTTTTCTTGTCGCAGCATCGTCCTGATTACAGGATCTCTTCGCATAAAGAACTCTTCTCTTAGCTTCATATCTTAACCATGCTTCCTCAGGTGGAGAATCCACACATTGACAAAGAATCCTTATCTGACAGATCTTATTTTCCAACCCTGTGAGAAAAAAAAATGTAAACACAAAGAGCTCCACCTCCTAACCTTCAAACAGACTAAGTACTTATTGTAAGTGTCATGTCTGAGTGTAGATATCCGCAGCCTTCCTGGTGAGTCAGTTACCCGCTCGCCTATTAAAGCTCCCGTAGGCAGGAAACAACCACTGTGTTATGGATATGGTTCCTTCCTTAAGCATGCCACAGAGGCACACAGGAGATCTGCAGGATGTGTGTGTGGAGAGAGGGTGTGTTTGTGTGTGCAGAGTGCAAGCATCTGCACTTAATGCTGTTCAATATCTGTGAGTGTTTTTCCACGAACTTCTTTGTAATTCTGTTGGCTTTAAGGTGGAATTATTTGTTAAACCTGCATGTCTCACAGTGTTTGTGTGTAAAGTTCTACAAAAGTAAAGCTCAAGGATGCATGTTGTTTCTGCAAAACATTCATTGGTGTTTATGATGCTTAGCGCCACAATCCTGTAGTATTACTGTACGTAAAAACAGGGACAAGACCATGGCAACACGTCTGTCTCAATAACACAAAAGCAATGTGACTTTATTTTACCTGCGATTCTTACAGCAATCGTTAAACTCCAAACATGTTTGTGTTCTCACTGATTTGTGTATTAGTGCATGTTTAAAAGAAGTTAGAGAGAGAGAGAGAGAGAGAGAGAGAGAGAGGGAGAGAGAGAGAGAGAGAGAGAGAGAGAGGATAAAATCCAGATATATAGTTGAGCCAAACGAGAAGGTAATTTAATGAGAAAAGGAAAATAACTAAAATTAGCCTCTCCTGAAGTTATGATTCCCCCGCTGAGTCTCTGACAAAGCTCCAACGCTGGAGAAAAAAAATAAATCATCTTGTTTTCTCTTCCCTCTCGCAGGCTTTTAAAACACTTTAACTGCTTCTCCAAAACACGTCAACAGTAGTACCACGAAGGAAAGGAGACTCCTAAAAGCATCCAAACAGCTGCCTTGTAAAAATCTGAGCTGCTGCTAGTTGGTGATCTCATTATCTCAAACCACGAGCATCCACTGATCCCCCTGCAGCATCAGGATATAAATACCCTTGGCTTACTTCGTGTCACTCACTGCGCTTTTTGCAAGGTAATTTCCATAAGACACACACAAAGTTTTTTTTTCTCTCCAACTTAAAAAATAGAGGAGTCAGAATATGAGAGAGGTGAGATGAGAGTGATAAAAGTAAGTAAATGGAAGAGTGGAAAAAGAATGAGGAAATAAAACAGTTGGCCAAAGTGTGCAAACAAAAAGGCTTATAAATCAGAGAATGGAAATATTCATTTTTATATTAGGGAGACAGAGATCTACAACCAGAGGGTAAGAGGGGGTGTTAGTGTGTATATGTGTGTGTGTGTGTGTTGGACCCGTTAAACGGCCTTTTTATGCGTCCAGCAGCGTGCCGTGACAGTTTGTTTGTAGAGTTGTAAACACATTGGTGGTGGTGGTGGTGATGACTGCAGCGGCGTGTTGGTGGTTTGGAAGTGACTACGAATCACTAAATGACTGCCTGCCTGGAGGCACGTCACCTCGAACGCCCTCTGCTGTGTTCCTGACTTATTGTTGGTGTCATGTTCCATCATTCATCTGCATGTCTCACTCTTCTCTGAGCCTCCAAACACTCCACACATCACCCTTTTCTTTGGCCTGTGGGTCATGTGGTACCATAAGTTCAGTGGAGAACCATAAGAGCTCTACATTTTTAATAGTGTACCACAAGTTTTCTTGCTGATGCTGAAGCCTGTTGGTGAATTTTTGCTCTGAATTGGAGGGTTAATTGCCAGATTTGATGTCTAATTCGGCAGTTTCCACAATATTAAGCTCGCCAGTTCGTCCAATCAGAGGCACAGCTCAGATCACGTGACTGTGGAGCATCCTATGGTTGTACTGTGGAGACTCACAGCCCGCCTAATCAAAAGTCTGTTTCAGAAACAGATGGGAGACGTCGCGGAGACTACGTCCATTTATTATACAGTCTATGGTCACAGCTCTGGCATCCGGCAAAATAGGATGGCTGCGGATTAGCTGCGACCTGTCGGACTGGCCACGCAGCTGAACTGCAATGGAATGGATCCAGTATAAGTTGACACACTGACTTGAATGGAAACCAATCTGATCCGGCGCTGTGAAGAAGCGGAGCTGCAACGCAGACGCAGCCGGTGTATTTCAGCCGTTAGGATATTTTTATGGCAGGATCAAATATTTCTTATCGTGCATTCTGAACATTTTTTCTGCACCATTTCATAACTTTAATCTAGTCTTGTGTCCTCTTATATATATATATATATATATATATATATATATATATATATATATATATATATACATATATATGTATATTTTTTTTAAATCTCATTGTAATGGTAAAAGAATAACATTTTGACAGTCAAACCATGGACATCCAGCTGTTTGTAAGGCCCAGTTACACAGTAGGGTGTGCACTCTGCTTTTTTTTTTTTTATATAGATAAAACAACTGTTAATTCTGCAATATGTGTAAAATATAGAGGATTGAAATTGAGACACTCAAGAGCCCATGCTGCTACGGTAAACGGTAATCATTAAGTATAAACAGTAAACATCAGTATAAAAACTAAAAAAGTCAAGAGTCTAGTATATAAGAATATATCAAATGTGAAACTATCAAAGGCGAAAGGAAAGTTTTGTGCAAAAAAGAAAAATGACAGTGCAACACAAGTAAAAAAAAAAAAAGTAGGAGTGCTAAGGCACATAAATAGGTGACATTTTTTCATTTGTACTGATGGTTAGAATGTTAAAAAAGTTAATTTTATTTTAAATTTCCTCCAACTGAACTATAATCAAGCAGCTAAGTAAGTTGTTAATCATGCAAACAGAAGACGTTGCAATATCTCCACACCGTACGCCAACAGAAGAATTCTCTTTGTTCATGTTTAAGACTGTAAAACATCCAAAATTAGCTTCACTTGAAGCCAGAACAAAGTATGCATTAGTGTTTTCCAGTGAACTCTGCCAAAGAACAACTTTCACTTAAAGGATGGCTGCAGGTTACAGGGGACTTTTTATTTCAGGGGATCAGTTTTCTGGGGGTCTACGTTTCCTCTCCTGCTTCAGTCTAAAGTTGATGCTGAAGTGGTATCAGCTCTGAGTTAACCCTGATCCTCGAACTCCATCACCACGCTTCTGCACTTGACCTGCCCGTGTCCTCAGAGATCAACAGTCAATTAAAAGCTGCTTCATATTTTTTTTCTCTCTCTGTTGTTGTTTTACCCTGAGAGCAGAGAGGAGCTGGGTTCAGCCTTCTGCTCTGCTACTCCGCTAATTGGAACCAGGATCTGTAAAAATGGGAACTTAAGTAAAACATGCCATAAAATTCTGAAGGCTAACCATAAACTAACCAATTTCTTTCATTCTTTTAAAGCGAACTCTAACTGAAACCTCCACGTAAACTTTTACGAGGATCCCTGGGGTCACCCGTAAACCCGTTAATAGAGATGAGATATGAGCAGGGTGCTCGGGCCTCCCATTTCGTTTGCATGTCTTTCTCTCCTTTTTTAAAAGTCCTCCTGTTCCATTGCATTCTTGAAAGAGGTCAAATGCTGTTCGGAGGCTAACACTGCCAAGACTCTGCCGTCGTTTCTATCAAAGGGGAGAGAAAAAATTCAATCCACGTGGACGGATTTGAGCGGATAAGTGTCGACACGTTTGAGCTGTTGGTCCCCGTTGCTCTCCTCACCATCTCTCTCGCTCTGACTGAGGTGAGTTCAGTGCAAAAGTGTGAAAAGGTGAAGTTCAAACTGTTTTAGAGGCCAGTGAGCAGCGAGGAAATTTCTCTTATGTCGTGCGGGGAACGATTCTTTAACTTGGGTTGCTAAATGACTGACAAACTTCCCTCACCTGTGAATCAGCAAATTTTCAGATAAGTTCTTTAGGATAAATCCGGAACATATTTCCATCTTAAATCTCATCCTTAGCAAATATTTAAAAGAATTTCACAAAAGCACAACAAACACACGTCCCTAAGTAGTGCTTTGCATTCATGGACAAAATAGATTTGGTGCCAAGCATCAAAACATGGGTCAGAATTAACTTATTTTTTAATTCTAAGGAGGTTAAAGTGAGTCATATGAAGTTATATCATAAAGAGTACGAAGAAGAAATCACCCTAGAGACAATAAAAGTACCATAGTGTAAAAAAAAAAAACCCTTGATAATGTTTGTTTCCCTGGTTAGTGCTTTGTTAAATATCATAAACTCATTAACTTCTGCCTTAAAATAATCTCTGTCCAATGAAAACAGAAGAAGACATTAAAAGAGATGCGGTGGGAGCAGTGTTGGGAATCCTTATCTTCTTAAACGCTCCGTCCTTGCTCTCTTTGTTGTGTTTCTCAAAGCCTGAGCTGTGTTTCATATCCCGCTGAGACTAATGAGAACAGTCTTGAAACCCGTTGTGGTTATTTTGACAAATTGAGCCTGTAGTCGTTTTTCCTCTTACTCCCACATATATTGCAATCTAAATCACGACTTTACTGTAACAGAGATGATTTGGACTTTTAGTCCTGGGCCGAGTTATAATACCGAGCATTGTAACCGCATATCCTGGGAGTGAAGTAAGTGGTCACTGACTCCCAGCAAATCTATTAGCGCAGGAATGATGGTGGTGCTGAAAAATCTGACAAAACAATTGGTTAATTTTACAAATGATAATGATTTCTTTAAAGGCAGATGGCCCCTCCGGGCAACCAAAATATAGGCCCCGGTTAAACGTCATGTCACAAGAGTTCATGAATCTCTGATGCCTTTGGTCAACAAGACGGACACATTTTTTAGAGCAACGCTAACATCTCAGGTTACGCTGCAGCCCGAGCCAAGCCGCGGCCTGAGACCACCCTTCAATTAATCTTACCCTCGTAGCGGCTTATAATTTGCCATTACAAAAGCCATTAAACCTGGGGGCCTGATTCAGAGCTCCTGGGACTACTTGGGAGGAGGGGACGGGGATCGGACAGGCCTCCAGTTGGCCCCATGGACCCTTGACGAGCTCCTTTCCAGAAACAGACAGGTACTTAAAAACAGGGTGAAAAGATCAGCTTAAAGAAAACACGGATGATTAATGGGGAAAAATGAGGGCCCTTTAGGTCGCTTTCATCTGGCTCTGATTCTGGTCTTCAGTGAGCCATTAACCCAAAGGACAACTGTCCACCACCAACGTGAGAAATGAAGCCCTCCCCAAACACTCAGACAAATGTTTGAGGAGCTGAAAAAAGTAGGAGCGGGTGAGATGATGAGAGCAAAAGTGGTTTTATTTTCTCTCTGCTCATCGATGATTTTTAAGATGATGCAGATTAAATCTTCAGGGATGTAGCTCACAAAAACATTCTGTTTGGTCAAAATTTATTCCAAGAACACAAACTACTGCAATATGGAAAAAAAGGTAGGGTTAGTAATTTTACATTTTTCATAGCAAAGGCCAAATCCAGCCTAAATCTCAGCGTGACTTCTTTAAATGTTGTTCAAGTCACTAAAGAAGGAATCTGAATGACATGAGGCAATCTGTGAAAAAGAGGCAGAAAGATCAGAGAAAGGGTTCAAGTAAAATTCAAGGGTGTTTTTGTTTACTTCTCTATACATTCCACTTGATTTACGTCTTATGGAACATTTCTGTACTGACATATCTGTCCAACTTTATCTCAACCCAGCGTCAGGTGAGGAAGGTTGCCAATGAAGCAACCAAAAGTGTTTTAGAAGTATGTGAAACTTTTGTATCTAACATTACTGCCACAATGTAAACCTAATCTGGTGCCAAAGCAGAGTCACACAAACTTGATAAATGACCCTGCAATGATTCACTCTTACAGATGTACCATACCAGGAGTTTTCCTTATTTTATTGTTTTTTTTTTTTAAGTCTTTGCTTTTATTTAGAGATAGGACAGAGGACAGAGCAGGAAACTAGGAAGAGAGAGTGGAGGGATGATGGCCTCTGTTTTTCACAGCCGGTAAATACAAAGGAGAAGGACCCAGAAGCAGATGATTTAGATCTACTTACTGAAAGCCATAAAGCAAAACAAAACTTGCTTATAAACCATCCATGCAACACAAAAGTTACATGGAAAACCACAAAGACAAGACAAGGACAAGGACCTGATACAGAGTGGAGGACATGAGTAACAAGTGAAGACTAAGGGCAGGACACACAATCACAAAGGAGGGACAACACGGGAAGTTAGGCTAGACTAACACACTGGGGAAAATTACCAAAACATAAAACGTTAAAAGCTTCGTAACTTTTTCTAAACCACAGGATTAGACTGAGGGATCACAGAGACATGAGAGGGTTTACAAAGTAGATCAAGAAAAAGTGCAAATACTCATGGAGAACACAAACAGCAGAAAGATGCTAAACCAGGGAAATGAAAACTAAGACAGGAATAAAAACAAGAAAGGAGACACTCTTCCAAAATGTATCACAACTAGGAGAGGAAATCTAGAAAAAAACAAATATGAATGAAACAAAACTGAATACAGAAAGTATACGACACTGTTTGACACACTGGGACCCCTTTGTAACAGAGGAAGCTCACAAATATGTGAGAAAAAAAAAAAAAGATTTTAGATTTGTAGGAGGAAAAACTAATTTTAGAGTGCAGGGACAGATTTGGGATTTCATATATGCTGGAGACAAGTTGCTTTTTTCCCACAGCTTTTTGTAATCAGGTTTGTAGCCGTACAGAAACAAAGATTTGTAGAAACTTACTCAAATGTGAGTCAACAGGCACCCAGATCTGGAATTAATCCAGCTACTACTTCCAGGTGCTGTCATGTGTCTGGAGAAACCACTGAGACAAAGTTTGGGTAGCATGTGGCTTACGTTTTCTAAAGTGCCAAAGCAGCTGGTCGAAGCTGGATTCAAAGTGTGTGGAGGTAAATAGGATTTAACAAATATGTCCTCTTCATACCTGAGGACCGACTTTTCTTGTCTGTTACATTTTTCCATTGAAGCAGGGTTGTATAGTGGATATCTTCTCCTCTGATTTAGACGTTAACAGTCATGCGGTCATGCAGAGCCCAAAGGTGGGTATAAATAATACACCGCTGGATGGACAACCGGAGCACCGGTACGGTTCGTGGCAAGTACAAAGCCCACACCTGGCCCAGGAGTGAAATCAAATCTATCCTGAACTCTGTCTCTCTCCTCGTTTTGCTGCAGCAGTTTTCCGTGAGCGGAGTTCTGGGTCAGGAGTCAGGAGGAGCGATTTGAGTTCAGGTCACACACACAGACAGTTTCACACAATAATGTCTTTCAAAGATGTTGCAAAAGGAAACATTAAAGTCTGGTTCGTTTAAAGTAAAATCTCAGCATCATGGTTCAAAATTAAATTACCTCAATCCTGCTAATCCACTGTTTTACATGCACTGCATCATGGGAGTCCGTTACAGTTACAAAGGCTGGACTTTCACCAATAATGCATTGTAATCACCGACCATTAAACCACTTTCTATGGATTCACACCCACTTAATCCTCTGCAAGTCATTGTGTTTTTCGAAGAGGATCAATAAACCAATCCTCTTGGTTATGTTTTTCTTGTCCACAGCAATCAGTTCAGTGCTGATTAAATCACGGCAAATTATCTCCCTGGGATTTATCTCGCCTAAATTGAGTTTCTTTCACCCTCATGGCCACGGGAGAGTGGGCAACGCCTGCTGGGAGAGAGAAATAATCATTCATTAACCTCTGACCTGGAAGGAGTGTCAATTGAGTCACCCGACTGTGTTTTTTTCTCCCCCACTCAGCCCCCTTGAGCGCCCAGCCACAGCAAATTGACAATTTACACATTGCAGCCCAAACTTTATTAACCTGTGCTGCGGTTTGATGGAGTCACTTGATCAGCTGGTAAAGCTGAGAGCAAAGATTTTCTCACGTGAATTACGTGAGCTGAGACTCTTTGCATTTGTTTTCTAATTTTGACTTTTGACAAGGACTCAAACAACAACACAAACAGTGTTTGAGTCAATAAACTTCATGGAAAAAAAACAAACAGATCTTAAGCTTAATTTATGATCTGTAAAGACCTCACAGTGATGGTTGTTCTCATCATCTGATCCATTATAGTACGTCTTTGTTTTCAAACATCACAGCTCTGTCAACCCATTCTGCAGTTTGCAGCCTTGGCAGGGTTTGATGTGTTCATCTGGTCACAGCTGGAGTGATAATTTACAGAGGATCAGACATGTAGGCATGCATCTGATTTTAATAACCATTTCCTGCTTCAAAGATGTTCTGACAAATTCTCCCCGATCTGCTTGAGTAAAGTGAGCTGTGAAACCATTTGCCAAAGTTGTGCAACACGAAATATTCTCCTGATGTAAACTCAGCAACTTCTGTCTGTGGCCTTTAGAAAACAAACTATGGCAGACCATCACAGGCACAAAAGGAACTTATTTTTGTAATCTTAAAAGTATTTTGTGATGATATCTGCGATAACTTCCTGAAAAAGTTTTATTTATTGATTGTTTTTCCTTTTTCTTTTTTTGGTATATTACAATAAGCAGCAAAGGATTGTGTGTGTGTGTGTTGGGGGGGGGGGGGGGGGGTACAGAAATTACATTTTAAATACTTTTACAGTGATGTATTGGCACTCTGCTGCTGATACTGCATTTTAAAATCTACAGCAACTTATTTCAGTGCATTGATCAAAGCCTTTAAACAGTTAATCATGATTACAGTGACTGTAAGGACTACCACTTTAAAGTAGATTGCAGCAACACCTTTGACCATTATCACACGCACACTGTCGTGATGACATGACTCTTATCAAAGCATGTGTTTGTTTTGGAAATGAATGGAGATCAGATCTTCTTTTTCAACTTTCTTTTTTTCCAGATAACTTTTTTACCGGATACAACGCAACAAGGTAAGGTACTTATCAACAGTTAAGCAATGATGTAATTGCACTCTCAAGCAAACTTTGTCAATTTGTCCTGTAGTTTAGTAGCTGGGTATATTTAGTGCTCCTCACAGCCTGGCGCTCTGAGGCATATCTGTAGGCTGATATGTGACATTAGCGAATCCTTATTTCTTTCTCATCCACCAAGCCGAGCTAACGTAACCTGGCTCTTCTTTTTATTGATAGACTCTCAAGTTTGATCAGATCACTGCAGTATAACTGCTGCATGTGGGTTGGATTAAACATTATCACAAACAATTTAGCCTTTAGTTTTTGCCTTTAGCTCGTGTTTTAGCCTTTAGCTCGTGCCCTCTCCCATTTAACTTCTTCTGTTCTCCTCTCCTTTTATTTCTGTCTGACAGTTCAGCTCCAGTGTCCAACATCTTGTTTTCATCAGAGAAAAACTCTGTTCTCACTGCTAAACTTCCTCAGCTGATGTGGTGTTGTCATAGAAACGTCAAAGTTTTGGTGTTGTCAGACCCAATTGAGAAGTTAAGACATAACATTAAGAAATAACCTATATTGGAGCTTATAATCTCATTTTAAGTTGTAGATTACAATCAGGCATATATCTAGAGGTGAAACTTTTTCAAGCTCACTAAAAAGTCCTCAGAGTTCCTTTAATATTAATTAAAAGTAACAGTTTTACAGTCCATATTAACCATGTGAAGTGTTTTCCTTTTCATCTTAATTCACAAAACAAATGAATGCAAACAAAAGGGTTTTATCTTGAATTTTAGATTTTTATTCTAATAAATGTCAGTCTGAAACCATTGACGCAGTTGTTCTGATTGACAGGTGGGGCGCCCTATAGCTGTTAGTGAGGAGGCTCAAAGCCCGGCCCATTCCCAATATGGCCCCTGCTGATGATTTGCTTCAGATCTGTATTAGAAACAGACGGGTGACGTCACGGAGACTACATCCATTAATTATACAGTCACAACATGCCAATCTGAGGTCTTGGACAATTCTCCAATATACTGCTCTGCTGGCTTTTGTGATGTGGTTGACATCAGTCTGATTAGCACATAAGAGGTATATGGAGGCACATAAGAGGCTCAACCTTGAAGTACTTGTGTGCATATTGCTTCCACCTTGTCATCTGAGCTGTTTGGGAGTATTTTTCTTTTACAGTGATGTGCCATTTAATAGGGCAGAGAAGTCATTATCTATCGAGCAGATGTAAGAGCAACAGCAAAGGTTATGTTTTTACAATCTGCTAAAACTGATGACAAAAAGTAAGAAAAGGTGAGAATCTTGGACCATATTCACATTGTAATTAACACGTTGGAGCTAAAGACAGGTTAAAAAAAAAATTATACATCACTTCTTCCGACAGAGAATTGTTAATGAAGGTTAGGGTTAGGAGTTGGGGTTAGGGTTATGACAGGCAGGCTCAAAAATGTCCAAAATTGGCACGGCAAAATAATAAAACCTGCCAATTACATGCCAAAAAGCAAGAGCAGGAATATGCTGAGATCAAGTAATGATGTAAAATTAGCAAAGACCATTTTAGACGTTAAAGAATTGTTCATCACAAGTTTCCTTTCATCTGGTGTCATGTTACTGAACCTTGACCCACCAAACTAAAACTAAACCACTCCCACCATCAAGGAGCCTGTCCTCAGGTTGGTTATTCCCTGCTTTCTTTACCTGAACCAAGTCACAGACTGGATATGTGGTAAAAATCCACAATGTCTGCCTGTTTACCTGTAAATAAACAAATGAACAAATGAAATCAAACAACACCAAATCTTCTGCTTCATATGCACAAAGCACGAGTTGTTCCCTGCAGCTTTCTCCTGTGCAGTAAAGGCGGTCCCTCTGACTTTTTCAGTATTGATTTTTCCGTCAATGGTTTTTCTCGTGATATGAGTCTGAGCTTATTTCTGTCCCTCGCACAGTAGCAATAAACACAACCAAGCTGCCCCGAGATCTTTCCCTCTGACATTATTAGGAGCTACAGCGGTGTGAGACTCAACATGGTGTAAAAACAAACCAAATGTCAGCACCACTGCCCAAGCGCCTCTGCTATAGCCAACAGCAAATGTAATGAAAGCTTGGAAGGGTCTGTTAGTACGCCACTGACCTTTTATACATTTATTGTTCTCTTGACATTTCTGCAGGATGGAGGAGGTGAAAAACAGAATGAGGTGCTAAAGCAGAAATCAGGATTTTCAACTTCCATCCCTCCCCCGTTAGAGAATGACTTTCATCGATCCGAACTCCTGGACTTCACTGAGGTCGATGCCATGATTGCCAACACTAACTAACTCTTTGCTGCTCTCTCTGTGGACATGATACTTTCTATTAGATTTCATGTCACAGTTTTGTTGGAGGAAAGTGAAAAGGGAAGATTTTCTAAGGCTCTGTTCTCTGGACAGTTTTTATTTTACTCCAGGACAAAATGCACTAAATTGCCAGATCCTGTTGATAAAGTCCTCTGCTGTCTGAAGCCTTGAAAACCATTTTCCTATTACATTTTGGCACCAATGTCACAAAGAATATTCACAAAATATATAAAAGTTTGGTGTTTTCATCAACTAGTTTGGGGGGGAAATATATATATATATATATATATATATATATATATATATATATATATATATATATATATATATATATATACACTTACACCTCAAATAAATCAGATGTGTCTGCGGTCCGGCTCCAATCCATTGCGTGTTGACTGCGTTCGTCAAGTCACACCGGCTAAGTGTTCAGTCTGGCAAAGCCATATGACTGACAGACAGCTGGAGTCACAGACTGAGGAATTCCCGCCCTTCCCACTCCATTAATAAGCCTCTCTTCATTCATGTGCTGTGAATCCTTAAACCTATTGACTCCTGGCATGTCTCTGCTCATTGTGACAATCTGGTTTTCACACAGTTTGTTTTATCTTGAAAGTCTCAGGCTCTTTTTTGGTAGTTTCCTTGCACTACTTCCTGTCCCAGTTGATCTTCTCTGCTCTGAATTTATGCGTCACAGATCCAGTGTAAGCGGACACATTGAGTTTAATGGAAACTTATCTGATCTGGCACCATGATGTAGCAGATTTCAGGAAAGTTACTTTCTTTTTCTTTTCTTTTCTTGCGTGTCAGCTGACATTTCATGCTCTCAAAAGAAGGAGACAAATGGATGCAATGTTGAGTACAGCAAAGGTCAGCTGATTAAAAATGTAATCGGACATGTGAGTTAAACCCTGCAGTCAGAACAAGTGAGTATATCTAAATCTTATTGAAAAGAAGAAAAGGAAACACTAAAAGAGGGCGAAGAACCTGTTTTCACGCAACTTCTAGAATTAATTTTTCTTCTGTGATACTTCCAAATAATCACACACATTCTTAAAAGTAATAGTTAATTCTTGTCCTCCAGTTGTTTTCCTCACAGCTAGAAAGGGCATTTCCCCCCCAAATCCACACTTTTGTTCACACATAAATCCAGATTTAGCCCACTGAAGACTGGAGTTCTTAAAAAAAAAACTTGAGTCTGGACATTTCAGAAACTCTGTGGTCTTTGGTTTATATTGTTCTCTGTGAAAATTCATGCAACATTGCTTCAGCATCCGGTAAAAAAATTATTAGACTTGCATATCTAATGTGAAGCAGAGACGCAACTGGAGCACACTGAAGTGAAGCTAGCTTGAGTTAAAACATCGACTTATCAGATCTGGTGCTTTGGTGGTGCCATGACGGGGTTGGGACTGATCAGAGACGTATTGGAGACGCATCATTACTCTGATAGCAGATATCTCAGCTTTCAGACACTTGGAGAGCCTAATTTCATCTCATATGGTCATACTGGCCCATTTAATTTGTGAGATGCTGCAGACATGATCTCTGTTGTTTTTATATTGCCAAACCAATCCTTCATGAATTCCCATAAGAGAGTCAAATTTGAGGAGCTTGGCACTGCTGCCTCACATCAAGACCGTTTCCTTGTTCAGTAATTCTGCCCTACTGGACAGGATCCTTTCTGTGTGGAGTTTGCATGTTCTCCTTTTGTATTTGTGGGTTCTCTCTGGCTCCCTCCTACAGTCCAAAATCACGCTCATAAGGTTATATGGTCATTCTAAATTGGCCATTGTTAAAAGTGCAACCCCAAAAGGGAAAAGCAGTAAAGATAAAGGATCGACAGAGTCAAATTTGACCACATGGTTGGTTTGTGGAAAGAAAAAAACAGACAAAAAAAAAACATTTATTTGTGTTTAAGACACATTTTCCTCCAAAACTAAAACTGCATTGTGTTTCTTTGAAGACCTGCGAGTGAGAATTTGCCAGACAACAATTCTCTCTCTACCAATCTGCTGTAGCCAGCTTCAGCGAGGAAGTGATCCAGAGAGAGGGGGAAACAGCTGCTTAATAATTCAGGATGCTGAGATTAAAAAAGAGAATTTGCTGGGCCGGTTATTAAAAGGCGCTGTAATTACTTCAGAACTCCGTGTCACTGCTTCAATAAGAGACGACTAATTCGCTTACTGCCACCTCTGGTGTCGGCGCTGAAGATGAACAATGCCTCGCACACATTGAGGTTCAGCTGCACCAGATTCAATAAGAGGGAACCTCAGAGAATGATAACTGGGATCTGGCGTGTTATCTGACATAGAACCCAAGAAATATTCCTTTTCACAGCACAGTGTGTGTGCATTTATCTATATGTGCCTCTGTTATTTAAAGGAAGCATAAATCAAAGACAGCCTCATGTTGACGTCTTTCTTAAAGAACTCTGGTGATCTCATTCTGGTGATAAATAACTTTTTTATTTTCATTTCACAACAAGCTTAAATCATAAACTGTGTAAACACTGGATGTAACCACTCCAAAGCCTGCTGTTGGTTTGATGATTGCTGCTGTGAAACACTGAGTTTGTCATTGCATCGGGTTTTAAGGGCCAGAAGTGACCACATTTAGAAATGAGAGACACTGGAGAGAAGGAGGAGGTTTGTATGTTAATGCAATCAGTTTTCATCAGCTGCTACATGAAGCAGTAAGATGATGTTTTTTCCACAGAGAATGAGATTCATTTCCCAAAGCTGTTGGAGAATAATGCATCCCACTGAAAGTCAACAATCAGCACGGTCACTCTTTAAGTTGAAACACTGGTCGATCACGATCGTCTTCATGATTTCATCAGTATCATGTTATTGTTGCTGAATGGCTTTTGTTATTGTTTTAAGATACTTTTCAAATGCAGGAACTTTTTTCCAGGAACTAGAGACTTTAAGAGGAACTATGTGCTTTTCAACTGTTGGAACTAGAGTCTACATTTGGTTCTGGAGTAATTAACTGACCCCCTGAAACAGCCCTGTCTGGGAGGTAGTACTTTCCAGACACCAAGGAACTTTAATGGTCTGCCATATGAACGTTTCTGATTGGTGGAGCACCCACAGTGTTTTTATTTCCCCCTCTCTTCCTCCATACACAATAAAATGAACCCCAGCAGTCTTCTTCAAGCCTGATAGTGTGAACGTGTCTCTGTCAGCTCCCAGTGTTCCAGTTGAAAGAGTGACCCTGTAAACTGGAGACCTTCAGCTGAACGTGTCAGTGGAGAACCAGTTTACAACAGCTGTTGAAACAGAAGAAGTCCTTGGGAATGCACCCTTGTTTAGTTTGATATAGTATGTCATAATCTTCTCAACAGATAATTTTTTAATGATGATCTAAAGCTGTTTGAGAAGGATGCATCCTGCTGAAACTTGTCAATCAACAGGATCAATTTTTTAAAGTCAAAATACTGGTTGATCTCTGTTGTTCACATGCTTTGCTGGTTGAAGCTGTTTCAGGTTTTTTACAATGGCTTCCACCAGTGAAAGCTTTGTCACTCGCACATGTCTCCTTTCAAATGTCAACAAATGCAGCAGCAAAGGCTGAATATCTGCCATGCTAACAAGCTAACTTTGGTGCCACACAAAACAATGCCAGCCTGTTTCACCTTCTAGAGTATCATTATTTATTTATTTTTTTTTTTGCTGAATGGCCTTTGTCCTTGTCCCACTGCCCTCTGGAGGTGTGTCTGGAGGTGTGATGCAGCCACAGGAACCATGTAGTTCCTGGGAATGTTTTCCCAGCATTTAAAAGTTCCTGGACCTTTTGGTCAAATAGCACCCTTTCTGCCCTCTACTTGCCTGGAAGTGTTGTGCAGTTAGTTTGATATTACTCCAAATGTCACTGAGCTGATTTGCATAATATTCATGGGTCAATTTTCAGGCTTTGATGGAGAACTCCAAATATGATGGGCCATTGGAAGAGATGTTCCAGGAACTAAAAGAACCCCATGTCGCTGTAACTTCTGTAGGAAAAGCACCCAGGAGAAAGCAACTTCATGATCATTCAGAACTAAAAAATGGTTTTCTTCAAAATGCCCTCATCAAAAGTTCATCACTCAGGGCTGCTCCTTTCCTGTAGCTTGACCCCGTCTAATCAACAGTCTACATGTACGTGTGCATCCATATTGGGACTGGACTGCTTCCTTCCACAGGCACTCCATCACAAAACAGAGGGAGTCGCTACCAGATGGTTAAACAAACACATCGCCCAACTGCCCATAACTCAAATCCACTTAGCACCCTCCTGTCAGTGTGTCTCTCACTCGTTCACTGGTTTTCTTGTCTGTGGTGTACGTTGATGAGAAGAGAGAGAAAGGAAGGGAGGAGAAAATGTGAGAATCAGCAAGAAATTCCTGGTGGTGGTGGTGGTGGTGGGGGGGGGGGGGTAATTTTAATCACCAAGACGATCCATCCTCAGTAGCTCTAATCTCTCCCTCCTTCCTCTCACTCCGTACCTCCTCTCTGTGCATCAGAATGAAGGGGAACAGCAAGCACCTGGAGTGACAGCGTGTGCAAGAGGTCACAGAGACAAAGACCAAATGTGATGTTTGACTCAGGCTTTTCTGAGAGCTCTCAGGGAGGCGCCCAGGACTCAGGCCAGGGGTTAAGAGTTTGTAGGTCGCCAGGTCACGCAATTTTCCCTTTTCCCTTGGCCTCATCCCTGCGCTTAAAACCTCAACGGTGTACTTGAGAGGGTAATTTATTATCCTGAGTGCTGTCCAGCTTGGACAAGAAGTTAGGAGCAGAGAATTAAGCTCCCACTTTGGAGGACAAAACCTCTTTTCTATTATTTTTCTCGACATAAGAAGATAATATTTCATCGAAAGCGCAGATTTTTGAACCCACACTGACTGCAGATTTATTGAGGCTGTTTTCTTTCATTAAAATTTAAATTGTTAATGCATTAACTTCATGTATTTCTTATCTTGTAGGATTATTCTTCATCATTTTGATCTGTTTTGTAAAACATCATGCTGGATTTCCCCCAAAATGCATTGCATTACGCTGTTTTTTTTTTAGAGGCTGAACAAGCCTTAAAGATTTTCATAATGTCTTTTTGATTTCTGTTGAAGATGGAAAGGGATTGTTTTTCTAAAGATTTATCTTGTAGATGCTGTTCAAACAACTTGCATGACTAAGCACAGAACTAAACGGTATCTTCACCAAGCTGATAGTGCAGCCTTGCAGCATTTCAGTGCAGGTGAAAAGGTGGAGAGATAAGCATTATCTCCGACACATTATTGTCAAAGACATGGATAACTGACATGCATGCCACCGATGTCCAAAAGTAGGCCTGCTGATGACAGCCAAACTGCATTTGGCCCCAGGAATGTGCAGAGGCCGTTTGCAGACATCTGAACATCAAACGGCGCTCAGCTCTGTCAATCTAATAGCTCTGGATAGTGGATTTATTGGCTCTCACAGGCCAAAAGAGAGACACAGGGCGAAAGCAGAACCAGATTTCCTCTCCGTATCAGTTTCTCTTCTGTCAGTCATGTTCTTATAGGAGTGCTGGAGGAGAGGTGTGTTGTGTTTTACTTAAGATTAACTGGCATAAATGGAATTCATATGCATTATTGAATGCTAAATTACAGATATGCCATTACAAACACATAAAAAATGTGGTATTTTTATTTTTTACCATTTCATGCTAAATGTTTGGGCCTTGATATATATTTTGTCACAGTTTTGCAGATTTTAGCCTTGTTTTAGTCTTATCTTTAGCACCAAAGCGACAGCGAATGGGAAAATATTTGGAGGTTAAGCCAGGAAATTATAGTTTTTCTTATATATGTATTTTTTTTTATTCTGACCCATTTTTAATCAGAATTTTATCTCCAAAATGAATAAAGTTGGAAATCAGTGGAATTTTCATAATTTTTAAAGTTTTTCACACAAAAAAACTTTTTTTCTTCTTTCGTCTTCTGAACTGAATTCCAACTTTCAGTTAAACTATTTTAATCCATTTAACCAGGAAATCATATTGAGGTAAAAAAAAAAAAAAAAAGAAATCTCTTTTAACGTTAATGTCGAAGGAAAGTTGGGTTTTACAAAATAAGAAATGTTGCCTCTCATTCTTAATTTTAGATTTAAAGGCCGTAATCTGCCTCCTTTGAACCCCTTGGTTGTACTTTTCTAGATTCTTGGCGTTCATTGTCTCCATTGTCTCATTTATTTTTCCCCAATGAATTGGGTTTTCTTTGTTTTTTTTTCAGTTTTATGAACGTGCAGACTAATAAACAGAACAAGAAATAGTGTCAACTCTGCATGAATCTAAAGCTTTAATCTGACTGATGATGTTCAGCATCAGATTAGAAGTGTGTTGCTGATGTGACATTTGCAATCTCTTTGGAGGAGGGTTTTATCGATCATCTTGGTGGGTCTTCAGAGCTTGTGTTGCACAAAGCAGAAATCAGCTCCATTCCCACGTCATTAAACTTTATTCAGACTCCTGACACAAATGCAAGGTGAAGGGCAAGAAAGCCACAAAGTTTGCTGCTGATGAAAACGAATGACTGACGGCCGAATAGCAGAGAAGAAAAGTGGACATGAGTCTGGCTCGTCGTCGTCCAGCTTTGATAAAGTTGAGGTTCTCACGGAGAAGGATGGTTCCAAGAGGACCTCTATTTATCTCTGTTAGCCCTCCGTAAAACTCCCTATCCCTGCTTAGATAGCCCTGCCAATGTGCCATGATGTCATCCCCCTGGCGTGCAGTGATTGATGCGTCCTGGCTGCCAGCTCTGCACTCGCAGAAGGCGGGGGAGTGTGGAGAGGAGGTCGAGGCAGGGAAGGGGTGAATTTTCCACAGATAGAGACATCCAAATGTGAACAGAGCCCAGCGTGGGGTCAGATCAGAGCGTGGGCCCATACATTTCATACCTGCAGCACTGTGAGCGTGCTTACTTTAATGTCCCGGCTCCCTACGTTCGGTCAGATTTGATGTCTGAGAGGCGTTCATGAGAAGTGGGTAGGGGCGATGGTCCTGCTGACTTGGGGGAGCGTTGAGGCCCGGCTCTGATTATGTACGTCTACTCCATCTTCCCTCTGAGTTCTGTAACATATCAGAGTCGAGGGAAGGAGGGAGGGGGTCCGGAGAAGGAAGGGGTTGTTGTGAGTGGAAGACTAAGTGTTTCACAGATAGTCGTGGAGACGTGCTGAGATGAACTCAGCAGGGAGCGTCATCCTCTTGTCAGCAGGCCAACTTAGTTCTTGTGCCTTAACGGCTCTATCATATGCTGTTTCCTGCACTTTACTTTTCCATATCTGAAGGAGGATAAGGCAGAGATATATGAAGTTTTATGATCTTGAAACTAGTGTTTTCCCTGTTTTCAGTTGCTTTAAGATACTGAGGAATAATATTTCTTAATAATCACTTTGATTTTATTTGAAATGTTTTATCAAAGCGTGGATCTTTGGTGCAGTTCCCCGAGTGGCCACTTGGGGCTGGCTCCAGAAGCACCAGAAAACAGATACACACCAAATGACAAAAAGACAATCTTTGAAGTAAAAATAAACATTTAAACAATTTTAAATTTTAAGCTAAATCAACAGTCTAACTGAAATCCTCTTATAAAAAAAAACCTTCAGTGTCAGCCTGTGTGTCTCTGATGATAATCATGTTTTAATGCTGTTTGGGATTCACAGTTTCTGCCTCTGTTTCTCCTGCAGGTGTTTAATATGTTTAAATGTGTTTGTGTGCATGTCTTGAATTAGACATCTAGACCATCGAGTTCTTGTCGCTTTGCTGACACGCTCAGCGCTGCACATGCTTCACAGGGAAGGTGTCGACTGCGACACAATCAGTATCGGACTCCTGCTCCTTTTCACTGTGGTCCGGCAAGTGAGACTGAACATGCGGCTCAGGGAATTGAGGTGCATTGATCTGTCCTCGGCAGCGTCTCTCTGGACTGGTGAAATCATTAACCTCGCTGGCACAGACACAGGAAGCAACAACAGAGTATCTTTGAGAGGTTAATTAAAAATAAAAGCGCAGGGGGAAGGGCAGGGGGTGTGCTCACCAGGGAAAAGTGCACTGACTTCCAAATGAGCTCACTCCAAAAGCTTAAAGGATGTGAGGTTTTTTTTGCATAGAGCAAACCAGCCAGGTGAGATCAGAATTAAGCAATTAAACTTTCATTGATTTCCTCTTTTAGTTAAAGACCAGAGCTGTGAAACTTCAAACAGAAACACATCTACTTCCAGTTATGGTCCTGCGTGTCAAAAAGAGGCACAAAAATTCCTGAAAACATTTCATTGGGTCCAAATTCAGTGTACACCAAGTGCACGATAAGTCGCAAAACCTAGAACCATAGAACATAGAAGATTAAAGCAGCATTACTCGAACGAACGTGTGATTGAATAGTGAGATTTTATCAAATGAAAAGCCACTCAGCTCAGAGACCCTCAGTGTCAACCCTTTGCAGGTGTGACAGCTTCAAGAAAACAACAACTGATGTGAAATGTCAATGAGACGTCAGATCAGCCCGCACTGTGATGAAGTTAGTGAGTTGCCGTCAATAAAAACCGATGCAGAGAAATTCTGAACCACTTCTTCGTGACAGGACGGTGACATAGAGTGAACGTAACGCATCTGCAGACCTCGTCGAGAGCGATGGCTCCATTTCTGCCTGAAATCATACATTCTTTATGAATGTCTTATTGAAAAGTCTTATTATGTTCATCAAAGACGTATTAGGACCTACATTTCTTTACCCGATCCTGCGAAGAAAACAACAGACATTATCTAAGAAGGCACTTCATTGGATTACATTCACACACAGCAATGCGTTGTTTTATTAGCTGGCTGCTGTTGTTTACAGCTTAAACAGGTTAGGTGTTTGCAATCATGTGAAAATGTGATGTGGATCATCTTGATGGGCCTGTGGTCGCTGTTATTGCAGTGTGCGGTTCTCGGGAACACTCGGGAAATGATGCTCTGCCTGTCAGCTCTGCAGAGCCCCTCTGCTCCTGGATCTGTGGGTAATTACTGAGACTCTGCTGACTCAGGACACACATATATGAGCACAAAACACACACACACACACATGCACACACCAACCAACTGCTGACATGAACATAGACAAACACACAGACAGGGAAATGACAAATCTCACACATGTGAAGTAGACTTAACAAAGCCAAGGGGAAAGATTGAGTTACTCTGATGCACACTTATTGTTCTATAAACATCTCTTATTCCTCCAGAGCATCAATTTACTCTGCTGGTTTAATAAAACTCCAAGTAGAGATAGGAAAAAAAATAAAAAAATGTATTCAAGATCAGAAAAAGTCGACAGGCTAGCTGATTAGCTTAGCCACAGAGCTTTTGAGATGATTTTAACGCTGTCCTCTTGCATTTTCATTGGGCCCTGATGACAGCAATTTGTGCAAAAGAGAGATATTTATGCAAATTATGTGAGTAACCACAAAAAAAAAAAAAAAAAAAAAAAAAAAACAAGCATGTTAAACTGCATTAAGAGTGGACACAAAATAGAAGGTTTACACTCCATCAAGTCTGTATAAATGAGGAAATTAGTTACATCGACCGAAACTGTTTTTGTTTCAGGCTGCAAACATGTTTCGATCTGCTTTAAAAATTGCAACACTGGACCTTTTAGGGATTCCCAAACTCTTGGATCCAGCCTCAGGTGGATGATAAAAGAACTGCAGCTTTTCGCTCATCCTCTTAGTTTTTCAACACGGAAGACTGCAACTTTTATGGAGCCTGATAAATAAAAGTGATCGAAACCTTTGGCTGTAAAACAGAAGCTCTTTTGCACCCAGACCAACAGCATCACAGAGACAGCTCTAGAGATAAAGAGAGAGAATTAAGCAAAAGTGATCCATTGTTTTCTTAGTTCTTAAGTGCATGGATCAAGGAAAAGTGTAAAGTCAGAAAGAGAAAAAAAAAAAAACATCTTTGTCCCATAGCGCCGATTGTGAAACAGTGATTTGTGTGACTGAGGATGCAAACTTGTCCCTGAGTGGAATTATTTTTACAGTGCAACCTTCTGTAGCCATTTAAAGGAGCAGTGTGCATATCCTAAAGTAAAGTATCCATGTGTTAGGAGGGGAATGAAACAAAAACGCTTCTGCACAAAAAGTTTATGCTGTACAATTGTGTTTGCCAAAATCTTTCTCTTTGCTTGTACTCACTACTCTGTTGAAATATGCTTTGCTGGAGTGTAAAAAAGCAACTCACTTCTGTACTGCGTCGTCATCATTAGACAAACAGTTCGCAGAGTAATGCAAAACATCTTTAGGAAGGGTGTGGCTAAAACTTATCAACATCACAGCATTGGCTATGAGCAAAAAAAAAAACAAAAAAAAAAAACAGAAAAGAGAATCCAAAAAATAAAAAAGTAAAGAATAAAAAAGCATCCACCTTGTACAGCTAAATAAATAAAAAAAAAAACATTAAAAATGGTAACCACCCATAACAGAAGCAAAAACCCCAACTATTGGTCTGGCATGCTAACTCCAGCATTTTGATCATTTATGCTGTGATGAGATTGCAGATTTTTTTTAAATGCAAAGAGACATTTTCATTCTTGATGAGGCTATTCTCATGCTAACAAAGTCTGAAAACATAGTGATTTTAACTTTAAACTTGTCAATCGTCAAAGTCATGATTGTCCCTCACACTTAAACTTTTGTGGTATTTTTGAATCTTTGAACTGATCCTCAAGCTCACAATATTATAGTCTTTTGGAGGGATGTCCAATTTTTCAAAGATTAAATGCCACCAGCAGTTATCACAAAAATGTCCACTTCTGATGTTTTTGTTTTTAACCTTTGGAAACATAACGTTTCTATTTTTTTTTTTAAATGTTTAAACAGTTTAATAAATAGATTCTGTTGGAATACAAGATCTTAAACTTGTATCATTTAAATTTAATTAAATTCTCTGTTTGTTCTGTTAGTGCACATGTGTAGTACAATTGACCAGAGTGAGTGACGCCCTAGCAGGTGAACTTATCCTGGAAACAGAATATTGCATATTTGCCAAACTAAACCACAGTAGCAGCAGTGAAAACGTTAAAATCATGCGAATACAATGAGCAAAAATAGCTTGAAGTCTTAAAATCTGTTCATATCTTCATAGAAGATTTATTGTTACAACAAGTGCTTGATCTGTTTTGACCCAAAAAACACAATTAACTGTACTTTCTTGAGACCTCTGACTGTCATAAATTTTTGCAACGGGGTAATTATAAGATTTATTTTGTGAGAATGATTCTAAATGGATTTCTAGATTTACCAGCTTCCATGGCAGCCACCCACAGGCGGGATGACGCTTCAGTGAGAGAGAGATGAAATAATTCCCAGCTTTATTAGCCTCTGGAAATTGGCTTCAGTGGGAGGCGGAAAAACAAATCATTTGAATACATACCCGGGTGTCCTAATGCTCATTTCACTGCTGTCACTTAGAGGGGGGAGGGAGGGGAGAGGGAGAGCATTGTGCTGCTGACAGGATTGGCTTTGTGTGTGATGAATGGGGCTGTCACAGACGCTGACAGGTTTGTGTTCAATACATGTGGATGTACAATACGCTCTGCATCCCGTGACAAGCTGGGAGGCTTTTTGTCCTGATAATCTCCATATCGTTTCATCTGTGGCTGCTTACAGAGGATGTGGTCACTGAGAGGAGTGTCGTGGCCGCTGCACGCACACACAAACACATGCACACAGTCACACATCTTCTGGATGCAGAACTGGGACACAAAATGACTGATGTGTTTGAGTGCATTTTGTTTTCTGAGTGTTTTCAAAGTCTGTGGTAAACAAAGATCAGAGTTTCTCATGCAGGTTTGTAATTTACTCTCTAATGTATGTGAGCTGAGAGGTCAGCCTCTAAATATAGCTTTAAATTCCACGAAATACACACATAATGCTGGATCTGAACGCATAACAAATGACCTCTGTGGGTGATAAACCTAAGGCAAAAAAAAAAAAAAGTCTAATGCGCAGATTCTGTGTTTGCATTTATAGTAAAAAAATAATGACACAGAAATCTGCAAGATGAACTACAACACTGATCTGTTTCCACTTTTCAACAAGAGCATCAGGACTCTCGACGTCGGTGTGACTTCTTCCTCAGTCCTTCTGCCTCCTTCACTCAGATTTCCTGTATCATAAAACTGAATTTCTTTGACTCCTCTGATTTATGTTTCACCAAACGTATGATGCCATTTGCTCCTCCAGCAGAAATGTCGACAGGTTTAAAAAGAATAAAACAGAGAGCAAAAGTCTTTGCGCCTGTGGTGCTAATGTCGTCCACTGACTTTGAAAAACTTTCAAAAGACTTAAAAGTCTAACGCTAACCCGCCTAAAGACTATCCATCCGTGTCACAGATTTTGTTTACTGAAACAGACACTTCAACCAAAAAAAAGTGTTGGGCAAATTTCCAAAGTCAGAATAAAAAACACAACAGTCTTCTTTTTGAAGTTGAGGGAAACTCCTGTCGAAATCTTGACTATTTTCATGATTTTTAAGTCTTTTTCTTGTCTTGACATAAACAGTAGAAACATGTTAAAATAATTGTGAGTCTGCAGTCTGGTCCTATTCAAATTATGATACTTAGTGATGTCATCACTATCAACATCCAAAAATAGCCTCAGGCGAAAGAACACACAGCTCTCACAGAGAGTGGAGGAGGAGGAGGAAGTGATGGAGCTGTGGAGAGGAGAAGAGTAGCTCTTTGACTTGTCCTCCCATTTTTACCATGACAGAGAGGAAGAGGAAAAAAAATGGACATGAATATCTTTAGGCCCCAAGCTCCCCTGTGTTACGGTTAGCTAACTAGCTAACCACTGTCCTGAATGGGGATATAAATCCAGAGCTAGTTTTTGCGTTTAGTGATCCCAAAAGATCCCCAGTCTTTGCTAAATCTGTTGTAAGCTACGCCAACCATGGTGAAGAAAGGGGACAGAAAAATTAAAATATGAGCAACAAAACCAACTCCTGCATGTATAAAACCTGCAAATAAAGAAGCTACATGGAAAATTTGCTAAAAATATAACATAAACGTGAGAAGGGAGGGAAGAGGAGGATTTATTTTAAATGTCCGCTGCAGTAAAATAAAACCATAGAGGAAGTAGTTTTGTGAAGTGTGCATACACATATGTCTCTGTACAGTTTCCTTCATGGTGGCAGTGAGGAGACAAAGTGTCTGACTTACTGTGGAAAATGAATCTACTAAAAGGTCAGCCCACTATTTAGTAAAAAAAATAAATCCATTTAAATCTGAAGATGAAACAGAAATCAAAGCTTACTTTTGTTGTATTTGAAAAATGTCCCTCACTTCTTCAAAAACTGCCGAAAAGATTTTGTCAGTGAAAGTTTTGGAGTCAAACATGTAGACTTAAAGGAAGGTTTGATGCAGGACCTCTCCTCTCGGTGGATTCATTGCTCATGTCCGTGACGGAGTGTGAGTCTATTCTTATTATTTATGAACGACCACTTCAGGGTAAGTTATGGACACAGATTGGGCCAAGACCTCGCTTAGCTTTTTCACTCCCTTAATATTTATGTTTCCCTGACATTTTTTTTCCTCTTGCTTTTTTTCCTGTTTTCACGTCCATTAGTGGATCTGGAGCTGAGGATCGAGGGAAGCTGAGAAGAAAGATGAAGAAGAATTTTGTTGGGATGAGAAAGTGCATGAAAGATCATTAAGTATCTCTGGTTGGATGTCAAACTCTTTTGTTACTGTTATTTCTTTGTGAGATTTCTCTCCTGAAACCCGTCGTACCCGCTCTTGTGATTACTTTTTTCCCTTTTTACAAGAAATTAGCATCAGTTTCAACCACAGATCTGAGGGCTTTTCCAAACTCACTCATCAAACCTCAGAAATAAAAATAAATAAATAAAATAATAGAAAAAGACTCTGTCATCTCCTTAGCAATATTTTTACTTCTTAACTCCCCAAACCAAATGTTAAAAAAATATCAACCTCCTTCCCAGCAACGTCAATCTAAATCTCTTCTGAAAAACAGAGGGATCTAATAATGATTTAACAGCTGGCTGAATGCATGCAGTGCTGTTCCAGTAAGTTCTGAGCTACTCTTTAGTTTAATAGCTCTTATTTCACCTAACAGACACATTCATTATTCTGTGCAGTGCATCAGAACAGGGCCAAAAAGGCAGCATGTTTGCTATCAATCCTCTGCGTTTGTGTTTTCCTGCTGCGCTGAAAGGTGTCTGCATCAGGATGGTTCATATTTAACACAACATATTTATTAATGACACTAAAGTAGCTTACATCAGGTCTCATAATAACTAAAGACTCTGGCAGCCACAACGTCCTCTGTGAGTATCTGCATCCATGCGGTCGTCCAAATCTGCAGAGCAGACGGCAGGACACAACACAAATCATTTTTACACCTGTTGCTTTTTTCAGGAGGAATAATTAAACAAGTTCAGTTTAAGACAGATCAATAAAATACAAATCATTTTGGGTGTTTTTCAACAGTGCGTTAAACAGTGAATGTATCCAAATTTAGGAGTTCAGTCAGAATGAGCAGTGACTTACTTTTTGTTTATTTTTGCAGCAACAGTGTTTCTTTGAGACAGCACGGCATTTTAAGGAATAGCTTGCACTTTTGATCTTCCGTTTTTGGGCTTTGACAAGTTTTATGCTATATAGATGTTGAAATAAACCATCAAACACACACACAAGTGGTCTGCAACATTTAAGGGGGGGCATCTATTGATGTTTTTAAATATACACACAACAGCAGTGGTCGTCAGGAGCGAAACGTCTTCCAATGTCAAAACATGAAATAAATATCTTTAAACGCTCTTACATCAACTTAAAGCAACTTTACTTGGATGTATTTTGGGGGTTTTTTTCAAAGGGACTGCAGAAAAAGTCTTGGCGCAGCCAGGATGGAAAAACCATGTGTTTGCAACAAGAAAATTTTCAAGGAGATTTTTTTGGTTTGGAACTTTTGGCCTCTAAAGGAGTCAATAAAATAGAGTTTGTGATTATGACTGACTTATAAAACACCAAAACAAATGCACCAAACAGATAAAAAATATTGCAATGACAGCACTAAATCCAGAGTCGTAAAGAGCACATGGTGAGTTTTAGACTTATGAAGAAAGAAGGAAGGAAATATTTTATTCCCCTTGATGCACGCCATGCACACACTTCCATTGTTTTCCACTTGAAGAAAAGAACGAACACTCATCATGTGATGATTAAGCTGTCAGAGGTTCCCTCTGCACCGCTCTCCTCTGATGGACTTCAGGAGAAGTAAAGGCCCAGCTTTGCCCTTTGACCTCCACTTTAAATAGAAGATAAGAAATAACGTCACCTCGTCCGCTCTGCGGTGATCGTTCAGTAACAATCACAGACAGAACGATGAGACAGTGACCACATTCACATTTATAAACTTCTTTGGCGATGAGCTCATTTTCTATATAAATGTTTCACTTGACTGAATTTATCTTTGATTATAACTTTTCCTCTAAACTGTGTAAACAATAATCTATCTTCAAACCGGATACTTGAGTAGGTGTAGATTTTCAAATGTTTTTGAGAATGGTTGACATTTATTGTCTTCTCTATTTTTTTTTTTTATCTCTGGAGTTAATTTCTTTCTTCTCTTTTTTTTCTTCCACATTTGTTTTGAATCTTTGTCATTGCCGCAAGTTTACATTCTTCCATCAATCTGGTGATGTTTCACAAATGGTGCAGCACAAATAAAGATAGGTCTAGTGAGGTTTTGAAGGATCTACCAGAACTGACTGATCTGCATTAAAGCTGCCGTATAAGAATTCAAACAGATGGTGATCATATTTACAAGATTTATAAGATTGCAAACAAAGCTGCAGAGCCGGTGCAGCTACTTTATGCCTCTTGCAATCTGACATATTCACTGTATCAATACGAGAGCTTTCACACATGCTCACCTCAACTTCTTGCAGAAACTTCTTTCACTGAAGAGTTGAAGACTCATTGCACAGAATTTACAGAAAACTCCCACCCCTTAAAAACAGCGGAAGTTGACCCAAAGTCAGAATAGTTGTAGAATTTATGAATGTAATAACATTTCAGGGTGTTTTTCCTGCAGCTGTGGTCAGAGTGACACCTCCATCATGAAAAGACCTCGACATTCACTGGTGACGATTTTTGATGGATATTTTTATTTTCTCTTCACATTTTTACGTTTCCGTTAACGCACTTTGTTGAGGTTGGAAAACAGAACCTCTGCTCGGAATGACTTCAGATTATTGATGTGATTTTAAATGAAAGCACTCCTTGTGTTCTTGGTATGACCCAATTAAGCCTCATAAGTCTTTCTGTGTACGTGTTGTACATAGAGTTGCTTAACTTCCCAAAACTCGGCCCACAAAAACACAATAACTTACATCCTGAAAAGTTCTGGATACACACTCGCTCGAAAGATTGTTTGACCTTCTGAGTGCCCGGCTATTACTCTCCCGTGAGTCCCCCCTTCACCTCTCCCACCCTCCCCTTCTCTTTTTTCCACAGATGGATTTTTTTGTTGCATTAATCCTACAGATCAGGTGGGTTTTGTCAACGTGTTAAACTTTAATACTTTGGGTCATTTATCTTTACGGCCGAGCCCGGAGTCTGTCAGCAACCAGACGAGCTATTTCCTCATTTGGTTGGGGAGCAAAGTGGCGCAGGAGAGAGCAAAGGGGGGTGATTGAGTGGAGTGGATTGGGGGAAGTTGGGGTGAGTTTGCTGCTCACCATTTAATGAAATCCTGATGTGAGGAGGGAGAGGAACACTTATCGGGATAGAGGGGTGATATTCAGGGTCAGAATCTTGGGAGAAGCGTCACCCCTCTGGAGAGGTGTCTTCCCCCTGGTTATTTCTGCTGCTCTTGTCTGGAGGAGCTCGTAAACAGCGTTTTCCCCTCATTACCTCTCTCACACCGCATCAGAGACCCCAGTGGACGAGGATAGAATTGCAGGTGATTCATTTGTGGAGGGCTCCCCTGGAACGTGTCCCACTCTCACAAGCATTTGTCTTCATTTGCCAAGATATGTACAGTGACATGAGGAGATAGGCCTTAGGAGTCCTGGACGCATGTTCCCCTTTTCCCTCTCATTTTAGGAAACAACAGATCAAGCTTGAGCGAAACGACTGACGGTCGTGTCACAGTGGTACTAAAAAACAAACTGTTTTCGCGGCTCATTTAGTAGCTAAAACCGTGGAACTAATAGACGAGTAATGAGAGTCATAATGCTGCTGCAAACATTTTGTTTTGTTGTCTGAACAGCAAGTGAAATGTCAGTGTTTTATTTCACACATATAATTGAGACGCTGTGAAACAAGACTGTGAGTGGATCAGAAAGAGGAACACGGGAGAGTCGAGCGTAAGTGTAAGACTTTCTTATTAATAACCTTTGAATCTAACTGGTCAAAACCCCTTAATGACACTGGTCATCAATTTGAAAAGCAAGAACATCAGATATCAGATGCCACATCAAATCAACCCACAGAAAGACACTCCCGCACATTCGACTTCTGCTTGGAGACTGAATTTGAGTTTCTGTTAGCATGCTAAATCAGTAGGCTAAACATGGAGAATACAACAAAACAAGTAGTGACAATAGCAACAATGGTGTAAGTTCTTCTTATCAAAGACGTCAAGTTTTAAGAAGAAGGAGAGCCAAATGAGGACAAAAATGTCAACATAAATATTCCTGCAGAAGTCAGCTTCACACAGTCTAATATTACCTTCAGCGTAAATATTTAGTTCCAAAAACCTGTGCCAGTGAGCACTGGAATTTTTTGACTTGGGCAAAAACTGGAGGAGTTAGAGTAATTTAGCATTTTCGCAATATTTCCAATGTTTTGCTACACTGGGCTACTTAGCATGCTTGTGATTACCGTAACGAACCAAATATCACTGAAAAGCACTAATTCTTAGGTTTCCAATGCCATTCGAATTTTTCTGATTAAACAAATGTTGACAGAGTTACGGTAATAAAACTCCAGCCAAGATAATATAGCCTCAGTGCTAATTATAGGCCAGATTACTGACTGTACACACTTAACTTGCAGTCACAAATCACTTGTTAACCAGTGAAATTGTCTTTAAATAAATATTTAGTTTTAATTTGTTCATTACTGTGGTTTGGTAACTTGGTTATGAGTGGGAAAGTGAGCAGGCGATTATGTGAATTAGAATCCCTTCAGAGATTTTTCCTGCTCTTTCTGCTTTGCATAATCACCTGATGTGCTAAAATGTAATATTTTGGGACCAGAAAATAAAAGACAACACTTCATTTAAAGATTTTGGAGCCTCAGAAATGTGTCTTCCAGTCTTTGTGGTGTTTTGAGGCTGAATGAAAACATATCTTGAGATAAAGTGAAAATACTGACGAGTTTAAAGGAAGATACACCCTCCTTAACATGTTTTGTCCATTTCTAATGAAGGTCTCATCACCGTTAGGTAGTTGTTAGTTGTTGTTTGGTTCAAAGAACAGATCAAATCTGTAAACTTTAATTTATGATCGTATCATTTAAATGATTTATATTTCTGTCTGAGTATATGTCTGTCTTTGTTCTGTTTTGTTTTTCTCTGATCACAGTGAAGTTTAGTGCAGACACTTGCCATCACTTAGTGATTCGCTTACATGCACGATGTGAATGTATTTTTAAAGTGTGTATCACTGTGTGTAGACTCAGTTCAGGATTCTAGCTCAATAAGAGTCAGTCTGATGCCAGGAATTAAAGGAGTTGTGCTTTTTATGCTATGAAATGATTTTTGCACCTTATTTTAATCACCTGAGAGACAGCAAATCTTGATTTAATGTTTCTTAATTCTTGTTTGTATGTATGACACAGTCTGATAAAATTACTGGTCATAAATAACAACTTAATGAGACTAAGGAAAAAAACAAACGGCTCCTGAAAAATATCAGGCAAAGTGATTTTGATCCAAGGGACTTTTTTTAATGTTTGCATATTTGATTACTTCAGTAAGTAGAACAATGTTAGAGTCATTTTGGTTGTTACTCTTGGAAAAGCTTCTTTTTGGCTAAATATCCCCCAACTCTCTCTCTCTCTGTCTTTCTTTCTCTCTCACACAGACACACACACACACACACACACACACTGCACAGACAGGAGCATTATGAGTCTAATGTGTGGGATCAGATTCCACAGTATGCAGTCTCTGGGTTAATTACACACTAATGGAGCTAATCAAGAGTCAAACAGGAGAAACATTCATGCTGTAATCCTGCTCAAAGCCTCCACCTATCCTTCAACAGGATCTTTAAAAGGCCCTGGTGGCCCATTAGAGAGCAGCGAGGACGACCACAGGCCGCTCCCTGGAGGGAGAGAAAGGAGGAGGGAGCTGTAAATGAAGCCTCAGAGGTCTACTGTAGCTGTGTTCAGAGGTGTTTGGACATGTAAGTCCTGAGTCTCTGCAAACCAACTGGTAATAACGGAGGATTTGTGAAACTGTTGAACAATACATGCATGCTGGATGGAAACAGCTGAGTGAAGTTACTCTGCATGAGCCTGATCTCTACATCTCTTTTACACCAAGAGAGGAATGCCAAATTAAGAATCCAGGATAACTTTATTTCCCATTCGGTGACTTTTCTGGCGTTGTTTTACTACATTGCAATTTTTATGATTTTTTATGTCAATTTTTGCAGTTCTTGTGAATTATCTATTTTGTGTGTGGATAGAGGAAATCTATTGTGCTGTAAGATTTAGCAGTTAGTAGAAGCATACAATGTTTTTTTAAAAAATACTTTTTTCTTTTTTTTCCATTTTTTCTTTTCAGGCTGGGAAATTTTAATTCCATAAGCAGAGGGTTTATTTATTGCTGACTGAACAAGTTTTAATTTTTCGCTGTTGGTCTTAGAAACTAAGTGACCTCATAAAATGAAATACATCAAATATTAAATTTAAAATCCATGTGGCAGATTCAGTTAACAGCACCAGCTTTTGTGCCTTAATATAACTTAAGGCATTAATATACCAAAGCTTTTTGGTAACGTGTTGACATCAAAAATAAAAGACTAGAATATATAATCAGGTGTAAGACAGCAGTTAGCCCTGTGTGACTAACACTGGCATCCTGGTAATCATCTGTGATTTTTTTAAATCAATTTTTTAAATATAATTTTTCGACATTAAGAAGTGTGGAGGCCACTGAAATAGCAGCACACTGAGGAAACAAGAGAGCGGTACATCAGAGAGAGGCAGAGGCAGTTGACAACGTCACTGACGTCACCTTCTTACAGAGAGACGCTGCTCTGGATGTGAACACCTGAGCGTCACAGACTGTCACGGTGCGTTCGCGGAAAGCTTGGAGAGAACATGCAGGCAGTGGTGTAAAATAATGTTACACAGGTCGGGGGGGTGGGGGTGGAGGGGCAACTGGATACGCACGTAATTAAACGAACAATCCGGATTATTATTATTTTTAATCTTTGAGATATATCTGATTTCTCTAAATACGCTTATGATTTTTCTTTTTTCTCGATGTAAAAATGTTTCTTCATAATTTATTTCTTAAAACTTTGGTTTAGCTATTTTTATTTTGAGTCAACATGTCTGTCAGTTGAACGAATTTATTTCCAAAGACATAAATATTCTTATTTTTCCAAAATTTCAGAATATTACACGCGTTACTCGTGTTATTTTTTTTTTTTTAAATATAGATATTAAAAGTGATCGTCAATGGTTAACCAAGCGTGCCGTGAGGCCTCATCCCTCCCTCATTGATAAGGCCCCCGCAGTGACCCTCACGGTGTGTGCTCCTCTGTGCAGAGAGGCCGCGTAAAGATGGAAACAAACAGCCTCGGCGCCCTGCAGCCTGCTCCTGTATCATGTTGGAGTGAGAGGCGTTTACAGCTGTTTTCTTTCATAATACAGGATGGCACGCTGCGCAGTGAGAGCTGCTCTTTCTACGGCTGCTGCAGCAGAGGGGACAAAGGCAGGGAATAAACGGCCTTTAGGCATGAAGTGCAAATCATTAAACCTTTAAAATTAAAGGAGAAATACAACTAGTTTTCTGGGGGGGCATTATTCATTATTATCATCTGAAATGGGCTGTGATGGAAAGCTGATTTCCTTTAGTTTTTTTTAATAATAATATTTATATTTGGTGAGCTGTGGTGGATTTCAGAGCATTATTTCTACTTTTATCTGCTGTCTAATTCCTGTGAAATATGCCTTTTTATTGGTGTTTTTGTACAGTATGTGGTAACACGTGTTAAAATATGGTTTTAACATGTTTTACTGCTGAACAAATGTGCAGCTTTAGTGAGCAGGACTGCTTTCTTTCGCCGTTTTATTGCACTTACAACCGGCTTATCCTCTTGAACCAAACAGCGTCGTGAAATGACAATAAAAAATGCATAAAAAAAATGTTCTTGGTCTTGTTTTTGTATTCCGTGAAAATCACAGCGGAGTCTGCAGCGATGAGAAGCCTAATGCAGGCAGAGCAGCCGGTAACGCGTTACAGCTCACTGTAACCAATTACATTTTCAGGATTATTATTGCAGTTGTTGCATTTGTCATCACCTTCTTCCAGGCTGCGATGGAGGCGGAATTTGATCCTCCGCGCAGTCCCTGATGCTCGCTCCGGAGCGCACTGGATTAATTTGGTGATTAATGAGAGAAAGTCTGACCTTCACCGAGGGGGAGTTTTCCCACTGCTTTGATTTTATTGAGACCAGAGCTGATAAGAAGACTGCACATTTGACCTCTGATTATTTACAGGGGAGCAGTGATTTTACGAACGTGAGAAATGAAAACGTGTCTGATGAATTGCTTCTCACGCAGAGAAAAAAAAAGGGGAACATTTGCCTGTCGTGACTTGAAGCATTACGCACTGTTTTCATAAAATAAAAGACCTCGACTGTGATAGGGCGCAAATGCGGCGCGAATCATCCAATTAAATCCCTCCAGGTCTGATGATTGATGATGTCAGCTGCTCTGCTTCTAATTAACGTTTAAATTAAGCCAAAGAAGAAGATGACGAAAAAAAAACTTTCTGACCATCCCTGCTTCTCCTCAGACCTGAGCGCTGATTGGACGGCTGTTTGGAGGGGTCTCAGGGCTTTTCACGCTTCAACCAGATTTGATGTTAATGATCAGCAGCAGCCTGTGATGGTCCGCAGTGACCGGTGCACCTCTGTCCTATAGAGGACATGAAGCGAAAACTATAATAGGTCCCTTTTCCCAGCAAGAGGAGGAGAGAGGAAAAAAAATGTACAAAAATAAAATATTAAGTAAAAAAAAATTCCCTTCTTAAAAAAATAACAAAGAACCTGCCAAAGGAAGAAACTATCGTTTTCATTAAAAATATCTTATATATTTATGCAAAAGCATTCTATAAAATATGATATTCAATGAGACTGCCTTTTTATTTCAAATTAAAACTCGAATTTTGGTCTTTAAATTGAAGGTAAATTCAAGTCAAATGCACCCGAACCGGTCCAGATTTTAATAAAACGGTGTTCCTGTTCCAAATCCCCAAACTCAATCCGCCCTGATAAACTCCTGCTTGTTATGCAGAAATATATGTTCAAAGCCGCCACAAAGCCTGGACCTCCAAGGCAGCTAATAGAATTTCCTGCTGTTTTATAACTCTGTCCCTAAACCAATGTCACCATATGCTCCTGTTGGCACAAGACTCTCCGCAGTGGCTTCCTGGGCGGCATGAGGGCTCTCTCCAAATGGCTCCAAACACTCTGATAATGCTTAAAGAAAACAGTCTTCCCGCGAAGCTTGTTTTATTCAGCTTATGACTTGTGACAGCAGCTGGCGGGTTTCATTTCGGCTGCTGTGACACGAACTACATGATGGTATTTTTGTTCAATCAGAGGAAGCTTTGTTCATTTTCTTCCGTAAAAAAAAAAAATGCTTTTCAGGATTTTCATGTGAGCTCCTAAAAACTGTCATTAAACATTTGACTGTTTGTTCTGGATAGTGAGTATTTCGTTCCTTCTACATGTTAAATAAAGTTTCTGATTTGTATTTAAACGAATAATCGGACCCAAGGCCGACCTGAGCAACATTTGTTACACCTGACAAGCCTTAAATAAAACCAGGTGTGTTTTCTCTGAATGGACGTACCTGCCGATCTGCTCGGTGTCCATCCTGTCCCCGATTAGTCACTAATCCGTTCCTCTCTGTCCATCCTAAAAGCACCATCAGTAAAGACTATGATTCTCCGTCCTCAGACTGTGAGCCACAGCACGGCGTCACCTTTATTATCCGCTTGTTTCACGCTGCCGCATTGAGTTACACTGTAGCCGTGGGTTTCTACCTGCGAGGTCAGAGTGGAACACGAAGGATAGAGGAAAAGAAAAATACAACAACTCCATAAAAGAGCAGAAAAAGATTAAATAACTGCTGATTAAAATATGAAACTGTTTGCCTTCCAAATGATTTCCAACCTGAAGCGCACGTGTCTTCGTCCACAGAGATCGACCCTGTGTAATACACTGAATATTATTTATTAATTATTGGTGTGTAAAATAAATACGAGCCTGGCTGCTGTAAATAATCTTATTCTTATGCGATAATTTTAGATTTGCAACAGGCCTTTAATCTGCTTAGATAAATGAATATCAAAAATCAAATTTCAGCAGTTGTCATGTTGCTCAGTGTGTGAACCTGCAGCTTCTGTTTATCTGAATCAGAACATTTTAATAGACTTTAAAATCACCTCCGTAATCATGCTCACAGTGGCTGTGTTAAGCCGAATTTCATAATGCCTAATGCGCACATCACGCCTAACGCTCAGTGCGTAATTACGCACAAAAACGACAGATTAAATATTAAAGGTGAGGTCACAGTTAGCTTAAATTTCCTGTAAACTTTCTTTAAAGTAAAGGTGCTGGTGTCTTTATTTTTATGGCCATCAGCTCTCCCTTTCTAGCAGAACACACCAGCAGAGGGAAACAGATGCATAAACATTTCAGGGCATCTTTCTCTTCGGCAGCAGCAGACTCCTCCTCCTCCCCACGTCCAATTAGTTATTATGGTCCGGCCCTTTAAGACGCAGCAGCGGGTCAGCAAGTAGTGTAGTGTTTCTCTAATTGAACTTCGCCCAATCAACAATAACTCGTTAGCAGTCGCTTTCTTCTTCTTGCTGCTTGGGACAGCTTTTTTCTCCTTGCAGGGATTCTCCTGCTCCAGTCTGTTGCTGCTTAAAGATCTACATGGAGCTTGGCAGAGGAACTGCGACTCTCTGAGGGGAATACAGTTCGGCTGCCTTTACCACTACGCCCGGAGCATGGTTATTTTAGAGGAAAGCTCTGCGGAGAGCTAAGTTGCGGCATTCGGCTCTGAGTGTCAAAATATAGCGAGGGGGACTTCGAGCAGCAGAGGAAACACTTGTGGACACGTAAAACTGCCTCTTGAATGAAATAATCAACTTTTGTGGCAGCAGCGATTCTTCGGGACTGCGATGACCTCCAGTAAAGACATGAAGGCAGGTTCTGTGTTACAGTCCAGCGGCGAGGAGAGGAGACGAGCTCCTTTAGACCAGCTTCCACCGCCGGCCAACTCCAACAAGCCTCTGACGCCGTTCAGCATTGAGGATATCCTAAACAAACCGTCTGTAAAGAAGTCAGTGGCCAGTATCTGTCCGCCCAGAGTGCTGGAGAAAGTGACGGGCTCCAACTCGGCGAGGAACGGGATCACCACTCCTTCGTCGCCGCTGTGCGCGCTGGAGGAGCTGGCCAGTAAAACGTTTAAGGGACTGGAAGTCAGCGTGATCCAAGCAGCAGAAGGTACAAAAAAACATTCTCTTTTCACGACACAACTCAATATTAGAAAGATGTGTTTTGAAATGTTATCGAGAGTAAACAAACATCAAAGTCTCTGCTCAGATGAGTGCTAGCTGAGTTTGTTTTGACTTGAAATGTGGAAACGTGAGGACAGCTGTACAGGAATGCGTAAAACACAAGACGAGGAATGAAACAACCCAACACAACAGCCCTGAAATGTTAAATTATACACGTCCAAGGAGGTGCATAATCGTGCTAATACAGACCACTTCTGCATGCTGTCAAAAAAATCCATCGGCCATGATGGCCTACACATGCAGAGCTAGGTTGCACTAATATGGAAAGTGACAGACGAACTTAAATGTCTCATGAGCATTTATGTTTTCTTGTTCAAATAATAATCTGAACTAAATCAAGATTAAATTCACGTTAGGTAACAGAATGAGTGAAAATGTAAAACAGGGATCTATCACTTTTCTTCCTTTTGGCCCTTTTATTGTGTATTTGGCAGTGCTGACAGTATTTTGTTTGGTTTTATTAGAGAGCTTTACAAGTGTTAACGATTTTGTCTTGTATTAAGATAATGGAAAATAAGAAATATACTCTTTAAAATAAAAAAGGCTGGACAAATCCAGTTACCAATCAGGCCTGTACCACAGTGTCATGTTTTTGTGTTGTTGTTTAGAGGAAAAGTGAACCATGTGGTTGATTTCACGCGTCTTTGAATGTGTTTCTTCCACCTCAAGGTCGTGAGCACGTGAACTCCTTCGGGCAGAGACAGACGTCAAAGAAGAGGAGAAAGTCGCGGACGGCCTTCACGAATCACCAGATTTACGAGCTGGAGAAGAGGTTTCTGTACCAGAAATATCTCTCTCCGGCTGACAGAGACCAGATCGCGCAGCAGCTGGGGCTCTCCAACGCGCAGGTCATCACCTGGTTCCAGAACCGCAGGGCCAAACTCAAGCGGGACCTGGAGGAGATGAAAGCGGACGTGGAGTCCCTGAAGAAAATCACCCCGCAGACCCTGCAGAAGCTCGTCACCATGGAGAACATTGAGGATCCTCAGCAGGTAGGGGAGCCTGAGGCTAGATCGCCCAGTATCTCCCCGACCTCCCAAGGACATCGGGCCTTCCCACAGTCCCCCTCGTCCTCCAGAGACCAAACCACAGATGAGTTCTCGGAGGACGATGAGGAAATCGAGGTGGACGATTAAGAGTCATTTGGCCTGTGGTTTTCATAAACGACAACATCGAGAAGATTATTCAAAAGGGGGCATTTTTCTTCCCAAACTTTTGCACGGATATTGACAGAGGAAAAGGAGAATTCATCCATAAAAGACATCTCAAGAATTTCTTCTCCTCCTTCTCTTTTTTTTCTCCTCAATTTTAATTTATTACCCGGACTTGTAAAGCTTTCCAAGTCTGTCGTTTCAGTTTCACCACAGTATTTGAGGAATATCCGGTTTCCTTGCAGACAGACCTGACTCTGATGGTACTGTGAGACTGAAAACTGTGTAAACATTTGAATTTTTCACGCTCGTTTTTGAAGGAGGGGAGGGAGAGGGGGGCATGGAAAGTTGTGCAATTATTTTAGTTTGACAGTTGTTCGCATTCTTCGAATCTGCCAGATATTTAAATGAGCTCCTCCGGGAGGTCGAGGTGTCTGTCCATCCCTTCCTCCATGCAGTGTAAAATGATTTCTTTGTTTTGTTTTGAGAGAGAAGTGTTTCTGCGAGCATGCAGGCCTGGTCTCAGCGCACAGGAGGCATCCATCAAACTTTTACACGCCCTGACTTCTGTACATAAATACACCAAACATCCTATGCGATAATTTTATTGTAACATTCTATTTAATCAGCATCTATGTAAATAAAGGTTATATGATATTTCAAGAAGCTTCCGGCGCGGTGATTGTGCAGAAAATTACATTTACTTTAAACTGAAAAAAATGAAGGTGTGACAGTGGTGATCTTAAAGAAATATTATTTCACCAGAATTATTGAGAATTCAAGGAGCATCGTGAAAAGAGACTTAAACTCAACCCCCACGATGTGAAGCAGTGTTTCATGGTTTAAACGTGGCAGTGAGCACAGCAGGCGCTCTGAATCTTTAGATGAAAGAGCTACACTAATAAGAGTTTTATAAGAATCTAACACGTTTTTTTGTCGGAGAAATTGAGGAAATACATAAAATATTCATCCTCCTCTGCTTGGTTAACTGTTGCCCCCTTTGAATAATTGACCCTTGCTTTCAGCCCTGAAGTGCCACGACTTCAATTAGCAGCCGTGCGCCGCCTTTCTTCCCATTCTTTCTCTCGGCTTTGAATGCATCTTGTCACAAGAAGGTCCCGGTCTGGCCGAGGTTTTAAGGAAAGCTTGCACCCTCCCCTGCGCCATATGTTTTCTTGCTCCTTCCATGAATCGTCTTTAACACAACTAGTCGACATGATTGATTGGGTTAACCCGCCTTCGCTTTACAGAAAACAGCTTCGAGCGAGCAGTGCGCAATAATGGCACGCATCTGCCACTCTTAACCCGGGTTTGTTTAGAAGGAGAGAAAAAGTCTCCCCATGAATAGCAAATGTGTTAGTGTGAGGAAACTAATGAATAAACCTCAATGGGAGGCGGTGGAAATGCGACGTGCTGCTGCTGCTGCCTGACCATTTGCAACTGTTTTGTGACGGGACTGTGTGTGTGTGTGCGAAAGAGTGTTAAGCGTGTGTTTAATGTTTTGTGTGGAAGGGAAAGTGCGTTATCTTGGTTAATAAGTGCCAACATGTTTTATTTTTAATACAACAACATGCAGTACTATTGCGTTGATGCTCACTATAAAATAGTTCACAAAGTGTTTACTTTCATCCGATTTTTTGCGCACAATGACGCGTAAAATGCCTTGAGAAATTTCACAAAATATTTTTGCTTATCATATATATATATATATATATATATATATATATATATATATATATATATATATATATATATATATATATATATATATATATATATAATTCGCCTCCCAAAAATACTTACACCTAAATTCTTTAACACTTATGTCAAAATATTCATTTTTATTGAGCGTAAAAATAAAAAATATAATAATTTGAAAAAACGATTAAAAAATACAAAAAATAAAAAATCGTAAAAATTCGTAAAAAATAATATGATTTGTGTTTTCACATTTTTTCCTCGATGATCACTTAAACGTTGTAAAACAGCTTAAAAGATTAATAAAGATATCTCAGAGCCACTTTCACGTAAAGGATTAAGAGAGAGAGAGAAACGGGAAGATCTAAAGAATTTTAGAGAAGAAACTAAGAAGGCTTATGAGAACAGATTTCCTTCTTCCCTCTTTTTCTATTTTATCGGTGGCTTTAGAAATGGAGCAGGCTCGCGCGCACAATAGGAGTAATGGTGTGGAATCGTGGAGGTTGAAAAGTCAAGTAGGCCTTTTCTTGTGGAGCCACTCTGCACTGGCAGCAGGGACAACATTGGGGATAGAGCGTTAAATAAAAGTCAGAGGGGAAAGATTCAGCTTGATTCTGTTAAAATTAAAAAAAAAAAAAAAATACGGGACAGAAAATCTTTCAATATCTGCACATTAAGCTTTTCTTTAAGTTCAAGTGAGGGAAGCTATTATTAAAATACTGTCAGGTATTATTTGTAATTCTCAACACTGGTTCATTTTATTATAAGACATCTGATCAAAAGCTATAATTCTGTTTTGGATCATTGTAATGAAGCTGGCATGAGTTTCTGAGTATTGACATTTTAGATCACAGGAAAAAAAAAAAGTCTTTCCAAAATCAGCTGTTTAATTTATCTCTGCAGCAATGTGGATGTTTGTTTCTCCTCTGTGTTAAAACCAGACGATTCAGAAGCAGAGGTGAAAGCTGTTCGTCTGAGGGCTGAAACTCTTTTAGCCCAAAGGTCACATCTTCAGGGGGTTATTGTTTCTTCATCATTTGAGGGCCCTGAGGGGATGTACATGAGGCGTCTAAAGGTGGCTGGGGAAACATGCATAATACATGAGTGAGTGTGTGTGTGTTAGAATGCTGCAGGTGTTGAGGTGGTTTATTATGACTCATAATTTAAAAACATGACCACAGAGACTCAATTTTGAACATCTGAAGGTTTAAAATTAAATTCAGGATGGTGTCGAGGTCACTGGAGAAATCTTTAAAGAGCAGGAATTGAATTTAAGAGATTATTTTTAGTCCAAATGCTATTTTTAATGGAAAATCTGCAAAGTTATTACTCCACAGCTACTTTATTCCAGGTTTTTGACCTCTGCTCTCAATGAGCACATACTCTTCATACATATGAAACCCAAACTTCATGTCTAGCATTTGACCTTTAGGGCACATAAACCCATATACCATTGGTATAAGTATATGTATTCCAGTTAGATGATATCGGATACCTAAAAATATTCTAATAATCCTGAAGCATATAATCTTTAAAATGTAATCAGCTCTTTTTATGTTTTTTGAGTGTAAAAGAAATTCTCCTACTGGTTTGAAAAGATGTTAAATAGTCCATGTGTCTGAGCGGCACAGAGAGAACAGAGACAGGATGAGATAGAAAGTTTGCGTGCAGCGTCTTCTCAGCCTGAATCAAGTTATCAGAGTCTAAACTCTCACTCCAGACAAGATCACACACATCAAAGCCTTAAGGCCTCCTGCCCCTCATGCTGAAAAGAGCACCAAGTTCGCCACCTAGTGCTCATCTGGGAGAACTGTATTCACCATGAAACAGCGCTCTAAACAGTGAAGTATTCCTAGGTTTGAGGTTTGGGTCTTTGTCAAAACTCCACAGCACACTGCAGGAAAAACCACGGCACGCTTTTAACAAAAGGCTCTGAAATAAGCAACGATATCTCAGCCCAGTCCGTGTGTCACATAAATATTTAAAGACGAGGAGGGAGGCCAGTTGGCTTAAGCTGATTTTACATTTTGTGATGTTTAAAGGAGCAATCTGTGCGTTGGTTTTACATGAGGCTCAGTTCGTTTAATGAATGGCAGACTACACATACACCCGTGGAATCAGTTACAGAATATCTAATGAATGTTATGCATTTTTAATTTTCTATTAGGATCAGAAAGACCTAACGAGTATATCATCACATGGGGAATTTTTTTTCATAAGAGCACCATGCAACAGGAAAGCTAAAATGTCATGTCCCTGCATGAGGACACAGGGCCTCAGGAGGTTTAAATCCATGGCTCTAATGTAAAATCAGATTTATTGCATTTTTTTTGTGCCAGTCAAAAAGTTTAAAGTGTAAATCTTAGACCTGCTATTTCACATTTACAAGTCTTCGCAGAATATGGGGGTTTAATGTGCACAAAAAAAGCAAATCATGCAGCTGTTAGAGGCAGGTTTCTTCCTCAGAAGGTTAAAAACAAACATTTATGCTCCAGTCTATCTAATGATGCCTTTACTACTAAGTGTGCACAGACTGGATGTTGAAAACAAGAGACCATTTTCTTCTTTTAGGAACAGGACTTGACTGAATCACAACAAAGGGTGCAGGAAAAGCCCCCAGCAGAACTCAGGGTGAAAAAAAGTCTGCCTGTACAGCTTTAGTTCACAATCACATGCTCTGGAGTTATATCTGGTGTTTGTGGATGACCATTATGGGACAGAATGGCCCTTTATCTGACAAAATACTGAACATTGATTTAAACAGTTTAAGAAAATTATCTTTGCTTGTGCTGTTTGTAGACTTCACTACCTCACTGGATTTTTGACACATTAACAATAAGCTGAGATATAAGCTAACGTCCAAGGCCCTGAGTATCTGTTGGATTACAGTACGGTGAATTATAAAAATGGACAGAGCATGACAAAGCTGTAAATCTGCCTCGAGCAGGCTGAGCGTCTGTGAGAGACGAGCACAAGTGAAGATCTGTGCCAAGAGATCTGTGAGGACGCAGAATGAGATTCATGTTACACGGTTGAGAAAAGAGGCTCTTAAAAATACTGCAGCAGTCACAGCTTCACGAGCTGAAGGTAAAGCTGGAGAGATAGCCCTGAAACATAGAAGAAGGCAATGTGACTCGATGAAAAGAGACTCCTCTCAAACGCCATAAAAAAAAACATTCAATCTACAGGAGGATGGAGCTGGAATCTCTCAGCAACAGGCCCCAGAAGAGCCCAATCTGTGCAAAACACATGAGGAAATTCTTTCGATGCAGCCCGCTGCAGTGTGAAAGAAAAGAAAAGTGTACCTGGGGAGATGATTTATTCCTCAGTAAGACAATAACCCCAAAGATGAGCCAGAGCTGACAGGTATGGCTTCAAAACAAGAGCAGCCGGCCAAGTCAGAGTCCAGAATTTGTCTGGACTTTTAAATTATTGTTTCTCACAATCCCTGTGAAACTTGACAGAGCGAGCAGGTTTGAGAAAGAACGGGGGGAAAAATGCAGCGCCCAGAGACACAGAGTGTCTCACAAACTGAAGGTTTAAACTAACACTGCAACAGACAGCCTTAAATTTGAGTTAGAAAAGCATCAACCAAACGTATCATGATCTCATGTTGGCCTCTGCAGGAAGTCAAAGTTGGGACAAAAATTTGGGGCACAAACATCAGCAGAAACTCATTATTTTGACATTTTACCATCAGAATCTGCAGGATTGAGCTTTAAAAACAGTAATTAAAGTTCACCTTCTGATAAACATGTTGGCACCAACTGGCAATATTTTCAAACTGTAATTTACTTAAAATCATGCCAACAAATTGATATTTTAAAGTCTGCACCATGTGTCTTTGGTATTGCAAATAAAATTTAATTTATAATCAGTTAGAATGTAAAAAAAAAAAACCATCAAAGAAGGTCCGGTTATCATTCTATAATTTTGAGGCAAGTACTTAAAAACATCTGGTAAAAAAATCATGAAGTATTTTTACTACACAATGAATGGGTGGTAGAAAAAAATTAATACAAACTGTTAACTTTCAAATTTCAAATTTATTTTCAAAAATACAAAACAAGGAAAATAAGTTTATGTACACAAACACTATTAAAATAGAATATGTATAGTACAAAATATGTACAGCTGTCCCCCGAGTAAAAACGATCCCTATCTGCTTCTTTTGTCCTTGATGGTGTAGTGAAGAACTAATGGCTGAGCCTGCGGGAGAAGAGATTTAAATATTACCTGCTTGTGGAAACACTTTAAAGGCATGCATATGGAAACAATAAGTGCTCTTTTAAAAATATACATTAAGTCAAAACCTTTGCAACATTTTTTCGCAGAGCAGCTAGAAATACTTTGAAATCATGAACATCAGAAATTTTCTTTTAACACTACTTCAGTAAACTGGAGCAGACAGAATCTGTAGTTGTGAGGAGGAATGTGTGACGTGATGGTACGAGCCAACAGTGGCTGTACTGTACCTTGCCAAACCAGTGTGAGAGCCATAACCGTTTCATGGTCATGTGATCGGGAAGTGACTCGTTATTGAACAACATCTGGACCTACAGGAAGACCACACAGACAGATGTGATTTTATTAAAACGAGAAACATGTGCACGGTCCATTAGTGCTTTATGTTAAGTTCTATTTGACTTTATTTTAATTCACAGTTATAAAAGCGATACACTAAACTGGCTCGACAGAGAACACAAACTGAGAGCACTCAGCAAGAAAGTGAGAAGAGGAAACATCAAGTTTATCATGACAACTAAAGGAATTTATCAGAAAAAGAGAAGATTAAACCCATGAAAAAGGAAAGATTTATTGATTTGGTTTTTGGTTTCATCCTCATTAAAACTGTGACTGAATGTTCAGTCCCACATCCTCAAAGAAAAAGTAAACAGACTTCCTATATTCTATAGTTTAATGTTGTCACTTTTATCCATGTTTTCTCCATATTGAAACAAAATTTCGGTGAATGAATTTTGGGAAAAGTATTAAAACATTCAAGAAGCTGGTCTCATCTCAGTAAACTACATTTGGAATGAGTTCAAAAAACACAAAGGGCAACTACAGAAAATTAAATGGTGCAAAGAAAGAAAAAAAGGAACATAAAAATGGATCAGAATGCAGGGTAAGAAATATTTATGGCTAAAAATGTTGTTTGTTGGTCAAAATAGTCTGAATATGAAAAACACTCCTGATAAAATTCAGATCCTGATCCTGCCATTTTTGTCCACATCGCCCCCTATTGGAGAACATTTTCCTTGGTCAGAAGCAAAGTTTGCTTTGGTATCAGGAGACGCCTGAGGGACAGGTGAGGTTTGATTTCATCAGTCTGTAATGATGGCCCAAGGATGTTTGACCACACACAGTGACTGCTTTTTACAGAAATCACCAAAAGAAATAATTAACGTATAGAGCAGTCAGATGTTACCGTAGGCCATGAGAACAGTTAGAGGACAGTTTTAATGTCCGGACTTGTGCTTCATTCATACCTGGTGTTTTTCCACGTTTAACCGATGACAGAGAACTTTCCGTAGGTGTCTGACCTCCGCTCGGACTGAACAGCGAACAAACTTCTGCTGCAGAGGTAACAACACAAAGGTGTACTTATACAGTTTAGAGAAGCAAAACAGTACAAGATAGTTGGTACATCACTTTAATGACAGGCTGAGAATACACATTTAATGATCCAACGATTGTTAAACTAAATTAATTTCACACATTAAAGGGTAGCCACAGAGTTCGGCCTGCTTCTGTTACAGTTTGATTGGCAGAGCAGAAGAAATGTTTCCTGGTCCTCTTTGACTTATTTCACACTTCATTTAAAACCCTCAGGGTCCTCACGTGACCAGCTCTGGGGACAGTGTCAGGTGGGGAGTTTGACTGGGGAGGTACACCTGTCAAATGATAACGCAGGTGTCCTAAGTTGAGCTCAAAGAGGACAGTAATCTCCCTTGGAGCACAAGAGCAAAAGCTCGCACGATCTTGATTTTCAGTATGAATACAGACCGAGAAAGCGGGGCCTCACGATCCTTCTGACTCTTTGGGTTTTAACCAGGAAATGTCGAAAAAGTTATCACAGGAATAACTGGCTTGTGGTGGCCAAGCGTTCATAGTGAAATCGCTTTTTGCCTCAGAGTTCGCCCTGCTTCTGTTACAGCTTGATTCATAGAGGAGAAGAAATGTTTCCTGGTCCTCTTTGACTTATTTCACACTTCAAAGCCAAACGCTTAAACTTCATTTTCTCCCTCAATAAAGTGTGACACGTTAGGTCTTTAAAGCTCACACTGCTGCAGCATTTCCACCTCTGTAAAAACTGTGGATTATGATGAACATGCAGCACACAGAGAACAGCACGCACTAAAGGTTACGGGTCTAATTCAGACTCCAAGCACCGTACAGACTGAGCGTGCTTGGCAAAGGGATCACACGTAGCCTCCCGTTTAACAGGATCACACAGAGGTTAGAGAGACAGAGTTGCTTATCGAGAGTCGTCAGGAATTGAACCGATAAAACCACATGTTCCCATTACGTCAGGTAATATTAGACGCAACAATAAACAACATTTTAGTTTTATAAAAGGGGTCAAAGAGGCATTTCAGTTCACAGTTATGTCCTTTCACTCACAGCAGACGTGATCACTCATCGAGACCTCTAAATTCATACCTAGAATGACCTCCTGCATCTTTCTTGAGCTTTTCCTTCCTTTTTTGTTTTTAAAGAAGATTCTAAGTTTAGGCAACAAAGATTCTAATAGGATGGAATCAAACATCTTCATCAGCTGGAGCATATTGAAATGTTTGATTTGCATTCAAACCTTTTCTTTAATTATTACATCAAAGAGGCTGAAAATCAGCACTTTACGCATATTTAAAACCAGAGTTAAAACTGAAGTGAAACCCAGAAACAGATGAAACACAAACAGTACATGTGTATCCGTTTAACAACAGGGCCCCCTGCTGGCCGACCAAAGGATGTGCAGCATGTTTAGTGAGAAGGCACAGCAGTGAACCCTGTGCATTATATTTAAGCTGCTTTTCAGGTGATCTTTGTTCACCTTAGTCAGGGATTTGTTCAACACAACCCCACGTTGCTTTACTCACACCTCACACACTCTGAGAAATGAGCCTGTCAGGAGAATTCAGCCACGGGGGGGAAAGTCCTGTAATTACTGACAAGGCGGGCACTTTTTGGAAGCACATTTTAAAGTGATGTAAATGCTGATGAGCTGACTTGTACAAACACATAACACATTTATCTGAATCCAAACCAAAGAAATTAGAATTCAGACAGCCAGCTTTTAGTATTTAATTTGTCCAGTCGTCTTTAAACATTCAGAGTTGAATAAAAAGGCTATAAAAGTGATGAATTTGTTGGACACGACGACACTGCTGTGATTTATTTTTCCAAAAAGTCAGCACTAATTATCAAACACTGACTCAACATCTTGGCGGTCAAACCTCAAGTTTTGCCTCAATGTTTAAGACAAACCACACCTCATTTCTCCATAATCCACAGTCTTTGAGAAATTACAAGTTTGGTTTTGAAGTTAAAAATGATTTTATGCCTCAGTGGTCAACCTCTCCCACTTATCCCCGTCTCTTTGTTAGTGTGAGACAGCCAGGGTAACCAGCTCTGAGCGCTGCTTTCTGCTGGTGCTGCAGATGTCACTGTGCCATGTTTGTGCTAAGCAGTCTTGGTCAGAAAATTACTCATGACGACTTCAAGTATTTGCTTCGGGAGACATGTTTCTCATGTTTGTGCAGACCTGTGAGCGGAGAGGCTAAGGCCTCGGACTGTCTTGAGATTCTGCTATAAACACATTTCAGATAGGATATGACTTACCTGGAGTGTAAGTTTCGTCTTGTCTTTTCCAGCAAGTGATGAACTGTTAAGAGAAACAGCAGTTTAACTTCTCCAGCTTCAGAGATATGAAGAAAAAAAAACAATCTACAAGCGATAAACTCACCTTAGTCTTTCTAAACAGAGTGAAACCTGTTCATCGTATCTGTAAAAATGAGCCTTTGAATGGTCAAAGCTTGTGTATGGTAAACCTGTAGCATCGGGGACAGCGTCTGTTGAAAAGAAAGTAAACAGGTTTAGTTTTTCAGACACATCTATGAGCTGCAGTGCAGACAGGACAGCAACTAAAGGGTGTCTGATATGAGTTCATAAAGAGCTCTCTCTGGTGGTCTGACCATTCAAAGAGCTAATCAACTGATTAGATGAACTGATTGGCTGGAGTGGATAGTGAATCGATGACTTACCGTCTCCAGAGGGTTGGATGACTCTCTCTAAACCCCGAGATTGATAAAATTCTTTTATTCTTTTGTCTTCACCTGGATAAACACGATCATGGAAATTAGTTTAAGTTACATCAATATGCTTAGAACAGGTGGAAGAAATAATAGCACCACAGCTTTAAAATAAAAACAGTCTTGTTAGAAGACTACGCTTTTATGTCACAACGCAGGGAGTGGTTTTTACGTACTTTCTTGCAGTCCAGGCACCAGTTTGTAGACGATATCCTGCATCACTCGATCCAGTTTGAGGTTAAGTAAAGGCTGCGTTTCATGGATTTTGATGTTGCACATCGGGCAATATTTGCTTGTTTGTAGGTATTTAACTATACAGCTTTTACAGACTGTTCAGAGGAAAGATGAAATAAATCCATTATGGTCACTTTATTCACCATCTCATATCTTGGAAAATTGTGATTATTTTTTTTTAAGTTGAACTTACAAGTGTGCAAACACTCTGTAATTGTAGTGGCGTCTATGAAGTATCCCGCACACAGGTAGCAGACGATGTGTTCATTCAGGTCCTTGATCTTCAACTTCACCTCCTCCTTTGAAAAAACGAGAAACGTGTTTATCTGTAGACGTGCGTTTCATTCCACATGGAACATGTTGGTCAAAAACGACACCTCTGTGGTTATCAGTCAGTGAGGGCAGGATAACCCACAACTCATTTGTTGTTCTAGATCAGCAGCAACCTTCAATACAAGGACTCGGCCGCACACATAAAAATACCCTCGACTTGTCATAATATATTCTTCATAGCTGCTCCCTCCCGCTGACTCATTCAGGTTCAAATCATAGTTAAAAACTCACTTCTTCAGGTAAGCTTTCAATGTGTGAATGAGTTGTTGTTGTTTTTAGTTTGATTTGTGTGTCACTTTATATTCCAAGACCTTTGATTTTAAATTCAATTTATTTTTCAGTGTCTTTGAGTTCTAAAAAGTGAATCCATCTGTTTTCAACCGCCTATACCATATCAGTTCGGGGGGCAGCGGTCTAAGTAAGTATGCCCATTAGGGCTGAATAACTCCTCAAATAATTTGAGTACCTCGATTTAATGATTGAGGAATTTTGACGCAGACTTCGAGCTTCCGTTCTAACAGCTATAGGGCGCATGTCAGTCACGTGAGCTGAGCCTCTAATTGGCCAAACCCGTAATCCTAATATCTAATAAACCGCTGAGTTAGAAAAAAATTCACTCACTGTACAGTGTGTGCTTATAGCAAAATTAACATTTCAGACCCAAGCCGTTTTTTTAACCAGGCAGTAAATATGCTTTTTAATGCCATAAAAGTTGTTTTTGGCTTGATGTGTACGTGACTTACGGTCTTTCTGCAGCCAGCTTTTTAGTGGATTCTCAATGCTCAATGCCCCTTGCTCAAAGCAAGGTAATTTTGCCGGACTACTTTTTAATGTGGCACATTGCGCTGATGTCACACACACAAAGGAAAAAGAAGGAGCAGTGTTGTCAACCTGGCGATTATTTTTGTTCAAGCAACAAATCAAGTGACTTTTCTGGAGTTTGGCGACTGACGTGAAAGCTTGGATTGATCTCCAGCACCCTCTGCTTCTCAACGAGCAGCGAGTGTTTGTCTCTTTTGGGTCACTTTTGCTGCTCTGAAGCCTGGATAAAGGAGGAGGGCTGATGTTTTCACTTAAAAAAAAACAAGGAGCAACCAAAGAAAGTTCATTTGTAGTTGGAAACACATTTACAGTGTGTTATTGCATGCTTTCTGTCTCTGCTACATTGTTATTCCTCTCTCCTTCAGCGTCCTCTACGATTACATGCAAATTACTTTGTATGCAAATTAGGCAATTACATCACTTAGCCACTTATTTCATCTGTATAAACTGCTCTGTAGAGTGAAGAAGATGAAAAATAAAATAATACAGTCAGTGTTAAGTTTTGGCCCGTTTCTTTTGGTGGTTGTGCGTCACTATTTGGCCGGACTCTGTCCACTATAAGGAGTTTGCTTAAATAGAAGAAAACAAAACAACAGCAGAACAATTGGCAACACACTATACAACACTTTTTATCTATTTATTGTATTATATAGAAAATAAGACTAAAATTTGTAGAAATGTGAGCAGCAATACTGTATCCACTAAATGATGTTGAAGACCAAGTTAACCGTGACCTTTTAATTTTGAACAGAAATGACCAAAAATTAGGATTTCTACTTGAAAGCTAACAAACTGGCAACCTTGATGAGAAATGCAAGGTGGCCTAAACGGACTGAGTTTGTTATTATTATGAGTTCAAAAACGGTTTTGTTATTGCAAGTATCACACACAAACAGGACTCTAAAAACTAACAGGGTTAAGAGTCGGGAACGACAAGCAAAGGTGCCATAGTAGCACTAAACTATATTATGATATAGCCAGTGAATCTGATTCTGTGTTCAGACTTAAGAAGAAAAAATACCGGTGTGATACAATCTAACGTGAACGGACCATCCATGCGTTTGAACATCACGTGGGTGTGTTCAAACTGTGGTTCTTGAATCTGTAAGTGAAACTGAGACCAAATAACTTTATTGTTCAAACTCAACAACACGGTGACAACTGTGCTTGAGCAGAAACACACGGCAGTACCAAACAACGATGTGGCTCTAATGTGCGCACGGTGACTGAGAACCCACCAGAAAAAAAAACCCTAGCCTAACCACTTCATTCAAATATCACTAGAACTACAGGGCACATTCAGGAAAAAAGATTAACACTGCTGAGTGTTTGACCTTAGGGTGTTTTAATGGCAGTTTGTTGATGGATTTTCACCACGCTGCTGCGCTGAGGGAGAACAACACAGGTCCTCTTCACCGTCCGCGCATGCTCACACGCAGCTCTCTCACAGTGCTCGTGCATTGCTCTCCCTCTCCCGCGGAGACGACAACCATCTCCCGCCAATTCGTGCGTTTATCTCCTCTAACCTGCAGTTTAACTTCACGTCTGCCTCCACCACAGTGTCAGGGAAGTGGAAGAACATGCCCACTCACCTCGTTCCGCAAGGGGTCCAGTTTGTACACGGACTGGAGCTGATTTCTGAGCCGCATCGCTATGGCCATCGGACCTTGTTCCGCCATCTTTGGGAATTATGCTTACTTCCGGGTAAACCGGAAGTTATATTTGTTGCAAGTAAAGGGGGCGGGTAAGTACGAAATATTAAGCGAGGAAAAAGAAAAGAATACATAAAATAAATAAATAAATATATATATATATATATATATATATATATATATATATATATATATATATATATATATATATATATATATATATATATAAAATCAAATTGAAAAGAAAGACAGTCACCACTGGATCAGATGTTACCCAGTTTCAACACGCATTGCAACTCTGATATGAAGTTAGTTTTATGTTTCTGTTTGACAGCACCACAGCACACAGAGAGACCTTTGCATGAGGAAAGCAAACGTGCTGTTTCCTGCTTGGAAACATAGCTGACACACAGTTAGCTGAAATTATTATACTTTCAAGAAATGTAGCTTAAAACCAGAGAAAACTGATGAAAGTAATAGACAGTTTAAATCACTGATTGAAAGATGTGACGGATATCTTCATGAAGACTTCAATAATTTGTTAACAGTAGGTTAATTCTGAGTATGGTTTCACCCGCCAGACACCTGAATTTCCCCTATTTTCAATTCTATTCTATTCTATTCTATTCTATTCTATTCTATTCTATTCCATTCTATTCTATTCTATTCTATTCTATTCTATTCTATTCTATTCTACTCTACTCTACTCTACTCTACTCTACTCTACTCTACTAATTATATTATATTATATTATATTATATTATATTATATTATATTATATTATATTATATTATATTATATTATATCACATTTTTATAAGGAATACTTCTTTCTGCCTTCTTCAGGTCTTTAATGAATTCATTTACCAGAGAAAGAAAAGCAGCTTTATTGATTTGGAATGTGCCCCCCCCCCCCTCTCTCTCTCTCTCGCTCTCTCTCTTGCTCTCTCTCTTGCTCTCTCTCGTGCTCTCTCTCTCCCGTTTTCCTTTTCTTTTGGCAATAGAGGGCGCTGTAGGAAAACTCTTCATCCACCTTATGCCCCTACTTACATTGTTCAGAAGTTATTCATATGTATAATGTAAAGAAATAAGTGTAACAACTATAACACTATATGCACACATGTAGCTTTAAGTTTTAAACCAGTATCCGCTTTGCACAATTACATTTTCATATTAGAGTAATCCTGCATGCTTCCTAACAAATCTATGAAAACATTGTGCAGTCTGAAGAATGCAGTCTGCAGCATTGCACATGTGTGTCTTTTATAAGATAAACATATGTATTTAGTTTTGGTCTAAAATAAAGTGAATCCTGAAAATGCTGTTGCACCCCTGGTATTTGAATCATGTCAAAAACAGTTCAAACAGTGCCAAGACAGAATCACACCTTCAGGTGTTTCAGGCTTAAAGCAGAAGTGTGAGAAAGACACAGTTTTCAGCTTCAGTCATCAACAGCAGACAGAACACGGTGGATCTTGTAACCTGAACCGACAGACATCCTGACACCTATAGTGCTTGGGCATCAGGGAGGGTGGGCTGCTCTTGCCGCTGCACGCAATCCCATGAGCTGTGGTACTTATGTCAGACAACTTGATGGGAATCTCCTAAAAACTTGCCTGTAAACACCAAAATAAAATACAAATTTTGATCATAGATTTTCTTTTATTTGCATTTCTTAAATGAGTTGATCAGACCTGTATAAGCAAAAAGAGTTAAACAATAGAGATTAAACAACAAATGAGGCAAATAGACAAAAGCAAAGAAGTAAAAAGAAATGAAATGCACAAGAAGGACTCCCATAAGCATTTGTTTCATTTCAACAGAACAGCTAAACTGGCTTTAATTGGCTTGATGTATCTAATCTTTGCAGCAGTAAGTCTTTCACTTGGAGGAGCTCTTATGACTGAAGTGTCTGAACCCCCCACACTGTTTGGGTTTGAATGAGTACTTCTCTCCCCCTCCATGAACAACAAGCGTCGAGGGGCTCTTGAGAAAAAGCAGTGAACCAGTGGCTCAGTGGCCACCAGTAAAGACGGCGGTGGTTTGTCCTGGATGGCTCCCAGACCAACGTTTAAATGTTTGTGTGAATATGAAGTAGGGTGCTGAAATGAAAGAAATTGTGTGTGGGCTCCGCAAACATTTCCCTTGATAATCATGTGGCTTTTGTATTTGGGTGGATAATATCGAAATCAACAGTTTGCATTGTGTTGAGCCGTATTTAAGGTATTTATTCAGGTTTCTGTGGTGGTGAGATGACTTAAGCTTTGAGGGTAGAACCAGTTTATTTTTCCAGAAGCGACTTACAATGATTTAATCATGTGGAGAATAAAAAGTAATAGTTTTATGGAAAAAAAACAATTTTCAAGTGGAGAAGAAAAAAAAATGTATTCTTGGTTGTGGCTGAGCTGCATCTGAATTTGCGTCTCCCTGTTTCAACAGGTCGTCAAATGCGGTGTTACATGTAGAGGTCCCACTGATCCCTCCCAGAGGGCTTCCAACCTGTGGACCACCCAAAAGCTGCCGTCCTAAACAAAGACTCGCCCTTCATTCATCCTTTTGTAATTTCCCAGTGTAACGGAATGGCTGGCAAGTTTGTTTTATTCCAACCCCGTCAGTGAGTCTGGAGCAGCTGAAACAGCTCTGTGCAGGCTATTTTTTGAGACTGTTAGATCCAGAATAAACACTTTGTATATGTGGGTCTGTGGGTAATAATTAAGACTCGTCATCTGCATAATCTGCTGGATTATGATGAATATTATTAAAAATGATTATTTTTGTGGGAAAAAAAACATGGAACACCTCACACACACACCTCTTTTTATTAGAAGACTCTTGCCAAGAGATCCTAAATCTGATTGTGTTAATGTAAATTGAAAAAAAAAGCTACAAGTAATATCTTTTCATTCTTGGCAGCTTTTTTGGAGTTTGAAGAGCCGTTGTGATCAGTCTCGCTTCACCGAGCCTTCATAGTCGGGCCTTGTGTCCCCTGCTGTCTGCTGTTTCCTCTTGCCATGTAACGTCTTATCTGCTGGGTTTGCGAGGTCACTGCTTATCTGATTGACAGGGCTTTGAATCCACGCAATATCCAAATAACCTGAGGACCTGGAGGCGCAGGAGGATCACAGCATGGCAAAATCCGCCAGTCGGGAGGGTGAGAGAAAGACAGTGAGGGAGAGGCAAAAGAGCCGACAAGAAGGAAGAGGATCAAGATGAATCAAAGCCTTTTATTTGTTGTCATTTCTTTACGTCAAAATCACACACAATAGAACTGAGTGTCTGCACGTCTGCCGGTTATTTCTCCTGTCCTTCATTTTTATTGGAAATAATTAGTTTGTCTGATGGGTGAAACACCTGCCAGTACAACAAAGACGCTGCTATTATGAAGAACTGGAGGATTATCTTTTATTAAGTAAAATGACATCAAAAAGTGAGAACAGATTACAGACTTCTTCTGCCTGTGTTTCCTTTGGATTGGATGTTTTCTGTCTATCCGTGTAATTAGATGATGCATGAGGAAACTCCTTTAAACCACTGAATCAACTGAAAACTCACTGAGCTGATAGAGACCCCATTTACCTCCGTACTGGACGTTCTGTGCCAAAACCAACCACACAGCCACCCTGCTACTAAAATCTACGTTCAGCCATGCCAAAAGGAGGCCCCTGTCCCTCTGCTCTCTCTCTCCCTCTCTCTCTCTCTCAGAGCAATCAGAGCATGCAGGGGTGGACTGCAGCTTTTGTCTCTCTTGCTCCAGCAATTGGCCGCCAAGTGGCAAGCTAATGACGAGACCCCTCTTGGAATGACTCCACAGCGGTACAGCTTGCTGCGGATGATGGGCGAGGGCATAATGAATGATGTAGGGCAAGCCCTTAGGCCTCCCCCTGGCACAAAACCCAAACTTCAAATATCACAATTTCAGATGCTGATATATACATATATTTTAATTAACCAGACATCAGCAATCCTGATAAGCAGTACTACGAAGCTGGATATCATCTCGCTTAGTTAATACAAGATGCGCGCTCAAATAAAAGACGGTGGTGTTTGCAGCGTCTGACCAATCGCAAACATGGAGAAACGGGAGAAACCCTGCTGAGCAACCTTTTGCACCATGGAGGAGCAGACAATTATTTTCAAAAATACAAATCCAGGCCAAGGCAACACTGTTGTCGCAACAAAAGCCAGGACGGAATCCTGGCAGAAAATTGCTGACTCTGTTAATGCATAAATCTGATATCACTCACATATGATAACTCAGTTTCACTTGATTATGCACAGATGTTTGGGGAATAGTGCTTCCTTAGTGCCCTTTCTTTCATTTATATTTTCCACTGAGTTTTTTTAAAAATATATTGGAATAATAATTCCTCACTGTGACGACATGAGTAGTAGTGCATTCCATAATTTCATGTTTCTGCAGCTATGCCATGTGTGACCATTATTATTAACCTCAGTATTTCAGATGCGCCCGACTGCAACATTTAAAAAATTGCTTTGCACATCAGATACATTTGACTCTTACAAGGAAACTGTAACTTCTACATTTCCCCACTTGTCAGAGTCAGGATGTCTTAGAGACTGTACCCCTCAGTTTAGATAAGCTAGAGGCCAAATAATGACTGACACGGCTGAAAGATGCTGAGATAAGACAAGTTTGCCAACAAGAACAAGTTGGTCTGCCAGTGTCGGAGGAAAAGAAAGCTCCGTATTAAATCTTATTAATGTGGCACAATAGCGCTTTGTCTGTCATCGGCTGAATTTTCATTACTCACGTGTGTGTGCGTGTGTGCGGCTTTGAAGAGAGAGAGAGTATCTGTGTGCTCAGACCTGTGAGATGTGTGTGTGGGTGTCAAGTGCACACAGATGCATACACAAAAAGCAGTGATCCGTGAAAACTTTCAAGCGTCTCGGTTATCTCTGGTTTATTCAAAGACTTTTCTCTTCAAGTTGCATGAAACGTGAAGACATGAAGCTTTTATTGCATAATAAAGAAAGAGCAATGCAGTCAGAGCGAAATAACAGAAAACATTTAAGGATCTACTGTTAAGTCAATCCCACCAATACCAATCTGTGAACATTTAAGTACTAAAGAAGGCAGTTAAAGCAGCACAATCCCTTTTGAGCTCTCCTGAAGACACGTCAATGGGGAAAAGCTGAAGGTGTTTTGAACATGCTGAAAATGGCTTTAGCCTGCAGCAGTGAAACAAACTTGGAGGGCACACACAACATATCAGCAGATAATGCTCACAATTAAAGAAGTTCACCAAAATATATTAATAAAATGAAGAGTGAGGTTATGTTTGCTCTGCTTGGTGAGGTTTGAGTTGGTAGATGAGCACTGGTAGGAAATAAATAGGATTTACTAATGTTACACGATACGGACATGTCCCACTGCTACCACCTAATTGCTCAGATACAAATGCTATTTCAGACGTGCTTTGCTTAAAAAGATGCAAAAATTTATTTGAAATACTGCCTGAATTGTTTTCTTCATGTATCAAAAGTAACTATGCATGATTATCCAAGGCCTCATTAACACAACATCGTTTCCCTCAAAAATACAGAGAAAAAAAAACTGCAATTACACAGAAACTCTGAGGGACTGAAAATGCTGTAGTATACATGCAAGACTTGCATCTTTTCGCTCATAGGTTTTTATCTAATTTTGATATGGACTTTAGCATTGTATAGTCTATCAGACTCATTAACTGACAGATCTCAGAGGGACAGGTTTTATCCTCCACTGGATCCCCTTAGGGCTGTGTACTCTCTCCCCTTTTATTTGTTTTATATACTAATAAATGTCAGAGCAGCCATGGATCCCGATAAGTCTTTCGGTATGCTGATGACTCTGTTAATGTGTGTCTGGAGCAGAACAAGATCATGGCCCAGCCTTGATGACTTTGTCCACTGGTGAAACCTATCCTTCCCCCAAATCAATGTGGCCAAGACAAAGGAAATGTTTACTGATTTTCAGAGGAGTAGGCCCCTTCCTTCTTCTTCTTCTTCTTCTTCTTCTTCTTCTTCTTCTTCTTCTTCTTCTTCTTCTTCTTCTTCTTCTTCTTCTTCTTGTGTACACTGGTGTAATTTGTAAAAAGGTAAACCACTGTTTGTTCTTCTTAAGAAAGGTGAAACGTTTTAACATAGATCTCGCTTAAATAATTTATTCTTCTTTAATTGAGTCTGTTCTTACTTTTTCTATGATCTGCTGGTTTGGAAGCCTCAGGCTTAAAAACAAGACAAAGCTTGTGAAAATCACAAGGCAGTGCTGCAAGATCACTGGGACCTCTCTCACTGACCTTCAGCTCATTTCTGAAGGGAGGACCATCTCCAAGGCTCAGGCCATAGTCATGGACCCCCAGCCCACTTCACATGAGGACTTTCAGATGCTGTATTCCCAGGTGCAGCACAAACAGATACACACTGTCTTTTATTCCGTCAGCTGTTGTTTTTTTTGAATAATTTGTAACCACTATGGGATCTTTTTGTGGACAATGTGTGGATCTTGTGCGGTGGTTTGTCTGGTGTATTGTTTTTGTATTCAAGGGACTACAATATTTGCTCCGAGTCTTTATTCCCCCCCTGAAAAAAACAAAACACAACCGATTCTGGCCACAGGTGTCACTGCAATCAACACCAAATGGATATACATTGCAGCCGATGTCAAGGCTGCCAGTCCGAGATATTAATGGAAGCAACTCCAAAACAATCCATACCCATTTGTTTTCTTCACACTTTGTTGTATGTCAAAATCGTGCCAGCATTAAGAGTGACCTGGATTCCCCTTTAAGAGCCTCTGAACAAGGCAGAAGACCCTGATTCAGTATCACATCTCTGTGATGAGTAATTCCCTTGATCCTGGTGGTAGTAGGCTGCCTCCCTTTCTCTCTCTCTCTCTCTCTCTCTCTCTCTCTCTCTCCGTCTCTCTCTCTCTCTCTCTCTCTCTCTCTCTCTCTCTCTCTCTCTCTCTTTCTCACACACACACACACACACACACACACACACACACACACACACACACACACACACACACACACTCACAGACTTGCACATGAACAGTCATGCTAAGATAAGGTGATTTGTTGCATGTATTCATTATCTAACCATCACAACAAGACGGAAATCTCATTATTTATGGATAAGGGTATTTGCACAGAGAACTCCTGTGGGTTTTGTAGAGACAATGTCAATAAACCAACCAATTGTGATTTTCTGGATCATTCACTATCTATGAAATGATTTGTCAAAAAATGTTTTTTTTTAATCCATTCATTCAGTTTCTCCACTCATCCTTCCCACAGTCATATCTCTTTGAAATGTCAGAACAACAAAAAGGAGAGGCACACTTTGCTCCTCTTGTCATCCACTGTATCTGCTTTGTGCTGGGGAGGTGCACGCTCACTTATCGTGCAGCCATCTTATCTTCATGGGCATTTAAGAGAATAAGGGTGAAGGGAAAACAAACTCAGCAGAGAGGAAGCCTCGTCCAAAGATGCAGGCTAGACGAGCGCCACTGTAACAGACCGTCTGGCCAGGGTTAGACTCATTCCCTGCCTTTATTTCACTGAATCTGACAAACAGTATTAAGGCCTGTAGTAAGTTAAAGTTCTTATCCCCAGTTGGTAGGTAGAAATCTATTAAATATATTTTTTTGATCAGACATGTCCAAAATTTAAAGGGTCATTATTTTCCTTGTATGGATTGACGTGGTTGGTGCCTCATTTTGTAAAAGAATAACTTTGCCAAAAGTTTTGTGTTTAAAATATCTCTGCACTAACAAAAGTCTATTATTTGATTTTTTAATATTATTTAGAGCAGAATTAAAATGAAAATTAAAGTCAAAGATGGTTGGTACAAACCCCACAGGGCAATGTGAACAGACATGAAGGACATAGTATGTAGATCCTCTAACTAATTCCTACCTCAGCAAACTGCTGTCTGGCTTTGATTAGGTATCTTCATGGCAATTTAATTTCAAACTGATTACATGAAAAGTACAATTCAGAGCGGTCGACTCGTCTAAAAGAAAGAAAACAATCCAAAAGAGTCACAAGTGAAACTATTTCATGTCAACTTCCATTGCCAAGTGTGGCTACTATAAGCAGAGCTAGCACCATCAGAATTTGGTCCTCTTCGCAGGTCAACGTTTGCAAGTCTGAGTTGATGATGCATCTCTCTGTTCACACCTACAACTTAAGCTCAATTTACCAATCAAAATACTGTAAATCTATGCTGGACCATTAGATGTCACTGTGCCAAAATCGTTTGTGCTTGTTTAGATCCAGGTAGTAGCTATTAGGAGGAACGACAGCCCCCACTAGAGGCAGTTGACTGTGCTACAGCTTTAATTAACAACATGATTGGCATTGTGAGCTTACGTTTCTAAAAAATATTAATGGCCCGTTTGTTCAGGTTGTTATTTTAGTGCTGCAAACAGTGAAAACATTTTATTGCATAATAAACTAAACGTGCATCCCTAGCATGGATCTGTAATCTCTGTCAGCAATAGGATTTGTGGCTGACATCAGAGCCAGTCTTTGCAAAATGTTGTGTGTCCTTAAATATTGGTATCAGTCATCTTCAACCAACCATAACTCCATCCTGCTTAAAACACAGTCTCCTGTAACGCCAGCTTGCAACATCCAGATAAATGCACATCAAAGCATTACAGTGCTCCATGAAGCCTCAGAGAATGTCGTGAGCTTATGTGTGTGTTTGTGTTTGTGTGTATTTGTGAGAGATAATGGCGATCCTTTGATGCCTGAGAGTGATTTGGTTCAAGCTTTCTGGCACATTATTTCCTTTCGGCCTCCTGTAAAGAACTTTGATGAGGACCCAGAAGAGAGGACCCTTATTGCCTGCACTTACTGTGTCAATAATGAAATTGTTTTGGAGATTTCAACCTCGTCTCATCTTCTTCTGTTCCAGCCATACATGCAGGCAGTCTTTCATCTATCTTTCCCATCTTTTTCCGTAGCATGCAACTGCTGAGACTGCAAAGTTAGGCCGAAGCCTCTCAGAGGAAGCAGAACTATCTGTGCGAGTCGTCTCGATGAGGCTCATTGCTCACTCAAGAGAGCTGATGACTGTTGTGTTTATAAAACACACTTCTCTTGGTTTTAATTTTACCTACAAGAATAGAAAAGTGATTCTTTTAAGCTTAGTACTTAAGGAAGTATTTATTTGATTACTACTGTACACATATCATTTTTTGACTGGTAACCAGTCCAGGCTGTACCCTGCCTCTCGCCCTGAGCCAGCTGGGATAGGCTCCAGCCACCCGTGACCCTGAATAGGATAAGCGGTATAGAAGATGAATGACATATCCTTTTTTTTCTTTTTTTTTAACCACCAATAACCTTAAGATACTGGTCAGTTTCAGTCCTTGATTTTCAACACTTATCTTCAGTCAAAAAGTTACTTTAAAAACGCTTGTACTTTACGGTCAATATGTAGTTTCATGTGAATTGCTTTAGATGTAATACTGCAGATGTATAGTTTGAATTCATGCAAAGAGGCCTCTGTTTTACATCAAGTTTCATTTTCATTCTTGGCCACCATTGCGTGCACAGACCAAGGCTCAGTCCCATGTTACTCCAAAACTGAAGAAATTGCTGAAGGCCATTCATCATTTTTTCAACTCTGCTTAAGAAAGCGGCTGCTCCTAATAATTACAGGGAATCAAAGACTAAGTAGCGTAAGATCAAAGCGAGGAATTTTTCTGTAATCCTGGCGTGTTGCAAATCTTTTGTGATCTGGTCACTGCGTTCCACCACACTTTGACATCTATTTACTGTATCTAAAGGAACGGTGCCATCAATTATGGGCCTGTTAGTGCTGTTGTTTACTTTTGCCAAGCCCTGAGTACAGGGGTCACTTTGTGAAATATAGATCACCCCCTCCCCATGTTTGCTCACCACAGTCTAAGGTGTGCTCTCCTGCTTGCCCTTGGCTTTGGGTAGAGGGTCGTCTGGCTGCTTCCTGCTCCGTGATGTACGCTGAGAGATTAGAGGGTTGAAGTTTTGGCAGCTCTCAGGTTTCGTTTGTTTGTTGAGTGCTGAGGAGAGGACGCTGACAAGTTTCCCTCCATCAATCAGCCTCAGTAGCTGCACAACCACCTGTGCTGTTTCCATCGGTGCAAGCACTGCAGTTTGGGATCAGGATGTTGGTTTATACATGAAATCCATAGAAAATATTCATAGATGAAGTGTGCCAAAAATACAGCATCATGTAGCACAGATGTAGATCTTTGTTATGTCATTCTCTTATCTGTCTCTAAGCGCAGAAATCATGCAAAAAGATCTTTCAAGGAACACATTTGGTTCTGTTTGCTTTCTGCTCACGACATCCTGGCCTCTGATCTGTGTTGCATAACATCTGTCTCTTTGACTGATCAAATGTAGTCTCTCTTTTATAAACTCTATTCTTAAAGGAATAAATAGATCAGAGATTCCCGATTGAAAGCCAGCCTCTGACCTGGAGTCAGTCTGAGTGTACCTTTCATCTGGTCAGCCACAGCTGGTAGTGGTGGGGGTTTGGCGTGGATCACCAGCTCAGTGCACACATTTCCCTGCTAATGGATAATTTGTAAGTGAGCCTTTAATTTCCATATGGGAGGGTGGATCAAAGATATGATATGATTAAAGGAGAACCAAAGCATGTGACATAGGTGGACAGTGGATTCTTTAAGGGCTTCTATTATTTGTTGTTGTTGTATTACACATCCTCCCCAGGAGGAGTAATGCAGCAAACTGGCGTTTTCAATCAAAGTTCATTTCTCACTGTACAGTCATTCAATATGATTCATTTCTGTTTATACATTACAAATCTTCTTGAATGGAAACCCTTTACATCATGATAACCATTATAAGAAACCCTCAATGCTGTAAAATGTCTTTGATCTTCCACTCTATTTTGAGATAATTCACTGTCCATCACCAGATCGAACATTCTGAAGTGAAAGTGAAACTAGTCTTGCAGTACAATCACAAACAACTGACAACTGACTTTCTGTTGCTTACCAACGCAACTGTGCAAGAAGGTGTAGCGACCCTGCAGGACTAGGGGGGGGTGGGGGGGGGGTGTTGATGGGGAGTTTGTGCGGGGAAGGAGTTGCCCTAGTTCAGCCTGATAGGCTAGTTTTTGGGAGGAGGGAGTAAAAGCAGGAAGGGGAAGAAAAAAGGAGAGACTGTTATGGTTAGCAGCCCAGCTAGTCTTGCTCACAGCCACTTCTTGTTGTTTTGGGCACTACTCCAACCCTGGGGTTAGCCTGTTCAAGAGGGCAATAAAGACCGGTTCGTTGATTTAAAGCCAACACCGTCTCCTCATCATTCTGCTAACTGGTTCCCGTAGTATCGGGCGCAACTCTACAAAGGGTTCACAACCAAGGACCACACTATCAATAGGATGCAATTTGATGTGATTTATTGATTTAATTAGGGTTATTATTCTGAATTTGACGTCGAACCTCTTTTGCTGGTTTGGGGAAACTTACTGAGGGGGTCTGCTGTAGCTCCTGGGCACAAAGAATATGCTTTAAGGACCCGAGATATAAAGGAAAGAAAGAAATTGAAACAATAGGGAGGTTTGAATTCATAACAGTACCCAGAATCAACGACGTAGCCCACGGCAATGCAGAAGCCTACACATGACATGCACCGCTTCTAAAATGTAACGATGCGTTAAAACAGGGCAGACATCAAGCCCTGAGATTGGTCTGCTGAGCGGGGTCATGCTTCCTGTATTTATGACATTTCAGGAATGGCAGCACATCATTCCTTCAAATAGTTGCCGTTTGTAAAACAGCAACATGTATCAGCTTCAATATAGCATGATTTCATAGTGAAAAGGCAAGCAGAAACGTAGCAGGACCAGAAACATTCAATCTGACGATCAAACAGATGACACTGCCTTCATGTGTTTTGGAGGAGTACTGCAAAGCAACACTGATGCACAGGTGTATTGTGCTGAGGACTATGTCAGTATTGGGTCTTTGAAGATGTAGAAACCAAGATTAGGCACTCAACCTTTATGGCAAGTGATCCATAAAAATATCTTACTGTAATAATAACTAAATAAACGACACATGCTAAGGATTATTGTTGATTATTGAGCACTTTTTTCTTTCAAGGATTTATTCAGAATTAGCCATTTTTAAGGATCTCTAGAGACATGAACAGACTTCATATTCCACGCAAGGAAGTAGAAGTAAAGGAAGGCCAGCCAATCTTAATGACAAAAATATTGTCAGGAATGTCTTCATCTTTGATTATCTAGAACTGGTTCAACTTATTTTTTCAGCCTTTGTCTGAAACATGTTGTAGTTGCTGTCTCTTTAAGGAAGGCCTTCTACTCCACAAACCCACTTCCCTCTGATTGACCAACCCTCTGGAGGTCTGTTGGTGGAGGGTGGCTTGGTGTTTGAGGCCCGACCCTTCACTGTGTCCCGTGCCACTTAAGAGATCCTTGAGATGACCTCTGCAGGTGTTGTGGAGATTTGGTGCTATTTTAAGAGTGGAGCATTTTGATCAGTTTACAAACAGATTTGGGGGATTTCTACAACATATGAATCTGCAGAGGTTTGAAAATCAGCACACGTTTAGTCTGAACATCCAGCATTGTTACTTTATATCCATGTTTACAATACAGAAAGGAATAAAACTCATCTTTGATGAGGATTTTTTTTGCACTTTTACCATGACTGTTTCCCTCTGAGTGAACCCCTATCATATTTATATAAATTAAATGAATTCATCCAGTTGCTCATCTGCTGGATCTGCTCTCTTGACTGGATCAGTGGATCTTGTGATCAAACACAGCTCTCATTTTGAGAGCATTTATTCCATACCATGCAGACTTCAGGTACACTTTGATGACTCATCGGTATAAGTCATACTTCTCTGGTTTCAGGCCTTGTGATCAAGCATTGTTTATCCCTGATTTGTAGTTCAAGGAGGGAGTTGGTAATAATCCAGCTCACCGCTCACTACAGACAGAAGGAATGATACTTCACTCATCCTTTATCAATTAAACATAATTCAAGCAACATTCCTGTTTCATCAAAGATCCCTAATCAGCCCTCCTGCTTTGAGAACTTTGATAAGACAGAGGAGCCACTCTGAGGAAAATCCAGTAAATCTCCCTGAATTGGCGTTGAATCATTTGTAGGTGGTCTAATCAGCTCAGCTCCTCACCCAGACTCATCCTCACTGGCCTTTTTCCCTCAGGCTGACATCACTTCAGTCTGACGAACACACACTCACACACTTTCATTCCACATATGTGGTTCTGTTGACCCAAGAAGACAAATCAGAAAAGCCTCAGGGCTCGGCCTTCCCGACCAAAGGGATGAGGTCATCCGACAGAACCTCATTTTCCCTCAAATTGCACCTCTGATCAGCGCGGTGTTTCCTGCAACAATTACACTGACCCTCATTAGCAAATAGTGTGGAGGAAAAAAAAGGACACTAGGTTTGTGAAGAGCAGGATGTTTAGTTCAGAGTCAGTTGCAGCGTGTTTCTGTCACTAGTTGTATTTAGTATCATGTCTTCAGGCCTCCTCTCAAAATCCTCCTCTGATTAGCAGGTAGGTGGTTCTGCGTCATGTGGTAGGAGTCTGATGATCACAACACTTCAAAGCATGCTGGGGTCATGGTACCATGTCTGTTACGAGGAGCCAGTGTAAGTTCTGAAAAATGGATGGACCAGTTTGTTAATATGAAGCTCAGGCTTTTGTGTATTTATTCAGCTACTTATGGGACTTTACTTGCAAGTGGCTAAATTCCCTACAGCATATTTCTTTCATGGATCTTTTATAATCCCAGATTTGATAAAATTCAAAGGTCAACACAATGTACAATTTAGTTTGAGAAGACGCACAGGTAGACTTTTTGAAAAGGTATCTTTTTGGCATCTTCAGACAAGTGGTAAGCGCTGTTGCCTCATAGCAGTAAAGTTTGTGGTTCAATTCCCCAGGTGCCTCCCTGTGTGGAGTTTGCATGTCTCACCCAGTACTCCGGCTTCATCCCACAGTCCAATAACATGAGCAGTGTTGTGCTAGCTCACACAAAAAGTGAGCTCGCTCAAAGTTTAATTCACTCCAATTTAAATGAACTAGTTCATAGTTCTTTTTTGAATATTTGAAACTGAGTTCATGATCCAACAAAATGAACTGGTTCATGTTCATTTTTTCACTACAAGTTTTCTTTTTCAGTCGAGCCATCTATGCTTTGATCCCTATCCCTCAAGCCAGTTCCCAAAATAAATGAATACCTCTGTGTTTATGATCTGTTCATAAAACAAAGTAAATGTTCAAAACCACCACTGGTCTTTCATGAACTGCTGCTAAACTTTTGTGAGAACTGGACTACCCACGCTGAATGCGCGGATAGGGACCAACAAAAGTGATCCACAAAAGACAAATATATGCGTGATTCATTTGCATGCAGTTGTCTGCTGTGGCTGCTGCTTGGAGGGACTGCTGCAAGTGAGGAGTCTGTCTGTGTGTTTGGATAGGGGAGGGGCTGTTTCTCAATGAGCAGCGGGTGCTGCAGATCAATACATGCTTTCACCATGTCCCCAAACTCAGTCGATGGACGGGTCTGGAAAGTCGCTACATATAGTGACAGAGCTTTAAGTTAGAAACACTGCATAGTAGATCTGACTTCTGTTGCCATAACACACTGTGCTCGACATCTCTCGGCACCTCCAATCACCTTTCAGATTGCAAGCGGCTGTTTTTTGCCCCAGGAGTGAACTTCACTCACGTTCCCGTTCATGAGCTAAAACCTGGAGATAAATACTAAGCATGGTTTAAAGTTCACAGCCTACCTGAGTATTGTTGCTGACCATGTCCATTCCTTTATGAGCACAGTGTACCCATCTTCTGATGGAGACTTCCAGTAGCTCAGATCATCTCAAACTGCTTTCTTGAACATGATGATGAGTTAATTGGACTCCAGTGATCTCCATAGTCACCAGATCTTAATCCAATAGAGCTCCTCTGGGATGTAGAAGAATAGGAGATTCTCATTGTGGACAAATCTGCAGCAACTGTGTGATGTAGGCCTAACAGAATGGCTGATGAACTGAACTGACTATGTGACTGTGGCCCCACAGGATGTATCAGAATTTGTACCTGTTGGAGTGAAGTTTATTTTCTTCTCGTCATGTTCCTTTACACCTGCATATTGTGCATGAATCAGTATAAACTTGACTAATATTCTGGGATTGAAACTCTAAACCGTCATATTTCTGCTTTAGATTGTGTTTTCTCAAATATAACCAAAATATCTGTCATGGAGAAACATAACTTTCACCACAAAGCGTATGCATCAGTCAACGTAAAATAATTATGATCACATTTTTAAGACACTCAAACTGAATGAATGAGCGAGTCTTAAAGCGCTCACTTCTCGTTTGCAGAAATATATGATTTCAGCTGAGCACTGGGTGATTTGTTGGGATGGACACTCTGGCAATTTAAGAACTTGATTCATCCCCAGAACATAGGGGCCCTCCAAGTTTGAGCTGGAAACTGTCATAATTCATTCACGCAGCCCCAGGCCAAACAGCTCCCACTTGAGTCAGTATGATCTACGAGTGTCCGTGAGCCCCAGCCACATGTAAATGTACACCCAGCTAATTGGTGCTGCAACAGTCAAGGGTTTTAAATCACATTATATCACCTGTTGTTTGGAAGACGAAGGGGAAAAGAAGAGAAACACCTACTGAGATTAGTTAATGATTTGTTTCCATCCGTCTGTTTCATATTCAATTGACTGAGAGCCAGATTACTTCATTGTGTCTTGGAATTAGTGGTTTTTCAACGTTTGGAGATACACTTTCAAGCCATTATTCTCTCTAAATATTGGGTTCTAAAAGGTCCCTGGCATGCAGATAAAAATATAACATTTTGCATTTTATGTATTTATTTATTTATTTTAAAGCACTTGCTCATATGCAATGTGCAGCTCCAACTTAAGCATATCTTCTCCATATGAAACTCGATTTTTCTTACATTGACATATGTCTTCAGCTGGTTTCTTTTATCCTTAAAAAAACGAATGAACTTTCCTTTTTTTCCCATATCATAAACCTTTACCATCATAAACCCTTATATAATAGTTTTGTTTATTCTACAGCTCACTGTCTCCATGAAAGTTTGGAACCCAAAATACTTGATGGTTCTCGTTACCGCCTCCTTGATCTTCTCCAAAATGTAACTCAATCTGCTTTCATTTATCTTTACTGTGAAAACCTGATACCATATTTCAACTATCATATCAAAAATGGGTGTGGATAAATTCAATATTTGACCTTAGCTAAAGAAAATATTAACATATTTCTGAAGTGATCATGCGCTGTCGGCTATGCTCATCAGAGAAAGACTAAAACACTTGGATGATGTTGGAGATAAAGTCCTCTTTGATGTTCAGAGATTGTGTTTGCAGGAAGAGACTGCTAATTCATCCCATACCTGAATTCTACCTGAAAGTCAAACCCTGTTAGGCTGTTATTGAGGAACAGGTGAAAGAAGTCAGGGATATTCTAGTTTACATTGGCTTTTATAGGTCCTGTAACATCACTGTAAATCCAAATCTCATCCTGAGAGTTTATTTAACATGCCTGCAGAGCCTCCACAAAACTATGAATGAGAGTTTTGAACATAAAGTTATTTCATGGCACTTATAGGGGATTAAAAGACAGAAATAACATTCATATTTGTTTTATTTTGAAGTCTCTTACCTATGATGTAAGTGACTCTGTTTTTGTTAGCCCTTCTCTAAGTGAAACATACCTGGCCGCTATCAAACACATGCTGGCAAACGCTCGACAAATCTCTGCAAGCTTTCTGCTCCTGCAGTTTTCTTTGACAGAACAAATGGTTCCTGTGATGAACAATACTAATGTCAGAAAGAAGCTGTCATGGTGAAATGAAAAAGCCATGCTTCAGTCAACTTTACTATCCAACATGTAACCTTAGTCCTCCACGGCAGCCTGACTCCACTTTTTTGTTCTCTTAAACTGTTTTTATCGTTTTCGTTACAGCTGACACATCAGTCGACTGGTACGCTGATCGGGTGCCTTGCACATGCTCCTGCTTGCTCTGACACACGTCGGAGCCAACTTGCCAGCAAAGACAGCGCTGCTGTCACTGCAGACACCTGAATAAAAAATGTTGCAAATACTTTGCAAGCCGATATGTGCCGGCTCGTTGGCAGAGTCGCGGGACTTTTGTGGTTCAACAAGAGGCAACTGATGAAGCCATAGAGTGGGGAGATGCAGGGAGAGCTTCAGGCTGACATGCAGAGGTAGACGGAGAAATGAAACACACACACACACACACACACACACACACACACATTACTCAACTTACTGAGAAATAAATCACTGAATCACATTGAACTGTTTATGGCACATTATTAATTGAAAAAGTCGTGACTCAAAACCCAATGACGTTTGACAGTTTGAAGGTTTTGATGTACCTGTTTGGAGAAACTGGTTGTAGTCTAAAAGTGCGCTCTAAGCTACGTACCACACTACAGTGCATTTCTCCTTCTGTATGTCTGTCTGAGTCCAAGTTGACATGGCAGTTACAAATGGCTTGAAGCGTTGTTTTCAAGAAATTGCCTCACGTCTGACCAATCTCAAACCCTGCAGAGCAGCCTACTTTACCATGGAGGAGCAAAAAATGATTCTTCAAATATACAAAGAATTCAAACACATCATCCAGGCCAAAAGCGACACTGTTGCCACAGCAAAAGCCAGGAAGAAATGCTGGCTGAAAATTGCGGACTCTGTTAATGCGTAATTTCGTGAGATTATATATTATTGATTCATCAGACAGTATAAACGGACAGCACTCTGATCACTCAGTTTGACTTTATTACCACAGGCGCTTCCTCAGTGCCCTTCCTTTCGTCTTTTGAGGCTCAGCGCTGCAAGTTACACAAACTTTCCACTACCTCCATGTGTATTTCAGTAAATCACAGTTTATTTCATAAGTCAAATGTCTTAAAAAAGATGACATCATCTAAAATGACTTGTTAATAAACACCTCTGGTGTGAATTGTGTTTTTATTTAAAAGAAACTTTTTTCAATGAATATCCATATACATATTGAAGCAGCTTGAGTGAAAGTGCTGCAAAGGAACCCTGCAGCGCACAGAGTGCCAAATGAAGGACTCGGCTTGCCAAAAGGTGTGACTGTCTGTCCGTGCTGCTTTGAAATTAAGCGCGGTTGTCCAAACATTATGGGCTGGAATAAATTATTAATTAGACTTTTCCTTCTCAAATCAGTAGAAATTGTATCAGAAAAAAAAAAAAAAACTTCCTCTCAGATTTTTTTCAGCAGTGAAAAGTAATCTTTTAATACAGATTAAAAATCCTGAGCTGGTGATTGAAGTTTGAGTAATTCATTTGGGAGAGAATGACATTTTTTTTATTTGTTTATTTATTTTTTAAATTTGTAACTGTGTTCTGCTTTGTTTTACTGACAAATTAGATTCATTCTTTAACCGCCCCAATGTCATTACAAGTTAAACAACCCAACTGTCTTGTAATTACATGCTATGAGAAAAAGAAAAAGTGTTTCCAAGCTCTGTTGTGACTACAGCAACTGTTGTCCCATCTGCAGTGAAAAAAAAAAAAAATCTGTTGTCTGTTTGGGAAGGAATCACACTCCCGCCACCTGGCAGAGCCGAACAAACGAGAACACTGAATATCTCTGAGAACAAACATTCACAGGATGTGCAGGACAATGATACCCAATGCCACCCAAGGACTGAGACAAATGAGTCAATGTTTCTGAGCATCAAAGCGGCGGTGTGCAATGTGGCGTCTGACCTGCGAGGTTGCTGGACTCCATGACATCAGACCCAGTATCACGTCATGGTCAGCCCCTGAGCGCTAATTAACACCAGACAGAGCGATTGTGGACAAGGCTCAGGGCATTACCATTCATCACAGAGCGGCTTAGTTTGTTTATTTGCAGATGGAAGGGAGAGAATAATAAAACATTGTCCAAATTAGAGGAAAGAAAACCCGAGGGATGTAGAAATTAACAAGTTAAAAGGTGGGTAAACCTGGTGTCTGAGCTCTCAGTGTGCCTGCCTCAGTCTCCTCAGTTGATTACACTGCTGCACCGTCCTCCAGGCTCTCCTCTTATGTGACTCAGCGGCCCGTGAAGTGTCACCAACCTTTGTTTTATGAGATGGATTGGTCTATAACAGAGGCCTAAAAGCTTGAACATGAAAGAGACCATGTTTGCTTTGCTGCCTTTAAATGGACAAGGACTCAGAGCGGTGGAGACAAGACAAAAACAGATGCAACTGCAGGAGCTTTCTCTAAACAGAGAGCAACAAGTCCTCCCTGTGCTTTTAAACATGAATTAATGCAGATTCCAGGCGTATTTTGAGTCCGTCTGTGATGCCTCGACTTACCGGCGTGGTGGAATTTCGTAGGGGTGTGAGAATCTTGATGTAATGTGCATTCCAGCGCTGCAACATTACCACTTTTTCCCAACAATCAATCATGGTCAGTGTGCTGCAGGAGGAGAAAGAGGCTGTCAGTGAGCAATTGTGTACACACTGAAGGTGCTATTTTAGAAGTGGGATAGTTTATCTAATGTAACATAATTTGTTCAGAATTGTAAATATGAAGCATACATCATTCTCTGTTTGACTACAGTAAAACAACTGTTAAAAGTACATCTGGGAGGTGAAGCTAAAGAGAGTAGATATGTATATCTGCAACAGATAACAAGCAGATAAGGGTATAAGAAGCACCTTTATATCCATATATATCCAAATATTGCCCAACCTATTAGAGGGTGGTTAACATCATCTTATTTCAGGGCGCTGGTTCAGTCCTATGATGTTTCAGATAAGAGAGAACAGAAAACAACACCCGCAGGAATGTCTCCAAACCAGTGAGCATTTCAGAGGTGAAGATTGGAAGAGGATTGTCCTTATATAAGAGACTAATGTTCCTCAGACAAAAGTTGCAAAGATTTTAGGGTTTTAGTCATCTGCAGTATATAATATTAAAAGGCTCAGAGGTTATGGAGAAATCTCTCAAATTAAGGGATAAGGCTGAAAACCAACACTGGATGGTCCAAACATTCCGGCCCACAGGCGGCGCTACGATGAAACAGCATACAAACGTGATCCAGAACTGTTCTTGAGCTGATGGATAGAGTTTAAGTCTTATATTGTCCAATGGTCTAATGCAAGGGTTCCTAAACTTTTCAGCCTGCAACCTCCAGGTAATAATAGTACCAAAGACCATTCACCCCCTTTTGAGAGTCACACCAATAAGACAATCCAACAACAGACCAAAAAAAAGGCCTAAGATACTTATTCTGGCTGAGGTCTAGAAAGTTGGACCACCCATGTGCACATATTGTTGTGATACTGTCAGCTTAATAAACTCAGGGGTCTTCAACATAGAAATGCATGGTTGCAAATGTGATCCCTACTTGTCTTTAAATTTTTACTAAAATGGATGAAAAATGCAATTGTACCGAGTTTTTGGAAGATTTTGGAAGGCATTTTACATCCCCCTGTCAGTGTTTAGTGACTCCTATTTGGGGAAACACTGCTCTATTAAATCAAAATTTAACATTCTTCTTGGAAATCATGGATGCTGCATCGTCTACTCTTCTCCGCCTGGCTCGTTATTATTCCACAGTTCAAAATCTAGCATCTATGATGGTATGGGATACACAAGTGCTTATGGTATGGGTAGCTTACACATCTGGGAAAGCACCGTTAAAGCTGAACCATAAGCAGTTTTTGAACAACTGTCATCTAAAGAAGACCTTGGATATTTTAATTGGACAATGAAAAAGCACAGTGTGTCTGTATTAGAACAGCATGGCTCTGTAGTAGAGGAGTCCAGGTGCTAAAGTGACTCGCTTGTTTTGTGCTTGGGTTGGTCTTGGCTCATATCGTCAGGTATTTTTTTCACATAACTACAAGTGATTCCTTACTTCATTTTCATGACAAATATCTGATCTCAACAACAATTCAAACTCAATCATGTCTCAACCCTGGGTGTTTCACCAAACAATGACCAGCAATTTACTGGGTGAGGGAGAAAGAGCTGCTGTAAGACAAGTCTGCTCTGAGGTCACCTTACTCTTGTGTTACAAAAAGTTGTATTTCATTCTTCTATGCATACCTTTCCCCCTGGATAAATAAAGCATTTCAGATTTTAATATTTCTACAGGTGGGTTCAGTCAGGCAGAAAATAACAGTAATCTAAATGAGACAAACTCCTTTGGACTTAATCGGCATGATCAAATGATGCAATGATGAACTTTGACTTAAAATGAATTAGATCTGATCTTCAGAGAGTGTTTTTGAGAGCTGCTTTAGGATAAAAGCCCAGAGGTATAGGGCAGCTCCCAACTTTCTGACAGTGACATTACACACACACACACACACACACACACACACACACACACACACACACACACACACACACACACACACACACACACACCTTGACATCGCTGACAGCCGGCACATGTGCTCCTCATGCTGACAGATCACGCTTAACATAAACTGTGGAGGGAGGTGGGCAGTGTTGTGAAGCAAAACGAGGGCGTTCACTGGTGTGTTCCACACATTCTCAGCTAATCAGGACCTGCCCTGTTTGGAGACACAGAGTCCACAAAAATAATAGTATGTAGAGATAAGGTCACCAAATTAACCAAAGTAGGAATCAAGAATCTGAAGCCTTTTCTAATCCGTAACCAACAAGATTTGAAGGAATCACTCAGCGTACTGTAAGAGCTGCTGAGGGAATCACTTAGAGACCTGGACACAGACAGGATCCCAGTTTTTGAAGACTGTGCACCATTATATGACATCCAACTTGACATGATGTCATATAATGGTGATCAGGGTTCCTCACTGTAGTAAGGTCAAGCTTTGAGGTTTGACCCTCTCCTACCACCACTCTGAAGTGTGACTTTGTGATTAGTTTTGTAACTTATTTATTAACTTATATTGGAGGGGTGGGCCTCTAACACCAAGGTCTGTCCATAACTTCACCCCTGACAGGCCTTCAGAGGGCTGGTCAATTAGAGAGAAGGGGGTTTGTGTTTAGGAAGCCTTAAAAAGACAGCAGCTAAAACTTGGGCAGCAGTAGCTCAGTCTATAGGGACTTGGCTTAAATCGGAGGGTCGCTGGTTTAGGTCCCAGCATGGACCAAGATTGGGAATTGGATCAATAGCTGGGGGGTGTTGGCATCATTTCCTGAGCACATGAGCAAGGCACTCTGCCCATAGCTCTACCTCTGACAGGCTTCCAGAGGGCTGGCCAATCAGAGGGAGCCTTAGAGAAACGGCAGCTAAAACCAAGTATTTCAGACAGATTCTGAAATAAGTTTTTCTATAACTACAGTGTGTTTGAGCTGTAATTCATATATAGCTACAACAGGGGCAGCAGAGGGACAGAATAAAGACTAAAAGAAAAAGCACAATACCCCCTCTTTAAGTAACTCATGGTTAAGCAGCACATTTTCCCACTATATCACACTTTTTTGGTCATTTCATTTCATGAATTGATTGGAGGATTAGTTGAAATGAATTTACTTAATCACTAGCTGATGAAACTTTCAGAAGTTGACAAATAAATGCTGATTTCCCCTCTAAATTTAAGGTTCAAGGTGATCCAAAGCTGTCCTCAGGATTACCACAGAAATTTCAAAGTCCCAAAGTTTGTCAAGTGTCAAACAAGTGAGCTCCAAAAATCACAAAACAAGTCACTCTCTTTTTTCATAAAGTAGAGGCATCCGGATTCTGAAAAGGTTCCATACATGAGGTAGCGAGGAGAAAGCCGCGAGGGCTAAAAAAGACGAACTGTGGAGAGGAGAGAATACATTTTGCCCTCACTCCCCTTGCTCAGTGATCCAGCACAGTGGACACAAAAGCTACTGTTTGCCAGTGTGCTGAGGAAACCAACCAGCTACCTCGACGACAGAGAAGGCTGAGAAGTGTTCCCAAAGAAAAGACGGCACCGTTAACTCCCCAGTGGCTCAAAAGTAACAGAGACATGACTCAGTGAAAAATTGGATGTTATTTTATATAAGCAAGAAAGAAAGCTGAGGTCAGTAAACAAATATGACACTGGGATCCTACCAACTATATCCTGAACAAATGACTGTATTTCTGATCTTAAATATTCTCTTGGAGACCCAGAAACTCAACTCACTCCTACTTGAACCATCATTCCTCACCTGTAAAATCATACGTACAATCACAGTCAAATATCTCCCTGTAGAGTTTTTGCTGAAAACCACCCACAGTCCATGATAAATGCTCCATATTTTATGCTGCTCTTGGGTGAGCATCATTCATTCATATGTTTAGTACTCACTGTTTATCGAGGGAACACATTCCCCTTCTGAAGTATTTCCTGTCCGAAAAGGAAGATTGCAAGTATTGAGATGTCTTTTCATTCTGTTAAGAGTTCTGCAACTCATCTCACACTCAGATTTGATCATTTCATATATGAAATTCAAGAAAAGAATACTGTAAGTGCATACGTACTGTGTATATATGAGATTTAGGAAATGGACTATGGTTGACTTTAATTTTTCACCTGCTTTCACCCCCTGTGGGCTATTATATCCCAGCTGGACTGGTAAAGAAAGGTTTATCATACCTGTCATACTTTTAGAGACTTCTGAAGCTGAACATGCACGATCACACTCGCAGGATGAGACCACACAGCTTCTAACACAGGCTCAGCCAAGACACCTGATTGGTCATTGCTGGGTTTCAGCCTTGCTTGTAATCCCTCATTACGCTTACTAAATGTGATGAAAAATGGACTGGTTTTGATACAAACCCAAAGACAATCTATCTTACTTTCTTTACCGTCTCAGTCTCATTTTTGTGATTTATTTGCGCTGGATGTTTTACAGGATAACTATGAAGCCAAGTCAGTTCTGTTCACAAAACCATGTCAGAGAATCCTCTCTTGGATTTTACAGCTCCAGTGAAGAATGTGCTCACAAACTTTGCTTGGACTGCTCGCAGACTTAAACACATTAATGGAACTCTTTGTTATTTCCTTTGCACAATGTGACCATTTAGTGTGTTTTCATTTTGCAATTTATGTATGTACAGGAACATCTCCAGACCTTAAGGTTTAGGAAACTTCTTAGCATTGAAGTCAGTGGATATCAAGTTAACACTGAAAGAGTCCTCAGGAAGACATAGTAGTTTAGTTTTATTTACACATATGTCACAATATTCTCATCAGATTAATATCTGATGATAATCTAAAGTCAACAATCAACAGGCTTGTTCTTTAAGCAAGAATGGTATGGTAGTTGATCTCTACCATCTTCATGCTTAAGATATCTGTTTGAAGTGGACTGCAGCGACCCCTTTTGGCATGCATAGTGTAGTGATGACATGACTCTAAAAATGGCGTGTTTGTTTTGGAAATGAATGGAGAGCGGAACGTCGTTTTAACTCTACTTTTCTCTGTTTAAGACAACTTTTTACCAGATACAACGCAGCAAAGTAAGGTATTCATTAACAGTTATGTAGTGCTGATGTTTGAAATGTGACAACAAAAAAACTTTATCAGTTTGAGATGTAGCCGTGTCCTCCTCATCTACCAAGCAGAGCTAACGTAACCTCACTCTTCATTTTATTGACAGACTCTCAAGTTTGGACAGATCACTGCATAATAACTGCTGCATGTGGATTGGAATGAACATTATCGCAGAACAGTTTAACTAGTGTTTTAGCCTTTAGCCTGTGCTCTATCACTCTCCCATTCAGCTTTCTTCTGCTCAACGTCCTTTTTCTGTCAGACAGTTCAGCTCCAGTGTCCACCATCACTACTAAATAAATCACGGAAATCATTTTCAGCCAAGAAAAACACAGAGCCCTCTTAACACTACAACGCTTCAAGTCATAGAGACTTCAACATGCTGTTAATCAATCTGGTCCTCTCCGATCCGGAAACTCAGAAATAGCATTTAGAAATAACCTATACTGGTGCCGATAATCTCATTTTCAGATCAGGCAGATATCAAGAAGTGTCTAGAAGCGAGACTTTTTCAAGATCACTTAGAAGTCCTCACAATCCCCTTAAATTTATCATTTAAAGGAGAGAAACAACTTTGTTGCATGGTAACTGAAATACTACTACAATAAAGCTTTGAGAATTATAAAGACTAAAATATGAGCCTAACAGAGGGACATTTATTTTTGATAACTTTTACATTAACCTTAAATAGAACACATTTCTTGGCCTATTTTTTAATTCTATGGAGAAATTTTGAACACTTGTTGGTAAAACTATACTCATGAATGACTGTAATTAGGTTTTCTATAACAAAATTTTTTTTTTTTTTCATTTTTAAAACACCCAATAAGAGAAACAAATCTACACTGATGCTCTTGTTTTGGTCAACTGTGGTCTTAAAACAGCCATTTCAGCTTTGGTTCTGCAAACATATCTCTCATCTTTAAAAGTAGTATCATAAAGGGAACAGTCTGAGTTTTAACACATGAGTTGAATACACAGTGGACTTTGATGTAATGATTATGTCATACAGATGGGCCTGGAACTAATGGCTCAGAGTCAGGCTGTGACATTTCCACAGAAAGCTGAGAACATGCTCAGCAATATGACTTTCATTTAAGAACACAGCATCCTGCTGATCAAAATATTTGACCCTTCCTCATTTCCAAATATTTCATCAACCTTTTATCTGAGTGAACATTTTGAGTGCATCAGGGTTACCTGACAGTATCCAATTCCATCAGAATAGATGTCTAAAATATTTCAGCATCACAGATTAGAGAGTGTTTTCCCAAACAAAGGCGGGTTTGATTCTGAGCAGAGCTTGACACTCCACCTCTTAAAGATTGCATAAAGCGTGAGCCTCAACTTGGCACAGTTCCGCCTGTAACAACGCCGCATGAGAACATGACTGAGCTATGCTAAACCCATGACCCCACTTACACTTGTACCCCTTATTACACTGCCACCCCCTTTATGCCTCATTTTCTCCATTTCCATATTTCTCCTCCCTCCCTTCCTCTTCTTTTCCTGTTTGGGAGTTCATCTTCTCCTGAATTGTTTTGGAAAATAAGACGATTTACTGACATTAAAAAAGACGGGGCTCCTGATCTTTGTTCCTGCTAAACAGCGAGAAAAATCAAAAAGTCTGCTGTTGGCAGGAAAAAATCTCTGAAACATCACAAACATGACTGATGGATTAATTTCAGTGACTCATAGCTGAAGTGGCACCAAACAGACAGCTAGCTCTACCAGCCTGCCACTCAAAAGAGAAACGCCCATAATTTTGCACAACTTCAAGGCTTGATGTTCTTAAAGGGGTGATCGGTGCTGAAAAATACCAACTGACGAGAATCTTGGAAACAGAAATTACTCAAGAAACATTTCTGAGGTTAAAGATGAGATATTTCAAGAATGAAGGTGTAAATTCATTAGACTAAAGCTGTATTTCTAATCTGCAGGAACTTAGTTGTAATTCTAGAGCTGGGGTACTCAAATTTTTCAGTGCGCAACCTCCAAAGTAGCTGTGCTAGAGACTGGCAACCCCCTGCTGTGTAAAATCACTTACATGATAATCCAAAAGTCTAAAATTTAGCAGACTGGTAGAAAATTAGACAACCTATGTCAGGGGTCCCCAAACTTTTTCCTGTGAGGGCCACATATTTTTCCCTTCTCTGATGGAGGGCCGGGGTTGGTTCGTAACAGAAAAAGTGTGATGATCGCAGGGGTGTCTAAACGTAAACATTACAGGGGCACAGACTGCAGAAGGGTGGAATAAAATGTCAAGTTCTATGCCTGCATTAGTCTCGAATGGGTGCGGTGGCCAGACTGAAAAAAAAAATCACAATGCATCTCTGGTATTGTCCAAATGTGCTGTATCTGGCCCGCGGGCTGTAATTTGGGGACCACTGACCTTTGTGCACACATTGCTGTTTTCCCTAAATTAATGTGCCGCCACTGATGCCCTGTTAGATATGCCCTTAAGACTCTGGGGGTCTTGTGGCAACAAAGAAATGGGAAAGGGGTGCAGATGGCCTAGTGGTTTGGATTGTGCCACATGAGGTTAGCCCTTGTCAAGTGGCTCAGGTTTTGGTTCGAGCCTTTCATTCCCCAATCTCGCCCTGTTTCCTACTTATCCACTGTCCTGTCTAATTAAATGCATGAAAAGCCCCCCCCCCCCCCCCCCCCCCAACTAACTTAAACAAACAAATATATATAGATAGTGTGTACAGCAGTATATACATTTTTTACCTATTTTTTATTATATTTTTACAATAATTAATGAAATATTCAATTGTAAATAATGTTTTGATTTCTGAGGGTATTTTGTGTCCACCTCAGTTTGGGAACTTCATCTAGAGGAACAGATCAGAAAAGCAGCCTGGATCATCCTCCACACAGTTGTTTTGGGTAAGTAGTCACAGTTTGTGCTCAATTTTTGAGTTTACCTTTACAAAAGAATTCATGTGCCTCATTTTTGTTTAGCCAGCAAGCCCCCCTACAGGTTTTTTTCCCTCATTTTAGCTCTTAGCCTGTGTTTACTTTTACTTTTATCTTATGAAATAATTATTTCAAAGTTATTTTGAGATTCTTTTGTTAGTGTTCATAAAGGCACTCCATTCCAATTTATTCCAGTACATTTTTTGGCTTTATACTAATTTGTTCATGTAAATTTACAACTTCTTTCCTATAAATTTGTACTTTTCTGTTGAGACTTTATTCGTGCAAAAATATGATCCCATTTTTGTAATATTCCCCCTTGTATATTTATAAATCTTGATTTTATTTTTCTTCCTTCCATGTTGAGTTTTATCACAGCCAGTGTTTTCTGTCAGGTATTACACTTTTACTCACTTTTAGGCCCATCCACATGTGGCCAGACAAGGAATTGCTGTTATTGGCACTTCAGTTTTGGCTTTCCACTCAAGTGATAAACATTTACCTCTGAATTAAACCTGGAAAAATACACTCCCTTTCTTAATGAACTTAGTCATGCACTTTGCTAGATGTCAAATCTTTTACAGATTTAGTATGAATCACGTTATCCAGGATCTCCTAAGTAATGCCAGAGCAAACAGTGCATCGCCCGCTGTGTCAACAACAGTGAGAGCAGTCACGGAATTAGTGGAGATGGAAGGAGTAGTAAGAAATGCATTGGTGGTCAAGTCAAACAGAAGCCCAAGAGCCCACACACCCAAGTAACACCTTCTCTTTCTGTAACAAGAGCTGTGATTTTAGCATTTGTACCACTGTACTGACTTACTGTTGTTTCTGAGTCTGATGTCCTCCCTCCTACCTGCCCCAACTTGCCTTGTGGTGAATCCAGACCCGTACACTTTGTACCATAACAAAAGGTGTGACATCCAATTTTTTGTTTCACATTCTCTTTGGCATCCTCTCCTCTCATTTTTCCTGTCATTCACTTAATCTCACTTCAAAAGGCTGATATGTTTAAACACGGCGAATCAATTCAAAACACCTGAGCACTGACACTTTCATCCCAAATTTTTACATACTCTAAGTTGAACATAGCAAAATGCAGTGACTATAGAGATATGATTTACTATTATTATACTATTATTATTATAATTCTTAATAGGTATAATATGTGATGTAGCAAAGAAATATTAAAAAAAGACAAAGAACAAGATTTGTGTGGCTATACATCAGGTCTACCTTTCTACAGGAATAAAAGGCCTCCCGAGTAGGATTCTCATGAAATGACTCCACGCTGAATTTTCATATTTGTGCAGTAACCAGTAACCTTTCATCCTTCAACATACAGAGATGCATGTGTGTGATGTGCGTACCTGTTTTATGCACAATTTGGGGATTTATATAAATATACGACCGCATTGTGGGGACAACTTTATTGAACCCGGGATGAAGGTGGAAGCTTATGGACATTTTAGTGTCTGGATTAATCCTTGATACCTTTTTGACTCTGACAAAATCTACAAATTCTAAGAGTGGGAACACAAGTAGTTGCTGACCACATTGCATATGTATAAGTGTTTTCCACACATGAGGACTTTTTATACACTGACATCATGGGGACTCTAAATGATTGAGGTCTTGAACGTAGCTCATATAGCTACGCCTCTGTCCTGGCTGGTGGGCCACCATAGCAGTGGGTTGTCAATCAAAGGTAGCCATGCCTCAAAGTGTATCGTGCCCTCTAGTGTTGACTTATAAGAATTGAAATCATAAACTTATTCAGAAACATGTCAATAAGGTATTAAATCAAAGTAGTCTTGTCTGTCCTTGTTCTACTCTTTTGTCTCAGTATTTTGTGAAACATGTTTCCTTACACAACTCTTTCTGCAGGCATACCTGGTTTTGTTGAGTTTTTAATACTTGGTTCAGTCCAAATGATGCTTGATTAGCTGAAGTTGTTAACACACTTCATTATCCCCACTATTTGTGTCCAAAGGTCCCTCCCAAGGCTTTAGCTTTGTGGTTGTCCTGCCTACCATCGAAAAGACTGATCATTGTCTCTCCACCTCTGCAACAGCTGAGGATTCTTTGGGGATTGTATAAACTCAGGTGAGTTCGCGCACTGACAGGGAAGTAAAATAGCCCTATATTGTATAAACATTACATCACCCTCCCTATAAGCTGAAACTGGCAGTTGTCCACAAGTTATTGGATGTAGCAACCATCCATCCATTGAGAGACAAAGCAGTAGAAGGTATGTCAATGAATCGCATACAGCTTCATTGCCAGTAGACACTCAGCACCACCACTCTACTGGAGCCGATGACAGACAAATATTATTATCATCTACAGGATGAGCTCTGTTTAAGACCAAGACATTTTCTTTTATTGCCTCTTGGCGCTTGAAAACATTCCACTTGTTTTGTCCCTTCTTGAGAATACCATAAAAAATCTGATAAAATAACCAGACTGAAACACTTTGGAGGCAACTAAATAGCTGTCTTTATTTTGTGCAAGCCACCCAGTTCATTTGTCTTTTTTTCATGAGGGGTAATCTTCAATGTAAAACAGACATTTATTAGAATGAGAGGGTCTGTGGGAAAAAAAGACAGCCTAAGGGCCACATGGAAAACAAAGGGTCACCAAGCTGTATAGACATTACTGTAATACTTTCCCTTCCAGACAGCGGGAGTTGTCATGAGCACACATCTGCAAAGCTTTTCTGACACTGTCAAGTCATACTTATAAAACAATGTTATGGTTATGCTTATATTAATGGTTCAGAAACTGTGAGAAAGTATTTCAACGTGCATTCTCAAGACAAGAGGAGACAGTAAGCTGCCATGACTGTAAAAGTTGATATGATTCTGGATGTATGGAGATGAAATACATGCAGGAAACAACACACTGTGATGGGAAAACTCTTTTTGGTTGTAAAGAGTGTAAACGTCCAACATCTTGGATTTTGCAGTCTGGTCTCTGACACCTGATAGGTTACCAGAAGCTTCTGTAATATGATCTCAGACCGTCTGAGGATAATCAGAGGGATCATACATCACGACTGTATGGAACCAGTGTTGGTTTTGAATTCCTCTAATTTCTTGTTAAAAACCTCTGAAGGACAATCTGTCTCCATCTCTGCAACCTCTACATGACAAAGCAACAAATTGCCGTTAGATTGCTCGTCGCGGGTGAAATCCCAGCTTCAGGGGAGAGTTTTCCCTCTCTCTCTCTAAACTCAGTGAATCATAAAAATGTGACAAATATAGTTTGACATTGCATTTTAGGGCTGATTAATGAGTGTAGCTATAGTCACGTTGGAAAGTCCCACACAGGCCGGTGTCAGGGTTTCTGTTTAGCGCTGGAGCTGTGAAGAAAAGCCTCCACATGTATGTCCTAGCTTTGAACACACATTGGCTGAGTGGTATGCAGTCAGGTTCTTCCCCTTATGTGAACCTTTGCATTCAAGGCATGCTGTATTTTCCACCATGCCTACAGCAACAACAAACTGTTCAATTTATAATCTATACATTGATGGCAGTCATAGAAAGTGTTGTCATGCTACAAATTGCACAGCTACTGCTGTAATAACTGTGTGAGCGTTGGCATGGGTAACAATAAAGGTCAGTCCAAAAGACAACATTGTCCCACAATGCAGATGCACTGTTCCACATATTTACACCAGGGTTCGTCTTTGCTCATTATGATGACGTGTTGTTGTAGATAAGTTCAGACAAACACATTAGACGATTTTTAGATGACTGATTTTAGATTGTAGAAGACCACAATCAAAAAGACACTTCAGGTGGGTTTCTATCTTGTCATTCCTTCGATCACAGACACAAAATGATCCCATAAGACTGTGAGTCCACACACCTTATATTTGGGGGCCTTAATTCCATAAACACGAGATCTAACAGAAGCTCATGTGATCAAACGTGACTTCAGAGGATAAACAGTTCTTCAAGATTCCATTTGAAGTTGGATACATAAACGCCAGAAACCACATCCAGACCAAACCAGAAAAACTGATTTTTACAACAAATAGTACAAATGTTTCCAGCGTTGTTAAAATCACTTTGGGTCTGAATAATAATGCTTCTATCGGCACACACTGCACTCATTTTCAAAGTTAGGAAACTTGTAAGTTTTGCACATATTGCAATTAAAAATAGGTATTGATACCAAACACTTGAGGATTATTTGGATATATAATCAGTGGGGGTGGAAATCTGGTTGTGTGTTGTTGGCCAAAGTAAATATGATCAATTTTATTTAAAAATCAATCAAATGTTTTATTGTTGTTTATGTGCCTGGTCTCCTATTCCACTTGATCTGCTCTGTGCTATTTATCAAGCAAAAATATAAGTCTTGGGTATCAGTTCCAGTGAGCTCCGGGGTGCAGAAGTGATTTAAGTTAAATTGATCTGCTTTAATGAGGTGACAGTCTGAACATAGATCTGGTGGAATTTATCCTTGGTATTTTAGAAATATCAATGTTTGGAATGACAGAATAAGAACTGATGGTGCAGTGGTTGTAATTTTTACAACAACCTTTGAGCTAAAATATAGTAATCTGTCCATCCTTTATTCATCTGACGGCAAAAGTAATTTGAAACCGATTTTTGAATATCAGATTATAGTGTTTTTTATTATTTTATTTTTACCTGGCTCCACGTAGAGTTCGTTATCAAAATAAAATAACATTACATCTAATATGAACTTACTTTGCATCTGTTTTCAATTTTTTATCTTAAGTAATAAATCTCAGCTTTGCATCTTCCACTGATAAGTACAACGAATAACATTGTGGGGAATAACACGGGTCTATGTTATGCTTACTTTATTTAGGGGAATTGTTAAGTGGCAGATACAAAAAAAAGCAGTAGCAACACGAGTTAATCTCATGAGAAGCAGCTGAGTAATTGAAGCAGAAATAGTTTACTGTAACAGCAGAACAAGAGATGTTCCTGGAAGTTAATAACCTGAGGATACCTGCATCCTTTCAGAGCTGCACCACACATGGAGAGCCTGCTTTATAGCTCCGAGGATATTTCGCAGATGACGAGAAATCATCTTCAGCTATAAAAAGTTGCTGGTATTTCTGGTGGCGGCGACTGTGATAGTAACCATGACTTCATACTCCCCTGTTTGGAAACAGTGTCTTAATATTCGCTTAACTTTCACAAGTTTATTTTGTCACCTGTGGCAACATGTTCTTCTCTGTTTTATTTAGACGTGCATTCCAACTGGACTACATTTAAAGAAAAAAAGTTTATCATACCTGTCATTCCTTCAGAGCCATTTTCCTCCCTTATGAAGCCTAATATGCTCAGTCAGACCACACAGCACATTGTACAACATCCAACTCGAGGGATAGGTCAATAATGCATTCCAGCCGCGTTTGCAGTTCTCACAGTGCACAGGATAGAAGTCCTTTATCCAAAATATAATGGGTCAGAATAAAAGGTAGAAGGTTAGAAAAAAACATGCAAGCATGCATTGGGGTTCCACAACTGCACTTTACAATAAAATGGGTTACATTATCTGTTTTATAAAGGCAAAACATTTAGAGCTCCCCCTACTGATTGACAGCAGCATGAATCATTGAGCCTTCTACTTCATGTTATCAGATGAGACATGAGTCAGACTTAGATATCTAAACACAACAACACCTTGCTGAGTGCCAAATTGAGTGCAGAAAAGACAGAAGAAATATAATGGATCATCACCTTTTTACTGAACGTGTTTCAGGTCAGGATATTAGCAGGACAACCAGACAGTTGGGGCTATAAGACCTGATGAGGCTCTCTTCATTCATGTTGGGCTGTAAATCCTCAAACCTGTTGACTCCTGATCTGGTTCTGCTCATTTTGTCAGTTTGTTGTTGTAGTCAAGCTAAATACGATCTGGTGTCGACATGGTTAATTTTACTTTGAAAGTCACTGGATGTTTTAATGTGGTTTCAGCGCACAATTTCCTGTCCCCATTGGATCTACTCTGTGCAAATTTATGGGTCAATGATCTGAAGTCTTGTGTATCTGAGCTTAAGGGCTCCTAACCTGCTGGTGCTTAGATGCAGCCAGTAGAGTTGAAACAGTGTGAGTTAACACACAGAGGTGAAGTGAAAACCTAAATGATCTGGTGCCGTGATGCAGTGGAGAGACAGGAGGCTCACCTGTTGTATTTTGGCCATAAATGGCTGAACATTGCAATATGTCAGAGCCCACCTCGGGTGTATTTTGGCTTCACTTTTCCACAACAGGAAGAAGTGAAGATGCATGGTCAGCTTTTAGAATATAGCCAATCATTGCACCTGCACTCGCATCAAAGAAATCCTTTATCTGTGACTGAAAGGATGTGTTTTGTAACATTTGAGCTATAGTGAAGTTGCAGGTGTGAACATAATTCACTCAGAGAGTCATAACGAAGTTACTCAACAGCTGATATGTCAGCCTTTCAGTAGCCAGTCCTACTTTTTTTGTTAGAAAAATGCAAGCTACAAACACAAACAAAGCTATAAATGTTTTGGTTGCACATGTCTGTGTGGATGTTACACACAAAGAGAGGAAGTCTAAACCTCAGAAGTAGCTGTGAACTACTTTTGGTGGTTTGGAGGGCAATAAAGTTAATTTTAGGCCAGCACAAGAGAAACATTCTTCTAATGCAAAGCTCCTTTTTAGGTCAAAGTGCCACTCCTCTTTGCAATTTTAGAACAACTGATCTTAATTGATTATGTAAGGAGATCATTTTGAAATTTCCAAGAGCTCATGAAGGTGCGGTCTGAATTTCCGATTGTCTTGGTTTTCCATAATAACAATATTCAGCATTCCTTTCATTCTCTTCTTTGTGTTTTTTTGTCTCACAGCTGCATAAGAGCAGTAATAACTCTTATCCCATCACAACAGGCTGTGTGATTTCAGCATTGTTTGGGAATTTCCCTGAAGAAGCTTTATCATGCAGAATATTATTAAGCCACAAGACAACACGAAGGCTTTGGCATTGGAGAAAGGGGAGACAATTTCTAAGATGATTCAGCTGCTGCAATAATAAACATTGGCATTCCTTTCTTTATCTCGCTATCTAGAGTTTCAAAAATGCTGCCAAAATGAGCAAGGTGTTTTTTTTTCTTCACTTTGTGTAATATATGTGGTTTACAGAGGAATAATGGTTACATATCTGGTCAGGACATTGTGCCCTCTCTCCCTCTTTGTAGATTCATGTCAACATCTGCTAATAAAGCACTAAATAAGGTTAATATTTTGCTTGTGTTTATGCTTGTGAGCTGGCATTTTTGGGACTTCAGCAGCTGACTTAATGTTTGGGATCCTCTTAAAAGCATGCCTGCAGAACATCCAGTCAGTAGTTTGCCTGCTTGAACACTCTTGCAGTTAAAGCACAGCCAGTGAGCGGTTAGAATTAGGAAATGAGCAGTTATTTAACTAAACATAATTAAAGGATCTTCATGATCTGTTTCATCTTTAAAGAGGAGCCCTGAGCTTTGCTGTGGTTCAGACTCTCACTAACAAGGACTAACGCAGGTGAATTAATCTGCTTTAACTCAAACCAAGACGCCACTGATCCAAATTTAAGAAGAGATTCATAGAGGATTACCATCTTTAGATAAAAACCTGCAGCTGCTTTAATGTCTCAGCTCCCCAAAAACTGTGCGGTGTCGTTATTTTCTGTCATGGCGGCAGGATGCTGGAGGATGCAGCAGCTTAACTGCGGTGTGCCAAACACCTCTAATAAAATGCAGATACAAACAAAAGCACATATTTTAGATCACATTCTCAAACATCTGCTCCTTCAGAGCTGAAAGTGTATCTGAATACCTCCTCTGTTGTGTTGCCAGCTCTCTTTTTATTACTGCCCTCCAAGAGTTCGTCCAGTCGTGGCGGAGTGCTATGGCCAGCCTGTGCCGCTGTGATTGGTGGTGTTGATATGTTTCATTAAGAGGTAACTCTAGCCGCTCATATCTCTGTTTCATCCCTGCTGAGTCTCCTGGGAGTGAGCTGGAAAACAAAGGCTGCAGGGTCCTTTGTGGGGTACACTCAGGACTGCTTCAGTTTACTGTAAACACGCTGGTAAGGGCACCAGAGAGGTCATGTATGAGTGTTTGTGTGTGGGTGTAGAGGCTTTTGTCACAGTGCTTTCATGGGGTTTAGCTGCAGTTTGTGATGGAGATAGAAAAGATGGGAAAAGACGTTGAAATCTGAATTAATGGTGATGCAATTAAGAATCAAATCTTATTCTTACCTTCGGACAACAACCACGACATTTGAACAATTTCAAAGTGCATAACTGTTTTTTTTTTTATTGTATTGTATGAATGAAAACATACCGTATTATTTAAAATTTCAATGGAGTCAAAAAGCCTCTAGAAACACTTTTCAAAAAAGAAAGGAAGGAAACCAAACAACAGGCTGGTCACTGTGATGGGCCAGATCAGATAATACTATGCTGCTGCTGCCCTTACTCATGAGGTAAGTCGATTTCTCTTTTTGTTTTCATTCTCTTGTAACACTGAAGATTCAAATTACCATCATCTGATGTTGAGCTGAGATCTCAAAAAGCAACCGACATCAACTCTTCACAGACGTTCAAGATTCAAGGTTGAGGTAGCTTTATTGTCAGTTCTGCAATATGTGTACTACATACGGCACTACAGTAAACATTTAGTATAAATAGTAAACATTCATTCATGGGTCACGGGTGGCTGGAGCCTATCCCAGCTATTAAGAGTATAATATAAAAGAATAAATTGAATGTAAACATATCAAAGGAGAAAGGAAACATTTGTGCAAAAAGAAAAAAAAGGAGAATGATGCAACACAAGTAAAAAAAAAAGTAATGCAAAAACAGGATTAGATAAAAACAATATATAAATATATCAATATCAACAAAACTCCAAAAGCCACATGGAAACCAGGAAGACACCAGAAAAAATGACAACTATTAGACAAAGACAGAGACTTACACACACTGGGTAACCCTTATCAAGACACAGGTGAGACAGCAAGATACAGATACAGACAATGAGGGCAGAGCAGGGTACTCAATCACAAAGGAGGGAAAACACGGAAAGTACAACTAGACTGAACAAGGATATACAATATAAAACAACAAGAAACTCTGAAACTGACTCGTGAACAGTAGCACAGAAAACCACACAGGAAAAAAATAACTTAGAATACTGTGAAACCTGTATGAAAGAAACCATGAGGTAAAACTACAAAATAAAATAGCAGTGACCCGTCAAAGGAGGAAGAGGAAGGTTAATTGTTTGCTGGCAGGTTAGTCCCTGGTCAACTTGGAAGATTTATTTGGTCTTTGCTATCTGTCACCTTGACCCTCAGCCACTCTACAAACACTATGAGGAACAGACTGATGATGCTGTCTGTGTGTGTGCGTGCGTGTGTGTGTGCATGAGCCTATGTGTGTGTTTACGCTTGTACTTTTTCCGACACAGAGGTCAACCAGTCAACTAGGTGCTGAGGGAACCATTTTTCACAGGCTTTGATTTGCCTGTGAGTAAGTTGGCAAGTATGCTTTCAAAGTCCAGTAGTCTGCGGTCCCAGCAGACCACCACAAAGGAGCTAATCCCCTCTATCACAGCCAGCGCAAACACATTAGCCACACAACATCAACACTGCACTCAAGAGCCCCATTGACAAATCCTCCCTGCTTTCTCAATGAAATTCAGACGGGGAGCCACGATGTTCCTTTCCCAGCAAATCAAGGAGCTTAGATGTTGAAATTCAAGATGCTGTGAAAAATAAGTGAAGCTGCTGTGTGTCAAGATTTCCTGCTTAAACAGCTTCCACTTGTGAATGTTATTAAGTCATGTGATAGAGTGGACATGTTTTACATTTATTTACTACAAAGCAAACAAAATAATGTCATATTTAAAAGCAGGAGGTCAGTTGAAAGAGAAAAAGCCTGAAATCTTCTATAATATATTTCTGTCTGCAGTCGTAGACATCCTTTGCCTGGGGCTAGGTGTTATTTAAAAGCAGAGTTCTTCAAGTTGATTGACAAGTGCTGAGGAAAGAGGTTGACTTAGGCTGTGTTGACAATGAGCTACCTGTTTGAAGGCCAAAAGCCATGTAATGCAGCTTTCACTGGTAACAATGTGCATTGAACTAGAATTCAGCCATGGACAGATCGTAAACAGTGCTCCTTTGGGCCTCACTAACCAACACTTCTGGGGACATGAATTGTGAAGTTTTGTTGACTTCTGGAAAGTGAACATATTTAGAAGCTGTCTAAACCCTGTCCTTTGCACTTCTGTTGTCATTACTGTTAGGCATCATCATAGAAACTTGATATATTGAGTAGGTGATGTTCTCATTTACACCTACACTGGTACCTTGTTGTCCCACTCAATGGATACACCTTTTGCAACACTTGAAAATCATCTTGCTTTTGGGTCATTGTCCATATTCCATTTTTCCACATCAATGTATTTAGCCGGTGTTGATATCTCTCAGTTGGAAGATTCAGAGTTTTATCGAAGCTTCCATGGTCAGTATTTAAGTGTGCTTGAGGAAGAATGAACCCCAAACTTGCTTCTGCTGTTGTTAAGCGGTATTCCTACCCAGCCGCTAAGGGGGACACAAGCTAGTATTCTCATCAGTGCCAGTCCCAAACCTAGGTAAATGGGAAGGGTTGTGTAAGGAAGGAAAAATACACCAAATGCATCCCCAGTCCATCACAATATCAGATCTGATAGCCTTCTCTTCAAGTCATTGTCAAAACCAGTATGTCCCCTCACTAGAACCTAAAAATGACATTATAAACGAAATCATGCCAGTGGTCAAGTGGTTCGAGGTTTTACAGCCCAACATGAACAAATAGAGACTCATCATTGGCATGTGAAGCCACTTGGTATTGCAACTTCTGTTGTCTGGAGGTCCTGCCACATGCCGGACTGAATATGCAGCCAGAGCGAGAGTGTGCAGTTAAAAAGCAACAAAGCAGAGACAGAACAGACAATGATCTGGTGTATGTGAAAAACTGAGCCAAATCAACATGCGGAACAAGAATCAGAAACGAGGGATCGTTGTGGCGACCCATAAAAATAGAAAACAATCCTGAACAATGAAAGAAGTATTTGTTTTGTAATCATTTCAAAGTTATCGTACTAAGTGATTTAGTTTGATGCCCTTTTCCTCGGTTTGGACTGGATATTGTCAGTGTTAATGTAAACGTTGAGTTTTGTACAACCAGAGACAGCAGCCATGAAGTTAGGGTTGGAGGATTGGTGTATCTTGGTTATATCAAGGAATCACAACTTAACTTTTCTAGTCAAAACGTCATTTGCAGCTATATAATTCATGCGCATGCAGCAGCAGAACATTGTTTGCATCCAAGGCCATGAACATCTTTGCTACTCACAGAGGACCTTTACCTGCAGAAATCAAGGAGTGATTAGATAGCAACTTCAACCTCTTACATTCTAAACCTGCAGGTAGATGCTGGGAGTTGGCGTGGATTAAAGTTTGAGCTCTGCACTGGTGCAGGGCATCGGTGACCTTGGTAGATATCTAATTGCTGTATGTTAACACTTGTGAGGTCATCTTGAGAATGACTCATGAAATTAGTGCAGCTCAAGTTGCACGAGCTCCATTGGCTTAGCTCTGTTTACGTCACTCATAGTGATTAGGTGACTGAGTGTCTGTTATGTAACTTATAAATCTATGTGTGTACGCTTTGTAACCAATGTTGTTGCGCAAGTCAATTTCTTAGAAGTCAACATTGACTAATGGAGCGCTTGAAAACCAATCCCTAATCACCTGAATGGAAAGTCCAGTATTTTCTGACCCATCGTTTGCCCATGATTGACTTTCACGCTCTAGATGTTGTGTTACTCGACTCCAACACACATCAAACTAATGACTGAACAGCACCTAGAAATGACGTTGGATAGGTAGCGTCAATGCCACCTTTGAGATTGTTCAGCGATTGGACGAGCCTTCATTCACGCCAAACTCACTCCTTTTCATTTTCGTACAACTTTTGGTAGACGTCACTGTCCAGCATCCAATCACAAACTAACTATAATGATGTTGCGCCCCCACAGACTCTGCTGGCGCCGCACCTCAATCAGGCCACTAAAAAGTAGAACAGCGACGTAGCTGCTAACGGTGTGTCCACAGAATCAGTGTTGGCTCCTGAGAGGCACAATAGGGTGTGGGCAGTGGGCTCTTGGGCCCCTCTGGGGATTTGCTGATTTTCGAGTGAGAGCCCCGTGGACTCCCAGCTGTTCTATGCAACATGCTGAACAGTAGGGGGTCGCCCTGTGTTTGTTTAAAACTAACAGGAGTCCCATTAAAGCCCTGACTCCCCTCATTTAGGACTGCCATGGGGACACAAAGGACAGCCCTGGGAAGCGGCACGTTGCAAGGGACACCAATTATTGAGACGAGGACACAGGCCAGCTTGTTCGTGCTCAGGGACATGTCAACTCGTTGGACGACCCCCTCCGTCAAACCCATTGACCAGAGCGCACAGAGAGGCATCTTAATTGGTGTTGGGCAAACAGATTTTGTCACAAAGTTGCAAAGGAAGCTAAGTAGCTGAATGTTCACATTGTCCAACCCCTGACCTGAGCTTCAGGGGCCATTCTGAGACATCATTATGCTCCATTACTTTGAGTAATCGTCTCAGACTCATCCTATACCGCAGCAGGGAATCCAGGACAGCAATTAAAAGCAATATTCTGGCAATAACAGCGGCGTAAATAAAAAGTGAGCCCTTTTCTCTTTGTACAATGATATGATAGTGGCGAGGGGTAAGATTTGGCACAGGAAGTAGCTGCTGGGGTCTCTGTGCAGCACCATGTTGAGTTTTTACGACAATGTAGGGGTCGTCCCGGTCTTTTTCTTTGCTCCAACCTGCCCCCCCGCCACCACCCCACCCCACCCCCAACCCCCCTCCACTCTTCAACTGCATCCCCTCGCTGGACCCCAGAGCCCCCGCTCTTCCCTCCCTCTCTCTGCCTCATTCATTCTGTTTTAAAAGGGATTCTGTTAGAGGGAATCACTTGACATCATTAGTTTTGGAGAGCGGCCACCATGGCAGGGTTGCTTGTCTTGGCTCATGAAAACATATGTTAGATTAGCAGCAGAGGACCTGTGAGTCGACCTCAGGTGAAAGGTCTACATGAGAGGCTTTTTTTTTCTTTTTTTTGGACTTTGTTTCCTACTGTTCTTCCTCCCTTTGCTGCTACCAGCCGACCACATTTAGATCACATAACAAATGCTTTTCTTTAGTTGTATGACTTTTAACCCATTCCAGTCTTAACCATCTAACCGTATACAGGCAACCAATGAAACAATGTTTGTTTGTGAAGCGCCAAGTTTCTCTAACCCTTTCCATGAAATTTCATTGAAAAACTGTTGTTGTTGTTGTTGTTGTTGTGTTAAATATCTAGTTTGATGCTGGTTTTATCTGTATTATAATAACCTTAATGGCCTAAAACATTCTGAGCAGTAGTCGCCTCCGTGTTTGGACAGCAGTCTTTCCTCTACTCACAGTGGAAATATTTAATCAAAGGCTAAAAAAAAAGAGTTGGTAGAGCCACAATGTCATTGGGTTTATAAATAGTTTCTGCATTACAGGTGCTGATTTATCATGACCGGGCAGATCATTAGGAGTGATTCACCGGCCTTTATTGTGAAATCCTTTTGTTTCATTCAACAGCCAGACAACACACCTGGATGACTAAGAAGTTTTACTTTCTTGTGGCTTCCCCTGACTTTTTAATGTGGTGAGAAGATGACTGTGTTTAAAATTGTTTGCTTTGTATGGGAAGTTCTTCATCTTTTCATTGTTTGGAGGTCGTTTTGATGGGTGCCTTATTATCCTAAATTGTGTGTAGCTTTTTTTAAAAACAGACTGTGGAACAAAATTGAGTTTTCAATTTATTTGGAGTCTTTTCTGCTTATATACACTCACATACTGTCAATGGTTTCATCATGGTTCATCGATTCAGAGCAAATGTGCAAAAAAAAATTTTTTTAAATTAAAAGCTAAGTACAAATAACAAAGGAAATGGTCAACTGTTGAATGATTGAGATGCATATTGATGTGGCAGGAGAGATAATGAGAGACTTAAGTGGTTAAATATTTAAAAGCTCCTGTGAAGAACATTTTATTTTGTGTTGATTTTGGCGCCCCCTGTGGACAAAACATTCTTTGCTAGTTTACACATGTGATTTTTGAAAGGGAAAAAAAATCATGCTGCTCTCTTTAAAAAGTCAAAATAATCATTTCTCTGGAGTGTTTCCTGTTCGACACAAGAAAAACAGGCAGCAGCTGTCAGGTGAACCGAAAAACCTAACCCTTAATAGTGGTTTCAGACATTAAAAATAACTTAATGAAATGAGTAACTTTCTTATCAATGGAGTTTCTCTTTTTTTTAGATGATGAAAGATATCAACACAACTTAAACACACAACACAAATTTTAGGCTTAGCTCCAAAAATTGCAGAAGTTTCAGATGCCTTAGAAATTGTTGCATGCTGTTGTTTGACTCTCCATGGATAGTCCAAACTCATCTGCACTTAAATTCTTTTTTTATGCATCAACTTCCTTTAAAAAAAAAAACAAAAAACAAAAAAACACTATTTAGAGTTTAGAATTTAAGGCTACGCCTTAAAGTTAAACTGGTGTGATGTATGAGTTTGTTGTCTCTCAAATGTAGTGTCCCTTCCCTTCTCGACTGTTGTGTCCTGATATTTTCTGACTCCAAAAAGGCGTCACAACTTAAAAATTTGGCCTTGATAGAATCAAGCAGCTTCTGCCCATTGGTGGGAAAGTGCTGATTAATTGTGTCGTAGCCCTGTGAGAAAGTACGCCCAGCGCAAAGCACTAATTACGGGCCCTGCCTGGCTGAGAGAAAAGGGGGCAAAACTCTCAACAAAGGCTCATCTCATATCTCAAGACAATGAGGGGCAGAAAGAATAGGAGAAAGGAGAAGTTAATGAGCTGTGTCACCTGGCATCTGTTGATGCTGGGACGAGGCCTGCCTGGTGTGTGTATGTGTGTGTGTGTGTGTGTGTGTGTGTGTCTGTGTGTGTCTGTGTGTGTTTGTGTACATGAGAAAGAGAGAGGAAGTTTTTGGGCATGTTTACATGGTTGTTTGTTTGCTTTCTCACCATGGGTCCCCCCTTTTTTTTCTTCTTCTTCTGCATTACCCAAAAGGCACACACTGCAGAAGGTGGAGGTCATGATTCAAAGGTCTGAGGGAAAATAAGCAGAAATGTTTTTGCTAGTCTTCGTTTATGTGTGTGGAGACTAATGGACTGAAGATCGATAATGAGACCAATCCTCCCAAACTCCAGCACAAAATTTAGGAAAAAATACAAAGAAAAAGGAACTTCATGCACAGGCACCACTCAGCAAATCTTTATGGTACTCATCCAAAAAATTCTGAACAGGTTTTGTCTCATATACTAAAATTGAAAATGAAGAGTCAAAGTCACATACTGCTGGAGAACTTTCTCTGCTGTATGTCGAGCTGAATATTCACTGATGCCACAAATATTATGTCATGTGTCATTGTTGAGCCCTCTTATGCTTTTAAACCACAGGAAACCACCTTTTAACGCACCTTTTAATGTGTCTGATGTATATTATCTATGTGTCCCCATCTCCCTTTTTGCTGCACACATTATGAAGTGTTTTTGTCAGCAGTAGTGTTGCCAACTTTCTCACTACTAAGAAAGGGACAGGTGCACGGTGCCACGATGGTGTGAGCATGATGTATGAATTCAGCGTGTATTCATATTCTGATTCAACTTGAAATGCAGAAAGTGTGTATATTCTCTTTCATCCTTACTATATTATTTTGTAACCTCACATGAATAAACCTTAAAGAAACCACATTTTGGCTCTTTAGGCAAAAGAAAAATGAAAAGCGGAGTATGACTTTTGTGGGTTAATCCATGTTTACCTTTGCCAAACCGACTGGACAACACTACACATTACCTTAACTTGTTTTTTTTCTATTATTTTGGCAAGACTTGGCGCATTTGTGCAGTATACAACTGAAGCATGTGAGGAGGCTTGTGATTGGATGACAGGCGGTGTGATTGGCACATGATCTGCCACTGGCATTTTATCTGATCTAGGATCTGTTGAGTGCAGTCTACTGTATTTACAAGTCAATATACAGGACAATTAAGGTCCCGTAGGGAACAAACCAATTAAGCCCAATATACAGGATGCCCTGGCTAATACAGGACAGTTGGCAACCCCAGTCAGCAGTCTCATGCATGTTCCTCTGTTTAAAACACTCACCATCAACATGTGAGCATTCCCTTTTCTCCTGCATTTCATTTATCTGTAAGTGATAGCAAGACCACCAAAAACTAGTGTGGGGATTTGATTGGTTATACAAAACTCTGTCTATGTGACATGACAGAATATGTCATGTAATGACTGAACAGCACCTAGAAATGACGTTAGATAGGTAGCGTCAACCCTCTTCCCTCTTCCTTTGTGCAGCCTTTCAAAATATGTTACTGTGTCACCAACAACAACAACAACAAAAATTCTTGAACAAGGATTCAGAGTAACATTTGATGCTGTTGGGTATCAAAATTTGGCATTGGCCGAATGTTTTATGTCGTAGTTCAAGGTTATTTAACTAAAAAAGAAACCCACACATTTTATGTGTAAGTTTGGTTGGTGAAAATGTCAAATATAAAATAATTTGTGCTTCATATTGTCTAAGAATGTAATAATGCTGACTCCTCACAACCTCTGACCTTTGTTTGGATCCTTCTTCACATCACGCCGGCCACATGCTGCTCTAAAGAGAACACAGGAGAGGTCTGACTTTCCAGAAACTGTATATTCAGTAAGCACATTCGTAATCCTGTAAAAACACAACTCAGCCATGAGTTCAAAAATACTCTGAGAATCCCCGAGTGTTTCCTCTGTGGATCCCTCAGTCATGAAGGCGACCAGTCGACTGTGGTTTAGCGCTTAGCGTGAGTGAGAAGGGCGGCAGCGGCGCTCCTGTTTGACAGTAAATGACGTGACGTGTAACTGCATTTAATGACAAGAGGTATGTTTCGGTGTGAACTTATTATGTTTGGCGATGAAGATTTGTTTTTCACTGACCTTAAGGAACAATTTGAGTAATGTTCACAGAGAACAGAGCTGCTTTCTGTTGACAGGGCTAATTGTTAAGTGTGTGGTTGCTGATCTCAAGGCCAAAGAACCACTTTTGGTTGTTCCACTAGGATTTGTTTAACTTATGCACCACCACAAAGTTTCTTTTTCTCCGCGTTGACACTGGTCATACTGTATCCATTGTGCACAGCGTCAGTGTGCTGACTTTTTCTAATAATAGAATATAAACTACTTGGCAAGCAGGACTGCATTTAAAGATTCCACCTCCTTTGTAAAGGGGGCTGGCCTTTGCAAAAGGGAATTCTATGTTTCATTTTGAAGTTATTGGTCCAGTTCCAAGACCATCTAGCCTCCACTGATCAAAGGTCGAGTCAGAGAAAAGCCTGGCGGGAGGCTTATGCAAAAATGTCGTCTCCTTATTGCGAATCCGCCGACACGTTGGAAACCAAGCGCTCGTTTAAATGTCAATATACCCAGATGCAGTCTGGCTCTGCTTGGTCAGGTTTGAAGTATGTGGATGGTGAAAAAAAAAAGGAGAGCTTGCTTGGAGATAGAATTTGGAGGGTTTCGAAAGTTGCATTGATTAAATTCTTCAACTTTTCTGCAAACTCTGTCCTGAGCTGTCCAGGCGCTGAAATTCTGCAGAGTGCAATGTGTAATCCTAATGTAAACATGCAACATTGCCATAAAAATATATGTATATTTTTTTTTGTCTTTTTTGACAAGATCCATTTAATTCTCATGTCTGTGGTTATACTGATTATATTATATTTTGCAGGACACGTGCATTCTTCCTCACTGATCTGGTAAGAGGAGATTTAAGCCATTTAAAGGTCGATGACAAGATGAAGGGACATAAAACATTCCTTGAAATCCTCGGCTGGGCTTCTTCATGTCTCTGCTCCTCCTCCCCTCCCCTTCGGATGAGCAGGGTCTTCAGCGCTGATCCATTATGTTAACGGTGAATTACTGGGTCACACATCAAGCGCCACGTTTTTTTCACCTTTTAAAAGCAGGCCAGACGTCCAAAAGCCCGTGACGGAGCGGGAAACTTCTGGGTCTGTTGGAGGTAACTTAGCAGATAGCATCGCTTGGAATTTAAACAGAAGTATTTTTTTCTCCCTCAAAGCCGCCATCATTCAGTCTGACGGTTACTGTAAACATCATTCCAGCACACAGCATTATGAGACATGCTACTCTGCATTCCTGCTGTGCTTTTAAAAGATGGAAAAATGTGTAAAATATTGCGTGTTTATTAGTGTGGAGCTTTTACATCAAAGCTGGTTGTATTTTAAGTGCTCACAGATTAGCAAAGGTGCAGCTCGGACTATGTTCTCTGCGGACGACCAATAACAAGAGGAGTTGGGTGGCTCATGATGCAACATAAAACCACATTTAATCAAAAGCTACAACATATTTTCTGACGTTGATGAAGAGGACGTGTAAGAAGAGCCGGAAATTCGGCAAAATTGTGATGAAAGTAGTATTTTAAGAACAGCAACATCTGTGAAAGCTCACAGCAGTGATATAAAAAGCCTCCAGGAATGGTGCAGCATACCTTTCCCGATTTAAAAAACAGTGACGTTTCGAGCAGTCTTCACACTTTGAGTTTGTATACAAAAATGCATACCTTGGCTTTATGCAGAGAGAAGGGAATGTACTCTACGCCGCACCAACCGCTACCTGCAGCATTTCTGATATCCAGCGTGAGCATCCTTAAATTCCAGGATGTAAATAGACTCTCACTGTGCAATGAAGACATCAAATGGTTCCTTTTTTAAAATATAGTCCTCATTTTATTAACAGAGGCCAAATAAAACTCATCACATTTTATTTACAAAGGGAGGCAATAAATATCTTAATAATAGTCATAAAATTATTTTTGCTTACATTTGTTTAAAAAAGTCATAAATGTGTCATGTTGTTAGTAGCAACTCATACAAAAACAAACCTGCCGGCAGACAGGTGGATACACACTACAGGTGAGGAGAGGGCCGGAGTTTGTCGTCAAGTGAGAGAAGGAGTGAGAGGAGCAAAGACTTTCCCTTCCTTTAGGATTCAGAGGGAAAATGTTCTCAGAATCACGTGGGGAGAAGTCTTAATTGTCGAACGTTTGAAGTGATCGGAGTTGGTTAGAGCTACAGTATTCCTGAACGAGATTTCCCAGACTGCAAGACGAAAGGATAAGCTAACAGTGAAAAGGAGAAGATCAGTTCGTGTTCTTGAGATTAACTGAACATACAGGCAGACAAGTTCAAGATCAACAAAAAGAAAAAAAAAAAAGGAGGTAGAGGAAGTCTTCATCACCAACCCCAAATGTTATCACGCTTAAAGAATCAACACGAGGAAGTTAAGAAAGCGAGTCCAGGTGGAGACGAAGGGGATTAACATCCGTCTTTCAAAAGTGATAAAGTTGGAAGACTCAGTGGAGTTATGAATCACATCAGCTGTTATGTTTTTGTTTGTTTTCTTTAGTGTTTGAACAGGACTAAAGCCTCGGCTGCTGCCCGACTAGTCAAAGCATGTCGTGTTTTAGCTGAATCACAGACTGCATGGAAACGTCAAGGAAATCACACACAGCACTCGGAGGGTTCAGCGCATTCCAGGAGTGAAGCTGAGGTTGAGAGACGTATGGAAAGAGAAAAAAAAGAGCACGAGAAGGAAAAAGAGAGAGAGAAAGAGAGAGAGAGAGAGAGAGAGGGAGATAGAGAGAGAGAGAATGCTGTAAAATATTGCACTGAAAGCTAACACAGTTATCCCGGCAGCACAGTGTCACCTGCGACCACCGTCACCTCCTCCTCTCCGTTTCATCTCCATGGTGTCTGATTCCAGTGGAAAGTATGGGATCCGCGTAGTCAGGGGCAACACAAACAAAAACCGACAGGTATTCCAATAAATCTCTAGTTGGCTGATTTTTATAACATTGCGTCAGCTCCTGCTTCTGCCCCCATTGTCAAAAAAGAAAAGCACGCCTTCAGCCTGCAGTTCAAACGGAGCCGAGGACGACGGCGACAGGATTCTCTAAGAGGTCCTTTAGTTTATCCAGTATAAATAACATGACAGATTAGCACAATGACATCAACCCAGAGGAATCCAAGAGTTGGGAAATACTCAGTCATCCTGAAATACAAAAATAAAACATCTTTGACTTTTTTGTTCTTTTTGTCTGTCGTTCTTTTACAGAAGTGAAGTCTTTAAGACAAGAAGCTTGACATTTTTCAGTCTTCAAAATTAGTGCTGTCCCATCGTTCCCGTCAGTTCCTCTTGGGTTTTAACCGCCGAGCCCTTCGTGTCCGCTTTGTTACTGTGGTGAAACGAAACTCCTCCAGCGGGTCCGGCCTGCCCTTGGGCTGGCGTTTCATGAAGTGGACTTCCTGTTGCCTCTGCGTGGTCCGCGAGCCTTTCTTGGGCCGACCCTTCCTGTTGAAGCCGAGGTACCAGCCTTTGTACTTGGCCGACACGAGGGCCGTGTAGTTGTTCTCCAGGAATTCCTCGACAAAGACGCACTCCTGCTTCCTTCCATCAGGCTGAAAGAAGAGGGAAAAATAGGACATTCATTAATTTTTAACGCAGGAGCTTGACCTCTTTCAACCAGCAGCCAGGCTCATGTCACGTGATGTGATGTCATCTTCCTATTCTTCTTTTGTTTTCTTACTACTTTTGCCTTTTAATCCTTCTCTATTTTTATTTTATTTTATTTTAAATAATTGTTTTACTTACTTCAAGCTCATTCTCTTGTATGTTAAATGACTGTCAGATCTTATTGTTGTCTCGATATTAGGTTATTCATCACTTTAGTTTTGCTATTTTTACTTTGGCTGTCACTGCTGTTGTCATAACTTTTATCTCCTTTTACTTATTTATCGACTTTATTATTTATGTTTTTATCTCTCTTACCATTTCCATCTCCTTCTTTACTTCTTTCTTCTCTTATCTCTGGTCCCTAGGTCTCGGTCTATGTAGTTGGGTTCTTGTGCTACCTGGGTTCTCCTCTCCTGCCATTGAATTTTTATGTGCTTACCATACATTTGAGGTTTAGCCCTTGATTATGTTTCCTTATTTCACTGTTAGTTTGTTGACTTTTATTTTTATCTTTTTTTTGCTTACTCTTTGGGACTTTGGCTGTAAGAGCACTGTGTAAACTTGTGTTATACAAATAAAGTTATTATTATTATTTATTTACATTTAATCTGTGCAGTCTGCATCAGTGAAGGTGACTTTATTCTGTCACGTGTCCCTGCATAAAATAGTTTTGAGTCTAAACAGTTTCAAGCACTGATTTATTTGACTTCAGGTTAGCAAACAGATTCATTTAGCTGAGTGGATCGTTCACACACAACATAATGTCTGAATCAGGATTTTTTTTTCTACATTTAGAAAAAAATGGCACAAAGGAGTGTTAGGGCCAGGGATGACAAAAGAAAAACATATCGAGGAAGATTTTATATCATGCACTTTGAGGAAAGAACTGAAATGTCAAGAATGTGGTTTGAAAAGTTTTCTGATTGAAGTCGAAACTCTGAGAAAAAGTCAAAAGCTGCTGCTAAAGTTGCGTTGTCAAGCTTTTGCATAAAACTGTTTCGCTCTTTTACTTATAACACTATGATAAGCATGAAGAAGACATCACACATCTGTCTGTGTCTGTGTAGCTTTATGCTAACTTCATGGAACATAAAAGAAGATTTGTTTTTAGTTGTTTAGAAACTAAAGACAGTAACTGAAAGGATCGACTTAACGTGGATATCAGGAAAAATACTGATGAAGGATTTTTTAAGGTTGCTCTTTAAGAAGCGGGTGAACACAGCACATCAGACTGAAAATATGAAACATTGAAGACGCCCTAAAACCGTAAAATGTTTAATGCAAATTATCGACATTACCTGTTAGCAGCTGTTGACATTAAGAAAAACCTTTTTTCTTTATGTGCACCATGAAAATTTTAAAAAATCACCTTTTCGTTTTCTCTTCTCATTCTAGCCCTAAAACTCCTCCATATAAAGCAGCTAGACATTTACATAAATAGTTTATCATACTTAATGTAATCAAGAGGAATCTTAACTCCAACTGAAGAAACACTGTTCCATTTTAATTCCATGTCAGATGTGACAGACAGCAAAGAGCACGGTGTGGGGAGCTTAGCTCAGAGATGGCAAAGACTGTCTCTGTTTCTTCTTACTTCACCTTCATCTTAAGAAGAAAAAAACTTCATCTTCAACTTTCTAGGGACCTGAAATGTCAAACTATTTCGTCATGCTCTGAGAGTTTAAGATTATTATTATTATTATTTTTTTAACCTTTATTTTACCAGGAATAATCCCATTGAGATCTCTTTTACAGGGGAGTCGTGGCCAAGACAGCAGCACAAAAAAGTCTCACACAGAGGGCAGGACAAAGACAGCAATAACTATGTGGCATATTTTGGTGAGGGTGCAGATTACAACAACTGACAGCGCTCCCAACAATTTCCCCCTTTAATCGTGTTGAAAAGAAGCGACATAAGTAGGGAAAAACGTGTAAAATGTCTCAGAGGATGGTGTTTGGTTTCCTGTGGTAGGCTAGTGATGTAAGCTAGCAGTCCAACATGGCTGACTTTTTACAAAGACCCCCTTCTCCTCAACGTTTCTTAATTTCAGTTGTAATACACGGTAAATTCATCAGTATAAGTGTTTTATTCTATGTCTGACAACAACAGACCTCCAATTCTCCTAACTGGATTTTAAGATATTAAAGCTCCTGTAAGTAACATTTGGTCTATGTCCATCTGTACGCCTCCCATTGAAAATCAGTGCCTCTGATTTTTTTCTCTTTCTTTTTTTTAAGACAAAAACCTTCATCCTTCCTTATTAATTGTATCATTCATTAAAGTGAGAAATTTAGAGAATTGAATGTTGTTTCTGCAGCTTGCAGGTACTCATTTGGTGTGTGACACCTACCCCCTACCAGCAGAGTCAGACACTAAAAAATCCCTCTTTGCTGTTGGTCACCTTTGGTTTGGAGTTAAAACAGAAACTTCAGTAATAAAAATTATTAAAAAAAAAACAAAAAAACAAAAAAAACTACTCACGGAACCTTTAATTTGAGCAGAATTGTAAAATTTAGAACATGTGGATTCTTTCGTTTTTCAAGAACTTCCTGGTGCTAAGGCTTAATTTATTGTTTATACGACATTTAACTGATTTGGGGATATGAATGAAGTGCCAACATTTGATTTCCTGAGAATTAACAACACTTTATGGAAGCTATGGTCAATTAATGAGAAAAGACCCAATTTTTAAAAGATAATATTCCGGTTATTTTAACCAGACATGAGTAACAAGAAGCATAAAGTATTGAAGTAAAAGTTTAGCAACAGTTTGGGAGTGAGTTTCTGTAATTTACGGTGCAACTTTTTATCATTTAGCAAAAAGAAAGCCAAAGTCATTTTATCCGATTTTCAAAATAATCCTACAGGAGGAAGTTAAAGAACATTTGTTAAGAAAGAGAGGCCCCAGCAACAAAAAGTCCATGTTTCTAACAGATGACCACGATGAGGGAGTGAAAACTTACTGCAGCCCCGCTAATGCTGACAGCTTGAGTTATTAAAGCAGCGAAATCACACGTGAGCCTCCCACCACACTCAGATATTAACTTCTTTTCCATATCGAAGCGGGCGTCCACAGAGTCACATGCAGTCATCCCGCGCTTCTGGCCACCTGGTGTGACTAAGTGATATAATTGCAACGGCATTCCTCCTAAGTGACCATTAGTCTCTCAATGCATTGTGGTGATTGCAGTCCGTAATTGACTGATCGAGTGTCAAAGGAGCAGGCCGATTACGTAATGGAAGAAGGGCTGTGAGCTATCAAAGGGGTTTTGTTAGGGTGTACAAAAACAGCAGGAGAAAGCAGATCGGAGGCTGCGTTCAATTCAAGCTGGATTAAGAGCTCTGTTCGAAATATTCATTTAGATATCACAGAGCGCCAATTCAACTCTGTCAGCTGCGGATGCTCGGATTTTATTGTATACTCACCCTTCCAACTATTTTGCCCTTCTCGTTCATGCAGATGTAGTGTTCACTCTCCTTCCCTTTTATTCGAATGTGGCTCCCAAAGGTCTCTGTCTCCACGACGAGGAGGGCTGGAAGAGAAAAGAGGAGTGGAGTCTGTTAGGAGCAGGTCCTTCCTGTAATAAAAACATGGTTCAAAGGTATATAAAAGACAATCTGGTATTTTATTCACTTATGATTGAAAATTTCCTGCTTTAAACTTCAATTAGCAATGAATAATCATCCATGTAAAGTTTAATATATTAACTCTATAACAGGAACAGTGCTAAACAAAAACTATGCTGTGGATTCTGGTCAACAATTTGCACTGAGACTTGTTGACAGTAGTTACAGGTTCATTCTGCATGAAGAATCTGCTTTTAAACCAGTGCAACACCACACAGCAGTCAGTGATCAATGCATTCACTTAAATTCAGCATGTATTCATGGAAATAACACACAGTAATGCCAAAAAAAGAAGAGTTCAGAACATTACAAAGTATGTTTTTTTAGCTGTAGGCACAACATGATCTGATAAACACAGATTGAACAATGACGATGCTCATATGTATGATGAAAAGTATTGTTTTCCTGCACAAAAAGGACATGAAAGCATAAATTGTGTCTCCAGACAAAGTGAGCTCATATTTGTCATTTATAAGTTTCTTTATCTGCAGCAAAAGAACACCACTTTAACCTGACACAGCAGTAATCCACTCTCGAGACGTATCTCGGTGGCTCTTTTATTCCCCCCTCCTCCTCATCCCCAATGTTAACCCCTGCGAGGTCACCTTTGTCTCTGTTCGCCCCTCAACCAGCAAAGAGATCTGCCAAACATTTGTGGAGCGGTTATGTGCCCCTCAGGATTAGGTTTCAAGTTCCCTTTAGTCTGTGCTCACTCAATCAAAAAGTTAAGATGATCCATTTGTTTAACACACAGGGCCATTCAGCAGCGCTCAAGGGAGAAGGGGAAGAATAGGCGAAGGGGAAGGGACAGGCTGGAGGGCAGAAGTAACTCCCCTCCTCCTCACCTCCTCCCCCTCTCGACCCTAAAATTCAACGGGAAGAAGGAAACCTGTCTTGGAGGTGTAACTAAAGGCAGGTGAAGAGTTCTGCCTCTCTGGATTTAAAGACTTCCATTGTTAAATCTTATTTTAGCTTAACTACAGAACCACATGGTGAACTTTTTCAGCACTGGGAATCATCCTTCTGTAGAAACTAAAGAGAATGATTTCAACATACAGAGTAGAAAAAAAAGTATCTCTGCAAGTCAAATCAGGAGTCCTCTGACAAAACTTTGGCCCTCTCACTCTTTACTAGACCCAAACTTCAACCTCAAGAATGAGGCCTCGACCCAAAACATCAGATAAAGCAATATTCCCCACCTACTGTAAGTTATCTTTTGTCCGTGACTCCATCCAAACCAAATTTTTGCTTTATCTATGAATGCAGGAGCACAAATGCAGGTTTTCTGAGGGCACGAATGTTACAAACGTTCCTCTGCTGATGGTGAAATTACAAAAACTGAGCCCAAAAGATGCAGCAGGAGGCTTTCATTTTAAGAAAACAAGTGGTTTACTTTGTTTTTGTTTTTTTGAATAATACTTCCTTTCCAACAAATACTACCCATCTGAAACTTAAAGCTCCTGTAAGAAACTTTCTTTGTTTGTTGATTTCAGCACCACATATTGACAAAGTAAAACCCATTTTTTTTATACAGATCTTGCATAAAAAATATTTCGGGAAAAAAAAAACACTTCCTATTTTTTTTTTAATGAACATATGCATCATTCACTGTGGGAAAATTACAAAGGGATCTTTTGTTCATCGTGCTGTCAATCATCTGGTCTGCCACCTACCCCCTTACACGGATTACAGGTATTAACAAATACTACATAAAATCATCATCCTTGTTGCTGGTGTTCTTTTTTGCTTTTTGAAAGTTGTTAAAAGGCATCACTGTCAATGATTTTTTTCTGTTCCATAACCAAAAATAATACTAAAAAAATCCTCACAGTAGCTTTAAAAACATCTGATCAAAATTGAAAACATTTACTGACCTATCAGATCATCCAAAGAGCAGACAGCTACATGTCAGTCAAGTCAGCCATGCCCTTATATGGGCAAAACTTGTAAGTTTAACAGCTTCATAGATTGCAAGATGGCAATCAATTTACGCTGATAGAGAATGAAGCTATTAGGACTCCAGGCGTTTTTTGAAACAGGCTGTAAACATGTTTATTAATGCTGTAAATCTATTTGGTTTCTGTTGCTCCTGCAGCCAGCCTCAAGTGGACACTTACAGAACTGCAGTTTGCAGCACTTTCATTCCTCACGGCCGGAGGTTGCTACTTGGTTTGTACGCTTAGAGTGTTTGCATCCCCCTTGCAATTCTCTGCTTAAACACTAGTTGGCAGTGTAATTGCTATGCATGTCGTGTTGCTAATTTCTGGTTCTTCTTGTTTGTTCACAGAGAAGCTTGTAAATTTGAGCAGCAGTTAATCATTCTGCAAATACTGTAAAGCCAAAACGAGAGGTGGTGTCAGAGGAGATGGAATATATGGCTACGGCATCACTGGATATGCTGCAAATGCAGGAAGTACGATGCTACAGTGGACCAATCACAGGGCTTGATTTGATTTGTTTGTAAATGTAGCTACGTTTTTAGAAGATGCGCGTCCAGCAAGGTTTGAAGGCCTCTGCATAGGAACATAGATACAGAAGTATAAACCAGACTTTAACCCAGTCAAGCCTTGTTTTATGGAGCCATATGAACAATGTAGGGCTTCAGGTCGCCTCGGTATGACGTCACTTGTCAAAGAAGCTGAAAAAAACCCCTCCTGCTTAAAATCCACTTTGCAGCATCAATCAGTTTAAAAGCCTTTACACTGACCCAGCATTTGCTCTGAACAGACAAAAAGCACCATTTACAACGGATTCTTCTGGAAAAGATTGTTCTGGTCTCTTAAAAATGATAAATGTGCTTTGCAATTACTAAAAAAGGATTGTTCTAGTCTCTTTGAAGTAATGGATTAGATTCTCTAAAACCTTAGAAGAATAATTATGTCTGCACTTTGCAGCAGTGATGCATCACAAAGCTCGATATCGCAGCAATATATTTCCTGTGTGGTGGTTTGTATCCCTCTGCCACGAAGCTGCAGCGACTGAGGGTAGATTAGAGCAAAGAAAATATCGTCCTGATTATTATTAGTGAGTGCAAAGGAGTTCACAGGTGCCAGGTACTGCAGCTGGATGGGGAGGAAGAGGAGGTAGACGAGGAGGGGGAGGGGCAGAGGGTGGAATTGGCAAGGCCTCATGGGAAAAATTGGATCTGCTTCCACTCAAGCTCTAACAAGCAGTGAGGAAACTTCGCCTCGGCGCATCTGCGACTGAACACACTCACTCAGAGGCATTCAAGACCAGCAATTTTCGAGCCGTGAGTCAGCTGTTATGAGCAAAATATCTGCGGGAGAGCACAACACGAGTCCTGCTGCCCTGTGTTTGTGCCACTGTATCAAAGTCGGCGTCGCTGACCATCAATTTACCCATCTGCAAGGGCTGTTTTGATTTCAGATGATGAACAAGTCCGTGCAGAAAGCAGACAGGGGCATAGACTTGTGGGAAAATGTTAAATCCAAGACGAAACATACATCTGTCAGGTGCTCTGTCACCTTCATGCTTCAAATTTTCAGAACACAGTTGGACAAAGTGTTTCCACAGCTGAACACCAAATACAACAAAACCATTTTAAACCACACTGAGGGGAAGAAAATATAAGATAACAAAGCTTAGTCCATATTTTGCAAAATGACAAAAAATCAAGGTGTTAGACTTGCTCTGGATACTCTATCTGGATAGCTGGATCCCTCACCAGGTCAGCTGTTTCACAATCTCTCCTTCCATCCAAACCAGAAAGAAAGGTCACCATCAACTTTTCCCAAGACAAACACAGCAGCAGCCAAAGCTACCTCCTCACTCAAAGGACTTAAACCTGTGCGGTGGGATCGACTATCTGAAGTGTGAAGGTGAGATGAACAGGAGTTCTCCCATACCATACTTGCCCCCATCATCTCCGTTGGCGTTGATTTTCTTCCCCAGGATCTGGACGTGTTTCCCCGTGGTTCTGCTGTACAGCTGATAAATCCGCACCTGCTTCCGGCTCAGGTCGTCCGGGTTCCTCGTGTGGTTCTCGATGTAAAATCTGAAGTCAGCGGAGCTCTGCTGGGACTCCTGTGCAGAGGTGTGAGACAGAAGAGAGCGGAGAGAGAGAGAGAAAGACGGGATATGAGGAAACAGAGAAAGACCGTCACTGCACAGGTGTTGATAGTAATTTGTGCTCTTGCTTTTACGGGCCCTGTGTCAAAAAATTGTGCTTCAGGGGTGAATTACTGAACCTAGAAATTGCGGTTGTGGCATTTTAATGTTTCTTTTTCCTCTTTAAACCGGCACATTTTATATGCATTGCATTTACAAGGTGATAACTACACTACAAGACGTGTTAATGAAGTCACCGTTTGGGTAAAAAAAACAACAGAACAAGTGCAAAGTGTATAGTAGAAGCCTTCTGCTGCTTCCTATTGAGACAGCAGGATACTATGCGCCCTGGGCGATATTGAGAAACCTGTACTCCATTTCCACAAGCAAGCAAGCCACTAGCAATTATACACCTGAAGCATCCAGACCTGTTGCACTATCATCAAACAAATATCTGCCTGCAGGCAAAGCCAGGTCCATAAATTAGGAAATGCAGCAGGCGGAAGACAAGACTGAAAGATGGCAAGAGGCACCTCCAACCGCAAAAACGCTCTTGTGGGATCAAATGGTCCAAATCCACGTTTGAGAAATCCACTCGCCTGCTGCTTATGAGTCACCTCGGACCAGAAGAAATCGCTGCCACTCGACAGCATGTCAGAGACGGAACTGTGTCAAGCCTACATGTGGAAGAGCGCGGGGAAACATATACTTTCAGAAGCCCTGGAATCTCAGTTCACGCCAAGATCCCATTTCCCCAGCTGTATGGTGTGGTAATTGCACAGTAATGGCTTTTTATGTGGCTGTTCTCAGGTGGCTAATTATATACACATTACATACCCTGAGTACTTGTTATTCTACCCTCGGTAAATTAGTGGCATGTAGCAAAACATGATGGGAAATTGTGGCCTTGAAAGAACGAATCCTGAAAGTCGGAGTCGAAAAATAAATCTTTAAATGAGAACGCGAAATTCAACACAGACTCTTGGTGCGTTTCATGAACCAGATGTCATCCACAGGGATGATTAGTGACAATCTCACCTAAAAAAAACCAAACAAAAAAAACACAAAAAGTAGGTTTTGATGTGATCTTTCAACGTCAGTAAAGTCTCAAAATGCAGCATCAGGTCAAGCTTTTGAAATCGGCTCAATATGACGTATTCAGTCTAGAAATGTAGCCCTTGGAGGATCCAGTCCCTGAACTGGGACACGGCTTCTGTATCTTGACATTTCGGAAACACACCCGTAATGTTACTTTTGGCATCAGACAGTGTGAAAAAATGAGCGGCTGGACATCAGAATGCCCACTGAAGTCAACACATTTCAAGTGTTGACTTCCAGGCACCATTTTTGATGACTTGGTAATCCGCACAAAGTGTTTGTTTTCTCAAGTTACACTTTTGTTTTTTAAACGACCAGTTCTTCTGGAAGGTTTCAGAGTATGACTTTTGTTTCCCATGGAAATCAATTCCTCCTCTCGTCTCAAATCAAAGGTATCAGAATTAGTGACAGCTCAATTGGCTCTTTGACTCGCACAAGAGTTCCCAGAGTGGCTGCTTGTTTTTAATTGCAGGACACAATTATTCTGAGCACTTATCCAAACATGCAACCCAACTTACATGAAACATCTGCATGGCTATGACAACCAAGTAAAACTTGTCTTCCAGGCAAGGACTTTTTATGGCCTTAAAAACATATTCCTGAGCCTGTAGTCAACCTCAAAACCAGAGCAACCAGTGCACCACTGAGAATCCAACCACTACAGAAGCCTCTCTTCTTCACCACATCCCAACTTGATAATCGGATCAAACATTTTAGGGACAACCACGTTTGTTTACCTTACGACAACTTCTCTAAACACACGCACTCAAACTAGGTTTTAAAACCATCTGTTGAAAATATATTCCAGTTGTAGGATCTGAACAAAAAGCTACTACAACAACAGATCATTTTTAAGCTTGTAAATTTGATGCTAAAACATTCAGGAGTTTGGACTCTCCAGAAATTGAGCAGCAGGAGTCAAAAGAAGAAAGGAAAACTGTCACCAGCAGGACTTTCATTCCCAAGAAGTCATGATGTGTGATTGACATGTGATCTCAGACGCTCTAAAAAAAAACGTCTGGCACTAAAATATGACTCTTAAAAAAAGGATTAAAACATCCTGCTTCAATATTAGACACTGATGGCAGATTGATAATTGATCAAAGATGCAGCGAATAATGAATTTATTACAACAGCTTAACCTCAGCGTCATGTGTTGTCACTTCTCTCTCTCACAGGAAGGGAAAAAAAATTAACACACAACACAGCGTAGCCTCACCAGGCTGCTACGGGATTTATCCCAAATCTCCCCATCTCTAAACAAACATAAAGGTGTGTTTGGTAGACAGTTGCATTTTGCGTCAAGAGAAAGGCAAGCCTAAGCACATGGCTGAGGTGAGCGGCAGCGACAACAGTGTTTTATCACGCCGTCTCCTCTCTTCAAAGACACAGCATGAAAACGGATATGGTTGAAACTTCAAAAGTCTGGCACTCGTCTTTACCCAGGAAGCCGAGTTGTCGCATCCATCTAAGATACACCTTGCTATCTGTTCCACACACACACACACACACACACAAACATACACACACACAAACACACTCTTGCATGTTGGCGGAGCATGAAAAGTTGTACTTTGTCTTTCCTCATGAAATCACAGGATGACATGCAAGAGCCATGAGCTGCACGCAGAGGAGGTCAAAAACATGAAAGGAGGAGGCCATTTGATTTGATTTTTAGTTTCCTGGTCAGCTTGTGTGCACTCAAAAGTCTCTATCTGTCTGTGTTTGACTTTATTAGCAAAACAAAATGCAGAAAACTTCAGATTTAGTGCTCTGGGTGCTCGTGTCAGGCCACATTCTGCAACTACATGAACTGAGGAGTGATGTCCACACTATAGCTCTGTTTGTGCTAGCTCTGTTGGAATAATCAGAGAAAACAGGCTTACATAACCTACAGTTTAGCTTTTTAAAAATATTCTGTATTAATTTTAATTTCAAAAAGACCTGGATTAAAAAAAATTATACTTTACTTTGAATTTGAAGCAAAAGACGAACATGGCAGCACTGTGAAAACACTACAAGCTTTAAAATGTTTTATTCAGTCTACAAACAAAAATTCCCCTCCTGCAGAGCTCCACTCCTCCTCCTCAAAGGTCAAATGTCACCCTGTTCTCTCACAAAATAATATTATTTCATGTTTTCTTTTAAAGTTTAAAGACGCAATCATGTAAGAAAAATCTTGTTTGATTTTTTGTAAGATCATAACAGCTCTTTGAGATGAATTACGATCAAACACGTCATTCCAATAAGTTGATCAGATAGCTTTATGAGCGAGAGCGCGTGCTCGCGCTCCGCATCTTCTCTGAATCAAAGCGGCGCAATTAGATGAGTGGATGCCTGCAACTGATTACTGTTCAAAGTGAGACGCAACTAATAAAAAGCGAGGCAACAAGCGCCAAACGAGCCCAGCTGGTCAGGGAAACAGCTTTTTAACCCCAGGGATCAAAATATTTACTACACGATCCTGTTGTAAAATACGGAAACTGCTACTTGAACTCCAAATTAAAAACAACAGGTTTGATGAAACGTTTGCGGAACTGATGGAGGAGTTAAGTGGTGGAGCCCGGTGGGAAAAAAAATCTGGACAAAAGCGGGTTTACAGACAAGAGTACCATTTATATAAAATTATTTTCTAGCTATTCTGCACTCATTTCACACCCAGTTTATTTTTTAAATGTAATTTTGTATCTAATATCTTAAATCATGATAATGCTGTTCCAGCAAAAATCAAGGGATGGTGATGTTTTTAATTAATTTATTTGTTTACTATTTTTCCTTTAAAATTCTTAAATTATTTCTCATATTTAGTAAATTTCTTGCAGTGGCTTTGACCCATTTTTAACACCAATTTTGATTTTACTTTAGCATAAAATGTGGCGGCGTCGCGGGGACCTCTGAGAGAAACATCACACACACATTTCATCAGCACTATATGCGTTTAAATGGGCGCAGCGACGTGCAACCACACAAAAAAGAATTTAAAAGTGGGAGTAAACATACCTGTAGCTGGAAGTAGAGGACCAGAAAATGTAAACACCTAAGGAGAAGGAGAGAGGGAGAGAGGGAGAGAGGAGGGAGTGAATCACAGAGGCAATTACATGAAGAATAAACGCAGCCTACCTGGATAAAAGCAATGCGTAAATCTGAAGCTTTTGGCGACTTCTATTGGTAAGAATGTACGAGTCTAAGTGCGAAAGGCACACGGAGTTGTTGAACACTTACACGTATATGAACCTCGAAGGCAGCACAGACATCTTGACTCGCAGAAGTACACCTGAAATACACCTGCTTCCACCGAGTTAGAGCCCCAGGAAAGGTTGGCGAAATCGCCCCCCTCTATCTTGCTTTCGCTCCCCCTGCGCGTCCTTTACGCGCACAACTCCGGGGGTAAGTAAGAGATTGAATCCCAGTGTAAGGATAGATCACTGGAGAGCAGCAGCAGAGTTACAGGGTGCAACATTTGGTGCTTCCTTGTTGGGGGGATTATCCAGAAGTGTACTTTTTTACTCAGCTCAGTCTCCTCCGCTCCCCGAAATCCCACAACGTCTCCGTATGTTGGTGCCAAGCGTGGAGAGGACTCAGAATTCAGCCTCTCCACAAATCCGTTCGGTGAAAAAATATTATCCTCCGAGTTTTACGCACCGATAACCAAGTTTGTTACCCTCAGTCTCAATCCAGCTCCTCCAGAGATCACAGGCTCCTCAGCTCCGTCCGTACCTGCGGGGGATTTCTACACCTTGCATGGGTCATTTTATTCTATCAAGTGCTGAAGAGGAAATGCTGGAAACAATAAAAACGCCCTTCCACCAAAGAGTCGCTAAAAGCGATAAAGCAAAGTCATCCGCGCTCACTTTAAAGTTTTCAAAAACAACTATGATGAAAATCGCAGCGACAGCAGCAGCAGCAGCGGATCCCTAGAGAGGTTTGGGGGCTGATGATGGCGCAGCAGTGCCTGTCAGTGGTGTTTGTGCGTCTGCGGCTTTAGATTTGGGCACAGAGAGGCTTTTTTGTTGTTGGTGGGTGGAAACATGTCAGCGGTTTGCACCTGATAGGGTAATCTTGGAGAGACCATCAGCTCGAAGAGGTTTTTTTTTCTTTTCGGTGGGCAAAACAGTGCGCAAAATGAGGAGAAGAGAGTTTTGGATTGTTTTGGGGGGCGTTGAGAATTATTTTTTTCTGTCCTCGCGAGTTTGAGAGTTTAACCAGTATGGATAAAAAAAAAAAAAAAACTGTGTAACAGGGGCTTTGTTTGTGGGATGATTTAATTCTTTAGATTTTCATTTGGCTGAGTTGTCGCGTGAAATAACACGTCATTACATTAAAGCTGATATGAATGGTCGTTATACACTGGGACCATCAGGTGAAAGAAGCAGTTGCTTCGCTGCAACAGCTACAGAAACTGATCCTCTCGCTCAGTTATTTGTGCTTTTTAAGCTGCTGCAGGTTTGTGGATTGGCCTCGGCTCACCCAGACACCATTCAAATGCAGGTTGTTGTCGACCTCGATTTTTTTTTTTTCAATAATGTGCTATAACTTATCCTGCATTTAAATGAAAGAGAGGTGTGAATGCGTTTACGAGCTGGCAGCAGTAAAGTGAGCCCACATCCCTTCTGCCATTAAAAAAAAGAAAAAGAAAAGCTTTGTGGTTCGCCTTTATTGTCCCATTAAAACTGGATCCTCGGCATTCCTGTCCCCTTTCATATTCAAAACGATTCTAAATGATTACATACATAACTTCCCATGTTGGAGATTTCAAAGAGGCCCCCCAGTGAGAGGGGTCTCCAGCTGCTGATCAAAATAAACTGAAATAATCATTTATCCAGAAAACATCCAGTCATGCTTTTCTTTGTGTGAAGGAATCAGAGAGATCATTTGTGTTGTGTTCAGGTACAAATGTGGATAAAGTGGCTTGATGTGGGTTTACTCTGTGATTCATGGCTGACTGCCTAACAAGAGGGCTTGATCCTGCCAACCACACTGCACTGTAATAATCCCTCCAACACAACTGATGTATAGTATCATTTAAAGCATGACTAATTTAGCCTTGTCTGCCTTAGGGAGGGAAATCACAGAAGAAATGAGCAAATAGTAATTATCCAGAGAGATGGTTTGATGATTTCTTTACAAATATGAGGCTCTGTTGGATCAAATAAGGCTTACATTAGCTGCTGCTAACCACAGGTACAGATTTCTCACCCAGAGAGCAAAACAAAAGCACCTGACAATTGATTTAAAGGAGGCAGGATGATAAACAGCAATTAGCACTCTGACTGTGATGGAGCCAACAGAACAGAGTCACTCATCGCCTCTTTTAATCACATTTGTGACAAAACTTCTCGTAGCATGACTGTGAATCCACAACTGAGAGGACAGAGCGCGGTAGTGGGCTCGGATGTGGTCACCTGTGATTCACAGAGAAGTCATGTATCTGCTCGTGGCAATGGAGGCAATGCAGGGAAGGTCCTGAGTTTATTTTTTGGGGAGGACGTGCATCATTTTATCAGTGTTAAGGCTGTGGGAAATGCAGAAAGTGATGGCCTAAAGCCAGTTGTTGGATGCCTTTGCAGTACACTTGACTGGACAATGGGTCGCTTTGGCAGGCAGCCAATCAGGAGCCAGAGGGGCAGATTTTAGATGGAAGAAATGTCAGCTAACGTGTGGCACTAAAGAAATATAAACTGACTAAAACCCCATGAGACCACTGTTACAGCAAGTTAAAGCAAATTTAAGCTCATATTGTGCTTGGTCTTCTTTAAAGAAAGATTTTTTATTAGTGAATAAGGAAATACACCAAGATAGAATAAAAGAAACAACAAAAACAAAACTACTAAAACAGAAATAAAGGACAGGACTATAGGGATGAAATGAAACAAAAAAGTTTGCAGAAATGAAATGTTGCTGAAAGATGTTATAGATTTGGGGTAATAAAAAAATAAAGGGTAAGGTCACTAAATTTTTCATGTGCATGAAAGAAAACGTCGCACAGAGAAAATTATTTGTTCCATCAGAAAAGATTCCACTTTTGTTTATTTAACATTGTTGGAGTTTCTGCACCAAAGCTATGGTGGGAAACAGCTTGTGCAACTGTGATGAGAGCAAAATGTGCTCCTGTCTACTACAAAGCTACAAAACTGAAGTTTTTAGACGCAATCTTGTTGCATTTCAAGCATCATTCTGTAAAAATAGTTGCTCAAATCAAGTAACCAACAATACAAGCTACCCCCATCAAAATACGCACTAAGATCTAATGTTTTATATAACTTTATATTCTATAAAATGTTCAACCAAATACAGAGGGGGAGTGGATTTGATTTGTAACAGTGAAGGCACTGGGCGAGTGCATGCATCTGATTCTTTGAAGAAACAATATGTTCCTCATATAGTTTATCATCATTTATGTTTGGGTCACCTAATACTTCTTTTTAGGTGAAGCTTCCCTTGACTGACTATCCTTTTCAAAGGAGTTGCATTTGAAAAATTAGAGATTGTTGGAGTAAAATGGTAAGAATTGATCAAATGAGGAATGCGGCAGGTCGAGCATAACAAGAGTGAGCTTTATGAATGAGGAGAGCTGTTTCACCGTCCAGTTTCTGAAGCTGGGAGGAGGAGGAGAAGGAGGGGGGAAGCAAACCACTCAAGAGTTAGGATAAGGTTACCCACAGAGATTAGCTGACAAGAGTGAGGGAGTGAGAAAAACAAGCAAGTTAAAGGTCTTAGTTTACCTGGCTTGCTGTGCTTGGCAGCCAATAAAAGTGCTTCCAAACCACAGATTCAAACGCTGCCTGAGGTGATCTCCAGCAGCCTGATTTCTCTTTTCCATTTCAATTCTGATGACACAAAATTTTGCTTTAAAGTCAAAGTGGCGAGTGATGTTATTTAGATGACTCCCAGGCTCCTTTCAAGCCTTTGAATTTGAACCTTGCTGCGTCCCGTGCAGCTATGCGTGTCTGTCCGCAGCGACGGGACTGTGGGAATGAATGCCCGCGAGGATATCTCATTGAAGCAAAAGGAGGAGGCTTCTGAGGGCGGGCGAGCTCTCCGCGGTTCAAAGGGTCTTAGCAGGCATTTAGGGCTTGACAAAAGAACTTGGCAGATCAGTAAGTGAAGCCCAATGTACTACATTAGTGTCAGGACCCCCTCCGCGTCCCTCCCACTTTGCACTTTCATCTCTGACACGGACATATTGACTTTAAGGGAAGGAGGGGTGCCAGCGATGCAAAAGAGGGGTGGGCAGTTGTCGGGAGGGGTGCATGTGTCCCATTCAACCCTCAAGGTGAGGCGATTGATGCTGAGGGGTGACCACTGGCTCATATAAACCACCCAGGAGGCTTTTTTTTTAACAAGGAGTCACAGGCCGACAAGCGTGTGAGACCTTAACGGGGACGGCTCTCTTCCTCTCATCTCACTGGAATCAGCCTCACCCCATTAGGATATGCTGACCCCAACCCCCGCCACATCCCTTTTCACACTCTTAACCGTGCCCTTCTGCAGACCACTGACGTCCAACGGTTAACACGGGGTTTGGGTCGCAACAGGGTCGCGACACCTCGACATTGTGGAGGGTGACAGAGAGAGGAGCCAGAGGAGGGAGGGAAGGAGGGCACAGAAAGCCAGCTACCTCACAAACCATTCAAGTATCACCTGAAGGAGAGGGAGGAGGGAAAGAAGCGGGAAGTGTTTCAGTAATTTGTCCCCCGTCACACGTTGTTTGCATGGAGTCATTAAGGGCCATTTAGGTTTGCCTTGAAGGGAAGAGGCCAGAGAGTTTGGGTGCAGGAGGTGGTGGGAATGAAGGGTGAAAATTAAAGCATCGCTCTTCAACAGTTCATCCCTGAGCACCAGGGTACACACAGAGCACATTAATGTTTCCACTGACTTCAGCTGCCTGTTTGACGTTAATGACGATTCGCCTCATGTCATCCAGGAGGGCAGTCTTCAGAAGACCAAAAACTGAAAGTATAAGATCTGTTAAATGCAAACTTGCAAAGTTAACGTTGTGACTACATGCATTTCAAAGACAAACTTCAGTTGCTCTTTTGGTTAGTATTTAGCACAGAAAAACAGCCAACTGACAGTCATGAAACACTCTTTCATCGGTTTTGGACAACATTTGACACTTAAACATCAAGCCCCTTGGACGGGCAGAGGTAACACAAAAAGCTTGTTTCTGTTCTCAGACTTGAGCTGAGCTTTAATGACATAATAAGCCATCAGAGCTGGGTGGACTAGTGCTGAAAGTCTGAGAAGTAAAATGATGTAAGTGTTCTTTGTCAGCGCTTTCATTTATTTTTCCTCCCTGAATTGAAGGACTCGTGATTGTTTTCTCGGATATTACCAAATGAAGGGTCTGGTTGTTTGTAATGTGGCGTAAAATAGCTTGGATGCGTCATTTGTCAACTATTAAAACCATCTTGCAGCTCCGCTAAGTTTTTCAGCATCTTGAAACCCTCAGAAAAGCCAGGTACTGATCTCATTAAGGACACAAAAGCCTCAAATAAATGAAAAATCAGCTCAGAAACAGCTTTGAAAAGGTGATGCTTTACAATCAAAAGGAGGCCGAAGCCCACCAAGAGTGTGACCCAGACTCAGCCACATAATTTGATGAGGACTTTGACTTTAAAGTCGTTACCTTCATGTTAGGGGTGAGAAGTACTAAGTGAGTGTTCAAAGCTCAAACCCGTCAGGCTAAAGTTTATCTGATTACTGAGCCGTCTGAAAGCTCCTCCTTAAGTGTGAACAGTTTGATTTCTGCAGGTTGGGCTGACCCAGATTGGTGTCATCTTGAGTTAGTAACAAATAAATAATCACAATGTTAATTTATAAAATCCTGCATTATTCTTGGAATCCAAAAGTTTATCTATTTGTTTCAGTTTTCTTAAAATCTCTGAACACATCTGGATCCCATTTTGATACCAAATCTGTGCCGTTTAAAAACTAAATTCGACAACTCTGCAAATACTGACCAAATCAGCAACATGTGTGAATTTTCTGACAAATAAAGAAAAGGCATAGCTGAAGAGTGGAGTATCCTCTGTGAGTAAAGTCATTTTGCATCAATTTCCATCAGCCAGAGATTATTTTATGAAGAGAAGAGATACCTGAATGTAATAAAGAACATTTCCACAAAGGACAAGAATTTTAGTTTCTTTTTGTCATTTGAGCAGCTTTGCTCATGACTTGTTTCAAATACAGGAAATTGTCCACAGAGAGCCAAATAGGCACATGAGCTACCAATAGACCACAATCCAGCTTTTTATTAACCTTGATGAACACTTATTTAAGTTAAAGATAAAGAAAGTATTGACCCCAACATCCTTTTCTACTTTATCTTCTAGCTGCTCTAGAAGCCCAGATAAGCTTAGCACAAAATGCAGAGAAATTTGTGTTTGATGAAAATTAGTCAAATCTTCTCCCTGCCAGTAAGAATATCACAGAGAGGTGTGACCGTGCAACCAAAGGATCCCACCACTGATCCAGCATCAAAGGTAATAACAGAGGCATGGCAAGGGCGAGTTAGTGTGTTTAATTCAGTTCATTAATGGACTTTAAGATGCATGTAAACATGTCAGGGTTTGCATGCTCGGCTTTGACTTGAAACTGAAAGGCAAAATCAAAGGTAGCGTGGCAAACAAGACATACTGTATGTACCAAAAGTTCTGTCCAGATGTTACTTTTCCACATGCAGTCCTCTTGACTTTCGTTAACTTGTTTGTCGATTGTTTTTGTAACAAGCAAGAAGGTTTGTTAGTAGAGAGCTACTCTTGCCTGGTGCTTGTATTCTGGGACAAGAAAATTGCCAAATGGTGCATCAGTATGGCTCGACTTAACCGTGCATTTAAAAGTACAGACTGTGAGCTCACTGTAGCAGAGCATGGAGGGTGGAACAAGACAGCGTGTGTGTGTGTTTGTGTGTCCAAGTGTGACTCTAGGACACAGATATTACATCATCGAGTTAAGAATAATGACAAAGTGTTATTGACGACGTAGTTGAAGGATGAGCTGATTCTCACTCTTTTTAAGATTAACATGTGCTACTTAATGTTTTATGGTGAAAATGAATATTTCACATGGATCTAAGGACCTTAATCCTGACCTGAGTCCCTGTTTTGTAGGATCAAGTAGACTGCCAACGCTGAAGCAATCTAATAGGTCAGTTTGGTCATTATACAACTCCTGATGTTCTCTCTGACAATAAAGTTTGAGAATAAGTCGCAGTGGAATGCATCAGCTGCACACAAGTCCTCTTTTCCCTGTCACGAAAGGTCCCATAGCGAGTCTGAGTGGAGTCCCTCCTTGAGCTGCCTCAGCTCTGCTAAGCTAGCCTGAACCTGCAGTTCCACTCATCCTAATCGCTGAGCCCAATCCATTCCCCTGTCTAGCACCTCTTCAGAGGCCGCTCGCCCCTTTGTTCTGACAATACACAAACGACCATTCAAATGGAGGGACTCTGTAATCAGTGAAATACTAGCCTCTGGGCTTTGTAGGATAGAAAAAAAAAGGAGAGCGAGAAGGAGATGGAGAGAGAGAGAGAGAGAGAGAGAGAGAGAGAGAGAGAGAGAGAGAGAAATCCATCCATGACCAATCAAGTCTAACTACCTGTCTGGCTTTTTAGCTGCAGATGTTTTAGAAAAGAGGGAAAAAATGTGCCCATTCCAGATGTAAGATGTACAAAGAGAGGCAGGCTGGTACCTCCACCCTCCGAGGAAAAGGCTGGACCCTTCCACACCCATGCAGCTTTGATATGGCTGAGGTCGGTGCTTTGCACGTGCCCACGCCATTTCCTTATGAGAAATATGTGAAATGTTGCACCAGTTTTGCTAAATTTAGACAGAACAAAGGATTAAAAAAATAATTTTGATGTGTCTTACATGCTGAGATGGCGCTGAACTTAACCTTGGGAGATTTTTAGGTTGTTTTATGCAGGTAAAACAACCTAAATATTCAAACTAATCACCTCAAGGTGTTTGCAAACATCTCTGAAAAATATAAAGTTCAGACACTGGCATGTCTTTTTGAAAAAAAAAAAGCAACATTTCAGGTTCTGCATCGCAATCCAGCTGGGTGCTGCCTGAAACAGGCATTTGTTGGTGTAAGATGAGTACTGTAAAGCAGTTGCTTAATAGTTGCATCCTTTCTGTGTGTATTACGTGAACTTAGTTTCAGCCTGCAATAAACAATCAGGAGTGCGATCAATACACACACGGTCAGGTTGTTTATTGTGCAGAGGTTTGGTAACCTGCTTGGTGGGGTGCTGTTTTCTGCAGGTTTTTGTTTCAGACTGTGGTTCAGACATTGACAAAGAAATACATTCTTACCCAAAAATTTAACATCTTTAACCTTGTGATTAACTGTAGCTACTCAGTATTGACAGAGTTTTATAGCTGAGCAAATATGCAAAGAGTACAAAACACCACCACAGACACTGAGCTCAGTTTGTTCTGCATCAACTCAAAATTGTGGCGTTAAATCAACAAAACATCTAAAAGTAAGCCAACAGAGGACGGCTGGTGAGGTAGTTGGATTCACAGATTCTGGACACTTTTATGTCGCTGGCAATTTGTCCTAATTAATTAGGCTAGAAAATAAAAAGGGGAGAAGCAGAGCTTAAATAAAAAAGCAGTTAAACCAGTAAATCAGGTCTAATCCCAGTGCAGTGCTGGTGAAAGTGCAAGACAGGTCAAGAAATGCATTAGCTCAGCCCATATTCGTAATACAGGAAGGTTTTGCAACTCATGTCTCTCCTGCTGCCCTCTTATGAAATCCATCTTTAACTATGAATCATAATTAACAAAAGCCCTGCAGCTTTTTCTACCTGTGCTGAGAAGGAACACATGGTTGTAGATATGAGTGTGTGTGCGGCTGTGTTTTAAGCCTGGTGTAGTCCACTCCATAGCTTTACTATAGCAGCATACACGCTCATAAGTACCACATCCGGTACTTGTGTGGTAGTGGACAGTGGTGGCCGAATACCACTTCACTCAGCCGACCAATCACAGGGCTTAAGCTTGGTTTATTCTGCTGTGTTGAATTGATTCTGCAGGTTTGTGTGGCCCTTTTCTGCAGTGGCCCTGAAAGCTCAGTACTGTAACTCAAGAGAACACATGCAAAACGACAAAACACAAGCAAATTAAGAAAACATCTTTATCAGTTTGACAACACATGCAGCAAAGACCACAACGCAACACAACACACTAGAAAAACACACTGCAAATAGAGCGCAACACAATGGAGGAGTTTCCAGAGGACACTTTAAAGTGATGCACACATCCGTTATTAGCCAATAGGCCAATATCTGAATCATGCAATCACAAGTCAAAATCACTTAGTTTTATCTCATTTTCCAACATCACCGACGGAAAGAGAACCTTGAAGGGTGATCAAAATCTGCGTCAACAACAAGCGTGTCGGGACATGCACGTGCTTTAAGTTGCAGTGCTGTGAGCTTTCAGGGCCACCATACTTTTCAGATGCAGAAGCCTTCCCATGGAGCCTGACGTGCAACTCGTCAAAAGTGTATCTATTCCAGAATCTTCGCACATCGGCGTGCGTCTGCTGTAAAGTTAACCTCCTCTGATGTCTCCTCTCTATTCTTCCTTATATTGTTGCTGTATAATACATGCAACATGTATCAGCTTTAAAAATAACAAAATATGCTCTAAATCCATTAAAAAAGCAGAAAAGAAGCGTGTCCAGAAACTGACAGTTTGATGATCAAATGGACAGTTTTATTAGCATTAGGTGATGATTGACTGTTTCTTCAAGCTAAGACAAAACAGAACTTTACTGACAGTACTGTCACTTTTCTGCTTTCTCATGATCATATAGACCACACTGTCCTCATGCGTTTTGGAGTATTGCAGAGTGTCACAAACATCAATGCAAAAGTGTTTTGTACTTACGACTGTTTGCCAAGGTTAAACAAAGAAGAACAAACCAGGCTTCACTGTCTGTTTTTTTTTCTTTTTCCAATAGTTACATTTTTGAGGATGTGCATGTCAGGGATGCATGCAGGCTTCTGTATAGGTATGTGAACCCAGAATGTTGGTACAATGCAGGGGTTTAAATCAGCTCAAGTGTGCTGAGTTTTCCAGGTTAAAAGATGCACTAAGTAGATGCACTTTTACAGGGAAATTATTTTTTTCTGCATGCTGAAAATGATTCAGATTTTTTTTCATTACAAAATGGAAGCCCTCACCTTGCATAAACCTGGTAGAAAACATGCCGTGTAAGCAGGGCAAGATGTTAAGTGAGAGAACATGCAAGGTGCATAACCGCCTCTAAGAGCTCGGGGGCTCGGCCATTACAGATATCACCTTTTTGAAGTTTGGGGACTTACAAATTACCTTGTTGAACCACACTGGATTGAGTGAGAGATGTCTGTCAAAAATATGATAAAGCTGGTGCCTGAGGCTGCCGCTGATCTTGGAGAGGTGTGTGTGGAACAGAAAAATGTGCATCTAAAGGGATAAACATGCAAAAAGGTGGAGAATGAAAACGTGAGTTGAAATTAAGCTCCTACCAGTGTGCACAAAAGGGGATTCCCATTTAAAGACGGAACTTTTGACAAAAGGCTGATGAGGAGCAACAGAAGTAGTGCATTATCAGTAAAACCCTGCAAATCCTTCACTACACATCAAAAACTGATGATTTCCTTGAGGTTTGGATCATAGCAATGCTGAAAAGACAATACTATCCAGGAAGTGATATTTTCATGTTGAGGAACAAATTATGGTCCATCCATCAATCCTCTTGGAACTTTACTCAAACTGAGTCATGGGGGTAGCAGGCAACCAAACTGTCCAAGTAACTGTGCATCTCTTCTTAAAGAAGCAGTTTCCATGTTCCCTTGTGATAAGTATGCACTTTATAAACATCAGCTTTTGCTGGAAATGTTCTTTTTGAAATCGATGCAATATCCCAATAATTGGTGTTAAGACCAAAAGATCATCCAATCCAGTGATGTCATGCCCCTCAGGAGGCTTCTGAATTTTCTGAAGATGAATCACCATTTCTGTTGGGCAAAACAAATCCCTGTTTTATCCACATCAGCTCAAACATCTGTATCATATGCCTACAGCATCTCTTTGAGATGATCATCCACCTCATCTTCCATGCCACATGACCCTTGGAAGAGACCTCAGCAAAACATCACCAGCATCTCTTAGGTCTATCCTTCAACAGAGGTGTTTTGGTTATCCCTTCACCAAGAAGCCAAAGCGCGATCTCAGTGCTGGTTAAATGCTCAGTATTTACATCTGTAACATTTTGTCTTCAACACAAATGTCACAGAGGCAGGATAGTGGTACCAACTGGTTTACCAACTTGTTTCTCCAGGCTTCTTTGTCCCTGAGGAGATGACTGCTTGGTTATGCTCGCACGGTTCCGAGGGCAAGTGGTGTGCACAGACTTTTTGAAGGGCAAGGGGTGAAAAAGGAAAAAAAATGCACCCAAGAGGGCACCTCAGTGTGCGGTTTGGCTCCCAAGAGGGCAGGTTATCATGTTTTAACCTGCCAAGAGGGCAGTTTAGTATGCGGCTTTGCCAGTCAGAGGGCAGGTTATCATGTTTTTGATGACTGGGCCACGATGTGATGTTAGCTCTTCTGAACTCCTACTGGGTACCCTTTCCATGTATACAAGGTTTTAGTAACAGGTGACCCCATCATTCTTTTGTCTTAAAAGCCTGGACCACAAGGAGGCACCAAGACTGGAAGGCATCCCAAAGTCCACAAAAGGACTTTGGGAGAAAAGCAAGACCTATATTCTTGAGTGTGGCTCAAGAACAGGTGGTATTAAAAAATCTTCCATTCAGCTTGTTCACCACAACAAAAGTCATTTGTCCACCCAGCACTCACGGCCAAGGCCAGGCACCAGCTTCCAGATTTGCAGACCACACAACTCCCACAGTTATTGGCCCTCAAGGCATTAGCTACTGGTTTGTTATTTTGGGGGTAATGCAGACAGAATGGACCCCGGTATTATTATTCTGTTTAAGGTGCTCAAGATCAATTCTTCTAATTTAGCCAACCCAGCACAGATCAAAGAAACCAGACTTCTACTTTTTTTAAGAGCCTCTTTATTTTTCTCCTGGTTGATTCAGTAAATTGAAGCTCATGTCAAGAGTTACAAAGCGTTGAATACTGAGGAGTAGTTTTAGATGGTTAGTAAAATAAGTGTGTGTTTTACAACTTGGCATCTCTCCGAACATTTTTGGAATACCGTCCTCTGAGAAAAAAAAAAAAAAAAACTGAGCTGCACAATAACATTACAACTCTCAGTCATACATTTTCTATTTTAACTATAACTGAAGGGGTATTTGCAACTCCAGCATGGGTTTTAAAGCTTACGTTATTATGATTATACTCATAGAAGTGTTGCTTTAGCCACTTTTTAAATTTATCTTTCCACTTCTGTGTGCAAAACAAAACTTAAATAAGTTCAGCTCCTGGGAGTGTGACAACAGAGTACCAATCCCTAAACCCTCAAACTCCCCCAGATCTGAGCCTGACACTCAGAAGCCTCTCCTCTGTGTTGAGGGAAACAAGCTCTGAGTTTGTGGGCAGAGGAATGCAGCTCACATCTTTGCCATAGCAGCCGTAGAGGTAATGCGCTCGCGTGTTGGCGCTTGTCGAGGTGAGTGCACCTCCCTCTTCTGTATTAATAACCGCATGTCCTATTGCTGTACCAACTGGGCTGTGTTTTACTGGGCCAGGGTTAGCTTACGGGAAGACAGATGATGAACTCCCCCACCTCTTCCTCTAATTTACACAATTACTTCCCCTGATGTCTGTTTTGCCGATGTGTTCCCAACCCAGGACTGAATAACCCTTGCACATCCCGAGCCTGTCACATGCTCTCATCGCCAAAAGCAGATGAAAAAATGACAAAAAGTGACGCCAAGAATAGTTAAAAAGGAGCGTGAGGACTCCATTTGTTAAAAATAGCTCTATTTAGTATTCACACTCTTCATGATAAAGGCATAGAGTTCAATCCTGACACGGAAAAAAAAATTCCCTGCTTTTTTATGTGAAGAACAATGTTTACATAAGCGCAACACCCGTGACAATTGACTTAAACATAGAAGGAATTGTTATTAAGATACAGTCAACTGTCAAAATCTTGCCGTGAAAGAGAAAATCACTGGTGATGACAATGATGGCTTCCTTTCTGTCTAATATAAACATACCAGCATGATCACTTATTCCCCCCAGGGCAAAGTCATTGTTCCATTTTGAAAGCTCTCTGTGAATGCTTGAAATGTTCCCTTGATATTTCTTCCCTCTGCTCGTTTATTTGCTTGTATCCAGGTGATGTGCCAACCTGTCACATCAAGCACAGACGGCCTTATTCCCTCAGAGCAAAGGTCAAAACAATTGTCATGGGAGTGATGGGGGTTGTGTGTGTGTGTGTGTGTGTGTGTGTGTGTGTGTGTGTGGAGGGGATGATAGACCACACTAAGCAGTTTTGGGTTGACGTGTCCGGCACAAACTACCTGAGAAATATGATGGTGCGAGCAAACAGAGGCTTTAATTAATGAGAAATCTTCTGTAAGATCTGCTGTTTCTGCACAAAATTACAACGTTCATAATCATAAACTGCAAGAGCCAATTCTGTAAGACGAGAGTATGATCACTTTGCCTTTTAAACACTTTGAATGAAGCTTATCTGGATTGTTTCAGGACCTAAAAAAGCCATCACAACCTCACAAAACTTCACTCTGGCCACCTGACAGGTAGAGGGTAATTAAGTTCAAATGTCCAAAAGTCAAGGTTCACTTTCACTGCCACTTGGGGCCGCCAAACTGCAGCTCAGACCGATCAGCTTTAAAAAGAAGGCTTCTTTTCAAAAACATCTGCATGTCCCATTCTGGAGGACAAATCCTTAGACCTCGCTCTTTCCTAACAACACTTATCACCAGCCACGGAGCTGACCGCATGTCTAAACCACAGAATTATTATATGGTATTAACACGTGTTGAGAACACCTGTTGTTGTGAAGCGAGTTTTTTTCAAACTAGACGCACAGATGTGTTTAAAATCACACATCCCTTTGGGTCGTGAGGGAAAAAAAGGGCGGAAATGTACATGCCTGCAGAGACATGACCTTACATTTCTTTCCACCACGGATGAGTGCTAAAAATATTGTCCTGAATTAGATGTCCTGCAGGTAAACCCTGGAAATTAAATGATAAAACATGACTTCGTTGAGCATTTGCAAAACTTATCAGCAAACAAAAGAAATTTACACCAAAAAAAGACGCAGAACAAAACTCTGCAAAGTGACATTACCTCAAAAAACCTGAATAATTGAAGAGGCTTAGTTGCTATGCATCGCTGCTTTCAGCTATCAAAACTGGAGTTGTGAAAACACATGGCATAGGCGTTGTCAGTGCAGTGATATAGTCAGTCTGACAGTAGAGTTAGCATTCCCTGAAGGCATTTTAAAGAACAGTGTAGGATGAAGTTGCATAATCAGAGCCGAGGACTCATGGAAAAGAGTGCCTGGTCTTTGAGAGAGATATACTGACACTTCCAAGACGTCTGAGGAGAAGCATGTGGAGTAACACTCTTGGCAGCAGAGTGGGTGATTGTATTTAATAGAAATTTGTAGCTTAATTGATACTAGTTGCTACAAGTTGTCTGAACAAAAGGGGTCAAACTGGAGGCAAAAATGCATCTGAGAGACTTTTTTCTATTCGTGTTTTTTTTCTTTAACCAGATTTTTTTTGTTTTAAGTGAATCTGTTTTGAAGCTTTGGCACTGTGAAGACTTAATAAATAATCTTGAAATAATGTCACTTTTATGCATTCATCTATACATAATTCAATTCAAATTGAGATTATCAGCACCAAAATTGATTTTTCTAAATGTTATTTTTCAGTATCTGTGGTTGGGATGGATTTTCCATTTATGGCACGTAGACAGAAAGTCTCTGACGACACTGCAGCCAGACACCAGGGGGAGCAGTTCTTGTGGCAACCTCAGTTTGAGCTGAACAAGTTGACATCCTTTTTTTTTTTTTTTAGTCTATGATTCCGTCATCAGAGCAGAAGAAAGCTAAATGGGGGAGCATTAGCATGGGCTAAAGGCTAAAACACGGGCTAAACCACGGGCTAAAGGCTAAAACACGGGCTAAACCACGAGCTAAAGGCTAAAACACAGGCTAAACTGTTTGTGATAAGTTTGAACAGATCACTGCAGTATAACTGCTGCATGTGATTTGAAATAAACATTGAGAGTCAGTCAATAAAATGATGAGCCAGGTTACGTTAGCTCTGCTTGGTGAGGTTGGAGTTGGTACATGACTACTGGTAGGTCATAACCAGGATTTACTGATGTTACATGTTACAGACATGTCTCAGAGCACTGGGCTGTGAGTATACCTAAACTGATAGTCTACTTACCTTCTGGACAATAAATTACACTAAATTACTTTGTTGCTTTGCATCCTGAAAAAAGTTATTTTGAAATGAAAAGTAGTGTTAAAAAGATCTGCTCTCCAAAAAAGACACACGCCTTAGTGAGAGTCACGTCTTTGCAACAGTGAGGGATGGTGCTCATGGGAAACAGAAAAAACTACTGATTCTTACCACAGGTTTCGCTACAATCAACAACAAACGAAGTCTTAAAAAGAGTTGTTTCATAAAGTTTTTAGCCTTACAAATGCTTCTGTACCCAGGAGCTGTGATGAGTTACTTTATTATTAATGCTGGTTTTCATATCATCATGTATGCAAACTATGTTTGTTTGTGCTAAAACGCCCCGGAGCAATACCAATGATTCACCACAGATCAAAGAGGTTTTTGGATCATCATCATCGTCATCACACACACACACACACACACACACACACACACACACACACACACACACACACACACAGGCTGAAAGCTTTTAATAAGGCAGATGGCTGGTTTTGTTCAGCCTAATCTTCCTGTCCTGTGGTACTCACACTTCCTTCATAGGGGGCACACACACATGCACAAACTAAACACACCTGTTCCCCTTAGAGCGCTCTCTCTCTCTCTGTCTCACACACACGCACTGGTTGTCAGATGGAGAACAGACTGTCATGACTGTCCTGTCCCGTATCGTGTGACTGCTGCATCAGAGGAAAGGGCAACATTTCCCTAATGGCCTAATGCTGCGTTAGTGATACCTGAAGTCTCACCTGGACAGCTCACCTGCTTTGTTCCTGTATGGTTCTACTCTTATGATAAGGCTCCTACACCAACAGAATATGGAGTGTCATTAAAGGGTCAGTTTACTCAAATCAGAAAAAGTTACTCCTACCCACCTGCAGTGGTATCGCAGCATGTTGATGTTTTTAGATTCAGCTGTGGAGTTTCTATTTTATCCAAAAAGTAATGATTTAAAGGGATTTAAAGGGATGTGTTTTGATCACGTAAAACACTGTAGGACTTTTCATTACCAAGATTCGGTATTTTTGGAGTCATGTTCCTAAAATCTTTGCCTCAGTATAACATAGAACTGATGCTATTTTTTTATCTGTTTCAGGATTCAGGTGTGTGTGTGTGAAAGAGAGAGTGTCTGTAGGTGTGTGTGTGTGTGTGTGTGTGTCAGTCAATACCTGCAGGCTGGTTCAGTCAAATCCCAAACTGGAATTCAAGTCAACCACAGAGGGGGGATTTCCACGTGCCTCTCGGCCGTCTTGTTCGGAACATAAAATTGTGCGTCATCCCGTGGCTGCATCCGCTTGTGAGGCTTACTTCCTCCAGGCTATGGGACAAAAACTGTTCAGCTGGCTGTGAAGTAATGCCTGACTCACACTTCAGGTAAAAGCTTAATCAGTTGTTATCATTATGGAGCCTGGCTTTGAAGTTCAGAGCTGGATGTCAGTGCCACCCAGTGGTGACAACACAGAGAGTTAATTAATTAAAGGGAAGGTTCACATTTTATCAACTGTCTGAAAACAATACTTACCTGCCTCTGATCACACTGCTGTTCTTGAATCAAGCCAGGAATAATAAAATTTAAGGATCTTTGTTATTTTTACTCATTCACACCAAGCAGAAAGACAGAAGAAAAAAAAAAGAATCATTTTGTGCATAAAAACCAAAATGACACTTTATCTAGCTCACAGGTCCAACTGTAACTAAATGGCAACAAAAAAAAGCAGTCTGTCACATAAACCTTCAAACCTTGTTTTTTTTCAGAAAAGAATCCATAGATTAAATATATATACCACTTTTAAGTTGTCTTTCACAATACTGCTGAAAAAACGGACTGGTTTAATTTTAAGAAAAAAGCAGCACATTGATGTTCTTGGGTTTGGGGAGCTCAGGTAGACTAAATGCTGCATTTATATGGTCCAGATCAATGGATACAAGATAAACATAGCTGCAAACCTAGCCTGTGATTATGGAGCAGGTCCACAGGTTTTTGTTCATTTTATAGGTTACCTGACACCTTCAGTTTTAAGAAAGGTGGGACTTATCATAAATGAAAGAGAAAAAATTACTTAATTCATTAATTTCAAGATAAATAAATAAATAAATAAATAAATAAATAAATAAATAAATAAATAAATATCTGCAAAAACCATCTGATATTATTTTAGAGGTCATATGTTAAAAGCACCAATATTTCTGCATGGGGGGTTCATTTTATTCAGGAAAATGTTACAGGAAGGATTAAAAAACATGGATGATCACTTTCTTTTCAACAAACCATCAAAGAATGAAATCAGCTTTCAGCAGTCATGCAAAAAAGGAATTGTTTACAAAATTAATAAAATGCACTCACTAGCTTCATCCGTTAAATCAAATTCAGATCTGACAATGCAATGTTTTTTTTTTTTAAACACCATATACAGCTGAGTGGTGTTAACTATCAATCCAAATTTAAAATGCCTCCAGACATCCTATGATTTAAAGTAAGTCATTTAAACACAGGATTACACATGAAGAAGAGTCAGTGTATGGATACGATACAAATAATAACTCTTAATCCTACTTTGGTATGATAGAACGGTAATTACCTAGGACCACCAAAAATTTCAAACTGCTCTACACATCGTCTTTTTTATTGTTAATAACTTTTCAGGAAAACACTTAACATCTGTGTTTGATGATTTCTATTTGAATTCGATAAACAGATTCAGTAGGGATGCACAATAATGTCTGCACAATATCAGAATCAGCAGATAAAAGCTCAAAGCCAATTATCTGCTGATAAGAACATTTTCACTAATCGTTTTAAAAGACGACACATAATTGACTCATTGGCTGGATGGAGTTATTTCAAAGCACTGTATACAGAAAGCCTAATAGTAATCTAAAATGCTTGTAAAACAGAGGTGATTGGAGAGGGAACATAACAAAAATCATTTTATAATTCATTTATTTAAACAATTTAAAGACTGTCCTCCTGATGTACCAACAGTTTCTGAAAAGGAAGCGCAAAAGCATCTGTGCCAGTATAAACTTGTCAGCAGCCTCTGCTTCAGTTACTCGTCAAAGCTAAGTAACACATCAGTCTCTGCCGGCTGATGGTTTACCTGAATTTATATCACTATTAGCAAAGATGAGTTTTACCCCTCAGCATATCTGACATTTGCGAACACAATATTGTGCAAACCCAAGAACAAATCTGTTTCTTTCACTTTTATATAATGAAGTAATGGAATCGAAACTACTGAGTAAAGAAGGGGAAAAAAGAAATCAATGACTGAAAGATAGAATACAGGAGAGCTAAAATGAAAAGGACAACAACAGGACAGTAACATTTTCAAAATAAAAACACATCTAGTCCAAACTACCAATCACAATTTCTCAAATTAAGAATATGAAAACAGATCCAAGCTGCAAAACCAGCTAATAGCACGGGCGGATCAAGCATACACTTCAAAAACATAAACATTTCAGCTGCCATACATGTGAATAAAAGCAAGGGATGTATTTACAGGGAAACATTTCAGGTTTGCTGATGGGGAAATATCAAAAAGAAAACATACAGACAGAAGAATTAAAAATGTGACAGAGTTAAATTATCAGTGACTTTAGAGATCGGAATAATCTGACTCAGAAAAGTTTTGATTTTTTTTTTCAGGTTGTAGGACCAAGTGATTTGATTGGTTAAAGATGGTATCCAACTGCCAACATTTGGCTCATAAAAGACTTCATACAGAATCATAAACGCATCATACACAGGGCAAGTGTGCGCTTATTGTCACCAAAACAGCGCGGATACACGCGAGTGCAAACAACTACGGGGTTGAGTTCTTTACGAGGTTTCTGCGAAGGCGCCGTCATGTCACTCCAATATGAACCGTATGGTTTTCATTGTAATAAATCAGATAACCTGTGTTAATCATGGGCTTGTTATACGTCTTTTTACTTTAAAAAAAAGTGTCGGTTCCACATCATAAAAACACTCCTGGGGCTAGTTAGTCTTGTTTTTAATTTTATGTATGCTTTGTTTATGACTTTACAGAAAAAAATTGGCATCTGTGTTGGTTTTACGGTGCTCATAACACTCTTTGTAATGTCTGTGGCTCTCTCTTATGAACACTTCTGCTGTAATCACTGTAATAATGACCCCCTTAGATTTTGACAGATGTTAACAGGTTTGAATTTATACCACCTGAATAAGTCTACATTTTTGTCATACTTCTATGATCTGCTGATATAAACTGAAATGGATTTGGATTGAAGTATTAAAACATTAAGAGATAACACTGCTCTGGGCCAGAAATGTCAGGTATGTTCTTGGTAAAAACAAAAGATTAAACATTTTCTGTTACTTAACAGTACAGATATGCAAGAGAAGTGATGTTCAAACTGCACTCATACATGAAGATATGTGGCTCACACTGTTTCCTTTTTTTAGTGAAGTGTTTGATGAGGAGTCGATTCTTTTGGCTCGTTTACTATTTGGTGTTGTTAACACATCAGCTAGAAAATACACTTTTGCTGAATACCATCTAAATACAGGTCTGTTCTACTTCAGGAGTTTTAACCCAATTTGAATAACACATTTAAAAAAGCTGTCTCGATACACTGACAAAGTTCTGTACAAGATTTGAAGAGCAATGCTGTGAACTCTTTGTACAATCTATTCGCATGTTGTTCCAGAAGATAAAACTGCCTCATAAGGCCAGACACCAAACCAAAATAACAAAAACATGTTGCAGAAAAAAATGTGTCGTCATGGTTTCCAATGGCCGTTTTATATTATGGCTCAAGTTCACACAAAATGGGACTCCGGTATATCTCAGATTACAGTAGAGATATTTAAAGGCACATTCTGCAATATCTCCTATTGCACTGTCAACTAAAGGACACACAGTGTCATGGATGCGAAGCACCGAAAACCAGCCTCAACTAATAGCATCTGATTCCAGAGCAGCAGCACTGGCGGTTAAGCGAGAAAAGAGGGATGTAGACATACTAATCTCACCGTCTACAGGCAAGGAGAGGAAGACCTGGAGACTGAAAGACACTTTACCTGCACTTGTTATATGACTGCTAGTTGAGTATGAATATGTTAATAAGCCCTTCGGTGTGGGATTGGATAATTTTGATCTTTTTGTTGTGATTTAGTCAGAGGAAAAACAAAATATAACATGAAAAATGAATTAACCAAGTTCTGTTTGGACTGTCCTCTGAAAACGAGTGGTTATCTAATACCTGGAATAACTTTCATATCTGTTACTCAAAATCCACTCCTGATACTTGCAAGTGCAACATTTATTGCACACAGATGGTGCACATTTCAAAATGGTATCAAGCATATTTTTCTGATGCATTTTTGACTGCACTGCAGAAAACTAACTTTCTTCATAGACTTCAGACAACTTGGAAAACGTGAGAGATGATTAACTTTTTTAAACAGCCATTTCAGCCTGCAGCCTGAATTTGAATATTACTCTAAAATGCGTCTTTCAGATAAGTGACAAATGTTTGAGATGCTCACCAGAGGTCTAGAAGGTTGTTGGTTTAACCCATTTAGACTGGATGCAACATTTATGCATATATACCTTTGAGGCCGGCTATGCGTGTTTATCCCTTTAAGACCGAATGCGACGTGTAGGTCAGAAAATGAGGACTTCTGACGTCTGAGATGACCTACACATCGCATCTGGTCTTAAAGGGGCTGTGAGGACTATCTGTTTGAAGTGGATTGCAGTGACACATTTTGGCTGGAATCACGCACACACTGTTGTGATAACATGACTCTTAACAAGGCCTTTATTTTGGGAACGGATCATCTATTTAACACCACTTTTCTTTTTTTCAAGACAACCTTTTCACTGGCTACAATGCAACAAGGTAAGGTATTTATCAACAGTTACACGACGCTGTTGTTTGAAATGTGACAACAAGCAAACTTTGTCAGTTTGTACCGTAATTTAGTAGTCCGCTATTTTTAGTGTCACTTGCAGTCCAGTGGTCTGACGTATCTGTAGGCTAACATGTAACGTTAACAAATCCTTATGTCCTGCTCGTCTACCAAGCAGAGCTAACGTAAACTCACTCTTCATATTACTGACAGAAACTCAAGTTTGAACAGACCACTGCAGTATAACTGTTGCATGTGGGTTGGAATGAACATTATCACAAACAGTTTAGCTTGTGTTTTAACCTTTAGCTCATGTTGTAGCCTTTAACCAATGCAATCGCTCTCTCATTTAGCGCTCTTCTGCTCTGATGTTGTCATAAAGACTTCAACTTGCTGTAAACCAATTTGGTTTGGTTTGATTAGGATCAGGCAGAAATCTAGAAGTGAGACTTTTTCAAGGTACTGTATGCATAAAAATTGCATCTAGTCTGAATGAGTAAAATAGCCTGATAAGTATACTCTCTCGCATACTGCAAATATGATAAATTATAGTTGAACATCCTGGTATTTCTAGGAAACTGTGTTACACTTACATATGTAGAAAGATTTCTCTGGCATACCAGAGGTTAATGATGTATGATTACTCAACTGTAGGTGAAAAGTTTATTTTTCCCCCTTTCTATACCTATAAGTCATGCCGCTATATACTGTTTTCATTACTGAGTAAATAAGTGACTTGTAACAGTAGCTCCAGGAGGTGCTCCGCATCTTAAAAAAAAGGAGAAAAATCAATGACACCTTGATTGTTAATTTTCATTTCAACCTCTGTCCGTTCGTTGACTCAAAGATCGAGTTAACAATGATGATACGATAAGGCCAAGTAGGAAATGTCGCTGACTGTGCCTTTAAACGTCTTGCAGGATGCAAAACATACAAATGCTTTAGTTTGTAAAAGGTTTGTTACTTATTCCCAGTCTTCTGTGTCTGTACAAAACTCCAAAGGTCTTTGACCACCTGAGGAAGGTACGGGGAAAGAAAAGGGAGGGGGCGGGGTAACAACAGAACAGAAGAAAAGAATTATAAATCATCCAAATGAGGTGCTATACGGTGTTACACACATGACTCATTGTTACTAAAACATGCTTTGTGTGTCTCGCCTGTGGGAAAGCTGACTCTAGATGGGGCTGCTGGGGGAACGACAAGGGGTTGGGTGGGGGCAACAGTACATACCAGAGTATATGACTAGGTGCATCAGGTCTGACAGATCTCAGCCTTGGCTGATGAAACCAAAGCACTTCCACAGATGTTTCTACACACTGGGATCAACAACCCAACCTCAGCCCCCCCTCCTCTTTTCCTAGTCCAACCAGACGCAAGCCGATCTGCAGAGCTTTCACCTGCTCTCATAACTGTACTGCTAACATTTTAACACTGCAGTAAAATCACAATGAAAGCTCAAAGTCTTTTTTTTTTACAGTGATAACCAAAAAACACAAGTTCTACATCAAAGACAATCTTTTAAAGCATCAGGTCTGTGGTGATAATCCAAAAGGTTTAAAGTGATTAATTCACATTTTGGAAAACAATCTGCAGAGGCTGTTGTTTTTCTTCTGAAATGACAAGCAGCATTAGAAAGATTTAAGGCCTGCATTTAGAGAAGAAAAAAAAAAGGCTGGTCAAAGGCCCGAATGTGAAAGAGGCTGGTACCATCCACATACACCCAACACCTTCATTAAGACTACAAAAGATACGCTCCAGTAAATCAGGGGAAGAGTTCTCCTTGGCAGGTGTACTCCCGTTCTATCTGGAAAGAGCTTGCTGACACTAATTCATAAAGTGGACTCTGTGCTGCAGAGAAGTTTGAGGCATAATGGACAGGGTAGAGGTATGAGGACAGCATGGGGAACAATAATGCATTCTTGGGAATCTATCACGGCAAAAAGCACTTAATGCTGAAATGAAGGTTAATGTAAATGTGATGGCACAAACTAACTCTGAGCCAATGGAAAATATCCAGAAAGTAAACAAGTCTTTTTGGCGGAGGATGCAAATTTGAAAAGTTGGATACTAAGAAATCAAATTTGTGATATGGGAGCAGAAAATGTGTGTTACCGATTGCGATCCAAAAAGCATCACGATTACTTACTTTCTTGTCGATGATCTTAAAAGAATTCTTCACATAATTCTCAAACTTCTGCTCCGTTTTGGGCAAAGCTTTCCCCTGATGGAAAAAAAAAGAAAAAGGTCATTAAATCATCAGCTTAACCGTGCCTCAGACATTCAATTAAGCGCAGTAATTTGCAAAGATAGGATGACAGCCTCACCTCCTTGGCTGCCGTTGACAACTTGTTCTTAATCTCAGTCAGGGAAGGAGATTTAGACGGACCAGCCTGGGGTTTGTCTTTTCCTGGGGCAGGTGTCTTCAAAACAATAAATCAACCAGATAAGAATCACTGATTGGTGTGTCAAATAGACAGAGATTTATAGAGTTGTAGATTAAAGATGGCTTTATGTTATGGCACAGTATTTCATTTACTACTCAAGATCAGCTCTTGCTATTAAATATTCAGTGCTCTCATTTGACCTCCACTCCAAAGTGTTCTTTCTATCACACAGATGAGGACTGTTTGCTGACCAACAGGCCGCTCTGAGCTTTAGTCCTATCATGACCCACTCTGACTTGGTCTCAGTTTACAGGCTTGGCATGAGCAACCAGCTGGAGGAAGATAAAAGCATCAGAAAGGACAACAAATTCTAGCCTAATTACACCATCTTTTTTTTTAAACGCATACATCAGGTACAAATTATGTTTTTATTGTTTACAAGCAGGAGAGGGTAAGCCCTGACTCACCAATAGAGATTGTTTGTCAAATGTGTTTTTCCTTTAATGGCAAATCCCCACAAGTGAACTAAAGAGAACAAACACCTGACATCAAATGGATGTCTCTGGCATTAGAAGATGACGCTATTTTTGATCCATGTTTAAAGAGCCCGACAGATAGATCCCCCAGACGGTATTAATGGTGAGATGAGCCAATCACAGTGCCAATGTGCTGAAAACCCATGCTTCAGTTGATTCAGAGTTAATATTATATAGATTTTCTTACATGAAAGGCTTCATATCAAATATTACAATACTTTCAGCCCTGTCTGCAACGTGAGAACCATCTAAGAACCAGCTTGCTTTTCCACAGTCAAAGGCAATGAAAGAGCCACATCATCATGCCACTAAATACACCTCGAATGCGTCGGGAATCGCTCAAATCGCTCATTGATCTTGATAAAGATGTTTTGCTTTTTTGTTTTTCTTTTCCATGAAATAACCAAGAAAAATGGGGTCGTGTATTTTGGATCTACTCTTTTAAATGTCAACATATGCGCAGACGTTGCCTGATCCTTTTATTGTTTAACCTTAACGTCACAAATCATATTTTATCTGTTCATCCACAGAGGAGGTGCTGAATGCTATCAGGCTTTCAAGTTTCCTTATCAAAAGCAGGAGGAAAACACCTCGTCAGTGAATTTCAAAAGACTGACAAAGAAAAGGCCTACAAAAAATAATAAAGTAACTCCTGAGTGAATCCACAGCGTGAGAATTGCCCCAATCGTTCCCTCCGAATGAAAATATTTTCTCTAGTTATGTAACATTTGCATGAAACGATAAATAAAACCTACAGTGGAATTTTAAGACAGGTCCATCACCTTCCGTGGAAATATTTTGATTTTGCTGTTTTTAGCCCCAACAAATTTTGGGGTGGTGTAATTCCAAAAGCAACAGCGGCAATAACTGAAACCATTTTTCTAGCTCAGAAAAATGATCAGCCCTAAACTGAAAACTTGCTTTTGGTAAATTGACATGTCACAGCTCTGGCATCTGGCAAAAATGTGGAGGTTTGTGTATCTGCTACTTCCAGCTCCGACTTGCCGGACCAGGAACACAGTTGGATCGAACAGAGCTGATCCAGTGTTGGTTGACACAGTGACTTAAGAAGAAACCTATCTGATTTGACGCTGTGACGGAGCGAAGCCAGACAACAGACACATCTGATGTATTTTGGCCATTAGAATGTACAGTAATGACTGTTGTCTGAGGCAGTTAATGCTTAAAACGTGCTCCTGGGTACATTGGTACAATCATAACGGTGCATTTGCAGGGTCATTATAGAGCTTTTGGTTGAGCTCGACTGCGGACTTCCACAAAACTATCAAAAGACACCATATTTCATAGTTTTAAGCAACATATTTGAAAAGAACATTTAAGCTCTGCCCAGACCTGGACATTCAAGACACCTTGAGGTCACAAATCAGAAGGCTGTAAATGTGACACAAAAACAAGACACACACTCAAACACTGATACTGCATGTTACACAAGCCACAGAGCTTGTCCTTACATGCAAAGCCGGTGTGGATTCCAGTGAAAATTGCAGGGTTTCATTGATAGTGAGAGAGACGTTGGGAAGAGGGGAGAATTCATGTCTAAAGAAATTCCTTCCATGGTGCAAAACTTCACAAGCAGGGCAACACATTTTGGATTTTCACTTCAGCTGGTGACACTAGAAATTGCACTATTCTTTACTGTAGCTACACAGCATTCAGATTTCACCTCACAGCTTTAAATCAGCATCATTCTGAGCTAAAATCTCAGGCTACCATTTCTGGACAAAAAAGCTGCCTGTTTTTAGCAGACCAAGACCAACAGTGATACAAGACCTCTAAATACAAGACCATAAATATCTCATAACTTTATCTTCTTTTGTTCAGTTTTTACCTCGATGGTCAGTTTTTTTGGATGAAGGCAATAAACACGTGTAATGAGTTTACGCAGCAAGAGTCTTGAAATGTTTAAAAGCAGGTGGAGCATTCTTGTAAATGCAGAATCTCTCTCCAGGTTGAAAAAAAAAGTAATTATGTGTCCCTGTCCCCAAGACTTCTGCATTTTATAGCAAAGTTCAAAGGAATCAAACCAAGAAAACTTTGACACACGCATACCGCACTTCAAAAAAAGGAGCACATTTGCTGCTGGCTCTTGGCCAGGCAAATGCACTACGTATTTATTATTTATGGGCAGCTCTCTGCTTCCAAAGGACAGCTGTGGACCTGAAACAGCTGATAAACACACAAAACCAGCAAGCTTTTTCATCTGGGCCAGACACTGATTACAGATGCCACGAGACTCAGAGCTTAATCACAAGCACGCTATCATTTGATGCGATCTCTTGTCTCCAATCCAGTGCAAACACATGGTTGTGACACCTTTGCTCATCAGGTGTGTCGGCGACAGTAATTGTCATTTTGTTGGAATGAGAGCTTTGAGGGATCTTGTCTGGGGAGAACGATGACTCACTGGGGCAGGTTGGTCTTTTTATGTGTAACACGGCACATTCAGCGTGTCATCAAACCTTTCCTTACATAAATCGTCGTTACATTTAAAGTAGAGACATCGTATAGCCGTATCCTCTCAAACATGTAGCGCACAGCTGCATGTTCTCACCTTCTGACATTATTCTGCTTTCATAAGGGGTTAAATTCCCTTTATGACCAATTTCCCCATCTATCAAGTGGTGCATATATGCCAAATACTTATTATAACTTTGTATTCTTCATCATCTCAAAAGTTTTATTTTATTGAAATGCTAGAATTGTATAAAAACACTGATATGGAGCTGAAAGAGCCACATTCAGCAGCAAAAATGGAGGAATGATGACAAAGAAGGCAAAAACTGTGCCTATAAAATGCTGTAAGTTACTGTAAAAATACATTTAACTGAGATTTGTCAAAACCATCGGCAACCCTCTCCTGTTCCTGAGCTTCTTTCGGCCAAGAGAAGTTTACCAACAGTTGAATCAAGCAGAAAAACCTCATGAAGTCTCTCTTTAAATGTTCGTTTTTAAATCTCCTTTGAATAACTTTTGGATTGTTTCCGTATGACCACCTTTCTTGGACAAACCAGGATAATCTATCTCTTTATTTACCTTGTCCAACTCTAATCTGCAACAACAAATTCAAAATAAATCTTCAGGAAAGATTTAAAAAGCCTTTTTTTCACCATGCTTATCTGGTTCTTACCTTGCTGCAGGTGTGACATGAAGTCAAAATAACTTTCTTTAAATGTACATCCTCTTTTTTTTTTTTTTTTTTTTTTTTTTTTAAATATCTCTGTTTGTCTGTTTTGCTTTTGTGGATCATATTAGAGGCACCAGCAATAATTTCAGAATGTTTCTTAGCCAGCAAAATGTCTCACAAAAATTTGGCACTTTTTTGATGTTAATATCAATGAAACGTGTTTTTGGGTGTTTTCATAATAATAAAAATAAAGGAAAAGAAAACAGCATGAAGCAGCTAAACGCAGTACTCTGTTCAATGAGAATTTGGGTACAGAAAATACAATTACAAAGACTATAAAGAAGTTACATGTATCATTCAACTAATTTTGACATTTGGTTTGGAACAAACAGCTCCTCTGGGTAATCTGTGGAGAGGTTCAGGGTTGCAGTGCAAGTGTGAAAAGGACATAAAAGGACTTATAAAGAACAATAAAGGCACCTGCTCTAACACACGTCTATCAGTCACTAAAACAATGACTCACACCCTTTTGGGATAAGCCTGAGTGGAGTGCTTAACAACTTTATGACTGTGACGTGTGCTTGAAGGCATCAACTCTTCCAAACCCATCAATCAAAAGACACCAGCTGCAAGATGAAGTTGCTTCAAATCAGCACGACACCAGTTCGCCAGTTCTCATGTTGAGCCCGTTATGCAAGAAGGTGCAGCGACACGCTGGGCTGCAAGAGGTGAGAACTGCGGTACTGGCAACAGATCTGACAAGCCGATGTAATGACCAGTCACCTGCATTTAGTAAAGAAAAAACAGACATCCACGCCCGCTTCCAACTCCTCAGGGGCATCTGGAAGCGCAAGCTGCACCAGACATCAAACGCTGGTAATGAGAGCAATTGGGAGAAGGTGTGTCCAGGAAGTGAGGGGTGTGAAGAGGTTGTAGAGCGGGAACAGTTGTTGTTCAGAAGTGGAAATGGGATGGGGGCAGTTGAAGCTCCACAGGCCAGAAAGTTAAACTAGCAGCATGGTTTCAGCGGTTTAGCTGCCTGATGGCTGATCCCCTCGAGCAATTCAGGAGCTGCTTCTCTGTCCGAGCACAAACTGCTGCAAAACTGCTGCACTCTCCCACATAAACACCACATTGACCCTGAGGAGAATCCCTGCACTTCAGGAATTTTTAAATTCTGCAGCTAGCTAATGTGATAAAAATAAGCATCCTTTCTTTAAGCTATCAGACAAGAAACTTATCCTTGTGTTACAAAGAAAGTGGATTTTTATCGCACAAGCCGGTAGCATTTTTATGTCAACACATAACAAAGTGCATTCCTTTTTAAAATCAAAGTAACATGTTTTTTGAGTTTGTGAAACTTCAGAGGAGCTTTGCATCCCTTAATGTATGTGCTACAGGGGGTTTGAGGGGGGTATCAAAGGTGGCGGCAACACAAGACGGCGGGGTCAGGCAGAGGGGTCAGGGGTTTAAACCTTGCCCCAGGAAACCCATTTAGAGGTCAGGTGTGTTTGCTTAAAGAGAGGCAGAGTTCAAGCTTTAAGTTTTCAGAGGCGGCTGGCCCAGACATTCCACCTGAGAAATTAACTATCAGGTTGAACTAATTGTCGGGAGCATTTATCTCATTCCTCAGCTGGAGAATGTGAAGACGCTTCAAGGATTTGTCCTTTATTTCCAAGCCTGTTTAAGATTTAAAAACCAAATCATGAAAAAAATTAATCAGCTACCGCTGACATTTTCTGTTCTGCAAGCTCAGGTTTCACGCAGCTGTTTGGTTCTTACACAACTGCGTTACAGAATGCAGTCTTAATGTGCTGCGCAAAATAGAAGATTTACCTTAATAATTATTTAAAAAAAATACTTTCCTGCAAATCTTGGGACACAAAACCTAACATACAACCAGTCATTTTAAACATACAAAATGGGAAATAATATGCAATAAAAGGCAACAACAAAGCATTTAATGTTCATCATTGTCTTTATAAAGATGCAAGAATACATAGAGATCCTATTAAACTGGGTTTATAGACCTTTTTTTGCAAGAATGTAGTCAGACTCATTTTTCTCTACTGATCCAAAAAGAAATTTAGCATGCGATGTCAAAACAAGAACTTTATTTTTTTTATCATTTAAAGTTGCTTTCCAAGGTTGTGTAGAAAAACAGTCCCTATGCTCATTATAAAACTGTTTCTGTTTCCCTGTTTAATTATTGCTATCTATTAGGAGCAGAGTCAGACTGCAAAAACAACTCAAATTGAACAATTTATGTCATATTTTTTGTAAAAATTGTCTTATTAGACTCGATATGAGCCACAATCACCTGGCAAGTCCAGAAAAATTACCTACTTCAAGATACAAAAAGACAAAAATGACATCTGAATTTCCTGTATAGAAAAAAATTCCTGTTAATAGTTTGTACTTGTTTCTTGTATTAAGACATGGTCCTCTTCCTAAGACATTTTTCTGGACTTGTCATGTTAATGTGGCTCATACCCTTGTGTAATGTTCATATTGTTGTTACTCAGCCAGTGTTTGTGGGTCTGATGGACCCGTTGCATTTTGTGGCTTTTAATGCCTCACAATCAAACACTTTTATGTTAAAATACTGAACAGATGTTTACCTTATCCCAATTACAAGCAGTATAAACAATATATATGGTTAATATTTGCCCTTCACCTTTGTTAGGTCACATTTATAACTTATTTAAAACATAATAAAGAAAATCAATTAAAATCAAGATATGAGTGGGAAAAAAAGTACAAGTGAAGCGAGGTTTTTCAAAACTACTGACTTTTATTTTTTTGAACTTGAAATTTAACCCATTCAGGTGCACAACACAAGCTGAACACATGAACACATGAACACAGAGTAAACATATCAGTCAAGACAACACATCAACCCCATCGAACACATGGCCTTTAGCCACTAGCCTATACAACACATGAGGGGCAGAGCTTTACTGTGTGTGTGTTGCAGATATACTTTTGGCACTTGATGCACGTGTGTTGTGTTTTCCTGTCCATCTTGGGTCCGCACACTTCGCACCGCTTCTTCTTGTTGCTGGTGTTCACAACCTAGAATAATGAAAAGATCAAAAGAAGACTTGATGTCCTGTGTGTGAGTAACTTCCATCCGTGTGGGCCCTGGTTGCATCCTAATTACATTGGCAGCCTTGCGGGGTGGCTCTTTTCTTGGGCGAGAAGACCATTCAATTTGAGAATTTTTTGACATACATATTTCCTCACTTGCTCCATGCTGACTGGCTTGTTCTGGTCCTGGGGCTGGCTGCTGACTGCTTGGTCCTGGGGCTGGCTGCTGATGGCCTGGTCCCGTGGCTCGTCTTTTTTTTGGAACTGGCTGATGCTCAGTCTCATCATCTTCTTCAGAGTCACTGTCAGACTCTGAATTTTCAGAAATGTGGTCCTCAAATTCTGAAACCTCTTCTTCTGAATCCTCTCCCTCTACATCATCATCAAAAACTTCTCTCTCTTCCAAAATTAATTCCAGGGCCCTCCGCAAAGAGAACCTTTTGGCCATCTTGATCGGTTATGATAAGAAACCACACTTGCAAAGCTATAATTATAGTGTCCCGCCTCCAATTTGTAGCAGATAGAGTGTGAGAAAATAAAGATTCCCGCAAGGAACTGCTTCTTTTGTGTTTCTGCACCTGCGGTTCCAACACAAGGTTGCAACATTGTTTGTCAACACTGTCTGCTCTCATTTTCTCGCACATTTGACCCTCTGACGTTCTGTGTACCTACATTCTGTCCTCCTCCTGTCTAGGCCTGCTGTGTGTGTGTGTGTGTGTGTGTGTGTGTGTGTGTGTGTGTGTGTGTGTGTGTACACGTGTGTGAGTGCTTGTGTGAATGCGTGTGCGCGTGTGTGTGTGGTACACAGAACATCAATTTCCACACTTCTATTAGCCCCGGGTCCAGTGGACCCGAACATCTTATATGTAATAGAAATGTGTAGGGGGGGTGTATGGTGTGTGGTCATTAAATATGTATTCTGATATATGTTCTTCACAGAAAATGAGCCACAGCCAGTGAGTCTCAGTTTGAAAAATTAATTTATTGTATCATTTTTCTTTTAATAAAAAAGGAAAACGGGTCCCACAGACCCGAACACCACACAAGGGTTAAGTCCAATAAGACATTATTAAAAATCAGACAAACATATGCTTTGATTTCAGTTTTTGCAGTGTGTTCAAGTCTTTCAATCAAGCTTCTCTATGCTTATGGAATTAACTTGACCGACTGGTGAGATTCTGCTCATTTTCTTTACATGGCTGAAATTGGAAAAACCTGCTTAAACCTCCCTTTATTTTGAACCTTGCCTGATAAGCTTCTAACCTATGCTTTTCTACACTAAATTTTGTCTGGGTTTTTTTTTATTTCAGAAACCAGTCCTGTTTTTCATTTGCTGCAAAAAAAGAGGGACTTGTTGCAGCAACTGTATTGCCCTTGATTGACTACGGTGATGTTTTGTATGTGCATGCCTCTTCACAATGTCTTCACTCTCTGGACACTGTGTACAATGGAGCACTGAGGTTTATTACAAAGTCTTCACTCTGTCTATCATTCACAAGACTTATATTTGCTGTCTGTTCATGAAGTACATATTGAAATGAGATAAAAATAGTTTTAGATATGCAGCTCCTGCAGCGTGGAACCTGTTGCAGGAGAATTTTGGTCTGAAGGAGCGGGTCTCTTTAAATTGTTTTAAAAGTAAACTAAAGGTGTTGGAGGATGATGCACCGGGTTGTAAATGCTTTGATGGCTGATTTTTTTGATTCTACACTGAACATGGAACATCTTCTTTTCTCATTGTTTTGTGTTGTTTGTTTGTAACTGTGTTTTGTGACTTCCTGTCGTCTTAGCACAGAAAGACTTTTGTAAAAGAGATTTTTAATCTCAATGAGACTTTCCTGATTAAATAAAATTTAAATAAAAATAAATAAAAGATGAGCTGCATACCTTAAACTGTGGTTTGCCCGCTGATCCCGAAGGTTTTCCTGCAGGACCGTTTTGTTTTACAGGAGTCTTGTTGGGCTTCTTTGGTGAAGACTCGAAGCTCTGAGACAGAAAGCAAACAAACAAAACCAGTTATTCCCAGGGGTGACATATCTGCATCTTAGGGAAAAATACAGACCTGTCAGTTTTGGGCTCTGGCAGATGCTTTGTTTACAGTGTTTTGTCAATCCTCTTTCATAGCTGACTAATAATAATAACAGGCATCTTTCATGATGTGAAGCAGAGTTTATTGTTTGTGAATGTGCTTAATTTTCTCCTGTTTTTGACTATAGGGTTCATGTTGTTCCGTCTCTTTCTTCTTTCAGGTCATTAAAGTGTCAAAGCTACAGATGTAGCCTGCATATTGTCCTAAAACAAACCAGAGTTGATCTGTAACGTAAATTGAAATCATCTTTGAACCAGAGCTGGATTAAATTACAGAGGACGAACTAGACATACAGAATAATTTGTCCCTGATCAGATATTTAGGGCTTCAATAACCCATCATTGTTCTTCTGCACACTGAAAGCCTTCCCGTCAGGTCTGCAATGCTCTCAGTCACCTGTGTAATTACCTTGTAATAGCTAAGGCAAGTACCTGCACTTCCTGAGCACCAACCCTCTCCATGCAATCACTGGCATTCACCTTGGAACGGGCTACAAGTGTAATTGCCTGTGTTGACATAACTGCTACAAGGCAATTACACGTTATTTCCTCCAGCGATGCCTGGTGATACATGATGCTGTAAGACTGTTCTAATGTGGTGACAAAGCTTTTCAGAATATATCAACACCTGGGGAGCAGAGGTGTATTAAGTGGAGAAGAACAGACCCTGTTTTTATTCATAAATAGGTTTAAGGGAACTTTGTGTTTACCCATAGTGGACTTGGTTTAAAGTAAGATTCATTTTACACAAACAATACAGGAGAAAACATGAAAAAGAGCCATCATAGTCCCACCCAGAAGCCAGTCTTGGCTGGAGGCTCATCTCCAAGGCCCCCAGCTTTCATTTTACAATCCCAAGTCCAATGAAGAGGGGACATTGTGTAAAATGTAAATAAAACATAATCAAATGACTTGCAAATCCTGCTTAATCTATATTCACTTGAATACACTAATAAGATAGTTCAAATTCATAAACTCTATATTTTTTAAGATTCACTCATTTTGAATTTAATGCCTCAACACGTTTCAAAAAAGCTCGGACAGGAACAATAAAAGACTGGAAAAGTTGAGGAATGCGCATAAAACACCTGTTTGGAACATTCCACAGGTGAACAGGTTAATTGGAAACAGGTGAGTGTCATGATTGGGTATAAAAGGAGCATCCCTGAAAGGCTCAGTCGTTCAAGGAAGGATGAGGTGAGGTTCACCACTTTGTGAACAACTGCATGAGCAAATAGTCCAACAGTTTAAGAACAATGTTTCTCAATGAACAATTGCAAAGAATTTATGAATTTTTTATCATCTACAGTCCATAATATCATCAAAAGATTCAGAGAATCTGGAGAAATCTCTGCACGTAAGCAGCAAGGCTAAAAACCAACATTGAATACCCATGAACTTTGACCCCTCAGGCAGCACTGCATTAAAAACCAACATCATTGTGTAAAGGATATTACCACGCGGGCTTAGGAACACTTCAGAAAACCATTGTCAGTTAACACAGTTCATCACTACATCTACAAGTGCAAGTTCAAACTCTACCATGCAAAGAAAAAGACATATATCAACAACACCCAGAAACATCGCCGGCTTCTCTGGGCCCGAGCTCATCTGAGATGGACTGACGCAAAGTGGAAAAGCGTTCTGTGGTCTGACGAGTCCACATTTCAAATTGTTTTTAGAAATCATGGACGTTGTGTCCTCTGGGCCAAAGAGGAAAAGAACAATCCAGATTGTTATCAGCGCAAAGTTCAAAAGCCAGCATCTGTAATGGTATGGGGGTGTGTTAGTGCCCATGGCATGGCTAACTTGACTATCTGTGAAGGCTCCATTAATGCTGAAAGGTACATACAGGTTTTGGAGCAACATGTGCTGCTATCTTTTCCAGGGACATCCCTGCTTATTTCAGCAAGGATACACCGAGCTTCGTAGTGAAAGAGTGCAGGTACTAGACTGGCCTGCTTGCAGTCCAGACCACTCTCCCATTGAAAATTATGGCGCATTATGAAGTGCAAAATACGACAACGGAGACCCGAACTGTTGAGCAACTGTGCTTAGGCTACATGTATAAAGCTCTGTGCATTCTGCAGAAACTCAACAACTCTTACAGCCGACGTCTTTAAATGAATGTGTTTTTCATGATGTCAAAATGTGAAAGTTCCATAAAACAAATTAGAGGACACAAGACTGGATTAAAGGTATGAAATAGTGCAGAGAAGTAAAGGAAATGTGAATTACAGTGAATTACATGTGTACAGAATGCAGGATAAGAAATATTTGGGGCTAACAATAGTATTTGCTGGTCAAAATAGTCTGACTGATAAAATCCATATCCTGATCCTGCCATAAAAAACATCTCAACATATTTTCCCCATATCGCCCCCTAATAGAGAACATTTTCCTTGATTAGAAGCAGAGTTTTCTGATGTTTATGCAGCACATAACACTGCAGAAAACTGACTACTTATCATTTGGTATCAAGAGACAATTGAGGAACAGGTGAGGAAGTCTGTAATGATGACGTTTGAGCACACTAAGTGGCTGATTTCTACAGAAATCACTTCAAGAAATAGTTAACAAGTACAGCATTCATGTTACTTTCATAGTTAATAAGTATGTCAGTAAGAGCTGCTGCACTTTGGTCATTTCACAAAGTCAAATGTGGCCATCTTTGAAAAAAGTTTTGAAAAACTCTCTGATTTAAGCTATATAAATAAAACCTGCAGAAACGGTCTAGATCCTTTAACTTTTTTGATTTGATCAAAGAAACTTTCCACAATGCTGCATGTATTTATTAGTAAGAACTGTTATAAAGTTCTTTATAATCAAAAACTTAGAGGAAACCCATTTTCATGTCATATTGCTCAGTAGACAAATACAGTATGAAATTACTCTTTCGCTTACTTTCTACAGTTTTATGCTTACAGTATAAAAGTTAGAGCAAGAAAGATGAGTCCAAAAAGAAGATTTTTCAGAAAAGATGAAGGTCATTGAGGGAAAGGGTGTGGGTGCAGGAGGAGGAGGACTAGACAACAGGATAAATCAACAGGTGACCGAAATGCTCAGCTGTCATCTGACCCTGAGGCGAGGATCGACGCTCACGTCGCAGGTATGCGCATCTGCCTTGCTTTGATCTTTTGCCTGGCACAGTTTTTCACTGGGATGGTGTGTTTTAAAAAAAAGAAATCACTAACAGACACTGACATAAAAATGGGGCAGATACACACTTGCATAGACACACACACGCACACACTACTGTGGTAACACGCAAAACAAGTGTTCAAAGGCAAAGGCCAGGTGCAAAGCTGAAATGGCATGAGACGATAAAAAGGAGCAATCATATTAACAGTGGGATGACAGAGGGACAAAGATATGCAGCATTACAGAAAAATGAGGGAAGATGTTTCTCCAGAGTGAGTGTGTCTGTGCATGTGTGTGTGAGAGAGACACTACATGTTTTTCTCTGTGGGTTTATTACATATTTCTTCGATCAAGCTTTGAAAATTCTGTCCATTTCTGCAAGTTTGCATGTCTACAGAGTGTAAATACTCCCACCTTTAAGTGTGTGTCTATGTGTGTCTATAAGATGACACAGTACCGTCTCGTTGGTGAGACAGTGAGACAGTGAGAATTCGAGCAGATTACAGAGGAGAAATCCGATCATTACCCCACTCAGACCCTGTGTTTTACTGGAGGAAAACAGGTGGGTACATGAGCGAACAGGATGAAAAAGTTCCATGTTTTGTCTCAAACAAAAAGCTGGACGGTCAGTGGGTGCAGGAATGGGAAGGGCCCGCCGAAATGACATGCTACTATAGGATACAGTCAGTGGGAGTTTAAATGATGAGGTAGGAAGAAGAAAGGAGCCGGCAGACTGCAGCTGCAGAGAGGGCAGAAACAAGTCGCAGACGGAAAGCATTTGGCTGCGCTGACACCTGGTGGACAACTGGAGACACTACGGGAAAATCAAGCTAGTGGATCCCATTAGATCAAAGTTTGGAGCCTCAGAGCTTCAGTTTGGTTTAAACAGTCATGTGCAAAGGGAAGGAAAGCACTTCTTCGTTAAAACCAGCAACAAAACAGTGAAAACAAATAGCCTGATTAAAAAATCAGTTCAGATATTGTTTTATATTTCTTTTAAATACAATGAATACTTGTTGGTAAATAAAACTTAAGACTTACTTCAAAGTAGAACATCTACAAAGTGTTTGAAAGCACATACAGTAAGACAGTAGCACTTCCTGTTAATCATCCGAAGACCTAAATGCACTGAGGCCGCTGTGACAAGTTTTGTTGAATATTTATTTTCTAATGCAGTTGTTTTAATTGCTTCATGCAGTTCGTTGCAATTGAAGATAAAAGTACTCCTTCTGCTGACTAAGATGCATTATGAAGAAATTGTATTTTACCATGATCTACTCTTAATTTGAAAGGAACTTCTGCAAAAACAGTGAAAAAAAGTGATACTTGTTCTAAAAGTCTGTGCATTGTTTGTGTTCTTCAACCAAGTTTTCTACAGTCAAATGTCTTTTGAAGCTACAATTAAATGATACATACTCTATTTAATTATAAAGACAGAAAAAAAGAGTCTGGCTTACTTTTTTCAGGCCTTTTCCAACAACCTTCTGAGGCTTCACATCATTATCATCGCTGTCATCATCTTCATCGTCACTATAAAAAGAAGGAGGAAAACTCACTGAGCGGAATAAGAGGTCTGAGTTCTGAGTTAAATGATATGCAGACTTTAGGTATATATGTGCTTTGTTTAGGTATATAAAATGTAACAGGAAAAAATCAGAGTATGAGGAAACTTACTCATCATCGTCGTCACTGTCGTCTTCATCATCATCAGAATCCATCTTTAGTTTTTTCTTCAAGAAAAATTAAAACAATTAAACTGATACATTTAGCCCAAATATTTTATTTCCCACTCCATCCCTCAATGTAACAGCACACACTGCTTTTGTTAGTATTTGTATAGTAGATCAGACAGTAAATTAGCACCACCATAAAGCATAAAATATACTGACTTCAACCATTTAAACATCTTTTAAAACTTAAAGAAAACCCTGATTGGCTGATTTTGAAGAAATACAGTACTGTACTCACCAACAGAGGCTTCTTCCCTGCTATGAGCCCCGCGGGTCGCTTCACTGGTGATGAGTTGTTCTCTTCCTCTTCATCCTCGGAGTCCTTCACACCTGGAAGGTTAACACAGGTTACCAGAGCTGCAAAGTCATGGGGTGATTTTTATTTGTATTTATGTATGTATCTTTTATTACTAAAGTATATCCAGAAGCAGGACTATTTCTTATTTGTTGTCAATATTTTGATCCGTAATAATTTCAATAATTGCTATCCTTTCACTCTATTAAAAAGACAATCTTACAGGAAGGACAGCTAGTCTTAGAGAAACAAGTTGTTCCTTGTGCGACTGAGGTAAATACTTTCACATGATGATGTTTTTCAACTTGTAGTTTCTATGTTTCTATGTGAGTACCTGCTGTTGCCATAATACTCACTAACAAAATGCTGCCCGCTGATGTGAACCGGTCCAGAGCCAGACTGAAGACGAAAGGTGACTGGAGGCGTAATTTCAAAACCTCCTAAACTCATCTTGACAACAAAAGAGTTATAAAAAAAAAAAGAGTGAATTGTGTTTAATTTCAATGACCACATGAGAATCCAAACTCTTCTTTGCTTTTATGATAAGCTCTAAAAAATACCCCAAAAAACATTATTGATTGCACATTATGCCTAATTTATATGTCGATTAAGTTGTTCACTTACAGAAGGCAGGACAGATGGTTTCAGAGCAACCAGTGGCACTTTGGTTGTTTTTCCATCATAAGTCAGGCCTTCGACTTCCACCATGTGGAATTTATCCTCTGCGTCAGCTCCCAAACACACCTGGAAAAACAAAACTTCTGGTTTTCAACAAATCTTTTACATTTCAGAATGATAAAACAAACAGTGATACTGATACCCTCCTACACCACATACCATGGTTGGTGCAGCTGACAAGCATTAATAAATGTGTTTTTCCAGGAAATGTTCATGTGTATTTTGATATATTTAGCAGTCTTTGGAATACTGTTGTAGTTTGGGCTATTTACCTTGAGGATATAACCAACTACAATGCACTCAAAGCCAGTCAGTAGTTTCAGACATGCCTCTGTTGCCATTAATTGTCATTTCGTTTTCTTTCTCTGCAATATTTTGACATGCCTGTCAACATACATCTCTTTGAATATGTGTCAAAGTGTCTCTTACTGCTTTGAGTGACAGCTGTTGCTCCGTATCATCGTCGTCGACGTCAACTTTGAACTCCCGTTTGTCCGATTTCAGGGTACAACCTGGGGAAAACGATATGTGCGTTAAGCAAATATCATTGTATTTCGTTCACCAAGAGCCGCATTAACGAATGCATGAAGCTGACGGAGATTTAAGGGCTTGTGTTTTAGATAAGCTGTGCATTTCTATGCCTTTGTAGGCTAGCTAACAAAAGAGCTGAATTGGCGCGAGAGGAGCAGACTGGCCAACCTTATATTTAAAAACTGTTGAAATGTAAACCACTCCTCTGTGCATGATAACATGTAATTAGGAAAGATTATGCAACCTAAAAATATCATGTTTGTCGTACTAAGAGAGCTCACCAAACAAAAACATCTGAGGTCTGCTCAAATCTGAGATATCGTCCTCCATCTTTTCGCTGGCTGGTTACGCTTCCGTAAACTGGAGTGACGGACACCTCAACGGACCAGTGGCATGCCAGAACGAAACCACCATTGGAAAACACTTCAGCCAATAGAATTCAAACAAAGGCGGGACTAAATAAAACTATGCCTTCTAGTCGGTGTGCAGTAGATGACGCTGTCTTGAAAGAAATAGAAAATAGCGATGTAAATAAATGGATGGATAGAAAATAGGGTTTCTTGTATTTTAGTGAAAGTATAGAGTAAACACAAATATAAGACGAAAGCTATGAATAGAATTGTCTAATGTGAGATTGTGTTATTGACATCTCAGACGCCTGAAAACACTGCTGCTGTTGGACATGATTTGCTACAGAACCTGATAGCAGGTTTGTCTTTGAGGCTAAAATGAAATATAGCCTATATTTTGTGTATGTGCTCACTTGATAGCTATAAGCATCTACCCTACACAAGAAAAGCCAGCATTTGGATCCACGAGCATTACACACTGATGTGTGTTATCTGGAAATTTGGCCTGGACGATATTCCCTTTTTACCCCCTGCAGGAAAGAACAAACACTGTCCCAGATTTATTTGTGTATGAACTGCTGAAGCAATAATCTGTTGTACTCAATGAAGACATAAATCTACTGACAATGATGGGAAGCGTGCTGAGAATAGGCCTGATTTAGAGACACAGAAAGGCCCATTCTGATAAACATTATCACAAAGTAATGCTTAAATAGATGTGTAAAGACAATAGAGGAAACATGGACATAGGGGATGCAAATGTTGTTAAATTATGAATTCTTTTCACTGCAATACAAGCAGACACTTCTTTGCACAACCAACAACTTTCGATGATCTTCCGGCTCTTTATACCGTTGTTTGTATCTCCTTTATTCGTAATGGCTCCCTCAAATAACTATTACAGCTTTTTTATATTAAGATTGGGATATTCTCCCAGAAGTCCATCGTTTAATGTGCCGTTTGGACTAAATAAAAGAGGCCTTTGGTCAGTGATATTAAAAGTCCAGCCCAGGGGGCAGTTGCAGCCTTTAAAAGAGTGTTCTGTGGTTGTTAAAAATATTGGTAATAAAATGGAGAGCCATTGCACTCTCAGATATTACAGAGGGAGACAAATTGAGCAAACTTTTTCGACTGTGCAGAAAATAATTTCATCACTGGTGCAGTTTGTTTTTTACGCTACAGTGGACAAAAAGTTGTTTTCTTTGTGTTCTGTAGTTATCAAATATTTCAGTGGTCATTAGTTGTAATTCTCCAGCAAGCTCTACATTGTTCCTCAGTCTATAAAATCTTTAAGATACACTGTTTTTCTCTTTGTCACCACAGGCAAGGGACTGCTAAGGTAAGATTGCAGGGATTGAATCAGAACTTTCTCTGACAGCTAAGTAGTGCAGTTTGCTGCAGGCTTGTGTCCTTCAAGTTAAGTATCGACACACTTTTTACTCGGGTGGAAAAACACTCTTCTACCTCGACCCCCTGCAAGTCATTTCTCCTGCATGAGAAGACGTCACAAGATGCAGCGGCATCTGAAGCGAAAGGTTAATAACATTATTGTGAAACAGCAGGAAAGTTGTTTATTGTGAAATACCCATTCTAATCTTAACATGTGTCTCAGTGTGTCAGGAGATGACCCCTATTGAGCAGGTGTTGAGTCATCGAGGTGCAGCGGCAGTATTACTCAAAAGGAGTGTGTGGAATTGACTTCATGCATGCCTGAGAGCTTGAAAAGGCTTTAATGTGTCACAGACTGCCAGGACACGTCCGCAGATCCACTTTTATGGCTGAATCCATGCTGTAGCAATTAGGCTTACTCAGTATTTTTGCTGTGTTCTTTAGCACAGATTCCTGAATGTGTAGGAGTATGAAAACAAAACATTGATGAGCGACATCCTGTCACCAAACTTGACTCGTTGGACAGTGAATCCTTTGTTTTTCTGCATGTATTGAAAACTTGTGCCTCTATTTTATCATTTGGCCCCTTATGAAATCTGACTAATGACTTCAGCTGTGAAAACTCCTGCAGCTTATTGACTTAATCTGCTCATGTCAAATAAATATATACTATTATAAGGAAAATGATGTGAATAAAGGAAGTATGCATTTTTAATACCTTTATAGATTTTATGCCATTGAGAGGATGTATGCATGCTCTCCTTCTGTCCCTGCATGCCCTGTTTTATGCAAACATGCACATGTGTAACTGTTTGCACGTGTGTGTATGTGAGGGAGTTTGAACGCACACTCCTGGGTTTGTAACTGAAGGTAGATGAGACGATGAGAGCGTGTACTGTCGTCAGGTCTCTGTCATGCTGTTGGACTGCAGAGAGAGGTTTTCATTCTTCACCTGACTCAGCTGGCGGTGACTCAGTGCTTAAGATTTTCAACCAAAGCAGCAGCTAAAATTTGTTGAAACATCAGCAAACCATTGTCCAAAAAGAAAAACCTAAATGCATTAAAACTGGCGTTATTAACCCAATAGAAGGAACACTGTTTAATATTCACCATGAGTTGAAATTGTCTTGTTTATGGTCCCTCTTTTTTAGCAGCATAATTTGAAGGTATGATGTTCAAATATAGCCCATAAAAAGTTATTTTGTTTATACAAATCAGAGAAAGCCACAATGCATTAGAGGATGAATCCTGCCTGTTCAGAAGAAAACATAAAAACAAAATAAGTCAGTGTGGTACCATTGCATTTATCACCAGAGCATCAAGTTTGAGTCATCAGCAATAGAAAATAAAAGCTTCTGGCAAAACAAATGGAGTTACATTAATGATGTCAGCTTTTTCTTTCTCATTCCAAGTAAAGCAGAAACTGTCCTGTGATTTTCTTTGTTCCCACTTTGGTTTCACCCACATGTAAACAGTTGCAGTTTGTGAATCTGTTTCGCAGATGCACCTCATGCTTGACTAAACATCAGGAAGAAACTGAGCAGATCATTACAAACCACGTAAGCACAACTGTAGAAGTATTGATTTCAGAGTAATTATACTAACTTACAGAGAAAACCTCAAAGAGATGCCATTATTGTTTTCTCAGCGACTTGAAGAAACAGGCCGTGGTGGTGTTTCGGAGTCAAGAGCCATTAAAGCCTTTTGTCAACAAAGCCTGACATGTCGACACATTAACAGTGATGTTATGGAGTTTGGCGTTCTCTGTCGCTGTCCGACAATGTACTGAGGCTACAGCAGCTGTCGTGACCCAGAAAGAGCTGTGGGCTAGAGTGGATATATCTGGTATCACCAGAGAAACAACCACAATTCAAAATAAAGACTTGATCAGACTCAGTCATGTGTTGTACGCTTGTGGATTTCTTGCATGTGAGCCAAAAACTCAAAGTTCAACCAACAAATATGAAGAGGCTGACAACTTTTCTCTATATTCATGATCTTGTTCTTGTGCTTAGACAGTGATATCATTAAAAAAATGCAATTAACACCTCACAAACAACTACAAGGCTAAACATGATATTATACAGCGTATGCACGCTTTCAGGCCTTAGAAGGCTGTAGCAGCCAAACCAACTGTTTGATCTGGACATATACACTCGATACGTATTGAAAAAATAGTAAACTATATAAATGTTTAAATGAATTGGAAATAATGGCAAATAATGTGACAGCTTGGTAAGTCTAGCATAAACTGTAAGCAATCTAGAGTAAACTATGTGCAACATGCCATATACGTATACATAAGCTGTGAGTATATAACTTCCTGGATTTTTGAAGTGATGCTTATCAGCCTCTTGTAAATCTTTGCAGCCTTCGACAAAGTTTTTCTCAAGCTTCACTTTTGGAAGGGGGACATGTTTACTGGTTTTCTTGAGAATCGGACCAACTGGCAGGAGCAGACGGAGCGTGACACACAGCACAACACGGCTGTTTTGAGGGTAGTTTTTTTGTCCGCCTGTTCCAAACAGAGAGGCTGATAGGAAGTGTGATACACCCTGATCCTCTGTCTCTTGTTCATCTTGTGTGGTGACATTTTATTGGATAAGGACAGAGCTCTTTGGTGGCGAGACAGAAAGGGAGTGAGAGAGAAAGAAAAAAAACTGCAAAGCCACGACAAGAGAGGAGAAAAATCTTTAAGCACCTGTAGTAAAACACAATGCACGGTATTGAAAACAGTAAAAGCTAGGAATTTTTCACGAATGAGCCAAGTCACGTCTTCAAGGCATCCGAGACGGAGAGATGAAAGCAGCATGGAGCGGAGGAAATGGGGGTGGAGGAGGCGTCACCTGGAGGACTGCCTGCTATTGACAGGATCCCAACCAGGCAAGACGCCCTAAAAAACTGACGAAACAGACGTGCTGTGTTGTGGAGAAAGCAGAGTTGTTGGGGATGGATGCAGCTGTAGACAGCTGTTTCCAACCAAATCATCAACCTGCTCTGAGAAACTGTTTGGAGACTCCAGCAGGCAGATGCTGTTGAAATCCCAACAAAAGGTGCAAAATGTTCAACCTGGAGTTTTTTCCAACACATAAGTACGTCATAAAAGCTTATGAAAGGAATTTGTCAGCAGTAAGCTCCACCAAGATAACAAGAGGATGAAAATATGCTTTACTGCAAATGAGTGACTGGGCTGTTTGTAGAGGTGTCTCCAGCACGTAAGATTTTATACGTCTTTAAATAAGTTTGTGAAATTCAAAGTATACCACATCAGAGTTGTGATAGATACAACTACAAAGATTAATTCTCTGAGAAGATGCATCCTCACAAGATACGGAATACTCACACCAAAAATGTCCCAAATACAGGCGCCACAAAAGCTGATCATAGCCCTCGACACTGAAAGCCTACATTTGTCCAAGTCAGTGGAGTGTATTTGAGGAGTGTTGGGGAGATATTGAGGAAGAAAAAAAAGAGATAAAAAATAAGGATAAATACATTAAAAACCAGAGACAGTCACAATGTTTTGTTGCTCCAGAGGTGGCCAACTTGATTTCCGGAGGTACCACCTGAGACCATCCCCAGGAAACACGTCTGCTACGGTGAAGTTCCAGGTTGTGCCTCTCTTAAAATATTCGGACATCTTTTAACTTACAGTGTCAACACTCTTCAACAGATGTCTGTACTTTGTTCTTCTCCATCGCATATTTTGATGACAGCCTTCACACTTCAACTCAAAGCTCCTGTGATGAGATTTTAACTGATTGTGAAACAGACTGAGATATTTAGATGTAATCTTAAACTTTAGACAAAAATGTCTGATATTCTTACAAGTGTTTTTCCTCTTTATAGTTTAAGTTTATTTTCTGCAATCATCAGCATTTTTATCTGCAGTACATTCTAGCCAAGGGGCAACATCCAGCAGAGAAAAATGAAGTCCATGCGAAAGTGCTAAAAGTTGCTGTTCATGGAGAATCCGCTAGAGCAGGGGTGTCAAACTCAAATACGAAGTGGGCCAAAATTTTAAATTGAACAAAGCCGGGGGCCGAGGTTGAACAAATGAACGTTTTAATATGGAACCAAACAAGTTTTGATTTAACAATGAATATTGAACAAGCAAGGCTTATATAACTTTAAAGTGCAGGTGTGCAAAATCGAGTTGTTAATAATACTAATACTAATAATACTACTACTAATAATAATAATAATAATAGGGGTGCGCTGGGGCTTTCAGCCGAAGGAGTGCGCAAGAAGACGGATCACTTTATTCCTAATACATCCATGACCGCTACCATAGACACAGAGGAGGAGGGGTGTCTGCCTCTGTCCTAATTGATGTGGCAAAACAACAGCAGAGCATTATGGGATTTGTAGTTTAAGTGGTGAATGCGGTGTTACAGCGCTGCTGCCGTATAATACCGGCGGGCCAGCTCTAATATTAATTTGAAATTGCCTCGCGGGCCAAATATAATTACACTGCGGGCCAAATTTGGCCCGCGGGCCAGAGTTTGACACCTATGCGCTAGAGGCTGGCTGCAGAAAGACCGGAAGTCACGTACGTACCAAGCCAAAAGAACAGACTATTACAGCATTAAAAAGCACATTTACAGCCTTGTTAAAAAAACAGCTTGGGTCTGAAACGCTAATTTCACTATCGACACATTGTACAGGGGATGGATTTTTTTTTCTAACTCAGCGGTTTAGACGATATTAAGATTACAGGTTTGTTCAATCAGAGGTTCAGTTCAGCTCATGTGACTGACGGGCGCCCTGTAGCTGTTAGAACGGAAGCTCAAAATCTGCGTCATATCCAAGATGGCCCTGTCCAGTGATTGGCTTCATTTGACTGCAACGGGAACAGACAGGTGACGTCACGGAGACTACGTCCATATCTTATACAGTCTGTGATTTTAGCTCATCAGAGTCCCAGACTTGTTATGGAGAAAAAAGGTCAATGATGTAAATTTATCAACCGGTAATGTTAAAATCAGAGCGAAAGTGAGATTTCTTGGTGAATTCATAAGTATAATCATTAAAGACTCATCAGGAGATGAGTTACTGTGACTTTGACCAGCACTGAAAACTGGAGGCCTGATCATAGCATCTTATATGAAGTTTATCTCAGATGTTCCCCGTGTCAGGACTGAAATGGGGGAAAAAAGAGTTCAGCTTTTCAGCCCCTTCTGCATGGAATGCTCTCCAGACGGATCCTAATCTGACTGAACTCATTTCCTTTGGAGCCTTTCGTTCCATACTAAATGAAAGGTGTGAGACGATCGACCAGTGTTGCAGTTCTTATATAAATGTGTATTGTAGTTCACTTTTGGCACTTTATCTGTAATTTTTTATTCTCAAGTTATTGTTTGTTTTTAACTCATACTTGAATTATACTTGTAATGACGTGTGCTGCTGACCTCTTTTTTTTCTAGCTGGTTAAATAAAATAAAATCCAGCTTCATAGCAGATTCGTGACTTTGAGGAAAATATTGTTTCATATTTTACTGAAAGTTGAAGCTTGATGAAAAGTCCTGAAGTATGCCATAAAGTTCAGTTGGGGGTGAATGTGTTGTTACTACTTAAAGACTCTTTTGTTTACTTTGGTAACGACATTTAACCCATACTGCTACAGTCAACAGACTTGTCTTTAGGGGTATTTTTGCCTCTTCTTTAGTAAGTATTTGAGTTCATTTCCCAGGCCAGCTGATTGGCTCTCACAGTGGGCATGGCATGGCGTGGCACTTCCTGAAGCGTCACCGCCGTGGTGGCTCATTTACGAGCAGAGAACCTGAATGATGTGTTTACTGTGCGCCTGTCTAGATAGGTGGGTTTTGTTATGACTCGGCTGATAAGCATTTGCATGATAGTGTGTACGTGGTGATAACGGATGTTTGACTGTCTGGTGTCTCTGTGACCGTGAATCACCCAGACAACAATGGAGGCAAGAACCTAAAATAGTGTGGGAGCGAGCATCTGAAGAGATAAAGGTGGTGACATTAAGGATTATGCAGCCATTGTGATGATGTTGTTGTTGTTTGTTGTTTGTTGGAGGTTTCCATACCTGCTGTGGGTGTTAACTGATCGACTGGAGGCAAAGAATCCATGGAAGTGAGTTATGAATTCTCCTTTACAAATGAAGGAATTCAGCTTTTAACAGACACAACTTTGCCAAATATAGAAGCTAAAGCAGTTAGAAACAATTGATTTTATCTCCATCTCACCATTAAACCAATCCACCATCCAAGAGAATATCCATCTCTGTGTCTATTGGCATCAAATCTGTGTAATGGGATAATAGCTTATCTAAACAACACATTTCTGTGTCTCTACATACTCAGAGTTTCTCTCTGCAAGAGCCTTGCCTACATGTATCAGGATGCAGCGAGCAAGCGGTGCTCTGCTGCATTCATTCAGCTGCCGACGCTGGCTTGGACAAACACAGGTTAATATTCAGGTGAGTCACTGCATCCTTATTCGTAACATCCTTTGAACTCCTGTGTTGGAAAGCAGTTTCCTCTGAGGCAGCCATCAGAGAGGAGACCTTAATCCTAGCCAACTGGTACTTCTTCCAGTCAAACATCGATCAACTTTGCCGATGATGCACCAATAACAGATTTTGCAGCTTCACTTTAAAAACAGAGAGAACACCAGCAACAGCTGCAGGTTGTTTTTTTTTTTTGTTTTTGTTTTTGTTTTTTTTACTAAACAGACACAGAGCATGATCAACAACTGAATCCTGCAAGCACAAGAAGGGATGAAATGTAACAGCAAACTTTCTTATGAGAGCAAATTTATGCCAGTAAATAGAATAAGGAAATAAGGAATCAAGAGTTATCGAGGATGAAAGACAGGGAATGGATCATGATTTTGAGAAAAATTAAGTCACGCTCTTGGAAAAAAAAAGTTGAGATAAATTTTCAGATTATTATAAATATTGAAAACATGCAATAAAATGTCAGAATTTCAGGATTAAGAGTCAAAATTAAGACACAAAATCTAAAAGTTTTGACTTTTTTGTCTTTTTTCATAACTAACCATATCAAAAAATTAACTATTTACCCTAAAACAAGATATACATTTAATCCCCAGTTGAGGACCTAGTGTAAGATTTTTGCCTTTAATCTCACAGTATCGACTTCAGTGTCATTATTATAACTTTTAATACCATATTTATGACTTTTTATGTCATAGTTGCTTTTTATATCACTACTACGCCATTTTTTTGTTGCATTAAAATGACTTTTTGTCTCATAAGAATGCATTTTAATAGTGACTTTTTATCCTGTTGTAACATTTTGTCTCATAATTATGTTTGTATCTAATTATGATAATAAGATCAGTTTTAACTTTTTATCTCATGGTCATTGTTTTACATATTATCACTGGCTTTTCGTTTAATTTAAAGGACTTTAATCTTAATAATAATGACACTTTTATCTCATAATTATGACTTTCTATCTCACAACTAAGCATTTGTAACTTGTTATCATGACCTTTTATGTCATTATTATGACTTTTGGTCTTGTAATTGTTTTCTTTGTCTCAGTATTATGACCTTTTATCGTTTCGGTTTGACTTTCTATTTCACGCTGTTTTTTAACTTTTAACACCAAGATACCTGCATTTTTATCCCATTATTATGATTTTAAATCTCACAATTTTTAGCCATATCCCCAAAAACAGACTTTGTCCTTAAATCAAGACTGACACCAATTGCATTTGCGTGTTATTTTCCCCAGCAGAAAAAGGCCTTCATGCTTTATTTAGCATTTGAAGCTCTCTCGAATTTATGTGCATGTTAAAAAAAAAAAAAAAGCTCAAAGGATACTGTTTGGTAGGATGCACAGCCAGCAGGACTCAGAAATGATATGGTAAGCTGAGTCATGAAATGGAAACGGATCAAATGCCAGATTCTTTACCCTGAAAGAAACATTGAATCTTCAAGTCTAGTTTCATTGTGTCACAGCTCTTTCTATATTAGGATGCCAACACTTTCCCCTGCAGTGTCTGTTTTTCAGGGTAACACTCTGCTCTCTGTCGCTTCACAGAAATAAGGTTGAAAACCAGAGAATTGCCCACTTGTAGATGTTCCAAAAAATCACTGGAATAAAAAAAAAAAAAAAAAAAAAAAAAAAAAAAAAAAAACAGAAGCATAAAAGCCTGACCACAGTTCAAATGTTCACTTGGCAGAGGCACAACTTGTACTCACATCGTAATTTGAGTTGGCATCAGTTTCCAAACCTTTATTTATCCAGGGAGGCCTCTGCAGAGCACACTCGCTGTTTTTTCGGCAACGCCCTCCCTCACAGTCACACCTGGGAGCTGTAGTCATCAGTTTTTATGGATAAAAAAGGTATTGGCCTGTCTTTGTGATACACTTTGATGGTATCTTACCTTTGGGTGGTTTGAAACTTTAATGTGTAATCATAGCTGAATCCCAAGAGGCTAACTATCCACGCTAAAATCATAAAGTATTATTGCATTGTTTTCATAATGGTGACAAACAACAAAGAGAGCAGACAAGCAAGAGCCTGACGAGACGGGGAGAGGGAAGGAAAACAGAGAGCTTTGTGTCATCTTTTTCAAAAAGTCACAATATCATTTAATATAAAACACCTTTTCAATTGAACATAATGAAGAATTCATCATCAGGAGATCCAACAATCCTCTACCACTTGAACACTGCAGTCCACCTCCATGGCAGCTGACTTCAATGGTACATCCGAGTGCACACAGAAAAGGGTTGAAACATGCATTTTACTACATTGTACAAAGTCAAAAGCGAAAAACAGGAGGCCTTTTTTTGCCGTTATTGGCAGAGAGTCTCTGCTGCCTCATGGGGGATCCAGAGGCACAAAGAGGGGGCACAGTCTTGATAGTTGGGCATGTACAGAGGTGTCCGTTTGTTTCCTGGCACTTACGGATTAAGTGCCTTCCTCTCTTTTAGACCGTCAGCTGAAGGGAAAGCGGAAACTTGGTGTGAGGCAGGAAAATGACTCAACATACTTCAGATATTCAAGATAACAGTTGTGGACTTGTTTAAATTTGACAAACAGAAATGTCAGTGCGGCTCCTGAGCTGTGAAGTCCGCATACAGTGTTGTGTAGGTCTTGGCAGTAACTCGCCGTGTTGCTGGTAACGATCAATGAGTGAGGAAGCACAAAGTCCATCCATTATTCTGTATCTAAGACAATCCCATAATGGTGCTGCGTTTTTTAAACGTCAGACACGACAGAAAATTTCCACACATTGTATTTCCCCTCCCTCTGTCTCTCTTTTCCTCATCTACACTCACTCACAAACACACACACACACACACTCAAACTACAGATGCCAGGGAGGTGACGGAGGTCACCTTATTGTCGTCCGCCCAGGGCTGCAGGTTCTGCAGGGCGTACAGGGAGGAGTTGTGCAGGCAGAGCGGGTCCGGCTGCAGCGGCTGGCTCAACGTCTTCTGGAAGGCTTCCTGCTGAAGCTGCAGCATCAGCCGGTTGGCCTGCTGCCTCTCTGCCTCTCTCTCCTCCGCAGTCTGTCTCCTGGGTGAAAGGAGGAGACAAAAGGAGGACAGAGGAGAGGATAAAAAAACCTATATGACGTTTGTTTTATGAGGGAATTTATGTGCAGAAGATCGACTGATGTTGCATATCACGGCTTAAGTGCAGCGTTCTGAAGATGATATAAAAACTAAGACTCCTGCTACACAAAAGCATGATAATATCCCAATTATTCAGTCTCAAAAAAACATTTATCATTATTTTTTGATCGCATGCAACAAAGTAAGAGGATTCGAAATAGCTTTGGTCGTGGAAGCAACAAGCTAAAAGCTGCTAAATGATGTTTGTAGGTCATCCTGAAAGCTTTTTAATCAACTGATTTAACACATTTAGCAACACCTTCAACTGAATATCAGTCTGAAAATGGTTTTTTAGAGAAGTTTATGGTATTTAAAGGCATATTTTGTCTTTATCAGTTGTAAAATAGACAAAAGGTAGGAAAATAGGTACACATTAAATACCAAACTTTTGCACAATTCACTGCTTTTACTGTATGCATGAACACTTGTGCTTGTTCATCCAGGTTCAGACTGGATATCAGCTGATCAGGATGGGTGCCAAGTGTTAGAGAAAAAGGTTTAACACCTAAGCTCTCTGCTTCAACCTGAGATTTTACATCCATCCCCCAAAGAGCGGCGTGTTTGAATTGTAAACAGACATAAACATTGCTCTTGTCTTGTTTGGGATGAAAGTTCATCTAAGGCTACATAGCATTTTAAAGGCATGTTTCATTTTGAAGATGTCCAGAGAGAAGGACACAAAACTGTCAAATTATAAGTGCTTAAAATATCTACATCTGTAGCTGTATGCTTTCAAATAACTGTCTGTTTGTATTTTTCTGAATTGAATCAAATCAGACCAATTTTGTACGATACGGAGCAATGTGGGTTGAGTAAACGTCTGCTTTCATCACATGAATGCATGAATAACCCATTTGAATGTGAGTGTATGCAGAGTCAGCAAGATTATAGGTCTTAATGAGATGTGAACTCTGGACGACAGGAATGAAAAAAAGGCATGAAATCTATTAAAGACTTTAAGATTTTCTTAGAAGTCACAATTTCTTGACTGTTTGTGTTTATGAGCCATTACCTCCCTTGCATTTGTTTCATACAGACCTCATACGCCCTGATAACGGTGTTACTAATAACACAAAACCAGCGACATACAAATGGCAGGTGGAGCTCACAGGCGGAAACACACCTCTGAAACACTCTTTCATACACACCAAGCTCCATCCATTAGCCACACATTATTGTTAACAGCATTATCATAATCCGATTCGCCGGCTGTTGATTCGATCATCCTCTTGTTACTAGCGTAGTCGTCACGCAAAGACATCCCTCATGTTCATCCTATCAGGTGCACACTACAGGGAGATGGTATAAATCTCTGCAAAACTAGGAAATCAAGAAGAAACAGTTACACCAATTCCCTGATTACTTGTGACAAGACGCCTTAGATTTAGTTTTCTCTTGTTAAATGGACATTAATTTACTTTTATTCTCAATCTCTGCTTAAAGTGCTTCTGAATTTGGTCAAATACATCAACACTATAAATAGTGTTTGTTCCTTTAAGACAGAAAGCCAATAAAAAATAATTGAGAAATAAGCATTAGCATTTTTTTTTTCGGTGTGTTAAACTGAAAAGTCCTCCTTGTAAGCCTTAAACATTAAAACACTAAGAGGTCATTAGCTGTCTATAATATGCTTTTGAAATATGCGTCCTGTCCCTTTAAGTAGGGGCAGGGCTTCATAATTTGATTTCCTACTCATTTACTTCCAAATGGCTATTACAACAGTTACAATGAAGTGAACGTGTGCATGTGTGCGTCTTGGCAGTGCCGTCCTCCTGTGAGTGTTTCAGTATTGCTTTGGACAGCAGCTTTCTAAAAGGCCTTTCAGGACGCCAGCGAGTAATTGTGCTTGGTCAAGTGAACTGGCCTGGATTGGCAGCTCAGCTAAGCAAAATGGGTGTTGTGTTGATATGACGTCTCAAAATGCTCCAGCTGTGAGCTACTTTACTCATTTTGAAGCCTTTTAAAGCATTTTGAAACAACCGAGACAAAGAATCTCAGATCTGTAAATTTACGGCGTAAGGAAATTTAGACGGAGTCCTCCGAGGAAAAATCTTCTTAAAAAGCCTCTTAAACCACCACAGCCCAGTCTGGCAGTAAAAGAGCGAGTTATGACACTTCAGCCCTCCTATCCCCCCTTTAAAACCAAATTTAATGGCTCTCACAGTGAAAGGGAAGCCCTGCTGTCTTACCGCCATTTTGTCCGCCTGTTCTGAAACCAGGTCTTGACTTGTGCATCCGTCATCTTCAGAGCCTTTGCCAAGGTGGCACGCTCCGCCGATGCCAGATACTTCTGCCGGTGGAAACGCTTCTCCAGCTCACAGATCTGCACCCGGCTGAAGGAGGTACGAGGCTTTTTCCTCTTGGGTGGCGTCCGGTTCTGGTATGGGTGTCCAATGCGCCGGGTCACGGAGAAGGGTGAGAGGGCTGCTGAAAAACAGAAACAGAAGGTTTGATTGGCTGAGTCTGATGATTTCAGAGCAGAATAGTCCATCAGAAATAAGATTATTGTCAGTAATGGAGGTTTTCTGTGAGACTTTTCTTTCCATGATCTGTTCCCCTCACCCTAACCCTAACCCTTTTGTTTGTTTGCTCATGTTACAAACATAATTTAGTTTTCCAGTCCTCAGTTAGATAAAATTATTGTCCATTTTGTCTTTACTCTGGAAAAGGTCAGTGTGTGTTTGGCGAGCCTAAAAAGAGGCCCAGAAGCTGCCAGTTGAAGAAGATAAATGTAATTAAGACTGTTATTCCCCTGCCAGATTTTGAGAACCAAACAGCAGACTGATTCATGCAGAAAAAAAAGACCAAATAAATCCAGAAAACAGGGATGTTATTAAAAACAGTTCAAGGAAATATGTTGCTGGAAAGCAGCAGTAAGAAAAAAAACTGCAAAAACTTATTTAGCATCAGTTTTACATTTTCACCAAAAACATTTTGTTTTTGTTTTTCTTTTGTAAAGGAGGCACTTAAAAACAGCTGTAAACACACATCGAGTCACAAATGGGAGGTTATTTTGAGGGGGAAGGGGTCACTCACCTGGGCAAGCCCCCTTTGGGAAGGGATAGTCAGCTAGAAGGCCATTGCTGTCTCGCAGGTGAGCGAGCTCGGGGTAATAGCATTTAGCTAACGTCTCCACAGTGCTCCAGACAGGGACCCTGCCGATGTCTCCCTTGGGGAGAGGGCAGAGGGACCCGGTGGCCCCCGGCCCCCCTGTGGCCTCTCCTGCTCGGCTCTCCTCTGCCTGCTCCCCTAAAGGAAAGGGAGACACATTGAGGTCCCACATCTGGAGCACAGCAGCAGCCAGCGCTGTGCAGGCGCCGGCGCATAGCAGCTAATCACATGAAGGCTCCTTGAATGATGAGCAGAGTCTGCTTTAACATTATTTACTGCCAGAGACTAAAGTCAGCATTTGGAAAGGTTTAGGTTCAAAATAAGATATCTGCCATTTAGAATAATGAGGATGGTTACAGAGATGAATGAGCACATAGTGGCCACTAATCAGAATCAGACAATCAGAGTCAAACTGAGGGCCAGAATATAATTTTATAACCATGGTTAAAGTATAAACGCACTTTAAGTAGTGGTATGAGCAAACAGTCCATCAGTCTTTATTTGTCCTGCACCAGTTCATGATATCTCAGGACTCTTTAACAAAGAGCAGGGCAAGACTTTACCCCTTATTACATTACACATACAGATCCAACACTGAGTCAGGATAAGAGCCAATCAAAACTTTAAAAAAATAATAATAATAATAATAATAATATGTATTTTGAATGATGTCAATGTGCAATGTTAAATTCTGGGTCTTCTATACAAACCAGACATTTTTGGCAATGTTGGCTTTTGGACAACAATTATTTAAGCATTAACTGTTGTAATAAATTGCTTTTGATAATATACAGAATTACACATTACATATTTATTACATATTTATTACATATTTATTACATATTCATTAAATATTTATTTTACATATTTATTTTACATATTCAACAAAATTGGATGCAATCTTATCAAAATCTATCAGTGAAGTGTCAATAAAGGTTTGTTGATTAATTCGCTTAGTCTAAAAAAAAAAAAAAAAAAAAAGATTTTACTCATGCATGACGTTACTTTTACTTCCTGCTGGCAAACATTTCACGGTTCATTTCCTTAATCCTGCATGGTTCAAGTTTTGGCTGTTTTATAAGCAATCTTATGTTTTTTGCGCGTCTACTAGTTTGTTTGTGTTTTTATCAAATAATTCTCATTAAATCTGTTGCAGTTTCGAATTTAAAGCAATGATTGATTTCACCAAAGTTATTGTTCAGTTTTGCTGCATCTGCAATTTGACAGCATTTGCCATCAGAAATAAAATATTTAAATGTTTGAATGTTAAATTTTGGCCCAAACAGGCTTCCATATGATACCTAATATTTCTTCTGAAAACTTGAAGAGGTTGATTTTTCTTGTTGAGCCAACCAAATGTTAAAGAATATACTAAAATATCCAGTTGTGAAAGAAAATGACTCTCAATGATAAGCCCTTTGGTCAGTCTTACTAAGAACAATAAATCTTTGAGCATTTCTGATTAAAACTTCTTCAACTCAAAGCTTGTGACTTGTCATGTTAAATCACACAAATCTGAAAAACGACAACAACAACTCTGAATTCAGAGATTATAAGTAATATGTGCACTTCACTTTTTTTTTTTTTTTTTTTTTTTTAATCTTTCAAGCATTTCTTCAAAATGTGAAAGTATGAGCAAAGATTGTTTTCCTGACTGCCCTGTGGTTCCTGGTCCCATATATCACTGTATCTGGGTATTAATAACTACCTTTCCTCTGCATCATAAAATATCTATGAATCCTGTCTATTTTGTCAGCCATGGGTAAACAGAAGATCAATAATTGCAATGAGATCGTTCCTGGCCATGGATCCACTCCCCTGCCACATTCTTATTTTGAGGCAAAATGGAAATCAACAACATGGAGTAAAAAAAGAAAAAAGCAGAAAACAAGGATCCAAATCCATGTGCCACTCCTCCCAAACAAGCTGTTTTGCCTCCTGTCTTACAGGATGTTTATTTGTTGTTGTTTTGTCAGGAAAAGCTCACCAGAAGCCAAAATGAATATGAAAACAGCTGCATAGGTGTCCCTCGAGAGGCTGAGCGCTTCTGCTGCCGCTCGCAGAGTTTCTGGAAATTCATTTGCAGCACAGACGATGACAATTTGGATGTAAAATGGAACATGAAGCGATTATGCGTTCGACAGTCGTTCCCAGAGATCTGCAGATGTCCCCTGATGGTGCTGAACACGAGTGGTAAATTGAGGAGTACACAAGCAGATGATTTGTAAAATAAAGATGGAGAGCTGTGATATGCTTTCACTGTAGGTCACATAAAGTTAACATCACCTGAGTGTGAATTAAAGCAGGTTTAGTATCCTGCTAGAAGAACTCACCGCTCTTTTATTGAGTGTGAAGCTGCATGCATGGTGACGTGCTTTCTTTTGCATCCTCTCATTATTATTTTTAATCTTCCACAGTAATATGCCTTTAATATTATTATCAGGTTTCACATTATGTGTAGCTCTGATGCTCAGTAGTAGCATAAATGGTAATTGTATCTCACTAATATTCCTTCTGGGACTCAGACAGGCATCCATGGTATTTAATCATGAGTTTATGGTGACAAAATCCCCATGATGTTTGTGATATTTTTCTGAAGTGTTCTCTGAAGACAGCAGCACCTCTGCAACTCTGAGAAGTGAGATTACAATAGACTTATCACACTCTTAAACCCATTTCATTTGGTGCTTTCATATTTTTTCCTGATTTAATTGTAGTGATTTGCCCTTTTTGGCCTCTCACAGCCAAAAAGTTGCTGCAGCCTTATTTGAGTCACAGGCATAAAGCCAAATTGGCCTGTTGTTGCTCCCAGCAGCAGATCTGGCTAACTAATACCGCATTAGATGGCTATTTCAGGCCATCTGCGGGCTAACTAATGGACCAGGCGCATACAAGCACGTTCGGAGGCAACACATGAGGAACAAAGCATGCAGCAGAAGGGGTTTAGACACTGACAACTGCAGGGAGAGCTTTGCCTCCGAGTGTGCAGGAGGCTTAGAAAATACACGATGCAGTGATTCTGGATACTGCAGCAGTGTGGTTTAATGTTTGGACAAAGAATCTCAGTCTAAAAAGGAACCAGATCTGCCTTCAGAGTTATACCCCACTATAACTACAGCAAGTTGAAGAAAATATGGGATAAGAAATGTTTCAGTTTTTGAGTTTGCATCACACTGAAAGCACATTTCAGACTAGAATTATGCTCATATTGAAATAATGGACTATCTCTGAGCACCTGAACCAGCCAAATAAAGGTACATGAATGGAAAAAGTAATTATGCACAAATTATCATCATTTCAGGGCTAAAATGTTTTTATTATTCCCTTATGTTGACACAGTCTTGTTTTAATTCTGAGTTAAAACTATCCTGCAAGGGTCCATAATGAAAATGTGTAATTTTATAAAATAATAATCAGTATTTCTTATCCTTTTTCATTTGAGCATGGCTGCCATTTACAGCTACATTGCTTTGCACATGCAGAGAAAATAACATGAAAATGGAGATAGTACTGAGCACATTTTTACCCTTTAAAATCCAAATGTAGGACTAAAATCCCTTCATTCTGGTAACGTCAAAAAGAAAACTCAATTTTACCAAACATCCTGGTAAATAGAATTACTGTTTATGAAACCTCTAGAGCAGAGAAGATGCTAAATCTGTAAACAAGAAGAGAAGATCTGGTTTCCATAATAATAGAGAGTAGAGACAGAAAAAAGCTCACTCCATGTAACAGAATGTTGTGACTTTCTCTGCCCCTTTCTCAAATGAAAAACAAAATGAGCCAGTGTACTAAATGTGCAGCCTGGGTAATACAATTTAGCATAAGCACATGAAAAAAATAAAATGCTACCGTGGAGGATGTGTTTCCCATAATAAAAGCAGCTCTACTTAATAACACTTGTGTGTGACAGCGCCTCCCTTCCCCTCTGCGGATATTACCTCTGCACAATCTAATAAATACAGCCGTGAAGGATTCTAAAGGGGATATTGAAATATAACATGAACATATATTGCTATTTATTACACTATACGGGACAAAACGCAGAGACACACTTCTGGCTTGTGTCAAAGAGCGGCGTGGAGGCACGAGGACAGGGGCGCGTGCAAGTCGCAAACAAAAACGTGAGGTTTCTGCTGTTCTGCCATTAAAGACAGGCAGGGATGAACCGGAGAGAGAGAGAGTGAGGGAGATACTTTAATTATGGGTTTTATTGGTGCTACGTGACCTGACGGAGAAATCCACGTGCTTGATTAAAGCTCTGCTGACATTATTATTATTATTATTATTATTATTATTATTATTATTATTATTATTATTATTATCTTTAATAGTCATAGTTTCTGTGAACTTATATATCCAAATTGATTTTAAACCTAAAACATCTTGACCGAGTACGTCTCCTAAATGCCTTAAATATTCTTCAAATGTTTACTTTTATTTAAATTTATAATGGGGGAAAATTTCTTCAGATTTATTTCCTCAAGAAATAAAACCTAATTAAGAAAAGAAGTAATAAACTGAGTCAAGATTTATTTATTTATTTATTTTTGTTATCTTTTTATTTATTTAAATATATTTGGGTTAGTTTCGTTTTCCTCAAACTATCACCAAACGCGTCACTTTGTCACTTTTAGCCATGAGAATAGAAAATAAATGCCTAACTACGTCTGATGTTTCAAAATAAAAGCCCTTATAAATAGCTCTCATGTTGATTAAATGTCGTTTGTTGATGGTAATGGCCATAATAATAATAATAATAATAATAATAATAATAATAATAATAATAATAATAATAATAATAATAATAAATTTTAGGTGACAAAAAAACAACAATCAAAAAATACACATTTAAGAGGCTATAAACTGGTGATCAACGTAAACCCTCCAGCACATTAACAGGTTTTATTTCAAGATGTGGATTTTGAGCATCCTCGAGTTTAATCCCCCGCGTCGGATTCTGACAAAACTCTCGATGATTTATTTTGAGAAATTCATGCCACGAGGACGATTGCCAAGATGACAAATGACAGAAGTGTGTTGCAAAAAAAAATTATACAGGTTTCGTTTTCATCCCTGCAAAATAAAATCCCCTCCCACAGCAGCCTCAGCTTTGGAGCCTTTTGGCAAAATGTTGAGCTGTTTAAAGCTGCACGAGGCCGTTTTTCTGCTCCGGTTTCATCATGAAGCGCGAGGAGAAAAACACGAGACAGAGAGGAGCGTTTACAAAGCTGCTCTGTCCATCAGGAGAGATGATAGTCCATTTGATTTACGGCCTTTTATAGGAAACAGAGCAGGCTAAATGTGGCTGTGTGTGTGTGTGTGTGTGTGTGTGTGTGTGTGTGTGTGTGTGTGTGTGTGTGTGTGTGTGTGTGTGTGTGTGTGTGTGTGTACTGTAGCTGATCTTGGCCTGATCAATACAGTGGAAAGATATAAGCTGCGAAATAATTACAGCGACACAAAGCAGAGAGAAATTAAACGAGAGGCCCTCGGTGACTATGAGGAGAATTGATAAGCCTATTTACACTGGATCTGTTTGCAGCTGACATATCGTCCCCTAGTATTTAATAATTCATCAGCATGGAAGAAGCGAAGAGTGAATATTTAATGCGTGGAGAGGTGGAGGGGGCGCCAATCCATGATGTTCTTCATTTTCATCTTCATAACGATGAGGTCATGAGAAAAGAGCAGAGGAAACACCCCCCTCTGAACAGCGCGTAAGCAAAGAGTGAAACAACACGAATGAAGAGACGATCAGGCCGTATGAAACCTGATTAACACAGAAGGTCCAGTTCTTAAGAATTTACGACTAATTTTGAGCTGCAATTAGCTTTCTGTATTTAAGTTTACTTTGATTAATCGGTCCAACATCTTGTCTGGGGGAAAATAATTCCGTCTGGATGAAAATGTCACATTATTAGAATTACTGAGATGCGTTTGTTGTTCCTACAAGGATGGAAAGCACGTTAAAATGTTCTGTATGGAAGCAAATGAATCTGTTTGTCGTCTCTTTTTTGATTCTAAAAAAAGTTTCAATATATTATTACTGGAAAACGTAGACTTAATTAAAATTGATTTGATTGTAATGCTGAGTAAAAGCTCTTAATATGTCACAATTGTTTGGGATAATAGCATAACTGGATAAAAAAAAACTAAATGCATACTTGTGTATCATTTATTTATTTTATTGTTGCTTTTATTCAAGTAAAATTAACTTAAAGGCTCGTGTGTTGTCTTTAAATTTGAATTTAAAAGTTGCGACCTCTAAAAGTAAGTCATCTCTATCTGTTAAGAGTAAAATAATTACAATATAATTCTAATTCTATTATTCCATCGTATTGGTGTTTTTTTTTTTTTTTTTTTTTTTTTTTAGTTACACCTGGTACAAGAAATTAAATATGAGGTGTTTAAATGTGCAGCCAGCAGAGAAAGAAACACAGCAGTTAAATCCGTGTCAGAAAATGAAAAATAGGTGCAGCCAAACCTCTCAACTGGAGGCTAACTAAATAAGTAAGCGTTGTTTGAGGGTTAAAAAATATAATTATTTTTAGTTTCAAAGTGATATTATCTCCCAAGTGTATTTGATAAATTGTTTAGGGCTGCGCGTAAGAACATCACACTCGTGAATAAAATGCTGCCTCGATAGTTACGCACTGAGATTTTGTAACAGTACAATAACAAAGTGTACCCTGCTATCACGCACTGTTAAGCTACATTTGAACCTGCCATATGTTATTACTATTATGACTCATCTTCCTGTTTTCTCAATTGGCTCGCAGAGGAAAGAAAAAAAAATCATTCATCCTCATGAAAAGAAAAGGGAACGTCGTTATCCGTCATCCGCTGTAAATGGAGAGTGATGGCCCAATACTGATTCATCAGCATGTCTGTGCCAATTTCTCCTCTCGTTTATCAGACTGCCCTTCCAGCAGCAAAAAACTCACTCTGCGTGTGTTTGTGCGTGTATGGCTCTTAACATATTACAACCTTAAAGATGAAATCAGATGCACTCTTCAGGAGCTATTAGGCCCACACTGGCACACACACCTCGGGCCTGAATTTGAGCTAAAATTCAGGAAAAAAAAAGGCCACGAGGGAAATCTGAAGGAATACTATTTCTATTTCTGGGTGTTTTGGGCTCATTTCTTGGGGTTAGATGTGCGTAAATGAATCTCTTGGCCTTTTAGGAACACACTATAGGTGTTGCAATGAAAAACAAAAACCTCTAGTTACCTGTTAATCTGTCTTTGGCAAACCTCCTACTGCTCTCCATCCAAGGAAACGTGAAGTTCGCCGCGTTCCCCATTCCCATCCCAGGCACCGAGGCGATGCCGGGTCCAATACCCGGCGGATGCGTCGCAGGGGGCGGATGCGGCGCAGCAGCAGCGGGAGGAGGTGGCATGGGTCTGTGGGCCGGTACCCGGATCACTCCACCTGCGCCGCCAGAGTTTACGTTAACGTTCATGTTCATACTAACGTTCATGTTCATGTTGACGTTGTAAGAACCCGCCAGACCTGCCGCTGCCGCCATGGAGCAGGCCGGGTTGTAGACGCTGTTGTAGCCGTTGCTGTAGACGTTGGGGGCTAGCGCGTAATCCGCGTCGCCGGTCCGATTGGGCAGCATGCAGCCGCTGGACTGGTCCGAGCTGTTGAGGATCTGGTCGATGCCGAAGCTGATGGGCTCATGCTGCTGCTGGTGCGTCTGGTTCACCTCCTCGATCCCGGTGTGCTCCATAGTGTCAGTCTCTGATGTTTCGGTCAGTTTATTCTGATAATTATTGGATTATTTTTGTCGTGTAACAACTGACGCGTTGGGAGATGAAATGTTTGTGTATGTGCTGCAGATTTTTTGTAGTCAAGCATCGACACAGGCCTCGTCTACTCCCAGGAAACCATCACCAACGTGTCCAGCAGTTCTTTCCAAAATCTTTCCATCATTTTTGTCCAGCAGCAGGATCGGGTGTTCCCTAAATTAAAAGCCTTTCCATCGGACTGAGAAAACGCGTATCCATCTTATACAGCGCGTTCTTGCCCGATTTTCTACGCAAGAGGTAGCCTAACAGCAAGAGGAAGGAGCAGAGCGATTATCCTGAGTACTTACAGACGAAAATCCGTGTTTTGGAGGGTGAAATCAGTTCTCTGGAGAGCTTTGATGCGCTTTGTTCCCCTCACTCTGCCAGCAGTGATCCACACGCAGAGGGCATGGTGGGGTTTCCACAGCTCGTTGCATCAAAGTAAAGCAACAGACGAAACAAAACAAAGCCGAGGAGGCGAAAACGAAGCGCCGACCTCGCAGACGCGGAGATTAATTGGAGGTGAGAGCAAAAGATGGCTCTGTTGTGCTGAATGGTGAAGTGCGTTTCAGCAGGTGAGACAACCCTCTGCGTAAAAGCTGCCATTCGGTCATCCAGCCAAACCTCCCTCCACTCCCTCCCTCCCTCCTCCTCCTCCTCCTCCCCTCCGTAGGGCAGTTGTTTTGCTCGGATGTCTTAAAGAAGCCGCAGCTTGCTTTATCTTGTGCAGCTTTTCCTGCAGCTGTACGGGAGGCTTTGTGCCTTTTAATGGCGCTAGAGGAGGGGGAAAAACGGGTCAAGTGGTTTCCAAACAGTTTCGCGTCAATACTCGTGCACAGGCTAAACATTTTGGCGTAAATAATTAAGTTCATTCATCCAGTAACAAACATTGACACAATGCACTTTAAAACACCCGGAAAGACTCCAAATTAGAAATATATTTTTCATTTTTTTCGGGAAATCTTCGTTTTTTTTCCCCCTTTAATTTACTTTCAACACTTCTCTCTTCTTTCTTAAGTGTTTAATATATTTTTTAAATTTTATTTCCAGGTACAGCCAACTACATCTAAGCGATTTGTAAAAAAAAATGTGATTCATAGAAAACTACACCTGAGAAAGAGAAAAATAACACAATGAAATTTTAAAAACACACAACTTAAGAGAGGATCTAGTGATGTTTTCTTTCCACCAAATTGGAAAAAAAAAATATGAGAAGCTGTGTATTTAGCTATTAAGTGCGCATTTAATTATTTCATTTTTTTTTAAAGGTTGTTTTTGTTTTTCTTCTCTTTTAAAAATAAGAAGTAAGATATCTTATGTATGAAATGAAAGTTGTGAATTTAGGTCTGTGGCTGTGTCTGTTGGGAGATTGTGTTATTGACCTCCCAGACACCTGAAAACACTCCTGCTGTTGGACATGATTTGCTACAGAAACTGACAGCAGGTTTGTCTTCAAGGCTAAAATGAAATATATCTTTGATTTTGTGTATGTGCTCACTTTATAGCTATAAACACTCACCCTGCATGTATCCACGGACCCTTAGATTTCCCTTATACCCCGTTTTAAGCACCGCCAGCATTTGGATCCACGAGCATTACACACTGATGTGTGTTACCTGGAAATTTGGCCTGGACGATGTCCTCTATTTTTTGTCTACCCCCTTCAAGATACAACAAACACTGGATCAGATTTATTTGTGCGTGAGCTGCTAAAGCAATAATCTGTTGCACACACTGAAGACATAAATCCACTGACAATGACGGGAAGCGTGCTGAGAAGAAGCCTGATTTAGAGACACTGAAAGGCCCATTCTGATGAACATTATCACAAAGTAATGTCTAGATAGATAGATAGATAGATAGATAGATAGATAGATAGATAGATAGATAGATAGATAGATAGATAGATAGATAATTAAACAAATAAATAGTCCGCTCATGATGTGAACCCCTCACTTGCTGATTTGCACAAATTATTTGAGCTTTCTCCGCCCGGAGCGACGCCTCAGATCGCCCTGGTCTCAATTCAATAAAAATGAAAAATGGCTGATAATAAAAGCGCGACACGGGGAAAAACGAATTTAATATATCACCGTTTTATTACGCACTTATTTCACTTTCCCTGCGAATAAAGATATCTCTCCACTGCACAAGGTGGCTAGAGGGAAGCATAAAAATCAATTGTGTGGATTCAGAGCCATATCAATAACGGCGCGGGGACGAGGGCAGCGCGAGAGGAGCTGCTATTAGGCCTGTTTATATTTGCGCGTTACAATCAAATGAATAGAGACGAGAGGATGCACCGGGCCTCAGATCTGCTTACCGACACCGTAATTGGCTGTTTATGCAAAAGCAGGAAGATCTACGAGCAGGAAGGTAGAGAGTAATGTTTGAGAGGCTTGTTGGAGTAACACATCAGATCTGCTGCTGCTGCTGCTGCTGCTGCTGTTGCTGTTGCTGGTGATGTCAGCAGCAGGACGGTGGGATGTGACGGTGCGTCACCTTCAGGGCCACAAAACAGGTCACACAGGATCTAGAAGGATGAGCTCAGATGAACTCACACAACAGGCATACAGGAGTCTTACATCAGGGCATTAACCGCTTTTAAGATGTGTGAATGAGTGCGTAAAGGTTCGTTTCACAGTGTGAGGTTATCGCTCCTCCATTCTGCTGCTCTGTAACATCTTATAACAGGTTAATTTGAGCGTTTTGGTGCTTTGTCCGGCTTTATGTAGACTTTACAGTTAGGCTTTATTCTGAAAATAAAGTTACTTATTGTGTGGAAATAAAAAGTCTGATTAAATTTGTGAAATTGTTGCTAGTTTATTGGGTGGTGTTTATTTCACATTTTAAATGGAGCTGCACGATTCATAGAAAGAATCATTTAAAAAAGACCAGTGCCATGGCAACAGAGTGAGCACATGTTGAACAAAGGTCGAATCTGTGACAAAACTATATATGATAATGCATGCTGCAGAGATGACGTCATGGTTTTTAGTGTATGGAAAGATGTTTTGCAAAAACTATTGCTATTTGTTATTAATTCGTATTTTACTTACAAAATTTTTCTAAAGTAATGCAAGAAAACTGACTTTCAAAGAATCAGTTTGTTCAGGAGCGATGGAGAAAAGCTTGGATGACTCTAGAGACCCAGAACTGGCACAGTGAAATGCAGAGGTTTAGACAGAGGGGGGCAGGAGGGGCCATCACCCCATGGAGCCCGTATGTTTAAAAACAAGGCCTTTGGATGCCTTTTTGTTGGATAGAAAAAAAAAATTAAATATACTTTCAGCATTTTTTTTTCATCTGTTGTGTGTCTGAGATATATCTTTAAGTTTGATATAGAGGTGAAAAATAACAGATTTAATTTGGTTAGAATGCAAGCACGGAGTAGGAAGAATCATCCAACTTTGTTTTCCTTGAATTTCCACCCCAAGTTGTTGCATTAGTTTTCATCACAATGCAAGGAAATGAGTGTGAGATGCTCTACATTCATCAATCTCAACTTTCTGCAAGACTTCCACGAGTCCACCTCTTGTAAAGTGATACGACCCTATTTAAAATGTTTCTCATGGGGCCCAAAATCCCTGGCCCTGTCACTGCATGCGTTGCTATTTTTGATACAGGGGATTTTCCACATCAAAGATGCTGAAGTGTTCACATACATTGGAGCAGGCCCTCTCAGACAAAAGTCAGAGATGTCAGATGTTTCTTATCAGTTTGGAGTTATTTCATTTTCACTGAGTAAAACATCAATCTTCCGTAAATGCAACCAATGACAGGCCCAGTGAGCTGCTTTATGATACTGTAAAGCTAGTAAAAGTTATTCATCCTCATGCTTTCTCAGACTTTATGTCAACAGGAGCAATGAGCAGCCAATAGTTATCATAGTTGTCAAGGTAATGAGTCAAAAAATTGAATTTACTATCCACAGAAGTAAGATATACTTCCACTTATGATTAAACTTTTATACTGTAAATCAAACTGAAACAATGCATCAGCTCAAACCTTTCCACAGGTGACCGGTTTGTATGAGAAGAGGTCTTGATTGAACACATATGAGTCTCTTTGCAAACACATTAGACACAAATGTAAAGCGTCTCTTCATCAGGAGCAACATCAGGATGGACTTTATTGAGCCTGACAACCAGAGCTCACACACTGAGACTCTGAGTGTCCCATTTCATTATTCTCCTTATTTAAACCGGTCACTGTGATAAGTTCCCACAAGCTGCTCTTCTAATGAAGCATCTGGGAATTTAAAGGATTTTAAATAGTTATATAATATTTCTAATGAGCACTTAACTCAGTCGTCAAACTTGAGAGTCTTCTTTCTACCAGATACTGCACCAAAAAATGAATTAATTGATATAAACACTGATGCAAGGAATCAAATTTTTCATTATCCAATCCGAAAATCCCCATTTTTCCTCATTTTTTGATGCACATGACCCCGACTGTTCACTCTGCAGAATAAAATACTGTTTGGAGATAAATGATTAATTTATATGAACTGCTTTCCGTTCTGTGCTCGTGCTCTAAGTGCTGCTGGAAGCATTTTCACCCAGCTAGTTTCACCCTATTCTTAGACATCTCTGTCTGCAGCAGCAGCTCCCCACTTTTCCCACAAGGATCATTAAATTCTTATCTAATAAGCTATAGCTGTGAAGCACGAGGGGATTTAAATTATTATTTCTTAAATAAAGATCCCTGACTTATTATAGGCTGCCACTATTAAACTAGTTATAAAATGGGTCAATAGGAGGTCTTCCTATAGGTTTTTAGATGCAAACGTGACATGATGCTGCGCAGGATTGTAATCAGCAATTTTACTAATGCAATAAAAGACTATTGCCAATTAAGACCCCCGCCCCCTCCAACCTAAACCCCCTCTCCTACCCACACACACGCACGCACACACACCCTCTCCCTCAATATGAGCGCCCTCTCTGCCTGTGCCCAGAGGCGTTGTCTTTGGTTGCCGGCTGTGCGTGATGAATCGTTATCTCCAGGCCATGCAGCTCGTCTGGGTAATAAAGTACCAGCAAAGCGGAGACAAAAGGAATTTGTCACAGTTGCCACCTCGATATATTAGCGACCTACTGGTAGCTTTAGCTTTCATTTGGGAGGCCAGGGGCCTGCACACCAAATTAAACCAAACAGAAAAAAAATAAGAGGTGGAAAAAAAGGGGAGAGTGGAGGTAAGTAATGAGCCAGCAGAGGTTTGCTTCAGAGGCTGGAGGAGGGCATTTAAACACAAGAAGGAGGATGTCGAGCTCCTGTTGGGCCTACAAATACAGCGCAGCTTCCAACACATCAATTACGACGACGATATTTGGTGCTTTACGCGCTTAAAGTCACATTTGAACCGGCTTTTACGCAAACTCACAGGTGCACAAAATCCCCAAACGCATTCAACCAATCAGAACACATTATTGACAATCGCAGATTGGACTGTGTGTAAATACGTTTTTATTCCATCTGTAATATGTTAAACAAATGTCATTATTTTAAATAACCGGGACGAATAGAACATTCAGCAGCTTTTACGCACACATGGAAGAGATGTGTAAAACGTAACGCCAAAAAAAAATGCTCAGTTTTTATTGTTAATGAATGATTTTCGACCGTAGCCTCTCATTTTGAGACTCAATGGTGGTCAATGTGCTCTCATTTTTATTCTAAGAGCTTTTAATTATGTCTCACCAGCTGTGTTGTTCATAAAGCGGATCTAAAACGCAATGATTTTAATAATCAGAAGAAAAATGGTGAGATGATTCCAAACTTGAGTAAAAATATTCCCATCCCGGTGTTAGTGCCTCACTATGAAGGTAATCAGCATTTACTGCTAATGCGCAGATGTTATAATTATCGTTAACGCTATTTTGTGTCATTATTTTTGCCTCTGTATTATTTGTCATGTGGGTTTTTTCCTCTTATCAGATCAGAGCAAAAAGTATGAGTTAATGTTGTAGTGATGTTAGTTTTGAGGTATTTGTTTAAACTTGGCCTTAACACAGGAACACAACCTGCCGTTTATTGCACAACGAGGCGTGTATCATCAGAAATGGAGATGCATGGTTATCCTCTTTTGGCGCGCTGTCAGCTGGTTGTTTATGGAGTCTTGTCCAAATTTTGCACAAAAACACAAACACTTGCAGACAGTGGCAGAGTCCGATAATGGACGTCTAGCCGCCGAGCTGTCCGATAACCTCTGTGCTTTAAACTGACAGCTGAAATGATCCCAGACCTGAGAGAGAGAGGGGGGAGAGAAAAAAAAACCTGCCTCAGCAATCAAGGATGTCAGAGATTAGAGTGACGAAGGCTGTCATCCTCCACCTCACAGGATCTCTCAGGACCTCTGCTGCTGTGGGGTTCAAGTTCAGAAAATACCGCAGGAAAAAAAAGAGTTTAGTGGTCAGGAAGGAAGGGGTGGCTTTTTATTTATCTATTTTTTTTTTTTTTAATATTTCCGTCTATCGCATTTAAATTTAAGATCTATTCGTCATTGTTGAGTAGAGTCAGCTCATAAATTCCACTTTTTATTACCATTTAGTTGTGCTGCAGTTTTCCTCAAGTGTTGCTTTAATGCAATTCTGTTTTTCAGTTTAAGGTAATTTTATTTTGCAGAAAGATGAAAGTTTTGCATCTTTTGTACCACTATGTGGTTTAATGAATTGAAGTGTACGCTCTTTGAAGTTCTCAATTCAGAGGTACTAAAAACTGCAGTTCCTTACATGTCCACTGGAGACTGACTGCAAAAGCACAAAAGACTGCATTAACTTCCATGTTGAAATATATAACATTAGAGCAGAGGTAAACGTTTTTACAGCTCGATGCAAACACTGTTTTGAAAGAATTGGTTTGTTCATGTATTGATATTATTAAACCGTTGGTTCTTCATAAGAAGGGAACCTTCCCCTTGTGGTCAGGTGTCTCACCCTGAAGGTGAAAATAGTTGCTATTGGAGTTGGACGTTTTGTCATGGGAAAGGTTGTGTATCTGACACTTTTGGAGCTCTTTGTGAAAAATAAATGATAAATATGAATTCAACTTTTGTTCATTGGTCATGGTTATTTGCAGCGTGCCAATAAAGATGCCAGGTGCAGCACCTCGGGGGTTCATAGCGTCGGCTTGGCCTCTACAGCTTCAGTCAAAAACTGAGTGAAACACCTGACCACACAAAGAAGGTTCCTTCCTTATGGAAAACAGGGATGACCTTTTTTTTTATATAATTCATTCACTTTAGGTCAGGATAATTGGCACAGGCTATAAACAGTTTGGCTGACTGAGGAAGATAAAGGTGTTAGCTTGGAGGCTAAAGGCATGTAGCCTAACAGTACACTTTTTCTGCTTGCTATTTGGTCATGAGTAAATCAGAAACAGCATTTCCAAAAGGAGGATCACCTGTCAGGTGTCAGAGCTCTAATTTAGAAAGACGCAGAGTATACAGCCATGTTTTTCTGAGTCTATGCTTTGAAAATGCCAGCTATTTATCCAGCTTTGCAAACAAAGATGGGTAAATATGCTATGAGGTGAGCATATACTGAATAAAAGAAAATAAATAAATAAATAAATAAATAAATAAATAAATAAATAAATAAATAAATAAATAAATAAATAAATAAATAAATAAATATCAGTATTTCATTGGTCCTTCATAAGTTTTCTGTTTTAGCTAGTTTGCTGTACATGTATGGATATGCTGAGAACCTCAGAGCAGGCAATTTCTTAAAAAAAAGTATCCATATATATAAAAAAAATACCTATGAATTTAGGTGTTTTTTTTTAATTAAATGGACTTTCTTATGCATTTTAAAATGCATAGAATAAAGTAAAGATGCAGATTTGTAATTTCAGATTCATATGAATGTGCCCAAAGATCTTAGATAAGTTATATTTTTAAGATGTTTTAGTATTTTAGAAAATTGTGTTTATGTTCTCTTTGAGCAGGTAAAAAATGCTGTAAGGAAAGATTATTATTTTTAGTTCAGGTAATATTATTAATTTTTAAATGTGGTCCACTAATCTAGAAGTAATGATAAGCAGATGATTTATGCCCACTAACAGTGAGGCTCTTCCTCCTCAAACACCTCTTTTCTTCAGAGTGATCTGGGGGAATAAGAAGACTCTCGGATCTATCTTTCTTTCTTAGAGTGTTGGGCTCTGGTTTGAGAACCATCCTGCACGCGGAACCCTCTTTCCTGAGAGTGTAGAATTACATTATTCTGCATTTGGAGGGTTCAGTCCTTGACTCTTCGCCTCCCCTCAGGGGAAAACCTGGCGCCTCCTGCCCGAGTCAGACGACTCGAAACTGGCCGGAGTGGAGAGGAGGAGAGGGGGGGGGGGGGGGGGGGGGGGGGGAGGAGGGGAGTGTGGGGGGAGTGAAAAGAGGGAAAAAAGAGAGCATGAATATCTGAAAAGCAGGCTGGGGACCGGGAGGATGGAGGGATGTCATGTCGCTGCATTGTTACAGGCATGAATAAAGGTAACTAGATTATTATTATTATTATTATTATTATTATTATTATTATTATTATTATTATTATTATTATTATTATTATTATTGAATTATTCTACAAAATTTCGTTCGGTTTATCATTATTTTAAGTGTGGATTTTTATTATTATAAACGTTTCTGATTTAACACCTGATAAGAGAGACAATTAATCGTTAAAGTGTTTGATTTCTGATTTTTTCCTTACCGTGTCAGCTTAATTTGAAATAAAAACGCATATAAACAACGAATGATCGACTCAGATTTTATTTCATGTTTCCTTTTTATCCTGTGAATGCAAAGCGCTGCTCAGTCTGAGCTCTTCGCCTCAGATAAACTTATCGATCAGACATCAGTCTGATTCCTGGCCCGCTTTTATTGAGTAACTTGGTGAACCTTAAAGTGAATTACAGGAACTACTCTGCCCCTCCGGTGAACTATTAGGCTCAATCTGATTTTCTTTGATAAAGACCATCTATTTTATTTACTCTGATCGCCTTTTTCATCGAGGGGATGATCGTGAGGGGGAGTGTGTGCAGAGAGGGGAGAAGACTACTTTCTCTCGCGGATGTAGAAGCCTATTTAATGTGAAGACATTATTTTTATTTTTACTTTAATATTATTAAATCAACACAACTGGTATTTTATTGGAGTCGTTTTGTATTTTTATTAAAGCCTACAAAGGAAAGATAGGCATAAGGATTAAAACTCTGATTTCGAACAGATGCTAAGTCAGTTATGTCTGTAATAAAGCCATTCACATTTTCTCAGTCAATACTCCTGTAAGTATTTTCTGCCATCTCTCCTTCATTGATTTTAATATGCATTTTTTTCCTCTGCAGAAAATCAACAGATCCAGTCAAAACTGCAGCTTCCACCACGGCAGGGGGAATATTCTGTATTTTTGGGGGGTCTTTAAATGGATTTTTCTGCTTTATGCTTCAAATTTAATTTAGTGTAGATCGATACTCATGTTTGTGTGGATAAAAGGGTGTCGTCAATTTTCCTACTGTTCGATAAAGAAAAAGTGCAAGAACAAACTGATTAGATAAATAAATAAATAAATAAATAAATAAATAAATAAATAAATAAATAAATAAATAAATAAGCTTTCTTATGTGACAATGCATATTATAAGAAAACATGTATTTAAATCTTTGGGTTGGCAAAATCTTTCATGCTTTTGCAATAGTGTAAGGTTTGAGCAGAATACTCCATAAAACCTTATTAAATAAATAAATAAACATAAATGAAAACATAATTCCCGGAAGAAGAATAAGGATAATAATAATAATAATAAAAATCAAACAATCAAAAAACATCAAGAAAATGTATAAACATGTAGTGGTGCCTGTCCCCTCCCGTCTACCCTGAGTACTGAGAGCCTGTACTACACAAGCGCCGTATTTAAGCGTAATTGGCCGTATCATTAGCTTTTGTCTTGTTTACAAAGCGGCCAACAGAAGCACTAATTTAATTTCCTCCGCCGCAGTGAGGAGCCACCAGCAGCCTGTCAGGCCGGGCTCAGCCTCTCCTGCCCCGGGCAGAGCAGGAGTCTGCCCCCCGGCGATCCTGGAGAGGGAGGAAGAGGGAGGAAGAGGAGGGGGAGAAACATCTGCCTCCAAATGAAAGTCTGTGTGAAAGATATGCTGGAGTGGAATGATAAAGGCATAGCTGGTACATTTATAACTCAGAAGCATTTAATAATAAGTCAGCCGAGGAGGTTATTTTAAAGGAAAATATGTATTTCTTATTATTTTTTATCCCTTTTTTAAACTTTTGCTGTTTGATATCTTTACCACTGATATTTTGAGAATTCAGGGTTTAGGGTTTTTCTTCTTTACTCTACAAAAAGTCCTCTTCAAAGAGCTCAATTAAATCTTTTAGCCCTTTAGCAAAAAAAGAAATACAAATCAAATAGAAATTGTTTCATGACTTGTTTAGGAAATAGCTGAGATGTTTGGGTGGTGGGGGTGGTGGTTGTTGCGTTTTTGGTGATGATAATGAGCCGTTATGAACTGCTTTCAGGTGTAAGAGGCTTTCAAAGCTAAACTCATAGATCATGTTTGTGTAGCTTCGTTACACGTGATATGATTATGAGGAGGAAGAAGAAGAAGCTGGAAAAAAGAGGCGATTTTCTAAAACACGGGTAATTATGATTGCTATGATGATCGCCAACCAGAGCCTCTTTCCCTTTTCATTAACAACAACGGAAAACCGTTTCCCAACAAAGAAAGCAAAACAATCACAATTCATCTGCAAAGTGGAGAGGATGGAAGGAAACTGTCTGATATGAGGCTAATGAGCTAAATATGCAAGAAATTAGAGCTGTGAGATGAAAATTTATTTGTATAAGAAAGTAACTGATGCAAAAAAATATATATCTTGTGTAAAAAAAAATAAAATTGACCACTTTCCACAAGATTATGAGGCTACAAGTTACTATCCTGTGTGCAAAAGAGGATAAGAGATTTTTTATGCTTTGGATGTGCTAAAATTGTCTTAATGGAGTGATACTTGTTTATTTTTTTGTGATGTTTGCAGGAAAGTCACAAGAGATAGTGGTGATCATAAGTCTAAGGAGTAAAAATATGCAGAAAAGCATTATAGGATGTTTTCCCAGCATGATTTAATAGGAGGTATTTTTTCTGCAACAACTGCAAACATTTTATGAAACTAAATCCCACCCAGCATTCAACTCAAAGTTGTTGTTGTTGTTTTTTTAACATTTCATTCTTTGATTGAGAAAATAAAAAAAAACCCTCCTTTATAAACTGGATCATTGGAGAAATCAAGTAATGAGTGAATGTATTTCCAACATGGAGGAAAAGCAGGCTCTTTAAATGAACTCTTTATTGACATTGTACACAGCTGAAGAAGAATGAAACACACTTAGCTGTATGTGTGTGTGTGTGTGTGTGTGTGTGTGTGTGTGTGTGTGTGTGTGTGTGTGTGTGTGTGTGTGTGTGTGTGTGTGTGTGTGTGTGTGTGTTTGTGTGCGTGTGTGTTTACTAGACCAGAGCACAGATAGAAAGAGATGGCACATTAGGCCTGAGGGCGCATCATTATTAGACAGCCTGGCTTCCCTCTCTCTCTCCTCCCTCTCTCTCTCTCTCTCTCGTCCAATCACAGGGGCGTTCAGGACAAACAGAGCACTTGTACAGCAGCAGCATTCAGCAGCTTCCGTGCGTGCCCAGCTCAGTTCCTGCTCTCTAATTACGCCATGATACAATGCAATATTCCTCTGCAAATATTCCCACATAAATTCATTTCACAACCCATTAAAGATACAGCGGGTGAGATCATTTACATCGCCACGTCCCAGTACAATACAGCATGCAGCTTTCTTACAACGCAGCCAAATGCGTCAAGTCCCCTCGGCTGTACGGCAACCTGGTAGGCATTAACTCAACATAATGTCTCACAAATTAAAGTATTGCTGGGGCTACCACCACGGCGTCAGATAAATGTGCTCTATTAGGAGGCCTCATGCTGTGAGCGAAACAATTGATTGCTTGTTTGTGTTTTCATATGGCGTCTGTGAAACATGCAGAGTGATGGATGAGGGCCTGCCTTCTCAAGTTGCACTCAGTCGATCACTGTTGCTGCTTTCTTTTCTCTCTCCTCTCCAAAAGAAGATGAGGTCAGGCTGCATGCACACACTTATATTTCTAATGGGGGCGGCTGAGAGAGGGAGATATGTTGCAGGATGGAGGAGAGGGGTTGAATCACGGCCAAAAATGGAAGATGTGGTTGCAGAGACAGCAAAGTATTAACTTCAGTCATGTCCACGCTTCACGAATACAAGCTCAGGTTATTACTGATGCCCAAATCAGGCATCTGTTTGTTTAGTTGTTTGAATCAGTTTTTGGATATTATCTGGTTTACACAGATTAAAATAGTATAGAATAGAATAGAATAGAATAGAATAGAATAGAATAGAATACTTAACAGTTCCCTATTTCCACTCCAATCTGTGCATTCAAAGCAGTCCCCCAGAGCCTCTCAAGCCTCAAGTGTCCATCTCCTGACTGTGAGGGTAGTTGCAGGTTGCCTCAGTGCACAAGGTCTACAACAGGTCTGCAGGAAAACCAGGCTGCAATCTGACCCGCCCAGTGATGGCAAGGCAGCAGCTCTGTGGGCATCCCTGACCCTGGCATATAACAAATCCAGTAATAATATTTCAAGAGGCAGGGCAACTTAAAATATCTGGCCTGTTTTTTGGATACAACATGGAGCTACATCTCTACTGCGTTAGTAGTAAATTCAGAATTTTCCACATGTGAGTTTCTTTTTTTAAACTGTTGAGTCAAAAATTTGAATTTGGCATGATTCTACAAAGCTATCAAATCCCTAAACTTCCAAAAAGGGGAAAGGAAAGTTACAGGTCAGACTAAAAGAAAAAAGGCATGGCGAGAAGAAAAGTTGGCTGTTGCTACCAATGGCTTCGTTGCCATCAGATATAAGCTTCTGAAATTGCATCACACGTCAACACTTGTAAATGAAACTACTCTGAAAACAAGAGTAGAGAAATGTACTCTGAAAACAAGAGTACAAATAGCTGTTTTTCCACTACAGAAACTTTTCCAAGGAACTACGTGCTTTTTGACTGGAGGAAGTCAGGTCTGAATTTAGTTCCAGGGTGCTAAATTTACCTCTGAGAAAGTACTTTCCAGATACCCTGGAACTTTTGGGGATGAGGTCTCCAAGTGGAACATCTCTGATTGGTAGATTAACCACAGTGTTTCTGTTTCATCCTGTACGATTAAAATCTCATCAATTAAGTATTGAATGAAGAGCTTAAGCTGTTTGAGAAGGATGCATTCCATCAAAAATCATCAATCAACGGATTAAGCTGAATTACAAGTCGGTTTCTGCCGATCTACTGCTTTAGACAGAAGAATAGTTGAAGCTGTTTCGGGTTTTCTGAAACAGTTTTGACCAGCGACAGCTTTGCCAGTGGCACTTGTCTCCTTTTCAACTGTCAACAAATCCATCAGCAGTGAAATCAGGAACAATCAAAACCAACACAGAGTAAATACCCTCCATGCAAACAGGCTAACTGTAGCAATGCACACAGCAATGCTGACCTTTCTTCACCTTCTATGGCGTCCTCTTTGCTGAATGACCTTTGTTGTTATCTTACTACCCTTTACTGGTCTGGCAGTGTATTGCAGTTATTTTTATTTTTTCTGCACATCACTGGTCTGATTTGCATAATCCACCCTGGTGTTCAGCCTGTGGTGAATAGGCAGACAAACAAATTGCCACAGGAACCATGTTGTTCATGGAATGACCCAAAAAGCACCTTTTGTGGTGTTTTTTTTTTTTTTTTTTTTTTTTTTTTTTTACAGAGTGCATGTAGAGTTGTGCCAATCATACACAGAAATCCTGCAAGAAGGTAAAAGCATTACATCTGTTCTCCTTATCTTTTACAGTTAATTTACCAGCACCACCAGAGCAACACGTTTGTGTATCAGTGTGATTTTCTGAAATCTGATCCGTCACCTTGTGGTTAATCTCTACTCTCATGCTCCTGAATCATGAAAATGATCAGTGTTGTGACTTTCAATCTGTGATCTGGTAATGAATACCTGCTTAAAGCTGTAATCATCCACTTAAACCATTTGGATTCAGCAGCTCCACCCTGTAATCTGATTATTCCCATTTAAACCGGACAGTTCTGACTTTAAACTGGTTTAGTCTGTTATCAGCTGCAGCTACAATCCTAAAACATCAGGGTTTAAAATTACAAAGTATACAAACCAGAAGACAATATTTTAAAACATATGTTCAGTACAGAAGAAGAGGGATGTTATCTTTTGTAAAACATTGAAGATGTGAGAGGGCTGCCTGCATGGAGAGCAGAGCACATTTATAAAGCAGCTCCGTCCTTATGAACGTCTCTTGCTTGATCGCAGTCATTACTGTAATCTGCTGCTCTGAGTCCAGGTGAGAGCGAGGAGGGTCTCTGAGAGGATATCACAGCATTAATTGATGTTTAGCTCGATCAGTCTCATAGGTGCTGAGTGCAGGTGCAGTGGCAGAAATGATGAGAATGCCCTCCCTTTGCTCTGCGCCATTACTCAGTTCCACCACTAAAATCACCTCCTCTCCTGAACGCAGGCATCCTTAGAGGCAGAGCTGACACGGGTGGAGTATTTATATTACGTTGGGTGATTAATATGAGGCACAGGATGACCGATATGAAGAAAATCATACTTATATTTTACATTAAACAGGATCTAACATCATACTTTGTTGTTTGCAAGTGTCACTACCTCTGAAAAAAATAAAATAAAATTTAAGCTATCTTGAGAGAAAAACATGTTGGTTTGTGTAGGATGGGTAACCAGCTGCATCTTTCTGTGCACCACACAATAAACATCCTGCTGTAAACTGGGTGTTTCATCTCAGGGAAGCGAACAGCCAAGAGGAGGCCTGGCTGCAACGCCAGCCAAGGCAGCTAATTACATTTTCCATCTCGACAAGAATGGAGGATTCCTTCCTATGTTATTAATCATAATGAGGGGAATATAATAAGCTACCATACATCATGCTGTTGACAGTTGTAGTTTACCATTTGCAAGCCCAAGCATTCTTCTTCTTTTAATGGCCGTAAACTGAATTAATGTACGCTGAGTTCGATGCCCGTAATCAATTGTGGATGAGATTTAAGGCCTTTTAGCCTCACCCTCCAAGAGTTTGGACCAGCATCAAGAATGTTTCTGGACAGAGATTCCCTGTAGGTGTTTGTACGTTGTGCATGCACCAATGTGCATAATGCTGCTTCTTTTTAGGACTACAGGACAGGGCGCTGGTCAGGTTGAGCGCCTGATGCAAGGTCAGCCCATGTTGGGATCAAACTTGCCGCCCTTTCCCACAATCTCGCCCTATTTCTGCATGTATTTACTGCCCGACAAGCATAAAAGGTCAAAAAAAAAAAAAAAGCTGAAACCCTTTATCACCCAATTATCAGAAATAAAATAAAAAACAAATAAAGTTTGAAGTAAAAGTTTTTATCTGTGAAAACTTCAAGCGTTCACCATCCAGGGCTACAGCTCCACAGTGTCTTTCAGCCTCTTTTCGCTCTTGTTTTGTTTTGGTGAATCCTTCATACAGAATGCAGTAAAAGTAAATGACTGATGAAGAAAATGTGTTTTTGTGGAATTGGTTGAGACCAAATCAGACTTGTATCAACAGTGTGAAGATAAGGGATGAGAATATGGCTGTGTTTTCTGAATGTGTACCTCTACTTACTACTACCTCAACTTAAGAAGTAACGTAAAGTTTGGTGTGGGTATGAGGCCATGAGGCAAGCCCTTAAACAAGCAGCCTGGATTGGAATCACAGACTGTATAATATATGGATGTAGTCTCTGTGATGTCACCGCTCTGTTCCTGATACAGCGTAATGAAGCACATTGTCTTTGGAGGCCGTATTGAAACCTGCTGACACAAGAGGTGGGTTTTGAGCCTCCCTACTAACAGCTACAGGGTGTGAGACCTGTCAATAAGGTGAGCTGTGACCTTTTTTTGAACCAGGCCGTAAATGGGTTTTTTAATGCTGTACAAGACTGTTTTTAAGCCGGAGTTGAAGCTTCAAGTGGACATTCGACAAACAGCAACTTTTATTACTTCCACATTGGCTTCATTTATTTTAAACTCAATGTTGTCCCTTGGTTAGAATCCAACCTGTGGCACCTTTCCCTCTCCTCATTCTCACCCTGTTTCCTGCTCTATCCACTGTCCTCTCCTCTGATTAAAGGCATTTAAAGCAGGAAAGAACAACTTTTCAAAAGTAGCCTAAAAAAGTGAATACTTTCATGAATATGAAAGTCAATAACATTGTATAAAATTATGAGGCCTGTGATAAGATATGGGCTACTTCTGAGCGGCAGTAAGAATTTTGCAGAATCCTTATTTCTACTTAGCGAGATATTTAACAGTGTTTGTTATCATTAAGCCAAATCAACCAAATCTGATCAAAGTATTGATAAAGACTGAACTTTGTCATAAACTTCAGCATTACACAGCCCAACTTTTGTTGCCAAAGTAAATAACAGGAAAGAAACCACCTTCTTAATGATTACCATAAACATGTAGCTGTAACTTACAGCTGGATAGCTGAGCTTAGCATAAAACCTAAAACAGATCAGAATAGCTAACCTGACTCTAAACTAAGGCAAAGATCCACTTCAAAACATGCACATATGTTAGTCTATGATTAAAGCTCCTGTGTGGAACTTTTCTGTTTGAGTTTAGCGCCCCCTGTGGACAAAGTAATGCCTTATATCTTTGTTGTTTTTTTTTTTCAAACCAAAAATCTCTTCCTTCTGTCTTTTAAATGGAAAATATTTCAAATTGTGAAGATTAATTTATTTTTTTAAATTAATTAATTAATTAATTAATTAATTAATTAATTAATTTTAATCTGTTCCTTAAGGGTCCCCTCAGTGTGATCAAACTGGCAACCTCTTGGCGTGAAAAATTAAGAAGTGCTAAAAACTGCAGTTCATCAAGCATCCACTAGAGGCTGAGGTGAGCATTTTTTTTTTTTTTTTAGATAAGATCGGTCCCCACAGTAGCTTTAAGTCCTCACAGGAGCTTTAAGTCATTTGTATTCTATATCCAGGAGAAACTAAATATTTGAAACCAGAACAAGCGTGGCGCTGAACAAATTCAGTATCATGATGAGCGTTTTCTTTCTCTGCATTTCATGGTGTCACAGCTACAAATAAGTCCCGGTGTGTGTGTCTTGTGTCTCAGATCTGATGTTGAAGGCGACAGTAAACTCTGAACGGTCAGCCATATTTCTTCCTCTGTTGTCAGCCCGAGCATTTCTGAGCCAACTGAGGGGAGCTGATTCCATCACTGTGTTTAATAACAGTGAGAAAAATGAAAAGATCCTGAAGGTAGCTATACCTCCTGAACGGCCATCTGGAGAGAGAAACAGCACTGCAATGTAATTTATCGTGACTGAGCTCCCGGCCCTCAGGCTTCTCCTTCCACAGGAAAAAAAAAAAAAAAAAAATCAGAGAAACTAACAAATAGGAAATAAAGGCTTTCCTCCTCTTAATCCTGCTCACCTTAAGGGTGAGAGACACAGGTTAAAGACTTCACAGCCGAATACAAGCCAGATAAGGTCCAAGTCAGTCTGGTCAGTGTTTCGATAACTTCATCAATCCTGGAAAATGCAATCAGATACAGTCGGACTCAAAGCTGCCGCTGCCCTCTGGGAGGTTGAGAGAGACATTCATTTTGGCGAGGAGGGCACACAATCTCCCTTTTGTAATTAAGAGTACCCAAATAAACTGTGTGTGTTAGCCCTGAAGTGGAACAGTTAGAAACAAATAAAAGGCTAATGAAGAAATGATTGCTCTTTTACAGGAAGAGGGAAGAGAAGGAGTGTGAGGGCAGAGAGCCTGGTGGACGTGGCGCTCCAAACTCGCTTTGCTCACACTTAAAATCAAATGAGGATGGGTTTGTGCATGACATGTGCATGTGACTGAACTTTATTCAAGAGCTTATCAAACCCAAGCGTGTGTGTCTTAAGAAAGAGAAAGATGAGTAGATGGTATTATCAGTTGAGTGTTATTAAAAACAACCGCTGATCACAGAATAAAGCTCTTGCGAGTTCATATTTGATGGTCACGAAATGGACTAAACTCAAACTGATCGGTGACGACATCGATCATTTCTATAAGCCGACTGTTCTTCCTGAAACCACTGACACCAGGTAGGTGTCAGGCGATGTGAATCCCAGAACAGCATTTATTTTCATCCACACTGACAGACATGCCTGGCTTTGAAAGACATCAGAGTGACATACTTTGACAGAAATCCTGCTGTCACATGTACCGAACAAGATCAGCACAACACACAACCTACAGCTTCGTCCACAGAAAAACCTCCAAAACAAATACAAGCCAAAAGTTACTCGCAGGGGCTATGACAACTGGTTTAATGGCGTACCACTCTGACTTTACATTTTGAGGCATCAAACTGAAATGATGAGAAAGTGAAGTTACCAGGATTGTTGGTGTTTATCTGGAAGGTGACCAACTCGTTGATGTGCTCGTTGTTGGATTCCAAATTGAAGAAGAAAGAAGAAAAAACAACAATGGCAACCCCTGGCATTATCAACAGGGTAGTATTTAGTCATCTACTGTGCAGGAAGTGAGTCCATCCTGATGCTGTAGATCAGGGGTCCCCAAACTTTTTCCTGTGAGGGCCACATAACTTTTCCCTTCTCTGATGGGGGGCCGGGTTCAGTTTGTAACAGAAAAAGTGTGACAATCGCAGGGGTTCCCTAAACATAAACATTTATTGTTTTCCAGAAAGCCACACATAACCAAATATTAATAACCCTTTCCGGGATCTTCACAGAAAAAAAGTTGGAAATAAATAACTATATGGAAATAAAATTACAGATAGAGGCACAGACTGCAGAAGGGTGGGTTATGCATCTCTGGTGTTTTTCAGGGGGCCAGGCCAAATGTGGAGGCGGGCCATATCTGGCCCGTGGGCCATAGTTTGGGGACCACTGCTGTAGATGTTTGTATTATTTCCTCACTGGACCACTGGTTTCAAAATCAAACATGCATGTCTAAAGTCAGGTCTGGGGATCAATCGTGGCTTAAGTTTATTTTCATACAGCCCTCAGCTTTCATCTTACAATATATTAATTGTCACTGAGATTAATTGTGTTCCATATTGTGTACATTTACAATATTTTTTTCTGGCAAGTGCATAAATGAAACCAAAGTATATCTCATAACATCTCACAACTACATTAGTACAGTGCACAGGCTACTTGTATGAAGCTAAAGCTCTGTACATTCTGTACAAACTCATAGAGCTGACATCTTTAAATGAATGTATATATCATGATGTGAAAATGTGAGAGTTCAAAAAACACACTGGAGGACACAAGATGAGATCAAAGTTGCAGAAAAGGCAAAAATGTAATAAATAAATAAATAAATAAATAAATAAATAAATAAATGGAAAGTTATGCTGGATGTATGAGAAATATTTAAAAAGAAATATTTGGGGCAAAAAATGTTGTCTGCAGATCAAAATAGTCTGAAAGATAAAATCCAGATCCTGCTCCAAAGGTTAAAAAAAAAAAGTCCTAATATATTTTCCTCACATCGCCCCCTAATGGGGAACATTTTCAGGAGCAGAGTATGCTGATGTAACACCGCAGAAAAAAACTGACCACTTATCATCTGGTATCAAGAGACACCTGAGGGACAGGTGAGCTTTGATTTCGTAACACTTAGTGTTGAGAAATCATTCATTTGTAAAATATAGGTAACAAATAGAGCACTGATGTGTTACTTTTGATGTGTAAAGTTCAGAGACGGAGAAATTGTTCTTGTTGTAGTTGTTCTTCTGTCTCTCTCTACATCTCCTCCACCCCATCCCAACCCCAACATGAGTCTGGTCCTGCCCGAGCTCTCTGCCCGTTCTTACCGCTGTAACTTTGCTGTAAAGTGCTCTGCTCATGAAAGGAGGTAAGACCGAGTCTAGCCTGTAAGATCGGACTGAGTCATATCCTGACTAATGATGGGTCTCTTGATATTATAACAGAGTTTGGTTTAAACATGTAGGTTTTGCCTTGAGGTAACATTTGCGGTGAACTGAATCTGTATGAATAAAAGTTGGTCGATAAAATAACAGTAATCTTTCAACATATAAAACCCTAAAACATTGTAAAAGAAACATCAAACAGAGGGTGAGTTTGATTTTAAAATGTAATATAAGAAACATGGAACAAGGACAGCACTTAATGCTTTAATGCTGCATCTCTGACTTGAATTGATTTTTTGAAAACTTGAGTTCAGTTTCTTTTTTCTTGATTTTTCTTCTTTCTAAACAACCTGAAACCTTCTGTCTAGTCACAGTCTGGAGCTGTGAAGTCTTAAAACACATTAGGCCTTAGTGAGCGTCCCATAATTAAAACGTTTCTCAGTGTCTCTGTTACTCCATATTTCTCTAAGTGTGTGCACTGTTTACTTTTCTTGGCAGATAACTGACGGCAGATCAAGACGCCGAGCCATTCGCGATGAAAGGTTTTGACTGCAGAGATGAAAGTTTGTGAATTCCAAAGTACAACTACGTCTCAGGTTACAAAGCGAGGTCAATCCACTTGCGGTGACTCAGATTTTAACGGTGAGGGCGCCATAGGTGGATGAAAACACGCAGCCACAACAGACATGACAGCTATTTCAAGATTTCAGCTGTCGCGCCATGTCGACCCGCTTAAAGATCCATTTTTTTATTGAGGAGATTTCTTCACATGACATGAAAAACTTGTTATCCTATGGAAAGTGTGCAGCATACCTTCTCAAAGAGCTGCTGCAGAGGCTTGTTTTTCTTTTGGTATATCAGTGCTCATCTGAAATGTGATCTTCCACATCTGCGTCTCTCCACTGCAGCCAAATTCCCAGCTACTGTAACGGAGGGGGTTGTTTTGTTCCACTGCGGTGCAACTTTGACTGTCCACCCATAAAAGTGTCAAGATTGAAATATCTGGATTAAGAGCGAGTGAAGCTGCTGCCATTCTCAAGAGCCTGTGTGAAACGTCTCCGTCGACGGCAGCAAGGCCTTCAGCAGGAGGAAAATGCATTAGTCCCAACGGATCGCTGTCCTTCAGAAACCAGATACGGCGCTTTTATTAAGAAGGACACAAGTTAATTTATGTCAGAGCTTAAAATGAGCCTGTTGCTGCTTCTTATGTTAATGACGAAGCAGGTGTTTTGGGGGTTTTAGCCTCAGAACAACAACTGGCCCTCCTTTAAGTTGCATCTGAATCAAAAAGCATTCAGTCCCAATGATAGGTGGCTGTTTAAGTAAAAACAACATGTTTTATCAGACTTAAGCCTAAGGGTGACAAGAAAACATATTAAAGAATATGTAGGGACATGTTTTTGATGCCTTCGAGGTTTCCTGGAGAGGCTCGATGATGGAAACCGAGCACAAATGTTACGCAGCAGCAGAGTCAGGGAAAGAGTATGACACCCTTGAACTCTGCATGGCGAGTCTGTGCACGCAGAGGGCCTCTGCTAATATCGATGCATTCCCATCTGCCATTGTCTTGCAAGAGCAGAAGCCTGAAGATCACAGCTTGGACAGGAAAAAAAAAAAAAAAACACTGTCCCTTCCCCCTCACTCACTCAGTACCAGTGATCGACACTCTGACTCATGGAATGAACGCTGAAGAGAGGCATCTGGACAGCATCTCCTGCCTCTGAACCGTCGAGCCTCTTGAAACGTTTCGTCGCCGGGCTGCGCGGGGCCGTGCCATTTTCATTCCAGTGCAGCCGCTCTGCTCTTCCACCTGTCAACTGCACTCTGCACTCGACCTGCTGACAGCTCCTGAACGTGAGGGGAGTCACAACAACAGGAGCGCCGGGGGAGAGCTGTATTGATGTAGACTATGTGCTAACATTATGTTCCTCTGCTGATTGAGAAGTCATTACCTGCGTACAATTAAAACTCACCTTTGTGGGGACTTATTGTACGGTACAGCACAGAAAAGAATCACCAAGAAGAATACTAATGACTGCTAAAATACGATGGCACAGACGGTAATGACTGTCGCAAGGCTCTCTTTATCAAAACAATAACAGAAGATGCAGACGAAGGCGTGATGTTGCAGGGGATCATGGGAGTTGTCTTTATTGTTTGACAACAAAGACTGACAATGAACTGACATGATTAAAGCAGGAGGCTCATGGAAGAGCTGATGAGTAAAAAGTAAACTTTACCTTTGATTACGTGACGTGATTTATGGGATCTACAGACTGGAGAGTTTCTCTGTGTTACATCTTTTTATCTAGACATTATGCTAAGCTGATGTGTTTGTCTTTTTTTTTTTTTTTTTTTACCCATGTCCCACCTCTGGAAGGACAAGTAGCAAATTTTGGGCTGACTATTACTGGGCATCATGAAAAGGCCAGTGACACCCCTCTGGGCGCATCCATGATCCCAACCGTCAGGTGCCTTCAGGTCCAGTGGTCCAGTGCCATGGTTCACAAAATTACAGGTTCCAAAAAAATTTCAGCTTACGACCCCCAAAAAAGCAGCGCCAGAGACCGGCAGCCCTCTGCCATAGAATTACAATAATAAAACCATTCTAAGACACAGACTAGTAAAGGCCCAAGTCTTTGTATTAATTTTATAAATGGAATATTTCTGTTTTTTAAATTAATCTGCCTCCATTGATACCATTGTTATCCTGGTTTAGTCACCTCGGTGGTCTTCAGCAAAGAAATGTACTGTTTACATGGTTTCATGTAAAATTTAACTCTTATTTTTGTTTAAATTATTAAAATCATTGATGAAATATGCAGCTGTACATTTTCTTTTGTCATTCGAGGAGACTGCGGCGTCATATTTCAAGCTAGTAAAGGACAAAAAATGACACCTGAATTGCTTGTAAGGTTGAAAAAAAAAATGCCAATGGGGCTAGAAAATTTTACCTGTTTAGCTCCTTCAATGCGTAAAAAGTAGATTTATTCTCAACCCATTTGTAGATATTAATTCTTAATTGAAGCAACCCTTTTCTAGACTTGTCAGGTGAATGTGGCTCATATTAAATCGAATGAGACTTTTTTTTTTTATACTAAAAGTAAGACATACAAACATACTTGCTTAGACTTCAGTTTTTGGCAGTTGTACTCAGTGGTTGCTGTCTTGGAAATTAATTTGATTATTATTCATAAAGTTAAACCTTAAATCTCGACAAACTGCTGACAAAAAAAACCCCAAAACAAATAAAGAACTTGTTTCTTTGGTTTCATTTCGTCTTTTTAAGAAGGGTGACATAAATATAAATATAGCCTTGAACATAAAAAAAAAAATTTCAGCACCTCGTCTGCCTTTTTTTCTGTTGCTGTCTTTTCTTCTAACTTAAACTTTAATTACTATTATTATTATTATTTACATTCTTTTATCTTGGATGCAAGTGTCACCATCACTCAAACAATGGGACTCCTTTTGGTTTCCACAGACCAGGTCTACGAGGGGCACTATGAGCACTTACACACTGCAGGAGACAGTTTGAATTTCACTCTTAAATTTCAATTTGTATCTTGCTGTTTCCTCCTGTGCCCATACATGGGGCTATAATTACATTTGGGCAATGGGGGTCTACAGTATTTCAATTAGGAAGGATGGGGCATGTCTCACTGTTGTAGGCCCACTTTGTGATCCAGGCTGACATGTCATGTGATCACATGATAAGGCCAACCAAGCAGGACACCCACCTGGGTGTAATTGTTCAGAAAAATATTGCCTAGTTAAAGCACTACTGCAGCGAAAATTTACCTTGGTGCAAAACTTTAGTAATGAAGAAAGTGCATTACGTGGCAGTCTTATTCCAAATGTTCCATGTAGGAATAATTAGAAATAGAATAAGCAAAAATTTAATGTCTGTCTCTCTGCAGGTGACAGTAAATTGTCTTTGCCATGGTTCCTTAGTGAAATAACAACATATCATAGAAGAACAATTAGACAGGAAACAACTGCATAAAGCATCCGTTTCAGCTCATCGTACGGCCTCAAAACCTGCAGGGGTCAAACATAAATTCAAGAATCTCATAAGAGTGAGTTTAACACAGGAGTGGCAGTCCATTACAATATGACGAGATCAACGGGGAAATAAATTTGACCCGCTGCAGTTTTGTTACTTTTCCAGAGGCTCGATACAGATCTGTAGTTTTCACAGGATGTCTCCTTCACAGCATGTGAGAGCGCCCACAGCCAGCATCGCCCAGGAGCTGATATGTGGGGTTCAAGCCATTGATGTCGGCCCTGTAATAATCCGCAGACAAAGCTGAGAGTGTTCGGATGAACACAAATACTACCACCATGTCTTTACTTTCAATAAAGCCGACCCAGATTGGCGCATTCAGCAGTTTATCTCTGATCTCTGAGCTGGAGCTGCAGCACCCTCAGCCTGACGGATGCTGAGGGGAGATCAGGTTAATGGCCATTAAGAGTGAAGACGATCAAACTGATGAAACCTTTTTATCTTCCGCGATAAGGCCGAGGATTTCTGGGGCTGCAGCTTTTCCTGCGGCAGCTGTGTTTTGTAAAAGTGTGTTTTCACAGCTTCACAGAAGGAATATGACACACACAGCGATGTCTTTAGAAAACGCTCAGAGGGGGCTGAAAGATTAGCGAACTGTTGTAAAACTTGGGGTCAGATTAAAGGTTCAATTGGTGTTTTTCTTATCTTTTGACAGGCATGAGCTGCTGTCCTATAATAAGACTGAGTCCCACTCTGTATCTGTGGGACTGTAAGGGTTAATACACATTATTTTGATGTGCTAGCTAAACAGTATGCACCTGTAAACTCTTGGAATTAAAAGTAAGTCTAATGAATTATATTCAATCTTCTGAGATTGTTTCCCGTAACACTCTTTACACTTGTTTTTAGTCCAGATTGTCTAATCTGAAGAACGCAGATAAGAGGAAAAGGAATACTTCTGGAGGAAGTGCCCTCATAAGGCGAGCAGCCAGCATCCTCACACTCTCTCATCTCTGAGCCTGAGAGCAGATAGGGGCCAGAGGAAGACATGTTGAATTACACATTTGACTTATGACTTTCCCTAATCGTGCAATCTGCTCTGTGACTGATGCTGGTTAATGGGCTGTGGACGGTAGTTTCTCACTAAGTGCCATCATTCTTAGGTTTCAGGCTTCAGTAGCTTCGCTTTAACTGTCAGAAATGAAATGCTTAATTATCAAATGCTCGATAATCTGAAGGACGGGTGATGATTCTCAGCGGGGTGCATTCCTGTGCAGGACGGAAGAGGAAAGTTTGTGATTGATGTTGAAGTAAAGCTATGTAAAAGGTCAAAACATATGAGCACAAATGATGTTTACAAAGGAATACAGATGAAGAGTCCAAGCGGAAGCTTCAAGTGTAAAAATATGAAGCAACCCAGAAGTACTAAAACCTGAAGTCTGTCTTGAAGCTGGCTCCAGACGTACCAGAAACCACAAACACACCAAGTCAAAAAAAAAAAAGAGAGAGAGAGAGAGAAAGAAAGAAAAAAACCTTTTCAGGGGTCAATTTTTTTCTAACCCGGAAGTTTAGAAGATATTAAGATCTCAAGTTTGCCCAATCAGAGGCACAGCTCAGCTGACTTGACTGACAGGCGCCCTGTAATTTCCAATTTCCAATATAGCCACAGTCAACAATTTGTTTCAGAAACAGAGGGACGACATCACAGACACTACGTCCATTTATTATACAGTCTATGGTGGAGTAATGTCAAGATCAGAGGTATCCTGCTTTCCCCAGAATGAATCTCTCTTTATGAGGTCAATAAGGAGAGAAAGGTGGTAAAAATCCTCTGTTGCAGTTGTATTATTGTATTTCTCTATACTGTATTGTTAAGATTGCAGCTAAGACACTGAATACTGCATCTATAACAACAGTAGGGTTTTGTAGTAGAAGAGTCCGGGTGCTGAACTGAAATTGTAAAATTTTTACACTTTGAACATTTGATATATTGTCTCTGTTCTATTGTGAATAAAATGTCTGTTAACATGAGATTTGTGAATCTTATAGTCAGTTTTTATTTACATTTAACACAAAATCCCAAGTTTTTTTATTTTTAATTGGGTCATATATTCTTTTTTAGATACTTGGGATAAAGAGCTGAAAGTCTAAACTGTAAACTGTGAGTCAGTGTTCCTCCAGAGCAGCTTCAAGCACAAGCATTAATAAAGCTGAGTCTCTCTGACACTCCGAGTGTGAAGCAGAGTGTTTCTAAAAGTGAGAATGCAAACTCAGCAAAGCGTCTCTGAATAAATAAAAGCTGAGTGTAAGAAAGCAAACAGGATTTTGTTCATTCATATTCTTCATATTTCATTTTCTCTTTCTCAGCTGTTGCTGTAAAACCATAAATCTTCAATTACTCACTCTGCCATTTGTTTTAAGCTAAAAGAATAAATGAATAATTTCTCATTCTCCGGCACAAAGGGCAGAGCAAAGTGCATTAAAGTGACAGGCGACAGAACAGGGTTTTAAACTCATACAGAGCTGCACAGCGCCGTCATCGCAAAAGAGAGCAGAGACCAGTTCAAGGAGGATGGAGATACTCATCACAAGGAAATAAAGACAAATAAAAGTGCTGACGAAAAGTCTCTGTCGCTTAACATCGTTTTAACACCTGTGAACCTCAGTGACCCTTACATGGTGCTTGAGTTATAGTATTTAAGATACAAGTTGCTAAGATGATCATGCTATGCTAACTAAAAGAGTACAAAAGTGCAGAATTTTAAATATTTGTTGAGCTTCTTCTTTGCCACAAAATCAATCAAGAGTGTACAACAACATGTGTAGGTGAAGAAGTCAGTCTCTTGCCTGTCCCTTTAAACCATGAGCCACAACAACAACTTGACTTCATGCCTCACACAAGCTCAGCAGCATCAAACTCCATTTGCAGAGAACCTTAAAGTAGCTTACCTTGCTAAGACAGTAGCTGTCTGCTCACGTTTTCTGCAGCTCCTCATCTCCACACCTCTCTGCATCTGATCTTTTTGTTTCATTAATCCCTTGGATATTCAAAAAACAGTCAAAAGGGCAGAAAAGGAGTGTTGTCATGTCTTGAGGAAAAGCAAACAGTGAGACTGAACATGAAGGCCCACAGAAACAAACTGAACACCAAACTACTCGGCTGATCGAGCCTCTTTTGATGGTAAACACTGTGATATTACTTTTAACATCCAAACTCATGAATTCTGCTCAACACTTGCTGTCTAGATTTATCATTATGGAGTAGATGTTTTTTTTATTTTACCATTTTTTAAGATTGTTTTTCCCACATGGCTCTGCTGAGCTGAGTCACTCAAGCAAAAGTTGAGCTGCTGTTTGAGGGGGGCTTTTAAGCTGAAACAAGCCATCAGGGGAGCTCACTTCCTGTTCTGGGTGGGGCAAACAAAAATCTGCATTTTTAGTTTTTTTTGTTTGTTTTTGCATTAGTTTTATTAATAAGAAAAATGTTAGTTTTATCTCTAAAATTATTTTTAGGCTTTACATGTGTGCCTTCAGATGTTTGAATTCCTTTTTTTGTTTGGGATGTTTTTTCTGCAAAAGGATGTTTCTTGCCACTCCGATCCAGTTGGTGGCAGTAATGCACCCATAAGCAGGTTTTCCACTTGCCACTGAACAACAAAGAAGATGAAGAAGAAAACATGCTGGATGGTTTGGGCCACCTCACTGAAGGTAGGACAATCAGTTTTAAAATTTTATCTTTGCTTTTATGACTATTCTTTCTTCAGTTTTACTTTTTTCTTGTGAACATGTGGAGCAATTGGCAGATGAAACCCTGTAAAACTTCAGTTGTTGTTGTTGTTTTTTTCAAACTGTCCAGAAAAAGTAAAAGGTAACAAAAATATCACATAGATTAAACCAACTCCAGACACTTGGAAGCAATGCAAGCAGTTTTGAGATTACAAAAAACTTTCAGAATGAAAACTGTTTGGAAATAAAAAATACAAAACATAATTTTTACAAAGAAATAAAACTTAATTACAATTTCTTTGTGCAGCAGCAACAGTAACTCTCAGCAAACCTGTATGATTTGTGATTACTTTCAAGATAAAACAATTTCTCATAACAAGATAAGTAAAAGCAGCCGATCTCTCCCTCAGCTTCCTCCCGGCCCCCACGGCTCAGCACCCTGCCTCCTCTAATTGAAACAACAACCAACTAACTTTTCTGTCATTGTCAGCAACATGCTTGCCAAACCACTCCCATCCAATCAGGTTAATTTGCATCGGGCTGTGGCGGCAGAAGCCTCACGCTGAGAGTGGCTTCAAATTTAAAATGAACACTTCTCCTTTTTTACTTCAGCCTCCTCCCTCCTAAACAAAAGATCCACTAATGGAAATGTAGGTGTCTTTAGTCTGATGAGATGCTTTCAAAATAAGTGCAACAGGGGTATCTCAAAATGAGGTGCAAGTATAATGACTAAGGTAACAATGTCAGCCTTTGTTTTGGAGTTGTCAGACAGAAAACAACATCAGTGCTGCTTCACTGACTTTAATTTATTTATTTCCAATGACGGTATGAAATAAGCTGCAATGTCTCTTCATAAGAAAATCAATATATTTTCAGAGACATTTTTTGCAGTGTGTTCGCTGCAGCACAGTTGCTGCCTAAGCAGGCGGATCCTGTAATGAACCAGCGGGTATCAGCAGATGTGGGTCTATAACTTAATTTGCCCCCTCAGCTATAGAGCAGATCCTATGGCGTGTAAGTGGTCTTGATGGATGAGCATTACAGCTCATCATACCCCCGCCATCAGCACCAATCCTGCAGCACCCAGCACCCATCAGCTCTGCGCCCACAGGCACAGGATTAGCATGTAGCTGCAAATTTGAAATGATCTCTTGCTCATTGCTATGATGGATAACTTATGATCTTTAAAAGACAGCTTGTTGTTTGATATTTGAGACAGGAATCTAAAAGGGACAAAACTGGATTAATTGTAACATCAAAAGCCAAAAATAAAATAATGAGAAATGTGGTTGTACTAAGTGAGAAATAAAACACTATCTTTTTTTATCATCACATATTTACAGATAAATAAATAAAAGCTGACCTTGTGAGATGAGAGATAAGGGACACTGGAATGATTTACTCAACACTCTGGAAATAAAAGTTCAAAACTGAGTTCAAATGAGACTGAATTGAAGACAGACACTAATCAGGTGGACACAGATGAACACTGGTGTCTTTGCACCATGTGTCTGCTGCATCTTAGTAAGGGTTTTTATGCTCAGTAGGCATCTTTAAAGCTTTGTTTTCAATCCATTGCACCATTGTATCTGGCTTTTAGAAGAAGCTGACTTTGCCCTTTCAAAGTCAAGACAAATATTAGGAGGATTTTACAGGGCTGAATTCACAATATGATATGATACAACACAACAACACGGTACGGTACAGAACGGTACGGTACGGTACCATACCATTTAATGTCTTGTTTTAATTTATGGTGAACTCTTTGTGATTTAATAATATGTCATACTACTGACTTTATCTGGAAATTTTCCCAGCTCAGATGCTGCACATACATAGTACAGCTGAAAGTTAAGAATTCAGTTCTGATTCAGTTCTTAGCAGTTAAATCCTTAAAGATGGAGTCCTCAACCATCAGTTTTTCTACATTGTTCTAAAAGAATGTCAACAGTAATGTTGGCAGTATGTTCCAGGCGGGAGAGAAGAATAGTGTGGTTTATTGTATCAAATGCAGCGGTGAGATTGAGGAGGATAAGAATGTTGATGTGGCCAAAATCGGAGGACAGGAGAAGGTCATTTGTGATTTTGAGGAGTGCTGTTTCTGTACTGTGCTGGGGATTGAAGCTGGATCGAAACGGTTATAAGTGAATTGTGAAATTTTGTTGTTTCAGTTTTAATCTGTAAAAATGAGTCTGAATGTTTCTAAATTTAGAGAGAAAAGTCTTGATTCCTGTTTGCCAATGTTCTAGTTGAATTCTGTCAGGGAACGTTTAATTCTACTGGATGATTCTAGTTGCTTTTTTGGTTGAATCTTTGTGTTGCTGCCAAACCTGGTCATCTCTGCCTTGATAACAAAGATCTCTGACCTCAACAGGAATACTCAAACTCTTTATCCACCTTTCTATCGCCTCAATGAAGACACTGAAAGCCCAAAAAAGTGTTTGTTTGTTTGTTTATTAGTATTTTTACTTGTATTTTTAATCATATTTATTTATTTATTTATTTGAGTTACATTTCAGGAATTTTTGTCTGTAGTAATGGGAACTTGATGAATAAATATTGGGAGTAGAGAGGAGGGGAAAACATACAGCAACTTGCTGAAGCTAGGAGTCGAACCAGCAACCACAACTGCAACAATAATAGCCTCTGTTTATGGAGAACACACTTAAATAATGATCATCTGATTGAGATAGTTGCTATTAAAATGTTTCGTTGGCTTCACAGCTTCCAATGAATACTGAATGTATATCTTATGTTTCGTCACTTCGGACACTTTAAACTGATAAATTCATCAAATTTAGAACAGAAGTCTGTATTCTGAGTGAAGCCTGAGAGGTATAATGAAGACAGCAGCTAAACAGATAAACCAAAATGCACAACACACACCCACACACACACACACACACACACAAACAAACAAACACAAACAGCGTCTCCTCAACATATCCTCTGTCCCTGTGAAGGGCAGGGAGCTGTGGTTGCTGCTGGAGGCCCGCGGGGACCATGTGGCGAGGCGTCCATCTGGGGTAACCTGAGTAAACACAGGGAAAGGCCACAGTGCATCTGTGCACTCTGTTGACTGTTTCAACAGACATGTTTTCCCAAAGCAAGAAAAAAGTACACTAAGACGGGTGCCTAAAGTCACGGCTCAGTTCACGGAGCTATCTCAATCCAGGAACCTGATCTCACACACTTAAAAGACTGTGGCTTCTCTCAACTGCACTCATTAAACCTGCTCTGCTGCTGTGGATACAAACCAGATTTTTTATGTACCATTAAAACAGAAATGTTCCTTAAACTGGGAATTAAATGTTCTCATTGTCATAAATATCTCTCTTTATAAAAAGCCAGATTTGAAGCTTCCTTAACATGCAGAAATGTAGTCTGGGATGTCTGCCTTCTTTTATCGTTCCCTCCTTTAATTCACCTGTGGATGCTGTCGCAATCGAAAATGCTAATTACCCAAGCGGCTTAATCAACATTAGAGTAATTACGCCATTAGAATACAGCAAGCTGTGATGAATATGGGATAGCAAACTCATGTAAAGCATGTGCCGTTTATTGAATTAACATCAGGATGCAAAGATGGCTCCCTGAACAACAGCAACAAAGATTGTATTAAGTAGTTTACTTTATTCCCTCTTTCTTGTTTCATTATATTCTTTCATTTTCATCATTTACGATGTAGCTCCTCATTCAGTTCTCTGCATGAAGATTAGAGCTCCTGGACTTCAAGCAATCAGCTTACTGCTTGAAGGTCACACTCATGACATGTCCTCAAAATGCAACAACCTTGTTCACTTCCTCAAACATAAATCGTTACCGTCTTTGTCCCCTGATTCAAAGTCCAACAGCAATGCCCTCAGTTTCCACCAAAGTCGAGTACGAAGCAGAATAAAATCCATATGTTTCCCTTTGAACAGGCCATGTGAAAATGTACCTCATGCATGAGAACTAAAGTCGCTGTGAGGACTGTCCGATTGATGTCGAACGCAGTGACACCTTTGGCCAGAATTGTTTGTGTTTTTCAGGATGAAGACTCAGTTTCCCATGAGCACCGTCACCCACTGTCGTACAGATGTGACTCTTGCCAAGGCGTGCATTCGTTTTGGAAGTAAATGAATGGAGCAGATCTTCTTTTTACTCTGCTTTTCATTGTGCAAGACAACTTTTCCCAGAATGCAAAGCGATGAGTTAATGTATTTATTTGTAGTTATGTAGCGCAGTTGTTCATCACTCCTACAAAACAAGTCAAAGAAGGATATTTTCTCTAACTGCTAGACTTTGCCGGCTGGTGTTGTGTCTTCAAAGGGACTTTCAGTCTATGTGACGTAAATCAATTTGTTCTGAGATACTGAGAAACAGCATGGAGAAATAAATAGTGCTGATAATCTCACTTTAGGTTGCAGATTATGAACAAGCAAACACGTGTTTGTCTGTTTTGATGATTAAATGTCATCATTGCATCAAATCATGTGGTTTTAGTCTTCAAACAGATTTGTTTTAGTCAAGTTTATGAAAGGAAAAGAGGGAAACCGGGGCCGATGGTGGATGTCAGACAGACATGTTTTGATGCAGAGGATGAGAGATTTGCGATGTAACGGATATGTTTAGTAAATTATGAAATCAGTTCCAACAAATGATGGAAGCCTTTGCCTTTATTTTTATTTCTCTTTTTTGGGGGGGGCTGTTTTTCCCTCTATGTTTGAAAGGAAAGATGAAGACAGAAAACAAGAGGAGGTGGTAGAAAGTGGCGGAGCAGGCGCTGAATCTGTCTGTACAGACGTACATTTTTTTGTGCTGCATGACAAAATACTTCTTTTCAGTTAATGCTCTTTGGAGGAGTTTTTGCAAGGGCTCACTTTAATGCTCGTGAAAGCTGCAGTGTCAAAAGAAGCTCTCCGCAGAAACAGCCTTTGTTAAACTTTCCTGCAGAGCAGAATTGCTGTCACTGATATATTTGTTAATGGGTGGCAGGGTGAGGTTTGTTATTGGAAACACTACCTTTATATGTAAAAGATAAGCTCAACAAAGAGAGCAGAGGCACAACTCTGTCCTTAGGAGGCAACAAAACCCTGAGTTCCTCACAGCAGCCTTATGCAAAAAAGGAAATTTCCCTAAATTTTCAGCGAACAGTCTACTCTTCTGATGTTTTCAAAAGAAGCTTAAAGAATTGATTTCCAATCGAGTGAGAACTGACCTGAGACACTCAGATTATCATCAATATTTAAGTGAGCAGTGAATAAGTGGTATTTAAGGACTGTTTTGCTAACATGACCTTAAGTGTCTCATTTTGGAGATGAGGAGGGATGCCTTTTTGGGGAAGCCGGGTCAATAATGAGACACACACGAGTCAATTAATGCCGTAAAGTGTCTTTTCTCCTCTTTCTCTGTTCTTCCTGAGTGACAGACTGAACTTTAAACACCATCTGCTGAAACGGTCTCCCTAAACTTGACCCCATCGCTCCTAAGGGGTCAGCTGACCCCTGTAGATCCTGCTCTCCGGACAGGCCAAAGAACAGAAGCCTGGACCTTCAGTCAACTTGACATGAAGAGAGGATCTAGCGAATGATCAAGTTTCAGGCTGGGGGATTTAATCCTGAGTTTAGCACCTTCAAAATAAAAGCAGCGGGGAAACAGTGAAGGTGGAAGACATTAACAGCCCATAAATCTGCCGGAGAGGTCCACGAGTGTTCTGTCTTTGCTGCTATTTAAGATGACGGATACGAGGGCCAGACAGCACGTTACCCAGAATGCATTCCACACAGGCGTCTGAGTGAGGTGCACTTGCTCTGACTCGCAGAGGGCGTTGTTGATTATGCAGGATCTGTTTTTCATCTTTTCTCACAGTTTGAGACGATGTCGGAGACACCCAGAGGCTGCAGACCAGCTTTTAATTATACAGGCAAATCTTTTATTTTTCTTTATTTGAAACAGAAAAGTAATTCATTGTCTTTCATATTATTTTAGACTAGACAGCGACAACAGGATACTCATTAAACGTACAAATATTTGCATTTTTGCCTCCTCTGGGGGAGCTCAGGGCCGCTGGTGTTTATATTCGCATTAATGTACGATTCTTTTATTACTTCTGTTGATGAAAAATGAGAGTTAAGATGCTTTTTGCACAAAAAAATAAATATTGTTTACAGAGTCTTTGCCCTGATGAAGCTTGAGTAAAGTTTTAATTCTCTCAAAGTTTATGAATAAGTGAAGACTGGGATCTAATCACTCTCACCAGCACTCTCAGTGTTTGTTTGGTGTTTGAGGAACATTAAGTGTTTAGCTCATGAAAAAGGTCACTTAAAAGAGTCAGTGATTATGAGTGATAAATGTTCCAGTTACAAGATACCTGGGTTCCTCTTTCTGTCAGGTTTAAAAAAAATTGTTAGATTTGTGTCTGGATTTTTGGTGTCTGCAGATTTTGTCTCATAGATCAGCTGCCCTGTGCAAAGTGAAGTTGTTCACTTTGAATTTAGTTGTGTACAGCCCAGTTTTTCCACCTCAGTGGCCAAAATCCAAACTGATGTCGACATCATTCTTAAATTCTCAATCTAAAACTCAGTTCGATTTATAGAGCACCTTTCATACAGCCAAGCGTGCAGCCCAAAGTGTTCCACGAAGATGCTGCTCATAAAAGTACTTACAAAAATAGAAACCATTCAGTAAATCCAATAAAATAAGAACAAGTAGGAAGTAAAATAAAAATAAATTATCAGTTAAATGTAAGGGTACTGAATAAATACTAGACATCAATAAGATAAGATGAGACTTTATCCAGAGGGGAAAATTTGTCTTGTTGCAGCATTACAGGCATATACAATAAGAGCACAGCAGGTCAAAAGAGCTAAATAAGAGAACACAACATTGAATAAAATAGAATAAACTAAAATTCAACAAATGAAATTGAATAAAATAAAAAGAACACATTAAATTTACAGAATGAAATTAAGAATTATATAATATAGTACAAATACGAGCTAGGACATAGGAAGTAACAGTGACCGATAGAATGACATGGTGACAAATGAAAAAGATTAAAAAGAAAATTTTGTAGAACAAATGATTACAATAATTATGTCTGGAGCTGAGAGGAATTGCTTCAGATTAAAAGACAAATTAAATGAGGTACATTTTTAGTTTCCTTCTAAAAAAACCAAGAGACCAAGAGTAAAGGCTGGGAGTTCTAAAGTTTTGGGACATAAAAACAGAAAGCACTCTCTCGTCTCGTCTGTGGTTCACAGGAGGAATGTTTAAAAGTGAAGCATTTGAGGGGCTTAGCGATTGAGTTAGAACATTAAATGAAAGAAAATCTGCAAATGTATGGATGAGCAGGGATGTGCAGAACTTTTAAAACAAGAAAAATCACTTTGGAAATTAATATCCTAACTTAGTGTTGTGCATGAAACATGATCTGTCACTTTATTTTAATCACATGCTACTTTGTCCCTTTTGGCTCACCATAGTTGCAGTGATGTATAATAACCACTACTCTCTTGACTTCTCCTGGCTTGGGTCATGACCTAAAAGCAAAGTGCACTTTGTGTCAAACTGTATTTACACAAACTTTGAGTTTGTGCTATCATCTATGAGCTAAGCATGCAGGCGCAGCTAAGACAGCTGCATCATGGAAGCCAGCAGAGCACTATTTTTCAGACCTGTGCATGAAATGAAATCAAAGAAATGTGCTGCATATTTTGTACATGTAGTCCTGCGCACTTCATAACCTAGTCTTTATCTGTTTATTGCTAAATCACAACAAACCACTTTTCTCAAGTTGCTTTCCAAAAACATTAGATTTTAAAGCACTACAGAGAAGAAAAATAAACCGTTTACAGGAAAAGGCCCTCTGAAGCCGTCTCCTGCCTGTGTGTCATGCTATCAGACCGTGCTCATGAAGGAGTGCAGCATTTATTTGAATAACAAATCTGAACGTAAAGGTCACGGAGAACATCACATGTCATTCATTTGATTCTCAAATCAAGACAGTGGTGAGACTTCTTGTTTTGAAAATATTTAAAAACTCCTCAAATGCAAATGAGTGGAATTTCAAGAAAACAATTAAGAACGTGATCATCGACTGGAATTCAGTGATGAAGTGTGACTTTAAAAACTTATCCTTTGACAATCAAAATATTTTTTCAACAAGTATTGCTGTGTTTGGACCTATAAATGACCTAACATCCCATACTTGGGGCTACATTTGACCCCCGTTAGATCTGTTGCACACAAGGATGGTTTCTATCTGGCTGGGCTGAAACATGGGGAGCAATGTGACCCTGTGCTGGACAATAGATAACATGCTGCAGCTATTGATCTTCGCTGGTATTTTAAGTTTTGGGTGAGGGGCACTCTATCGGGTTTCCAGGCACAACTGCTCGGTCTATATCCATCTTTAGGGCCCCCCTTCTGTTCCCAGAGCTGCTCCTATTTGGTTTGAACGCTCCTATAAATCCTTAAAAGTGTTGAGATGGATAAAACAGATACCGACGTTGAATCAGTGGAGGCCATAAAAGCATTAAGTGAAGTTATTTTCATTATCTGCTTGTTCATTTATTGGAGGGTAACCCGGTTTATGGATCATACATGATAATAATTCCAAAGAATTGAGCACTAAAGATACATTAAGTGATATTGAATGAAATACTTTACCAGCCCCTGAATTGTGTCCTGCTCTGACATCCACTTTCAAACACAATCACATTAAAGACAATGGGAAGAATAGATGTCTTCTAATTTGAACCCACCATATTAGCCACCATTATCACAGTGAGACACAGAGACCCTGGCAGCGGGGCTGATTACAGACACTATTATTTGAGAAATTGCTCATTTGGCAAATGCTTATGTTGTCTGAGATTTAAATCTTCATTTTCATGGATGTGTTTCATGGGATTTGTTTTTTTAATTTAAACAGACAAAAGAAATCCTTGAAAAGACTATATAGTGGGACAGATAATCATTGACACAGAACTGTTCAACAGTGAGTTCAAGCCTCACATCGACCTTGATAAACTCATCCCTCAGAACGAAAACACACGACTCACATGGGAAATAAGCAACAGTGAGCCTAATGATGGAAACAACTTAATGTGGCGCCAACATCGCCTAGACTCCTCTCTGACGGCGCAGTTTGGCATTGTGTGCATGCGTAATGTCCATTTGGGACAGGCGAGCTAATATAACACCAGCGAGAACAGCACCGTGTGGTCCTTATCATCACCAAGCCGCCAAAATCGTCCCTGGATCGCCATCATGCTGCGGTCCAGTCGCAGCGCAGGCGTGGCTGCGAAGCTGGGAATTTGTCTGAAAGTCAAGCTGAGATTTTTGAAATCAACTTTTCAAGCAGACGGAAAAGTGACCTGAGCTCTGTGAGACACCCCGCAGCTGATGGGTCAATCAGGGAGTGTAACTGCTTAATATCCTGACCTTATTTACTGTCTGTACCTTGACGTTTGATTAATTGTAATGGCACTGTCATGTGATCACTGATTTAATCTTCTAAGTGCAGACAGTGAAATCTTATTTTAAATGTGTTGGTAGTTATGGCCTTTTACTGAGTATGTATTGTTTTGAATACCAGTATGTTTGTTTTATTATTGTTGTATTGTATATTTTAAACATCTTCCTGCCCAGGGACCACAGATGAAAATTAGCTTTATAGCTAACTCTGGCTTGACAGTTTGTTTTGCATGCTCCCTGTTAAATAAACTTATAAGTTGAGCGATTCATGACAGTAATCAACATATTTTGACATCTTTAGTCATTATTACCTGCATAGAAAATGATAAAGGTCTGCTTTGTGTATGCAGAGTTTCATGGGAGTCACACTTTAACAAGGCATTATGGGTGATTGATTCCTTTGGGGTCACTAGTAAAACACCCAATCATACGTCAAACATGGACTAACTAAACTATGGGCGTAGTCTCAGTGATGTCACCCAAAGGTTTGCGTAAAGTTGGTATGATGTCTAAAGATGGACGTTAACAGATTGGAATTACTGACTCCAACCAACCACAGAATGATGTCCCCAAAGGTGCTGCCCAGCCACGCCCCCCCATGAAACCCAAATATCCGTTGTGTCAACCTTGATAAGAATACGCCACTATAGTTATTAAAAAAAACAAACAAACAAAAAAAAATGTTAAAAGAACACTAAACGTGTTTACTTCCGCTGTAAAAATAGAAATTTGAATGTACAGCCTCAAGTGGTCACACTGGGAACTGCAGTCTTTTTCTAATTTTGGTTCATTTTTCTTGACTGGAGGTTGCAGCTGGTCCGACTTCTAAATAATAAAAACACAACAGCCTCACAGCCACACTTGGTGAAGTTATGCATCTGTGTATGAGATAAGTTAAAATACACTTTATTCATCTCCCATTGGGCGAAATTCTTTTGTTTTTTCAAGAGATGTACGGTGGCCCTGAGAGCTTACAGCACTGTGACTAACAATGTGACGGACATGTGTATCACTTAAGTGTCCTCTGGACACACGTCCGTTGTGTGTTGTGGTCTTTGCAGCGCGTTTTCTAAATGCTGCACATGTTGTCAAATTGATGAAGATGGTTTTTTAATTTGCTTGTGTTTTGCTTTTTTGGATGTGTTGCTATGCTGTGAGCACTCAGGGCCACCGTAGACATGGGAGTACGATGATGTACTTACAGAGTTCAAATAGAATAGGATGATTTCAAAGGTATGGAAGCCGGTAGGTGTCAGACAATTTGCAATGCTTTGCAAAGAAAAAAAAAACACAACCACAATTAAAAACATGAAGGCAAATGCTAAATATAATGCTAATATAATGCTAATTTTATGGCACAATTAATTCTCAAAGCTAAACACAAGATGACACATTATCTGTAAATCTAATAGAAATATAAGTACCATGAAGGAGATCACAAGGTGGGACGCCTACAAAGCTGTTGTCATAGCTGAAGTTGACTTCAAAAACCTTTAAACACACAATTTTTGATTTTACAACAGCAAGAATTTCAAAAAAATTCAGAATTCGTCCTGCAGACATGACCTACCTGGCAGAAACAAAGACAATCACAGCCGTCAGAGACCGTAACTGTTGTCACATCAATTAAGCCACATGAGGGGATTCTGACAGAAACTGTGTCCTCAGAAATGGGCCCTTCGCTGTAACTGATCGTGTGAATGATGAACCCCTGGACTGGAGTTTCGGCTGGCAGTGGTGGTGTGTCTCCAAAAGTCTTCCCCAGGGAAACATCTTCCCCACCTCGTGCCGCTGGCTTTCCCGGTAACGCTATATCCACATCAGAGAGGCTGGCCCCATTGATTTAGCACTTAGCTCCATCGTCCCATATGAACAGTTATCATTTCTGGCTGGGGGCCAGAGTCCAGGCGTCAAAGTCACCAATCAATGATCCCAACTTTGAAAATGGGGGTGTGCAGAGTTTAGGGTGAGGTGTAGATTACAGGAAATGTGGATCTTGGGAAGTGGGAACCTAAATGAGGCAACACATAAGGTGGTTTGATGGATGGGCGAAAAATTATACAGATTGAGGAAAAAGAAATGAGATCAATGGCTCGACTTGTTGATTTGTGCAGATAGTTCACTCACATGAGATAAAGTGGTCAAATTCACACTCAAGTCTCTTTGTCAGAAAGCTGAAAGTTTGCACTATACTCTATCAACAACAGTTGCAGAGAAGAAAGTATCAACACTCTGTTTTCAGTTTTCCAGGTCTGGAGCTGTGGCCTATGCTTCAGCATTTCCATCATCGCTTTTACATTTTCTTGTAAAATTCTATTTATGCAGAATTTTTGTGGGATGACTTTTGAAATCTAGAAACAGTAAGTGTCTGGGAAAAGTCCTCTGAGACTGAGGCAGTGGGTGCTGCCAGTGAAAAAAGATTTAGTATCAAATTCAGTCATTTTCATGCTAGTTCAGTAGAAGTCAAGGTCTTCATTTCATTCAACAAAGCCGTTGTTTGAGGTTTTCAGCAGTACCAGAGAATATACTGCTTGCGCCGCAGACTCCCAGGGCATGTTGCAATTATTTTCATATTTAGCTCTCATCCTAGCTCTGAAGCTAATCAACTTCTGAAGTGTTGTTTTCTCTTACAGCTTTCATAATGATGCAGAACGAGTATTTTAATCTACCACTTGTGAAAACTTCTTTCTAACAATCAGACGACTTTCTCTTTTCCATCAGGAGAGTTTGGATTGCACTCCTAATTTCAGGACAGTCTGTTTAAGCACTCTCATGGGAGTGTTCGGCAGCATGGAGGAGCAGATGGGAAGTTTAGCTTAGAGATCATCTGCATGAGATTTGAGATGTGACCCCTTTCACAGGGGCCACAGTTTGTCATCATGTTTGCATGTCTGGGGTGCTGAGTTGGTCATGGGAGCGCTGAGATCTCATCAAACCTGAGGTAGAGATTTTTGCTGTTAGCATTTTGGCCTGGTATTTGTAGAATGTATGAATTTACTGCAGTAGGACGGGGGGAACAGGTGGTTTGTATCCTTGCTTTTTGTTTCATTTCTAACTCATTTGGTTGCATTAATAAGCATCAAGTTATAATCAGACATTATATCTTCTCTGCCTTAATAAGCCGAGACTCTACATTCATGTGAAAAGACTCCTGCTATATGAGAAGGAGAGATATAATCGGTTATCCAGTTTAGGAATACACACATTTCTCAGCCTAATATTTTTCTCCCTAAAGGAAACACGTTTCAGTTAATCAAACCTAATTACTCTTTATTGGAAATACTATTAACGCCAGAGCGCTTTCTGAGCGGAGTAATTTAGCATCTTCTTCCCACGTTGTCTAAAATTGGGATGGCTAAATGATGTTATCATTGCCTTGTTAATTCACCTAATAATTCCTCATTTATTTAGATGATGAGATCAATAACTCAGCTTGCCCGGCTAATCGTCTATCTGTGGATTAAACAAATAACACTTCTGGACATACAATACTCCATACAGCTTTTTTCCCCCACTTTAGTTAAGCAGCCGGCAATATTTTATGTCTCCTCAGCAGCTTGGAGATGATAAACGCATTCATATAAAATTTAAATATTAATTATGTGCTTTTTGCTTTCAGCTGTTTTCCAGCTAACCTCGCTGTGCTGCTGAAGATTTATCTTTATTCAGCATCACTGAACTGAGAGCTCTGAATTCACAAAAGCATCTGACTTGCTTTATTTGTAGAGGCTTTGCCCTCAAAGTGACATAAACAGCAGGAGAGGAATGTTACATAACAGTTCCACAGGGACTTAAAGAAGCTGCTGGTTCATGGGGTGTCCACTGGGGAGCTTTATAAATAAACTTAAATTTAAAGAGGAACGATTCTACTTAAAGTAAATATGTGCAGATTTTCAAACCTCTACATATTCATAAATTCTAGAGATCCTCAAATCTGTCAAAAAAAAAAAAAAAAAGAATTAAAAGATGTTAAGATGTCATGATCCTGCATGCCTTATCTCTTCTGGAGGATCTTCCCAGTTTCTAAGACTCCTACGTGTGAAAACACTAGAAATCATTTGTTTAATCTTGTCTTTCACCTGGAAATGAACCAGACTCTTGTTTATTATGTTGCCTTAACAATTAACCTTTTTATCTTGAATATGGTTATAACCAGGAGAGAGTTACACTGACCTGTATTGTGACTGCAGGAGTTCTTGGCTAGTTCAGTCAACTTGTTGTTCTTGCAGAAATCATTTTTTATTTATCTTACCTTCAGGACAGCTCCAAAGGCACAAGCTCACCTCACTGAATAAACACATGCTGGCATTTGCTAGCATAACACTATTAGCCGTCTGAGTACACACCCTGTCTGTCTTGGTTACCACTTCAAGGCTTTACTACACATCATTAACTTGAAGAGTTCCTTCTGTAAATATGATTAATTGGGCTTTTAAGGTTCAGTTTGACATCTTTCAACCTAATGATGGCCTGCAGGCTAAATCAAACTATAATCATTTACTATTACTGTTTGCTTGTACCAGCTATTGTACTTCTCATAGATTATATATGTGATGGCATTTCCTCAAAGAGGTTGTTAATGCTCGGTGTTTATGGAATGTATATGTTTCTGAAATCGCTAACGGACATGAAAACACAAGCACAGGGGCTTCTTCTTCTGCGAAAACTAAAACTGATACTAATTTTTTTAGGTATTTAGTAAAGTTTGACTTATTCCAAGATATGGTGCAATCAGGAAGGATAATTAAGTGAATCATAGATAAATATCAGTTCAACAGAGATGATTTGCCTTTAAATTATAGTCTGAGTCTTTGACATTTTAACTCTGCAGGAAGTTCAGGTGATCAAAGAGTATCTGTTTGGAGCCGCAACAAAATGTGTTCCTGTCTATTCAGGCACAGGTGGTGAAGGTACTAAGGCTGACGCTGATGATGACGCTGCAAAGTCTAGGTGGTGATTTAGAGGATGGCTGATAATGTCGTCTGAGGATACAGACACTCAGCATTAAGCATGACATGTCAGATCATTAGTCCCACTTCCTGTATTGCAATGATCTGCTTGCCCGCGCAAAGCATCATGGGTAACTTGCCATAAAGATCTGGCTGACAGCGCCATAATGCAAACTGTGCATGTAAGGGCTGTCAGCTTTAGTACATTAATCCCAATGAATAGACACTAGAAAAGACACCACACCAAAGACACCGACACCACTCTGCTTCGACTAGATGAGCCAGAAGTTAAAGACACTTTGTGTTGAATAGAATTAAATTGACACCAATGTACTTCAAGTTTGAGCTACCGCCTTTAATGTAAGTGTGCAGGTGCAGCTAATTAGACTCATGTCTGCAAGCAACCACAACACAGAAGCCGACACAGCTCCAAATTGAAGTGGGTAAATTCAAAAGACGATCTCTAGTTGACATGTTGAGACTGACGTTTGTCTTTCTCTTACAGGGAACAAAAAAGTTCATGGATGCAAGACATTTATGTCACAAAGGAAGTGACCAAACTAAAACTTCTAATATGTGCAAATGCTGTTATATCAGTCATCAAATTTATTTCAGAATAACTCTAGACTCACACCAATCAGTGTCCATTCTATCTCCGCTGCATTGAGACAGAGGAGCTCTCCTCGTTCATGTTTGGCTGTAAAACCCTCAAACCTGATGACTCCTGGCCTGCTTCTACATGGTATTTCAGTTTGTTGTTGAAAAAATATTAAACGCAATCTGGGCATTTTACTTTGAAGTCAAACAGATGTGTTGATTCAGTGCTCCTGACTTCCTGTCTTACACAATCTGCTCCATGCAAATTTATGCTAATGTAGCAGTGCGGCCTTTATTTGGATAATAAATCCAAATGCCAAAATCATTAAGTAAATTTAATTGCATTCATTTGATTCCCAAATCAAGAACTGCGTTACAGGGTATGACTATATAAATAAACCTTGCAGACAGGGAGGCGCAGGACTTTGACTGATCTGAGGCTAAGAAGTTGTCAAAATATTTATATTTGTGCTTATTGTGTGCATCGGAGCGGAACTCTGCCGTGCGCGATACAGAGAGCAAAGGTTGAGAACATGTGACCATGTAGAGACAGATATGATATCCTGCCATGCTTATAGGAAAAATAACAAGACTATTAAGTCTGTTAAATAAAATAATAAGGTATATACCTGATCTATTAAAAAGGACACCTTAACTTACTTCTGACTTCTTCTTACTGCTTTGACCTGGCGCTAAATAGAAAGTAAGATTAATATTAAAATGTTTTGATCTTACTAAAGTATATATTAAAATAAATATTTGAATACCTCTGCAATTTTTATTTTACATGTGAAATTTATACGAAAAAAAGCAACAAAGAAAAAAACATTATCATACATTTACAGGGTAAACCAAAGAGAAATAGAAGAGCTCGTGTTCTACTCTTTAGCCTGTGCTCCATCAGTCTCCAATTCAGCGTTCTTCTGCTCTTCGGTCCTTTTTCTGTCAGACAGTTCACCATCACTACAAAATTAATCCCAGAAGTAGTTTTTAGTAGAGAAAAACACAGATCTCTTTTCTAGCTACTAAACATCCTCAGTCAGTGTGGTGTTGTCATAGAGATTACGGCCTGCCAAAAATCAGTCTAGTCCTGCCCAACCTGATCAGGAAGCGGTGAAATAGCATTTAGATATATGCTAGATTGGTGCTGATAATCTCATTTTAAGTTGTGGTTCATGATCAGGCATATATCTGAAGGAAATTAGACACTAAATCCTTCTTCTCTGATGAGGTCAACTGCTCTGTAAACCGATTTATTTATCCCTTCAAACATTCGGCTTTTTACCCTCTATTTAGTCTGCAAAGATAAAGCAAAGTCAATATCAGGATCAAATATGCATTAATAAGGAAGCCAGAGTATTTTCACAGTCCATATTTGTTCACCACAGAAAAGAGGGTGTAATGACAGATGAACTGTAATTTTTGCTGTGTGTGTGTGCATGTGTGTGTGTGCTGTGTCCCATCATTGTCTGTGGAGGGAATTTAAGAGTGTCCACTCATCAGTGTGCATTACATCCACTTTTCTGCAGATCCTTCTTTTCTCAGTGTCCTTGGCTTTTTATTTGAACATATTCCCTTTCAAAAGTTTTTCGGAGCAACACTTAAACCAAGATTTTATTCCTATTTCTCTCTTTGTGTTAAATGTGCATTTTTTGCACTTTAAAGGTCTTTGTGAGGACTTAATAAGTAATCTCGAAATAGTCTCACTTTTACATACTTGCCTGTGGATAGTTCATTACTTAAAATAAGATCGTCAAAATCTGTTATTTCTAAATGCTATTTCTCAGTATCTGTGAGCGGATATTTCAAGGGGTGGAACATCCAGGACATCACATTCAAACAATAGCTTTACAGAACTACAAATAAATTACCTTGTCGCCTTGCATCCCGGAAAATGTCTTGAACAAAGAAAAGTAGTGCTACTCTCCATTCATTTACTTACAAAAGAAATGCACGCCTTGGCAAGAATCATCTTTACAACAGTGGGTGATAGTATTCATGGGAAATGAAGTCCTTAACCTGGAAAAACACTTCCAATTCAGGACACAGGTGTCACGGCAATCTATGGCAAATGGATAGTCCTCCCGGTGCCTTTAAGTTGTTACTTTATGATCATCATCATGAACTGCCTTTTGTATATTTAAGAAAAAATGTCTGAACTGTTTTATTTTGAAGTCGAGGGATGTTACATGTCACTTTTGTGTCCAGCTTCCTGTCCAGGTTGCTACTCTTTGCTCTGCTTGACACATGCTGAGTGCAGGCTCCGTCAACTTTATTTAGCTCGTACCTGTCGGTGAACAAAGTGCCTAGAATGACTAGAGTAGAAACAGACTGCCTCTGTGGGTTGCAATGCCAACAGAACTCGATGTGGTGCTCCGTGTGCTGGTTTGGTTTTAGGATAGCTGGCTGCAAAGTAGTGACAGATTGCTCTAGAAAGTGCTACACATCTGCATAGAAACAGCACATTACTTAGAGCCCCAAAAATAGACTGCATGTTTCATTCCAGTGCAGCTTATATTTGGGGTTCTCTGGTATGTTTTTCAGGCAGGAATAATTCACACTTTACTCCTTAAGCTTTCATGAAGGTAAAATAAAAATTCATCTTTGCACCTATCCCACAGACACAGAATAAAATACATGCCATTTAATATAAAAGAAGTCATTTAAACAGTAAGAGGTGACCAGGAGGGAAACAACATCATCGTACACTCCTATGCTCAAGCTGTAGATCTCTGCTTAAGAAGCCTCGTGAAGATCTGCAGAGTTTTTGCTCTAAGCCAGGAGAAAATTGGGTGCCATTGCAACAAATGAATTTCACCGTGTCTTGGAGGCAAATGAAAACCCTTCACTCTGAGTGGATCTGAGCAGCCAGGAGTCATCGCCGGCTCTCCCTGGTGTCACCTCGAGCCTATTAGTCTCTATAAAGGATGATGAATTAGAGACAGAGGGGGAGGAAAGCTGCAGTACCGATGGCGAAGACGGGGGTCATAAGAATGATAAAGTGAACAGCGTGAGCGCTTTAATGGGCGACGCCAGCAGAGAGGGCGGAAAGAAGGAGGAACACGAAATCTTTAAGAGGGGATTTCCATGCCGTTCGCTGGGTTTTGCAGGCCAACAGGACTGCGTGAGCGTTTGAAATGAATCTCAGTTTTCAAAGTAGCACATGGACTGTTTTACTTGGCTTAAGCTGGCGTGGGTATGGTTTTGCTTCTGTTGAAACACTACTGACAGGTTTAAAAATAAACACGTGTTATTAAAGAGAATGACTGGAGCCATCGATCTAAGTCGAGATCAAACCAACTGATAATGATTTCTCATCCAGACATGAGAAAAAGATGTAGATAAATGTTTCGATGACTACAGTTTAATGTCGTTTAGATTAGATTTCCTTATTTTTTGGGGAAGACATTTTTTAAGTTTCATTACCAGACAAAATCAGATGTGTCGCTTTTGAGAGTGACACTTTAAATCCAGAAGACAGAAGGTTTTGAATTTCATCTCTGTTTTTCAGCGATAACCAGTGAATTAATAGGGATTCTGTAACAACCTGTATCCATCGATCGTAAACAGGTTTTTAAATGTTTAACTTCACATGGAGACTTGAAAATCAAACTGTGGGAAAAAAATGACAACACCTGTCCTTGCTGGCATCAAACTGACATCTTGAGTGAACTCACCTGACATGCTGTCTTACATAACCGTGCAGTGAAAAATATTAGTCCTCAGGGGTCGGTTTAGAGTTAATCAGAGTGTTTCCATGACCCCAGAGATAAACAAACGAGTGTTTACGAGGGTACGTGCGCTGCTGCACAGAGAGGAGTTAGAAGCGTGGACAGCTGTGTCAGAATGATGAGTTGATGAAATGTCACAAATCTGCAGATCCTTACTGACATGTTCAGCTCAGGTTCTGTCAGGCTAATCGCAGTGTGGAGTGTCCGTGATGAGAAATGACAACAAAAGAGAGAGAGATCTTCTGTTTTCCTAACCCAAGCTATAATGATCTGTGGATAACATTTGCAGTGACACTCCATAACTTAAGTTTTCAAACATTTGATTTTGTGAAAAGGACCAGTCATATTTATTAATCCTGAAAATAACATGTAAATGCTCTTTCTGTCATCTAATTCTTTCAGTTGTCAAACAGTCTGGTGCCATCGTCACAGATTTCTGAAATCAAACCTCACCTGTCTCTCAGGTGTCTCATCTTACCAGATGACGAGTTTTCTGCAGTGTTACGTGCTGCATAAACATCAGCAAACTCTGCTTCTGACCAAGGAAAATGTTCTCTATTCGGGGATGATACTGGCTTAATGTCAGGAATTTTTTATGCAGGACTGTTTTTAATATTTAGACTATTTTGACCTGAAAACAACATTTTTTGCCCCAAATATTTCTTATCCTGCATCGAGAAGGGAGACAGTTTTCTTTCTTTTTTCTTTTTACCAGGACAATGTGAGGGGAAAGAAAATGTTTGTTTGTTGAATGACATTAAATAATCAAAGCATAAGCCTCGACTGGAAAATGAACTTTCTTTTTACCTGTGTACAACCTGACTGGATCGGTGCATTAGTGGCCATTTGTTTAAGTTAGTCAAGCTTGAATTTAGTAAAGGTTGACAAATAGCCACTACAATAATAAATACATTTATTTAACATGCCAACTTTTGCGTTTCTATTCAGTTTTTTAGAGTTCCTGTGTAAAAAAAAAAAAAAAAAAAAAAAAATGCTTTTGCTCACTGCATGTAGAGCTGAGGGCCACAAGTGCCCCCTCCGACCTGACTTTGGACATACCTGACCTGTAGGATATGATGCCGATCTTAGTGCACATCTCCCACACTCTCAGCAAAGTTACGATCCTTCTTCATTTTCCCTCACTGTGTCCTGAGAGACAACCTGAGAGAGTTGTATGAGAGGCATGAAATCAGATCCCAACGTCTCATAACATGATGGGGAAACAAAACTTTAAGAGGAACGGACAACCTATACAGTCAATTTTTTGGTGCAGTCTGTTGAATCAGGGATGTTTTGTACAACTGCACTGTAAAAAGTAATGGATGCTCTGTTGTAATTATGACTGAACAGCTGCTGAGAAGTCTTCATGCTGTCACTGTTAATCTGGGTCTTATATAGACCTAAAATAAGATGTTGGACTCCATATGGCTTGTATTAAGTCTAATTCACTAAAAATAAGAAATTTAGTTGCAAAGCTTTGATTTTTTTGCAGTGCGGATAAGTTTGAGCCCTCTTTTTGTTTTCCCTGTAGTGAATGTTCATGGCCCAAGATGAGACTGGCGTCCCTTCAGTGGTCGTTACATTAACAGCCGTTTCTTGCCGATCAGTCCAGCCTTGGAAATAAACCTTTCTGCCTCCTGAGACGAGAGTCAATCAGAGCTACGTTATGTGAGACAGTTCAAACAAATTGCTATCATATAATATTCTGGAAGAAGAAACACTTAGACTGAGCTCTTAATGGGTCCTTGTCTTGAAAAACCTTCATCTGACGTTGACAAACGAGGCACGGTCCTACCTGGAATTACAGCTTATGCATTACTTCAAAGATAATGGCCGCACTGAATGAGGTCATGTGGTATTTCTTTTTAATTCAAAGGCTCAAGAGCACATTTTTGCACCGGTGTGATAGTTAAGATACGGACTAAAGTCTCTTAAATCTCCAAACAGGAGTTGGTCAATACATGAGATTGAACGCCATAAATCTGCAGCTGCAGTCGATATATTTCAATATTCAAAACAAAGAGGAAAGCCTGTCGGTGGTTTTGATGAATGCTCCTGAGGGTTTCCCATTTTTCATCTGACAGCTGACATTTGTTCTGCTTTTCAGCAGAGGTTCATCAATAATAATTATGTTTTCACTGTTATTATCAGGCATTTATCATTGCTGCTGGGCTGTATTCATGAGTGGGCACCAATTATCATTTGTAAACCTCAGATTTTGCATTCAAGCTGTGGCCACGTTAGAGCTGGTGAGGGGTGAGGGGTGAGGGATTAGCAAACTAAGTATCCAAGCCATGACTGCTGCTAACTCATCTCTTGGAGAATTACCAGCTTATGACCATAAACGGCACAATAAATGGACATAGTCTCCATGACAGACAGCTAAAAGCCCTCACCTGTCCATCAAATACTTTCAAGGCTTTTAAATATCCAACATCACATCCTGTTTGTGTCATAAATAGAGAAATGAGCAATAAAAAAACACTTTGGCGTTTCAATATGAGGCCAAATTGGGATTTACTCCCTTCAAAGACCAGCATCTAGTGTTCGCATGAAGATCTGCAGGTTTTTTTCTTCTTTTTTTTTTAGCTTCAAAGGTTGTCGCTTTGGACATATTTCTTCAGTTCTTGACACACTGTCAGAGTACAGTGCACGTTTGCTGGAATGGACACGGTCAGCTCAAAGTGACACACCATCTCTGCGAGTGTGTTAACCTCTGCTTCTGCTCCTCTGCCATGTGAACCTGCAGTATCCTCTTCCCGGCATGGATCGCTGACAGCTGAGAAGCTAAGTATTGTGTAATTGCAGGAGCCGTGGCAGCATGCCGTGCAATAATACGCTAAGTGACTATTAATCATTTTGGGGACGAATAACAAAATAAAGTTGAGACGTGGGAAGAGACGAGGATTGGATGAATGTTCTTGAGGAAAAGTTATCTGTCTCTAAGTTGCTGATGAGGCATTCTTTTATGTGTGTGTTTTCTGTCCTCTTTGCAAATTCACTGTTTGATCAGTACTGCACTAGATGTGACAATATACTTTCTTTTATTTAGTATGAACCCACTCTTAACATCTGAATTAGGATGAGGGTTATGGTGATCAGATCCTGACTTTTAGGGATGAGTGCTTCTTTGCTGTCTTAGTTCAAACTTCCTGACATGTTTAGAGGTCTTTTCGTCACTCATCCACTGTTTAGGGGTTTGGAAAAGCTCTGTTGAGTTTTCTTAAATATCATAAGTCAAAATTTGTTTCAACCTGAAGAGGCAGCACTAAACGTTATTTCAGTCAGTCAACTCATGTTTGAAATATTTATTATAGCAGCAAATACATACATGTTTGGCGCCAGGCTCCGGCCTCATCACTCCTTGCAGATACGTTACGTGGCAACATTGAGGAGTGATGAGAAAAACATACAGAATATTACCCCGGAGCCTGCAGGCGGATGCTGAGGTGGCGGGTGGGGGATGAAAAAAAATAAAAAAATAAAAAATAAGCAACAATACAAATGCAGGGCAGCAGCAGCATTGACAGGCAGAGGGAGAGGTGGGAAATTTTCTAATTTAAATAGAATTGAGAGGCGGAGGATATGACTGGAAGATTTGTTATGACGAGTGGGACATGTGACCAGAGTGTAGCAGCGCAGCTCGAGTTGTCTGCCTGAAGTAGCTCGCAGGCGTCGCTCCATTAAAGCATGAATATGTCGGTGAATGGTGCAACTTCTATCTAATCTCCTATAAAACCCTAATTTGGTAAATGAATTCAACAAGGATGGAATAGATGCAATAAAGGGACCAAAAATGTTAGTTTTCTTAAACCGATATGTGAGAAGCGAAGGAAAATGTGTGTTGCATTCATAAAAAGTGTTGAAACGAAAGAGCCTTCTGATGGCAAAGTAGAGAGCTGAGAATGTTTTAAATGTGGTGCAGCAAAAACTCAAATCTAAGAAAAAAAATCTTTTTACATATATATATTTATATACTGGTTGTTTCCTTTTTGTGTTCTTAGTACTATTTCAAACTATTCGAGGCTTTATTTTTGTCCTTAACCCTACTACTACTACAGGTCCCCACTATAGTGAGGATCTATATCAATGCTGCTGCTGTCTGCTGGCAGTACTAGGGTTAATGTTCTGTAATAAGACAAATTTCTTTCATGTGAATGTGGCTCATATCAAGTCCAATAAGACTATTTTTTGCCAAAAACAAAGTGGTGGCCCAAATTATTGTTATAACTAAAGACCTTTTTTTCCCCGCCTCCATTCTTGATCATGAAAGTGGTTGCTTTGAGTACAACAAATATCAGATGAAGCGAGTCCTTCCTGCTTTTATCTACTTTGGACTTTATTATTTGCTTTGTCCACCCTTTGCATCAGTTACAGCAGCTCATGTCTCTGGCACAGTGTCAATGGATCCGTCCACTTTATTTTACAACACTCGACCAAATCTGGGGCCGGGTGGTGTTTTAACAACCAATTCAATAAAACAATTGAAACCTCTTAAATATGATTTTAAGTCTTTTAAAAATTCATCCACCACTTTAAGCCAAAAACACATAGTTTTCAGTTTTTGCCGTTAGGACAAATCGCAAACTGCAACATTCCTTTAAGACAGAGTTTCCAGGTTGGTGTTGTGATTAACGCACTTGTTTGATTCGTAACTTTTCAAATTCAGTAACTCCTTTATGACCACAGAAATGTAAAAGGAGTCATTACTCATGACTCTACCTGGAGTAGCTGACAGCTACACAAGATTAAATCTCTGACTCAGAGGAGAAGAAGCATCCTGGAGGAATTAATCACACAGTTTTAGTTTAGCAGCTTTAGTTTTCTGTTACTCAAAGTAAAGGAAAAGATTTTGCATTGTAGTCTATCTAGAACAAAATTTTGTCCACTGCCAAATATGACAAAGCATCTTAGCAACCAACATGTTTTCACAGGGAAAGTATCCAAAGACCCTGGCACTGATAACACAGGTGACCCAGCTCATGTTAGCGCAGCAGATCAAGGAGGATCCTATGCTTGATAGTTAAGACCCCATCTTTAGAGACGGGTCTTAACTGAGACTAATCATTCTTATTCCACATATTCCTCCTGGATAAAGAAAGATTGAGGAAAAAGTAGCTCATAGTGACCGACAACAATTCCTTTGTTGCGCAACACACACGTCTGTCATCCATTTCTCTCCCCTCCTCCACCCTGTACGTTCTCCATCACTGGGTGATTAGGACTCACGGATGATGGATGGCTTCAGAGAGAAAGTCTTTCTATGCTTCTTCTCAAGCCTGAATGTCAAAGACTCGCTCCCCAGCGGCCTTTACTCCGCTGCCACGGCCTCTCAAAGCTGCGTCCAATAATGCCACGGCACTTCAGACTAAAGTAGAAATAAGAAGCATGTGAGGGAGCAGGAGAGAGGGAAGCAGAGGGAGAAAAGGAAAACAAGCTGTTCTCGCTGACATCAAATGCACCTCAGAGGGTCGTCAAGAGGAAGCAGTGAGCGAGCGTCGTCCCGGTATGAGCACCTACAGACGGGAAGTGAGTGTTCGAGTGAGGGAGGGGAGTCTGCGAGAGGAGGATGAGCTAATGCACAGGGGAGGAAGGGAAAAAAAAATTACCTCCTCATCCTCTGGATTCAACTTGATTTATGTGACAACTTTCAAAACATTAGGCACAAATAAAATCACACAGCTTCACTTTGGTAGTAAATCACAAAGGTATTACTGTAATGAGATTGAGATTAAAGGAAGCATTTTGTGGGACAGGGGGATGACGTGAGGAGACATGCAGATGGAGATTGAGTGGATTCCTTATACGAACACAAAAGTGCAACAGGATTCAAAATCAGAGCAGTGTCTTTAGATGTTTTGATTTATTGACTCTCCTTCAAAGACTGATTTCAATGACACCAAAAAGTGACAGAGGAGAGAGCAGTGACAGTTTGATTGGCAGCAATGTCATTAATACCCTCATGGCAACCGTCATGGACGTGCCTGTCTCGTCCTCTCAGCCTGAGGACACTGCATTTAATTGAACTGTCATCTTTGGGTCAAAGTAATACCGCTCCAAATGGCAGGACACTGACTAAGATCACCTCTGACAGCAATTACAAACCAATCCGGATCCACATCAGCTCCATCGCTGATGTCTCCCATATCTGACTGATTGTTCCTTATCAATAAAACTGTCCAACTGTGGAAAAAAACGAGAGAGGTTAACATGATGAATGGTCCGATGGTGAGTAGCAATTCACATTTTCAAATGGATAAATGATAGTTTTAATCTCAACTGATGACTGACATTAAACAACACTGGAACAAACTCTGCTCTTACATTTGTTTCCACAGAAACTCAACGTTGGAGAGGAAGTAATCCTCTTCTGTACTCAGAGTTAAGGGCTGATTATGCTTCCCGCACGAACGCAACGTGTGGAAATAAGACGCGTGAGATCCATACGAGAGAAAGCATGTGGCTTTATAGCTTTTTCACTTTCCACGTGGCGTATGTTCCCAAACTGCAGGAGGTGGTGTATCGCACACACGTCTACCACAGTACTAAACAAGAGAAGAAGAGGTTGTTTACACTGTTCACAAACATTTTTTTCATGTATTCCTCTTTGCAGCAGAGTTTGGCCACAATTTCATTACACAATTATGACAGTGATCTCTGTGTGATGAATCTTATAATTGTCAGTATTTTTTGTACTTCAGACATGACAGTGTCCTGTACATCCATGCATCTCCGCGCTGAAGTTAGAAATTTGTGTCGGACCAGCCACACAGATGCAGCCAGTGTCTATCAGCTGTTAAATGGGTAAAGATGTTTACTAAAATAGTACTGGAGCAACAAGTATTGTTTGATGACTCTACTTTAAAAACTGTATTTTTTTTGAAGGACAGTATCCCAAATGTTTTCGATAGAATTAAATTTAGCTTGAACTAACCAGCCATTCGACCACTCCCCAGCAAAACTTAGCCAAAGATGTTTATCTTTTGTACTGAGTAACATTGTCAAACAAAAGCGTAAGACTAGTCTCTGACCAGTCAAGCTAACATTACCACATCAGACTTTAACTGTACATAAAAGGCAGAGGTTTCTAGCTAATGGTTGATTGCTAATGTTGGTTGGCGCATGTTATACCTAAAAATGTGTCTTGTTTGCATCCTTTTGGTTTAATGAAAGTGGTAAAACTTACGGAAAAGTGTCTTTTTTTCTGCATTTACACATCTTGAAGTCTGACTCAAATCTAGGCTCCATTAAACAGCATCTCTGAGCAGCGTCTTTTATATCAAAGCCACAGCGGTGATGGACTAATAGAGAATTAACACAGTAGATTGATTTTAACACCTCTCCTGTGATGCTGGATCATTGAACCAGACGGCTGTGACAATATCTAATACCCAGAGTGTTGGTGGAGTTCGATGGTCTTCGGTAATTGATGGTCGGATGTGTTTTCCCACCGATAATGTGTCTTTGCTGTCATGGGGTTGCTGCTTTCCTTCCTCTTGCTCCGTCAGAGCCCTTACTGTCAAAACAGCACATGTGTCTCCCCAATGAAGATGGATGACTCTCTGTCGGGTGGATACTGAGGGATGCAGAGGAGGGGAGGGGAGGACGGAGAGAGAATGCAAAAAGAAGGGAGAGAGACAAAACAGAGGTGAAGGAGGAGAGATGGGAAGGAGAAGATAGGGAGAGGGAGGGGAGACTAATGGGAGAGAGAAGGAGAAAGTGAGAGAACAAGATAGGGAGACACATGAAGGAGATAAATGATGGATTGGAGATGGAGGAGGTTGGGGCACATATTGAGGCGTTTCCTATGTTAGATTGAGCTTTTAATATGTTGTGTTTCCTGTGTGGGAGCACTGGCCCTGGGCCAAAACCAATGAATGGGAACTTTTATTTTGACAGTCTCCCAGTACACAAAACACGGTAACTGTCAGCAAATTTCCCTTTTGAAGATGATTTATTTGTTTTGCGAATGTTTTTTATTCATCTATCTGAGGAAAAGATGATTTTTACAAAAAAAAAAAAATTAAAGTGTCTTCAAAACTAAAAGTAATGACAGAAAATGAATCTCTGAATCCAAATATTTTGTATAAGTTCACTTCAATCTGAACAAATGTAGTAAAATAAACCTAATTGTGTCTGTAAATTCACAAAGAAACAGAAAATGCTTCTTTCATTTTACATGCTTGAGGTAAAATCCCAAAATTCACGTTAAACCAACTTCACAAAACAAAAACGACCTCTTAAAAGCCCACGGCGCCATTTCTTATACGACACTCTACATCAAACTGAGAGCCCCATAAGAGGAATCTCACACAGCCATTATGAGCGTATGCCTTTAAAACTGCAGCACACACACTAGACACACACCCTCACACTGGCATAAAGCTGCTTCCCTCGCTACACCATCCATTAGCATTGACCTTTGACCCCAGCAGTTGTGATCATGTGATTGTGCAACACAGAGGTCACGCTGCCTTGTCAAAACAGCAGAGCTGATGCGTGACAATGTGGCAACGTCCCTGCCAATCTGTTTGAGGAGACGTTTCTGACTCACTCGCTTCTTCCATGATCCTCTCACGGGCTGGGAACAATGGAGGAGTGTGTTTGTGGGGGAGTGTGTGTTTTTGAAGCACTTTTTGAAAACTGAGCTACTGATGATGCAACAACATCCCTTTTTGACAGGCTCTCTTCATTCTGATATGTATTCATAACACACTTTAAACACTGTGTTTGTTTTGTGTAGTCTGTTTATTTTTACAGTGCAGTGAATGACATCAGAATATCAAGATATCAACATGTGAATGTTTTGCTTGATGTTTCTCAGATAAATCAGTCAGTAAGTGTGGTCAAACATACTTGTGCCATGGTTACAGACTCATAAAATCAAACCTCACCTGTCCCTCAGGTGTCTCTTGATACCAGATGATAAGTGGTCAGTTTTCTGCAGTGTTACGTGCTGCGTAAACATCAGCAAACTCTGCTTCTGACCAAGGAAAATCTTCTCCATTAGGGGGCGATATGGAGGAAAATATGTCAGAAAATATGTTTTCATATTCAGACTATTTTGACCTGCAAACAAATTTTTTAGTACCAATATTTGACTTTATGCACCATTTCATAACTTTAATCTCGTCTTGTGTCCTCTCTTGGGATTTTTAAACTCTCACATTTCAAAGAGGCTGTGAGGATTGTCTGTTCAAAGTGGATCGCAGCAACACCTTTCGTGATGACACAAGTCTTAACAAGGCGTGTATTCGTTTCGGTAATGAATAGGGATCAGATCGTCTTTTTAACATTACTTTTATTTGTTCAAGACAATTTTTTTTACCGGATTTAACATGACAACGTCAGGTGTTTGTCAACAGTTACGCAGCACTGCTGTTTGAAACTTGACAACAAGCAAACCAGCCGGCTATTTAAGTGCCTCTTGCAGCCCGGTGGTCTGAGATGTATCCGTAGGCTAAAGTGTAATGTTAGCAAATCTGTATGTCCTGCTCTTCTGCCAAACTGAGCTAACGTAACCGCTTTCTTAATTTTATTGACAGACTGCAGTATAACTGCTGCATGTGGGTTGGAATGAACATTATCACAAACAGTTCAGCCCGTGTTTTAGCCTTTAATTTGTGGTTTAGCTCTTGTTTTAGCCTTTAGCCCGTGCCATCACTCTCCTGTTTAGCTTTCTTCTTCTCTTCTGTCCTTTTTCTGTCAGACAGTTCAGTTCCAGTGTCCACCATCACTACTAAATAAATCACAGAAATTCTTTTCAGCATAGAAAAACGCAGAACTCTCTTCTCACGGCTAAAGTCGGCGTGGTGTTGTCAGAGAGACTTCGGCGTGCTGAAAATCAATCAGAATTAGCATTTAGAAATAATCTGTATTGGATAATCTCATTTTAAGTTGTAGATTATGATCAGACATAAAAGTGAGACTTTTTCAAGTTCACTTTGAAAGTCCTCATAGTCCCTTTAATTTCATGTTGAGTCCCGGGGTGTTGCAAAACCTGTATGACATGTTGGCCTAGTATGATCTGAATTATGCACCGAAATCATGTAGTAGTAACTTTTATTTCTTTTTCTATGTGGTGTCTTTTATCTGGGATATCTGCCATCATCTGATCATATTGTTTTACAAACTCAAATCATGATATCACAATTTAAGATGTTACGAAAGCTTTCGTCCAAAGCAGTGTACATTAAAGATCTAAAAAGAAAGGAATATCATTTAATTGCCACTGACTGCTTCAGGTCCAAATCAGACACAAGTGCTGATGTGCATTGCTAGAGGCAATAGGTCATCATTTTCTACAGCAACACGATCAATCATCATCCAGATTCTTAATGTCAGTGTCAGTGTTAATGTAAATACCATCGTCCTCAACACCTTTGCCGTTAACACCATCACTGGAGAGAAAACGCTGGAACCCAAAACTTTATCACATGTAGAGTTAGACTCTGAATAAACTCCGCAAAGAGGCTGAATGTACGATAAGTAGTCACACATCAAACCTACCAGGAGTGAACGCTCTGCAGTCGAGATTTCAGGCCCTTTGAAAAGAAAACACTTCAGTCTGACACACTCCCACATTTAAAGAGATTGAAGTCACAGGCTGCTAGGACAGATATCTGGCAGGGTTACAGTTTAGGAGACTTTCCCAAGATCCACGATGGGAATATTTCTCACTCTGATCCAGGTGTGAATAACAGGAAATGATGGGTCAGGGAGTTTTGCACTGCATGTTTTTCCAAACAGAAACACACAGAGTCCCTGTCTTCCTCCTCCCCGTAGAGTGCACGCTAAGTGATCTGAGATTGGACCTGAGCTTGTGTTGTTTACCTTGTCTGCCATGAAGGACAAACAGGATTTGTTTGTGTACCAGCCGCTGATTCAGGTAGCGTATTAGTCGTCGGAGATTGGAGGCAGGGAATATTCCCTGACACTAATGAATATCAGTTTTATTAGGATATGATTGCGGCCATCAAAAAGGTTATTGCTTTCATAACATTGTATATTAAAAACAATTTAATCCCATCCTTGTAAACAGTAATTCAATCCCTTTCGAGTTGCATCTCATGTGATGGATGGCAAAAGAATAAATATCATCTATAGGATGTCCCTGGAAGGGAACTGCCGTATTTCACGTCACTGTCGCTGAATTTGACGGGTAAACTAGCAGATTGATATCATCCTGCAGTTCTGTTCTTGCTGTAAGAAAAAAAGAAAAACTTTAAGGCAACATTAATGATGTGAAAATGAGAATTTTTACTTTCAGGGAGAACATGAGGGTCAAAGAGACAAACACGAGCCATTTAAGGTCACACACGCCTCCACGACATGGACTTTGATGGAGTGTTATGATACCCGTAATTATTAGAAAATGGATGCTGACCTCAGTTGTCCCCATGTCTGCCTCCACCATTGATCACAGCACCTGCTTCCACTGGTGGCATTAAAACTCTCATGATAAGAGTTTCATCGCTGCAACTGTGTCCCAATTTGACCAGAAAGAAGAGAGAAGAAAGAGATTAAGAGAAGAGTGAGAGGGATGGAGAGAGAGAGAGAAGCTTTTAAAAGGATTTTGTCGGTTATTGACTGGTTGCACTCTTCAGCTAATAGCCATTTAAAGATTATGGGCCTGCTGGTGGAAATCAAGGCCTCCATTGTTTGCCTTATTGCATTCTGGCAGATGGGGGCTGACACAACAACACGCTGCATCCCTCCGGGCACACTCGCCGAGCACCGACCCTCCATCAGCAGATCTCCTATTGAACTGGCCCTAATAACTGGCCATGAATTATTAATCCACGTACCATATTGAAGACAGAGAGCGAAGAGGGGAAAAAAAACAAGGGAGGATTGTGGGCCGGCTGCAGTGAGTGTGATTGGCGTACAGGTGCCAGTCAGAGGGAAAAAGGTTCGTTCAAAAGAGTCCCAGGGCGGCCCTTTCTCGGAACGGGGAGGACATTCCGATAACTGGCACGGGAAGATAAAATATATATTCATTAAATGTCAGATTGCTGATGAAATGGGTCCGATCCATTAGTGGGTAGCGGAGCGGCCGGTTAATGTTTCCCGGTTGTTCTTGGGTTGGGTGGCTTTTAGTGTTGCTCTGTGTAGCTGTTGGAAAAAGGATCACTCTCTCTGCTATCTGGAAAAAAAAAAAAAAAAGTTTGCCGGAGTAAGAGCAGGTGTTGTTCAGAATAAAAAGGAAACACTTTGGAAATCTGAGTCAAATGCACCTGTTGGTGAAACCTGAGAACTTTGTTGTGTTTATTGTGGGGGGAACCTAATCTCTGATTTGCTTTTTGTCTGCAGTCTCTCCTCCGCTCGGATGATTTATTAGTGGGGATTAATTGCTGACTTTGGCGAGACTCGGGTTCTTTTCTTAGGTGGGCACTTAAAAGCTTGGAAGCAGACTTAACATGGATTTGCAATTAATATCGAGTGATTGTAGTTTAGCCTTTGCAGAGATGAGGTGTACACATTTCATTTTAGCAAAACCTTTATTTGGCGTATTGTGGAAAACTTTGCACACTTTTTTTGCAGCTGGTCTGAGCTCCATGATTTGCAGAGATAAAACACAATTTGATGTTTTAGAAAAAGAAAAAAAACAACACCTCGTGTCAAGATGCCTCAGCGTTTTCTGTTATCAGTCCAAGCATTGTTTTTATGTTCTGCTGCATGGTATTTTTTGTTTTTATTGTAGGTTTTGTTGTTGTTGTAGTTGTTGTTTTTGTTGTTTGTTTTGTTTTATTTTTTTGCTCTGATGTCCAGCTGCTGTAAAGCCACAATTTCTCCATTTTTAAAAGTGATGTTGTGTCAAATGTCACTAACTTGAACTTGTTTTTCCTGTCTGTTTTTGAAGAATATGCCCTGTATCATTAACCTCACAAATTTCAGTCATTGACCTTTCCCCTTTCGCAGGAGTAATGTTAATGTTGGTTGCTCTAAAAGTTGGTGTTGGGTAGCTAACAGGGAGGAAACAATACCCTTGACTGGCCAGTGTTTTTGTGTGTCCAAGTCATGTGGAATCCTTATGAAGAACAGAAAAGTTTACCAGAAGTCTGTTTAGATCCTATAAACATAATTTATGTGTGTTGACGCATTTCTTTGATTCAACTTCATCATAATTTATGTTCAGGTGTATATTTTTGTAGGAAAGTGGTTTTCAGTGGTGTTTCACTCTGTCACCATTGGTAAGCCTCAAGTCTTGAATGTAAACTGAAAGTTGGTGGAGTTTTGGGGAAGAGAAACAGAAGTTATTGAAGACTAAAGTTGTATTTGTTTGAATGGAAAGTAGGTTAGCTTTGAGAAGAAGTATGCACTGTCTTTTTTTGGTTTTGTTTTGGGGTTTTTTTCAATTCCTCGTTCCCTCTAGGTTTGACTGTGTGATTAGTTTGAACTGGAACAGCAGTAAAGACATCAGTAGACGAATCAGGGCAGCCAAAATACACCAGATGCGTCTCCAGTCCGGCTCTGGATCAGATAGGTTTCTACTCAAGTCAATGTGTCAACTCACTCAGGATGCGCTCCGTTGCAGTCCGCCAGCGTCCTTGCTCCGGCAGGTCGCAGCAGATACACAAGACTGCTATTTTTGCTGGATGCAAATCTGTGATGCATAAGTTCCCCAGAAGGCAGATCCAGAGGGACAGGAAGTCATGCACTGACTGTGGTAACCCCCAGCTTCTGATTTCAGCTGTCCGAAAGTCAGCTGGATTGAACAAGCAGCCAATGAGTGTTGACAGATTAGAGAGCACGCAGCCGACACGCAATGGAGTAGAGACACATCTAGTGTATTCCCAGGGCAATTCCTGGAGGGAGTGATTTACTGTGTCTCAAACCGGATACTTCTGTTGGCACACTTGCATGAAGTTCACTGTACAGTGTACACTACATACACTATACTGGAAATGATGATCTTTCCCGCTTCTTCTGTAACATAGCCAAGATGGCAACCAGTGAGTGTGAGAAGCATCCAGCGTTCCACACTCAACTTTTTCACCATTTTGATTGCACCCGCTAAGAAATCACCCTCTTTCAACTTGTAATTTTTGTACAAAAGAGATCATGAAGATTATAGGCAGGACATATTTTACCTATGAGGCCACCTTGTCTACAATGCTGGCATTAGCATGCAGCAGCTCATGAAGTATCCGTATCAGGAGACTTTTCCAGCATTAATTTTAACAAAGTAACCGCACAGTTGTCACAAAATCTACATTCTGTTTAGTTGTTGTTGCAGAAAGCTTTTCTCCAAGTTTGATGAAAACATTTCAAAACTTAAACTGAAGAATTTACGATTACATTAGTAAGTGATTCCTTCACGTCATGAGCAAATCATGTTACAATCTCAGAGAAGTTCTGACAGAAGAAGACAATAAGTTTCCATATTTTTGATAAAAGAAAATGAAATAATACAAAATGATCCTGTTTTGTACAATAATTATCTCTTATTCATATCTAGGAGTTCTCATGTCAACTAAATTAAAGTGTGTATTTACAAATCTTTATCAGCCTCCAGTTTGTTGACAATACATACAGAGAAGAGGTGCAAAGAAACAACATGTCAAAACATGTCAAGTTCACAGTGCTATGTAAAGTCTATGGGTTGTATTACAAACAACCACGATAAAGACGAGTCTCATTTGATCTTTATTTTGACTCACGACTCTTTGAATCTGTATTTAGAGTTCATAAAAGGACAAGAGCTGTTGTGTCTTTCTCTGTGGCTTTGGGGAACGCGTCAGTGAGATATCAAAGGGTTTTATTATTTTCACTCCATGTCTGAACAATAACACTTCAGCTTAGTTTATGTAAAACTTGTTAGCATTTGGAATATTTCCATCTGTTTCTTTTCTGTGTGTGTGTGTGTGTGTGTGTGTGTGTGTGTGAGTGTGTGAATGTGTCAGCCGTGAGCTCTCAGTGAATTAAAAAGCCTTTGGCAGGGCTGTTCTCACTTCCCGTTGATTCAAAATGAAGTCTACCCAGCGCCTGATGAATTGAATTTCCTCTGTCAAAAGCCTACAGTTTCAAGGAAAATAATGAACAACGCCCGAAGAATCCCCTTTCAGATTTCATTAGGAGGGAGAGGTTCTAATTGCGATGAAATTAAATTTCCATCGCTTTCTCTCTTTGTGAGTAACTCTGCTGCTGCTTCTGATGATGAGGAGGATAATGTGGTGAGGTTTGTTGCTGTTTGACGCTTTAGATCCTTTTAAAAAGCCAATCATCTTATGTTAACCAAAACCACAACTGGAATAATACCATCAGCTGGTATCAAACTGAAGATTAGCGTGTCCGTCTTCAGCTGCTGACTCCTTGGGTCAGTCAGATGTTGAAAGCTGCTGCAGGTTCATGAACATCAAAGACTCTCTGAGATGAGTCTCCCCTCATGTTTCTGCCTGAAAGCTGCTGCTTGGATGAGTGCCCTCATTTCATCAGATGCATGAAGAGCATGAAGGAAAACTGCAATACGGACCTGAAAGAGAGCCAAGAGTGAAGAAAAATAGAATTGGCTTCTTTCCAATCCAACCGGCCTGTTGCTTATACTGATAATTGTGAACATCCAGTTGTAGAAAATAAGTGAGCTGACGCAGACTGTATAAAAGGTGTGCTGTCTTTTTTTTTTTTTTTTTTTTGTCTTTTGCAAATGTTGCAGAAATATAAACGTTACTTATACCCATGTAAGATGTGACCATCCTAGGATGAGTCAGAATTATAGAACTTGACAGCATGAACTGTATGCAAATGATACATGGATGCTGATGCTAAGAACATCTGCCTTACGGTTCTTTAAAAAAGAATGATGAAAAAAATGAAGAAACAAGAAAGGAAGAGAAGTTTAATGCTTTTTCATCTCTCTGAGGCTTTATGCCTCCAATGTAAACTTTAAAAAGTGTCAAATCGAAGTTGTTACTTTTTATTTGGAACATTTTTTTTCTATTCAAAGCAGGGTTTAAGCTTGTAGGAACATTTAAAAATGTATTGATTTTGATTCAAATCCCAAATAAATGAAAAACTTACAATAATTTAGATGTCTTCATCCAGCCTATAACTTAAAAAGATTATCTCTCTTTTTTTATTGTTCTATCTAAAAAGGTTTTCTATTGTGTAACTCTGCACCATCTTTAATTCACCTGCCAGGTTAAATAAAGCCTGATCAGCTAAATGAAATGTTTGGTTAGTGTGTGAGCAGCTATAGGAGACCAGAGCAACTGTTGAATCCCTCATTAAATATTCACCACCAGATCATACAGCGTGTACTTTTGACATTCAGATGTGATTATCATGGCAGCACAAATAAATCATCTGCACACAAAAAGTGACAGAGCTGAAATGAGCTTAATTGTCTGCCACGACACGATTATGTGCCTGAACACACTGCACGGGTGTGTGAGTGTGTGTGGAGGAGAGGAGAAAGAGAAGGAAAACGCCTGCAGGCAGGGAATGAATAGGACATGGAAATAGGGAGGAGGGGGCAAACACGGAGCAGGTCAAAATGAACACCATCTGGGTACATGAAAGGAGGTGGGTGAGGGGGTGAGGAGGGAGGGTGAAACAAAACAAAAGCACCAGTGCTGCCAGCATGTAGCTCACGACGCCACAACACCGCCACCTTCAACATTAAAACCCCCTGATCAGGTGGAAGAGGAGAAGTCGGGCTCGTCATCAGTCATGCAGACCCTCCCCCCTCTGCTCTTATCCCCCAGTGGGCTCAGATCATTGCCAAAGGAGCCACAGGCCACTTGCAGGCTGACAGTCAGCTCCTCTAATGGGCCTGGCTGTTTATTTTGTACCGCTTGGAAGTGGATTAGCTGGAGGTAATTATGGTTAATGATCTGCCCGCCTCACCCCGCTGATCTGTAGTCACCCGTTTGCTTGGCTAGTAGCAGCGTGTAGCCACCGGCACCATTAATACAGGATAATGTTACCTATTAGAGCTACAAAGAGGAGGGGGGAAGGGTGGGGGTCTGTGTGAAGGTTTCAGAGAGGGATGACGTGGATCCATTTTGGAGTGGAAGTCAGTGAGGTTCAAGGAGCTCCACAAATTACAGTCTGAGTGCATCATCCGACATGTTGTTAAGAAGTCAGACACTATTACCTTAAACACAGAGAGAGAGAGATTCACTTTAGCATCAGGATTTCTTTTATAAGGTGTAAATTAATGAGGCTAAGATGTAAATATTTTTTTGTTGATATGGTAAAACTTTTATTTCTTTCAGGTACTGTTAAGATTCTCCTTTTTGTGTTGATTTCAGTGACACCTGTAGGCAGAATCTGTAGTGTTTTTCTGGGATAAAGACTCCATTTCCCATGAGCACCCACAGTCGTAACGATGTGACTCTTGCCAGGGTGTGCCAAATGAATGGAGAGCAGATCTCCTTCCTAGCACCATTTTGAGTGTTTTTTTGTTTTGTTCTGTTTTTTTTGTTATGTAGTGCTATTGTTTGAAATCTAATAACAAGCAAACTTTGTAAACTCAGTTTGTAGTTTAGTGTCCAGAAGGTGAGTAGACTGTCTGTTTGGTGTTCCCCACAGCCTGATGTGTCTTTAACTGAAACGTTAGTAAGTCCCGGGTATGTCAGTGTTCATCTACCAACTCCAGCCTCACCAAGCAGAGCAAACTCTTCATTTTACTGACAGACTCTCACGTTTGAACAGATCACTGCAGTATAACTGCTGCATGTGGGTTGGAATAAACTTTACGACAAACAGTTTAACCCGTGTTTTAGCCCATGCATCATCACTCTCTTGTTTGGCTTCCTTCTGATCTGACTTCTTGTTTCTTTTTGACAGTCCAGCTCCAGTGACCGCCGTTACCACAAAATAAATCCAAGAAATATTGGCTTTAGAATGTTTTTCTTCGAGACAAAAGGACAGAGCTTGCTTCTCACTGCTAAACTTTGCCAGCCAGCGCAGTTTCATCAAAGGGACTTTAGGTCTACGTGCCGTAAGTGGATGGATACTGAGAAACAGCATGTAGAAATAACAGATTTTGGGGATGAAAATCTCATTTTAAATCATGGATAATGAACTATTTCAAGATCCCAAGTACAGCACATTGTGCAGTCACTTTTGACATACTGGATGATGTATTTCATAAGTGAAGACATGAATATAGTCCTAAATTCAACTGGAACATAGTGTATATGTCACAAATAAACTGGTCCCCTTTCCTTCAAATTGGCACACAGGTACTTGGGAGTTTGACCATCTATCACGTTACACTCATGTGTCATACTTCTTATTGTGTTTCTGAGTGTGGATTTTGCACCTGATTTTCCACTTTTGTCATATAAAGTCATCCTACAGCAAATTTTCTCCTTTGAAGATAATCAATGTGTCGAAACACTTCAAGGGGATTTACAGAAAAAAAGAAAAGTCTGAAACAGCTGAACTTAAGACAGTTTATTCATCATGTGTGGAGTAATAAAACCCAAAAGGTTTTCATATTAATAACGTGATGAACTGCATAAAAAATTAAGTTACAGCTGATACAAACAGAGCTTGTGTATTGTTGAATGGACCAGCAGAGCCTGCAGTAGATGCTGAACCCTGATTTCAAAGCGGATGTTGTTAACGGTAACATTTAAGACAAAAATGAAATCAGGAAATGTTCCTCAGTTATGGTCAGGGTAATTTATCCTAAACATTTTCTCTCATCTTTCAGCTTTATGTATTATGGGAACATGAGACTCTTCCCTTAAAAACCAGAGATGCACACTCACACTTACACATCTAGACACCGTTGGTCAAGTAAACCAGCTGAGAGCGACATCAGAAAATGACGTCTTTGTGTGGTTCATTTTTTTTTTCCTCCACGTTCATCCATCTTGAAAATGTACCAGTAATAGCAACAAAGTGGTTTTTCAGCCCAAAATGAAGTTTTACTTAATCAAATCAGGGGTCAGAGAAACATATCTACGCGTGAAAAGGACAGGACACATCAGGGTTAAACCGATTACGTGCTGTTAAACAGGCATTTCAGAGTCTCCATCTCAGACACATTTTCCTGCCTTTTCCAGTAATTTTTGAAAGCCTTCAAGCTGTAATAAAATATCACTTTTTGTGCATTTGTGCATTAAACACTCTTGGTCTCATTGCTTTTTTCTGATGATAATCACATTTCCCCCGAACCCTCCCCTCTGGACTATTCCCATCTCCCCTTTTAAAGCACTTTGCTCTTGTTTCAGTGAAGATGACACTGACTCAGGGTGAGGAAGAAGGGGGAGGAGGCTTCAGCTAGAACAGAAAGCTTTAGCCGGGACCTTGCTCTGCAGGTTACATGGCGTCACGTCTCATTTTGACTGAGCTGGAGAACGGCCCCCCACCACTCTCTCAGGGACCCTCGTAAAGTGCTCTGATGCTTCATAATGCAGATCATTACCCAGAATGCTGCTAAGGACCCCAAGTCCCCACTTAGCTGTCGAGCCTCCCAGAGCCCCCACCGTGTTATGTATCCCAGCAGATCTCCTGCAGACGCTCTGATTGTCCATTCCTGTCCGCTGTCGCCTTACCAGCACCAGGGTTTATTGACACTAAGTTGCCCCCACAAGGCGGTGTTAATACGCACGACAAAGACATTTCTTTCCCTCTGTGTCATCCTTAAGGTGCTTACAAGCCACAGGTTATTGAGACACGCATCCATAAAGCTAACATAGATATGACTTAATATGTGATTGCACCAGGTGACCAATGCATGAGTGCAATAAAGTCATAAGCAATGATTTCATGAGGACATGAGGCGGTGAAACGGAGGGAGACAAAGGCTGCATAAGGCTGCAGACGGGAGGAGTGACTGGACAGTCAGAGCTCAAAACAGCACTTCAGGCTCAGGTTGACTCCTAGTGGAATATAAAGTTGAGCATAAAGGGAGCATCCTCAAAAGCCTCAGTTGTTCACAAGCAAGGATGGGACAAGGTTCAACACTTCGTGAACAACTGCGTGAGCAAATAGTTCAACAATTTAAGAACAATGTTTCTCAAATTACAGTTGCAAAGAATTTATGAATATTTTATCATCTACAGTCCATAATATCATCAAAAGATTCAGAGAATCTGGACAAATCTCTGCACGTAAGCAGCAAAGCTGAAAACCAACATTGAATGCCCGTGACCTTTGACCCCTCAGGCAGCACTGCATTAAAAACCAACACCCAGAAATGCTGCCAGCTTCTCTGGGCCCGAGCTCATCAGAGAGGGACTTACGCAAAGTGGAAAAGTGTGCTGTGGTCTGATGAGTCCACATTTCAGATTGTTTTTGGAAATCATGAACATCCTTTGTTATGGGCCAAAGAGGAAAAGGAAAATCTGGATTATTATCAGTGCAAAGTTGAAAAGCCAGCATCTGTGATGGTATTGGGGTGTGTTAGTACCCGTGTTTTGACCAACTTCTTTTTTTTTTTTTTTTTTGTAAAAACATATGCTGCCATTCAAGCCACGTCTTTTTCAGGGGCGTCCCTGCTTATTTCAGCAAGACAATGCCAAGACACATTCTGCATGTGTTACAACAGCGTGGCTTCATAGTAAAAGAGTGCGGGTACTAGACTGGCCTGTCTGCAGTCCAGACCTGTCTCCCACTGAAAATGTGTGGAGCATTATGAAGCACAAAATACAACATGGAGACCCCGGACTGTTGAGCGGACTGAAGTTGTACGTCAAGCAAGAATGGTAAAGAATTCCACCTCCAAAGCTTCAACAATTAGTGTCCTCAGTTCACAAACACTTATTGAGTGTTGTTAAAAGGAAAGATGATGGAACACAGAGGGAAACATGAGCCTGTCCCAGCTTTTTTGGAACCTGTTGCAAGCATTAAATTCAAAATGAGTGAAAACAGTACGAAACAGCAAAGTTTATCAGTCTGAACAATAAACATCTTGTCTTTGTAGCAAATATTCAAAGGATTTGCAATTCATTGTATTCTGTCTTTATTTACATTTTACCCAGCATCATCAGAATTGGGGTTGTATTACTGGTATCCACACTGTCCTCAAGCAATCATTTTTTCATCCACACAATTAGAAACACCACAGCCTCTGATTTATTAACTCCTTCCTTACCTGGACTCTGTCGAGTGAGCATACAGAGAGCTTCAGGTGTTGAGAGAGAGAGGAGGGGTAGATTTAATGAAAGCTCTGGCATCTGTATCCGATTCATCTTGTCAATGCTGCTCCGCCATCTCTGCCCCAAACCAAACCCCCAGCATGCCTTGCCAGCCGCTTTAATTACTTTTCTTTTTTTGTGTGTGGAATGGCGACCCGGGTTATTGACAGACAGGTGCAGCGATCCTGATTAATTAAAATAATAAAGAGCGGGAGGAGAGAAGACGAGGAGGGGGGAATATCAATGTGTGGACGACTTCTCTTGATGGGCAAGCGGTGAGGGGACATCAGGCTGGGGCGGGAACATTGATTCACTTTGTGACAACAGGGTGGCCTTCAGGCTTGACAGGGCTGCATGAGGGAGAGAGAGAGAGAGAGAGAGAGAGAGGGAGAGGGAGGGAGGGAGGGTGGGGGGAAGAGAATGGGTCCAATTCATGTCCTCAGGGCAGATGTGGAGCTCGCAGTGTGGGGACATGAAACGCTCCGGTTCCAGAGCAGCTGTAGTGTCCCCCTCTCTGAAAGGACTGGTGCCATCACACCTTTCCAACACCAGAGTTAATGAAAGGCGTCTCCAGGGATTCATCAGCTTTAATAGGCAGATATCATTTCAGCAGACAAAGAACACGTCTCTTTGAACGGTACGTCCTCGGAGAGTGCCCACTTATTGTCCTTTCAATTCCTCTTTACATATTGATATCAACACAAAGCTTTAGCGGACATGAATCATTAATCACAGACGAGAGTGGAGCAGATTTTCTCACAGCCAGTAGGGGACACCTTTAACCTAAGTCAGGTGTACAAAGCTGTGAGAAACTGAGCTGACTTTAGAGCCCACCTTCTCCTCAGGGGACATTCTCTGAGGAGCCCAAAACTTCTTCCACACCATCAACTTTATTTTTTACAAAATGGTCATATTCAGTAAAAAGTATAGTTAATAAATCAGGAAAGCTTAGGAGAAGCTCAGCTTTTTGTCTCCACACAAATAAAAATAGTATCTGTTAAGAGAGGGACAAGACATTTGGTAGTAATACTGTTGCTTCAGTTTGTCTTTATGAAAGTTTTTGCATTCTTTGGTTGTATTATAGACTCTGTTAAACATGAATGTGATCCTAAAGACAGTTTTGAAGCCACTTACAGTCACTTAAATGGAGATACTGACTCAACCAGACTTTTAGTCAACCTACAAACAGATAAACAGGTGGTGCTGAGGCAAGCCTCAGGCACCCAGCAGCTGTCAGTCAACTCAGCTGTGCCTCTTCAAGCAAAGAAATGAGCTTTTCAGACCTTTCAACAGAGCGTGACTGGACAGAAATTGTGTCTAAAATTGAGTTTTAAAAAAATGGAAAGAACGACTTTCTCACCAAATCTACGCACAGAAAAGTTTTTGGAAAACTGTGAAAGATGGATTGGTATCATGCTTGGTGGAAATGGAGCTTTGGGGTCAGCCTCAAGTGGCAACCCAAGGAACAGCGCCTCTGCCAGCTTTATCTCTCAGTGTTGGGTGTTGCTTTGGGTTGTATCCATGTTTTTCCTTACTACCCATAGTTCATAGTTGTTTCTGGTTTCTGCTCATCCGGTTGAACGTTCTGTTTACATTACCATGGACACCACAAAGCTAATGATGTTAGCCCAGCTGTCATACTCGCTCCAATAACCGGCTTTTATAAGCAAGAAAACGACAAAATTAACAAAAAGTGCAGATGTTTCAAAAAAGTTTACACTGAGCGCTGTCTAGCATTAATGATTTCATGTGAGTTGTTTTGCGCTAGCTTGCCGGTGGTAGCGACCAGAAGTCGACAACCGCAGGTGACAGTCAACACCCATAGGCTTCTGAAGAAACAGATGGATACAAAAAAAAAGAAAGAAAGAAAGAAAGAAAGAAAGAAAGAAAGAAAGAAAGAAAGAAAGAAAGAAAGAAAGAAAGAAAGAAAGAAAACCAGTCATTATGGTGAGCAAAAGATGCAAACAGCTTAAGGTATTTGCAAAATATCTTCACATTCTTTTAAAACAGAAAAAAATCTGTGAAACCAAAAATCAAGACAGCAGCAGTTAAGACACTGAGGGTGCTCCGGGTTACCTTTTCCTTTCCACAATGTTCGAATTCAAAGACAGAAGCAGAGGAAAGTATGGCTACAAAACATGAAAGATACTCGAAATTTGCCTTTAAGTTGGAGCTGGTTTGGAGTTAATGGGAAATTATGTTACGCTGTAATTATTCACATGATATTGTTAGTTGCTCGTGTGTTTATACAAACTTGATCAAGTGATTTATCTGCTTGTTAAAAAAAATATATATATATATATATATATATATATATATATATATATATATATATATATATATATATATATATATATATATATATATATCAGGATATGTTTTTAATATATGGTCTCTCTTCTGATGGAAATGATTAAAATAATTCAGATACACCAAACTATGTAACTGAGTTAATTTCAAACTGTGCTGTATCGTCAGCACTCTAAACCAGCAAGGCGACACTTGCAGTAACATCCACCCATATTGTGGGCTGAAAGCTGAGAAGTGTCAGTTTGTGTGTGTGAAAGCTGACCTGCAGAGCCCACATCCTCAAGCTGACACTTTAGAGCTGCTCTGTCTCAGCTGAGCGTGTCAGAACAACAGAGATGTGGAGAAGACCGGCATGTTTACCACCTCTCTGTGAAATCAAATACAAGCTGCTCGCAGGCGTGTGAAAGCAACAGACTGAGTCACTCACACATTTGAAGGTGCTCTGATTCATTGTAGACAAATAAAAGCCTCTGAGGTGTGTTGGTTGTAAGAAGCCTTTACAACCAATGTGCAAATGTGAGGTACTCAGCTTTTTTTCTTTCTCCAGTCCGTCCCTTTTTGAAAGAACAGCTAAAGAGAGAAACATGTTACTACTTTAGTAGCCAGTATTTATCTGCTGTATCCAAGGACACGTTTGAAAGTTACAGGGAAGCACTCAAGGGTAAAACTTTAGAGTCATGCTAGTTTTGACATTGTCTACAGGTCATCACGATCTATAGTGTGTTCAGTGTTTGAAAAGAGGTTCAGGTTGTTGGGGTACTGGTATGGCATAGTGCAGGGGTTTCCAAACTTTCCTGCCCACAACCAAAGTAGCGAGGGAATACACTAAAAGGCTGATCCAAAAAACAGACAGAAATGAACAAAAAGACTTAAGATAATGTAGCTGATTGGTAGAAAATTTGATGACCTATGTGCACATTTTGCTGCGTTTCCTAAATTACTCCGCCTCCACTAATACCGTCGTCATCCTGGTTTAGTCACCTCAAAAAAAAAAAACAGATCATGCATTTCCTCTTTACATGGTTTTATTCATTCATTCATTCATTCATTTTTGTACCGCTTATCCTGTTCAGGGTCATGGGCAGCTGGAGCCTATCCTGGCTGTCTTAGGGTGAGAGGCGGGGTACACCCTGGACTGGTCACCAGCCTATCAGAGGGCTGACACACAGAGACAGACAACCTTTCTCACACTCGCACCTAAGGGGAATTTGGAATCAGCATTTAACCTGATTAGCATATTTTTGGACTGCGGGAAGCCGCCCGAGTACCCGTAGAGAACCCACACATGCACAGTGAGAACATGCAACCTCCACACAGAAAGGCCACCAGGTGAACAAGGATTCAATCTTATGACCTTCTTGCTATGAGGTTGCAGTTCTAACCATTGCGCCACCGTGCAACCCCTGTATGGTTTCATATTTTTGTTTATATTTTTACAACAATGGATGAAGTATTTAATTGTAATTAGTTTTTGATTTTGAAAGGCATTTCACAGCCCCCACTTTAGGAACTACTGATCTAGTGGTAAGGTTGTGCAACCCATGAGGTTTAAGCCCCCAAGTAAGGGCTCAGGAGTCCAAAACTTTGAGTGCTTTCCTGCATGTCACTCACTGATTTTGCTTTGTTTCCTATCCTCTCTAAATCTAACATAAAATTAAAAAAAAGAAAAAAAAAAAAAAAAATATATATATATATATATATATATATATATATATATATATATATATATATATATATATATAAACAGCTCTGTTTTATTGGGGGTGCCAGTATGGCGTATAGCTTTTAGGTTGTGCACCCTACGAAGTCACTCTCCTCTCTTTTTGGCCTTGTTCTCTGCCCTCTCTACTGTCATGTGTCCTCTAAAGAAGGCATAAAAAGCCAGACCTAAAAAAAAAAAAAAAAAAAAAAAAAAAAAGAACATCTATGATAATAACAATTGAAATCATGCAAAAGCAACATTAAAAAATAGTAATACCAGCTTTCATATATTGTATCTTTTCATTTTAAGCCAATGATACCAATTTGTATTTACTTTAAGTGACACTTTTACTTCCCTGATATAAAAAAAACACATGCACTTCTACTCTCTTTGTACCGTCACAAAAGTATCTTAATTGAATTAAATTCTGCACATTTCTTAACAGATTTATTTTACTTATTTGCATTTCCCACAACCCTTAAGTTCTTTTAACAAATAAGATACTCAAACTCTTCGATATTTCTGCTTTGTGATACTGATATTTCTCTAACCTCTGAATACTTCCACCACCCCCCGGCCTTTTGGGTAATTGTGTCAATCCAGCAGTACTTTTTGTGGCAGCTCCATGACACCTTGAGTTTGCCTTCACAGCTGCAATCAGAAAGAACAACTCTGTGCCAGGACAACCAAGAGTGTGATACGCCACCTAATGGACAAATGATGCTCGGCATGTTCAGTGACAGTCAGTCATGTTCGGTAAGCTGAGGGCAGCAGAACACGATCATGATGACTGATGGTAACCAGTGACTGCTGTAAGATAAATGGGTTTTTCCTCTTGAACTGAGACTTTTTTTCTCTCCAGAAGTTTCTTTTTCACTCATTCAAGACATTTTTGCTTCCCTGTGGCTGCTGCTACTGAATTTACTGAGAAATAGTATGTGCAAAGGGAAACGTTACACACTTGAGGACATTATGCATTCAAATATAAAAAGTATGGAATTATAAAATGATGTGTTTTTGTTCTGCGGGAGCTATAAGCTGCTTCTTTCTGGTCAGAAAGAATATCTTAATGAAATATAAGACCAGACCCATCACTAGATTAGGTTTTAATAATCCGGCACCACATTTTCATTCTTTAACAACAAGATAATACTATAATATAAAAGAGGAGAAATTGATTTTCTCTCTTCCTATTAATGCAACGAAGTCAAAAGCTCTCAAAGCAGCTAGCTATTTGATATATTCCTAATCAACTGCACTGATGTAGTGTATGACGGTCCAAAACGACGATGGATCTGGCAGGAAATGAAACAAATTGGATTGGCTTTCTGCTTCATGCCTGAAGATGGGCTGCTTTGTTTCCTTTTGATTGGTCAATTAAAAGTGTGCTTCCATTTTCTGGGCCCTGGACCCATTACAGAAAGTAATTTCAAGAGCCAAGCTGTTTGCCCTGCACTGTCTGCAGCGAGGAATTCCCTCTCCACTTTGGCCAAGTCAGACCAAGGGAGAGAGAGCGGGTAATATTAGCTCCCATTTTATTGAGAGATCCATTAATTGTAGCCTTCTGCTGCTGACCCTTTAACCCCTGCTGACCTACACACATCATGTTACCAGCCGGGAAAACTGGACTCAAGGCCGGCGGGGTGGACACAGCAACCTTAAAACAAATAACAGTTTAATAATTTTTATTTAAGCTGTGGTTGAATTTCAAACTTTTCTTTTTTTTTTTTTTTTTTTTTTTTTGGTTTGGTTTGGTTTGTTTTTTATTGTTGTTTTTTTTAGTCCAAAAGGCTGTGGAGGTTTTTTGAGGGTCAAGAAACTTCACCACAACCTAACTTTTCAGGCACTTATGGGCAAAACATGTGGCTGAGAGTTCCTCAAATTATGATGATTAAAATATCGAATAGAAAATGTGGGAATTAATGAATACAATTTAACAAAACTAAAAGTGTAGCAGTTTAAAAAAAAAAAGCAGGGTTAAAACTCAAACAGAGCTCATTAAATTTCTTTTAATATAAAATGAGATTATCACACGAGTTAACTTTTCAAGAGCTTGAAACCCCTTTTTTTATGAGTTTTAAATCAATTTTTGTTTTTTTCATTAATACATTTCAAGGTTTTTACATTTTACAGTGGAGATTATATTGTTTCCCAGTAGATGTTTATATTAGTTTGGGGTTCAAGGAGGAAAGTAATGTACAATACGCAACATGCTAATCTTCTCTGTGATTTTTTGAATGTTTAATTTCAAAAAAGTATCAAAAAAAGAAGAATTACACACAAAAAGCTGCTTTTTAAAAACATTTTGCAAAACCCCTAAAAGTTAAGACATGCAGGTCATTTTAGTTTGCCAAATAGGTCATACACTGTAAAAAGGTTGCTGTAAAATTTACATCAAGGTGCTGGTAAGTTACCGTAAAATCATATACAGTATCAGTTCTGTATGTTTTGCGCATAATCCTTCGCTGTCAACAGTAGTATACCAAAACAAGCTTTTCCAGTAAGTTACTATAGATATTACAGTAAAATTTTGTTAAGATAACAGAAAAAAAAAATCAGTCAGTAGAGTTTTGATTAACATACCACGGTTGTCAGCAGTCTAAAAGATGACAAACTCTTTTCCAAGGAACAGCCTGAGCGCATGAAACATTAAGGCAGCATGAGAGCACACGCATTAGCCGCTGGAAAAACATCCAGCCATGCAGGTGGGGCGGGGTTATGAGCAGTAATATCCTCCCATTAAGTATCCTACCTATCTAATGCTACCATTAAGTATACCGTGTCTTTAGCAGCAGCAGCGTGGAGCATCATCGTGCTAATGCTGACATGATTGCCAGGAAACTGTGCTAATAATACATTCTGACATTGCAGACTCCTCACAGATGAATATACCAGCTATTTCATTTCCACTTTTCTTGACGAGCTATTTTTGATGATGATTGTTGAATACTTTTATTGCAACTTCATGACGGGTCGTTGAGGAAGTATCATCCCTGCAGTGCTTTAGAGAATCTCTTTATCAGCTGTTGAGCGTTCCACGATAGAAGACTTGTGTAACTTTATATAGGCTTTTGTCTGATGGCTACATAAACTGCACTCTACCTGTTTTTCGACAGCTGAGGCTTGGGCCCAGGACGGGCGTTGAAAGCAAATACCTGATTGTATTAGTGTCTCCCCTTTAAGCTGTTGTCACCTAGCTGACCGATTATGGGCAATTACCTGCTCTGTCGGAATCCTAGCCGAATAGATTGAATTCAGATTGATTTTTGCCCAGGAAAGAGGAGGGAATTTAAAGCCTTTTTTAATTGGGTATTTGGTGTGTGCTGATCTGAACACCGTGGCCTTCCCGAGGGATCCTTTATGGGCCAATAATGGCATTGGAGTGGGGGGGTTGCTGCAGTCTCGTCTGCTGACTCCCTCCCAAGGCCATAACCCTGCATTTGCTCTGAGTGCTTTTCTATTATGCATTGATAGTTGAGCATCAATCAATAAGAGGGGAAACAGAAAACCCAGCGAAACCAACTTCTTAAGTGTAAAATGCCTCTTAATACCCGGGGCCTTTCAAACAACTTAACCTGGACGCTTTTTACCCTCGCCCTTCCTCCCTCTGCTCTTTGAGGGACACTTACCGGCGCCTGGCGACACCATGTTTTATTTAGGAGGGCTGGAAATGTACAGCTCTCAGGTGAAAATGTACCGCAACCCTCTGGTTATACTTGAGCAATACATCACTGTGTGTGTGTGTGTGTGTGTGTGTGTGTGTGTGTGTGTGTGTGTGTGTGTGTGTGTGTGTGAGTGTGTGTGTGTGGGCACACAAACAGGCATACGAAGACATAATAGATCTGTGCTTCCATTTTATTTACAGGTTTTGTTTTTGTCTCACTCTGAAACCATTTGGAGAAAAAAACACTGAAAACATATCTTTAAAGTAAAGGAAGTGAGCTTTCATTGACTCTGGAAATCAAAAATAAGCATCCACAGGGTTGATAAGGTCAGCAGAAACCCGGCTGATTGAATCATGAATGCACCATGCATTGAACTCAAACCCCAGATATGATTTAAAGATGATACGAAAAACATGCTGTCTTTACATGAACTTTGAAGCCGGTTTGACCAGACGGCAAAAAAAAAAAAAAATGGAAAAAAGCAACGACTCATCTTTCATATTACAGTTCATAAAACAGAGCAATTCCGAGAAAGAAAGGGAAGAGAGACTGAGTCCAACCCTAGATAAGAGAGGCGATGGGGATCGGACCCCCACAGTGGAAGAGATAAGACGGAGACAGTCACAGCAATGGCCAGCCACATAATACACAAGCCCACCTCCAACCGTCCAAATCTCCCATCAGCACCAGTCCCCACCGGCCCTCCTGTCACCACTAATGCACCTTTTCCTATAGGACGAAGCCCCAGATGCAGTAAGGTTATCTGTGGCTTTGCAGGATTTCTCGGAATTGGCAAGTTCACCTTTCCTTTAGTCCAGATGACAGGAGATGATACAGTTGGAAGGATCGATTGTTGGTTGCATTGCGAGGCTTTGTTGACATTTTTGATCTACAACATGTGCTGGTTGTAATTTAACATAACACCAGGTTAGGATGTAGTTTAGATAGAGAAAAGGCGCTTTGTTTATTTTTTAATAGTTGTAACTTCTACAAAGTGTAAAGCAGCAATGACATGAGGTGAGCTTGATTCCCTGAAGGAAGTCGTTCCGTACACACTAGTGTGGTCACGTTTATGCTTCAGCTGAATATGAGGAACTAATCCAGACCTATCTTCATTCTCAACAACTTCATTCTTAAATTCGCAAGAAGAGTAAAATATGAAACCCAAAACAAAGCCTTCTTGTACAGGGCTGTTGTACATCTCAGTTTCTAATCCTCCTTAAAACCTTTCTTTATTACCCTCCAAGGGTCCGTCTGTGATGAGCACTTTAGTGTGTTCACATCAGTGATTCTTAGTCATGACCTGCTTTGGGGAAAATTTTCAACTACTCAAATGTGTTTATTGAAAAGATTTTTTTTGAAATTGAGATGGTACAGAATATCAAGTATACCAATAAGTTTAGCTAGAAAAATTACATTTCCTTAGAGCAAATGTGTCGATATACAGAGGCTGAAAGCAGAAAATGTGAATATGTGAACGGAAATTGCTAAAGCAGTGAAACAAAAGGGAAACTTTGGATAGAAATTATAATTATTATGTGGGACGAATTAAAGGTAACTTATCTCAGAAGAAGAAGTACTTTGAGGAGTGTAAGATTTAAAAAAAATAGTTTAAATAGTTTAAATAGTGGTACAATGTAAAACTTTTTACTTTAAAATTGTAAAAAATTGTAAAAAAAAAAAAAAAAAAAAAAAAAAAAAAACTGCTGCCTATAATTTACTGTGATTTTACAGTATCCTTACTGTAAAAATATATACAGTAAGTAATTGAATTAACAGTATATTGCTGTATAAATGTAAAAATACAGAATTCTACTGCCAGCAATTTCCCCAGTACTGTACTTTAAATTTATAGTATCTGCTTTGTGGAAACACAGTAACTTACTGTTGTATATGTAACGTTCATGGTATAAGTACGTCGTGCTGTGCGGTCGCTTAAAAGTTCTTAATTTTTGTATAGTGTCATAGCAGTTTGTTCTTTAACCCTCTAAATCCTGATCCTGTCAGTTGGATCAAAATACCACAGAATCCTTCTGACTTTTTGGGGTTTTAAGCAGGGGGTGTCAGAAAAGTTACCACAGGGATAACTGGCTCGTAGTGGCCAAGCGTTCCAAGCGATGTCGCTTTTTTGATCCTTCCATGTCGGCTCTTCCTGTCATTGAGAAGCAGAATTCACCAAGCTTTGGATTGTTCATCTACTAACAGGGAACGTGAGCTGGGTTTAGACTGTTGTGAGACAGGTTAGTTTTACCCTACTGATGATGCGTCGTCGCAATAGTACAAAACAAACAAAAAAGCAACAAAACAGAACAGAAAATATAGTTGCATGATAAAATGTCAGGATGTGACGCTCTGAATGTCATGGGGGCCTGAGCAGTTCTCATTCAGTGGGTAAGACTCTCTTGCCTTTGGACCTTAAGACATCCTAAAGCCTTTGCATGGTGTGCTGACCTCTGTGCTCTGGCTACAGCATGTTGCTACAACAACTCAAACAGGTATGATGGTGCCCACACATGAAAAGTCTGAAAAACAAGTTATAAAACCTTAAACTGGATCAGGAAGCCTGTGAAGACAGGCTGACACTGGTGAGATGTGATCTTGTTGTCTCTTCCAGGTCAGCAGGCGTGCAACTACACTCTGAACCAGCGTAAGCAACGTAGAGGATTGTCTTCCCAAGAGGTATGGACCATTTTTTATGTGGCTTTTTGAGTCACAGTTACGACTTGAGGAAATTTCACATGAATTTACTGAGATTAGTACTGATTCTTCAGATCATTCTGGCATCATGTGAATTCAGACGATGTCTCAACACTTGACAGACATTTGTGGCATCATTGCCTCAAATGCTGTGTTAAAATATCACTGTGCAATGATTAATAACGCCAAGATGAAATACCACTTTCTAAATCATTTTGTAATCAGTGTTAACATAATAAAAGATGCCATCGTCTCCCCTGAAAATGTCATCATCGCCACAAGGACCAAAATATTAAGCTGGTCTTGGGGTAGAGGATGCCCCCGAACTACTTTGGTTACACAAACTTTGTTTTCGGCCTCTATGCATCAGAGCCCTCTCCCTCCGTCTGCCATCTGCTGCTGAAGAATCTGTTTCACTCGATGAGCCAAGCCCAGCCTTTATTGGTCCTAATGGCACTATCAGCTGAGCCGCCAAACCCAATTACCTTTTAAAAAGGGAGGCCACCCCAGCTAATCATGGCAGCCTAACCTGATTTGCCTGTGATGAAGAGACGGGATAAAGAGCAGTTAATGGAGGGAGAATGATCTCACAAATACAAAAAACTCAATTCATTTCTCCGGGAGAGCAATCTGTCCGATTCAGCTGTAATGGAGTGGAGATTCATTAGTCCTTGGGTCTTAGTAGTAGCACCGTCCCCTTATCAACTGAATAACAAAAGAACATTCAGGTTATTTGTGTTATAAACATCATGCTGGTGGAGAAAGATGCCGTTTTGGATGGATAAAGACAGAGGGTGGTGCTTGTTTTGATCCCACATCAAATCATACTAGCTTCTGCTGAAAGAGAAAAGATTCACCAGGTTTGAATAGCAATGATTTCCCTCTCAGGGTAGTTTAAGGTCATTTAAAAAAAAAAAAAATCTTTCTTTTTCTTTTCTCCCATATCATTTTAACAGTGTTTGTTAGTGACTGATGGTTTTGTCAGCTTTGATCCAACAGAAACTACTTTTTGTCTTTTCAACTGCGGATCCATTTAAGTTTTTTTGTTTGTTTTTGAAACTGGCGTGTATTTTTGCAAATTTAAACCATTAACAAAGCGGGACCATATGATAAACACAATAATACAGGGAGTTTCAGCCATGTGAGCTTTTAAATGTGTTTTTATTTGTTGGTGAACTTGAGAATATTTTAATATTTCCATTTCCAAGTATCTCTAAGTTTCATCCTTCAATTTGTGGATGAACAGTCTTAGGTCCTCTCTGGGATTTCAACAGCCTCGGGAGATTTCTGCCTCATGGAAAAGAATCCTAAATTTAACATCTGTTTACCAAGAGTGTCTGAGATCTCAAAGGTCTTCTCATTTAGTACCCGGGCCTCAATTGGAGCTCCTTGTCGAAAAAAAACATCCTACATCCGTTACGTGCTCTCAGCAGACCCGGGTCTCATTCACACGCATGTTCCCCTGATGATGTAAGTGACACACATGAATGACCGATTCATGCCAAGAATGTCGAGCAGAGCGTGAGGCCAAGGTCAGCCGTGACCCTGGTGGATTGGTACACCCCTGCAGCTTTAGCTCGGCCTTGCACAGATATGATCCAGAGGACTTTTGGTTGGATGGGGCATAGGGCCATCGCCAGGGTTTGCAGACGGACATTAGGCCAAAGCCAGAGTTAAAATCCTATTAGTTTGAGTTGGGAATCGGATTATCGTCGTCGAGAATCACTCGTCTGGCAACTAGGGTCTAATTTACGCCAATCAACGGCAATTATTGAGGGGAAGGGAGCCCCTATTAGAGAGCCTCATCCACTTAGTCTAATGAATGGGGAAGATTCAATCTTGGCTGTGGAGTCGCATCGGAGAGCTGCAGCTGAATGTGACTGCACCAGCAGGCTAAAGACGAGCTGCTGTTATCTATCAATGATGGGCTGCTGTCAGAGCTAACATGAGTTAGCCATGGGGGGCTAGGGTTTGGTTTCTGATGGTTTGGGGGCACTTTGTCCAGTGGAGCGGTAAGTGTAGCTCTCTGTGTGTATATCATAAAATAAGGCAGACATGCGCTGTGTGTAAATCATGAATTCAGCCCAAAGAGTGGGGCATTTAATTCATGTTATAAATCATAAACACAGGAGATGACGATGTTAACATGGATGAAAATTTGATGTCCAGATTGAACTCAATGTGAATTCAGAAAAAAAGAAAGAAGGGTTAATTTGGGGGGGGGGGGGGGGGGGGGGGCATACAAAGAGTACCTGTAGGTTTTTATTCATGTGCAGCTATAAATTTAAAGTATGACTCAAAACATGTTAAACTTTAAAACTGATCTGACTTTTTTCAGATTGATCACATAACCTAAAAGTGTAAGTAAAACAAAAAGTACGAGCTGATATTTTGTGATGACTCATCCACCTAAACCAGTAGGATAAATTTAATAAATTTGAATTTAAGCCTGTTGTTATTATTCTGAGATTACCCATCTCAACTGCTTCACACTGAAAAAAAATCCTCACTTGAATGAAACATTTGAAAGAGCTCAAACATTTCTTTGAGCCTGCTCTAAGTTTTATCCCCTGGCTTACATCGCCCTCTGCTGTGACAAAAGCTAAGTACAACATGTTTTTATTGGTGCCAGTTAAGTTGTTAAGTGTTGACTTCATATTTCAAAAGTGTGAGGTGTCCAGTCACAGTGCTTAGTTTTGATTGTTAGGTCAGATTTTTAATTGTAGAAAGAAATTACACCAACAAACTAACTTTTATTGTCTGAATATAAGGACGAGGTGGAGACACTGACTGGATGATGTTGGGACAATAACCTGGTTCTTAATACCTACAAGACGAAACATCTGATTTTCAACTTCAAAGAGGGAAAATAGCAGACATTCAGCCTCTCTTCATCAGAGGGGACTGTGTGGAGAGAGTCTCTGATTTCCAGTTCCTGTTTTTCCATACTGAGAAGGACTTGACCCGTTAAACACCAACAGCAATGATTGAGAACTTCACAGCTTACAGTGCCTCAAAAGAGCCCAAAACATCATCACACCCAGAATATCACCTGTTTGAGCTGTTTTGAATGTCACAAGTGTGTGTGTGTGTGTGTGTGTGTGTGTGTGTGTGTGTGTGTGTGTGTGTGTGTGTGTGTGTGTTTCTTTTTCCAGTGTTTTAATTACTACCAATATTTATTTTGATGTCTTTTACAATGTTCTTGGACTGACAATGTTTGCATTTTCAGTTTTGTTGCACAATCTAAATTGTTCAAAAAAGTTATGGCCCGCATTGGTTTTTTGGGTGTGACTGTGGTTCAGTGGAAGAGTCGTCGTCTTTCAATCGAAAGGCCAAGAGTTTGATTCCCAGCTCCTGCAGTCACATGTCGAAGTGTCCTTGAGCAAGACACTGAACCCCAAATTGCTCCCACTGTTGGTCAGTGGTGTGTAAAGGGGTATGAATGGTTTGGATCAAACTGATAGCCCTACCATAGAATGTTCTACCATCAGTGCGAGAATGTGGTGTGGATGGGTGAATGAGATTAGCAGCGTAAAACGTTTTGAGTGGTCCAAAAGACTACAAAATCACTATATAAGTACTGGTCCATTTACCATTTGCTGTGATATTTTGGGATGTCAAATGTGACAAAAAGAAAAAGGGAACCTTCTTTCAAACCTTCTTCTGGGTTGGTTCAAACTTATTGAGGTATGTATTGACTGTATGTGGTGGAAATCAAATAATGTTCTGAGTATACCTCTGCTTGGTTAACCGTTTCCAGAAATGGAGAGGGTGCAGGCATGCAAAGAGTTATTAATAACAACAAATATTTCCAGAAGTGAGGTTTCATTTTCGATCAGCGCTGTTTCGGTTTTCCGATGCTAAACAACTTTCAAATGTATAGGTAACTTTTTTTTAGAGTGAGTTTTCCTTCATCTTTTATATGCTTGGACAAGAATTATGTCGTGGATAGATGAAAACAGGATATAACTGACTTAATCCAAACTGGGCCTGCAAATAATAATCACCTCCTCTTTAATCATGGCACAATAATGCTTCTGTTGGAACTGTGTCTTTGTTAAGGTCACACAATAGTTTTAAATGACTCATCTTTTTCCTTTACCTTAGCTGCTTATGGGATGATTAACAGGAAGATGGAGCAAGCAAACTCATTTCAGACTGTGTCCTTTCCCTTTTGAAGTGTGACTGATTAGAGAACCCAATTTAAACTTTTAGTCTGTGTAGGTGTTCATCATATTTTTTCCTGTGGTGATTTTCTCTGCTTGGTGGCCTGATCTGTTTGTTCCATTTTGCTTGTTAAACTCTCGTTTTTGCTAATGACTGTCCCCAGTGAAAACACCTCATGGCCTGAAGGGGGGACATTTTATAAGGACCCTCAGACTCATGCAAAGTTTCGATTCTGTGTCCTGGTTGCAAGCAGAGTTAGACCTCTAACCACAAGCAGCCACTGACTCACACCTATTGCACAGATATTCTGCAATATTGTGACTGTGGAAACATATTCAGGTTGTAAAAACATAATTTGACTGTCCAGTTTGGGGGTTATTGGAGGAGGCTTCTCTCTGTGCTAAGCTACAAACAAATTAAGCTCATTTTAAGTCTGTATACTCAGGTAAGAAAAGTAACTCTTTCCAATGTGGCTGCAGACAAATAAGAGAAGACACTGCCTCACCTGCTCTCACTTGCATACGAAATTTAAACATCATGGAATGTTTCTTCTTAAATGTGGAAATCTAGACGGGTACGTTTCATAGTGAAGAGATTAGAAGCTGAAAAAAAAGGTAAACACAGAAATAAGACAACACAGCTTAACATAGCCTAGTTATCTAATTGGCCAATCGCATGACAACTCAATGCATGGTCTGTTCTGAGTATTTCATAAACTGCTGGGATTTTCACACACAACCATCTCTAGGGTTTACAGAAAATGGTCCCAAAAAGAGAAAATATCCCAGTTTGCAAAGGACCATCTCTGAACTCAACACATCCAACCTTGAAGCAGATGGGCTACAGCAGCAGAAGACCACATTGGGTGACCCTCCTGTCAGTTGAGAGCAAGAAACTGAGGCTACAGTTCACACGGGCTCGCCGAAACTGGACCATAAAAGACTGAAAAACATTGCCCGGTCTTATGAGTCTGGATTTGTGCTCCACATTCAGATAGTCGGCTCAGAATTTGGAGTAAACAACATGAAAGCTTGGATCCATCCTGCCTTGGATCAGCACTTCAGCCTGCTGCTGGTGTAATAGTGTGGTGGAGGTTTTCTTGGTACACTTTGGGCCCCTTAATACTAACTAAGCATGGTTTAAAGACCACAGACTACCTGAGTATTGTTGCTGACCATGTCCATCCCTTTATAAGCACAGCGTACACATCTTCTGATGGAGACTTCCAGCAGGATAACACTCCATGTCCAAAAGCTCACATCATCTCAAAGTGCTTTCTTGAAAATGGCAATGAGGTCACTGCACTCCAATGGCCTCCACAGTCACCAGATCTGAATCCAATAGAGCTTCTTGTTCCTTGCTCCACACAGCAACTGTGTGATGCTTTCATGTCAACATGGAGTAAAATCTCTGAGGCTGAATCTATGCCACAAAAACATCAAGGCAGATCTGAAGAGAGAATGAGGTCCGCCCGGTATAAGCAAGGTGTGTGTCTATGCTGTCTAATGTGTGCTCCCTAAGGCTATTCCCCATCATCATACACCTGATAAGACATTTAGCTTGGCAATAAAACCAATGCAAAAACTTGCAAAATTGATCATGAGATCCAAGGGGACTTTTCTATTGTCAAGTCAAGTAGACTAGGGTAAATCTATCAATTTGTTAACACCAACACGTCCCCAAACTATGGTGTTAAGCTGTAGTATATGTGTGTAATCCCTGAGTGAGAATGACAGATTTTGCTTTGTTAGTGCAAAAAGAAATGAGATCACAATGCTGCAACATTCGAAATGCACAATTTTGTCATGGTGTTTCCTCTCTGGTATCAGAGAGAAAATGCTGGGGCTCATTAAAGGAAAATTAATTTCCTCACATTATATTTGCTCAAGCTAAAATTGGTTTGTAAAGTCAGAAAGACAAAAAAGAAAGCCTTGGGTCAAATGTCCTGTTTTCGCTTTGATTATCTGAGACTATACCTTTCTATAGTTAAGAAAAAGAGCATAAAACCCCGGATGTGATGTGACATAACAAAGTCCATAAACACATTGAGTGACCTACATTAGGGGAAATTCCTGATCTTCAAAACCAGTCACTTTCTGAACACTCACAGGGGACTTAAAAAAAAAGACTGCTGGAGGTTAGTGAGATCATTGTGTCAGTGAGGATGCAGACAGTAAAAATAGCTGCAGTCTCTTGTCACCAAATATAGGTCTAAGGGGAGGAAGCTGCCCCAGTGTGCCAACACGCCATGGCATGTCATCATCCAAGCAAGGGGAGGAAGATGTCTTCTGATTACCCATGCACTGAACTTTTGCACAACTTACACCGGGGGCAAGTTTAGTACCAGGCCTTTATGGGTGCTCAGCTTTTTGAGAGACATATGGAAAATAAAAAAACCAAATGACCCATTTATTGAACATTTATTTTCCTACATGTGATATTTTTGATTCAAAACAATAACCTTCAATGAATTTTGTGAAGTATGGGTCTTTCTTTCTTTATCTCAAGTGATGTAGAATTGAGTTTTAAGCTACTTATTACCTTTGTGAAATTTTAGTTCCTGGAACTACTCTTCTAGGAACTCATAGGTTCACGCAGCAAACTGATGTCTGTGTTTCCAACAAGGTCTGAAGATAATGCTAAAGATGGTTTCTTATAAAACTGGTAGCTGACAGTGATGCATTATCACTATAGACCCATTTACAACCTATGTCATCATAAAGATACACACACATTTTGGCAATGGAAGCAGAGTTTAAGTCCATTCATTCAGACGAGTTAGCATTCTTTGAACACTTAATTAAAACTGTAAGCAGAATAAAAATGTCCGACATGATCAAAATTGTTCTGACCTATCAACATTCAAATCTCTATTAAAGAATCACTTCTTTAAGTCAGCATTTAATTTGTTTGTACTGTTATTTTGTTTTGATTAATTTTTGTGCATTTTTTTTCTGTTTATTGTTTAGTTGTTTTTTTAATAGCCTACATGTCCTCCTTCTAGGAAAATTACCAGAAGTGATAAAGGGGACTGATTTTCACTTGTTTAAAGTTTAAAGAACAGCAATAATGTAAGAAATTACAAGACATTGGTTGAAAAATGACAGTTTAGAAAAAGCAAAATGGAAGGACCTTATAAATGTACATCCTTTATATGTATACTAATACTTATACTAAGCATTAATCAATGATAATTTATTCCCATATTTAGAACTGTAAGAAGCCAATCATAAAATGTATTTGAATTCAGTGTAATCTGCTGTCATTTAGTTATTTATTTTATCCTCTTTATTGGTTTATCCTCATCTGCCTTGTGCCTTTCTTCTTCATTTGACTAACTTTCAATCTACTTTGTCATTTGTCATTAACTTGAAAACTAAAATATATATTATTCAAAAAAGTATTAAATCTAGTAATCTCAATATATTTGAGCTCTGAAAACAGCTGTTATTATTATTATTATTATTATTATTAGTAGTAGTAGTAGTAGTAGTAGTAATAGTTAGGGGCTCGATCTTCGCCACGAGCCACTATTGTTCTTCCGTTCGTATCTTTTTAGGGGCTCGGGCTTCGCATGAGCCACTCTCGCCACGAACCACTATTGTTCTTCCGTTCGTTTCTTTTTTTTTTTTTCTTTTTCTTCATCTTCCGGACAAAATTTCGGTTCGCTACTCCTCAAAACGTGCGACTCGGTCCAGAATGGTGTGCTATGACTTTTCTAAGAATTTCAGCAATTTTTGGCCAAAAAAACCCTGAAAAACAGACGAAACAGTCCCATAGACAATGAATGGGGAGGCTCCCCGAGAACACCAAAAAAACACACTTTTTCACACGGCTCCTGCCTCGCCATACTTTCAGCTAGAGACGTCATTCTTGCTTCAAAACGTTTACACATCTGTCCACAGCTTAAGTTTCAAGGGGCATTCTGCTGTCTTTAATAGTTTTTGAGAAAACAAAGGTAAAGCAACACAAAGTTTTGAGTTTTTTCACTTAAACTCAGCTCTCAGAGTGCGTGACATCATCAGTCAGAGTGGGAGCAGCAGCTCATGACACAAAGAATTTCCCAAACAAATGTCTCGTGGGACCACAAATTTCACTCCACGGTCATAAAAATTACATCAAAACGTAGGTATTTCCGTTGCGCTTCTGTCAAAGCAGCCTTTGAAGTCACAGGATGGAGCTCTTAGTCAGGAAAGGGCCAAGTCCTGGAGAAAACCTGATTTTTCCTCCTTGAAAGGGCATGTAAAGCGTGCAAACGTGTATGTGTGTGTGACTGTATTGATGATGTTTAAAGTACCTCAGTTCACACAAAACACCCTCACATTCTAGTGCGTAATGCTCATGTCTTTGTGTGTGTGTGTGTGAGTGTTTGAGTGTGTGTGTGTATGTGTGTGAGTGTGTGTGTGTGTGTGTGTGTGTGTGTGTGTGTGTGTGTGTGTGTGTGCGGTGTGTGTGTGTGTATGTGTGTGTGTGTGTGTGTGTGTGTATGTGTGTGTGTATGTGTGTGTTTATGTATGTGTGCGTGTTTGGCTGAGTATGTGTGTGTGTGCGTGTGTGTGTGTGTGTGTGTGTGTGTGTGTGTGTGTGTGTGTGTGTGTGTAGGAGTGTGTCTGTTTTTCATTGAACAAAGTTTTATCACTGAAGGCCATTCACAGGGGGATTCTTGTACCTGAAAAGGAAAGTCAAGAGCGCCTATGTGTACATGTGTGTGTTTATGATTGTGATTAAGGGACCTCAGTTTACACAAAACACCCACCACATTTAAGCACGTGTAGCGTGCATGACTCTTTGTGTTTGTGTGTGTATTTTTGTAATCAATGTTACACCATTCAAATCATCTCACAGAGGGGTTCTTCATTTTGAAATGGCGCGCGGAGCGTGCCTATGTGTTTGGTGTGTGCATTCATGAACGCGATTGAGGGACCTCAGTTCAGACAAAACCCCTACCACATCTAAGCATGCATATATGTTTGTGTGTTTCCAGAGCGTAAAAATTATATGTGACAGTGGGCACGAAGTGCGCATTTGTGTGAATGAGTTAAATATGACCTCAGTTAAACTAGAAACCACGTGTGGATGTGTAACCACACATCAATCTCACCAAACACACCTATAGCCCATGAGTAGCTTTTATGTTCCCACAACAGTTAGGGAGAGGACACATTAGAAAGTATTTCAAGAAGAGTATGTATGCCAGCCGGCATGCCGCCCGAGCCCCTCTCACGATTTCCGTGGAAATTGTCTAGTTATCATTACTGTCACAACTATCCCTGCTATCACCACTTTGTTTACGATCTATTTGTCTGTCTGTGTCACTGTCTTGTTTTTGTTGCATGATTTAAAAAAAAAACGTATGGTACAGCTGTCAAAATGTAGTGAATATAGTTATTTATAGTGAACGGTCGTCGTGGAAACAGGGAATTTTTTTTTTATGATTTAAACCATGGATGGCCAATGACATCACAAAGAATCATAGATGAAGGGCGATGACATCACAAAAGAACACAGACATTTTTATAGACTATCAGAAAACAAGACACCACCTAAAGACTTAAGCCAGGGAGCCGCAGTCACAACGAGAGAAGAAAACCTCAAAAACAACTTAACTTTCGAACTGGTAAGTAATAATAATAATAAAAATCAAAATATAAATATTCATAATAATTATAATAATGATAATAATAATAATAACAATAATAATAATAATAATAATAATAATAATAATAATAATAATAATAACAATAATAATAATAATAATAATAATAATAATAATAATAAAAATATTAATAATAATTATTCATCACCCTAAACACGTGAATTTGGCACGTTTTGTAAGGAATAAATAAAAACAGAATACAATGATTTGCAAATCCCTTTCAACCTATATTCAATTGAAAACACAGCAAAGACAAGATACTTAATATTCAAACTGGTAAATAATAACAAATAATAACAAAAAATATATATTTATATTATTTGTAAAAATAAAAATAACAAAATAATATTTATATTAATATAAATAATATTAATAAAAATAATATTAATAATATTATTAATAATAATAATGAAAATGATAACATAACATTGATAATAAAAAATCATAATATTTATATTATTTGTAAAAATAATAATAATAAAAACCTTTAGAATTTTAATATAAATAATAATTATAATAATAACAATAATAAGATTATAATAATACAAATAATTATATTTTTTACGCTAATAATAATACATAACCCAAAACCAGTAAAGTTGGAAAGTTTTATAAATTGTAAACAAAAACAGAATACAATGATTTGCAAATCCCTGTATACAATTGAATACAATGCAAAGACAAGATACTTCATATTCGAACTGGTAAATAATACTAAATAATAATAATAATAATGAAAATAATGATATAAATCATAATAATATAATTAATAATAAAATTAATACTAATGATTATATTAATAATAATACTAATACTAATAATAATAATAATAACAATAATAATACATAACCCTAAACAGGTGAAGTTGGAAGGTTTTGTAAATTGAAAACAAAAACAGAATACAATGATTTGCAAATCCCTATATACAGTTGAATACAAAGCAAAGACAAGATACTTCACATTCGAACTGGTAAATAATAATAAAAATAATAATAATGATAAAAATAATGATAATAATAATAATGAAAATAATGATATAAATCTTAATATTATAATTAATAATAAAAGTAATATTAATGATTATAATAATACTAATACTGATAATAATAATAATAATAATAATAATAATAATACATAACCCTAAACCGGTGAAGTCGGAAGGTTTTGTAAATTGTAAATAAAAACAAAATACAATGATTTGCAAATCCCTATGTACAATTGAATTCACAGCAAAGATAGGATACATAACATTCGAACTGGTAAATAATAAAAGTAATTATAATAATAAAAATAAAATTTATATTATTTGTAAAAAATAAATTATTAAACAATAATAACAACAATAACAATAATAATAATTGTCGTGGAAACAGGGAATTTTTTTTTTATGATTTAAACCATGGATGGCCAATGACATCACAAAGAATCATAGATGAAGGGCGATGACATCACAAAAGAACACGGACATTTTTAAAGACTATCAGAAAACACGACACCAACTCAAGACTTAAGCCAGGGAGCCGCAGTCACGACGAGAGAAGAAAACCTCAAAAACAACTTAACTTTCGAACTGGTAACTAATAATAATGATAAAAATCATAATATAAATATTCATAATAATTTTAATAATAATAACAAAATAATATTAATAATAATAACAATAATAATAATATTAAAAATAATAATAATAATTATACATCACCCTAAACCACTGAAGTTGGCACGTTTTGTAAGGAATATATAAAAACAGAATACAATGATTTGCAAATCCCTCTCAACCTACATTCAATTGAATACACAGCAACGACAAGATACTTAATGTTCAAACTGGTAAATAATAAAAATGATAACCAAAAAATAATATTTATATAATTTGTAAAAATGAAAATAACAAAATAATATTAATAATATTATTATTAATAATAATGATAATAATAATAATAATAATGATAATAATAATAATAATAATAATAATAATAATACATAACCCAAAACCAGTGAAGTTGGCATGTTTTGTAAATCGTAAATAAAAACAGAATACAAAGATTTGAAAATCCGTTTCAACCAACATTCAACTGAATACACAGCAAAGCTAAGATACTTAATGTTCGAACTGGATAAAATAAAAGTAATCTATAATAATAAAAATCATAACATTGATAATAAAAATCATAATATTTATATTATTTGTTAAAATAATAATAATAAAAACCTTAAAAAATTTTAATATAAATAATAATTATAATAATAATAACAATAATAATATTATAATAATACAAATAATTATATTTTTTACGCTAATAATAATACATAACCCAAAACCAGTAAAGTTGGAAAGTTTTATAAATTGTAAACAAAAACAGAATACAATGATTTGCAAATCCCTATATACAATTGAAAAAAAATGCAAAGACAAGATTCTTCACATTCGAACTGGTAAATTATACTAAAAAATAATAATAATAAGAAAAATAATAATAATAATAATAATGAAAATAATGATATAAATCATAATAATATAATTAATAATAAAATTAATATTAATGATTATATTTATAATAATACTAATACTAATAATAATAATAATAACAATAATAATACATAACCCTAAACCGGTGAAGTTGGAAGGTTTTGTAAATTGTAAATAAAAACAAAATACAATGATTTGCAAATCCCTATGTACAATTGAATTCACAGCAAAGATAGGATACATAACATTCGAACTGGTAAATAATAAAAGTAATTATAATAATAAAAATAAAATTTATATTATTTGTAAAAAATAAATTATTAAACAATAATAACAACAATAATAAAAATAATGATATAAATCATAATATTATTAATGATAATATTTATATTAATATTAATATTAATAATAATAATAATAATAATAATACATTACCCTAAACCAGTGAAGTTGGCACGTTTTGTAAATCGTAAATAAAAACAGAATACAATGATTTGCAAATCCCTCTCAACCTACATTCAATTGAATACACAGCAAAAACAAGATATTTAAAGTTCAAACTGGTAAACTTTATTTTTTGCAAATATTAGCTCATTTGGAATGATGCCTGCAACATGTTTCATGAAAGCTGGCACAAGTGGCAAAAAAGACTGAGAAAGTTGAGGAATGCTCATCAAACACTTATTTGGAACATCCAACAGGTGAACAGGCTAATTGGGAACAGGTGGGTGCCATCATTGGGTATAAAAGCAGCTTCCCTGAAATGCTCAGTCATTCACAAACAAGGATGGAGCGAGGGTCACCACTTTGTGAACAAATGCGTGAGAAAATTGTCCAACAGTTTAAGAACAACATTTCTCAATGAGCTATTGCAAGGAATTATGGAATTTCTTAATCTACGGTCCATAATATCATCAAAAGATTCAGAGAATCTGGAGAAATTACTGCACGTAAGCAGCAAGGCTGAAAACCAACATTGAATGCCCATGTCCTTTGATTCCTCAGGCGGTACTGCATCAAAAACCGGCATCACTGTGTAAAGGATATCACCACATGGGCTCAGGAACACTTCAGCAAACCACTGTCAGTAACTACAGTTTGTTCCTCCATCTGTAAGTGTAAGTTAAAACTCTACTATGAAAAGCAAAAGCCATTTATCAACAACACCCAGAAACACTGCCAGATTTGCTGGACCTGAGCTCATCTGAGATGGACTGATGCAAAATGGAAAAGTGTGCTGTGGTCTGACGAGTCCACATTTCATATTGTTTTTGGAAAGTGTGGTCCTCGTGTTCTCCGGACCAAAGAGGAAAAGAACCATCCAGACTGTCATAGGCCCAAAGTCTCAAAGCCAGCATCTGTGATGGTATGGGGATGTATTAGTGCCCATGGCATGGCTAACTTGACCATCTGTGAAGGCTCCATTAATGCTGAAAGGTACATACAGGTTTTGGAGCGACATATGCTGCCATCCAAGCCACGTCTTTTTCAGGGACATTCCTGCTTATTTCAGCAAGACAATGACAAGACACATTCTGCACGTGTTACAACAGTTTAGCTTTACAGTAAAAGAGTGCAAGTACTAGACTGGCCTGCCTGTAGTCCAGACCTGTCCCCCATTGAAAATTTGTGGCACATTATGAAGCGTAAAATACAACGAAGACCCTGAACTGTTGAACAACTTAAGCGGTACATCAAAGAATTCCACCCGAAAAGCTTCAAAAATTGGTCTCCTCAGTTCCCAAATGTTTACTGAGTGTTGTTAAAAGGAAAGGCGATGTAACACAGTGGTAAAAATGCCCCTGTTAATGTATCATAGTAATCATTATCACTATTGTCATTATGAATATCAATAGTATTACATAAATGGGCAGTATTATTTAAAAACTTTTTATTTACCTTTATTGATTTTATTTATTAGGGGCTCGGGCTTCGCATGAGCCACTCTCCCCCATAGCAAAGCTATGGGGGCTCGTGGCTCGTGGCTTCCGGACAAAATTTCGGTTCGCTTCTCCTCCTAGGGCTTTGAGAAAACCCCAACAAATTATATATCAAAACGTGCGGCTCGGTCCAGAATGGTGTGCTATGACTTTTCTAAGAATTTTGGCAATTTTTGGCCAAAAAAAACCCGAAAAACAGACGAAACAGTCCCATAGACAATGAATGGGGAGGCTCCCCGAGAACACCAAAAAAACCACACTTTTTCACACGGCTCCTGCCTCGCCATACTTTCAGCTCGAGACGTCATTCTTGCTTCAAAACGTTGACACATCTGTCCACAGCTTAAGTTTCAAGGGGCATTCTGCTGTCTTCAATAGTTTTTGAGAAAACAAAGGTAAAGCAACAAAAAGTTTTGAGTTTTTTCACTAAAACTCAGCTCTCAGAGTGCGTGACATCATCAGTCAGAGTGGGAGCAGCAGCTCATGACACACAAGGAATTTCCCAAACAAATGTCTCGTGGGACCACAAATTTCACTCCACGGTCATAAAAATTACATCAAAACGTAGGTATTTCCGTTGCGCTTCTGTCAAAGCAGCCTTTGAAGTCAAAGGATGGAGCTCTTAGTCAGGAAAGGGCCAAGTCCTGGAGAAAACCTGATTTTCCTCTCCATAGAGGCCCAGTCATTCTCTGATCAGACACTCCTCCTTTGTAATCACTTTTTAAATTTTTTTTTAAATACTTTCTCTTGGCCCTACATATATAAACTTGACATTGACAGATTCCTCAGACCCTCTGGATTCTCACGGTGCGCTCAGTTTTCAGATAGCTATAATGGTTTGGCCACAGCGAGCATTTGTTCGGACACATGCCTCATCCCAAAAAACGGCAGAGAGCAGCTGTCACAAAGAGGTGTCCCTTGATCTCCACAGCTGCTCTCAGTTAAATCGTCATGGAAACCACGCAGCTCTACATGAAACATGACTCATAAGGACAAAATTTTGGACCACTTCTCCTCCCAGAGCTTTGAGAAAACCCCAACAAATTATATATCAAAACGTGCGGCTCGGTCCAGAATGGTGTGCTATGACTTTTCTAAGAATATCGGTGTTTTTTGGCCGAAAAAAAAACACGAAAAACCGACGAAAAAGTCCCATAGACAATGAATAGGGAGGCTTCCCGAGAACACACCCACTGCTCCTGCCTCGCCATACTTTGACCTAGAGACGTCATTCTTGCCTCAAAACGTTGACAGATCTGTCCACAGCTGATAGTACACCACCTCAGGATGTCACCCAGTCAATATCAGCTATATCAGATGTAGCATTTCAAAATAAAAGCCCTTTAAGTTCCAGAATCTGAGCTATAATCTTGCCTGATTTCCGATTAGCATGAAAAGGCTAAAACCAATAATCAATCAATGATTTCACTTCAGGCTTATAGTACATCAACTCAGGATGCGACTCAGTTAATTTCAACCAATGCTGATGTAGCATTTCAAAATAAAAGCGCTTCAAATTCTTCAAAATGAGCTATATTCTTGCTTGTAATCTGATTTGTGTAAAACAGCTAAAATCAATAATCAATCAATGATTGCACTTCAGGCTGATAGTACACCACCTCAGGATGGGAGTCAGTCAGTATCAGCCAATTCTGATCTAGCATTTCAAAATAAAAGCCCTTTAAATTCCAGAAACTGAGCTATAGTCTTGCCTGATTTAAGATTAGGATAAAAAGGCTTTAATAAATATTCAATCAATGATCCCACCACAGGCTGATAGTACACCACCTCAGGGTATCACCCAGTCAATATCAACAAATTCTGATGTAGCATTTCAAAATAAAAGCTCTTCAAATTCTTAAAACTGAGGTGTATTCTTGACTGAAGTCTGATTTGTGTAAAAAGGCTAAAACCAATAATCAATCAATGATTTCACTTCATGCTTATAGTACACCACCTCAGGATGCGACTCAGTTAATTTCAACCAATGCTGATGTAGCATTTCGAAATAAAAGCGCTTCAAATTCTTAAAAATGAGCTATATTCTTGCTTGTAATCTGATTTGTGTAAAACAGCTAAAATCAATAATCAATCAATGATTGCACTTCAGGCTGATAGTAGACCACCCCAGGATGTGACTCAGTCAGTATCAGCCAATTCTGATCTAGCATTTCAAAATAAAAGCCCTTTAAATTCCAGAGACTGAGCGTTAGTTTTGCCTGATTTAAGATTAGGATCAAAAGGCTTAAATAAATATTCAATCAATGATCCCACCACAGGCTGATAGTACACCACCTCAGGGTATCACCCAGTCAATATCAACAAATTCTGATGTAGCATTTCAAAATAAAAGCTCTTCAAATTCTTAAAACTGAGGTGTATTCTTGACTGAAGTCTGATTTGTGTAAAAAGGCTAAAACCAATAATCAATCAATGATTTCACTTCAGTTTGATAGTGAACCATCCCAGGATGTCACTCATTCAATATCAGCTGATTCTGATGTAACATTTAAAAATAAAAGCCTTTCAAATTCTTGAAACTGAGCAAAAGACTTGCCTGAATTCAGATTAGCATGAAAAGGCTTCAATAAATAATCAATCAGTGATTACAATTCAGGCTGATAGAGGACTACCTCAGGATGTGACTCAGTCAATTTCAACCAATTCTGATGTAGCATTTCAAAATAAAAGCCCTTTAAATTCCAGAATCTGAGCTATAGTCTTGCCTGATTTCAGATTAGCATAAAAAGGCTAAAACCAATAATCAATCAATGATTCCACTTCAGGCTGATAGTACACCACCCCAGGATGTGATTCGTTTAATATCAGCTGATTCTGATGTAGCATTTCAAAATAAAAGCACTTCAAATTCTTAAAAATGAGCTATAGTCTTGCTTGAAATCTGATTTGAGTAAAAAGGCTAAAATCAATAATCAATCAATTTTTGCACTTCGGGCTGATAGTTCACCACCACAGGACGTGACTCAGTTAAAGGAAAGCGAAGAGCGCCTATGTGTACATGTGTGCCTTTATGATTGTGATTAAGGGACAATTAGGGAGAGGACACATTACAAAGTTTATCAGGAAGTATATTTAGTATGCCAGCCGCATGCGGCCCGAGCCCCTCTCACGATTTCCGTGGAAATTGTTCTTGCTTCTCATTTCTAAACTTTGCTGGACCACACCCTGGAGTCAGTGCTGTAAAAGGGTTGTCCACAGATACTGAGAAATAGCATTTAAAAATAACAAATTTTGGTACCGATAATCTTATTTTAAATCGTGGATTATGAAAAGGCAATTATAAAAAGTGAGACTATTTCAAGTTCATTTACAAATCCTCACAGGGTTTTTAATTATGCAAAATAATAGCTTCAAAACTCAGTTTTGACTTTTTAGAACAGTGAGTGTCGTCTTGATTTTCCAAACGATCTTTGCACGCTGTCAATCAGAGGACGAGCATAGTGTCCAACCGTTTCCAAACAGGCACGCCTGTGTCCAGCAAGCTCTTCAACAAGGTAATGCACAACAACAAACCTGCTCAATATCAATCATGTAACCTTAATTTGAAATTAAAATGATTATTTTTTTCCGTCTGTAATAAATTTCGAGTATTTTATTTTTATGCAACGTGATGATTCGGGCAACGTGTACGGTGATTTCGAAATTTTGATTCAACAGCTAGTAAGCACCCGCTAACGTGAAGTTAACATACTTGTATTAATTTGTAATATGTTGCCTGCAAATTCATGCTGTAAATTAAACGTAACGTGTCGAAGATATTTGAAAACCTCAGGACAAGTAAATGCTTATCTGTGTAGCTGAAAGTAATGGCTAGGTTGAAATACGTAAAATGGCAATTTTGCTGAGGATGAGTAAATGTGTGACGCAGTAACTTTATGTCGCCGCACATAAACGGATAGCTACTTACGTTTTACGCTCCAGTACGTAGCAAAGTATCTGTAATGTGTTTCATTTGCTTGGACTTTTTCACATCAAGACTAAAATCCTGCAAACTCACCAAAATCGTAAAAACTCAGAATCACGGTAATCCAACATACTAATAACGTTCAATGTTAGTCACCTGGGACCTGTTTCCACAGCCTGAGAGCCGAATGGGGCTGAGCTTGATTTAGAAATTAATTCACCCCGTTTTCCTAGTTTTTTATATACCTTTTAAGTTGCAACGTACAGGTAATCCATCTTCTTAAAGGGATTGTCATTAATGCTGGTATTTACCGCAAAAATGTCAAAACGCAGTCGATCAAAAACGTCCCCCAGAGTTGTTTAAAGTAGTTTTTTTTATTTTTTTAAATATATTTTTCAGTAAGGTGGATCATGAAATATGGGCAAAATCCTCATTTTTTTGCAACACCCATTTGTCTAATGTCAATATCATTCAAAAATCTTAGATAAAGAGATAAGAATCTGGCTCTTTTTTTAGTGTAGCCTGAATCTGCCTGAATTTTTGTGGGGAAAAAAGTTTAACTTCCCTTGCTGAAAAGTTCTTAATATGGTATTTGTCGTTGTTCATCTGTTCTTTATTATTCTGTCTCACCATCAATCCACTGTTAACCTCTCCCACTCTTTGCTGTATTCAGTTTTCATGCTAATACATGATAATATTTTTGATTTCCAATCTTTTTTTCTTTACCCGAGACAGCTCTCAAGATGTTAGCAGCTGGTGGTTCATTTAGAGGTTCCAGAGGTGCCGCTTTCATACAAATGCTTATGAAGAATTTGCCTGCAGATTCAGGAAAGGCTGAAAAATCTGAACCTCTTCTAACTTGTGATGGTCCAAGAAAAGATGTCTACGACCAACAAGTGACACAGAAAGTCTCACCTGGTGAGTTGCTTAAATCCTACTTAACCAACGTCAGTCATAAAGGATATTTTCATAGCTTTCAACAAATTTTCCTTGTCTCATCTAAACAGGTTTTCCCTCCAAGCCGAAAGTTTCACCTAAAACCTTAATCGACAGATACAGGGATGGCGAGACAAATGCTGTGTCTTTGCTCCATCAGCTCGCTCAGACTTTTCAGTTTCACCTGGAAATAAAGGAGACTGTCACCACAGGTAAACATGCCTGTGTGCAGTAGGACTCTCAACAGAGCAAGCAGCAGTTGTTTCTATCTGTGGAAACCTCTTGTTTATTTTATGTTGAAATTTAAATGTTGTGTTTTTCATTAAAACAGTTACCATTCAGAAATTTGAAGGTTTTGTTATGAAAAACGAGTATTACATCTGATGATTGTGTCTTTAAGTTGAGAACCTGCAGCAGCTTAAGACACATTGACAACCAGAGCCTACAGTATGGCTTCAATCAGTCTCTAACTTTTTGTTTTTATTTATTTTCAGAAAACACACCAGGCTTTTATTTTGCCTTCTGTGTGATGGTCGATGGAGTCCAGTACAGGACTGGGATGGGAATAACCAAAAAAGAGGCTCGGCTCAAAGCAGCTGCACTTGCACTGGAGGAACTGCTTCCCACCTTGGAAAGTCACAGTTCTGTCCTTCCTGAAGCATCAGGTCAGGGTTCAGTGCTGATTGATGCTAATTTGTTTATGTACATGATTCTGATGATTTCTTAGTGCTGGTTTAAGTAATCTAGGTTACACATCTTTGAACGGCATCTTCCATAAAGTGAGGTTCACTGCTGCAGCAGAATGAGGAAGAAATGATTCAAGACATTAATGGGATGGTGAAATTACTAGGAATGTGAATATATTTAAACGAATCACGGGTCATTTTTAAATTTGTTTGAACTTGATTTTTTGAAAAAGTAATTGCCCTGATACCTTATTTTCTTTTATTAAACCGACTCAGTTTTATGTTATTAATCTTATTTATATGATTTATATATATGGTAATGCATTTACAACTCTCCTCTGCTCTCTGTATCGCACGTAGCGTTCCGCCCAGATGTATACACAGACACATAAGCATGCGCACGCACACACACACACACACAGACGAGCACACTCCATAAAGCAGACCATTCAGAAAATAATGTCATTTTTTAAAGCACTCCAATGCATCTCTGTGAAGACGGCATTATTCTTTTTTTTTCTTTTATTTCTTGAAGCATTAATATCAATTCATCTACTTATAATTAGCACAATAATTTCTTTCGTTGTTTTGGTTTTCTTCCTTGGTTTCTTCCTTTTTGGTTTCGGCCAAGAATTTTCACTTCAGTGCGTCCCTAAAAATTATCTGTCATAGCGAAATCTTAGCTTCCACTTTTTTCGCTTTGCCTGTTGAACTAAGCGATATAGAAACAGCTTTAGCAGCCATAAGGATAATCAACACGTCACAGTAACACAGAACTCATGTTGTAGGAACAAGTTCTCTTTTTTCATTATCTATTTATGGATCTTTTTGGATTTTCCTCACTTTGTTGGTCAGGTCTTGTCTCATACTGATTGTTTAATGGACGCCGACTATATTACTGCAGACTAAATCAACCTATGGGAACAAATAAAATGAACCTTGAGCCTTAGTTTGAGTTGCTAATACAGATTACAGCTTGTGAGAGGGTACAGGAAGACTAAAATAACTGTGGGGATGTCAAGAAAAATAAAAACATTAAAAATATGAACTCATATTTGTCACTGACATGTACCATCACTTAGTATGTACAAAAGCTGTGTCTGATCACTAATGTATACATATAGAGATGAGCTCAGGAAACTTCACAATATAGTTTTTTAAAAATAAATTTATTTTCAAGCTGTTATAAAAGCTTGTACAAAATTCTACAAAAAGCTGCTATTCTTCTGAAGTTTTATCGAGAACAGTAAAATACATACAGAAGGAGAGTTAACAAGAGATTCGACTGTTAAAAAAAAAAAAAAAAAAAAGGTTTTTGTCACCCGCTAACACTCAGATTTTCACAGAGTCTCTTGCAAGTCTCTACTGCACAGACTCTGGCTGCACACTGGCAGCCAATGGTGGCTCCTGTGACGGAGGTATTTTGGCTTCAAAACCGTACAATGATAAAAGGTGAAGCCACACTATCCATTCTATATACAGTCTATGCAAATGTGTAGGGTGAACAAAAGCACAATGATCAGATGAAGGTAGTTTGTACGTTCACTCTTAATAACATGAAGAACAGACTGCAATTAAAATGTTTAAATAAGTATTAAGCATCTAAAAATGAAGTATTTTTTTTTTTAATCAAATATAATATATAATCAAAAATTGTCATCACTTTTTTCATCCCTCTGATTAAAAGAGTTGAGTACATAACAGCAATTCTGAGTAAACATAATGGAAGCTTTAATGAAAGCTGTCTCAGGCAGGTAGAGGATGAATCGGGGGGTTAAGAAAAAACACTTTTTGAGTTAAGTGTGTGATCTTATTAAAAGGTTTATAATATCCTTTTCCTCAGATGTTCCTCCACCTCTTCCAGTAAAAGAAGAGCCCTCCAAGCCTGAAGCGCCTCACTGCAGGACTAGTCACGGTAAGCCTTCATTTCTGTATTTGAGTACTTTCCCATTGTGAGAGAACCACATATAACACATTAAAACAAGAGTTTGAATTTTTTGCATGTTGAACCTCGAAACGTGCGATAAATACTTCTTCATCTGTATCTGACATAAACTGAATACTTTAAAAAGTGAACTAACTCTCATTTGTTATTTTTTCCCCCTTTGTATCATTGATGCCGTTTAGAAAAGAAAAATTTTGTGAACCAACACATCCCACAAGCTGTCAGGGATCAGCTCGCTAAACTGATGAACAGCCATCCGGAGTTTTCTGCCTGTGCTGGAACCGCGGCAGCGTTCATCATTCAGACCTGTGAGGCACTTTGCTTTACGTCTCGCCCCACCTGTCTCTCTTCAGCTGTCTGTCACAAAAGAAAAAAAAACTAAATGAAACGAAATTCATTTCTCTGCTTTCTGCATTTACAAATCATATATTTCTCTGTACTCCTCTCCTCCTAAAGCAACCAAATATGAGGTTGTTGCTTTCGGCACCGGAAACTTCAACACCAAAGAGAGTGCTTCACCCAGTGGACGGATGGTGCACGATTCACATGCAGTGGTTACTGCAAGGAGATCACTCATGAGGTAAGTTTTGCAAAATCCATTATTGCTTTTGTGAAGGAAAAATCTGTCTAAAAGAATTTTTTTTTAGCACTATGCCCAGGTTAAGTTTGTTTTGTGCTTTTAGGTTTTTTTACCGGCATCTGCTGATGTTCTTCAGCAAAACAGCCAATCTGACTCAGCAGTCGATCTTCCAGCAGAGCAGCAGCAGCAGCAGCAGCAGCCTCCTCAGCCTGAAGAGCGGCATCACCTTCCACCTGTATATGAACCAGCTGCCAAAGGGTGCTGCAGCCCCCTCACATCTGTGAGTGTCTCATTAATGCAGTGATTTGAGATTAACACAGTTTTTACAAGGATTAAATACTCAGTCTAGTCTACTTTGACATGCCCGCATGCTTTGCACAACACTTTATTCAGAACCCTTCTCTGCGTTTTGTGCTGTCATATTTTTCACCAAATGTTACGATAAATAGTAGGGATGCACCGAAATTGTGGCCGAAGCCGAATAAAATATAAATGCTTGGCCGAATACCGAATACCGAATAGGGCTGTCACTTTTTCAAAAAATCATATTCGAAATAAATAATAAAATAATATTAAATGACCTGTCATTCTTCGAATATATTCGAATACCCCCCCCCCTCGACAGCTTTGAATAAGAAGGTAAAACATATAACTGATACTTAAGCCGAACAGCCCGTCTTCATTTCTTAATTATTTGCCAGAAACACAAATCTATCAACTTGATCGGGATCAAGTGTGACTCTCTTTTTGTTTCCAATATTACCAGCACGGTACAATTCACGCACGAGCACGTGCACATGCACATGATCGCCGTGACCGCTCCTCTCGACAGTTATTTAAACAATAACGGGGTGTTAGAGGGCTGTGTGGGACCAAAACAACTTAACATGAGCCAAAAAGTCTCTAAAGTTATAATCCTGTTCTCTGTCTCACTCTACTGACTCTGATGAGACCGTGCTGCATGTAAAACATTTTTGATAGACGCTTCATGGTGATGTAGGCGAGCCGTGCGTGCGCCTGAAGTCTGCTTTATATTGGAGTAGTGTCCACAGACAGACCAGCGGAGGAGCGGCGCTTGTTTGAACGTGAAGCAGCGCGTTGTTGTCTGCAGACTCTGAAATTTTTTAAATATTCCAGTAGCCTTTGCTGTTTTGTTGCGTCATTGTGTCACACGCTACTATTCGGCATTGCTTTTAACTCACTTCACCGAAGGCCGAATGTGGCTTTTTTGCCATATTCGGCCACCAAATATATTCCGTAACCGAATATATTCGGTGCATCCCTAATAAATAGATGTTGAGTACCTTTTCTCTGCTGTATACTTTTGTTTTTCAGGCGGCTGAACCCCTTCTCCATTTCAGCATGGCGATTCAACAATGAGATCAGCCTCCACCTAACAGTGGAGGGCAAGGTGTGGTAATGTCTCTCATTATTCAGAAGAATTTTGCTTTTTAGCTTGCATGTAGAAATAGTAAAGTTATCATTATTTCAATGAGTTTTCAACCCTTCACAAAACAGGTATTCTCGGTCTTCGCATCGGCCCTCAATCAGGCTGCTGCCAAGGTGGTCAGCATGTCTGCTACAGACAAGCTCACCCAGTGGCAGGTGCTTGGATACCAGGGAGCCCTGCTCAGCCACTTTATAGAGCCTGTTTATGTCCAGAGCATTCTCTTAGGCAAGTAAAGAAGTAGAAAATGTGCTCTTTGGCTGAGTTCCTCTTTGTTGTTTGTTTCAGAGATTCTTCCAGACTCTGGTTAACCTTTTTCAAACCCAGATCGAGAGGAATGATGCTTTTATTTTTGCGTTGTGGCCTTTTTTCAGGGCATTTCCTTTAAAGCATCACCACATAGTGACTCTCTTCTCTGTTTATAGTCATTAAAGCTTTGTGACCCAAATTTGCTTTATTCAAAAGAGAGGGGAAATCCAAAATTAGTTGTGCTGCATGTTTGTTTCAGAATATGAGTAGCATTTGCTGTCTGACAAATATAGGCACCTGTCATCCTTTGAAGAGGTCCTACATCAGGTTTCACTTTATGATGAGCTGCATGTCATACAGTCATTATTTTTCCAGAATCCCTTCAAGAAGAACGTGATCAAAAATTTTCCATCGTTTCACTTTTGACAGACATGAAGATTTGTAAATTTTGCAGCCTGAATGGCCAGTTTGTGTAACTGACACTAACTTTAAAAACCCACAGGTGACTCTGGCTGCAGTGATATCCGAGGGTTGGAGATCTCAATCAACCAGCGTGTGGAGGGGATCACCGCCCTGCTGCCCATGTTCTACTGCACCATGAGGCCCCAAATCAGCCTGGTGCCCTCTGTGGCTACAACCGACCCTCACAGCAACGAGTTGACCCACGGTATCAACTGGAGCGAGGGAGACGGCTCCCTGGAGGTTGTGGATGGTCTTGTGGGCAAGACTGTGGAGGAGTAAGGATGACTGTTTGAGATGTGTGTGTGTGTCTGCAGAATTAAGAATGACAAAAGTCTTTTGTCAGCCGTGTTTGCCAACACTTTGTGAACGTTTGGTTTGGTGCAATTTATTCTTCTCATTATTAAACAGATTACTGCCATGAAGCAGTGATATTATTTAAATCCAAACATAAGCCACATCACTACAGAGTGAGTCAATGCATAACAATGAGATTTAATTGAAGACAATCATTAAAGCCTGCAAAACAAAAGAGCATGTTAGAAAGTATAAAACCGACTATGAGCAGTAGTCCTTATCCTGCAAAGTTCCTTTGAGTGTTAGCTGTGTTAAGACACACTCACTAAAGATGTTTTACACAATGCCTCGTCGCAGGTCTCCCTTTAAGAGCGGCTCTGCTCTGGCAAGCCGCCTGTGCAAGGCTGCGATGCTCCACCGCTTCAAGTTGGTGGCCAAAGAGGCCCAGAGGCAGGACTTGCTGGCCACAACCTCTTACAGAGAAGCCAAGGTAACCCGGTTGTGGCTCAAGTAACTCTTAATGTTTTAATACTAACCTAGTTCTCCTCAAAATGTGTTACTTGAACATAAATTTCTGGTTCCCAATGTTAAAACAAAAACTAAAAGCATCCATACAATGTATTCAGCAGGCTGCATTACATTTTTGCTGCACTATTTCTTATTTCCCTCCATCGTCTGACTTTGTAAAGAAAGTTGTGCATTTGATTTTATATTCGAGTCTCTCTGCAGCAGTCCCTGCTGTTCATCTAACTTCTGTTGTTGTTTTGTGGCTGCAGAGGATGGCGAAGCCTTACCAAGAGGCCAAGAATCTTCTGCGAGAATACCTGTTGCAGCAGGGCTTTGGTTCCTGGCTGGACAAGATTTCGGTCAGTGAAAACTTCAGCATGTGAATATAAATGGAAAAAAAAACTCTGTTTGTGGAAAGCACTTTTTTTACACAGCTGTGAAGCATTTGTTGTGTTTTCTAAGGGGACGAACTTCTTGTTCCTGTTAAGAGTTTTGAACACTTGGTGGTCCGTGACCCTCAGGGCTTATTCTAATTTTCAAAACCAAATGCTCTGATATCTGTTTTAGAAGCCATTCTTTCAAGCAAGTAACGTGCTGTGTAGCCCAGTACATACCTCTATTGAGGTAACAGTTCTGCTTCCTACACTATGTTTGGTTATGATAGCATGCTATTCAAACATTGTTTATCTTTCAAAGTAGTATTTTATGCCATTGTGCATAATGCAAATGACAATATAGGAATGTGTGGTTTCTTTTTGGTTTCCCCTTCTGCATCCCTGCCTTATATTTTTAAGGCCTTATTGGGAAGTCATATTATCATTGTTACTCCTCATGTATTTGAGTTCTGTCCCTCCAAATTTACTGTTTGTGTTCTCGTGTCATGCATACAGCATGAATCAACAAAATAAAACAAAGTTCAACCTCTAGAGAGCTGATTTTTATTCTGCAAACTTTACTCAGAACACCATCACCAAATGAAAGTAACCTCATTAAACAAAGCAAAGTTTCACATGTGATAAAACAAAAACCGCTCATGACATTGAAATGCAACTAAAAGTGACTTGATGTTGCTCAACGTGCACTTGGTGATTTGTTGACAAACTATTAACTAGCAGTTGATAACTGATAACTGAGATGACTTCTTCATCTTCTGGTACATTTCCAAGGGAAGCGTCCTGTTCCCATCACCAGAACATTAATGTTAAGGCACTGTTCTTGTAAAGCTGCATCTCCCTCAATTCAAACCTGTTGACCCCCCACGTTAGTTGCAAACTTTTGCTCTGCTTCATGCGCAAACAGGAAATGCATTGGTTTCCTGTGTTTGCAATGCAGGGGCTCATTTACTCCTGCTCTGTTGTGCAGACTTGTGAATGGAGATGTGTGTTCACTTCCTACTGGTTTGACTAAGAGAGGGAATTACCAGTGCATCCAACTTTTGTTCAAGGATGGCGCGTTTCAGCTGTATGTACAGCTCCAGGTTTTATATTTATTTTCTTTATCTGTGTTGTTACCATCATATGCAGTGAAGTGTGTACTCGGAGCTTGCATTTTAATAATTGCATCTAAAATTTAAAAACCATCTAATGCAGATCAGCTTTATTGCATTGCTTGCACTGGTAAGGTTCTGTGTCAGATGTACATCATCAGAGCTGATGTCTGCTGCTGATATCTTCGTCTTTGTCTTGTATTCTATAGACGTTTGCGTCACCCCACCCACCACAAATTATGTTGCTTAAAAGCATAATTCAGGGCAGCGAGTGTTGGTTTTATGCACCTTTAAAAAGCTTTATTGTGCATACATGTGCATGCATGCAAATGACATTTTATAAGTATGTTATGTTGTATTTTTCTTTCCTTGTGTTTTACTTAAGTTATGAAATGAAAGTGAGGAGAGGGGAATGTCACAAACTTGAAGTATTTTGCCAAATATAAGATATCCAGCCCACCTTTTTGTTTCTGTTTCTGTGCTGGACTTGACTCTATTGTGACCTGTTGCATTATTTTGTTTGATGTTTCTTAGAACATTGTATTAAATGTGTAGCCTACTTTTGTTCAGAGTATTGTTGGTGATGTTGGTAATGTTTGTTTGGCTCTTGCAGGAGCTTAAAGGCGATAAAACACATAATAGATGCAGATTTTGTGCTCTAAAACAGAATCAGAATCCTAAAACTAAATGCATAAATGAACTCAGCTTTTTTTTTTTTTTTTTTTTCAGCATCAGCCACTGAGGTGATACTCGTAGTCTTAGTGACAAACAGGATATGTGACTCTTTTGATGTGGTAACAAAGCAAAAACATTTGTGACCTGAAGCCTTAGAAGCTGTAGCACCTTTGCTGAGGTGCTCTGCAAGAAGATGTTTAATTAAGATGTTTCCTTGTTGTCAAGCCTTTTATAACTAAAAATTGCACGCCCCAGCTGGGTGGCTTTCAAGGAACACTTTTAACCTTAAGGGCTGTGAGGGGCAGGAGGAGAGGTCAGCTTATGCTGATTTTCAAGGTCTGAAGCCCTTCAGACTTATTTTTCAGTTTAAACCTTTCTCGTTTATTCCAGACAGAATAATTCTTGTTTATTTCACAGTATCTTCAGAAAAGTCCTCTACGAGTGATTTTTCACACTTGGTTCATTTTTGTCAAATGGTTAAAGAGATTTTGGAGCATGTTTCCACTTTGCCTTTTGGACTGCTTCTCACCCAGGAGCACTTTTTTTAACTTCTTTCCTTCTGTAATACAATACAATAAGAAATATAAAGCTGCATTATTCGATACATCGCAACAGATTTTATATTGCACACTAGACCAGAGAATCAGGACCCTCTGTGGGTTGCGAAGCACTGTTTGGCGAAGGGGGGGCATAAAATGTTTTACAAAATCAAAAACTAGTCACAATTACACATTTCATCCTTTATTGTAAAAACATAAAATTGTTTTTAAATTTTATAAGGAGATTAAGCCAAGATAACGATATCAGTGGCAGCAGATTAATTTAGGAAACAACAATATGAGAAAATAGGTAGTCCTATTTTGTACTGATTGGAAAAATTAAGTATCTCAGTTAGGAATGTCCTCATTCCAATCTGAGCATTTTTAATTGCTGGCTTATCGGCATTTTAGCTCATTGTCTCAGCCGGCTCATTGTTCATCATTGTTCATGGTTTGTTGTCCCTGAGCACAATTTGCTGCCATACGCTAATGTATCAGTAAACCGGGTCAATCCAAGCTATTACAGATCACATGTGCACAGCCAGAAACATTACAGCAATAAAATCCGCTTTACAGCATCTTACACTAACTCTTCAAAGACTTGTGGTTCAAAAAGGTGAAAACATACAAACAGGGAATAGTCTGTTAGATTAGCAACTTTGTGGCTTAAATGTCAGCAGTGTGGACATTTTTCATATTAGAAAGTGAAAAACTGTCCAATGACCATGTGTGCATTCTTGTGCATTAAAGTTGTTTCCAGTACTACCAGTTTGCCATTTGGGAACCTCTGCACCAGAAAATACATAACAGCAAAACAGACACATGGAAAGTTGGCAACATTGTTAAAGGCTGCCTGCAGTGTGTGCACATTTATCCGTTTTGTATGCACAGACATCGCCTAATGCAGATATTTCAAAATGCCATCGATCGGCCGGGTTTATCTGCCAACCGATCATCTGGTGCGTCTCTTCTCCAGAGTGTGTAATACAGCTTTGTCCAACGTGTGTGGTATGAAGTTTATTGGACAATTTTAATGTGTCATAATCTCCCAAATATATGAACAAATATTGTCTTCTTGTGATAGTCGGGTTTTCCTAGAGTGTAGCCAGTATAATTAAATACAGGAGTTGTTTTGTTCCCCTCTCTTATCCCTCTTCACCTTTTTCATCTGCTCTTGATGGTTCCGGTGTTTTTGTAAAAGGCCTACATTTTCTTATTTTTTTTCTTTCTGAGAGGAAATGTTTTCTAAGATTTTCTGTTTTGTAGGAAACGAGTGGGATTTGTTCCTCTAATGACTTGACAAAACCTCACTTTTACTTCATTTTCCGTTCTCAAGCTTGTGGCAGACAGCTCGATGAGTAAAGGGCCTGAGGAAATTTAGCCACCTACAGAGCCCGCATCAAATCCTCACCCACGTGATGCACGTCACTGCTAATGCTCAACAGAGAGAACTCCCTCTTACTCAAAATACGACAAGTTTTTTTTGTACACCCTCTTGAAAATAAAAGGTCAAGATTTATTTGTTATTGATGAAGTTTCCACTGAACACAAAACAGGGATTAAACCAGCAAAGATATTTTGTTCGTCAGTGCTCTTAAAGCTTTCATGTTGTTTTCAATACCATGCACTCATTTTGAAACTGAGTTAATATTTATTAAGTTGTAGCTTAAATCATATAGTATATTAAATTAACATTAAATACACAAAAAATTCACAGCAACACCGCTTCACATGAAATACATTCCCATAATTTAAAACTGATAACTTAACATTTTACAGCAGTTTTAGGCATTTTGTACATTATAAAAATCAGGTAAAAATATAATATTTAAAATAAATAATAAGTCATGTCTTAATAAACGCAAATAATTCAAATCAGTGTTCAGAAACAAAACTCTCGGCTTGAAATATCTCAGCTTATCATGTAAAGATGTAGATTGGTTACATTACTTCCTTGATGCACATCGATATGTTCTTGAAAAGTTTTTCTGCCTCTATCAGATGTTGGACCTGACATCACACGCTTGATGACATTCAGTCGCCCATTGTTTGCTGTGATTCAGTGCGTCGTCTTTCAGCTGATTGCAAAGCTTTGGTGCTGAGGTTGCCACAGTCTTACCCATCTTAAGAGACACTTTCTTTCACACTGAAGCGACATTATTTGCAAAGTAAAGTAAGGATTGTACTTTGTCCAGGAACTTCGTGAAAGGTTTCTGAGACCACTTTTCACAGGCGCATTCACTGGAGTTGGTCATTGCCTAGAAGGAGGACACAGGAGAGCATTTTTATTTTCATTTCCTTGTGAGGCTTCATTTTCAACTCAATGCCGCTTCAAAGACTTACAAGGCCTTCTGATGTCCACACTTCGACTGCTGTCTCAATGAAATACAAAGCCTCGTTGATGTCATTGTCGTTATCTGTGCATTCCTCTCTTACTGTTCCGTTTAGCTCTCTCATCACACAGTCCAGCGCTGCGATAATGCATCGTTTCTGATCATACAGGAGAGAGAGAGAGAGAGAGAGAGAGAGAGAGAGAGAGAGATGCCTTTTACTTCCTTTTGCTGTCACAACTGAGTCAGATCTGTGGCTGCACGCAGAGAAGTCAGCAAGCTGAAGAAGTTGCAGATGTGAGGTGTCAACACCTGGCAAGCCAATTTCCTGTACTAGAGAACTTTCACATGTGGTTATAGAGGCTCTACTATAAAACCCTGAATATTGAGCTTCATGATGAGGAGCTCCTTACATTGCTTTTATCTCTTACAGTACATAAAAATAACTTTGTTACAGAGCGTTTTCCTCTTTTAAGCTATAAACCAAACGGTAGTAAAACTGAACGTACTCTTACCTCCACATTTTCCGGTGTGTAGAACTTGGAATCAGATGGCTGTGTGGACAGAAGGAAATCGACTGGATAAGCAACCAGCAGAAAATCAGTAAACAAATGCAACTTTTCAGAAAACTCACACATTTGAGACGACTCTGCATATCGGAGATTTGTAACTCGTGTACAGGTAGAGATCTTGCTTGAAGACAGACGAGTGTAACTGTCCAAAAAATGATCCTCATAAAATGCTCCATGTTGATCTTTAAGGCTTTTCAGGTTGACGGTACAGTCTCACGAGGTGTTCTGTTTGGTCTGCTCAGGCCCTCGGCTGTTGTGTGTTAAATAGGTGTGGGGTAGGAAAAGGTGGGCTGAACTGGTTGTAGTTCACCTAATGTATCAGTGTTGTTTTTCCTCTTCATGACACTTGGAATTTTTTTGTGTCATGATGCTTCTGAATGGTAAAATCCCTCCTGTGGCCTAAAGCAGAGCGGTGTATAAGTTCAAACTCTTCTGAAACTAGGTTGGCTTTCTCTAGGTTGTGGTACGGAGGGTTTGCACTTTCTCTCTCCTGTTTGCTCTTTAATAAGCAAATATTTGTAAGAGACTACCCTTCTTTTCTGATGATATTCAGATACCTTTAGGCCCAAATAGCTTGTTATCCTCTACCTTTGTTATGCACATAAAGAAATGCTCTATCTAACCACACCTTTCTGTGTTTCTTTTACAGAAACAGAGGCTGTTTCTCATTTCTTGCTCGGAAAAAACTCATTCAAGCAACATTTTTATCATTTCTCAACTAAGGTGACATTCTCTTTATGTCTGCCTTCTCAACACCACAGAAGAATGAAGCATTGGTATATCTTTCTTTATAAGGCAATATTAAATCATCTGCCTTCTTATTTATGCTCTTTACTGACTCCTAAGGTCGTCACTGGATGTAACCTTCGGTCAAATGGTCAGACTCTGTTTGTGGTTCCTCGGACTCGCTCTGTCTTTGGTCAAGGAGCTTTTAGTGCTTTCACCCCTTCATCTTGGTCTGAGCTACAAGGACATCTAAAACTGGACAATCTTGTCAGCTTGGACTACTGTAAAACAAGAATTAAGGATCATTTGTGGATCCTATGCACTTGTTTTGCCGAACGCAGCTAATTTATGATTTTATGTATTGTTGATTTATTGCCATCTTCTCTTGCCCTCAGTGTGAAACTTTTTTGTGCTGCTGTCTTGGCCAGGACTCCCTTGTAAAAGAGATCTTGCATCTGAATTGGAATTTTTCCTTGTAAAATAAAGGTTAAATAAAGTAAAAATAAATAAAATAAGCTTACAAAAGCTTAAGTACTTGTGTAAGCTATATTGCCTGCTTTGCAAGCAAGTAATCTTTATGTTAACATATGAGCCAAGTTTTTGGGATAGATGACTGATTGCAGAATGAATGAGGATAAGTCAAAAGCAGTTAAAGCTGATTAACGTCTTCATTTTGTAAACATCTACTTTGGTGATTATTAGTAGTGATATAATAATTGGTTAAAATTCATCATAGTTTTGTGCTGGATAAAGGTATGAAAATGGGTAGGGTTTCACAAAAAGCAACTTTTATTCCCTTAAAATCTGGAATATGAGCGGCTTAAATGGAGAAAAGTTTAAACTTTTTTTTTTGGCCCCATTGATAAAAATCCTGATCGTAAAATCAATGGGGAACATCCGGTAGACAAAAATGAAGCCTATGTGGAAGTGCTAAAAGTTGCTGTTCATCAAGAATCCGCTAGAGGCTTGCTGCAGAAAGACCGTAAGTCAAGTACACACAAAGCCAAAAAACAGACTTTTACAGGATTAAAAAGCACATTTACAGCCTGGTTAATTTCGCTACCAGCGCACACTGTGTGTTGAGTGAATTCTTTTCTAACTCAGGAGTTTATTAGAGATTAGGATTACGGTTTGATCCAATCAAAAGCTTAGTTTAGCTCACGTGACTGACGGTCGTCGAGTTAGAAACAAAGCTCAAAGTCTGCGTCATATCCAAGATGGCCGTGTCCAATGATTGGCTTCATTTGACTGTATCAGGAACAGACGGGTGACGTCATGGAGACTACATCCATGTTTTATACAGTCTATGAGTAAAACACAAATTTCAGCCATTTTAGAATGGCAGTAGAAAACATTGGTGCATGTCCTCCTAACGTCATCTTTTTTGTCAAATCAAAGCATTTTTTTTCTTTTTTGATAAGATGCATTGCCTTTAATAAGTGCCCCAACAGAAAAAATAGCATGTGAAGAAATAACCATGAGTACACATTATATAGTAATGCACAAAGGACGAGAAGAACCTGGGTAAAACAAAATGAGACTGTTTACAAAAAGTTAAATATTGTATGGGGGGGGGGGGATTTTATACTACAGTGATGAAGGCAATTCAAAGTGCTTTACATAGCGGCAAAACATTAAAAGAAACAATTAAAAAAAATTAAAAGAGCAAAAAATAAAAATAATAATCAAAATAAAAATAAAATAAAAATAAGAGAAAGTAAAATGGAAAAAAAGAAGGATAAAAGTCACTGCGGAATGCAGAGGTGTGCAAGAACATTAATATTAAAATGATTTGTTTAATTAAAAGCAGCTGTAAAAAGGTGAGTCTTCAACCTGGATTTAAAGGAGCTGAGATTTTCAGCAGACCTGATATTTTCTGGAAGTTTGTTCCAGATACTGGAGCATAAAAGCTGAATGCTGCTTCTCCATGCTTGCTTCTAACTCTTGGGATTGAAAGTTGACCTGATCCAGATGACCTGAGTGGTCTTGATGGTTCATACCTAAATTCAGGCCTAATTACAAAAAAAAAACCCAACACTTAAATGAATACAGATTAGATAAGCACATTCAGAAAAAGAACAAGAAGAGCTTTTTCTGGTTAAATCTCCAACTCACACCTGCGAGACAAAACTATTGTACTGGAGTTGGAATGAGATCAAACTGAATATAAATGAAAGGAAAAGCTTGGATTTTATTCACACAAATGTTAGTGTAATATCTGTTCTTCTCTTTGCTACACGTCGTCTGTTCTTAGAAAATTATTCTCCTCTCCCCCTGAAACAACGTAGATACTAAATGTAGAGTAAAGTTATTGTTAAATTAACAATTCTATCATCTTCACTGTAAGACTCCATTGTAGGTGGCTCTAATACTCCTTCGCACATGGCAAAGGAAGTAACACTTCTGGTCTCAGGTCGATTCTAAGGATGGCGCTGTGAGTCACATGAAACCCAGTGTTTCAGTTGTGAGTTTTTGGTTGGTTCCTAGTTTTGAGTGCTGTTAGGCTGAGCTGCCTTTTTTCTTTTGTACCACTTGTCTACTTTTTTTAAAAAAAAAATAGGGAGTTTGGTTTAGTTTTTGTCTTTTTTTCTTCTTTTGGTTCAGTTTAATAGAGAGTTTTTAAAAAAGAGAGCTTTTTTATTTATTTATTTTTTGTCTTGGTTTCCCCTGAACAAATGGTTATCGTATTGCTTTAACTTGTTGTTGTCCTGTTTTATTTTAGGGACCAGGGAAGGTAGAATTTATTAAAACTTCTATGTTGCCCACTTAAACCCACAAGACATTTGTGTAACACGATCACAACCTTACTGTAGGATAGTTTAACTTCGACAACTGCAGCTTTAATAAATGTGACGTACAGACAGACCTTCCACCATCAACTGAGACTCGTACCAACCCTTCCACTAGTCTCTACTTTGTCACTTTGTCTTAAACTGTGGAGTCTTTTCAGTCAAACCAGCAAAAGTCTTTTTCTACATAATGATAAATCAGTGATCTCTGAGGGCATTATGGAGCTGCAATGTTGGTCTGATTACTGATATGTATCCAGCATGCTTAGCACTTTGAAGTGGTTTCTGGTTCCTGCAAGCACCATCTAGTGCAGGGGTGTCAAACTCATTTCAGTTCAAGGGCCACATACAGCCTAATTTGATCTGAAGTGGGCCAGACAAGTAAAATCACAGCATAATTACATATAAATAACAAGAAGACCAAGTTTTTCCCCTTCTTTTTAGTGCAAAGAAATACAAGTGTATTATGAACATCTTTATATTTAATGAACGACCCTTCTACATAACATTACATGAATAGTCTGAGATTTCTTAAGAAAAATAAGCAAAATTCAACAGTACTTAGTGTTGATTTATCAATTACACAAGTGCTTTATAACTGACCACAGTTATTATACAAAGGCACAAAACATTGAATTATTTTTTTTTTGGAACTGAAAATATGTTATTGCACCTAAAGATTAAATCAGCTTATCAAGACCTACCATTTTCCAAATCTGTGTAGTTACTCTGAACACAAATAGACTCCCCACACCTTTCAACCTGAAATGTGAACTAATATAAACATATAACGAACAAATTTACATTATCCCTGCCTTGTTAATATTTAACATGAAAAATCCTTCTGAAATCCTCTCTGCTGCAGTATTTCTCATCAGGCTTATGTTGGCAAAAGTTTGTCGCTTCTCAGGACACACAAATTCTGCAGCCTTTAGCATGATTTCATGAACTCCCCCTCATAGTACAGCATTGATGCTAACGTTAACAATTAGCTAGCTGGCTCTCAACCGCTGCATCACTGACCTATCGACTCCAAATGAAAACAGACTGCCGTTTCCTCCGATGCACATGAAATTCGTATATCTTCTCTCTTCTCAGTTGTCCTTGAAAGCTGTTGTATTTTTCGCCATGTGCCAAATATTATATTCCTTGAGCATCGAAATTTGCTGCATACACATCAAGCACACAGGTTTCCCATTCACTTCTGCATACATTCCATGGGCCTGATTGGATACCGTGGCAGGCCAGTTTTGGCCCACAGGTCGTATGTTTGACACCACTGATCTAGTGGGTAAAACACTGTTACACAACCAACTCTCTGTATTCTTTATCTCACAGGAGTATAGAATGCTCCTTGAGGACATAAATGCAGTGTGAGCCTCTTTTGTGGAGTAAATGTTCCATCGTTGACCATTCGGTTGTTGCTGCTTATAATCTGTCTTCTTAGTTTTTCCAGTCAGTTCATTTCACTTTTTTTGTAATGGTGTTTTCCCATTGCTGCATTTCACTTCAATCTTCAACTGTCCCTGAATTCCATCACTGAGTAAACCATGAGCAGTGTTATCAGCAAATAAATCCACCTCCCATTTAAGCTGTGCATTCAGTTGTGTTGTTTAGCGGGTTCTGGGACTATTTTAGTGATTTTTAAGACGTTTCAGAGCAGATTTACTCTAGTTTGCAGAAGCAGAGCCAGAGGAAGCTTATTAAGACAAGTTATATGTTAAAGTCGTGCTCTTTAATAATCCTGGACACCTGTGTAACCAAACAGGTAGTGATAAGTATCTGTATCTTTACGTGGAGTCATTTCTTTTGATTTCCAAAAGCAGGAAGTATTATCTCTCTCCTGGTGGATTTATTTTGAGTCTTTCTGTTAGGCAGCAAGGTTTAAGTTAGTGAATTTTGGTTGATTCAGCCTTAAGGGTAAGTTTACTGCTAATTTAAGTTTGTTAAATGCACAATTTAGCGGTTTATAACACTTGGGTAGCTCTGACAGCATTCAGCGTAACCGTTCTGGAGGTCTAACTTACTCGTAAATTAAGTCTGATAGCATCCTCTTCTGATTTTGTATCCATGTGAAAACTAAAACTTAATAAGAAACAAAACTGTTTTCGGAAGCATTTTCTAGACAGAATATTTGACTTTGATTTGGTTCCTGTTTGACAAATAGAAAGGGTGGACCACTTTGCTGGTGGCACACCCAAACTTTAAGATGAAATCACTCACAGCAGCTTTGATTGATCACATTTTATTAGAAAAAAATGTAACATATTTCTTAAATAAGTTAATTCAATGGTAAAAAAAAATAGATTATTAAATTAAATAAATTATTTGAGAACTTTTGCAGTGTGCCAAAAAGATCACATTTTAGTCTAGTGTGTGAAAAGAAATACTGAGAAATGTTTCGGAAACATCTGTCGGTTCATTGTGGATCAGTTGTTCCTCACTGAGTTGTTGAGCTTAGCCAGGAATGACATCAAGCTGTCCAGAAAGTCTGCATACCGGCATTCCTTGGTGTTCCGAGCGCACTGTGGACAGATCATTAGTTCAGTTGTAGATTATAACAGAGGAACTTCAATAGTTTCTTTAGATGGCACAACACTTTGGATACTCACAGGATGCGTGCTTACTGTGTGGTTTGAGTACACACGTCTGATACTTTTCAAAGCTGATTCAATTCGTTCATTAGCGCCTGTGCAGTTTTGATTGGCTTGTTCCAGTCCTTTAATGAAGAGCCCCAGGGCTGCGGTGTGATAGATTGGCTGGAAATAACACGGATATCAATTACATAGTTTGTACTTTTAGGGATAGTTTTCAAAATCCCTGAGTCAGTTTATTTTAAGAGCATTCAGACAGATTTTAGTGGCCTGAGCCACCCTAAAGGACGGATCTATAATACTAGTATAATGCTGGTATAATAAGACGTCTGAGGAAACAGCTGACACTTGTGGGGATGTAAACAGAACAGGTGTTGCTGCAATCTACAAAAGCAGCACCAGCATTGTGCATGATTTCTTACCTGTACATTTTTTGGAGCGGTGAAAGTCACATTGGGCCCCTAAAGGAAAAAAACAACAACAGTAAATTGAATTAATTTTAAGTCAGTAGAGATGTGACATTTAAAACAGATATTTATGCTGAAATTACTTACACAAGTGACTTCATTTTTGAGATAACTGAAGCCCAGATCAGCTATGTCGATGGAGGGAAGTTGCTGGTTGCTTTTAGAGCAAACAGGTGTTGCTTGAAGAGACCCGATGAGCACAAACATCCAGAGGGCGATGTTGAAACACTGCTCCATGTTGATTCGCTGAGAAGCTTGACTGCAGGTCGCTGAACAGATGCTTGATACCTTTGAGTTTTTATGGCTTGTGATGGCCCCAAGTGCAGCTTTTATAGTTAAGAAGGAAGAAAAAAAAACGAGTGGGCTGGTAAAGGTGTGTTCTTGCAGAAACATATTTTTCCCTATTAATCATGAGGCAATTTTTCCCCTTATGGTAAAAACCCAAAGACAAAAGGCTCAGTGGGCAATGACTGACCTTTTTGATGATGATCAAATAATAATTTAAACACATTTTAGCAGCACTGAATATTAAAGGACATTTCTGTAACACTTTATTTTTGTCCCTTTAGAAATAAGCCACTTTTTTAATTTGTGTGTAAAACTGCTCTAAATGTACTACAGGAGAATAGTTTGATGTTATTTAAGAGCATTTTAAGCGTTTTATGACACTGATATCAGTTAAAGGAGCCAGAATGACAGGTGTCAGAGGTTTGGTTTCCTCTCTTCACAGAGGCTAAAGAGACCACAAACCTTCACTTTAAATGCATCATTCATTACCAATAAAACATACTTTAAGTTTTGCTTTAATTGACTTTATTTTTGTTTTCAACACCGTGGCAGCAGTTTATTTCAAATAATGGTTGTGTTCAACAGATTTCCTTAAAACCAGTAAAAAAATAAATAAATAAACAAATAAAAAAAAATAATTGAAAATAACACTTGTATTCATTTTAAGAGTTTTCATGTCAAGAGAATTCTGATTTTATTCTGTTTTTTTACCGTCTTTTATACCGCTTATCCTGTTCAGGGTCGCAGATGTCTGGAGCCTATCGAGGCTGTCTTAGGGCGAGGTACACCCTGGACTGGTCACTAGTCAATCACCGGGCTGACACACAGAGACATACAACCTTTCACGCAAATACTCACACCTATGGGAAATTTAGAATCACTGATTAACCTGATGCGCATGTTTTTGGACTGTGGGAGGAAGTTGTAGAACCTGGAGAGATCTCACGCGTTCACAGGGAATTTATTTAGTTTGTTTTATTTTATTTTATTTTTTAGATAGCATTTTTTAACATCCAGCCAAGGACTACAGATGGAAACTAATCTGCTAAAACTGCATATTTTCAGAAATGTGAATTAATATGCACTGTCCCTTTAATTTAAATACATAAAGAATGGTTACGGTGTTTGAAAATGACAACATGATTAATTTATATATAGGGAGAAATATGAGAGGGTGGTTGTAGGAGTATCAGTAGTGACAATGATGTTCATATTGAGCTGTAGATATTTTCCAAAAATTATGATAACATTTTAAAAAAACAGAAGGTCACAAAGGTTTTTGAATACGTAAGTGTAATCTTTCATTGGGGAAAATAGGAAAGTGATTGAGTAAAAACACCCAAATAGGATGAGGAAAAGTGACGTTGACAAGCTGTCGGATGTAACTAAAAATAGAACAAGGAGTGTCTTCATTGTGTTGCAACACGCACAGCAGTAAAAAAAAAAAAACTTAAGGGTTCCTTTGCACCTTCATGTGGGGATCCCCCAGAGAAATCCCAGATCACAGAGGTCATTGTGCCACAAAGCACTCCCTTTCACATTCTGCCACACTAGGTGTCGTCATCACTCGTTCGTTACTGCTTAGCTCGGAGGCCTGGTAGGTTTCCATTTTGAGATGTCCTCAGGAGTCACTTCAGAAAGAAAGTTTGACAGGATTTTGATGTGAACTTGTGGGGTGGGGAAATTTTCTATCCATGGAATTTGTTGCTGTGTGGGCCTCCCACTTGTTGCGATATCTTTCTGTGAAGTCCATAAATTAAAACGATAAAGTGAACCAACAGCTCTGAGGCTGAAATCAAATTTAACTTGGTGCAAACTTCCTGCTTTCACGTGTCTTGGTGTTTAGCAGCAGTGTGTGTTGCGGGTTTCTTTGATAGTTAAAACCATAATCTTTAGAAGTCGAGAAGCTGGGGATGCAGCTTGGTTGCTGCCACAAGCTGAACTACAAAGCCCAAGTTGGGGTCCTTGTTTTATTTCCTACAGCTTTCTCTAAATCCATTTGTTTTAAAGCATTTGTGCACATGATTGATGAAGATGATAGTCCAAAGTACTACTACAAAACACACTTTTTACACTTTTTTTAATCTAAAAACAGACACAGCTTATTTTCTAGTATAAAGTTCACAGGGAAGTATTATTCTGTTTGTGTGTCACCCAGCAGAGGCACTCAAAGAAGCAAACAATGGCTTCAATGCACAAAGCATTCAGGACGCATAGTTTGGCGGACCAGGCTGACGTCTCACCCTCTTATTCAGTAATAACAGTTGAGGAGAGGGGTGGAGTTTAAACTTTATGTAGTGCTGGTTTGATTGAAAAGGCTCCTCAATTTAAGTTTCCAAATTGCAGTATAAAACCAGTAATTTAGGCTAAGACCCAAGAGCACAGCAGAGGTGGATGAAGCAGGTTTAAAGGTTTTATCAAACAACGTGAAGGGTGAGCAAGGCGGGAATCCAGAGTCCAAAGTGATAATAATCCAAAAAACACGAGTTAGTTAGGTGAGGATGAGAGTGAATCTTCCAGGAGAGCGTGGCAGAGCTTGGGCGGCGATGGAGAAGGCACTGGAAAGAAGGGAAGACAACATCATTGAGGAGCAGGCAAATACACAAGGGTAACTTTGAAACTTGCAATACTTAGAAACTCTGGGAGCCAGTCGATGTACCACTAAGCGGTGGGAATACTCTGCAGTATGCCAAAAATTCCCAGATATCCTACTGATCTGGGAAAACTTCTCATTATGTCGGACCAATCTGCCTGGCATACTGTTTCCCACAATGCACCGCGCTAATGCAGTTTCTCTATGGGGTTGACAAAAGCGGCAACCTCTAGTCTGAAAATATGAGACAATGTGGAAGCGCTAAAGTCTGCTGTTCCTCGAGTGTCCGCTTGAGGCTGGCTCCAGAAGTACCGGAAGTCACATACACACCAAGCCAAAAAAAGCCATTTTCAAGGCCAAATTTAATTTTGCCAATGGCACGCACTTGGGGGGGGGGTTCTAACTCTGCAGATTCAACAATATTAAGATCGTCAGTTCATCCAATCAGAGGCAGAGCTCAGATCACGTGACTGTGGAGCGTCCTATGGATGTTACTCTGGGGACTCACAGCCCGCCTCATTTCCAATATGGCCGCGCCGGCTGTTTTGCTTCAAAAGTCTGTTTCAGAAACAGACGGGTGACGTCGTGGAGACTACGTCCATAAATTATACAGTCTATGGGTTGACACTCAGGTTCAGGTGAATTACTGCCACCTCCTGGAATGAGTCGGAATAACGACAACAATACACTTAAGTTAAACAGTCCATGAAAAAGAAATGCAGTGATGTGAAAGAAAAGGTGTTAAAACTTCACTTCTAGTCTCAAGAGGTGTTTACTTCTACAGATTCAATAATCATTATATTAAAGTTGTTTTTACTTACTTTTGCTTAAAATAACTCTTCACTAAAATATAACTGTCTTCCCTTGCTCAGCTTTATGTACATTTATATTTATTTATAAATTTAAACGTAAAAAAATCCATCAGCTGTAGTTCCATTTTCCAAAACTGGAAACCAGAGTAGCAAACTACAAAACAGACCCAACAGAACAGTCATACTACATACTACATTAAAAAGTAGAAGCCAGTTTGCAGTGTCTACTACATACTACATTCACATGTTTGGAAAACAGCCAATGTGTGGGAAAAATATTACACACAAGTGGAAAAACAACTGGAATCACCACACTTCTTAAAGAACAGTTTCAAAGAAATAGCACAAAAAAAACCCACATTATTAAACTCAAAATGAGGAAGCTTTCTCAACTCCAAAAGAGCAACAAGCCCTCTGTAAAAGTCGATTAGGAGTCTGTATTACCTCAGCTGTGGGAAAAAAAGGAAAGGACATGAAAAAACCTGAAATGAAAAGAAGCCCTTTAAACTGAGCTACAGAGCAAACTCACTGTTTGCATTCATTCAAAAGAGACACTTCATATTTATTTTAAGCAAAACAGGCCCTTTCCACCTAACACTCGATTCACCAACTCCAAAACAAACATCTGTGTGTGGAGCCAGTTACAAATACTACTTCAAATGAACAATTATTAAAATAATCAGGAGTTAAATCCAGCTGGTGCTGCCTTAGGATCAACTCCTCCTCATACAGACTCCTCCACAATGCATAGCAGAGCAGTGAACTCATATGCATGGATATGGATGCAGTTTAGCGCAGACAGGATGAGACAGCACAGAGTGGAGACGCTAACTCGTCATCTCTTTCACAATCAGGTGCAAAAACTGGAGCAAACTGCATAGAGCTGCACAACTTTGTTTTTACACTTGAATTTGACATTAAGATGGGACAGATTGTGGGCAAATGATGCACAATTCTTGGTGCTGTTAGGGGGCCACCTTCCATTCTTGGTAAACTCCCCCCAGACTGCGTCCCTCACGCTGATTTACTTTTACTCTGGGTTTGAAAGTCTGTTTGTTTGTGCATCTATGTGCTTCAGTCTTGTGAACCTGATGTCTGACGTCTGAAGACCTTCTCGCCCGATGTCTCAATCACTTGACACAAAAGACGCCTTGCTGCTTCCGCTGCTTATTAATGCCTCCATGTGGCAGATTTAAACGTGTGGGCTAACCAGAAAGACGAGAGGGTAATTAGAGATAACAATCAAAAACCCTCTGACGGCAGAACATGTTTTTCCTCTTCAGTTCACTTTTAATAAGGAACTGTCAGTCATGTTTGCCGCCAGTTCACACACTCCTACAGCGCATGGCATGTAAATCATGCTGCTCTTAGTAGGGAGCTTTCCCTTTTCCTTTTCCGTTTGTTGCTGCATGTTTCATCAATAAAATTTCCAAACTTGACTTTATAGTTGAACTTTTACCTTATTCTGAGCTGTAACATGCTCATTTACTAATCTCTTATTAAGATATTTTTAGAAGTTTTAATAATTATGACGATAATAATTAAAAAAAAAAAAAAAATGGCAACAGAAATGTTGTGTATTTCTTTTCATTCAGATGAGCTAGTGTTCTTTAAACTCTGAATTAAAACTGTAAGCAGCATAAAAATGTCGGGTTGTTCCGTGGTCATTTGTCTCAAGTTCTACTGACTTGACACGATCAAGACCATTACAGAGCAACCAGTGTTTTTGAGCTAAGAGTGACCATGCTTACTTATTCTGTCAGCTAAATATGTCGGTGTATGTTGGCTGACAGTCAACAGTGACAAGTGTGAGCTATTAAATGGGATTTTTACTTTGTGTAGTTCATGAAAAAGTTGGCTTGGAGCCGAGGTTATGACCAGGTACGACACTTAAGACTCAAAATGGAGTGTAAATAATAAGAGGAAGTTTAAATTATGATTAACAGAAACAGATTTCATGTTTAAAGTAAAACTACGGTACATTATCAAACTGTAAACTATCATAATTATCAATCCTAAAATACAACATAATTATTATAATGGTAGATTTGGTGCAGTTCTTTGTCTGGTCATAGTTTTTTGGCTCCTTTAACCCTATATTGCTGAACGTATCACATTTGATAAATGACCCTTTATCTCATGATAAAAAAAAAAACCTGTTAAAAAATGTAAAAAAAATAAAAATAAATTTGAACTTAGATTTTTAGTAAACATGCATTCTTTCAATGCAGAAAGTACTTATTTTATAAAACAAATGATAATTTTCAAGAATTTCCGAGAAGAATAGCTTCTAAATTGTCAATGATTTTCCTGGAAAAAAAAAAAGTGTGAAGAGGATTTCCTGAGAGCAGAAATTTTGGAAAAGGGCCAAAATACAACTTAAGCTGCCTGTAGTGGTATGATAACCCTCAAGGGGTAGGATACATCATTTTTATTAGTATTATTTTTTACAGGTTTTGAAGGAAACTATTTACCATGTTGATGAAATAGAGGTCTTTGAAGCTCATGTATCAAATGTGATATGTTCAGCAATAAAGGGTTAAAGGCAGGGTTGGTAGTCACGGAAATCTAGCATGAATTTGAATGTAGCATCTCCTCAGGACTCTGTTTAGGCCCCGCCCTCCCACACGAGTGCCACTGATTCGCGATCATATGATCATGACTGATTCAAAACCACAGACTCAAACCGGTCCTCAGCACATTGTGTTTGTTTGCACTACGTTATCAGTAATCAAGGTATAAGTAGTTTTTTTGCTATTGACCAGTGTAATAGGATCCCTCTTGGTTATGCTCACTGAATCAGAGCTATTGCACACCGGCGAAAGGTATGCGCAGGAGGCGGGCAGAACGGCTGCCAAATTGGCTTCCACAACACTACCTTTAATGATACATGTAAAAGTAATGTTCAGTTTCCAGTCTGATTGAAGTTACATCTGAAGCAGCTAGGAGTAGCTCATCAAATACCAGACCATTCATGAGCTGACTTGCAGGCTTGTACAAGCATTTGCCTTGTGATGCAATGCAAGTGCCTTGTGGGAGTGATGTCATTAAAACCCACACCAACATAAAACACACATATCCCAAAGCATTTAATGTCAGCCCTCTCACCACGTGTCACCAGTTGGTGAAAAAGAAAAGACAAGAAAGTGTGTTTCCATGATAGTAATGATGTCACTGGAGGCTTTTACCACACGTTACCACAGTGTCTCGTCACATTGTCACCTGAGTCAGCTTTAAAGGATTAGCAAATGTCTGTGGTGGTATTCTTATGATATTATATTATTGCACCTCAGACTTGCTTTTACTCACTGTGAAATCACCTGTCCTAAATGAAGCGTGGAAAAATGGGTTTTCAATTTAGATTTGATTTTCTTTTTTAATCAACAGACACCTTATGAATGATCATGAAAGTTATGTGTGGGATGTCGTAGTTTAGTAAGTTTTTAGCTTAATATTTTCGGTGTTTCATATTTAAAACACTTAATCATGGATGATCATAGATATTTGTCAAATGCCTGTATGCCACTTTCATCTTTAAGAGGGGTCCACCACCATCTGATCCCATAATAGGTTTATACTTGACCTTTTTTTGTCATTTAAATGTTACAATTGAATTTTTAGACTCTTTATTTTACTTAAAGATTGGGGGGGGTCTACTTTTTTAAAATTTTGTATGTTTTATAATATATGTAATTAATATTCCTATCTTTATGAAAAAACAATTGGAAAAGGGTTGTTTAAAGCTCAGTCCGATATTACAGATGTTATATATGTTTATCCACAATGTATGACTAAAATGTCAAAAATTGGCTTTATTAATTTTACATGCAAAAATTTGAAAGAAAAAGTGTTTGCAAGTGTATTTTATAAAATCATTAATAATTTTAAGTATTTGCTCCAGGATTAACCCTTTACTTTCATAGACTAGCATGTACTAGCACAGGGGTCATGAACCTTTTTGGCTGAGAGAGCCATGAAAGACAAAAATTTTAAAATGTATTTCCATTTTACGAAAAAGACCTACAAATCCTTTGTTTTTCCCCACCATACATTGAGCACCATCAGTACATACCAAAACAAGTTTATCCATCGGTAGATATTTTTTCTTAAGTGAACTCAATGAAAGACTTGAATAAATCCTCCCCTCTTGTTGACCCTCTTGTCATCGACAGCATACCTTGCAATCACTCTAAATAGGGATAAATGGCTTACGTCTGTTGACTCACCCAAATCGAGGGAAAAGTATGGCGCTGCATTTATGCCCTTTACTTGCGATACCTCCACTTGATTCGCCTTTATGCTGGTACGATTGTGAACAGTTTTTGCTGTCGGAGGCCTGTCTTTTATTCGTTTTATTATCTTGCCTTTATCTGAAAAGTCACCAAAAAGTTCATTGGCATCAAGCATGAATGTTTTGACATCTGGTTAGATCTTGAAATGAACTTCTTATCGTCTGGCATCCCAGGACGTGCAGAGGTCCTTACAAATCTAAAGTTGTACAGCAATCATGAGCAGCCGTCACACGGCCTCATGAAAACCAAAGCTTTCTGACTTCATACTTCTGCAGAACTTGTATTATTTTTTAAGTTCAAAACTTGTAACCCATTTTCTGCTGACCACTTCTGAAACGACCTCAATCATACTTGCGTGTCAAAACAACCAAGAGGAATTCCCAAAGACTGAAACCTTCAAGGTCTCTGCATGAAGACCTTTTGTCAGGTGCACAACAAAAACCTTCCATCTGTGCAGCACAGCTGTTAAAGCTGGTGATTGACATCACTGTGTGGTTACAGCTGTTGGTTACTTAACCTTAAAGAAGACAAGCAAGTTTAAGTAAAACACTTTACACCTGTAGTGTGCAACAATATGATTTCCATAAAATGTATGCGTTACAAAAGGTCACCTTAAACAAAGAAATTCACATTTTATACTATAACTACCAAGAGGTTTAGATATAACTTTCAGGTCTTCAGTCCCACTTCCGAGGACATTTAACATTTAAGAAATTCTGCCACTGAAACTTTGATGGGCAAAGGTAGAAATGAAAAATCTGCTTTATTGGAGTTCCAAGTCGTTTTAATATTTTCCTCCTTTAACTGGGCTTAGTGGTGTAATATTTTTATGTTGTACCTGAGGTAAGGTTGTCTCATTTTTTATGCTTGGTTATGTTTAACTGCATGTCCCCCTCGAAAACACAATCAACAATTTTATTTATTATGTAGTTTTATAAAGTTGAAAAGCCTCAAACCAAAGAAAAAGCCAGATCTGACTTACTTTATGTGTGTGAATGTGTGTCTGCTCTGCCCTTTGTCACAGTCATTCTTCATTTTATTACTGTAAATAGTTTGTCAAATGCTTGTCTATTTCCAGCAGCTTTTGCACCAGCACAAAGTGCAGGATTTAAATCAAGTAATGAAACTGAATAATTTGGGTGCCCTGAAGTTCACTTTGTGCTGCAGGAGCATTGAAACGGATGGGCCCAAAGTATTCGAGAAGGCGATCATTTTTTGTTAAACTGAAATTACAAAAGTCAACTCCTGTTTGTTTTTATGCTTCTTGAGTTAATATCGTAATGTCCACGCAGCCCTTAGTGTTTTGAGCCTGTTTGGCAACAGGTGTGAAATGCAGCTTGGGAAAATTCCATCTCAAGTTTGTGTTGCTGAAATCCCCCCGTGTCATCTGGGAAGTCCTCGGCAGTGGTGTTGGCAGAGATTTCACCTGCTTGAAAAAAGGTCTGCATCTGTCATTGTGAGAGTGTTTGTGGTTTGTGTGGTACAAATTGAACTATGCCATCTCCCATTGTTATTCCACCTGGCACTAACCACTGAAGACTTATGAATAAGGTTCCTAACACAGATTCTTCCCCTCTTGGGTGACAAATAGTTGATTCATTTAGCCCGCTAAGATTAAAGTAGAAACTGGAGATGTGAATCTGGAAAAAAGCAGTTAGATAACAGGTCACATATTCAACAACATGCTGCCCTTTAAATTGCCACCAGCATGGTGCCTTCTAGTGGTGGGTAAGGGCAACAAAGAGCAAGTGAACCAACAAATGTTTTCAGCTTTGTTCAAATAGAGGTTTTTAATGACCCCAAAAGAAAATTGGAGCCTAATATCTGCTGATGCTACACAACTTACTCTAACAATAAAAGAAAAACAGAAAAACTAAAAGCTAAGCTCAGAAAATTTAAACAATGTGCAGGTATTCTTTTTATGACTGGTCATTATGTAGCATCTATTTACTATTGAGAGGGTCTTAGGGAGGGAGATAGGTTATTTAAAGGTTTATAGAGATACAGTGATGAACATAATGAAATTAGAAATCAACAGAGGAAGGAGTAAAGAGGACATCTGGTCAGACATTTGTATTTTATTTTCATTCTTTCTAATTCTGTTGATACAAAGTATACAAAAGCCTCAAATTTCAAGCGTTTTTAATTTCACTTTCAGTTCATTTCACGACAATATTCTGATATCGGAGAAGTCATGTCAACACCTTATTCCAATTTTCGTAACCCGTTTAAGATCATTTCTGATTATTAAAAACCCAAATAAGACCCCTGACATATGCCTCATGGTCATGTAACTGCAGTAAGTGCATTATGCTCTTGAGTAAGCTACTTAAAGAAAAGCAAGAGACCTTACACTTTTGGGGCGAGGAGGTGACAGACTCATTCAAAGTAATGAAAGAGTTAAATATCATGGATTACATCGCTGGACGAAAACACCCCAATAGTGATATTTTTAAAAGACTGTGACAAGCTGTGTTTGAGGAGGTGAATGAGAACAAGAGCTCGAGTCGCACTTTGATGACGGGATACAAATATTACACAGTATAGCGCAAAAGCAGCATGTAGGATTATTTGGTGGAAATGTCATTACAGTGAGTGCAAAAGAACGCCCCTGGATGACGTCTTGTCATGACGCTTCTACTGCCATGGTTTGTTTGGAATATGTGGATTAACATGTATTCCAGTAGCTCAGCACTCTGCGGAACATTTTTTTTATTACTGCCTTAATCTTCATAATCTTCAGTATCTAATGTTAAGAATGAGTATAATTAACTCCGTTTGTCTGTGATGGAAAATAAACTTAAAAAACACAAGACAGACTTTTTTTCTTTTTTTTTTTTTTACAAATAAGATAACATAGACATTATAGACAATGAACTGTTAGAGCACCTGTTTTTCGCTCACCATCAGTCATTATAATTCATTCTGTTTTGAAAATTTAAAATGTGAATTATTTCATGAGCATCAGGTGAAAAAAGTAAACAGAATATGGGGTCATTTTCAGCTCTATAGACAATTAGTGTAATGATCAGATGGAGACAATTTCTTGTAAACACTGAACATTAATCATTGGAGAATCTAAGTTTCACTTAAAGTTGAACTTAAACTTTTATAAACATTTTTAGTGTCTCACAGTAGTCAGGTTATAGGTCAAACAGTTTGTTTACACGTTAGGCCCAAAATGCTAGTCATATATTGTGTCTAAGCTGTAGCACAGACACTTGCCACTAGCTGGGGCTGTTGCTCTGTTAATGTATGCCACCATAATGCTGTACCAGCAGGATGGAAAGAAGAGGAGATGACTGATGAAATCTCATCACAGATAAGGCTGTTTGTAGGTCAAGCTGGCATGGCAATTCAGCTGGACCAATGAGAAACCAGCACAGATTTGGACATAACCTGCAGGAAGGACTGAAGGCTGCTGGTACTAGCTCTGCTAATGGTAGCCCACCAATTTAAAAATGTTTACCCACATTATCTGGGATCCTTTGTCTGGCTGTGTGGAAAAAATGACTCAATTTTTAGTGATGACTTGGTGTTTTCTTACCTTTACATAAGTGTTAATGAGAATTTGAATTTCTTCTTGAATAACTAGGAAATTAGTGGCTTTGGAACATCCTGTATTTGCTAAGTCTTAAGCTTTGTGCAGCTAAAATGAACTTTTCAGCAAATGTGGTGTCTTCTGAACAAAACCCCCAAACTTCTGTGATGCAAAAAAATTATTTTAATCAAAAAATAAAATCATAAGAACAAAAGAACTTCTGAATTATGCCACATCATACATAGTATAAATGTCATTGAATTCTTTGAGAACCACCACAGATAAATAACTTCCACTCAGTGAAAAAGGAAAAAAAAAACTGTCATGTCCACTAGGTGGCAGCAAAGCAGCTTTAAGAGAATACCTTTTATAGCTTGAGTCTGGATTACCACAACATTGTAAATAAATATTGAATAAATTAAATATTAAAAGCAACTTTCTCAACATTCCTCAGCATAGTGTCTTCTTTACATTCAGTCATGGTCAGAAGTAGATCCTCGTCCTCTCACTTCATCTTCAGCTTTGTCATGGCCTAAAATAGAGAAAAATAACATGGGTTTTCACATACATACAAAGACAATATGTTATAAAACTGTGTATGTTCATATTTTAGAGGAGTCTTAGAAAGATGTTCTTACTCTGTTAACAAGAGTCTCCAGTCTTTTAAAGAATATCGTTGTATTTTGCTTCGGATGTTCTGCACAGGCTTGGCAAGTCTAAGAGAAAAGAGGTGAGACTGTTATTCATCAAAGATCATCTATAGTCAGAGCAACACACAACAGCAGCTTATAAATGAGAATATCAATAAAATAAATAAATGTTCTTCTCCTTACCCTGGCATTCCCTGAGTCACAGAAATCCAGAACTTTCTCCTAAAAGTGATGAAACACATTTGGATGTTATAGAAATGTACATGTTGACATAGTTGACTTTTCTTTTTAATATTTTGTAAAACACTCATTTGTTTTTTTTCCAGAAACTTACAGTCAGAGGATGTCTCAGGCTCCTGAAGAGTTTGGACTCGTTTTTTCTCTGTGCCGTTGTGCTGCCCCGGCAAAGTTATCTCGGAAGCACTGCAGGGCTGACAGACAGCAGCAGTCCTGTATTTGAATAATATGTCAAATTTAATGCAACACATACGTGCAACACCAAAGTATAATATGATTAACATTTAAATTCTTCAGTTTTTTTGCCCTGTATGTCCAGTTTAAAACATCAAAGAACAGTTATTTGGCTGCTTTTTTTTTTTTTTTTTTTTTTAAATATATATATATATATATATATATATATATATTTATATATATATATATATATATATATATATATATATATATATATATATATATATATAACTTCCATAAACATGAAAAAATACTAGAGATGGTATTATCCTTTTGAACTTGGAGAGCCCCCCCCCCCCCCCCCCAAATGATGCTGTCTGTAACCTTAACATGATTTAGATGTATACAAAAATTGTACATTAAGTATTTTCAACTAGCTTTGATTTGATTTTGTGGGGGAAAAACATAATATATAAATATCTTTTTGTTGAAGCTGCTGTTGGAGAAAAAAACAACAGGACTCAAAGTCTTGTTTCTAAGTTTTCCCCTCTTTGTCTCCCTAGAATTTTCTCAGCAACACTCTGTTTTGTGGTCATAAAATAGATTTTTTTTCTTTCATGATACACTCATCAGTTTAAGGGGAAAAAAAATTCTCTGATCGCTGCCATCAAAACATTTCCAAGAACCTTGTTTCTGGTTTCATGTCATGACTGTCAGTGGACATGCTTTCTCGACACTTTTCCCTAAAACTGAAACTTAAGTTTGTTTCCAACAGTTTGAAGAGAAGTTTCTGTTTTGTGCTTTGAATGTTTTTGTCTTTATTGTTTCCGTCTAAATAAAAAACAACATACTCATGATCCATGTAATGTGTGGTGTGTATATATAAATATATATAGGTGAGTGATGTTTTTGTCTTATTATTTTGCATAATTGTGTCGAGAGGCCCTGGGAGACACACATCTGCCTTTTTTTTCTTTTTTTTTCTGCTTTTCTGGTATGCTGTAGTACGCTGTGAGGTTTATGCGGTGTTGTGAGGAAGTGTGTGAGTGGTTTTGTCTGCGCTCTTCATGATTACTCATCACATTTTGCCTGAGTGTGCAACGGAAGTTATTGAAAAAACACAGCGAACAAGCTCCTGACTTGACTCACCGAAAAGCCTGACAAGAAACGAGGCTGGAATTTCCGAGTAATTTAGAAGCAGTCCTGTTTAATATATGCACTTGACTTTGCAAGATCGTATGCATATGAAGTCAAGTGTATATAATCAGCTGTGTAAGTGTCAAGAGATAAACTACACCTACTACTTTAATTTAACTGATGCAATGTAGGTTTTACGAGGTTTGAGAGAGCTACACTTAAAAAAAGGTGTAGAGTGATGCACAGCTTTAAGTTAGTTAGGTCTCATAAAAGTTGGAGAAGTAATTTCCCATGCTCATCTAAGTTTATAGACTTAATTTCTCCTGAATTTGAAATGTTTTTGGAATTTTGAGAACAAAACAGTAATTTCACCTTAACATGTTTTTGAAGTAAAATAAAAAAAAGCAAATGAAAAAAAATTAAATTTCCAACTAAAATAAGAAAATAGTTTTAAATTCAAGCTTCTCACAGCTAATTGTAATTGTTTTTTAAATGCCCTTACATTTGTACTCCTCCAGTAGAGGGTAATTGACATTAGCATAAACAATTGATGGGAGAATTATCATATAAGCAGCCCTGCAGAGCTGTGAGCATCAACTGTTGTCTGATCAGCTCTTGGTTCGGCTTACCTCAATGTTCCTTGGTGGAGTGTTCAACAGCTGCTCGCTGTGCTGCAGGATAAAACAGCAACACCTTATTGAGTAACAATGAATGCCACCTCAGTGGGTCAAGTTGTGTAAATGAAATGGTAGAAAAACCCACCTGCAAGCTTTCTTTCAAGTCCCTCAAATGACTCAGGACTTCGTCTAATTTTCGTTCCTCCTGTGATCTTCCATTCCCATATGTTGCTGCACTGGCCAAGAAGTAGCAGTAGAATGCAAAAAAGCAAAGAAAAGTCAGCTTCATTTTCTCAGAGAGAGCTACAGGTATCAGATCACCAAAAGGAGCTTTTCAGAACATTTACTGGAAATGCAGATAGTTGTCTCGCTTACCTTTTTATACATATCCCTGAGGACACAGGAAAACCACTTGTATAGAGCTGGAAAACTGCACAAAATGATGTGTGAGTAATGAAATTTTCTTTTCCACTGGCAGTCACCGCTACGTGATACGGTAGTGGCGTCAACAGCGCGTGCGTGGGGCCCATACATGCAAGTGTGTGAACGTAAAGTAAACTACAGCAAGACGGCACTTCCCATTTTCACTTTGAATCAGTGGAGCCGCTGCTTCGCCGTGTCATAGGTAGTGTTCGTAGGTGTGGTATTGACAACCTGAATGCATGTTGGCCACCCACACAAACACACAAGGTCCTGTGCAACAACAATAGGAAACTATTCTAAAATAATGTCAAGCAAAAAGGAGAATATATGAAGTGTTTTATTTGTCTTTGGACCTTCTTGGCTCAAGCTTATCTTCTTTCATCTCAGTGTTACTCATCAAGAGAAGAAATTACTCTTTCTGTTGTAAAGAAAGTTGAAGTTTCATGCACAGATGTGTGGGAGAGGCCCTGAAAGAGTGGTCACATGAGAGTCATTGAGATGGTGTAATCTTTAGCGACAGATATTTAGCCTTTAACTTACTTCAGAAGTCCAAGGAGGAAGGCTCCTCACTCAGAATGAGTGTTGAGAGTTGTAGTATCACGTTATGGTTTCATTTCTTCAGCATTTTAAAGCTCTTGTGGAGACTCTGATACATTTTAATGACCAAGACATCAAAAAGGACCAATGAAGTATAGATCCACTTCTCTATATAGTTTTTTTTTAAAAGGTGAAAACACTGCTGCAGGGTAGACTCCCTACAGAGTGATCAACTGCCGGCAGCACAAACACATTTATCTTACATTTTCCATGGCAAAACCCTCCATCTGAAAAAGATAATCAAGACATTGTTTTGTCAACAGGGAGGGCCAAAACCAAGACCAACCTAAAAGTGCCTATAAAAGTCACCCATATTAGAAAAAAAGCAATAAAGCATGAAAATTAAGTTGCATTTGCCGCGTTGTTTGCAGCCTGTAGGATGTCGATGCTAATTGTGCTAGGCCCGATGTTCCCCATGAGCTGAGGATGATCTGCTGGTGCTAGTGCTGTGCGGTGTACCGATGTTCATGGTATACCATCAGCCATCAATTAATCTCTGTGATTCAAATCCCAGCATTTTATTATTATAACATTTGTTCCTGCACAGAAATGAACATGTTCATTCATATTTATTTTGCTCTCTCTGTCAGAGCAGCTAGCTAACAGCTAAAAACAGATCAAAAACCCAACTACGAGGTTCAAATCTATCAGTCATTTTCAATCAGTCATCTGTCATTTACTCTATCATCGTTAGCATTACACATTTGGGAAATTCAGGGGACATCAGATGTTAGTCAGTGTGTCCCTTGTATGCCCTGGTCTCCTTTAGCCTGCCCCTGTGTGTTTATGCACACGTTTTCTACACACTCAGTATTTACGACTATGACAAAGAGGAGGAAGTGAGAGTGAAAGAGAAAACCCCTTGTCTTCTCTCTCTCTCTCTCTCTCTCTCTCTCTCTCTCTCTCTCTCTCTCAGTGTAAAG